>JASKON010000010.1:77792500-78992500 GCA_036010255.1 Myotis pilosus
CCCCGAACATGCCTGTCTGTGCTCTCCCAACCACGCCTGTCCGTGCTCCCCCGACCACGCCTGTACCTTCTCCCCTGACCACACCTGTCCATGCTCCCCCGACCACACCTGTCCGTGCTCCCCCAACCACACCTGTCTCTTCTCCCCCGATCACACCTGTCCCTTCTCCCCCGACCACGCCTGTCCGTGCTCCCCCGGCGACGCCTGTCCGTGCTCCCCCGACCACACCTGTCCATGTTCCCCTGACCACACCTGTCCGTGCTCCCCCGACCACGCCTGTCCCTTCTCCCCCGACCACGCCTGTCCCTTTTCTCCCGACCACACCTGTCCCTTCTCCCCCGACCACACCTGTCCGTGCTCCCCGACCACGCCTGTCCCTTCTCCCCCGCCCCCGCCTGTCCGTGCTCCCCCGACCACACCTCCCCCTTCTCCCCCGACCACGCCTGTCCCTTCTCCCCCGACCATGCCTGTCCGTGCTCCCCTGGCCACGCCTGTCCCTTCTCCCCCGACCACACCTGTCCCTTCTCCCCCGACCACACCTGTCCGTGCTCCCCTGACCACACCTGTCCGTGCTCCCCCGACCACACCTGTCCGTGCTCCCCCGACCACACCTGTCCGTGCTCCCATGACCACACCTGTCCGTGCTCCCCTGACCACACCTGTCCGTGCTCCCCCGACCACACCTGTCCCTTCTCCCCCGACCACACCTTTGCTCCTGTGGGCGCTGAGATGCACCGTGTACCACAGCTCACTCTTAGAGGCTGCCCTCGGCCCCGTCCAGGCCTGTCCCCGTGCAGCCCCCACACTCTGAGGGGCCGCCGTTATTATTGTCCCCACTGTTCCCTGTGAAGAGTCACAGGTTCTGGGACGTTAAGGAATGTGACCAAGTTCACAGTCAGGCTCAGACCCCAGCAGGCAGTCGGAGGAGTTTCTCCGCCGTTTTTTGCAAACGGAGCTCATGTCGCCCACACTTCCCTGAATCCTGCTCTTTACAAGTTACATGTTATAAAAGCCATCGAATTCAGCCCAGCCCCGAACGGCTGCCTGCTGCTCCAACCGGTGCTGCCGCAGCGGAGTCTGCTCACGTCCTGTTACTGGGCCTTCCCTTCGAGATCCTTGTCCCTGTAAACAGCGCTGCTGATGTTTAAAAATAATAATAAATCGGGTACGTCCCCAGGAAACGCTGCTCTTGTTTCTATGGGACAATTACTTCACAAAATATAGATGATACCAGGACTGACCCCAGAAGAAATAGAAAACTTGAA
This sequence comes from Myotis pilosus, assembly GCA_036010255.1. Lineage (NCBI taxonomy): Eukaryota > Metazoa > Chordata > Mammalia > Chiroptera > Vespertilionidae > Myotis > Myotis pilosus. The sequence goes on from JASKON010000010.1 coordinate 77,793,766, forward strand.
TTGGCCGATGGACCAAGAGAAGATGAGAATCATTTGCAATGGAACCGAGATGAAACGAGGCGCAGCTAGGTGCTCTCTGGTTTGTGAGGAACGGAGGATTCTGGTATAGCTTCCTCCTTCAGAGGCATAAGGAAGTGTGGGAAACCATCCCCCTAACTTCCTGTCCACCTCCAGCCCTGAGGGGCCCTCATGCACATGAGAAAGGCGAGCCCCTCTGGGAGGGCCCAGGCCGGAAGGGCCCCTGGCTGCAGACAGAGGCGGGTGCCCTCCCCAGGTGCACCCCGGCTCCTGGAAGGCTGGGCTCAGCCCCCTGCCCTCGCTGGGCACCTCTGTGCGTGTCACCAAGCACCCAGCACCTCTGAACGGTGCCCCCAACTCTGCAACCACAGAGCAAAACGCAGGAGCCAGAGAGGCACCCACGGGCCAGCCTGTTCATCCAGGCAGATGTGGCCGCTCCGAACGTGTCTTGTTTAAAGTTCATCCTTCTTCCTCAGCACCTTGAGGGGGGAAAGACATGGAAAGGTCTGAAGGAAAACATTCGGAAAACATTCGGCCATCACAATGATAAACATTCGGAGCAAAATACAAGTAGAAGTTTCCATGCAATCGAGGTCAGTCCTTCCAGACAAGCCCCGGACATCCTGAGTGGCGAGCGACAGAATCGGTGTCCGTGAGAATCGAACCAGTGGGAACCACGTTACCGCCGCCGTGGCTCACGTTCCTGTGACGTTTGAGGGAACGTGGTGAGATACAACAGGTGAATTCAGGACAGAGAGGAGCTGGAACTCCCCCGCTCCCCTCTCCCACTGGTCAGGGGCAGACCTTCGGAGGCCCTGTCCCTCGCACCCCTCCACCCCCGTGTGTTATTCGTACATGTCCAAGGGTCCGACTCCTTCCTGTCCCGTTCGCCCTCCTCATCCCCAATCCCCCACTAATCCGCCCGGAGCCCCGTCCTGAGACCCCGTGCTGACCGGCGCCCCTTCCCGTGCCTGCCCTCCCCAGGCGGGGCCTCTGCCGGCCGAGGAGGAGGAGGGACTCTTCCCAAGTTGGTCACCTTGTCCCAGTTCTTTGTCCTGGTTCCAAGCACCCCCCCCCCGCGACACACACACACACAGGTGTCCCCCTCACCCTGCCTGCCCCACAGCCGAGACCAGTCCATCCATCGCTCCCCAACTCACCATTAGCCAAACCCCAGTGCCCTGGAGCGGAGCCACAACCCAGGACCAAAGGTCCGACTGGTCCCAGCATCATTATGAGAGAAGTAGAGGCCCAGTGCATGAAATTCATGCACTGGGACGGGGGTGTCCCTCAGCCAGCCTGCACCCTCTCCAATCTGGAAACCCTCAGGGAATGTCTGACTGCCGGGAATGTCCTGTGGGATTGCGCCTAAACCGACTGTCGGACATCCTTCTCACAATTTGGGACTGCTGGCTTCCAGCCGGTCACCTGCCTGCCAGCCTGATCAACCCTAACCACTCCCCTGCTAGCCTGATCGACGCCTAACTGCTCCCCTGCAGGCCTGGTCCCCAACTGCCCTCCCTTGCAGGCCCAATTGCCCCTAACTGCTCTCCCCTGCTGGCCCAGTCGCCCCCAACCACCATCCCCTGCTGGCCCGGTCACCCTTAACCGCCCTCTCCTGCAGGCCCGGTTGCCCCCAACTGCCTGCCCCTGCCAGCCATCTTGTGGTGGCCATCTTGTGCGAGGGCGTGATGTTCAATTTCCATATTACCTCTTTATTATATAGGATATTAGAGGCCCCGTGCATGAAAATCCATGCACTGGACGGGGGCGGGGGGGGTCCCCTCAGCCCGGCCTGCCCCCTCTCACAGTACGGCAGCCCTCGGGGGTGGGGGGGGGCGGGGAGGAGACCTGGCGATCAGGGGAAGGCAATGCTCCCATCACACCTCTGTTGCTGCCATTGCCAGCAACACAAGCCTCGGCCAGCCCTGGGCAGCTGGGGAGCTGAGGTCGGGTCCAGCCACACCGTGCACCTGCCACCCCCTGGTGGGGTTAAGGGGACTGGGCGCCACCATCTTTGTGATGGTGTGACAGTCAATTTGCATATTCCCTCTTTATTAGATAGGATGGATTGTATATGTGAAACTTATAGCTTTTGGTACCAGCTTTCTATGTTTCATGACAGAATGAAATCTATATTTATAGTTGTAATGACTGTTGTCAAATGCTTCCCGAACCAGCTGTAAACATGTACATTCCTCCAGACATGAGCACACGCTCGCTGGGCACCATGCCAGCAGCAGGTGCTAAACTTCTCCTTAACTTCATGGCTGATTGTGGCAAAGAGAAGTCTCATTTGAACTTCGACTCTCCTTCCCTGAGGGCTCAGGAGCCAGAGCCAACGATCTCTCCCCTTCGGGATTCCCTGCACCAGCTGTCCCAGCCGCCTGCTGCTCCACGCAGCCCCTGCGGCCAGGCTGCCTCCCTGCTGTTACACGTGGGAGCCCCGCCCCCGGCACTGCGAATGCTTTAGACGCCTCTGTGTTTCATTTTTCATCCCTGCCCTCAGAAACATTGCTTTTGATTTAATCGCGTCCATGTTTCATCTTCAGCTTCTGGGCTTCAGGCCCCGGTGAAGAAATCCGGTTTCTCCCGCCGCTTCGTGGTTGTGGCCGGTGCCTTGAACACACTCACAGCTCACAGTTCACGTGGGGAGAGGGGGGTTGGCTTCGTTTTCTCCCAGAAAGACGGCCGGTGGCCTGAGCACCATTGATGAACCCCGGCTCCCCAGGGCAGGGCGTTCCCCACAGCGGGGTCTGCTCTGGGTGGTCCCCCCGCCAAGCCCTGCGAATGAGTCTCCTGCTGTCTGTCCTGATGTTGGGTACGGAGGCTCCTGTTCCTGGCTAGTCCAGCACCAGTTCTTCCCCACGAACTGGAAGGTGATGTTCCCTTAATTTCCCAAACAACCCCCCAACCCACCCACCAACCCACCAACCCACCCACCCACCAACCAATCCACCCACCCACCCACCAACCCACCCACCAACTCACCCACCCACCAAACCACCAACCCACCCACCCACCCACCCACCAAACCCCCAACCCACCCACCCACCCACCAAACCACCCACCCACCCACCCACCCAACCACCCAACCACCAATCCACCCACCAACCCACCCACCCACCCACCCACCCACTCACCCACCCACCCACCCACCAAACCACCAAACCACCCACCCACCAACCCACCCACCCACCAAACCACCAACCCACCAACCTCCCAGCCCACCCACCAACCACACAAAGAAGCCGGGGCACAGTCTCCCCCTGTCCGAGCAAGCCCTGCGGCTTTTCTGTTCTTTATCTCGGGGTGCTGGTTGCTAAGACAGAGAAACACTATTCCGTTCTGGGCCTCTCTCAGGCACCCCGCTGATCGAAGCTCTGCTGATTCCGCCTGTTTACTTTCACCGTCTCGGGGTTCCTGCTTGTGCCATCACGTCAGAGGACAGGATGGTTGTATTTCTTCTTGTTTGGTTCGGTGCTAATTCTCCCGTCCGCCTCCATCATCGCCTTCCCCGCAAGGCCAGGCAGCGTTGGAAAATCTCTTCGCTGCCAATTTGAGGTTCGACAGCCGGAGCGTTTTGTCAGTTTGGAGATATTTATTGCTGGGTTTTAGCAAGTAATTTTCATCACATCCGAGCAGCTCCGCGTGGACCTGTTTACCGGGTTCTCGTTCTGAGTGGCATCTGCACGTTAATAAATTGCCTTTTCGGCATCACCAGTTTGATCATGTGCCTGTTCCCCCCTTATTTTCCGATAGAATGCATAAAATTGATAGATTTCATAGCGTTCAATCAACCTTGCCTTGCTGGAACAAACTGATCTTGATTAATTAAAATAAAGTAATTGTGGAGATATGAGAACACGCCTGCTGATGTATCTCGCTGTTACTTTTATGCTTCCTAGGTTGTTTATTGCACATGTTTACTTGCATAACTCAGGGTGATGGGTAGGATCGGCCGTGTCTTTCTGTTTGACCTTGGCCAGCTCTGAGTCAAGTACCGCAGGGGACTGTTCTCCAATCTTTTTTTTAATATATATATTTTTATTGATTTCAGAGAGGAAGGGAGAGGGGGAGAGAAGAAGAGAAACATCAATGGTGAGAGAGAATCATGGATCACCTGCCTCCTGCGCGCCCCACGCTGGGGATGGAGCCCGCAACCCGGGCCTGTGCCCCGACCGGGAATGGAGCCCTGCCCTCCTGGTCCATACGTCGGCGCTCAGCCCCTGACCCTGCCGGCCGGGCGCTCCTTCAGTCTTAAAGCGCAGGTGATTTCTGCGACTCGGTTAGTTCCTTGGTACTTTCTGCTTTATTTTCCTGGCCGGATGGACCTGCTGCTGATTGCTCTTCCCTTGTTTCTTCGGAAGGGGTCACGGATCCTTATAATGACGCCAGGGACCTCGCCCCCGCCTGGGTCCCGGCCTCAGGGCAATGACGGGGACCACTTCCCATCGGGAGGGGCCAGTCCCCACCCCCTGGCCCTGCGCTGGCCTCGTGCGTCACATGGCCGAGAGCGGGGCGGGGATTGAGCCTGGCACCGAGGACATGGGACCTGGGAGACGTCACTCCCTTCTGCGTGCGGGGGCTGGGGCTGTGCCCTTTGAGGTCCAGGACCTCGCGGGAACCTCACGAGCACCCGAGGCAGGTGGAAAGGAGAGACCTGTGGCCCCCCATCCCGCGGAGCCCGTCTCCGCAACTTTACCCGGGGCAGCCCCGCGAGGGGACCGTCCACCCAAGTGCGCGCTGGGAACAGCCGCGGGGGCTGCGCTGGGTCGGTTGTCCTCCTGCAGCAGCGGCAGCGGACACAGCGTCTCCACCGCGAGCTCAGGGCCTTCTTCCCTGTTGTTGACAGCAGGTCACTCCTCCTCCCCCCAGACGGCGCTGCCCACCAGGCAGATGTGAATTCAGAGCCGGTGGCTCCACTCCTAGTCCCCTCGGACCTGCGGAGGGAGCCGGGGACCCGGGCAAGCAGGGCACCCCGCCGGCAGGCAGGCGGCTCCTGTGCCTCAGGGATCCGCAGGCGACATGGATCGCACATGCTTCACACTCCCCGTCACTCATCATCATGCACTGACATCTAACCCTGTGAGTGTATTCTCAATAATGTCATATTTAAATACTCAAACCCCGATAGAGTCCCATGTCCAGGCATGTTGGGCGGAGTCCCCGTGTCCAGGCATGTTGGGCGGAGTCCCCGTGTCCAGGCATGTTGGGCGGAGTCCCCGTGTCCAGGCATGTTGGGCGGAGTCCCCGTGTCCAGGTATGTTGGGCGGAGTCCCCGTGTCCAGGCATGTTGGGCGGAGTCCCCGTGTCCAGGCATGTTGAGCGGAGTCCCTGTGTCCAGGCATGCTGGGCAGAGTCCCCGTGTCCAGGCATGTTGAGTGGAGTCCCCCTGTCCAGGCATGTTGAGCGGAGTCCCTGTGTCCAGGCATGTTGGATGGAGTCCCCGTGTCCTGGCATGTTGAGCAGAGTCCCCATGTCCAGGCATGTTGGACGGAGTCCCTGTGTCCAGGCATGTTGGGCGGAGTCCCCGTGTCCTGGCATGTTGGACGGAGTCCCCGTGTCCAGGCATGTTGGACGGAGTCCCCAAGTCCAGGCATGTTGGACAGAGTCCCCGTGTCCAGGCATGTTGGATGGAGTCCCTGTGTCCTGGCATGTTGGACAGAGTCCCCGTGTCCAGGCATGTTGGACAGAGTCCCCAAGTCATGGCATGTTGCACGGACCGCAGTGTCTAAGGTTACTTACCCGCCAAGTGTATCTTGCGTGTTCACTAGGTATGTTCCATCTCTGGGGTTCCAGGTAAACCCTTTTCCGATCGGGTCCTTCGTGTCTCTCCTCAGGTCTCCTTTACTCCTGAGCCTCCGGGGCGTGTTTATGGGCAGCCGGATGTCCTGGTCTCGGATCTCACCATCCCTGTCATGGAGGCGCAGACCCTGGAGCTGGGCCTGGAGCTGGGCCTGGAGCTGGGCCTGGAGCTGGGCCTCAAGCTGGGCCTGGAGCTGGGCCTGGAGCGGTGCGCACCCCGAGGCTGACTTTGCCTGCGTCTGCGACCATCCCCTTCCGCGCATCACCCGGCGCCGTCTGTTACGGTCTCTCTACTCTGGTCGGAGGAAACAGACTATTTCCAGCCCCTGCGGGTTCCCAAACCGTTTCAGCTTATTCTTCCTCATAATTTTCCCCGCAGCCTCGTGGGGCTCCCCTCCTCACATAAGCCAATGTGTATTCCGGCAAATATTTAGGGGACCCTCTGCAGAGCTCTGTCTGTGCAGGGACCCCTCGCTGGAGCCTGCCCCCTAATCCTAGCTGCCCCAGCTCCTGGGAGCCCCTCCACTTCCTCCTCGAGAAAGAGCCTGCCCAGCCAGGCGTGGCTCAGTGGCTGAGCGTTGACCCAGGAACCAAGAGGTCACCAGTTCAATTCCCAGTCAGGGCACAGGCCCAAGTTGTGGGCTCGATCTTCAGTGGGGGGAGTGCAGGAGGCAGCTGATCAATGGTTCTCTCTCATCACTGATGTTTCTAGCTCCCTTTCTCTCTCTTTTATATCAATAAAAAAATATTTTTAAAATATTTTTAAAAGCCCTAGCCAGTTTGGCTCAGTGGATAGAGTGTCAGTCTGTGGACTAAAGGGTCCCTGGTTCGATTCCAGTCATGGACACGTACCTTGGTTGCAGGCACCTCCCTGACCCAGGCCCTGGGCAGGAGCCACCAATCGATGTTTCTCTCTGTCTTTCCCTCTCTTTTCTACTCTCTCTAAAATCAATGGAAAAATATCCTTGGGTGAGGATTAAATATATATATATACTAGAGGCCCAGTGCACAAAATTCATGCATGGGTAGGGTCCCTAGGCCTGGCCAGCAATCAGGGCCGATCTTTGGGGTGACTGGTGGGGTGATTGGGGGGTCCCCACTAGCACCCACCTTGGCTGGCCTGGGGCCTGAGGGCTGGGGGCAGCTCCTGCATTGAGCGTCTGCCCCCTGGTGGTCAGTGTGCATCATAGCGACCGGTCTTTCTGCCGTTTGGTCGATTTTGGTATTAGGCTTTTATTATATAGGACACAATCAATTTTTAAAAAGGAAAGTGAGGCTGCTGTGTTCTTTTTGGGTTGGCCCTCCCTGTGCTGATAACTGGAAACGGCCTCCAGGTAGGATGCTGGGGACATCCCAGGTCACCTTCGTTGTGCCCCTCCGCTCAGGGGCACCGCCGTGTGCTTGGCTGTGTGGGATCCAGCATTGTGGTGATTATTATTATTATTTTGTATTGATTTTAGAGAGGAAAGGAGAGGGAGCGAGAGATAGAAAGAAACATCAATGATGAGAGAGGATCATTGAGTGGCTGCCTCCTGCACGCCCCCCACTGGGGGTGAGCCCGCAACCCAGGCATATGCCCTTGGCTAGAATCGAACCTGGGACCCTTCAGTCCGCAGGCCGACACTCTATCCATTAAGCCAAACCAGCCAGGGCTGTGGTGATTATATATACGCACATGTCGGTTGTATCTGTCTAGTTACTGTTCGCAGCAGCTATTCTGAGTGGTGTGAAATGGCAGCTTCATCCTGTCATTGTCCTGTCCCACGCGGTCCCTGTACGGTTTCGGGATCTAAGTTACGCAGATCTCATCACGGGACTTGGACGGTGCGCTCTGTTTTCCCGGTGAAGTTTGCACAGTGTGATGGCACCGGAGCCGTCTCTCTCTTCCTGCTCGGAAGCATTGCCAGAGCAGCCATCTGGGCCCGGGGTTCTCCCCGTGGGAAGCTGGGGGTTGCCGATTCCGTTACTTATCAGATCCAGATCGAGTCAGGTTTCCTTTTCCTTCTTGTATCAAATTCAGGAAATGGCGTTGTTAAAAAAAAATGCTTTCATTTCACGCACATTCCCTAACGTAGTGCATATAGTTGCTCAAAATAGTGTCTCATTTCTGGTGTTTTCTGTAAGATGGCCGTTATGTTCACTTCCGTTTCAATCCAAGAGTGGTAGTCTGTGCTTTCTCTCTTCCTAGGGATTCGTTTACTTTATTAGTCATTTCCAGGTGCCAATTTTTGTCCTCACTGATTTTCTCTCCTTCTCTCTCTCTCTCTCTCTCTCTCTCTCTCTCTGTGTGTGTGTAGCATACATTTCTTTACTTTTTTAATTATTATTATTATTTTTACTTCCTTAATTTTTGGCTGCGTGATACTGATACTTAGGTAACTGGTTTTTAACACGCGTTGCTTCTGTCGGCATTTAAGGCTACACATTTCCCTGTAGCCGCTGCTTTGGCTGGTTCCCCCGGGTGTCGACACGTCCTATTTTCACTCGCTCAGTCACCAAGGTGCCCTCGTGTTTACTGGGAAAGGTTCTTGCAACCTTCTCAGCTGAGAATGTGGAGCTTGAGTGCTGAGGACATTTTCTAGAGGTTATTTTGTTGAGGCCCCCAACTGAATGATACTCTGGTCAAAAGCCATCTTCTGAAAATTACGTTCGTGTTGGACATTTGAGCCGTTTCAGTGAAGGTTAAGGTGAAGCCAGACACACTGCATCCTGTACGTGTCGGTTGCCTTTGCTGCAAAGGGCCAGGCGGTGAACGCGTTACACTCTGAGGGCCATGTCGTCCCAACTGCTCAGCTCTGCTGTGCCCACGGGAAGCCCGGTGGCACAATGCACAAAGGGATGGGCGTGGCCGTGTTCCAATAAAACTTTATTTACAAAAACAGGCAGTGGGCGGGTTGGCCTGTGGCCCTAGTCTGGGAGCTCTGCTTAGGCCACCGCGTCAGTCCTAACGGTGACTCCCTACAACCTTCAGTCACCTCCTCCGTTGTCTCGTAGAAACCCGGTTGGGTTAGGTGGCTGTTTTCCGGGAGCCACAGATGGTGTCACTGCGTCTCCTTAGCTGTTCTTCGTGGTCTTGTCCACTGGCCCCATCGCCTGGGCTCCCCGGGCCGCCCGGCGGGCGCTCTGCCTCCTCCTCAGGCTGCGCGGGGCTTCAGGGTGCGGTATTATTTCCCTCCCACGACTCGAGGCTGCACCCGGACCCCTCCTGCAGGGTGTGTGGCTGAAGGTTCATGCATGAGGTAGACGTGGCCAATTCACCTGCTGACCGATGGTCACTGAGCCCACTCACTCCCCAGCCCCTCCCCCCTGGGCTGGGCCGGAGGTTCTACCCTCTAGTCCAGTGGTTCTCAACCTTCCTGATGCTGCGACCCTCTAATACAGTTCCTCATGTTGTGGTGACCCCCAATTTCATTGTTACAAATTGAACATAATGAAAGCATAGTGATTAATCACAAAAACAATATGTAATTATATATGTGTTTTCCGATGGTCTTAGGCAGCCCCTGTGAAAGGGTCGTTCGACCCCCAAAGGGGTCGCAACCCACAGGTTGAGAACCGCTGCTCTAGTCGCTTGGTTGGTGGTTCTGGTGACCGGTCCCCATCCCTTCCCGAGTCTATCCCCAGGGCCCTCCACGCTGGTCCCATCAGCACACAAAGGGCGCTCATTGCTCGGAAATGCCGGGGTTTCAGGAGCTCAGTGTCAGGACCAGGCCCGCATATGCTTCCTATTGTCCCCCCCACCCATCTTCCCACCGCCACCCCCCCACCCCCCACCCCGTCTTCCCACCGCCAGGAGGAGGCACAGGGGTAGCAGGCGGAGTCTCAGGGGTAGTCGCCAGCGTCGGAGCTCCCCGAGGGCACGTCCAGAGCAGACAGCGCCCCCACCTGAGCGCTGCTGGGCAGAGCAGGAGACCTGTCAGCGCGTCTGACTCACATCAGCAGCCGGACCGAGGGGGAGACAGGCTCTCATGAGCCCACGCTGAGCCCGGGCCCCCGCATCCGTAGCCCAGCGGCTCCTGTTCTCCCCAAACAGGTGTCGCAGTCAATCCAAAATGAACTGGGAACAGACTCCCTTCACCAACAGAGTGCCCAGGGGTGCCCCCTCGGCCCCTCTGGTTGTTCAGTTCTGGCCTCAGGCATCTGCAGAGCCAGTGGGACCGGGCAGTGAGGTCCTGGCTGCACCCCGCCCCCCGGGGGAGTGGGAAGGCGTGGGGGACAGGAACACGGGGTGGTATGTCTCCGGGGGATAAGACATCCCCCGGCACCTCAAAGCTCCCGTCTCAGTCCCACCGGGACTGGCACAGCCCGAGCTGTCCCCCCCGCCCCCCCGCCCCCAGGCCTCCGCTGGAAGTCAGCCCCGGGGTGTGAGGACGGTCCGGGTCCCCTGAGCCCTGTCCCGAGTCCTGGCCTGGCCAGCAGCGCTGTCTCCTGCATGTCTGCGACCCCTCACCCTTCCCCCTGCCCCCTCCCAGCACAGCTGCGGGTGGCGGGACCCTCGGGCACAAGGCGTCACTCAGGAGCTCAGCCCGTCCGACGCTGGCGGAGCCGATGGGACTGGGAAGCCAGGGGGACATGTGGGAGCTGGAGCGGAACAGAACCCTCCTCATCGCCATGTCATCACCGGTGCCGACCGGCCAACCCGCCACGCAGACCGACGTGGGTGAAGGACACAGTCAAGGGCACCCCACTCGCCGGACACGTCCCAGCGTGGACACGATGCCAGGAGCCATCTGTGTGGGGAAAACACGGTTTGGAAAACAAGCCTCATCTAAACACCCACACAGGGCGGACTCGGAAGAGGGGCCCCTTGGGGAGCGGAGCCGAGGCTGCGGAGGGAATGGCCCGGCTGCTCCCTGCTCCCGTCGGGTTCCTCCCCAGCACTTGGGGGCGGGGGGGGGGGAGGGTGCCAGCCGCCCGGGCCCTCGTTTATCTCCTAGGACAGAAGCCCCGTGCTCCCCACGCAGACCCCAGGCTCCCTCTCCCTTCTCGCTATTAGAAGGAGGTGAGGGCCCATTCGAAACTGTATCTTCCTGCTTCGGAGCTGCGTCGGCTGAGTGATTGCAACGGGAAAAGCTAATGACGAAAATAATTAGCGCTGAAGCCTCCTTCCCAGGCACTGGATGGCCTGTACCTTCTTCCCTTTAATGAAAGCCCTCAAGGTGATGGGCCGGCCAGGACGGGGAGGCCCAGCAGCTCCCGCCCGCCCGCCCGCCCGCACCGGGTAATTGAGATGCCTCCTGACGCCTCTCCGCGTGGCCGTGGCCGGCATCTGCAAACAGCGAGGCCATTTAACTAAATCCGCGTAATTGCTCCAGAAAACACGGCCCAGACGCCTAAATCCCGCGCGCTCGGGGAGCATGCCAATGAAGGGTGTGCAGACTGTCTGCGTGTCTCTGTTTCAGCCTTAAACCCGCTCCACCCCGCGGGACTGGGCCTCCACGGCGGGTTCTGGGCCCGAGGACAGGAAGAGGCGAACCGCCGTGACCTCTGTGCTGACCAAGGCCTCGTGCCCCCACCAGAACCGGATGGCCCAGCACGGAGGCCCCCCCTCCACCAGCCTGAGCGTCCCGGCAGCAGCCCCTGCAGCAGCCGCGGGACGCAGTTTATTCTCGCAAACTGTCCGCGCTGCGGGTGTCCAGCGCCTCTGCCCCGTAAGATCTCCTGGTCCCCCAAGTCCCTCACACTCTGCTAACCGCTCCCCCCTCCCAGGCCCTGGGCACTCTCGCCGATTGGCCGAGTCTGTGTCTTCTGGCTGATTTCCCCCTTGGTCCTTCCTGGGGAGACCCCCGCACACCGCCTCTGGCCCCTGCCTTCTGTCCTGGACACATTGCGCCCACGCCCCCCCCTCCCCGCCCCCCGTCATGGGCTGGAGCTCTAGCCCCTCCTGTGATGCAGGGGAAAGAAGGCCCTCAGGGCGGTCATGCAGGTCAAAGGAGGCCATGTGAGGACACAGCCACCGAAGCTCCCAGGGCCCACCGCCTCCTTTGTCCAGCTCTCCCCGCCCACTGAGCTCCCGCCCTCTGCCTCCCCAGGGCCAAGTGCCACGCCCACAGCCAAACCCATATCACTCACACTGTGCCACCCACACGCTCAGACCAGCTGCCAGGCCCCCGGCCCCTTCCTGTGCCATCTCCAGGAAGGCCCCGCCCAGGCCTGGCTCATCTGCCTCCTGCCACCCCTGGGCTTGCCGGGGCCCTGCATGGCATGCCCCTCCCCTCCTCACCTGTCTGTCTTCTTATCATCGCACCTGATCAATCAAACAGTCTTCTCTCCCGCTTCCCACACCTGGGCCCCGGGGCGTCTGTGCTGCCGAGGAATGAGGGGCGCCAGCCTTAACAAGATATTTAGCGCGTCCACTGTTCTGAGCCTGGGCTTTCATTCATTCATTCATTCATTCATTCATTATTGATTGATTTTAATCCTCACCCAAGGATATTTTTTCCATTGATTTTCAGAGAGTGGAAGAGAGAGGGGTAGACAGAGAGAAGCACATTGATTTGTTGCCTCCTGCACACGCCCTGACCAGGGCCCAGACCGGGGAGGGGCCTGCAACCGAGGTCCATGCCCTTGACCGGAATCAAACCCAGGACCCTTCCGTCCACAGGCTGGCTCTCTATCCACTGAGCAACACCAGCCAGGGCAGCCTGGGCTTGCTTCACGCTGAAATGGAGATGAGCACCTCCTCACGGAGTTGTCAGAGGGCAGGAGCGCTCGCCTGGAGCAACACACACGCTCTGGACTCCTGGTGCCTGTTTGTCATCGTCCGATCACCTTGTGGACAAATTCCAGGTCCTGTGGCTTTGGGGGAGCGTCTGATAAGGTCGTGAAGTCCAGGTGCAATCAGCATTCAATGGGGTCTCGAACTGTTAGTGAATGAATGAATGAATGAATGAGTGACTCTGTGGTTCTCCAGGTTCCTGTGAAAAGCATCGTTTCCTGAATTTTGGGTTTCCGCCTCCGTTTTCAGATCCTGGTTTCACGGGTTGGATTCAAAGTGCCAAGATGATAATAAGCTCGTTGCCAATTATCCGGCCCTGTGATGACGTATCAGGTAATCATTTATTACGCCGTTAAGCAGGAAAAAGGCGGACACATGCACAGAAGTTACCGGTGGGTGGACGGACAGACGGGTTCCTGCCCAGCCGGCCAGTGAAGGCCCACGCCCCTCCCTCCCTCGCTCCTCGTCTTCTCTGCCCACGGTGTTAATCTTACCTAAGTGCTTACTAGCACACGTGGGATTACTGCCGTTAATTACGTTTGCTACATTGTTTCCGAAGATTATTCTGCCACTTGCTCGCAATTACACGGGCTTTGGGGTTAAGTGTGCCGCTGGCGGGTGTGCTGAACGGGACTGTAGATATAGTCATTGAAACTGAACTTGCACTTGGAAAAGTCTGTCTTTTGGGACTCGGGTGTCTCCGAGATTCGATATGAAAGGGCGGGGAGTGGACAATCACATGAAGCAGTTATCTCAGTGGCCAGGGTTTCTCTCTCGTTAGGAGAGAGTAACAGTTCCCTCCGCAAAGGCAGTCCTCCCAGGGAGAACCGGAAGAGTTAGCAATACGTCTTCATTTTGTTTTTCTTCCCATCAAAAATGTACTGATTGTGCCCTGCCTTAAAATGGCATGTTGGCCAAGAAGGGGAGGGAATATTTAAATGTTTAACGCCTGGGGAGAGATGGGTGTGGGCCAGTCAGAGCTTACATGAACATACATGAGCCCCAACACTGGGGCAGGCTCTAGAGGAAGATGTGCTCATTGCTGATGCCTTAGATAATGGACAACAAGGGGGCGGGGGGGAATAGATGAATTAACATCTTGGGAGGAAGGCTGGGGAATGAGCTACGTTGGGGGACGAGGAGCTTTGCAAAGCGACACCATCCCTGACATGGACAGTCCACCTCCACGCCCAGGGGCGGCTTCCCGCTGGGAGAAGACCTGAGAGGCCCCGCCTTTCGTCCAGGCCGGACCCGCAGGCTCTGCATGAGCAGGGATAGAGGCTAAAGCGGTTTGCAGACTGCTTGGCGTCCTGCTAAACACATGCCCAACACAAGCAGCGCCCATCGGCAAAGACTCAGAAGCATTTTGATTCCAGGCATTTGAGATCTCTCTCCAACCAGGAGCTGGTCACGGAGCCAACGGAAAGGAGACTGCACTGGGGACCTGTGACAGAGAGCACGGAGCTTTTAAACTGGCTTAGAAACATCGCGACACAGGGCATAACGATAGCCAAACCTCCTTCCTCAAACGTCTCCCATCTTGAACAATTCGGTTCCCAACCAAGTTGTTCCCAGAAAACATGTCTCGGTTGTGGAACCAAAGTTCGGTTTTGGACCTGACAGGCCTTCTGCGTGGGCACCTCCACAGGACGAAACGCATCTCTCGGGCAGCAGCCAAAGGAGAGAGGGCTTTGCTGCTGGAGAACCTGGGGAAGGGCACAACCTTAAAACAAAAGGACCATCAAGGTGCTAATAAGCTCAGCAAAACAAGCCAGTCGGAGAAAAATAAGTGTCACATGATCTCATTCACATGTGGGATATAATGACCAACATAATTTGATGAACAAGAACAGATCCAGAGACAAATGGTGGGGGAGGGGGTTAGGGAGCAACCAAAGGACTTGTATGCACACATATTAGCATAACCAAGGGACACAGACACTGGGCAGTGGGGCTTGCCCGGGGTGGGAATGGCTGGGGGGCAGGGGGGGTCAATTGGGGAAAAAGGAGACATATGTAAAACTTTAGACAATAAATAATTTTTTTAAAAAAAGAGCGCTAATAAGGGTGTGAAAGGAACAATGGTCACAGGCGATTGAAGAGGTAGGAAAACTCTTGTTGCTGACTCAGATAAAGGAGAAGCAGGGAGCTGCTGACAGCATTTTGGAGGCCGTGGCACGTGAACCAGCAAAGATGCTGCGTGGTGACCTGAGAGGCACCCTGGACGAGGCTAGTCACAGGTGGTTCGATAAATTTTAGAAAAGAAGTGTTTATTTACAGGCTAAACAGCACATCAGACATGCACCGCATATAAGAAAGGTTAAAACGGAATCATTTGAGGGTCTGGAGTGGATTAATTCAATTGACATTATTTCTAAGGGGGAAAAATGATTCGGTGTTTGAACAAATCGCTTCCCAAACAGCCTTCCGGAACGAATTAAGTTCGAGAACTGAGGTTCCACTGTCCTATGACAAGCAGCAGAACTAACCCTGGGAGGTGGTGAGAATCTGACAGTATTACCATAGCATAATATCCAAAACATCTGGTGTTCAACAACAATCACAACATGAAGCATAAAGCGACATTAAAATGTGTGGCCCACATGTAATTAAAAAACATTAATTAATTAACTAATTAATGAATAGAAATAATCCCTGAGGAAGTCCAGACATTGAAATTACTGCTAAACAACTTAAATCAACTAAATATGTTGAAAGAATGAAAAGAAACAAAGAAATATCTAAAAAAGTTTAACCAAATGGAGAATATCAACAGAGATAGAAATGAGAAAAAAGAACCAAGTGGAAATTCTGGAGGCAAATAATTATAATGACAAAAATGGAAAATTTACGGGGTGTGTGGGGGGGGCGGGTCTCAACAGCAGGTTTGAATAAGCAGAATAAAGAAATAGTGAATTTGAAGATGGGTCCGTTGAGATTATTCAGTCTGAGGAACAGAAGGGAAAGATAAAGGGACAGCATCAGATGTATCATTATATACATAATGAGACTTCCCAGGAGGAGAGATGGAGAAAGAAACAGAAAAGCTACTTAAAAAAATTATGGCCAAAAACTTCCCAAACTTGATGAAAAATATGAATTTACACATCCAACAAGCTCAATAGAAACTCCAAGTAGGACAAACACAGAGAGATTCACAATGAACCACATGATAATTAAACTATCAGAAGACAGAGGTAATCTAGAAATATCAGCAAAGAGAGAGAGAGAGAGAGAGAGAGAGAGAG
This sequence comes from Myotis pilosus, assembly GCA_036010255.1. Taxonomy (NCBI): domain Eukaryota; kingdom Metazoa; phylum Chordata; class Mammalia; order Chiroptera; family Vespertilionidae; genus Myotis; species Myotis pilosus. The sequence goes on from JASKON010000010.1 coordinate 77,809,558, forward strand.
AGAGAGAGAGAGAGAAGCATTTCATCACATCCAAGTTATCCTCAGTAAGATTACAGCTGATTTCTCACCCTAAGCCATGGCGTACACAAGGCATTGGAAGGACATATTCAAAATGTTAGGAAAACAAACAACCATCAACCAAGAATCCTATAACCAACAACACTGTCAAAAATGAAGACATTTTCAGACACACAAAAACTGAGAATTTCTTATTAGTAGCCAAGCTATGCAAGAAATACTAAAAACAATATTTTAGGCTAAAAGATTGTGACCAAAGACAGTAATGCCAATCTATAAGGGGGGAAGGGGGAAGGAGCACCGATAAAAGTATGCATGTATCTACAAAAGTCAGCATAAATGCATATTTCATGATTCCTCTCTCAACTGATTTAAAATGTTCTGTCGTCTTATTTCAGCTGCCATCCCATAAACAAGTGGCATTTTTATGGCTTATGTAGGACCACATGTTTCACATTTGAGTGCCTTTTGTTGGTGTTTCTTATTTAAAAAAAGCTCCCAAGCACAGCACTAAAGAGCTTCCTAGTGTTTCTAAGCGTGAGAGGGTTGTGATGTGTGTGATGGAAAAAATTAATGTGTGTTAAATAAGCTTCCCTCAGGCATAGGTTATAGTATGGAGGGCAGTGAGTTTGATGTTCGTGAGTCAATGGTATAAATTCAGCAAAGGTGACTTAACACAGAAACACACACATTAGACAAGGTTACATATTGATCAGTAGAAAATATATTAACAAGGGGCTCCCTGGACCCAACCCTGTGTCCCCTGGGAGCAATGGCTCAGGATTTGCTCATCTAGAACTTGCAGTGACCTTACAGGACACGGGTACTATGAATACCAGAAATTGTCTGTATGTCCCAACAATTCCACTCTTAGTTATATACCGAAAATAGATACACATCGGTTCCCCCAAAAGACATACACAAGAGTGTTCATCGTAGCATTATTTTCAATAACCTGAAAAGTTCCCCCAGAAAATTTAAAAAAATAGTGCAGCCTGGACCGGTTTGGCTCCACCATTGAGCTTCAACCCAGGAACCACGAGGTCACTAGTTGGATTGTCAGTCAGGGCACAGGCTCGGGTTGTGGGCTCGATCCCCAGTAGGGAGTGTGCAGGAGGCAACCAATGATTCTCTCTCATCATTGATGTTTCTCTCTCTCCTTCTCCCTTCCTCTCTGAAAGCAATAAAAATCTCTCTCTCTCTCTCTCTCTCTCTCTCTCTATATATATATATATATATATATAGATAGATATAGATATAGATATAGATATAGATATAGATATAGATATAGATATAGATATATATATCTATATCTATCTATATCTATCTATCTATCTATATATATATATATATATATATATATATATATATATATATATAACTCCAGTGTCCCCTCAGGAGTTCGACCGGGAGACCGGGAGTTCGATCGCTCGCCATGATGTGCGCTGACCACCAGGGGGTGGTGCAGAATGAAGGAAGGCCCCAGCCAGGAGCCAGAGGCCCTGATAGGCCCTGATCGCTAGCCAGGCCTAGGGACTCTACCTGTGTACGAATTTCATGCACCAGGCCTCTATATATTTAATAAAAATAGTGCAGAACTAATCTATGATATTTTGGGTCGGGGCCGTGATTTCCCATGGGTGTGTGGGTGGGTGGTGGGGTGGTTAGCGATGAAAAGAGAATTAGGAGCTCCCAGGAATGTTGATGATGTTCTGGCTACCGTAGCACCGTAGTCCTCCCAGGAGAGAGGTGGTCTTGGCTGGTCAAAGGCAGAATTGGCTATTGATTGAATGTCATACGGCATTACAGATCTTTCAGGAGTTGTTCATGAGTTGACTGGCCAACAGTTGCACTGTGTATCTTCCCCTTCCCCTAACAGAGAGAATCAGGAACATTTAGCGACGTTCACTGGTTTGCTCCCTGGGGCCATTGTCACCATCCCCCAGCAGTTTGCGTGCGGATGAGCGGTGCTACCCACCCCCACCCCGGGAGAGGACACTCCCAGGCTCCTGCATGCCTGGAACTGGCCGCTCAGAGGCCTTGGTTCTCCCAGCTCAGGTGGCTCTTGGAAATGGCCTGCTCGCCACCGAAGATGCGAGCTGCGGCCACACACTTCTTCCAGGCAGGTGGATTTATGGCTCAGACACAGGGACGGGCAGAGGGAAGCCAGTAACACGTCATCTTTCATAAAACCTACCCGCTGCCTGTGTTTAGCTTCTCTTGCAACTCCCCAGTAAATTTTATGAGAAGGTGCATTCAACATCTTATTACGGAGCCTTTTATAGTGAGTGATAAATAATACACTAAAAGCTGCCCTTGGCTTCCGCGCGGATTAAATATGGATGGAGGACTGGGAGGTGGAAATAATTAGGCCCATCCCAGGACCAGAGAATAAGAAGTTATCCGATGGTCTTCTGTCCGCCAAGACAACATCGCGGAGGGTCGCCGTGCATGAGGACGGTGCCTCGGGTGGGCCGACGCGGTTTCGTGTTCCATGGTCACTCTTGCGATGGTGAATGGAGGCAGGGCCCTTGGGGCAGGAGCTTTCTCTGCTCTGCTCGCCCGCGTTGCTCACCCGCGTTTCTCCAGGGCCTTGAACAGAATCTGACATGTACAGCAACGGATCATTAACTGCATCCAGAGGAGGGGATCGATAGGAAAACCACTTGGCCCTGAGGGGAATGCCAGCACCCAGCCAGGAGAGCAGATCTGTGCTTCGACCGCGGGCAGCGCGCCCAGCTCCCCAAGTCCCTCCTGGGACAAGCTCCAGCCCGTGGGCGTGGGTTTGGTGAGTCAGACACGCAGAGCCCTGCCCTGCCCTCACTGGTGTGGCTCAGTGGATAGAGCGTCGGCCTGCAGACTGAGGGGTCCTGGGTTTGACTCTGGTCAAAGGGCACATGCCCAGGTTGTGGGCTCCATCCCCAGTAGGGGGTATGCAAGAGGCAGCTGATCCTTTGTTCTCTCTCATCATTGATGTTTCTCTCTCCCTCTCCCTTCCTCTCTGAAAAAAAAAGAAAAAGAAATGCATAGCCATTTAGTCCTCACAGGAGAGAGGTGCCCTGGGCTGGTCAAAGGCAGAACTGGCATCTCTATATATAAAAGCCTAAGCGACCGTCCAACCATTTGACCAGTAGCTATGATGTACACTGACCACCAGGGGGCACAGGCTCAACGCACAGGCATGGGAACGTGGAACAGGCTGATGAATCTCAGAGGGAAGGGGGAAGGGAGGAGGGCAGGAAGAGATTAGCCAAAGATCGTACATGAATACTAGAGGCCCAGTGCATGGATTCGTGCCACAGTGGGGTCCCTCAGCCTGGCCTGCGGGGATTGGACTGAAACCATCTCTCCAACATCCCCCGAGGGGTCCCGGATTGCGAGAGGGTGCAGGCCAGGCTGAGGGACCCCCCACCAGTGCATGAATCCGTGCACCAGGCCTCTAGTCTGCATATAATTCATTGATCCTAGTGTTTCTCTCTGTTGAGCAGGTCCACCGGCCTGCAGGTCCACCTGCCATCAAGAGCGTCCCACGTACCATCCAGAACAGACACGTTAGAAACGTCCACCAGGTCCAGCTGTTAGAACAGACTGCTGACACGGCTGTCACCTGCTCTCCCCGAGGGCTCTTCACCGTCAAAGGTTAGTGAAGCGATATTGCAGAGACACAGCCTACTGCTCTCCAGGCTGTCGGTTGCCACTTTGATGCAATTGTTGCTCCTAGCAAGGGAGTTGCCTCCCTTCACCCGCGGGGAGAGATCGGTGCCAGGAGGACTCGGAAGCAACAGGAAAGAAACAAAACAGGGAACCGACTGGGAAGACCTGTCTCACGTCACCCCATTTCCCCACCGGCCTTCTCCCCGAGGAGTCTGCTCCCGTCCGGTTGTTCAGGTGTCGAAGGCAAACAGTCTCATAGGTCCTGGGCACGCGGCGTCAATGGGAGGAAAGTAAACAACATCTCCGGAAGCCAAGGGCAACCCAAAAGAATCCTATCTAATAAAAGCCTAATATGCTACGTGTCTGGTCATCTGGTTGGCTGTTCAACCAATCAGAGCGTAATATGCTAATGATATGCTAAGGCTGCTCAACCGCTCGCTATGACGTGCCCTGACCACCGGGGGGCAGATGCTCCAACCGGTAGGTTAGCTTGCTGCTGGGGTCCGGCCAGTCGGGACTGAGCGAGATGCCCTGGAGCCCTCCCACAGTCCCTCCCCAGCCCTGATTGTGCACCAGTGGGGTCCCTTGGCCTGGCCTGCACCCTCTCACAATCTGGCACCCCTCAGGGGATGTCAGAGAGCCGGTTTCGGCCCGATCCCGCAGGCCAGGCCAAGGGATCCCATTGTTGCACAAATTCGTGCACTGGGTCTCTAGTTCTATCTATAAATATGACATCAAGGAAAAGTAAAATTTGGAAGAGAGGCTCCTAGTGGGGAGGGGAGTGGAGGGTGGAGGGGAGCAGGCTCTTTCAGTGTCGTTTGGGGTCCTGCCCGGAGGTATTTAATAATGTTTTCCTGTCTTATCATGCAGTCACCAGACACATGGGGCTGCCTACCATTAAAGGTTAACTAGTTAAAATTCACTCATTAATTTAATAAACAATTAATTTCAGACCATGAAGATTCAACTTCTACGTCCCGCTCGCCCCATTGTACGAGCCCCATAGCCGTGTCCGACGAGCGGCCACCCCGTTACACAGGGCAGAGAGAGGCCGCTCCGGGGGCGGGGAGTTCCGTGGGCGGCGCCGACCCATCCCTGGGTAAGACTGACGCTCAGCTTCCCGCAGCCACGGGCGGCCTGGCAGGCGGCCTGGGGGTGTTCCCTCCTCAGCACAGTGACCTCACTGCCCTACAGGACAGTCGCTAACGCCCCCTCTTGGCCTATAGAACCCTGTCTGTTGGATGTCTTTGGACACAGCGCTGCTCTCCTCTCGATTTCCTCAAGGGCTGCCGCCTGCGATGTCGTCTTTAGCGCGTGGTCATTCTATGTCCACAGGAGGCGCTTGTGTTGAATTTTCTGAAAGTGACTCGTTGACAGGGACGTGTCCAGAGCAGCCCCTGCCTAGGGGTTCCTAGTGGGCAAGTGTCCCTGCGGAAAGATGCCCGTGTTTTAAAGAGCCAAACCCTGTGCACATCAAACTGGAGGGCGGGAGGCCTCGCTCACCTCGCCCAGCGACGGGAGCGGAGAGAAACACAAGCTGTGCCTCTGCCGTCCGGGCTTCGGGAAGCAGCTGCCCCCCCTCCACCGCCCCCCCCCCCCCGGCCGCACAGAGCTCAGGGCACATGGATGTTCCTCAAGCAGCTCGCGCCCTAATTTCCGCCGACAGGGCGATAGCTGTGCGCGTTCAGCGTGCAGACCCAGGTGCCAAATGGTGTTGCCCCTCATCCAAGGAGCCTTGATGGCACTGGGACTCTCTACTTGGGAAGAGGAAGGGGCTTGCAGGGGCAGGGGGAGGGGAGAGGGGGAGGGGTATGGAGGGAGGGTTGTGGGGGGAGGGGTGCGGAATGAGGCAGCGCCTCCTGGCCTCCCTCCTCCCCAGCAGCGCTCCCCCCTGGCTTCTCTCTCTCTCTCTCTCTCTCTCTCTCTCTCTCTCTCTCTCTCTCGTCCTTGGCTGCATTCGAACCTCAGGCCCTTCACGCCCCAGGCCAACGCTCTCTCCACTGAGCCAAACCAATCCGCACTCTTCTCCTGCCTTTTAGGGCCTAAAGTCAATGGTTTCAATCACCTTCTCTTTTCTGGGAGATTCGCCTAAGCCCACTTGTTGAGGTGAAAGCCCTCACATTTGCCTCTTGTTGATCCCTGAGAGAGAAAGAGTTCGACAGGCCCCTGGAGTTCCACTGTGGAATCCCTACAGGAGGAGGGAGAAAAGGAGACTATGTCATTTCTTCCCATGTCTCTAATGTGCAGAAATATTCCCCGAGAAAATTGGGGAGAAGAGACAGGAATGAGGTGATGGGTGCCTAGCTGCTGAGCAGCCTCCTCAGACTCTGAAAGAGTCACAGGGGAACTCCCTGTGGGCTAACGGGCGTCTCTGGTCGGCCTCGGTCTGGAAGACAGTCTGGGCTTAACAGTCCTTTTCCAGGGAGCGGGCTGCCTCACTTAGGGAAGAAGTTGCACCAGGGGTCTGTTTTCCATCCCCTTCCTCTGACCTCATCCTCTTGGATTTCTTCTCCCCAAAGCCAACTGAATGGCTGTCTCTCAGACTCAGGCTCAAAAGCCTCTCGGACGAGTTGTCACACCTGCATCCTGCTCTCACCGCACCCGGCATAGCCATGTGCACGTGTTTATCTACATTAACAGATGGTGAGAACATCAAGAGACACAGGGAGCCACGCAGCCAGGACAGGGAGGGAGGGAGACAGGGACACAGTCAGGGAGCCAGGGAGGGGGCTCTTTGCTGCTACTGTTCAGGCCTCACCACCTCCCCCACCTCTATCACCTCCACTTTCCGCCTCCACCTCCCCACCTCCCTCACCTCACCTCCCTCACCTCTACCTCCCCTCTCCCCCCTCCTCCCTCCCCCTTCCCCCTCCCCCCCTCCCCATCTGCCTCACCTCCCTCATCTCCCCACCTCCCCCTCCCTCACCTCCATCTCCCCTAGCCCCCCACCCCCCACCTCCCCCACCTTTGCTGGGCCCTTCATTTCCAGGGGCTTTGATTTCTGCGTCTCTGTCCCTGTTTGTTCCCGCCCAGCCACCTCTCCCCGGAGCCCTGCTGGCATCTGCAGGGCCCAGCCCCGCTGCACCGCCTGATCCGCTCTGCTCGCTGGGACACAACATCATTACGCGTGAGCTCCACCGGGGAAGGTGCGGCCATGTTCTCCAGAAACACACCCGTCACAGTCCATTTGCCGCCAGGAAATGGAGTTTGAAGGCACTTTAATTATAATCATTGCTTTTGGACGGGTCTGTGCTGCGATTTGCAAAATCTGCAATTCCCTCGACACTGTGGCTGAGCACGCTCTGAGCCCGATCCTCCTGAACCCACGCGGGGAGGACCGGCCGCCAAGGTCACGGGGGCACGCCCCTCCCGCCAGCCTGGGCGCTGGTTCTCCTGCCCAGGGCTGCCCTGGGCACCTCCACTGGGCAGGGGGCTGTGAAGGCCAGGAGGGGGTGCCCATCCCGCCCGCCTGCCCCCGGAGTGGCCCATGCACAGTGCGCCCTCCAGGCCAGGCCCCCCTCCCCCCGGAGGGTGTGCAAGGAGTTCCTGGCGAGGAGCCAGGTGCGTTCCGCCCGCCGGGTCTGGGCTGGGTCTGCAAATGAGCCTGGCCTGAGCCAGGTTAACAAGAGAAACAGACCCCCTCCCCCAGGAATGACCCCAAGGTCACTCAGAACTTGGGCCAAACACCAACCGAGGGGAGAGGCTGGGAGGCCACGCCTGGGACGCGTGTGGCAAACAGGGCTGCTCGGTCTGGGGTGTTATATGGATTCAAGTCGTGCTTTCTCCCCACGCCCAAGGGGGTCCTACGCGTCCTGTCCCCCAGGGCAGGGCGAGGGCACATCTCTGGGAGGAGGGGTTCCCTGTAGATGCAAACGCTGTTTAAAAGGGGGACGCGCCTGGCCCGTGTGCGGAGCTGTCGCTGGGTCTGCCGGCTCTCATGGGCCTTCAGCGCTTTGGGGACAGCCGGTGCCCCTCAAAGTCAAACATCACAGCAGCCGGGTGCTCCCCGTTACGGACCCAGTTACTCCCCCAAGAAAGAGAAGCCCTGAGCCTCCAGGGGCCTCATTTGGAAATGGGGTCTTTGCAGAGGTGGTGCAGGCACCAGGAGGTCACGGGGGCGAACCCCAATCCAACAGGAACCCGTCCTTACCACCAGGGGACCTGGGGACACAGAGGCACCTGAGGACGAAGGCCATGAATCCCAGAGCTGGGAGAGGCGGGGACAGAGCCGCCCAGACAGCTGGAGCCCAGGCCGCGCCTGGAGCGGGAGAGAATAGGTTTCCGTGTCTAAGCCGCCCTGTCTGTGCCTGGGACATGGACGGAAACCCCCCGTGAGGGGACAGGAGCAGGTGGGGGTGCCGCAGGCTGCAGGTCGGGTTATTTGCTCAGTGGCCGTCTCGTCTGCAAAGGCCTGTCCCTGACGGTAGCGGCATCGCTGGTGGGAAACAATGTCCAAAGGCGGGGTCCCTGCGTCCTGAGGCGTCGGTCACTCCGTCATGCAGACCTGAGCTCGGCCCGCAGACGGCATCCCCAAACCCGCTCCCAGCGTCAGCCCTCATCACCGCGACCCAACCGTCCCCCCAAACCCTCCCCCTTCCTCGCGTGGGTTACCCCTCCCCGGGGGCGGGGCCGCTGGAGCAGGACGGCCGGGCGGCCTCACGTGTGTTCAGAATACACTCTTCTGTCACCTGCCTCGGCCGCCACGTCAATCATCGCCCCCGCGTCCCCAACGGGCACCTTCCGCTCCTGCATTTCACCGGCACGGCCGACCTGGGGCCCGGCCGACAGTCACCGGGGCTGCCGCTCCTGCTTTTCCAAGTCAGGGCGTCCCTTCTCCCTGCCACCTGGGGAGCCAGGCCCCTGAGACGCCCTCCTATGTGGCTCTGAGCTTCCGTCTTTGGGGGACGGGGGCAGGTCTCCGGATCGCCCGGCTTCATCTCTTCCTGGGAGGTGGCACGGGCACCTCTGCCCAAGGGGCTGTCATCAGCGATTTCCCGTCTCTTTTGCAGCTTCACCGATACAAGAGCCCGTCGCTGTGAACACAGGTCCCTCTGAGCGCCCTCACAAAGGCTCCGCTGGTTCAGAGGGCGGCCCCTCTGACTCCCCGCTGTCCCTCGTCTCCGTAGGTTTGCAACTCATCCTGCCCTTGGGAGGGGGGCGGGGGCTGCCTCCGGCTTAGAGGTGCCTGGACCTGTGTCTTCCCAGCTGTTTGGGGCCTCCCCCCGGCTCACCCAGCAGCCACATCCCCTGGACTCCTCGCAGGGGCCGTGTGAGAACCGCGCTCACCTGTCCAGCTCGGATAGCGGCTGGGAGACACGGGACAGCGGAACGTTTAGTGCCGTCGGGCGGGAGGGGCGTCCGCTGGAGCAGGCGTGCCCGGCGTGTGCGCAGTCACAGGCATTGATCCCTCGAGCGTAGGAGTCCCTCCCCTGGCTCCCACGGGCTGAGTGCTCTGGGGTTCACAGCCCCCCATGTCAGCCAGATGCTCGGGAAAGCAGGCCCGTCCATGGCGCGGAGCCTGAGCCCAGGCGCTGGCGAGAGAAGCGGGTCCCGCCATATGGCAGCACCGCTGGCACCAGGCTGCCCTGGCCCGTCCGAGGCCGCGGCGTGTTTCCCGGCGCCGCTTCCAACCCGCCGCCGGGAAGCGGGGCCACGGGCCATGGGAGACTCAGGGTCACTCAGGTCCGGGAGCCCGGCTCCGTCCAGGGGGTCACGGGGGGAAGGGGGCATGAAGGGCCCTGCCACGCTCTCCGGTCCCAGGAGCATCTGAACAGACGTTTCTCCCAAAAGGCCCTCGGGCTGCGGGCCCAGGAGCCAGTGCCCAGGGAAGGCGGCCAGCCCTGTGACAGGTTCATTAATATTCATTATTCACCGGGGCACACACTGAGCTGCTCGCCACTGGTTCCTTAGTTTTAGCCAAATAAGCGGCAAATGCCATCATTCTCATCCGCTGCGGCGACGGTGACGGGGCCTGGGAACTGCGGAGAGAGCGGGCGCCTTCGGGGGACCCTGCAAACTACGAGGCCGGTCCCGGGAGCAGGAGAGCAGCTGTCCCGCCTGCAGCTGCGCCTTCTGGGCCTGGAGACGCTGCCGGGACTTGGTCCTGCCTTTCCCGCGGCCTCCGTCTCCACTGAGGCGCCGGAGACCTTCACCACTTCCTGCTACTGCGGGGCATGTGCGAGTGCGTGTGCGAGTGCGTGTGCATGTGTGTGTGTATGTGCAGGGGGGTGTTCATGCACACCTGTGTGTGCACATGCGTATGTGCAGGCATGTCTACACCCGTGTGCGCATGTGTGCGCATGTATGTGGGGGCGCGTATGTGCATGGAAGTGTGTACATGTGTGTGCAGGTGTGTGTGTGTGTGCAGGTGTGTGGAGTTAACTCCCCTGAACCGCACTGAGCAGGTGACTCCGGGGGACCTACTGCTGGCGCCTAGCCTGCTGCCGGCGTTGTTCCTGGCAGAGGCGGACCAGGCATGTCCTCCATCCTGCCTGCTCTCCCGCGAACTCTCCAGGGGCTTGAATGACTCCAGGCTTGAGGTTCTGCACTTGACGCCACTGACTCAGTCTTCTGAGATGTGGACGGAGCGTTTGAGTCCTCCCCAAGATCCTACGTGAAGTCCTGACCCAGCGTGGCTGCAGGGGGAGAGGGGGGGCACTGAGGAAGGAATTAGGGCTCAATGGAGTCACCGGTGGGGCCCTGACCCAGGAGGATTAGTGCCCTGCTAAGCCGAGAACCCGAGCTCTGACCCCACCTTCGCGTGTGGGGAGAGGCCGGGAGAAGCCGGGGGAGGCCGGGGGAGGCCGGGGGAGGCCGGGGGAGCCCAGGGAAGATGGGCCACGATCCTGGACGTCCAGTCTCAGAGCTTGAGAAACAGGCATCTGCTGTCCAGGGGCCCAGTCTGCCATTTCTGTTCAGATGGCCGCGCAGATGAAACACACCACATGTCTGTAAATTATACATGAGCACACGCATGTACACACCCACATGCAGACATGAGTACCGGGGAGCTGGGCCCACTGGGTCACAGGCAGCTGAGAAAGCCGGTTCTGGAAGGGGAGCTTCCCGGGCAACACTGACCTTGAACTGAATGAAAGGGAAGCAGGGCTCAGACCCCGCCCCCGGGGAGGCCGCGCACACGGCCTGTGACAAACTAAGGACGGCTCCCGCGGACACCGTGACCCTCCGCAGCTCAGCACAACCCTCGTTTTGGAAAACCCTCATTGTTGAGAGTGTGACAGGTGTCCCCCTCTGTCCCGCCATTGCCCCAGTCTCTGGGCATGGGCTGCCCCAGGAGGGGCCTCAGACAGGCGGCCCTGCAGATCGGCTGGTCTGCCTGCGACCCGGGCCCCTGGGCGGGGCTGCACGGGGCGAGTCCGCACCAAGGGAAGCTGCCCGAGGACGCATCCTGCTCCCGTTCCTCCTCCCAAACACCTGCCCGCACCCACCCCGCGCCCCCCGCTGCCCTGGGCAGCTGTGACTCTTCCCAGCGGGGGTTTCAGACGGTAAATCCCCGTGTTTGTACCAACAATTCTGACCTGGTAAGTGTGCCTGAGCCACACAGAAAGCTGTTACACATACAATGTGCATACACACACATACACACACACACTGCATCTGTGGGCCAATATTCGTATGTATGTTATTCTGCAACGACATTTAGAGATGAACACTCTGTTAAAAAGACTTACCTGTGCTGATTCACACGACACTCACTGAATTCATCGTCATGGCCGGAGAAAACCCCATGTGCCCTGTGCTGCGATTTCTCTGGTAAAACACCCCCTGGTTTTCACCGTAACAAGTGACGTCAGTGGACACCTGCCCACCGCCCTGGGTCTGAGGGAACCTGCAGGACCTGGCAGAGCTGCTCGTTGTGTTTCGGTGGCCACATACGATGACGCTCAGGAATGAAACACCAACCTGTGCTTCCCAGGATGTAACATCTCAGGCCCCACTTGGCGAAAGGTCACCCACAGCCATGACAACCCTAAACCTAACCCTAAACCTAACGCTAACCCTAACCCTAAACCTAACCATAAACCCTAACCTTAACCCTAACCCTAACCCATAACCCTAACCATAAACCCTAACCCTAACCCTAACCCCGCACCCTAACCCTAACAATAACCATAACCTTAACCCTAACCATAAACCTCTTACCGTAACGCAAACCCTAACCTAACCCTAACCTAACCCTAACCATAAACCCTAAACCTAACCATAAACCCTAACCGTAACGCAAACCCTAACCCTAACCCTAACCATAAACCTAACCCAAATCATAAACCTAACCTAACCCTAACCTAACCTAACCCTAACCATAAACCTAACCTAACCATAAAGCCTAACCCTAACCTAACCCTAACCCTAACCATAAACCTAACCCAAATCATAAACCCTAATTCCTAACCTAATTATAAACCTAACCTAACCCTAATCCTAACCTAACCATAAATTTTAACCTAATTTTAACCTAATTTTAACCTAACCATAAACCTAACCCTAACCATAAAGTTTAACCCTAATTTTAACACTAATTTTAATTTTAACCCTAATTTTAACCATAAACCTAAATTTAATTATAAATTTTAACGTGGCAAATTTAATTTTAATTTTAACCTAATTATAAATTTTAATTATAAGTTTAACCTAATTTTAATTATAAATTTTAATTTTAATTTAATTTTAATTATAAATTTTAAATTTAATTTTAATTTTAATTTTAAATATGAATTTTAATTTTAATTTTAATTATAAATTTTAATTTTAATTTTAATTTTAATTTTAATTTTAAATTTTAATTCTGAATTTTAATTTTAATTTTAATTTTAATTTTAATTTTCCTGAATTTTAATTTTAATTTTGGCCTAATTTTAATTTTTGGCCTGAATTTTAACCTAATTTTAATTTTGAAATTTTAATTTAATTTTAACCATAACCCTAATTTTGGCCTAAATTCCTGAACCCTAATTTTTAATTTTAATTTTAACCTGAAACCCTGAATTTTAACCATAAAAACTAACCCTAACCCTTAACCCTAACCCTAACCCTAATCCTAACCCTAACCATAAACCCTAACCCTAACCCTAACCCTAACCCTAATCCTAACCCTAACCCTAAACCCTAACCCTAACCCTAACCCTAAACACTACCCTAAACTCTAACCCTAAATCTTAACCCTAATGCTAAACTCTAACCCTAAACCTAATCCTTACCCTAAACAGTAACCCTAACCCAGTGATGGTGAACCTTTGAGCTCGGCGTGTCAGCATTTTGAAAAACCCTGACTTAACTCTGGTGCCGTGTCACATATAGAAATTTGTTGATCTTTGCAACCACAGTAAAACAAAGACTTATATTTTTGATATTTATTTTATATATTTAAATGCCATTTAACAAAGAAAAATCAACCAAGAAATTAGTTCGCGTGTCACCTCTGACACACTGGCATAGGTTCGCCATCACTGCCCTAACCCTAAACCCAACCATAACCATAACTGTAAGGGTTCACGGAGCAGGAGACAGAGTCAGAGAGTTAAAGAGCCAGGAAAATCAAAGTGGTACTTTAATCTGCACTCCCGGGGGGGGGGGGGGGCAGTGAAGTCGCCAAGAGGGAGTGGAGGCACTTTTTTATGCAGCTGTCCAGTGAGGGCGGGGGCACGAGCTGTGGGAGTTCCCGCCGTTGGCAGGCCCATCACGGCTTCCAGGAAGGAGTCTCCGTTGCCATCTGTCTAGCACGCTGACCTGTTAGGAATTCCAGGAAGGACCCCGTGTCTGCACCACCATCTGCCTTGTGCACACACGGGCTCCTGGGCCTCCTTCTGACCTAACAACAACCATAACCCTAATCTCTAACCCTCACCCTCACCCTCACCCTAATCTCTAACCCTCACCCTCACCCTCACCCTCACCCTAATCTCTAACCCTCACCCTCACCCTCACCCTAATCTCTAACCCTCACCCTCACCCTCACCCTAATCTCTAACCCTCACCCTCACCCTCACCCTCACCCTAATCTCTAACCCTCACCCTCACCCTCACCCTCACCCTAATCTCTATCCCTCACCCACAGCCAGTCCCTGGGAACCCACACAGACGCTAGGGTGGGGGGCTGCTGCTAACAGAGGCCAGGCCTGTGTTTCTTTTTTTAAAATTTAAAGTCTTTATTGTTTAAAGTATTACATGTGTCTCCTTTTCCCCCAGTGACCTCTCCCCAGCCGCTCGCACCCCAGCACATGCCCTCACCCCCTCCTGGCTGAGTCCATCGCCGGCCCGTGTTTCCCTGTCACCGCCCCTGTTCCGAACCCCGTCCCTTCAGATTGGAGTGTTGGCGGTGGGGACGCCTCTTGCAGACAGAGACAGGAGAGCGCAGGGTGTGCAGATGTGGTCCTCGGAGAAGAAAGGACTCGGGTCCCATTCTCTGTTCCCCACGTAATCAGCGCGACGATTGTTCTACTAAACGCCAGGAAGTGAGCCAACACCCAAACAAAGGCGGCCCTGGGCCCAGCCGGCAGCTGCTCAGGCACGAAGTCTGCGTCTCCATCCCAGGATGCACCCCCCATGCCCCCAAACTGATTAACCGCCCCGCCCCCCCGCCCTGGGTTTCAGGGAGACACATCCTGTGGGCACTCAGCTTCCGGAGATGCAATGAAGTCCGAGCAGCCATGGAGGGCGGGGCCAGGAAAGAGAACTTATCTAACAAGCAGGTCCAAGGGGTTGTTTGGGGCCACTCGTTCCAAATAACTGCCTCCTGCCCGTGTGGCCCCGCGGCTGGGCGCACACCCTCCCTGCCCCAGGTGTGAGCAGGTGTGTGCGGGACCCTTTACCTGTAAATCACGGTGATGATAACGGCGCGGCCGGGTGCACACACCCCCTGCCCCAGGTGTGAGCAGGTGTGTGCGGGACCCTTTACCTGGAAATCCCGGTGATGATAACACTGTGGCTGGGTGCTCGGGCCGGGGAGGGATGGAACGAGTAAAGGCGGCCACTGTGGACAATTCCCGGTGCGGATGACGTGCTCGGTAAATGCTGGGGTGAATGAGCCACAGCGTCCCCCACAAAACTACCATTTAAAAAATATATATCTTATTGATTTCAGAGAGGAAGGGGGAGGGAGAGGGAGAGGGAAACATCAACGAGGAGAGAGAATTCCCGGGCCTGTGCCCTGACCGGGAATCAAACCGTGACCTCCTGGTTCACAGGTTGACGCTCCACCCTGAGCCCCGCCGGCCGGGCACGACCACCATTTCAAAAGCGACCGAACCGATGCCGACGGCCATGGCCTTGGTCGCTGAGTGAAAGAAATAATATTCAGTGTTTTCCCAGCAGATGGGAGGTGAATACACTATAACTCAACGACAATGAACAAAGATGTAAATATATGAGTCTCTATCGTTATTAAAATGGGAGAAGCAGTGTCATTGTCAAGGCCTCGGTTCACGAAGGGAAAAGCCGTGCCCAGAACGTTCGGCATTTTCTCAGAGTGAAAATGGTGACTCGGACGTTTCGGAATCATTTGTATCCGAAACCGTCACACGGGAAGCGGGTCGCCGGTGCCAGGAAAATGGCAGCATCACTCCCCGAACCGCTGTCCTCTCCACCAGCAGCGCCCATGGGAACGGTTCGCGTGGGAGAATGGTGTGTGGTCCGCATCGGCCTCAGGGACGTTAAACGGGGTTTCCTCCTTGGGTCGTGGGCTTGGCACCCGGAGCCCATTTTTTTTGCTGAAAACAGATAGAAGCTCTGGAGAAGCAGGAACAGAGCGCGCTGAGCTGAGAATGCAGTGAGGCAGGCTGGCGGGAGGGCCCAGGAGAGGAAGGGCCCCCGCGTGGGGGCAGGCCTGGCCCCTAGAATTCCCTCTCCTGGAGGCCGCCCGCCATTGGGGAGACACTGCTGAGAAGCTCAACAACATTGTTGAGCGTAAGAGTCAGAGGTCTAGAGGGACAGTCACAGCGGAGGCCCGAAGTGGGGCGCCCCGGGAAGCCCCTCTGCCTGGTGTTGAGACCCAGAGCAAGCATGTCAATCTGAAGGCTAACACGGGCCAAATAAACGAGGCATGTGGCCCACGGGCCACGAGTTGGGCGTGCTCGCCCTAGAGCTGCGTGCTAGCAGGAAGGCGGGTTGTAAGTAAGTTCTCTTTTCCTGAGACTGAGCCTTCCTTTACATTTTCTTAAATCGCTGAACTGGATTGAGACGAGCCCTTCGCCTGCATCCTGAACTGTCGACCAGAAGGAGCACACGTCTTTGTGGGCGAAGTTAACGTCACCCGAGGCCACCAGTTATGTCCACAGCGTTTTGGATACAGTTTCCAACTCCTAATAAACAAGAATCAGGTAGCAAACAAGTCTGGACAACATGCATGAAAACCAAGAGAATTCGCCGGTAGAAGAAACAGACCCAATCGGGAAACCAGGAACTGAAAAGATCAGATACCAGCTTTATAACAAGCATTTATTATGTTCAAGAAATAAGACAAGATCGAAATTTTTGGCAAAGAAGGAAAGACCGTAAGAATCAAATAGAAACTAAAAATGTATAATGATCCCTATCAAACCCCAATGAACGGATTTAATAGACTAAACACACGTGGGGAAGGACTAGGGCTCCGACACGGCCATCAGAAGGAAAGACAGCGTTACAAGAGGCCTGAAGTGTGAAGAATGATCACGGGGCTGAAATAGGAAAAGGAGGCAGAGTCGTGAGAAAAACACCGAGGAGTTAGGGGGGCTTGGGGTTCCAGAGGAGACAGCTTGGGGTGGCAAAGGTGATCCTAGTGCTGCCTCGGACTCACGAAAGATATCAATCTGCTGGGATAGGAGGCACATAGCATTCCCAGGCGTCCAGGTCAGATGGACGGCGCATTCCACAGCAGGAACAGCAGAGGGGAGAGGACGTGGAGACACAGGCCGCCTGTGTGCTGGAAGGGACGCCGATGAGCAACGGGAATGTCCAAGATGAAAGCGGACCGCGGTGTTTTCCAACAGATAGATATCAGGTCACTCATAGTTAGCAGACTTTAGTTAAAGGGAAACAGCAGGAGATATATGTATACATAGGATGAGAATACATAGAAACAACATTACAATATATGAGTTAGGAGAAGGATGAATGGAGTTAACATATTCTAAGTTCCTTGCCTTGTTCAAGGAGAGATGAAATGACCAGGTGATATTAAGCCAAATTCTAAGGTAACCAGTATAAGTACAAAAACAACCAAACAGAAGGGGGGTGAGAGGCTGGAAGGGAAAGATACAGAACTACTCAGTAAATCCAGGGAAAGCCAGGGGAGACAGTGAAACATAGCTGTGACCAGCAGAAAATATTGCCAATGTGATTACTTTAAACCTCACCTGTCTGAATTACACTAAACGTAAATGGACTGCATGCTCCCACGAAAACTAGCAACATGCTGCTTAAAAAGTCAGAACCGTGAAGAGAATGAAACAAATTACAGGAAATGTAAAGAATCCTTACAAATCAATACAAACATGAAGACAACCAACCAGTTAAAAAAGGTGCAAGCGCCCTGGCTGGTGTGACTCAGTGGCTGAGCGTCGACCTACGAACCAGGAGGTCATGGTTGGAGTCCCCGTCAGGGCACAGGCGTGGGTTGCGGGCTCGATCCCCAGTGTGGGGCGTGCAGGAGGCAGCGATCTATGATTCTCTCTCATCATGGATTTTCCCATCTCTCTTTCCCTCTCCCTTCCTCTCTGAGATCAATTAAAATATATATATTTTTAAAAGGTGCAAGAGGCTGTGATACTTACCATGTGATTCTGTGTCGTACTCACCAGAATAACTGAAGTTAACGGACCTGACGGTGCCCACTCCGATGCTTATTCGCTGCAGGCAGGTGTAAACCAGGGGAGCCATTTGGAGAACTGTTTGGTGTTGTCCATTTAAATGCACCCCACCTGGCGATCTAACAACGCCTCTCCCGGGTATACGTGCAATAGAGATGCACGCCCATGCTTCACGAAGAAAGCTACAAAAATTCGCACAGCAGCCTCGTTTATAATCCCCTCCAGGGGAGATGATCCCAGAGGCTGTTGATGTCAGGACAGACAGATACGTTTGGTATAGACCAGTGGTCGGCAAACTGCGGCTCGGCAAACTGCGGCTCGCAAGCCACATGCAGCTCTTTGGCCCCTTGAGTGTGGCTCTTCCACAAAATACTGACTTCTGCACATGGGCCAAGAAGTTTCAATCACACCGTACATGCGCGCCCACACGTGATATTTTGTGGAAGAGCCACACTCAAGGGGCCAAATAGCTGCATGTGGCTCGCGAGCCACGGTTTGCCGACCATGGGTATAGACCAGGGGTGGGCAAACTTTTTGACTCGAGGGCCACAATGGGTTCATAAACCGGACCGGAGGGCCAGAACAAAAGCATGGATGGAGTGTTTGTGTGAACTAATATAAATTCAAAGTAAACATCATTACATAAAAGGGTACGGTCTTTTTTTTCAATAGTTTTATGCCGGGGTCCAGCCCCAGCCGGTCCAGGGGTCCCCAAAGGTGTGGACGGAGTTGGCGAAGAAGGAATGAATGGCACAGAGGCAGTGTTCAGTTCATCAGCATAGTTGGGTTCTCTTGTCAGGATCTCCAGCCAGGTTCTGTAGCCATGTTCCCTCGCTAAGTTCTCCAGCCAGGTTCTGTCCAAGTTCTAGTCAGGTTCTCTTGACACGGAGGCAGCCATCGGGTGATCATCATAGCCAGGTTCCTCTAGCCAAGTTCTGGTCAGGATCTCCAGCGAAGTTCTGGTTAGGATCTCCAGCCAGGTTCTGTCTTCTAAGTTCCGTGTAAGTTCTGTCTCCTAAGTTCTGTCTCTCGAATCTTCATCTGAGTTCTGTGTGTAGGTTCTAAATTCTGTCTCTTGTTGTCTGTCTCTCGGTCTGCCTCTCTAGGTTCTGACTAAGTTCTGTCTCCTAAGTTCTGTGTGTAGGTTCTAAGTTCTGTCTCTTAAGTTCTGTCTCTTAAGTTCTGTCTGTAGGTTCTGAGTTCTGTGTCTCGGGTCTGTCTCTCGGTCTGCCTCTCTAGGTTCTGACTCCTAAGTTCTAAGTAAGTTCTGTCTGTTGTCTTGTTGCATCTGTATTTATACCAGTTGATTCTAATCCTATCAATCTCTATTCCAAAGGTTGGGGCGTTTCTTATCTCCATTCCAGGGAGTAAAGATTATGTAGCTTAAGCATGATTGTTCGTAGTTAAAGTGATTAATTACCCGCCTGGCACTTAGTTAAGAGGTTTTATTCCCTCCCTAACTTCAGGGGAAAATCCCTACCTTGGGAAACAACCTTTCTCGGAGAGGTGACCTTGGTTAAAACACAGCACCAAGAAGGTGAGCAAACATCTTAAGAACAATATGCCATATATGCCAGGTCCCTTGAAACAGCAAGGATGGACCGGCTCCCGGCAGTTTTATTCATTTCAAACGGGCCAGATCCGGCCCGCGGGCCGTAGTTTGCCCACGGCTGGTATAGACAATGGAACACTATACAGCAAAGAACACGAATAAACCAAGCTCATTCCAACCAACGGATGGATCTCACCAACAAGACGTTGGCTGGGCGCAGCCACACTCAGAGGAATACATACCTCCCACGTGCGTTCGCATCAAGTTCGAAACTGGAAAACTGCACCGTGGGGTTCGCAGCGAGGACAACAACTGTCTGGGAGGAGAAAAGGAAGAACTGAGATGGTGATCGGGAGGGAGAAAGCATCCGGACCATCTACACCCTTCCATGTTGTATAGGAGGATGAATTAGAGGCTCACTCTGTGGCCATTCATGAAGACGCCATGTAGGTTTTTCTGTCCTGTTTCATCCATGCCCTGTTTTATTTTTTTAGAAGTTTGCCAAAACCGGTTTGGCTCAGTGGATAGAGCGTCGGCCTGTGGACTGAAAGGTCCCAGGCTCGATTCCGGTCAAGGGCATGTACCTGGGTTGTGGGCACATCCCCAGTAGGGGATGTGCAGGAGGCAGCTGATCGATGTTTCTCTCTCATTGATGTTTCTAACTTTCTATCTCTCTCCCTTCCTCTCAGTAAAAAATCAATAAAATAAAAAAAAAGAACATTAAAAACCAAGTAAATTTGAAGACCTACTTGGAAAAAAAAAGGAGTTTTATAAAAGGGCGGGTAAGGGCAGGACTCCCGAGAGCCTTTAACATACCTTCTGAGTCTTCCAATGGGGGGTAGAGTGTGTAGTATTTCCCAAACTTATTTGATCACAGAAAAAGCACGGAGGATGCCTGGTTTCCGGTGAATGAATACCTGGGAGTCTCTGAATCACCTGCTAGGTCATAGTCCCACACGGCCGTCTTTATTTGTTCCTGCCATCTTCCAGGAATCAACAAGAACAAATCTTATTTGACGAATGTGTGGCCACCTTGCCGGAATGTTGTTCCCAGGGAAGGTACCTGTAACAACCTCGCTGATAAGAGAACATCGGACAGTCAGGGTACAGCAGTGGCCACTATAACAAAAAAGACCAAAATAGAGTGATGTGCTTAAGCAAGGCGGGCAGCTCACGGTTTTTGGAAGGTCTAAGAGCGGCGCAGGCCGGTGTGGTGGTCCCACGCTCACCAGGAACCCAGGCCCTTTCTGCCCTCTTGGCCCACCACCCTTTCTAGAGGAGCCTTCCTCCTCATGGCCCAGGGTGGTTGCTGCCGCTCTGCCCATCACAACTGCGTTCCAGCTGGTGAGCCAGGGAAAGGGGGGAAGGCGGGAGGGCGCCTCTTAGGGTGCAGGCTAGAAATGGCATGTATTATTTCAGCTTTACTCACCCTTGGTCAGGATGTAGTCACATGCCCACACCTAGCTGCAAGGGAGGCTGAACACGGTGGAAGTTCATACAGAGGATTCTTTTACTAAAGGAAGAAAGGGGAGCTGGGTGGTGGGAAGTGCCGCTGGAAGGAGTTAGAAGGGACAGCCCCTTTCATTGGGGTACCGATGAGCAATATGTGGGTAAGGTCCAGGGAAGTCGGAGCCCAGGGAAAGGTAAGAAGCCCCCCGGAAGGGAACAATGGCGGCCAGTTTCGGTGACATTCCGTCGTGGGACACAGCTATTCCTGGGGTTTAGAGGAAAGAGGCCGTCTGGAGAAGGCTCCATCTTTGACACACACCTGCGCCCTGGCTCCCCAGAGCAGAGCTGCAGGGAATGCTGTGACCAGAAGGCCAAGGAGTGTGGTGCGGGGCAGTGACCTGGACTGTGCCACTCCCCACCTGAGTGACCTCGCATGACCTGTTGCCCCAAACCGACCCCTCCACATGCCCCCCTCGGGGCACGCGCCTGGGCGTCCTTTTCTGGGTGCCGGTGCCTCTTCCCACGAGAAGGAACACAGGCAATGAGGCTCCTTCCAGGGAGCAATGCGGCTGCTCCCACAGCCCCACTGCCTGCGAGACACCCAATTAGCACCGCACGCCGAGCGGCCCCAACAAAAGGCCGCCACCCGCCCGAGCCGGAGCACCAGGCTCATTAGTGGAGCAGCCGGTGATTATTTATATCCCTCCTCTAATTAAAATTCTGAGAGCTAATTACAATGATCCACCAGCCGGCACCACGCCAGGCTGCGAACTTCACCTTCCCAGCCTCCGCCTCCCGTCTGCCCTCTCAGCTCCCCCGGGTCATCTGCCTCCGGTCTGCCCTCTCAGCTCCCAGGCCCGGCTTTCCCGCAGGACGCTCTGCGCCTCCCGCCCCTGAACCCACTGTTCTCTGTGCTTTTCCTCACGCCCCGGGGTCAGGGCTGCTGTGTGCTGTCCCTGAAGCAGGAAGGGCACTGCCAGCCAGCAACCGCTCCATCCCGACAGCTCGGCCGTCCACGTAAATATTTGGACGGGCCCTCGGTGGTTTGGCTCAGTGGATAGAGTGTTAGACCTCGGATTGAAGGGTCCCAGGTTCGAGTCTGGACAAGGCCATGTACCTCGGCTGCAGGCGATTCCCATTCCAGGTCGGGCTGTGTAAGAGGCAATCAATCAATGGGTCTCTCTCACAACAATGTTTCTCTCTCTCCCCCCCCCACCCCCCCTTCCTTTCACTGTCTCTAACAAACAATGGGAAAACATCCTGGGGTGAGGGTTAACAAATAAAAATAAAGTATTTGCAAGACGGGAGGCGCAGGCACAGCCCATGTCCCGTGTCCCCGTGCCGGTCCCGCCCCAGCCCCTCTGGTCCCCTGGCGAGGGGCTCTCGGTGCCTCCTGTAAACGCCACACGGATCAGTAGCCTCAGACCCAGCAGCGAACCAAGCAGGGGGAGGCCCAGGTGCCGGATTCGGATTCCCCTCTAATCACAGTGGCAGCCCCAGGGCCGGCCAGAGGCTCCCCCGCCGGGACTGAGCTGATCACGGGACGCGGAGAAACCGCAGCCGCACGGCCCGCGATGGCCTCATCTCCATCTCACGACGCCACCTCATCGATGCCACCTCATCGCATCATCCCCACGCACGGCTCCGTGTCCCCGGGGCACGGCGTCCCTCACAGGGGCCGGGCGTGTGGGCGATGTGGACGCGTCCCAGCCTCTGCGAGCACCGCCAGATCCACGCAGGACGCAGCCGCCTGGACATGGCTCTGCGGATGGGACTCCAGTGCCCGCGGGGGCTTCGGATTTGAAATGACTCCTGGGAGGACCTTCTCCCGAGGGACTCTGCTGCTGGGAGGCAGGGGTGAGGCCACACCTGGAGCTGGACAGGCTCTGCTGGACGTGGCGGGCAGCCTCTCCTCTCCGCGCCAAGGAGGTGGGTGGGAAAGCGCAGCCGGTGGGCCAACCTCCCCCCACCACCCGTCCCCGCACCTCTAGGATGTCAGGGCTCCCTGGGCAGGAGGGCGGCAGCTCTGGTCCTGCGCCCTCGGCTTCATCAGCAGGAGGCAGCCCCTCCCATGGGTGCTTCTGGGATCCGTAGGACAGGGGCCTCCCACTCCCCAGCAGCAGTGAGGCCCCCCAACAACAGGACAGAAGTGGGGGAGAAGGAAGATGTGCTGAGCTGGCAGTGACACCCTGCCCTGTAGGCCCCCCCCCCCCCCCGGGCACAGGCACAGAGAGGGTCGCCTCCGCCTCCAGGAGCTACTTTAACAAAACACACGAGGAACCTGACGCTCACCCGCGCTCCCGTCCTGCCTCCACCCGTGCTTCTCAGGACGGTCCCAGGGCTCCGGGAATAGGAGCCGACCCAGCCACGCAGCAGGCGGTGAGCAAACACAGGCCAGGCGGCCGCCTTCTCCACGGAGCGGGAGCACAGACGTGGGGAAGGGGCTTTATTAGGGCTTATGAGTATCCAGTCCACATGCCGCCCTGTTGAACGCGGTCATGGTTGCGGGACTTGCTTTGGCCAGTGGTGGGTTAGCAGCGGGACATGCGTCGTTGTCTGTTGGGAGCCTTGGGGGTCAGCGTGGGTGTCACCACTGTGTCCTCACATCCCTGCTGTGACCCCCAGAGATGTCCCAGGGAGAGCCCGTCTCTCAGCGGGACCCCAGAGCGGGAAATGACGTGAGCAGTGACCCAGGTGATTGCGACGCGTAAACGAGAGAGAAGGAACTTGTTTTCAGCCACTGGGACTTAGGGACTGACTTACCTTAGAGTCACCAGTGGGCCCGATCTTGGCTGGCACAGGACAGAACACACCGGGTAGAGAAAATGTAAACACAGCCGGAAATTATTGATGAATCAAAGCTGGTGCAGCTGTTTTAATATCAGACAAGACACACGGGAAGGCGAAACCAAAGTCAAAGAGGGAATCTTAAACCAGCCAGAGAGAAAGAACAGCTACCTCCATGGAGCAGCTCTGGGGCAGCGAGAGGTCTTTTCGGAGCAACACAGGGGCCCTAAGGTCCCGGCTTAATATTTTCAAATGAAAGAAGGACACTTTCAGGAAGAAAAAGAAAAGAAACAAAACGCACCCCCCCCCCCCCCCCGCACACCCTGACTAAAGGAGTCTTTGCATGGGTTACTTTGTAACAAAAAAAGGTCTCATTCCAGGTGGGTGGTCGACGATGCAAGACGAAATAAAATGCAAGAGCAAAACACAACAACGTGGTAAATGTAAATAATTCCTCACTGTAGGAAGTGATGACTGTGATCTGCAGGATTGAACATAGAGTTGCAGCCAGTGCCTGAGGAACGTAACATATAAGACGTCATTGGGCCCGGGGTTCAGGGTCATCGTGTTATCTGAGATGACGGGGAAGCGCCGATGATTTATATAATTGGGGGATTTAAGCATGTTCGTCCTCATATCTACAGTAACCACCGAAGGAGTAGAGGTAACACATGTAGCTTCTGAAGTATGAGGGCGGGGGGGGAGGGAAACGAGAAAACACGTCAATTCAAAACACAGTATGAAAAAAAGGATATGATTAAAAGAGAGAGAAATGTCAGAAAAAAATAGGAGAAAAGAATCTATATATATAAAAGCCTAATATGCAAAGTGTCCCCTCGGGAGTTTGACCGACCTGGAGTTCAATCGCTCGCTATGACGTGCGCTGACCACCAGGAGGCAGCGTGGAACAAAGGAAGGCCCCGGCCAGCAGCCGCTAGGGACTCTACCTGTGCACAAATTTCATGCACTGGGCCTCTCGTACAGTATAGAATGAATGCAGACACATAAATAATTGCAACCCACGTGAAAGAAGTATCGCCATCTCTGCTGTCCATGAGTAACCTATGTAAAACAGGAGGTTATGGTAAGAGTCAGCGTAAAGAGGCAGAAGGAACATGATGGACAGAGGCCTAGGAATCAAAGCTGGAATCCCATTTCAGGGTCAGACGCACGGGACTCACAGACCAACGCCGTGTCCTGGGAGCAGGGATGATGGAGCCGTGACTGACCGGAGAGACACAGGATTCTAAACAGACACACAGCCGAGGGCAGGGGTCACAGTACACAGGGCAAAACTCACAAGTAAATAAGAGAGACACATAACATGATACAGGGATTTTTCAACACTTTCTTTCAGAATCAAATAATCTGGCAGGAAATGTGTATACAGTAGACTTGAATCAGCAGACTTAAAAACCGTGACCTCATGGACAATAGAATGCGCTAGCGAAGAGAAAACATCGCCTTTGCAAGCACGCTGAGTGGCAAACCAAACGCAAATACCGAAGGACTGACGTCCTACGAAGCACGTGCACAGATAAACATGGGCCGGGGCCCTGGCCGGCGTGGCTCAGGCGGTCGGAGCATCAACAAATGCACTGAAAGGTCACGGGTTTGATCCCCGGTTGGGGTGCGTGACGGAGGCAATCGAACGATGTTTCTCTCTCACATCTCTCCTTCTCTCTCTCTCTTCCTTCCCTCCCTTTTTCCCTAGAAATCAGTGAAACTGTCCTTGGGCGAGGAATGATGTTGTAGCATAAAAACGAATGAGGAGATCCTGTGAATAAATTCATTCGAACGACTTAGGAATTGATTTTTAAAGATAACTATAAAAAATGATATGTGTGTGGGAATCAAGAAACATTTACAAATAACACTTAAGCCATAGAACAAGTCATAACAGAAATCAGGATAAATGCAGACTGAGAAAGATAATGAAAACAATACATACCAAAACCTAGTAGGGACATTAAAAATGCCCGTAAGTGCCTTTAAATGCCAAGGTTAGAAAAAAAATGTCTAAAAATGAATGAGGACATTTTTCATTGAGAGACGGTAGATAAATAATAGAATAAATATACAATAAGTAGGTGAAGGTTAATAAAGATACAAGAAGAAACTAAAATACAGAAAATAAACACGGAGATTCAACAAAGCTAAAAAAACAATGGCTCTTTAATAAATCCAATAAAATCGGTCACCCTTTAAAAAGATTGATCTAGAAAAAAAAAGACACAAACGAAGAAAATATGAAGAATGATGTTGCAGCATAAAAACGAATGAGAAGATCCTGTGAGTAAATTCCTTCGAATACGTTGAAACATTCAGGCAAATAAAAAAATTCCCTACCACACATGCAAGCAGCAAACCGTTCCATATTTATTTTTTTTCAATCACTCAGATCAAGCAGCTCAAAGAAGTGTTTCAGCCAAAATGAATGAAACGTTATTTAGACCCCGAGCTGTGTGCTCCATGCCCTGGACTTGGCTCCGCCCCCTGGCGACCCCGTGAATGAGTGACTCCTGTCCTCACAGCCCTGCCTCTGGCTGCCTTCCATATTCCCAGCATCATCACCTTTTTTAAAAAAACATATATTTGTATTGATTTCAGAGAGGAAGGGAGAGAGAGAAACATCAATGATGAGAGAGAATCAGGGATTGGCTGCCTTCCGCACGCCCCACACTGGGGATCGAGCCCACAACCCAGGCCTGTGCTCTGACTGGGAATCGAACCCTGACCTCTTGGTTCATAGGTCGACGCTCAAACGCTGAGCCCCGCCCGGCGGGCACATGACCATCTTTCTCCAAGAACCGGACCTCGTGCCGCGTCCCCCGGAGGGCAGCTTCGCTTTGTCGTTGCCTCCGGTGACGTTTCAGGCTCATTTGCTGGGGGAGCCCCTGCTGGTCTTTGGTCCAGGGTCTCTGTAGAGCCTCCTCCAACACCATGTATCAGGGGAACCATTGTTTCCCAGCAGCCCCCTCGCTGTCCAGCTCCCGCACCCGCGCCGAGTCCCTGGGGTCCGAGTCCCTGGGGTTACGGCTGTGGACCGGCTCAGCCTCGTCTCTGATGGCATGTCTGTGCCCTCGGGGATCTGCCCGAATTCTCCTGCCGCCCCTCAACCCCCGCCCTCCAACCCCTGCCCCCCAACCCCCGCCCCTCAGCCTCCTCCCGCCGTCCTGGCTGCAGCCCGTTTGGACTGATGACCAAGGTCCAGGAGACCTTGAACAGCCTGGGTGTCTGTGTCGCGTTAGGTTGTGCGTTTCTCTGCGGTTGATTGTCGTCTCCTTGATGTGCAAACGCGGCCCGGTTCTCACGGTCTCCTGCCCTGGACGCGGGAAATTATTATTTAAAAAGTGGGTCAAGGGAGCGTGGCCGAGGACAAGCCAGGTCCCGGTGTGACTGCTTTCTGCTCCGTTTCGTCAGCGCCAGGACGGGGTGGCGGGGACGTCGGTGCCCTCCGCTGTGCCGCCCGGGCCGGCGCCATGGGAAGACGCGGAGACCGACAGGCACTCAGGAAGCGCGTCCTTTACGTCCAGCGGTTCCCTTGACCAGCCGGGCCCTCACCACCGAGGCGGCGGCGGGTGCCCCTGACCCCCAGGGCGGGCCCCTACCTGCTGGCAGGTGCGCGCTGGCTGACCCCTCGCGTCCCAGCCCGGGGACACGGGCCTCCCTTCCCGCACGTCATGGGCTCCTCTACCGAATCCGAGGCCCTTCCAACAGCAAACCAACCCCGTGGCGGCCCGGTCCCACCCCCTGAGCGGGCCGAAAGCATGCCCTCGCCGTCACATCCCAGCTCTGGTCTGCGGGCTCCGGGCGGGGCCACGGACACCCCGAGGTGCTGCAGGGGGATCAGTACAGATGCCCCCTGTGCCCGGTGCTCAGGCTGAACGTGTCGGAGGTGCCTCCTGCGTGACGAGAACTGGCTTCTCCCCCCGACCCCCCCTTAAGCCTCCGGTGCCTGGCCGAGTGGGGCCGCGGGGCGAGCCTCCTTTCACAGTTCCCGCATTTCCACGTCCACTCTCACAGGGCCGCCAAAACAGGCAAATGTCTACACACACACACACACACACACACACACACACACACGCACACAAACACACGAACACGCACGTGCGCACACATGCATACACACGCACACGCACACACGTACACACACGTACACGTTTGCGCACACACGAGCACACACGCTCACACATGCACACACGCGCATGCACATACACAGACATGCACACGCAGGCACGCATGTGTGCACACACACACATGTTGTGGGCGACAGAGGCCGCATCCTCTCAGGCCCTTTGCTGGTTCCATGCAGCCATCACTTGGGGAATACGAGGAGCAGCTCCTCAATCAGGGGTCTGCCCATCAGAGGTGGGTCGCCCCCACCCCCACCCCCATAGCCCCAGTGCCCTCTGTGGGGCTCTAACCTCCCCGGGAGGAATGGGAGAGCAGAGAGCGGAGAGCGTGTGTGGATTTGACTTTGAAAGGAAAACGGTCCGTCCAACCCGACTTCTTTTGAGAAGCAGCCGGCAGACGCGCTGGGGGAGAGCCACGCGGCCCGTTCATCGCTGTCCTCCCTGCCTCCGAGGCCGGGAGTCTGCTGTGGACTCACCGGGAGCTCCGGTGAACAGTCACGCTCCCAGCGGGTGGTGACTGACCCTCCTCCCTGGAGTCTGGCTCCTGGGAGGAGGCGGGAGGCCCCTGGAGGCCGGGGTGGCCCCTGCGGGCGGTGGGAGGGGGCGGGAGTGCGGGTTTCCGTCTCCGGGGCAGAAGGATGATCGTTTACTTCCCGGCGAGTTTCCGTGATGAGGACACGACGCTGTCCTTCACCCCCAACTGCCCTTTAAGCCAATACCCACGACGCTGCCCGCCCACGTGACACAGCCACACGCACGGCTCGTGTCCACGTGGAGACGTCGGCCAGGACGGAAGGCTGGCCTGGGCCACTCCCGGGCTCTGGGGGAGTGAGGGCGCGGTGCACGGGCTCAGGAGTTCACCGCGCTGACCCAGCCTTCTCTCCGTGGGGCACCTGTCATCGCCCTCTGAGCCGAGGGCCCTGCCCACCCTCCTATCCGGCCCCAGCTCGGCCCTGCGAGCCTGTCTGCTCTTCAGTCTCCGTTGCCTGTGCCCAGGGGATCTTCAGAGACGGGTGAGAGCCGCTTGGCACAGACGAGGATGAGCCTGTCACAGGTTTCCTTTCCCCCAGAGGATCGGGCCCGGCTCCCGCGTCTCCAGCGCACAGGGAACCGGAGAGGAGGTGTTAAGAGACGGATTCCTGTGTCAGAGGGGGAGGTGGTCGAGTCAAACCCCACCGGGCGGGTGCACCTGCT
The DNA here is from genome assembly GCA_036010255.1 of Myotis pilosus. NCBI lineage: Eukaryota > Metazoa > Chordata > Mammalia > Chiroptera > Vespertilionidae > Myotis > Myotis pilosus. The sequence continues at coordinate 77,838,153 of JASKON010000010.1, forward strand.
GCCTGTGGTCACCCCCGTCCGCCAACGGTGAAAGTAGCTGAGATAACGGACGGGGCAGACGCTGACCCCCCCGGGGCACCCAGAGGCCACGGAGATGAATGTTTCCTCCACGAATGAGGCAGCAGCTCGTCGGACACGTGGAGCAGAGGGCGAGTCATCGGTAGAAACGCCCTCAGGATCCCGTGTGCACAAGGATGGGACCAGTCAGAGAGCGTCGTGTCCCCAGGTGCGTCCCTCACAGCTGCTGTGAGAGGTCCCGGGGGCTGGGTCCTGTCCTTGCTGTGTCCTGGTGGCCGCGGGGCAGGGCCCGGGCAGACCAGCCACCCGCTGCACTTCTATGCAGAGCAGACGACATGTAGCCAGGTGGCCCCCCAGCCCCCCCCCCCCCCCCGCAGCTGTCAGACTTCACAGCCACGGCCAATGCTCTGGGCATCAGAGAGGCGAGGACGTGATGCACGGGCCAGGGAAGTTTGCAGGGGGCCTGGACCAATACCATTAGTAGGGCCCGGCCGGTGTGGCTCAGGGGTTGAGGATCAATCTATGACCCAGGAGGTCACGGTTCGATTCTGGTCGAGGCACAGGCCCAGGTTGCAGGCTTGATCCCTGGTGGGGAGTGTGTGGGAGGCAGCCCATCAATGATTCTCTCTCATCATTGAGTTCCTATCTCTTTCTCCCTCTCCCTTCCTCTCTGAAATCAATAAAAAATACATTTTTTAAAAGAAGTGTGGTAGGCACAACACACACACTGGGTTTCAAGGACTTGTTTCCAAAGGAGAGAACGTGAAATATCCCTTTATACTTTTTATATCGGTAACAGGCCAAAAGGATAATATTTCAGAAATATTGGGTTAAATAAAATCTTATTAGAATGAATTTCACCTGCTTCTTTTTACTTCCTTTTCTGTGAAGCTACCAGAACATTTTAAATTATGTCTGTGGTTTGCGATCTATTTCCACTGCGGGGCCGGGCGGGAGAGCCAGGCCATGGCCCCCACAGTCCCCCCGAGGCGTGTGACGATGCCAAAGCCAGTGGGGGGGGCAGGGCCAGGCTGGGGCGCTGGGGTTTCAGAGGGTCAATAACACTCACCTGGGTGCTGTTGTTGCTTCGTTGTTTTGATTTTGACGCTCTGAATTACTTGAGAGTCAGAGGCCAAAGTCAGACCGAGGGAAATAAACGCGCTAGCTTGTCCCTCACCGGAGCCGGACCAGCAAAGCAGACCTCCAACCCACAGCTGCCACGGGCTCGCCAACCACTCACCAAAGACGCACACCCGCCCACAGAGTCTGGGAGGGGCAGGGTCCTCCGGGGGCAGGAGATGGTGTTCTCCGTGGATGGAAGGACCCCAGAGAGCAGAGAGGGGGGCCGTCTGGATGGAGAAAGCCCTGCTGGGTCCCCTCACCCAGCAGCCGTCAATCCCACTCACCTCTCTGGGGAGGAGCGGGAGAGTGAGGGCCGGGCCCAGAGGAGCCAGAGCCAGAGCCGGAGCCGGGCGATGCGGGGCCCAGAGGAGCCGGAGCTGGAGCCAGAGCCGGAGCCGGAGCCGGGCGATGCGGGGCCCAGAGGAGCCGGAGCTGGAGCCGGAGCCGGAGCCGGGCGATGCGGGGCCCACGCTGTGCTTGGGGCTTCTCCAGCGATGCCGTTCCAGCGCCTCTCATCTGGCGCTCCCACCAGTGGCGGCCGGCTTTCTGGGTTTCCGAGGCTGAGGTCAAGACTGGACGCGTGGGAAGGAGCCGATTCCCAGGCCACCCACACACCTGTCACTCGGGAGCTCTGGGTGGCACCAGGTGCGAGTCCTCAATGGCACACGTGGGAACGAGAGCCACGCGAAGAGGCGGGCTCAGCTACCACGGATCCTGGCCACGGCAGGAGGGGAAGGAGCGCGTGTTTGCAGCCACGTGGGTGAGGCTGAGAACCGGCAGCCGCCGCCTTTACGTCCGAGTTTGGTGCGTGCAGAGCCATGGAGAAGGGGAAGCCTCGGCCATGTCCGCGCTGGGACTGGGCGGAGGAGGAGGCAAAGGGAGGCAGATCTCGGAAGGAGGCGCAGCGATGGCCATGCTGGTAGCGGAGCTGAGGAACCATTCGAGGTTAAACCCTCTCACCTGCCCACTGCTGAGGCGCGGTGTTGAGAACAGGTGAGTGGGCTGGTGAGGGGGCCGAGTCCTCAGGAGCCAGGAGAGAGGGAGGAGGAGCCGGGGGTGGCAGAGGGAGGAGGAGCCGGGGGTGGCAGAGGGAGTAGGTTCACGGGGCAAAGAGTCCCAATTCCCCTGAGTGCAGAGCGAGGCACGGGGAGGGGCGGGGGGGGGGGGGGGTGCTTACAGGACTGACAAGGGGTTCCTTCCCTTTCGTTGCCAACCCCACTCAGAGCCATCGGGCATTGACTCTGGGCAGGAGCATGGAGGGTGAGGAAGTGGGAGGGGGAGGGGGAAGTGAGGAGGGGGAGATGGAGGGGGAGGGGAGGGGGCAGGTGGGAGGGGGAAGGTGGGGAGGTGAGGAGGGGGAGGGTAGAGGTGGGGGGAAGAGGGGGAGGGGGAGGGGAAGGTGAGGAGAGGAGGTGAGGATGTGGAGGGGGGGAACCTCTGGTTGGACTGAGTATTTCTGTCCCCAACCCCATTCACGTCCAAGCCCGCCCCCAGGTGGTGGTGTTAGGAGGTGAGGTCTTTGGAAGGAGACGAGTTAGATGGGACCACGAGGGTGGGGCCCGTGAACGGGATTAGTGCCCTGATCAGAAGAGACGCCCAAGGGCCGGTGAGACACGGCTGGAAGGTGGGCCCCTGGGAACCAGGGGGAGAGTCCCCAGAACCTGACCCGACGGCACCATGACGGCACCTCAGACCCCCAGCCTCCAGAACCAGGAGGAAGAAGCAGGTGTGGCGTTTACTGCTTTGCTGTGGGAGCTCCAGGCGATACTCGAGCTGTGATGTGAGAATAGCAATAACCTAACGCAGGGAACGGGTGTTGGATCAGGGTCATCGCCGTGCACTGGGGTGAGGGTGCCGGAGTGTGGTTTCCCCGCTCGCTCTGTGTCTCTATTTCCCGTGAATCTTTATCATAAGCCGCAGTCTTTAAAACCACGAAGAAGTGGCTCTTGTTCACTTGTTTGATCAGGTGAAAATCGAGGGAAGATTCATCGCCCGCCGGCCCCTGGATACGGTTCCCTCGGGGACTGAGGGCTGATTCCAGGGCTGAATGTTTTGGGGGCGAAGCCCGAAGGCCGGCTTTTATGCTGATGAAGGAGCCGTCACCATGCGGCCGGGAGGAGCCGGGGCCGCCTTCCCAGAACCCACATAAATCCGAGGGAGACAGAGGTTAACGCGCAGGTGATGTCTGCCTGACGCTTCGGGGAAGAAATAAAGATGTTTTCAAGGGGCCGTTGCTTCTCGTTCCCTCGGAGGCGGCGCTCCATCTCGCAGGCCAGGACCCGTCACGCGGGGGACAAATGGGAGCTGTTTCCCAGGGTCGGTCTGTTCCCATGGACGCGCTGGGAGACTCTACAAACGAGCAGCCAATGCGGACAGGCCCTGTGAGAACATCAAAGGCCCCGGACGAGTGATGGTTAGAGAGCATTGTGTCTACAGGTAATGTGTATATTGCAGACAGAAGGTTCTGGAAGGTTGCCAAGCGAGGGGCACGCTCCCGCCTCCAGGCTCCGTGTGGATGGAGCTGGGCAGTCCACGCCCTGGAGTCTGCGGAAAAGCCGGGACCTCGGTTTCATCCGGGCAGAGCGCCCACGGGTGCACCACGGAGGCCGCGGGCCTTGTGCCCCTGGCAGGGCTCTGGGGAACCTGCGTCCGGAGCCCCCGGTCCGCGTCCCGGTGCCAGTGGGAGGCTCGGAAGCTGAGCATCGCCCGAGAGGAGCCCTGCGCTGGCCCGGCCCCACCTGTGCCCGAGTCCCGATGCGGAAAATAGACCCCCTCTGGCGCCTGAATGAGTGTAACTCTCTCAGGACCATCCGAGCTGGGAGGTTTGGGGGCCGGGGGAGCCCCCCACTTCCCCCAGCGCAGAGGGAGGTGGCAGAGAAAGCGGGAGGTCCGGGCCTGTCGTCCTAATGCCCCTCTCAGCTGTGCTGCTGCGGGCGAGTGGTCACCCACCTTCGCACGTGGAGAGCGTGTGACAGCGACTCCACGGCGAGAGGTGGGGATGGAGGGAGGGGAGGGGCAGCGCCCCAGCCGGGGGCCGAGGGGGGAGCTGCACCCTGACCTGTGTGCACGGTTGCAGGAGAAGAGAGGGTCCCAGCTGTGAACACCTGGGGCGCCCACGGTCACCCCGCACAATGGCCCCGGGACACGTCATTCCACAAAGAGGTTGGAAAACCAAACGCGCTGAGAAGGGTCGGGAGCAAGCGGCCAGGACTCCAGCGGAGGAGGAAAGTGTCCCCTCGAGTGAGCAGAGCCTGGGCACTTTTCTCACGGGTCGCGCTGCCTCACGGGTGCCGAGTCCCCGCTCCCCGTCACTGTCCTCGCGCTCGGAGCGTCTTTATCGAGGCAGACGGCCGGGAGGAGCTGGAGAGCACGCCCGTCCCCTCCTCGGGGAGACGTGGTCCTCGTGCGATGCTGCGTCTCCCTGTCATCAATCACCCCGTCTGCATCTTCTCCTGGTTCCGGGGGTGGGGTCTCTCCGTGGCGTTTCCTAACTCCCGGAGAGCACCCTGTGAATGACGGGGTGTTCCTCTGCGAAGCCCCGAGGCTCAGAGACTCCCCTTCGCCTGGTTGGTGTATTGATCTGAGCAGCCTGTGGCCGTGATGGGAAGGGCTCCTTTTCCCTCGTCAACCCGCCCCCCCATTCAAGACTCAGGGAGCCCTCCCTGATCTCTTCCACCCGCCTGCACCCTGGGCACCCTCTGTACCCCCCACCCACCTCACCATGCACGTGACTGGACAACTCACAATGGGGGTGCTCTTCTGAGTCACCTGAGGCTGGGCGGTTGGTGTATGGAGGCACCTGGCTCCAGGTCCAGGAGTCTGGGTTGATGTGGGCAGGGGTGTGGCCCCAAAGGGAGGGGTGGCTGCACCCTGGGACCACCACCTCCAGGACCCCGACTCCCGTGGTCTGAGGTGGGGACTGTGCATGGCGACTCCTAAGATCTTCCTGGGTGAGCCCGGCCGGCATGGCTCAGGGGTTGAGCGTCGGTCTATGAACCAGGAGGTCACCATCCGATTCCCGGTCAGGGCACAGGCCCAGGTTGGGGACTTGATCCCCAGAAGGGAGCATGCAGGAGGCAGCCGAGCCATGATTCTCTCTCATCACTGATGTTTCTCTCTCGCTTCCTCTCCTTTCAGTAAAAATATCTGCTGTTTCTTTTGAACCTTCCCGGGTGATTCTACTGCAGATGGAGAGCCACCGGCCTGGCCTTCGCCCATCGTGCAGCTGGGCGCTCCCGGAGCCCACACTGTCACCGGCGGGCTGGCTTCTCTCTCCCCTGAGGAGGGGGCGTCCCGGGGACAGCCAGGCCCGGAAGCCATGGGGGAGGAAGCAATGTGTTCTCTCGACCGGCCCGCTCTCCAGCTGGGCTGTGTTTGCAAACTGCACTGGGAAGGGAGAGAACAGCGAGCAGATGTTTTATACACGCACGGGAGACCCGGCGATGAGTAACCCGGGGGGGGGGGGGGGGAGGGGGGAGAACACAGCGGATGTAAAATCTCAGCTGCAGAACAATGGGTGGGAGGGGACGTGACAAGACAAAGGGAAGGAACTGAGCCTGGAGGGCGGCAGATTGTGGGCAGGCGCTGCCTGGAAGGGTAGCTGCGGGGGGGGCGGGGGGGGTGTCCCTCTGGCGCTGTCCCTGGTGCTGATCGGGGCCTGGCGCTGGCTCCTGATTACCTGCTGTCCTTCAGGTGGAGGGCGGGGGGCACCTTTGCAAACGCAGGTCCTATTTGGGGTAGGCTTGGAAGGGCACAGAGCTGTTCTTGCCTCTGCTTCTCACCAACTGTCTTCTGCCAGCGTGGCATCTCTGGGCCTGGCACGTTCTGCTGCTGGCCCTTCGACGCTCTCTCTGCCTCATTCCTCTCCCCCACCTGATGGTGGAGTGTCAGCACCACCTGACACTCACCTCCCCAGGGCCAGACCCGGGTTCCCAGGGGCCTCTGGCTCCAATCGGGGACGGCTCCTCGGGAAGAGAGAGGATTCCTCATCACGGATAGAAATTGAAATGTAGAAGCTGAAGCTTGAGCTTCCTCAGGCCTGGGGTGAGGCTGCCCCCAAGGCGATTGGCTGGTGTTCCCAGCACCTTCAGCTGCGTCTGCAGACGGACCTGTGTCTTCCGTTCTGTCCGCTGTGCTGGGCCAGGCCACCCCCACCTGGAGGGGCTGTTCTGGACGCTGGCGCTGCACTGGGAGGTATTTCTCCCCGCGTCACGAGCAGAAGAAAGCTCGGGAGGAAAGAAGGTCATCTGGTCCCCGAGAGGGCCCGCCGGCGGGCGAGGCGCATCAGCCTTAATGTATGGGATGCGTTCCGCCAGGACCGTGACCGTCATTAGAAATGGGCCTCTGGTGTCATCGCCCAGAGCCATCCCGGTGACGGATGTGTCCTCCTAGTGGACAGGGCGCATTAGAGGGTCTGCAGCGGAACTGGCCAGCCGAGAACGCGCGCTTCATCCTCGGAAGGAAATTAAGCCATTTACGGGAGGACACGAGTTCAGTGCCACCGTGAGAGCAGCCTGGCATTTCCATAAATTAACACAACGCGTGTGGAGGCTAATCCCACGTGTGGGAGCATCCATCTCGCTTCCCTGGTGCCCAGATGGAGGATTTGGCATCGGGACAGGCAGGACCTCGGGGGCAATGAGAGGAGATGAGAGTCCAGGACCAATGACGGGCTTGCCTGAGCAGGAGCCCTCCCACCAGCTCACACTCACCCGCTCACACACACTCACTCACCCACACACACACTCACACACTCACACCCACACCCACACATGCACTCACACACAGTCACACTCACACATCACATACTCAAACATTCACTCACATACACATACTCACACTCACCTGCTCACACACACACTCACATACTCATACACACTCACACACTCAAACATTCACACACACACTCACATACTCATATGCCCACTTATTCACACATCCACTCACACCCACTCACACACATATACATGCACTTACACACACTCACAGATTCACACACACTCACATACTCATACACACTCACACACTCATTCACTCACACACACATACTCACATACTCATACGCCCACTCACTCACCCACTCACACTCACCCACTCACACACACACACACACTCATTCACTCATACACACACACTCACACTCACCTGCTCACACACACACACTCACATACTCATACGCACTCACACATGCACTCAAACATTCACTCACACACACATACACTCACCTGCTCACACACACTCACATATTTATACACACTCACACATGCACTCATTCACTCACACTCACTCACACACACTCACATACTCATACACCCACTCACACACACACACACTCACACACACACACTCACACACACACGCACTCACACGCACTCACTCACACACACCCACTCACACACACACTCAACCACTCACATTTACACTCACCCACTCACCACACACTCACATACTCATACACTCAGTTGCTCACTCACACACACACCCCCTCACACACACCGACTCACTCACACAGACATTTCAGGACTCAGCTCGGATCTGGGCTGACTGTGTCCTTTCTCGGGCTCCTCTCCTGTCTGAGCTGTGAGCTCCCATTTGTGCTGACCCTTCAGTTCTGGGCACTGAGCAAGGAGCCTGCAGCAGGGGAGGCACTGGGAGCGGCCGAATGAACAAAGAATGAATGAATGAATAAACAAATGAGTGAATGAATGAATGAAGAATGAATAAATGAATGAACAAATGAATAAATGAAGGAATGTGTCTTATTTTGTACGGCCACTCTGGCTTGACCTCCCCTGACGGCCACAAACACTCAGGCTCCTGACCGGTCCTGAGTGAGGCTGCCCTCTGTGAGCTGTTTTCTCTCCAGGGTGACCCGCCCCCCGCAGGGACACAGCGGGGCCGTCCATGGGGAGGCCTGGCCAAGTGGGATGATGCTCCAGCCCCTGGGCACCAACCCTGGGCCCGCAGGTGACACCCCGCACCGCCCTTGGTCTGCTTCCTTCCCTGTGGCACGAGGATAATCACGGAACCCCCTTCCTAGCATCGAATATCTTTAACGCACTCAGGGCAGCGTCTCCTCACAATCGTCCCACAGCGTGCTGTTCCGGGTTTTGACAGTGGCAGCTCTCACAAGAAGAGAAGAGGCCGATTGACCGCATTGGTTCAAAACAGTTTGCTCTGACTTTATCCCTGTCCCTAGAGTTTGTGGGCAACACCATTGCAGTGAATATAGTTTTAGGGTGATAGTGGCCTAGTTACACCCTCAACTCACGGATAAGTCCAGAGCCACACGTAAACCTGTCCCCTGCCCCCACCCCCAGCGCGTCTCAGGACCCAGTGCAAAGAGGCGCCCCAACCCAGCTAGAGTCGACTAGATCCAGCGACGCCTTAGGCTAGCCCCCCGGCCTGTTCCCCCGGCTCTGCCCCTCTGTGTAGTTAGGGGGAGGCGGCCAAGGCAGGCGGCACAGGCACACTGCGTCAATGAGGGACCCTTCACTCCATTTCTCTAATGAAAAAGAACTTCTCCCACGTGCCCTCCGGGGAATCTCATAAATTTGCGATCAATTTTTACATGAACTCTGCTGCCTTGTGCCATCCCCACCTTCCGTGGAGTCTACGTGCCCATGACAGAGCCTCCAGATAAAGGTCGTGAGGGCTCAAGGTCACAGGGGTTTATGGATGATCTGGACCTGCTGCTCTTCCGACCACAGCCCCTTAACACGTAGGCAAACACACGTGCATTGCTTACTGGTCCGAAATGACTCCGCCCCATCCGGCTTAGAGAAGACCTTGGGCGGGAGGTGTCCATGAGCATCAGGGAGGCTGGGGCGCCCGACACCTTCCATCTCCCTGAACCCTCACACCCATCGCCACGCCTCGCACACAGCAGAGTCACCGTGAGTGACGGGCGTCCGTGGCCTCCACCCCATGGGAAGCGTTTGTTTTATGATCTCGTGACGTAAGTGTAGGATTCATGAAGATGTGTGGCTTCTCTGTCTGCCCTGTGGCCTCCAACACCCCGTGCTGCCCCGTGGGCTGTGGCTGGGCCCTGGACACTGCTGGGCTCTGAGGGGGCCGCTCGCAGCCCATCCACGGGGGGCGGGGGGTGATGACACGGACATGGCGGAACATTCCAAGGCGGCCGACCCCAGCTTGTCAGAAGGGAGCCTGCGGGACACGTGGCTGCCTGAGGGCCTTCACCCTGTGCTTGTCCCCGCGGGCTGAGGTACTCCACTCACCCGGGACACTCGCCGCACAGCCTGCAGGCAGGAAGTCTGAGTTCACGGTGCCGCAGGCTTGGGCTCTGGCGAGAGCCCGCTTCCTGGCAGCGACAGCCACTTCCCGGCCGCGTCCTCATGTAGTAGAGACAAAGCGAGCTCCGAGCTCATCGTCTTCTTATAAAGGCGCCAATCCCATCCCCCGGCTACACCCAGTCACCTCCCAGTGCCCCCTCCAGACGCCGTTATGTTGGGGGCCGGGGCTTCCACGTGTGAATGTGGGGGTGACCACAGGGCTGCATCGATGCCTCTGGATTGCTGGCTCCCCGAGTGGAGTTGGGGGAGCGTCTTTGGGTAAATCCAACCTCTGGAATCCAGGCAGTGTGTGGAAATGCTGATCTCATTGGTGAGGAAGAAGGGGGGTCCCCCGAGGACTGTGAAGACGTGGGGAGCTGGGAGGGGCTCCGTCACTTGGAGAGTGACCCCGATCCTGGCAGCTCCCTCCCGGCCTCTAAGGGGAAGTGGGGGGTGAAGGGGCCTGTGTAAGAGACCCTCAGGGTCACTGGGCCCTCTGCCCTCACCTGGCCCTCCCTGGGGGTGGGACAGGGGACAGGTTCTGCATCCGCACCTGAGACGCTCAGAGCCTGTAGAGCTGCCAGCTTGGGCGGTGGCTGCTGGCACCTGCCGGCCTGAGAGCCAGTGGCCTGCGAGGCAGCCACACGGGGCGGGGGGGTCAGGGGGGCTGGCTGCACCCCGGGAGCAGTGTTGGCCTTGCTCTGAGGACCCTGCTCTCAGCCAAGCGCAGCGCCCAGCCCCAGGGAACACGCGGCCAATCGGTGCCGAGTTTCCAGGTCATTTCCGCCTCCCCGGCTGTGGGTAAGCGCACAGGCAATGGCAGCCACGGGAGTTGTCATTGGCACCGGCTGTGTTTTAATTAGTAAACGAAGGAGGGGGTAGAGGGAGGGCTCTCATGGCCGCCTTCGTTTCGGGGCCTCCGGGGGAGGGGCGGCTGCTTCCTACGAAACCTGTTTCTGCCTGAGCACCTGGGCTGGGCGGGGAGAGCGGCACTCGGTCCCCAAGCAGCTGTGACCCGGGACCAGCCCAGCGCTTCCCAGCTCCGAGCCTGCTCGTCCAGAAGGCAGGGGACGCTTCTGCTCAGGGCGGGGAGCGTGACAGGAGGCCCGTGCCCAGCCGTCTCCTGGGCCACCCTCTCCTAGCCGACTCCTGGCATCTCCCGCGGGTCCGAGGCTCCCGTCGCCCACCGCACCTGCTGCGTCGCCCACCCGTGTCCCCTGGAATCAGACAGGGGCCTCGCACATGTCGTGTCTGTGCCCCTCCCACCAGGCCACCGGCTCCAGGACAGCAGGGTCCCCCTTTGGGCCCCATCCCCCCCTCCCCCCTGCACGCAGAGTGAGTGGGTGGTGTTGGGGGACCCCGAGAGGCATCGATGCCCCCAGCGGGCGTGGCCACGCGTCCCCGCAGAGCATTAGGAAGTGCCTCTGAGGCAGGAGTGCGAGACGAAACCCAGACGTGGCTGTCACCCCGGCAGCATCGCCAGCCTCATCCCCGCTGGGAGAGTGCAGCCCGAGCCGGAGACGGGCCGTCAGCCAAGGGGACGGGCGCGGGGTTGATGTGGACCGTCCACTCACAAATACCAAAGCAGCTGGCCGGCGGGGCTCAGTGGTGGAGCATCAACCTATGAACCAGGAGGTCACGGTTCGATTCCCGGTCAAGGGCACAGGCCCGGGTTGCAGGCTTGATCCCTGGCATGGGGTGTGCCGGAGGCAGCCGATCCATGATTCTCTCTCATCACCGATGTTTCTCTCTCTCTCCCCCAACCCCTTCCTCTCCAACATCAATTAAAAAAAATTTTTTAAAGAAAGAACAAAGCACCTGCTACACAGCTTGGGGATCAAACGCCCAGGCAACATCCGTCTTGCCAAACCACCTCCAACCACGTATGGCGATAAAGGCTGGGAACCAGGACCTTTCCCACCTCGGGGGGGGGCGCGTCAGGACCCCGGGCAGCCCTCCTGCGGGTTCCGCGCTGGGCCGGGCACTGGGCCTCCGCTCTGTTCTGCGCGGCCACCCGCCAAGGTGAGGCCCGCGTCCTCCGCCCGCCGCTCTGACGAGCAGCGCAGTGTTTGATTTTCTTCTAATAGATTTGTCGTTTTACTTCAAGTCGCCCGTGCTATTGACCCGGGGAACCTCAATTTCAAAGCCATTAAAATCTAATTTTCCACACGGTGCCCCCAAGAGGCTGACTAACTTTCAAAGAATAATTCATTTTCTTTAAAGGAAAAAAAAATGCACATCTCTCCCTCTATTTTATTTTTATTCTTGAAAGTAAGTCAGGGAACATTGCTGTCAGCTCCTCTTAGTCTCCGCGGCGTCTTTCGTGCCAAAGCTCCTAAGTGCTCCTCGGACAGAGCGAGGGCTGGCGGCTGTGGCCGAAGGCCGTGTCTACGTGGGGGACCCCGCTGGCTGGCGCGTGTGTGGAGCGGGCCCCCCGTCGCAGCTCACCTTCCAGGAAACAGGACACAGGCTCAAGGTTGTTTGTGTTGGAAAATAACAGACTTTGTAAAAATAAATAAATAAATAAACGGGGCAGAAAAGTGCTCCCAGGGCAGAGCGTCTGCCGGGGACCCCAGGGCGTCTGAGAACCCCAAAGGGTCATTTCCCCCCAAGTGTTCAACCAACCCCCTCCCCCTCCAATTCTGGGATCAGACACCAACCGAGGGCCACGCGAGCAGGCGCCGTGGACCCGCGTACAGAGGTCTCAGCCGATGGGTGAGAAGCAGTGGCTACCGCTACCTGGGCCCGTGAAACTCGCTCCCCAGTGGAGGGCAGCCTGGGATTATGGAACCGAGAACAGGCGTCCGTGGACAGACTGGGGCGGCTCCAAAGGGCTGATGGACCGCCTAGTGCAGTGATGGCGAACCTATGACACGCGTGTCAGAGGTGACACGCGAACTCATTGTTTTGGTTGATGTTTCTTTGTTAAATGGCATTTAAATATATAAAATAAATATCAAAAATATAAGTCTTTGTGTTACTCTGGTTGCAAATATCAACAAATTTCTACATGTGACACGGCACCAGAGTTAAGTTAGGGTTTTTCAAAATGCTGACACGCCGAGCTCCAAAGGTTCGCTGTCACTGGCCTGGTGTGTCAGTGTGAACTTCCTGGTCTCGGTGACTGGACTATAGTTACATAAGATTTTTAAACATATATATTTTTATTGACTTCAGAGAAGAAGGGGGAGGGAGAAAGAGAGAGAAACATCAATAATGAGAGAGAATCATTGATCAGCTGCCTCCTGCTCGCCCCCCACTGGGGATCGAGCCCACAACCCGGGCCTGTGCCCTTGACCGGAATCAAACCTGGGATCCTTCAGTCCGCAGGCCGACACTCTATCCACTGAGCCACACCGGCCAGGGCTGGTTACATGAGATTTAACATCGGGGGCAGCTGGGTGAAGGGTCTAAGACAACGTTCTCCATGATTCCTGCTATGTTTTCTGAAAGTCGACAATGACTTGAGAACAAACTTTAAGAGGAATGCATGCGGCCCCTGGTCAGGAAGGTGGGCCCAGGAGGAGCGCCCAGGAGCACCCGGCTCCAGGGCCCCTTGGTGGGAAGTCTTGGAGCCCGTGGGGAAGACGCCGGAGTTACCCCCCGAGAGCAGCACCTCCTAAACACCACGGCTTCTTTCTATAACAGGCTGTGCTGCGGGCTGCACCCGGGAATGTCCGTCCTGGCTGCGGCAGGGTCCGGAGAGGAGACGCACTGCCCCCTCGTGGGCGGAGGGGGTCATGGCAGCGCACCGCGCACCCGTTGTACGGTGGTTGGCCCAGCGTCGATGCCCAGCGAGTTCTCACGCGGCCAACGCCTGCAGATCACGTCGTGGACGATGGACACGCTAGGCATGAGCTTTCCAGAAGGTTCATCCACAGGAATAAGCCTCCCATCGGAGGACAGTGTTGGAGTTGGTCCTGAGAGCGACGCCGTGAAGAAGGGGGACGTGACAGGATCACAGAGAGGAGAGGGAGGAAGACACCGGATTCCGAATCCACATGTGGGGCCCAGAACAGAGGGGAGTCAGCAGCAGGGGAGGTGAAGGCCATGATCATCAGAGGGGACACTTCACAGGAGCCGGGACGCCAGGCGGGTCTAAAGCGGGGATCCCCCAAGTCCCAAGGAGCCTGGGTGACCGTCAACCTCTCCCATCCCCCCAAGTGAGCTTTTCTCTGGCTCCTTCATTCTATGCGAACCCGCGAGTTCCCTTGGAGCTCCAGCCAGCATTTCCAGGAGCCCACGCCTCCAGCCCCCGAGGCTCGGGGGAGCAGCCAGCGGGGACAGGGAGGGTCTAGCACAGGGGCATCTGGAGGGAAACCCTCTCTGCATCCTGGCCGGGCAGCTGAGCAGGGAACCCACCCCGCCCCCTCCCGCCCCATGTGGGTCCCGTCAGATCCAATGGGGATGAGAGAGCAACCCTCCTGCACTGGTCATGTGAGTTAGACACGGTGGGTAGATGCCCAGGCCCCCAGCCACCGGGCCACGGAAGAGCCTCCGTGAAGCAGGGTCGGGAGTAGGATTGGGGTCCTGGCCCAACTGCAGGAACACAAGGTCTTGCCACGCAGCCACCTGGGGCAGGGCCCCTCAGGAGGGAAACCGAGGTCAAGACCCCGGCAGCCCTGCTCTTCCCGCCCGGGGCGTGTTGGCGGGCGGCTCCGGCAGAGCAGATTGGGGAGGGGGGCCTGTGGGCACAGGCCGACGTGGTGGGATGATCCGCCGGGCATGCGGGCGTGGGTTGCTCAGAGGCTGCCCTCCCGGCACTCAGCGCGCCCTGCCCGGCTCTGCTTCTGCCACCCCCTGCGCTCCACGCCCCCTGAGCACGCGTGGGAGGCGGCCACTGTCTGAGATTTGCCAGCCTCCTCCTCAGAATGGCTTAGGCGGCTGGAGCTAACACAACGTCCACATTAGGCAACTCGGAGCAGAGGCGGGCGACGCGCTCCGAAGTCGTTCCAGCTCATCCTGCGCCCGCCGCCAGCGTGGTCTTGCGGGGCCGTTAGCCGAGTTTGCGGAGTGATCACGGAGCTGGGGTTCCGCCTGTGGCTCCTGGGATGCTCACAAGGTCCCCCAGGGACAGGTGTGACTGTGGTTCCCATTCCACAGATGTGAACGTGGAGGCTCAGGGAGGTGGCGCCCTCTGCTCAAGGTCGCGCAGCTCAGGGTGGTGGGAGTGAGCCCCAGGCCATCCTGCGGGGTCCACGCTGTCCTGCCAGTCAACGCGGCAGAAAGCGCTCCTCTCCACGGACACGCAGCCTGGCACCGTCTCCCCCACACAGACGCGCTCAGCCAACGCCCCGGACTCGGTGAGTCGGCTGCACCCTGAGCTGGAGAGTCCAGGGGATCTGGGGCTCATCGAGGAGCTCTGCATGGCATGGGTTTGTTCACCCGGGGCATGGACCTCACCCCCCTCACAGGAACACGGGAGGAGGGGGACGGCCCGGCCGCCGCTGGTCACAGCCGCGCACTTGGGATGTGTGTCACGCTGCGCCCGTCTCCGCCCGTCTGAACGGTTCGGTTCTCATTAGGCAGAGGAGTGCCTCCACGCGATTCCGTCTGCGTGCGCGGCTGGGCGAGTGCAATCAGGCAGGTCTGCCAAGTGCCTTCGGAGCACGTGGGGGGGGGGGGCATGGGGGGAGAAGCACGTGAGGGGGAGCAGCACGTGGGGGGGAGCAGCACGTGGGGAGCGGGGGCAGCTGCAGCCCACGGTTTCCTGCACGCAGTCCCTGCTCCCAGCATCTGCTCCCCACAGAGCCATGTTTCCCCACACCATTCCCTGTCTGCCCCCCCCACCCCCGTCTCTCTCTCTCACACAGGCCTCTCCCAAAGCACCACCTGTACATGGAACCAACATTCCCATATGCCACGTGCATCTGCATGGAATCTGAGCTAGGAATCCAAATTCGGTGCAGGAAACCCCTGGTCCCGTGGGCGTGCCGGTGCACACACTCACGTACGCACACGCACGAGCATGCACACACGTGTGCACACGCATTCCCCCACCTCGCCGCAGTCCAGGTGTTCACCCGGTGCACGGGCCTCACCAGCCTCACGGAGCAGCGGGGGCACTTATCTGTTTTCATTCCGAGGCCCCAGCCCCTTTCTGAAGGGGGAGGAGGGGCTGGTGTGGTCCTTCAGGCTCCCAGCAGAGCTTCAAGGTCACTCCCGCCAGCTCAAGGGCAGGATGACTCCCACGGGGCCCTGGGCCACCACCAGCAGCCTCCCCCGGCCATCCCATCCTGCCGTCCGCACGCTGCCGTGCACAGCCCGGCGCCCTCTGACCTCTGCCTCCGTTGCCCGCCTCACCCCGCAAACCCGAGCCTCCTTCAGGGGGTGCTCACCCCCACGCTCCGCGGCTACCTCCGTTCCCCACCTCACCCCGCATTCACGGTCCTCACATGAGGGTGTCCCTGGGGGCCGTCCTGTGCCCGCACCCCCATCACGGGGTGACCCACCTCCGATCCCCACGTTGAAACCACTCCCATCACCCGTGCGACCGAGCCTCGCAGCCCAGGTCCCCCCTTCCGTGTTTCCGTTGGGGGACCTCAGCCCCTGCCAGGGGGACCCCTACCACAAAGAGGCACGTTTCCTCTGCCATGCAGCTCTTAAAACCCGAGTTCAAGGTCGAGGTTCCCTTGCCGGACTCCTCCTTACACTTCCCCCGTGACCATGAGGGGGGCCAGCAGGCAGCGCCCCAAAACCCTCACTGCAGAGAGGCCTAGAGTGGAGACCAGGAGGGGAGGGAGGCCTGGGTTTTGATCCTGAGTCCCAGGCGTGAGTGAAGGGCAAGTGGCAATTCCACGGCGTTGGGGTGAGGCCAGAGAGCACACAAGACAATGGCCGCCCCACAGGGCCACCACCACGGGCCTGATTCCCCGCACGAGTTCTCTCTGCAGGGCGGGCGCTGCCTCACACTCGGGCCCATGGGGAACCGCTGGGGAGGGTACAGCTAGTTCACGCCGCCCTGCAGCCAGCCAGTGTGCACTGAGGTCGCGAGAGGTCCGGACACAGCTGACCTGCGGGCTGACCTGCAGAGGCTCTAACACGGCGGGAAGTGGTGCCCCCCCCACACCTCAACTCCCCCGCTCCCCACCACCCCCCCTTCAGAGCTAACGCTCATCCCACTGTCTGGGTTCTGGTCCCCGACAGCTGCCCAGGGCCCGGGCAATGCCCAGGAGACCCATGGACACCAGGACAGGGAAGGGGGGCCCCCCCGAGGTCGTCCGCTCCCTTCTCCGCCTGCGAACCTCCCACCCAGAGCGGAGCTCTGACCGCGCTGCCCTGGGCCCGCGATGGGCACTGCAGCGAAATGACAGGCGGCTCTGAGCGGGTCCCAGCTCCACTGAGTGCCTCTTAGGAAAGATGACACTTCGTAGGACAAGTGCTTTTTAAAACCCCAGACAGGACCCGGGGCGACGTTTGGAAACGCGGCGGCTCCACAAGACGCGTGGCCCCAGGAAACGTCAAACATCTTACCGCCCGCACGGCCTGGCCTGCCAGACACGCTTCCCCAAACGCGACTCAAAGGCAAGCGTCTGTGCATGTGCGCGTCTGGCTGATGTGACGTTTAGGCCTGGGGGCGAGAACCTGCGTGGAGAGGGAGAGGGAGAGGGGAGGGCGAGGGAGCCGGGCTGGAGGCATCGCTCAGGTGCGTGCGCGAGGGAGTGGGACGCGGCAGCCCAGGGCCCGCGGGGGACAGGCGCACGGAGCAGAATAAACACTTGGAGAAGCAGAAGGCGGAGGGCGGAGAGGCGGCTCTGACACGCCCGCGGTGAAGGGGGCGCCATCAGGCCTCCCGGGGTGCATCTGGGTGTGAAGACAAGTGCACTGGGCATGGAGGGTGCAGGAGGCGCAGGCTGGCCTCCCGGGGCCTCGTGATGAGCCGAGCTGGGCCACCCCAATAGCAGATGAGCAGAGGCCGCCCTCACACCTCCCGGGGGGGCTGTGCCGAGGGTGAGGGGCAGCGAGGTGCCTGTACTGGGCTAAAGGACGGCCCAGGGGGTCCTCGGTGCCCCTCCCATGGTGAGCAAGCCAGATGCCAACCCCATGATGGCCACAGAGGCCCCGTCTCCCGGGCACAGAGAAGGAGGGGTGTGGGTGTGTGGCCGGAATTCATGGGGCCCCAGATTCCAAGGCCCGGAGCGAGTACAGCCAGCGTGACGGGCACAGGCCACCAACACAGGCAGAGGCCGATGGATGTTTATGCAAAAGCCGCAGGTCGTCTCGTGGAATTGGAGCGGGCGTGCAGCTCCCAGAAGGCGTTTCAGAGACGGGCATCGGTGTCCCGTGGCCCCCGTGTCGGCTGCCCCGGCCCCTCTGAAGGCGTCGGCTCCCCGTGGCGGAGGGCAGGGCTTCAGTGACCAGCTCCTGCTCAGAGGGGAAGGTTCTGTGTCTGATTCCAGACCCCACGGGAGGGGGCCTGGGGCTCCGCTGAGACCAGGGTCCCCGCAGTCCCATTGGGGCGGTCAGAGAGGGGAAGGGACATGCAGAGGCTGCAGGCTGAGCTCGGGCAGTGGTGACCTGGGCAGACAGACGCCCTGTGGTGGTCGCTGTGGGGAGACGGAAGACACGGCGGTGGCAGCTGGTGGCCCCGATCAGAGATGGCCCGGGAGGTCCCACACTCCCCCGGCTCAGGCGGGAGGGCCGGTCCTGGCCCCCACCCAACCCGGGACTACGGCCCGGCGCGGGGCAGCTCACAGTCCACCCTGTGAAGCCGTCTGGGTCCCACAGGGCTTGGGCTTGCAGAGAAGCACCGACAGGCAAACAGCTGTCGTCGACATGATCCTCTCAGCTCTGAGCAGGGAGGGCGGCGGCCACAGGGGACCTCATAGGCTGCCACTCCCCCACCCTACCCCTGCTCCACCCTCGCCCACCCCCCCAGTTTTTAAAGGGGCGTTTGGACTCAACTCTTCGCGCCCAGGGTCTGGTCTTGGTCCTGAGGGTTGTGGGAGGCCTGGGGGGATCCAGGACCAGGGGACGGCCTGATCCCTTCGCAAGGTGAGAAGCGCGTGCCTTCTGCTCTGTGGACGGACAGACAGACAAACGGAGAAGGCGAAACAGGAACAAGGATGTTGGATAAAAGGCCGCGGCCAGCGTCCAGGCTGCAGAGGACGGTGGTTTGGTCCAGGCAACCCCCAACCTGGGAAGAGCGCCCGGGACCCTGACTGAGGCCACGCCCCCCAGAGGCCCGGGAGCCGCCCTTCAGCATCAGCACTGCGGTCAGCATCAGGGGCCGCTCCCCCGCTGCCGCCTGCTGGGCCTCGGCTCACCGGCTCCCGGTGACGGGCAGCTCTGGGGGAAGCCACGTCCAGACGCGGATGTCGGGTTTAATCCGCAGCTTCTCAGTCTGCACCGGGCGCTCCGTCATGACAAACTCATTTGGACTCATGGTAATAGGAAGCCGACGGCTCGGCCAGACCCAACAATGACAAACGCCCTGCCTGCCTCCCTCCCTCAGAGACATCTGAGTTTCCCAGAGGCTGACAGCGCCGTCCCGGCTCTGATGGAGGCGGCGTCACCCGCCATCCTGTCCCATGTCTGGCACCGGCAACAGGACCATCAGCTGCTGGCGACCAGGTCCGTGGGCCCTGGTTGAGGAGCGCTCAGGTTCCGGTCGTGCACGGGGGAGGGGGAATGTGGGGGGGCTGCAGCTCCCGTCTCAGGGAGGCCTGGGCGGGACCAAGCAGCAAGAGAACCACAGTGCTAAGTCCACAGAGCAGGCCCAGCCCTGGGCAGACGGGTTCAAGGGCCCAGGCCCCTGGACCACTACGTTCTCTTTTGTTGTTAATCCTCACCCTGGAGAGCTTCCCACTGATTGTTTAGAGAGAGTGGAAGGGAAGGAGGGAGGGGAAGAGAGAGCAGCATCATGGGAGAGACGCAGGGACAGTGTGGGGAAGCGCCCTGAGGGCTGCGGGAGCAGCAGGTGCACAGGGCCTGGGGGGTGCGCTGCCTGGGGTCCCCCAGACCCTGCGAGGAGGCCGGGGGTGAGCAGAGGTCACGAGACAGGAACGGGAGCAGATGACTTTGATAGGGAAGGCCGAAGCCTGCAGGGCCCGAGGCAATGGGGCAGAAAGAGGTAACACACGTCTGATGGGTCCGAAGGGCCTAGAGGGGGGGGCGGGGGGACAGGTCCTGGAGTGTGAGAGTTCGGGCAGTGGGCAGACCCCCAGGCGCACAGGGAAGGAGGGCCGCCCTGCGGGACCTGGGAGCCCCCCCCCCCCCGAAGGACCTTAGCTCTGACTGTAAGACAGGGCACTGCTGCCGACTCAGAGTGGGGAAGCCGCCTGGCCCTGGTCTGCCCTGGTCTCCCCAAGCCCCGCTCCCCGCTGCTCAGGGTGGGGACGGAGCCGGGACGGAGGGAGGGCCAGTGGGGGTGGCAGACTCATTTCACAGCCGCCGCTATAATCCGGGACGGCGAGGAGACTGCACCCCGGAGATAAGACGCTGGAACGTGCAGCCCCAGGAAGACTCGTCCTCTATTTCTCCTCTGAGCTCCCCGGCTTTCCCCCCCCCTCCCCCCGCAAACCGCAGTCTGTAACCCAATGCTCTGCTCGGTCCCAGGCAATCACGCTCAGACACTGTGATGTTTCTCCGCCTAATTGGGCGAGTGGTTAAGAATGGAAGACGTTTTACAGCACTTATTATCAATCTATTGTCAGTGTTTAATTTTATGGACGGGAACCAGTGAGCGCTGAGTTGTAAAATTTCGCTGTGGCTCCAGGCCCTGCCCGTGGATCACAGGCTCACAGCCGGCCAGGGCAGGGCGGCCCAGAAAGCAAACGCCATTCCCCGGTGGCCCTGGGCTGGGCCAGGTGTCTGGGACCCACTTTTTTTTCTTTTAAATATGTTTTTATTGATTTCAGAGAGGAAGGGAGAGGGAGAGAGAGATAGAAGCGCCAATGATGATAGAGAATCATGGATCAGCTGCCTCTTGCACGTCCCCTACTAAGGACGGAGCCCGCAACCCGGGCATGTGCCCTGACCAGGAATCAAACCGTGACCTCCTAGTTCAGTGGTCGGCAAACCGCGGCTCGTGAGCCACATGCGGCTCTTTGACCCCTGGAGTGTGGCTCTTCCACAAAATACCACGTGCGGGCGCACACGTACAGTGCGATTGAAACTTCGTGGCCCATGCGCAGAAGTCGGTATTTTGTGGAAGAGCCACACTCAAGGGGCCAAAGAGCCGCATGTGGCTCGAGAGCCGCAGTTTGCCGACCACTGTCCTAGTTCATAGGTCGATGCTCAGCCACTGAGCCACGCCGGCCGGGCTGGGCCACACCGATCCACCGCCACGGAATGAAGATGAGCTGCGCAGGGAGCTTCCAACGAGCGAGCGTGAGGCCGAGCTTGGCCCTGAGCACGTGGCCCCGTGGCGGCAGTCAGACCCTCCTCCGTGTGCGCCGACCACACGCCCAGGGACAGCCGGACCTCAGCACCCTCCAGGCGCCAGAGAGCTCCTGTGCCAGGGACCCCGTTCGCCATGAGGGGGTGCATTTGGAAAGCGGATGATGACGGAGTCAGACCTCACGGGCCACCAGCCTCCCATGTGGAGTCCCACGTAGATGCTTCCCTGAGGGAGACGGGGCTGGGGACCTGCTGCCCTCAAGGCTCGCTGGGCCTGCTTCGTCTCGTCTCGTTGGTCCAAAGAGGCCCTTCGGAAAGGTCTTACTCGTCACAGACTCTTGCCCGGAGTCTTTCCGGCCAGTGCAGCTCAGTGGTTGAGCGTTGACCTATGAACCAGGAGGTCACAGTTCAATTCCCGGTCAGGGCACAGGCCCAGGTTGCAGGCTCGGTCCCCAATGTGGAGCGTGCAGGAGGCAGCTGATCGGTGATTCTCTCTCATCACTGATGGTTCTCTCTCTCTCCCTCCACCTTCCCCTCTGGAATCAGTAAAAATATATGGTTTAAAAATACCAGGTCTGGCTCCAATCCTGAAGCACCACTGTGCTTCCCCATGGCCCCTCGCACTTGGGCAGGTCGCCCCCTCCCAGCCCGGGGTGCGTGCTCGGTCCTTGGAGGCATCGGGAGTCCAGAGAGCAGCCCGGGAAAACGCAACATCTGTGAGGATGACGGAGGCACCATGAGTCCCAGGGGCTGTGGGCTGGGACCCGGTGCAGCGGCTTCCAGTTCCCAGGAGAATTCGGACGGGAGCGGGAGGGGGGCCAGGTGAGGGGCCCTAAGGAAGGGCCTGGTGCTCGGATTGGTGGGAGGTAACAACCGGCCGGGGAGGACGAGCCCACAGGCCACTGCAGGTCCCCTGCAGGCCCTCCGTTCTGAAGGCGCCCCTGCCGGCCCCTCTGAGGACCAGGCCGGCGGCACCCTGGGAGTCTAGTCCGAGTCTATCCTTCCCACGGACACAGGCGCCCAGGAGCCCTGACGCCCGGCTCATCCCCATCTTCCCAGACAAACACCAACTTATGGTTTGCCCTTGATGGGCCTCAGGGTCGGTACAAGAAACAATCTATGCTGGTTCAGGAGGCCGGGTCGGTGGCGTCACCGTTGCTATGACGACCAGCTGGGCCCAGGAGGCGGAAGCCAGCGCCTCCCCGGCACCTGCTTTTCTTGCCGCCAGGAATTCGGAGCGAAGCTTTGTGCGGCCCAGGGGCGCCCTCCCCCCTGAGGGGCTTTTAGGGGCACGGGGCACGCTGCCCCTTCTCCCGCCCAGGCGCTCACGCGGATCCCATCACGGAGTCTCTGGGAACTGACCGCTAATCTCCAGGAGAGAGCGCGGCCCAGACCTTCACCCCGGCTGCTTATCTGTGAGCTCGCGGCGGCTGTTCCACGGAGGAAACTCACTCTCGGTGCCGACGCAACTCCGCTGCGACCCGGAAACTTCTGGAACCGAGTCCCGGGCAGACGCTGAAAGGTCCGCCTGAGCCGGACGCTAGCCGCCGGGAGGGGAATTCATCTCCAAGGACAAGGCCCCGTGCGCCTCGTGTCAACGCAAACCGCACCCGTCCACGGTGAAGCGGGAAGACGCCGAGCGCGCTGGCGTGTCCGGGCCGAGGGAGCACCGGGTTCGGCTCCGCCCTGAGCTCCGCCGCCGGTTCCGCCCGTGAGCACCATCCCGGGCTCCTCCCACTTGCGCCTTCACGGCCCGTCCCCGCGGTCACCCGCGTCGGTGCACATGCGCCTGGGCCACTCGCACACCGGGGCGCGGGGCGCGGCAGTTCACTCGCCCGTTTCCCGTGGGCGGGCCGTGGGCAGCTTCCACGCCCCGACCATCCGCGGTTTGGCTGCAGCTCCGCGCGGGTCCGCGGGTCCCTCCCGAGGGTCCGGCACGCAGGGGCGCCGTGTCTTGGCATCTGCGCTTCTTCCAACGTCACGGCCAGGCGCGCTCCCCCGTGGACCGTCCTTCCCCACGCGGCGCAGTGAGCCTGCCGGGCCTCGTGCTGTGCGGGCGGTGTGACCGCGCAGCCGGCGTCTCGGTGCCGTCTGTATGCGGTTCCGGCTGCGCGCGAGGGGAAGGAGTTCCCGCTGCCCCGTCTGCTCCCGCGAATGGTCTGCCCAGCCCCCGCCCGTCCCCCTCTGAGTAACTGGCGCCGCTCACATTGACTGCCAGGGGTGGTCACTGAATGATGCCTCCATGCCGGACACCAATCCGTCTTCACCAGCCACGTTTCCTGATTGTCCGTGTGCAAAGTTTCCTAACACTGAATTGTGCCAGGAGGTCACATACAGTCGCAGCCAGACCCTGCCCGTCCGACCTGTGTGGAGTTAACGGTGCCAACTTGAGCTGAATACGGTCCCCCCCCACACACAGGTACACATATGCATGCACACACACACACATGCATGCACACGTGTGCACACACGGACACATACACATGCACACCCATGTGTGGACATGCATGCACATATATACACATGCATAGTCACACATGTATGTGTGTGCATGCACACACAACGGTGCACATATACTCATGCACAGACATATACACGCACGTGCATGCACACATGCACACACAGGAGGCTCATCAGGGAGGCAGGACTTTGGGGGGGTAGTCACAAAAATGCAAATTCCACAGAGAAAGAGGGCGGAGACAGCTCGGGCGCGGCCACAGCGTTCATCACAGGCATTGTGCTTCTGTCTCTCAGGGACCCTGATTTGAATGAAACGGCTAAGGCCTCCCCTTCCTTCTGAGGGAGGAACCCATCCCCCTCATAGGAGTGTCCTCTCCAGACTGTGCCCCCCCCCCGCCCGAGCTGCCCCCAAACTGAAGCCTCCCGGGAGCGCCCGTGGGGGGCCGGCCCTTTGGCAGACATTTCCTCACGGAGCTGGGGACAGCTGGGGGGGTGAGACCAGCCTGCAGAGCCCCACCCGCACAGCCCCCCCCACACACAGCCCCCACATCCACCAAGCTGCCCACCAGAAGCACTGAGCTCTCTCTGGAGACTGGGTCCCACGGACCAGGGGCGGCACTGACCCCTCCGTCTGCTTTCACCCCCTGGTCAGCTGTCAGAGGAAGGGGTGGCTGAGCGGGCACGTCGCCACGTGACCTCACAATGGCCCATCTCGGGGAGCGTGGGTGGGACCCGCACCCCGACAGACTCCCGTGGCCAGGCCCCTGCCACAGGTTGAGTCCTCGTTACTAACAGGGCGTTCGTGGTCCCAGGCGCTGAGCGAGGCTGTGGGAGCTGAGCTGTCCCTGCGGAGACAGACAGCGCCGGGCACACGTGGCTCTCGAGATGGGGTGCCGGGGACGCCACGGGAGGCCCGAATGCCCCCAGGAGCCGAGAGAGCCAGGGGCGGGGCTCACCTGGGAATGGAAGGGGAAAGCCGGCTGGGCCCAGGATGAGGAGTGAGGCTGGTGTCATGGTGGGGACAAAGGGAAGGAGGACAGAGGGGACGATAAGCCCTGTGACAGGAGGAGAAATAGGATATTAGGGACCAGCGAGTATTGTAAGAAGTATTCACCTGCCCTGTTAGCCGTGATTGTTGTTCTGATGAAAGAAGGCACAGGCTCACCTGGCTGGGAGCTGCACGTGGGACCGGGGCGCTCACCTGGAAATGGGCCCGCCCTCCCCATCCGGGAGCTACCTATCATCATGGAAACATCGGCAACCTTGTTGATGAAACCAGAGCCACCAGCCCTTTGCATCCCCCCAGCCCTTTGCGCCCCCGCAGGCCTTTGCCATCCCCAGCCTGCTTACCTGTGGACTGCCCATTTGGCGTCCCTTTGGCCTACTTCCCATGTGATCTGTCCTCCTCACTAGAAGCCGCACTCGTGGTGGGGGCAGAGCGGACTGTTGTGGGTGACCTGCTGCTCCCCCTGCTGCCGGCAGGACTGGGATAAATGCTCATATAGGATTCCGCCCCGTCTCTGCTGAATTGGCTCAGGTAGTGACAGGCAGCCCAGACCCACGGACTGTCCGGGCACACTTGCCCACGGGGAGGCGTGTGGGTCTTATGCAGAAGACAGTGAGATTGACAGGAAATGTCAAGGCCACCGCAGCCGCTGTGTGAAGACTGCATGGGAAGTGGGGGCAGGAGCAGCCAGGAGGGGCACAGTAGCTCCTAAGAGGTGATGGTGGGTGGGGCCCACTTCCTCCAACCCATGTGAGTGTTTGTGACCAGCAGGTATAACTGGGGACTCGGGAGTCGAGGGACAGGGGCAGACGGGGTCCAGACACTCCCCGCATCTAGAAAATAAGCGACTCCAAAGGCCATGCTCCCCAAGAGTCTGCAGCCCCGGGGTTTAATGAAGGCGGACATCTGAAGACTGTGGTCCTGCTGGAGGCCTTTGTTTCTGTCCGAGGTCCTGACTCACCACCATCAGGGCCGTCCATTTAGAGCAGCGGTTCTCAACCTTGGCTGCACAAGAGAATCACCTGGGAATCTTGTTAAAAATCCTGATTTCTGGGCCTCATCCTCCGGAAATTCTGTTTCTTTGTTATGGGGTGGGCCACAACCACATGATTCTAATGTGCAGCCAAGGTTGAGAACCACTGATTTAGAGTCTCACCCACTCCCAGCCCCACCAGCCTGTAGGTAACGCCTCACCTCCCTGCCTGCTCCTGTCTGTCTCTAGAACAAGACAGTGAGACAAGATGACCCAGACTTTGTCCCTGGAGAGAAGTCTTTGTGTATTTCATTGTGTTCGTGATGAATGAGCCAGAATCGATTTGCAAACAGGAAGTGCATTTACAAAGAATTTTACATTTTAAAAGAAACACGCTTTGCTAGGCTTGATTGCACGGAACTTTCCTTTGATCTCTGAGTGTTTGCCTGAAGGACATGGGAGCCAGGGGTGGGGGTAGGAGTGGGGGTGGGGGGCTGACACCCTGGAGAGGGCTCATTGACAGTGTCCCCATGGCCACGGGACGACCCTGTGCACCGCCGTTTTGCACGAGGAGGGGCCACCTCCTGGCCACCTGCCCCATCTCTCCACCTTCGTCAACAAACGGCCTGCAGCCGTCAGGAAGGCAAGCTGGCACCCTGTGCGGCGCTGAAGAGCTGGCTCGCGGAGGATGCGGAACAGTCGTTCCAGCCCCACCGAGCAGAAGGGCACATCTGTGGGCTCCGGGGAAGGCCCGGCCCCGTCCTGCTCCAGCCCGGGGAGGCCCAGATGGGAGCCGACAGGTGCTCCGGCGGAGGCCTCGTCTGCAGTTTCTAAGGCTGCAGAGACGCCGTGTTCCCTCATTAAACATCCATTTAGGACCATCTTACTCGGAACCAACGCAATGGAGCGACGCACCTGCGTGCCAAGCGGTGCTTTTCGCGCAGGAAACAGTCCAGTGACAGCCGCCAGCTTCCCCGTCTGACCCTTCGGGTAAGTGCTCGTTCGGGTGAAAAAAGTCCCATTTCCTCACAGCGCATATGTGAGCAGACCCTCGCCATGTGCTCGGCGATGTCGGACAAGGTGCGGGGGAGGGAGGGCGGCAGAAAGGATGAGAGGATGGGCAAGGTGCAATGTGGTCATTCTAGAAGGTTCCCAGAGGACACTGTGAGCATCCTATATAATAAAAGCCTAATATGCAAATCAACCGAAGGCGGAACGAAAGGTCACTGTGACGCGCACTGACCACCGGGGGACAGACTCTCGATGCAGGGGCTGCCCACAGGCCCCAGGCAGAGGGAGGCAACTGGCGGTGGCAGGGGGCGGGCCGTTAAGCGGGCGGCGCCAGGCTGACCAAGGCAGGTGCCAGTGGGGGCCCCCCGCTTGCCCCGCCAGTCACCCCACAGATGGGCCCTGATCGCCGGCCAGGCCTAGGGACCCTACCCGTGCACGAATTTTGTGCACTGGGCCTCTAGTTGGAGAATAAATAGAATAACATCAGGCGTGTCTCCGTAAGTGGCCCCTCACGTGCTGGACCCATTCTGCAATGAGTCACATTGGAAACGTCACAGGTGACGCTGCTCTGGGTGTTGTTACCAGGCCATTTCCGACGCCTCCACTCTGTGCCAGGCTTCCCAGGGCGTCTTTCCCACGCAAAGCCTCCATTTACGCAAAGCCCATTTTGGGGAGCAGCACTAGTCTCTGCTCTCGGCTTGGAGGCTCTCACGGAACCCGCACTTAATTCTGCGACTCAAATCCTTTGCAATCATTTTGGAAGTCTCCGTGTTTTCCAAATAATCCAAGGGTTCCTGTAGAAGTCGCTCGTTGAATTTTAAATGTGAAAACAAAGATAAATGGGAAACGCCAGGAGGAGTCACAACCCAGCCACACCCAGTGCGTCAGCTCAGAGGCCCAGGAGGGAGGGGAGAGGGTTTCAGTGGGAGGAGCTCATTCTCACCCGCCCCAGTGGCCTTCGACCTCTGCTCCCCTGGAGAGCTCACTGCCTTACCTGGCACGCAGTGTGCACAAGTCGAGGTTCCCCTGAGTCAGGTGTCTGACAAGTAACTGGTTTGACTGGTTGTTGCACAAAATGCTGTGGGTGTTAGGACCCAGGGAGGGTGCGGAAGTGAATCAGAGCCAGGACTGAGGAGCCGGACGCCACCCTGGCCTCAGGGTCAGACCCCGCTGCGAGTGGGCGGGGAGATGGCCTGGCCAAGTGTCAGGGTCAAGTTCTGGCTCCTGGGAGCCTCATCGAAACGCTGCTACCCTGAGCCCAACCGGGCGTGGCTCAGTGGCTGAGCGCCCACCCAAGAACCAGAGGTCACGGGTTTGGTTCCCAGGCAGGGCACATGTCAGGGTTGCCGGCTCGACCCCCAGTAGGAGGCGTGCCGGAGGCAGCCAATCAATGGTTCTCTCTCATCGTTGATGTTTCTCCTTCTCCCTTCTTCTCTGAAATCAATAAAAATATATTAAAAAACAAAACAAAAAAACACTGCTACCCTGAACCCCCGGGATAGGTCTGCTCTCCGAGTAGTAACACACCACCACCAGATGGGGGCGTAAGCAGCAGAAGTCCACTTTATCACGGTCTGGAAGATGGCCCTCTAAAACCCCGGCGTCAGTGGGCTGGCTTCCGCTGAGGCCGCCCCTCTCATGGGTCCGCAGGGAGCCACCACCTCTCCACGTCCTCGCATGGCCTCCGTTCTACGCATTCATAACCCCCCCATCTCTTTGTCTTCTTATAAGACACCAATTACACCGAGTCAGAAATGCATGTTAATGGCCTCATTTCGTCTTAATTGCCTCATTAAAGGCCTTATCTCCAAATACACTCACATGGGGGGGATTAGGGCTGCCTGATACGGGCTTGGGAGAAACACAGCTTTAGTCCCTGACACCCGCCTAGGCCAATTACGTATGTAGGAACAGGGGATCATGGACGCTTTAATGAGCTTAATTTGAAGTCTGCACTTCGGGGATGGTTGACATACAATACACTGCACACGCCGAAAGCGCTCAGTCGGAGATGTTTTGACAGATGGATATGCTGCGAAACCGCAACCACAAAGGGAGCGTAAACATGCCAGTCACCACCCAACGTTCCCCCACGCCCCCTTGTGGTCCTCCCTCCTGCAGGCCACCGCTGACCTGCGCTCTGTTACCCAATTCCTTTGTGTGTCATAGGATTTTATATCATTGGAATTCTACAGTATGTATTTTTTTTTTTTAGTTCTGGTATGTTTTTTTCCTCCACCTCACCATTTGGAGATCCCCCATCTTGTGGTGTGAACCCCTAGTTTATCCTTCTTTGTGGGTGTGTAGCATTTTATTGCTTGGTGAGGAGAGTTAGCATAACATGTATGTTTCTGTTCTTAACTTTTAACCTGCCTGCATCTTTGTAGTTCAAGAGGGTCTCTTTTAGGCAGCCTACTGTTGAGTCTTGCTTGTTTGTTTGTTTGTTTGTTTATCCACTCTGACAATCGCTGCCCGTTGAGTGTTAGGCCATTTACTTGCAATACGATGACTGATATGCCTAGAATTCAGCCCATCAGCTCACTGTCTGTTTTCTATTTCCCCTGGTATTTGTCCCTTTCTGCTCTCTTTTTGCCTTATTTTAGATTTTTATTTCATCTCCTTTGTTTTCCTATCGGCCATAACTTTGGTTTTCATTTCAGCGGCCACTTTGGGGTTGTAGTACCCATGATTAACGTGTGCCAGTGTCATCAAGTGCTAGCACCCCTTCATGTGCGGCACAGGAACCTTCAGAAAGCCTAAGGGAATTCCTCTCTCCCGGGCTTGTTTTGCACTTTACATATATTATAACCTCCAACGATATCGCTATTATCTTTTAAGGCTTTCATTTAAAGGTATTTAAATAGTAAAAAATACATATTCTTTCATGTACTGACCACTTCTGATGCTCCCCATTCTTTATGTGAATCTGCATTTCCTTCTGGTACCAGTTTCCTTCTGCCCAAAGGACTCCTGTTTTTATTTCTTAGCGTGGGTTGGCTGGTGATGAGTTATGTCAGCCTTTTCCTGTCTAGAAGAGTCTTTATTTTGCCTTATTTCATAAGCATCCTTTCCCTGGGTGTATACCTCTAGATCAGTGATGGCGAACCTTTTGAGCTCAGTGTGTCAGCCTTTTGAAAAATCCTAACTTAACTCTGGTGCCGTGTCACATGTAGAAATTTTTTTATATTTGCAACCATAGTAAACCAAAGATGTATATTTATTTTATATATTTAAATGCCATTTAACAAAGAAAAATCAACCAGAAAAATGAGTTCGCGTGTCACCTCTGACACGTGTGTCATAGGTTCACCATCACTGCTCTAGATTGGCAATATTTTCCTTCAGTGCTTTAAAGACGTGGCTCCACCGTCTTCCTGCTCTCACTGCGTTCAGCCACAGATCCGCCATCGTCCTTGCCTTGTTTCGCTTTGTCTTACACTCTCTGACTCCTCTTCAGGTTTCTTTTTTATCACTCGCTCTGAATAGCTGATTATGATATGCCTTAATTTAATTTAATAAAAATATTTTCACATTTGGTTAAGTTGGTTGCGCTTTTTGGATCTGTGGGTTTAGAATTTGCATCAGATTTGGAAGGATTTTGGCCGTCATTTCTTCAAATATGTTTTCTGCCCCTCCCTCTTTCTTCTCTTCCTCAGAGCCTCCAGTTATACACATGTTGGGCCACTTAACATCCTCCAGCTACCTGATGACCTTTTCTTAATTCTGTTTCCTGTGTGTTTTATTTAGATAGTTCCTATCACTGTCTTCACATTCACTCATTTCTTTGCTGCATTCTCCACTGGCCATTTATCCCACTAGTACATTTATCTCGGGCGATGTAGTTTTCGGCCCTAGAAATTTGGTTTGAGTCCTTTTTTGTTGTATCTTCTATGTCTTTACTTAAGTTTTCTGAGCCTACATGGAGTTCTAGTCATCGTTTTCATGTCTTCGTCTGCTAACCCCTCAGTCTGTATCAGTTCTTGATCCACTTTGATTTTTTCCCTCCCGTGTCATATCTTCTGCTTTCACATTAGATTTTAGACAGTATACTGGTACATGTTACCCTTTCGGGTGATAATATTTACTCAGAGACAGCTCACTCTTCTACAGTCTTGCTTGCGACACCTGCCAGGTTCGATGAGGCAGCGCTTGGTCTAGGCTGATGTTCTCCCACAGCCACAGGAAGACTTACTGCGTGCTTCGCCCACTGCCTCCTGAACAACGCGGCTCTCCAGTCCGGCCCGCGGCAGGAGGCGCCCTTCCTGGACTCTGTGAGTGCTGGACTCTTTGTAATTCTTTAAAATTTCCCTAAGTGGCCCTGGCCGGTTTGGCTCGGTGGATAGAGCATTGGCCTGCAGTCCAAAGGGTCCCGGCTTCCATTCTGATCAAGGGCATGTATTTCGGTTGCAGGCTTCTCCCTGGTCTGGGCACTGGTCAGGGCACGTGCAGGAGGCAGCCAATCGATGTGTTTTTCTCACATCGATGTTCCTCTCTGTCTTTCCCTCTCTCACTGTCTCTCCCTAAAAATCAATGGGAAAATATCCTCGGGTGAGGATTAACAAAAAAATAAATAAAATTTCCCTAAGTGTTTCTCCAGCAGAGCCAGAATGGCCCCATCGATCATCAACAGGATTCCCCACGGGGGTCCACTCCCAATGTGGAGGGAGACGCCCTTCCTGGGGGTCCCCTGTCTTCACACGGTGAGCCTCAGCCTCTTCAGTCTCCGTGAAGCTCGGCCGGGCCCTGTGAGATCTGTTTCAAGAGCTTTGAGCAAACACTTGAGTCTGATGAAAGCACCAAGGTCAACTGTCCTTCGCGGGAGATGAATGTTTTCCCACGTCCCCCGATCACGTGATCCAGAAAATAAGCACCGAGTGAAACGCAAATGTTTGGGGGGAGACGCGCACCGGGATCCGTCCTGGAGGAAAGCGGGGCTCCCTGGTGTCCTCCATGCGCCCCGGGGGTCAGCGACGTGAGATTTCCACCAACGAGTCAGCCATCAGCTCCCAGCACAGGGTTGGCACCGACTAGAGGGACATCACACGGAACCCCCAATGACACGGCGTCTGAGCGGTGCCCCGGGCCCCCGATGCTTCTAAAATCCCCGCGGACCCCTATGTGATGTTGGAATAGCCTTTAGCTAACGCCGACCTTTTCTCTCAAGGTGCTCGAGACAATTTCATTTGGTTGATGGGACAGAGAGGCCCTGGCCATTCTCACAGCGGAGCTGTCACTTCTGTAAGTTTTATCCCAGGGACACCGTGCCGGGTGCCATCCTAGAGGGTCGGTCCATCTGCGTCTTTATTCAACCAAGAGCGGATCAGGCACCCTTTGTACTCCAGGTAGGTTGCCGGCCAGGAGTAAACATTTAACATGACTTTGCTCCCCACAGAACCCTTTCTTGCCCAGAGGGGCATCCCTGTATTCGGAAGTGCATGAGGGAGACCTTGGGTTCAGGCTGAAGGAAGGCGTAGGGTCATTTGTGGATTCCACGGACGCCCACGGAGCGAGTGTCTCGTGGCGGCTCTGGTCTCTGTCCCTCCATGGGCGGCCGCCAGTCACTCCTTGGCCCCCATTCCCACGAGCCCAGGGGACTGCGCCTCCTCCTCATAGTTGGCCGCTCCTTTGAGTTCTTGGGTTTGCTGTCCTGGCCACGGCCACGGTGGATCTAATTCAGTGAGCACTGCCCCCTGCGAGGCGGAGACCCAGGAAAGCCTGGGTCTAGTCCAAGTCCAGAGGCCTGAGGACCGGAAGTGACAAGGGCAGGGGAAGCTCATGTCCAAGCTCAACCAATCAGGTGGATGGGAGGAATCCTTTCTTTGCCCTATTCACGCCCTCAGTAGGCCAGGTAAGGCCCGCCCACGTGGGAAAGGGAAAACTGCTGAGCTGAGTGCGCCCGAATCCAATGCTAATTTCACCTGGAAACACCCTCACAGACGACCCAGAAATGAGCTTTCGCTGACTCTCTGGACCCCCGTGATCCAGTCAAGTTGATCCATAAAATCAGCCACCACCGTTCATTCAGAGAAAATCAACGCATGTCCCAGAGCAGAGTTTCCGTCTGGAATGGGAAGTGTTATCTGAGGACAGAGCCTGATGTCCCATGAAATGCAGCCAGCACACCACAGCCCTGAGTGCGCTGGGTGGGAACCCCGCTCATTCCACCTGGCCACGGGGGCTGGGCTTGAGTGGCTGTGAGTCCGGGACTGGAAGGCCCGCCCCTCATACATCCACTTCCCATCCCACTCAGAAGGCAACACTTGGCCCTGACTCAGCCCAAACCCAATTCTGCAAACGGCACCGTCCTCTCTGACCACAGCGTGGCCACAGGGCCCACTGCCCATCACTGGCAAGGAGAGCCGCTCTGACCGACATCCCACGGCCTAGCCCGCGTGGAGCGGGAGGAGAGGGACAGCCCGCTCGCTGCCAGGGCGAGGAATTGGCGGGCGTCGCGCACGATATCCCAGGCCGTCGGGAGCCTTTACGGCACCGCCTGCTCCCATCACGAAGCCATCTTTCTCTTTCTCCACTAACTCTCACCGCTCTCTCCGCTCTGCCCGCTGCCTTTATAGATCACGCTCTTACTGTTATAGATTGAGCTTTAAAAGGCAGCTCCGATGCGGCTGGGGCTCCTGTCTTTTCTGGGGTTTTTCCTCTCTGAGGCATCAATAACCCTTTAGGGGGGCCATTTTGGAGAGGCAGAGGCCCATCCGTCACTTACTGGTCCTGGGGGGTGAGATCATTCTCCGGCAGCTGGAAAGAGCGGAGGCAGCGGCAAGGATGATTTGAGATCGCAACTGCTGTGCAGGGTAAATAACATCGATGGAGACCATGGGGCTGGCCCGCGGCCGGGAGAGGGGGCCGTTCGGATGCCATTGAGTGCCCAGGTGTTGGGAGGGGCAACAGGGGAGCCTGCAGATCTCCAATCAGGAAACGTGAATCCTTACTGCTGAGGATCATGGGCAGAAGTTTTCTGTGGCTCTGAGGCCTCCAGGTCAACGGACGTACAGAGGGGCTGAGAAGTAGCGATGCCCTGGGCAGAGGGATGAGACTGGGGGCTTCCGGGCTCCTGCATCGGCGCCGGTTTTACTTAGGGTGCTTGCTTATTCGGGGTGTCCTTCGGGAGCGGATGAGAACCACAGAGCGGCTGGCCGAAACATGGCCATCTTTGTGGGATGATGTGGCCATGGAGACTGAATCAAAGACTCACCACCCAAGTGTTCTGGGTTCAGATCTCATCACCTGGCCCTGGCTGGGTGGCTCCGTTGGTTAGAGCGTCGTCCCATACACCAAAAGGTGGTGGGTTCGATTCCTGGGCAGGGTGCATACCTAGGTTTCAGGTTCAATCCCTGGTTGGGGTACAAATGGGAGACAACCTATCAATTTTTTACATGTGTGTTTCTCTCTCTCTCTCTCCCTCTTTCTCCCCCCTTCCTCTCTCTCTAAAATCAATAAAGACATATTCTTGGGTGAGGAATAAAATCCTATATAATAAAGAGCTAATATGCTAATTAGACCGGATGGCAGAACAACCTTCTGGATGACCTTCTGGAATGATCGGTGGGCGGGGCCACGAGGCCGCCAGGGCTGCGATGGGCCGAGCCCCTTGCACAAATTTCGTACATCGGGCCTCTGGTAAATAAATAAATAAAAATCTCCGCACCCTCAAGGTCGTCTGGTGAGATGCATGTGATCACTGTGGCGACCTGTTCTGACCGGCTCGGGGGACACTGGGGAGCGATGAACCGTCAGGACAGGTCAAGGTGAGAGGGGATGAAAAATCTCCACGTGGATTTAGACAAACGACATGTTGGCCCATTTCCTATTATTGTCAACACGCTGCAAAGCCATAGGCAGATACTTGGGCGGAAACAGCACGGAAGCCACCCCGGAAAGGAATGGGTGTGCATATCTGCACAGGGGTCTCTCTGTGTACCTGATTCTGGAACGTTCCCCAGGTACTTACACATATTTGTTTTCAACCCCAGTCAGCCCCTTTGTTCGCAGGCTCCACGTCTGTGCCGGCCCTGCTGACCCGTGGCTCGCTGTCACTCACTGTCAACACGCAGGAGGGGAGACGCGCATTGTTAACTTGACCTTGAACGCAAGCTCGCCGGGGACACGGAGAGCGGGCTGCAGCCATTCGTGTCCTGTCCGTCCCGTTGCCATAGTGCCAGCGAGCACATCGCTTCCAGCCCAACCGCTCCTGTGGGAGCTGGCGCCTCCCCGCCTCCTCTGAGAACAGCGGCCAGGAGGCCAAAGGTGCGGAGTGGCATCTGGGCTCCGCGGGTATGCATGGCAACCCCTTCCTCCCCCCGTGATTCAGTCTGTCAGATTCCATCGTCTTGTGTGAGGGGTTTCCCGGATTCTTCCACCACTCCCCGCTCCACGCCCCCCTCCTCACCTCTCCTCTGCTCAGGGAGCAAGACCTGTGACTGAGCTCCGCAGGCGAGGCTGCCTGCATGCCATCACCTGGGTGAAGAGAAGAGACAGGTTGTCCCCTTGGTCCCGGCCAGCGGTGCCCTTGGGGCTGGTCAGTCTAGGACAGCACCTTCCTGTTTGTTAACTGAAACGATGACGGATTTAACCTAACGCTTTAGACAGGCCGCGGAGTTTCGGGTTCTACGTCTTTAGGGGCTTCATTGGCGCGTTTCCCGGGCACATACCCATGCCGCCCTGGTCCGCTCAGGCTCAGGCTGCTGTCACCGCAACGCCAGCAACCCAGCGGCTTCAGCAACCACAGGCATCCATCCGTCAGAGGCTGGAGTCCAGATCACGTGCGCAGACTCCGGGCGGGAGAGGCCCTCTTCCCGGCTCACAGAGAGCCGCTCTCTGTGTGTTCCCCCTTGGTGGAAGGGGTGAGGGAGCTCCTCAGGGTCTTGTCTGTGAGGGCACTAATCCCATTTATGAGGGCCCCACCCTCATGGCCTCATCTAACCTTAATCACCTCCCAGAGGCCCCACCTCCTAACATCATCCCATTGGGGATCAAGGGGTTCAGGGGGACGACACATTTAAGCCATGGCACAGTCTACAAAGCCAACGGACAAGCACAGTTGTTCTTGGTACATTTTCTTCATGAAAAGGGAAATTGTGCCTGTCTCATCCAAAGGCTCGGGCATGTTTGATGCGCTTTGTACCCAGTTTGGGAGGTCTCCAATGACACACAAAACCGCTTCTCCACCTTACACTCCATCTCCTCCACGCCCATTTCCTGAAATTCTAGAGAGTTCTTCAAGGAAACGACCCACAACTTCCTGTTAGTGCCCGTCCTGTCTGTATCCTTCCCGGGAAAGGAGCCTGTCTCGCCAACGGCTCCACCAAGACCCATCCATCCATCAGCTGGGAAACGCTCTTACCCACACAGGGGTCCCCATCCCCTCAGCCAGGAGAGCTCCGGACACGGACGCACGCACAGACACGAGTGCACACACACACTATGTCACTCTGGGAAATGCCTTATTCAGATCGATTTGTCCCCCAACATAACTGATTGGATCATCAAGACGACGAGAGCTGAGCCGGGGCTGTCACATGGAATCTGCATTTCAAGAGTCAGTCCTCTGGTGTGTGTCCACGGCCCACCAGGTGGAAGAGGACTGAGCGCGGGAGAGAGCGCAGAGTCCCTTTCCTCCCGCCCTCACGGGTAACGTCCACTGGGCCTGGTGCACGTGAGTGCCAAGGGGATGTCAGGGTCTCACTGGCTTCTTGGTGTGGGGTTGACATTTCCGTTGGCGGTGACATTTGAGGAAACAATAAACACGAATAATCCCACGTCTGATTCACTCCCTGGGGACTCGGCAGCCCACCCTGAGGTCTGTGTTGACTACCTGGACCCAGGTAGTGTTGTCCAGACAACAGCACCGAGAAAAAGGCTGTATGTACTCTGAGTGCCAGGTTATTATGACCACCTGGCGTTTGTAGGCAAATGAGCTATAATTTCGCACTGAAGTTGCTAGAGGGCCAGACCGTTATAAATAGGGAAGCAGGTTGTTTACCACGACAGAAGTGATTTTTTTCTGAAGATATGGGTAAACAACGCAATTTAACAGCCTTTGAACATTACACACACACACACACACACACACACACACACACACACTGAGTGGCCAGATTATTATGGCCACCCCATCAGTGCTTCGTTGGGCCACCTTTTGCCTTCAATACTGCAGTGATTCTTCTTGGCATTCACTCCACGAGGTGTTGAGAGGTGATGCGAGGAATCGGACACCATGCCTGATGAATAGCACTGTCCAGTTCTGTGAGATTTGATGGTTGTGGAACCAGCTGCCTGATGGCTCTTTTAACTTCGTCCCACAGATGCTCAATTGGATTGAGAGCTGGCGATTGTGGGGGCCACCTAAGCAAGGTAAAGTCTCCCTCATGTTCTTGAAACCACTCCGGCACAATACGAGCACCGTGGCATGGTGCACTGTCTAGTTGGAAGAAGCCGTCTCCATTGGGATACGCCATCAACATGATAGGATGGACCTGATTAGCAACGATACTTAGGTATGTTGTGCTATTCAGACGTTGTTCCACACGAATTAAAGGGCCCAAATCATGCCAGGAAAACATGCCCCAGGCCATAACACTGCCCCTACCAGCTTGAAGGGTTACTCATGCATGTGGGGTGCATGCTTTCATGCTGTTTCCGCCTAATTCTCACTCTGCCATCTGCATGATGCAACTGGAAACGTGATTCATCAGACCACATGACTTTTTTCCCATGCTCAACTGTCCAATCCTTGTGTTCCTGTGCGAATTGGAGACGTTCTATCTTGGTAACTGCAGACAGCAAAGGTGTTTGAACAGGCCTCGGCTTCCATATCCCATACGATGCAGTGTACGGCTAATCTGCCTACAAACGTCAGGTGGTCATAATAATCGGGCCACTCAGAGAGAGAGAGAGAGAGAGAGAGAGAGAGAGAAAGTGTGTGTGTGTGTGTGTGTGTGTGTGTATATCTCCCACGTTCAAAGGCAGTTAAATCGCGCTGTTTACCCATATCTTCAGAAAAAAAATCACTTCTACTGTCGTGGTAAACAACCTACTTCCCTATTTATAATGGTCTGACCCTCTAGCAACTTCAGCGCGAAATTATAGCTAATTTGCCTACAAATGTCAGGTGGTCATAATAATCTGGCCACTCAGTGTATAATGTAGCGGTTCTCAACCTCTGGGTCGCGAACAATGAAAATACATCCTGCATATCAGATATTTACATGACGATTCATAACAGTAGCAACATGACAGTGATGAAGTAGCAACGAAAATGATGTTATGGTTGGGGGTCACCACCACATGAGGAACTGTATGAAAGGGTCGCGGCATTAGGAAGGTTGAGAACCATTGGCTATTGTTTATTGATTCCAAAGAGGGAGAGGGAGAGAGAGATAGAAACATCCATGATGAGAGAGAATCATGGACCGGCAGCCTCCTGCACGCCCCACACTGAGGATCGAGCCTGCAACCCGGGCCTGTGCCCTGACCGGGAATTGAACCCTGACCTCCTGGTTCATAGGTCGGTCGACGCTCAACCACTGAGCCCCGCCAGCCACACAAGGCTGCCCATTCTGTAGCGAGTCCACAGATCTCTACTGAACTTATTGAACCATCTCAACCGATGTGTGAGACCTGCTGTTTGCAAATCATACTAAGCATGATTTCACTCATCTCTGCATCCGTTCACTTAAAAAGTAAAACTAAGTTGAATAGCTACTATGTGCCAGGTCTGTTCTAGGCCCAGGGGGTTACAGGGCCCAGCAGACGACCCTTTGTCCTTGGCCCACGCCTGGGACTATGAAGGTGCAGACACAGGGTGAGAGAAGAGCAAACGCCCGCACCTCGCAGACCCGCCTGGCCCCGGGGAGCGCTGCTCTGTGGGCCTCAGAACAGAGCCCAGACCCAGGCTGAATCAGAGCCCAGAACCCCCGTTTCAGGTTCAGGGGGAACGGGACCCCACCCCCCACAGGGCAGAGGTCTTGCGGCTGAGCCCTTGGAGGCAGGCAGATCCCCAAAGGGAGAGACTTGCAGGGCCGGTTCCCTCCCACACTCACCAAGGAGAGAAGCCACCCAATAAGAAAGCGAGGGAGGGAGGCCCTGCTGCCATCCCATGGGGCTCCCCCTCACAGAGAAGGCAGAAGGGGTTCTCTCACCCCCACCAGTAGGGAACCACCACCAGCATCGGCTGGGTTTGCAGGAAACGGGATTCTAATGGCCGGGTGCAGATGGTGCGCAGACACGCGGAGACGTGGACTCGGAGGCTGGAGGAACAGGTGACCGTGGTGGGAAGACAGAGCCGGGCACGCAACATGCGGCAGGAGCGGCGGGCACAGGGCGGGCGCGGGGAGGGCCAGGATGCTATGGGCTGCCTGTGGAGCTTTTGCTGGAATAGGGAGGTCCGAGGTCCAGCAAATGATCGCACAGCTCACTGCCCCCTCATAACCAGGACAAGGGGTGACATGGGAAAGCCCGTGGGGCCAGCCCAGCCTCTGCCAGCGTGGGGGTCAGCGGTGAGGTCGGTGTCAGCACCCAGGTGCCGGGAGCGCCCAAGGTCCCCTCCCTCCCCGACCCGAATTGATCATTCCTTTCAAATACGCAGTTCGCCAAACTGGAGCCACCACTTTACACGATGCTTGTCGTGTGTGTGTGTGTGTGTGTGTGTGTGTGTGTGTGTGTGTGTGTGTTTAAATGTGTTTTTATTGATCTCAGAGAGGAAAGGAGGAGAGATAGAAACATCAATGATGAGAGAGAACTCTGGATCAGCTGCCTCTTGCATGCTCCCACATTGGGGATGGAGCCTGCAACCTGGGCCTGTGCCCTGACCAGGAATCGAACCTGGAACCCTTCCATCCACAGGCTGACGCTCTATCCACTGAGCCACACCAGCCAGGGCCAAGATGCTTAATTAAGAGGCCACATTCTCCCCACCTGCATCGGAGAGAGACCGTCAGGGTCCTGGTATTTGAAATGAGTCCACATGGAGCTAAAAACGGAGCCGGCCCCATCCGCTCGCACGTCCTACAATTCGGCACAGACCATTAGGCCCTGGCCCCCCCACACCCCCAGCAGCGGGAACCCTGGGGGGTGGAGGGGAGGAGAGGGAGCCATGAGGCTGAGCACCCAGGCGCCTGGGAGCCTGCACCCCAAGCCCTGAGCCCAGGGGGAGAACTCCCTCCTCCAACCACAGAGCCCCCCCGCCCCCACAAGGAGGCGCACAGAGGCAGGCACCGTGGCCAGTGGACGGGAACCGCGTGTGATAAATTCTCCCGCCAATCCGATCCGAGAGCTATTTCCTCCACAATCCCCTCTAAACGCTGCTCCCTCCAGACACCGCAGCCACCGAGCCTGAGTCGTTTTTCAATCATGAGCCTGCAAGTGGCTTCTTGCCTCCAACGTGTC
Source organism: Myotis pilosus (assembly GCA_036010255.1). Lineage (NCBI taxonomy): Eukaryota > Metazoa > Chordata > Mammalia > Chiroptera > Vespertilionidae > Myotis > Myotis pilosus. The sequence continues at coordinate 77,877,775 of JASKON010000010.1, forward strand.
GCCGACTGCGCTTGGAGCAGCTTGGCAAGAGCCTGCGCTTTCCCTGCTTAAACCCGAGGCAGGAGGTACCGACAGGCTCTGCAGATGCCTGCCCCCCAGCAGGGCTGCCCAGGGACCCCAAGGCTGCAGGGGGAGCAGCTCTCCCTCCTCCTCCCACCCCTCCCCCCAGCCCCTCTGCACTGGGCGCTGCACCCTACAAACCAGGGAAATTCACTCTTCCTTCTCACTCATCCCCCACGCGGGCACCGGGGTCAGGTCCCTGAGGCCGCTGCAAGGAACGGCCACAAGCCGGGGCTTAAAGCCGGGCTCACGTCCTCTGAGAGTTCCACAGGCCAGGCTATCAGTCAGACTCCGGGTTAACGGGGGTCCTGCTGGAGGCTGTGGGGGAGGCTGGGCCTGCCGTTCTGGCTGCTGCAGTCTCTGCACTCCTGCCCCCTGCTCCTCGCACCCCCATACCCCTCCCACCACTGCTTCCGTCACAGCTGCGTCCGCCTCCCTTACAAGGACCCACCAGGTAACCAGGGCCCCCACCCAGCCGGGCTTAACCCCATCTCAGTGGCCCTTTGTGATGTCAGGTGACAGTCACAGGTGTCTCACCGGCCACCTGGGCTCACACAGTGTTGGCACCTCGCTCTGTGCTGGTGGTGGACACTGAGCCCGTCTCCCCCATCGGGACAGAGGATCTGGGGGACACAGAGCCAGCCCCCCGACCGGGACAGAGGGTCTGGGTGCACCGTCCTTGCTGCCCCTCCTCCGGCCCCAGGACCTCAGCCCGGGGCTCAGGCTCCGGCAGCAGGTGCTCGCTCCGGCTCAGGCTTGGCAGCTGCCGGTGCAAAGGCAGGAAGTGGGGGTTCAGTCTAAGGAGGGGCAGCGGCTCCATCCCACTGTGGCCTCCGTGGGGCTCTCACAGCCAGGCCCGGGCCGGGCTGACGTGTCAAAGGTCAGGACAGTCCTGGCCGCGGTTTCCTGTGTGGCTCACGCTGGTCGCCTGGCTCTCCCAGGGCCTCGGGGTGGCCATGCCCTTGGATAAACTCGCTGCCTACTTCAGCTGGCCTGTTGCTCGCAACTGAGAGCCCTGGCTGGCACGTGCCCGCTGCACCGCTGCCCGCTGAGTGCCCACTGACTGCCCACGCTGCCCCCGCTGCCTGCTGACTGCCCCCGCTGCCCCTGCTGGCCACTGACTTCCCCCACTGCCCCCTCTGCCTGCTGAGTGCCCACTGACTGCCCCCGCTGCCCCTGCTGGCCACTGACTGCCCCCACTGCCCCCGCTGCCCGCTGACTGTCCCTGCTTCCCCTGCTGGTCACTGACTGCCTCCACTGCCCGCTGAGTGCCCACTGACTGCCCACGCTGCCCCCGCTGCCCGCTGACTGCCCCCGCTGCCCCTGCTGGCCACTGACTGCCTCCACTGCCCGCTGACTGCCCCCGCTGCCCCTGCTGGCCACTGACTGCCTCCACTGCCCGCTGACTGCCCCCGCTGCCCCTGCTGGCCACTGACTGCCTCCACTGCCCGCTGACTGCCCCCGCTGCCCCTGCTGGCCACTGACTGCCTCCACTGCCCGCTGACTTCCCCCACTGCCCCCTCTGCCTGCTGAGTGCCCACTGACTGCTCCCGCTGCCCCTGCTGGCCACTGACTGCCCCCACTGCCCGTTGAGTCCCCCCACTGCCCGCTGACTGCCCCTGCTGCCTCCGCTGCCAGAATTGTTGCCCAGGACTCAATGCAGCCCATGAGCCCCGCTTCCTTTAGGTCCCAGCTCCAGACATGGGATCTAGAGCTGAGCAAAGGGCAGGTGTGACCTCTGTCCCGCACCACCAGCGCACACATGCGCACACACACACACGCATAGCCACGTTCCATGTCCCTCAGGTGAGCGTGTGGCTCCCACGTGACCAGGAAGAGTTGGAAACATTTACAGAAACAGTTTGAAACGGACTGGATTCACTTCAGTAACTTGCCGTGACCAGAAAGCAGTGAGATCTGCCAAGGCGGCACCCAGCGGCGGGAGGGGGCTCCACCCAGCGGGGTTACGAAGGAGACTGGGGGCGTCCCCAGGCAGAGCGAATATCAGACCTGGGAAGGGACCCGCAGGGAGGAAGGGTCAGCTGGAGCCACCCGCCCATGGGCCACACCCCCGCCCATAGGCCACACCCCCCACAGGCCACACCCCCGCCCACGGGCCACACCCCTGCCCATGGGCCACACCCCCACCCACAGGCCACGACCCCCACAGGCCACACCCCCACCCACAGGCCACACCCCACCCACAGGCCACACCCCCACCCATGGGCCACACCCCTGCCCATGGGCCACACACCCCACAGGCCACACCCCCACCCACGGGCCACACCCCCACCCACAGGCCACAACCCCCATAGGCCACACCCCCACCCACAGGCCACACCCCACCCACAGGCCACACCCCACCCACAGGCCACACCCCACCCACAGGCCACACCCCCACCCACAGGCCACACCCCACCCACAGGCCACACACTGCAAACAGTCGGCACCTGCTGCCCGTTTACAAACAGATCTGGGGACTGGATTCATTTCAATAACTTGAGGTGACGAGAAAGCGATAGACTTCCAAGACAACACTCAGGGACGGGAGAGGGGCTCCACACCGCGTGGTTTGGGGGGCTGGGGGGTGAGTGAGCCAGAGGCCTGGCACCGCCCTGTTGCAGCTTTTCCGGGAGAGCGCGCACCTTCGCAAGGAGAACCCATGACCCGGCCCAGGTCCACCCCAGGTTAGACCCGCTCCGAGCCGCCTGGGTGCTGAGCTGGTGGGGGCGCCCAGCTCCCCCAACACCCGGTCCCTGAAGCCTCACCACTGCGCTCCCGCCGCGCACAGTGAGCCTCCCTCGCGGCCTGGGACCAGGCGCTCCGTGGCGGGTCCTGCGCTGGGAGACGCGCTGCTCCCCTGTGTCACTCGCCCGGTTCCTGTCCTCACCTCCCCGCGCGGCCCGGGGCCTCGGGCGCCGGCGGGAGCATCACCTTCACGTGGGGCGGGTCCTTCACTGCAGCTCAGCCCGGCGCCTCCCGCTCGCGGGGTGTCTCCGCGAGAACACGCGTGTCCAGCGGGTGCACACCCAACGCCCAGGCGCGTTAGACACGGTACCCGCCCGGGAGAACACCCGGGACCAAGGCGAGCGAGCGTTAAAAGTCACCATGCACGGGAGACTGTGCCCAGCGTCCACATGCGCAGCCCCAGCTCCCCTGGGGGCAGGACGGAGATGGAGGCGGTGGTCCTTGACGCAGGTGAGGCCAGTGCGGGGGGGGGGGGGGCATCGCTCACAGCTGGCTCCAGAGTGGCCGGAGCCACGGATGACGTCTCCGCAAAAGCTCCGGGGCCCCACCCGTGTCGCCGAGGCCGCGCACCCCGATTCTCCGAGCCGAGAGGCCTAGGAGCCGGGAGGGCGAGAGAACGCGCTGGTCCGCTGCCGTCCATCCCGCCAGGTTGGGCCACAGAGAGAAGGGGGCCCCGAGGCTCGAGCAGAAGAGCGGCTTCTCATCCACAGGCAGGGAGGCCGCGAGCTGCGCGCTCGCCCGTGGGAGGTCTCACCGCCACGCGGGCCGGTTCCCAGCTGCGCGCTCGCCCGTGGGAGGCCTCACCGCCACGCGGGGCTGGTTCCCAGCTGCGCGCACGCCCGTGGGAGGCCTCACCGCCACGCGGGCCGGTTCCCAGTGTAAGGCTCAGTGGAGAGCAGCCTTCCTGCTACAGGTGGTTTGTTTCTCCATCACAGGCCCCGCCCCTTACCCGCCTCCAGGCCAATAGGAGCGCGTGGGCAACGCTAGGGCGGCGCTAGGCTGACCTATGAGGAGGCGTCGGACAGACACAGGGACAGAGCCCATGGATGTTTCTCTCTTCCTCTTCCTTCCCCTCTTTCTCTCTTTCTTAAGTCAATGAAAATGTATTTTTCATTTTCTTTATTTTAAAATCTCTTGCTTTATTTATTCTTATTTTTCAAATATATTTTATTGATTTTTTTTACAGAGAGGAAGGGAGAGGAATAGAGATTCTGCCCCCCGCGCTCTGACTCCAAGGGCAGGCGCCCTGGTCTGCACACCACACACTGGGGGTTGAACTGTGACCTCCTGGCTCATAGGTCAGTGCTAACCACTGAGCCACACCAGCTGAGCTCCCTCCCTCCGTCCCCTTCTCCCGTGGCAGCAGGCCGCCCCATTCCGTCTTCAGAATCAGTGCCTCGGTGCGGAGCCACTTCCACCTGCTCCCGGCCGCCTGGAGAGTGTCTCTGGTCTAAATCTTGTTTGGAAGTCTCCCCCGCTTTCCCCGTCCTTTCGTAATAGCTTCTTGTTTGGGGGATGCAGTTTGCCTCCGCTCACAGCGGGGAAGCTCAACCTCACAAACACGCCGATCTCCCCTAAATTGATCTATAGATGCAAGGCATTTCCAATCCCAGCTCTAATGGGGAGTCCGTGGCACTTGAAAAATGGATTCTAAAATGCATGTGGATATGCAAAAGCCCAGAATTGAGTGAAAATGAGGACCCGCACCACCAGCTCTCAGCGCGGCCCGTACAGCAGCCCTGCGTGACACCGTGGGGGTGGACGTGGGGTGGGAAATTGGCCAGAAATAGAGCAGGGAGAGCCCAGAACGAGACCCACCGGTGACCAGCGCCGGCAGAGAGAGCGAGGGGGGAGGGACTTCATCCACGCGCTGGTGCCATGGTCATGCAGATTTTGTAGAAATGAAAGAGGCCGTGTGCCTCGCAATGAACAAAAAACTAAACTGAAGTGAGTGTAACACTTTCAAGTCAAAAGGCGAAACGCTAACACGTTTAAAAGAAAACACAGAAGATCTTTCCGGCCTTGAGACGGGAAAGGGCCCCCAAACAGAACCAACACAACTTTCATGTGTGGGAAGGCTGATCATCTGGGCTACGTCGCAATTAAAACCGAGGATCAAAACTGTCAGAGCGAAGGCTCGCCCCCACGGGACGGTGCTCGCCGCGCACACGGCAGCGAAGGCTTTCGTACTGAGGCCCATAAAGAAATCTTTCAAGTCGGTTCCAAAAGAGAAATGAACCGACAGCAAAATGGGCAACAGCCGCGAGCCGCCATCTCACAGAAGCAGAAACAGGTGCCCGAGCCACCAGGGCACTGACCGGCCTCGGGGGGAAGCAGGCGGGGCGTTCAGTGGCGGTGGCAGGCCTTCCTGGGATGGGCCAGCTAAGGAGCGTACGCAGCTGTGCCCACGGCCACGCGAGCCGCTCCTGTGGAAATAAGTGGCATTAGGTGGGGAGGTGCAACATGCACACGTGTGAGAACTATGCCATATCCCCCTCCCCCAGGTAACCCGCTGGCGGGGGTCAGTGTTTGAGCGTCGACCTATGAACCAGGAGGTCACGGTTCGATTCCTGTCAAGGGCAAGGGCACGGGCCCGGGTTGCAGGTGCGATTCCCAATAGGGGGCATGCAGGAGGCAGCCGATCCATGATTCTCTCTCATCATTGATGTTTCTCTCTCCCTTCCTCTCTGACACCCGTCCCCTGGGTAAACAGCTTTAAAAATGCTTACCTGGGCCAAAACCAGTGTGGCTCAGTGGATAGAGCATCGGCCTGTGGACTGAAAGGTCCCAGGTTCGATTCAGGTCAAGGGCATGTCCTGGGTTGCGGGCACATCCCCAGTGGGGAGTGTGCAGGAGGCAGCTGATCGATGTTTCTCTCTCATCAATGTTTCTAACTATCTCTCACCCTTCCTCTCTGTAAAAAATCAATAAAATATATTTTAAAAATAAAAAATAAATAAGTAAAAATGCTTACTGGGCGCACCAGGACCAGACCCTGGGAACAAAGTTCACCAGAATGACAGCGGATTGTGGTGAACGAACGACAACTACACAACAGCGTGGGGGAGCCCGAGAGGACGTCACGTGGGAAGACAGGGCTCTACGATACAGCGACGGAGAGGAATGAGCCATAGATACACAGCGACGGACCTTAGAAACCCAGTGTCGCATGGAAACAGGAGTCCAAGGAGACCACACGCCACATGTCACCACTTTTGCATCGGGAACACGCAGAACTGGGGGGTCCGCTGCTAGGTGCGCACATGGCGACCCCCACCTGCCCCCAGCCACGGAGGCCACGTGTGGAAACACGGCAAGCCCGTTACCAGATGACCAAGTGCTTGTTCAGCATCTTTGCCTTAAGAGCCACCAGGAGTGGATTTTTCTGTTTTATTTTGTGTTACCTGGGAAAGGGGAATGACTTGGAAAGCATAAGAGCTGAAAAGAAGGAAATAAATTGTCCATAATCCGACATCTTTTGAAACCCTCCCTGCCCTGGCCGCTGTGGCTCAGAGGATTAGGCATTGCCCCTTGTGCCAAAGGGTCGCCAGTTCGATTCCTACCCAGGGCACAGGCCTGGGTTGCAGGCTCCATCCCCAAGTAAGGGATGTGCAGGAGGCAGACGATGGATGCTTCTCTCACATCGATGTTTCTCTCTTTCTCTCTCTCCCTCTCTCTTCCTCTCTTCCTAAAAGTCAATAGAAATATTTTTTTAAATAACAAAACGAATAAAACCTCCCTGAAAAGATAGTTTTTTTAAAACTGATAAATATTGCCCAGCCAGTGTGGCTCAGTGGCTGAGCATCGGCCTATGAACCAGGAGGTCACAGTTCGGTTCCCGGTCAGGACACAGGCTGGGGTTTCGGGCTCCCTCCCCAATGTGGGTGTGCAGGAGGCAGCCGATCCAGGATTCTCATCATTGATGTTTCTCTCTCTCTCTCTCTCTCTCTCTCTCTCTCTCTCTCTCTCTCTCCCTCTCCCTTCCTCTCTCTCTAAAGTCAATACATATTTTTAAACACTCTATGTTCTCGTGTGTTGTAAGTAAATTTAATACACAAAACATATCTTTCTAAAAAGTCTGAGAAATGTCAACCCAGATCCCAATGATGTCTTGTAACCAGGCGCCTGCAGAGCTCGGGGACGAGTGTCCAGAGGGAATGGCGTTGGAGGCTGGCGTCTGCCAGTGTGAGCTGCAGGGACCTAGACTGGAGGCCGGCTTCTCCTCTATGGTTGCATACGCCTCACCCGACCTTAGAGCCACCCCCTTGCGCCCCGGGGACAGGCGCCGCCCCCCCACCACCACCACATCCATGCGGAGCCAGCACTGGCAGAGGGCTCTGGCCATGTGCAAGCGCGACAGTGTCTGAGGTGCAGCTGTTGGAAAACTGGAGTTTTTGACGACGGAATTTACCCTTAAAATAGAATTCGAGTGAGGGGACATGGGCCGAGGTCAGAGATCTAAAGCTGCCAACCAAACAGGCCGTGGGAGGCAAAGACAGACAATTTCCTCCCCGCCTTTCTCAACGGGGAGGAGATGAATAACCCTCTTTTTCCTTGAGCTCCCGATACAGCCAGTGTTCATAAATATTCATTTTTTTTCTCCAACTGGAAGCATTAGGCCTTGTTACCTCGAGTGGAACTAACTGAAAATTAATGATGGCTTTCAGAAAAGGCAAGATTATGTACACAGAAGCAATTAAACACAAACCTATTAATTATTTAACAACTCGTTAGTGAGTGGAAGTTCGGCTTCGGCGTCTTAGCTGCTCGCGATTGCCCTGCCAAGTCAGGGATGCGCCGTCTTTTCGAAGTTAGGCTCTGAGACGCAGGGAAGGGGGGGGGGGCAGGGAGGGGCTTTTGCACCGATTGGCACCTTACAACCGAGGACCTGGGACGCCGGTGGCAGAGACACGTCGAAGCACCGCGCTGGTGACTGAGCAAAGAAAGCATCTCGAGATTTTTGATCCCAAACCCGAGATGTGAAGTTTAACGTCACATTCAAAACATGGGCTGTGAGAACACAAATGTTAGTGCCATCTCCGTGTTTGCTTGTGTGGGTGGACATTAAGGATTTTCATGCAAAGTGGACCCATGCTAAGTTAACGGTGTGTCCGTGTGTGTGTTACTTTAATATACAGAATCCAAAATTTACGGAATCATTGGAGCTTAATCTTCACTTAGTATGTTACACAACCTCAGCTTTAAGTTGAAAATATATGGCTGTAAAACTGAAGTTAATATAATATTGTATGTCAACTGTCATTAAAAGAAAAGAAAATATATGGCTATTGACTAGTTCACTTTTGTCAAATTGCACCACCTATAGGCCAAAGCATGGCATTGCATCCCAGCTCTATAGGACATTATAAATGCACTAAAAGGATGAGCTTCTAGGGTCATGGGAGGAATACATCGAGTTGCCAGAACATTTATTTATGGCTGGTGTTTGTTCCCCATCCTTTGTGGGTGCCGTGGACGTCACAGTGCCCAGTGAGGTCTCTCTTCGACCTCATCGCTTTCAGGCCACACTCTCCTCTATGCAACCTCTCCCAGGCCTATGGCTTTCACACGTTCTCTACGCTGGTGACCCCCAAATACAGAGCACACCCGGATCTCCGCCCTGAGCTCCTGGTGTGCAGATACAACTGTCCACCCACCGCCTCCATGTGTATGAATAATGGACGCGTCCACCCCACGCTTACTCTTCTGATAGCTCAAAAATGCCTGTCTGCGCAGTTCTTGACCCGAACCTCAAACCTCGGAGTCGTTCTTGACACCTCTCCTTTCCTTTTGCACCCTGACCCCGACCCCCCGGGGGTCCTGTAGGCCCTACCTCTGCAATACACCAACTCCTACCACTTTTTACCACCCACACAGCTGCCATCTCCTTCGAGCCCCGTGATCCCACAGCAGCCCCAACTGCCTACCTGCTGGGTGCTCTCCCCCCTTCTCTCCTCTCCCCCTGCAGACGGTTAACAGAGAAGCTTGGGTGGGCTCTTCAAAATGCAAATAATGTCACAGGATCCTCTGCCCAGAGACGCCCAGCCCTGTCCCATCCCTGAGCAAAAGCCCAAGTTCTCTCCTGTCCAGTGAGGTCCCTATCGTCAGTCTCCACTATGGATCTGCTCATACCTCCCGCTACTTCCCCCTTTATCGCTGGGCTCCGGACACATCCGTCCCCTGAATGTGCCCAGAGCCCTGCAGTGGGGCCTGGGAGCCTGCCCTCTGCCTGGGCCTCTGTTCCAACGTGACCTTGACAAAGGCAGGCCTTCCCTGGCCGCTCCTGGACTCCAGCACTCCGGCCCCTTCCCACCACTGGACAGACTGGTTCTTTCTTCTTTATAATCTCTGCAGTTCCTGCGTCTGCTGCACAGTCCACACATGCGTCCACTCATTCCCGCATCCAGCCGTCCCTTCACCTACAAGAACAGGGGTGGGACTGTTCCGTTTCCTGCTGTGCCCCCTGCACCATAACAATGCCTGCCACAGAGCAGGCGCTCAATGAATGTGCGTCAGCCACAGAGTAGAGATTGAGTGCATTAATAAGATTATACGGGAATGAATTATTAATTATTAGTGAATGGATTATCAATCAATGAATAAAGGTTAATTACTTTGTGACATGGAGGGAAGAGTCTAACACCACAGAGCAAATGTACAGAATTAAAAAAGGAGGTGTCCGCGTTGTGATTAACTTTGTAAAGAAATCAAGGGACTAGATCAGAGATGCAAACTGCCCCCCGTGGACACTCCCTCCCACGTCCTTGGTGGACGGAATCACGTGATGCGGACTGTTCCCTGCCCGGCCCCCTGCGGCCCCATCACCCCCCTGAGCACAGGGTTCTAGCCTCTCGCTTCTCAGCACGCGGCCCCAGACCCTGGCCCTCAGCGTGGGCACCACCTCGGAGCCGGAACTGCAGACACGTGGCTGCGCCCAGACTCACCGTCAGACCCGCACCTTGGCAGGTCCTCCGGGTGTCTGCGCGGTCAGGCTGAGGAGCCTGGCGAGCACGGCGTGGCTGGACGGTACAGAGGCTGCCGGCGCCTCCATCCTCCCAGAGTGCTGGCCTTGCACGCTGCACGGCACCCGCTGCTGGCACCCTCCTGTAGCCCGGAGCCCCGCCCCCCACAGCCCATCTTGGGGGATTTGTGGGGGAGGGGGAGCAGCCGGCCCTCCCCACCCAGGGTGTCCCAGAAAGACGCCCTGGTGACCCTCGGGCGAACCTGGAGCCCAGCTGGGAGGGTGCCCGCGGCGCACTGGGGGCACTTCCCGGAGCTTCCTGTTCCTCTCCCCGCTATTCCACTCTCTTAGTGGGACGACTGCCAGTCCAGGGACACTCCCTGTGCAACGGTGTTGGCAGAGGGACAGAGACTCATGCAAATAAGCCTTATGGAGCCGGGGGGTGGGGAGGAGCCCAGGGTGCGACTCAGGAGGGCCTGTCCTGGGAAACCCCCCACCGGAGCCACATGGCTCTCCCTGGAGGAGCCGCGCCAGGCTGCCGTGTCCCCTGGGCTGGCAGGAGCACCCCACAGCCACAGCGGCTCAGGTTCTACAGGACAATGGGGGGCTATTGGAGAGGCACCCGCTGTGCCGTGACAGCCCGAACCAGACCCGACAGAACGAATGGACCCGCAGAAGAAGCGCGTGAAATAAACTCCAAATGTCCTCAGCGCAGTCACCGGGCACTGGAAACAGGAGGCAGCTCCAGCTCCTCCCAAAAGTGCATCTGAGACGGTGACATTGGAAACCATGGACTCAGCCGATGGGCAGGTGCCAGGTGCCGGGGAGGCCAGGTGAGGAGCTCCCTCTGAAGAGATGAGGACAGTGAGGAGCTGGAAGACGGAGGCGGCTCCTGGAACAGGAACATCCACGTGACAGCTGCCCCATCCCCCACTCCCCCCCCCCCCGCACCCCTGGAAAGAGAAGGGTAAACTGAAAGGCATTTTTTTTTTTAGAAACAAGAAAAGACCGAGAATTTCACAGATTAAGAAAAGATGTGCGCAGCGGGAAAGGGCTCCCGGGGCCCGGCTGGAGAGATGAAAAATAGAGCGAAGTAAAAAATACATTGTACCTGGACGCGGGAGAGCGGAATTGGAGACCGTGAAAGGAACGGGAAGGCGCTGAAACCTTTCAAAGGGATAAAGCCGATAACCCTCCAAGATCAAAGGATGCAGCTGGAAATATTGCCTCTGTGCCCGAGTCGGCCTCGGAGCAGTGGGATGTGCACGGGCGGGAGGAAGGAATCGCAACTCCCACCGGCTGTCATTTCAACGTCGCAGAACTGGGCCACGCAGACCGGTGCCCACCCACCGGGGCCTGGCGCCCTCCGGTCTCCAAGCATGAATAACATACATCAAACAGAAAAGGACAAATGTCCACGCCTGGCAAGAGAGCCGTGGAGAAAGTCCGTAAAGCTCTCCCACGGAAATCACCTGGCGTGCCGGGTGCATGGCCACAAACAGACCTTCCCATCAGAAGCTGAGCTCGTGGGGAAGGAAAGAAAATCGTTCCAAGCCAACAACGAAACGGGAGTTAAAACTAGGGGGGGAGGTGAGGTGGCTGCCCCCCCACCAGGACATTGCCAACGCCAGGGACGTACGCCTATGGCTTTCACAACTGCATGCGGGCAAAGGACGAGACGTCGGTCCCTTACAGATGAAAGTGTGAAGATGAGGCCCCTCCAAAAAGCTGGGCCCTCCAAGGACTGCAGCCTCGGGGAGGGGAATAGGCAAGAGGAGCTACTGTGTAGACTGGTGTCTCCCCCAAACTCACAGGTTGAAACCTGACCCCCAACATGATGGCAGGAGGAGGTGGGGCCTTTGCGAGGGGATCGGATCAGGAGGTGGGGCCCTCGGGGACAGATTAATGTCCCTATAAGGAGACCCCTCACCTGCGGCCAGGTGAGGACACTGCGAGGGGTCGGCCCTCTCTGAACCAGGCCCACGGCTCTCCAGACGCCCCGTCGGCCACACCTTGATCTTGGACCCCCAGACGCCAGAACTGTGAGAAGTAAAGGGCTATCATTTAAGCCACCCAGGGAGCGTTGCCTTTGTTAGAGCAGCTAGAATGGGCTAAGACAGGAGGCAAGAAGAAAAATCGTGTCCCCTTCTGTGGTGCTGAGGTTGGCGTGGGTACCCACTGTGGAGGGAAGGTGTGTTAAGCCATAAACCATCCGTGGGGTGTTGCTCAAGTCGCAGAAACTCACTCAATCTCCGTTTCTTCATCCCTGAAAGAAAGATGTAAATGTGCAGCGTTTGCCTTGTAGGGAGTGTTACAGATTTTTTTTGTTGGGGAGACACTGAATAAGACCCCGGGTCTTAGAGCCCCCGGGGTGCACGGCAGAAGTAATCACAGATCCTCTGAGGAGGAACGCATCTCCGCCCAGGCTCCTGCGAGTGCCCACGGGTGAAGATCGATCAAATGTGAGCTCACAAACGGAGATCGAAAAACATGGTTAGAAATGAGCCTCGATGCATGGGAGTCAGCAGAAACAACAGTCAGCAAAACTAGACCTACAGCGTCTTCCGCTATGAGCATGCTCAGAGACCGAACAGCAAGTCTAAGCTTTTAAAATGAAATAAAGGCTGTGAAAACAAGAACCAGTAAAAGAAAGCATTAAAACATCCGCACACGTTTGTAAAAGAGCCAAACAGGGGTGAACTTAAACACCTGAAGTTTCAAATCCGGCGCACTTGTTTCTAAAAAACGAGAGTCCCGGCTAACGCGAGGTAGTGAACCGGGAAAATAGATCGGGAGTGATTACCCGGAATGCCGTACGGAGAAAAAGAGACAACACCGAGACCCTGAGGCTCAAAGGTCAAAACAGAGACAGTGAAAGTGACGAATAAACAGTTACTAGGAGGAGGCTTTTTTTAAGTGAAGAGAAGATACTCAATGTGAGGGCGGCTGAAAATTACACAGAATGCATTTAAATTTTTAATTCTCAGACACACCAGCACCATGAATCCCAAGCAGAATTCAATGAAATCCACACGCCAAGCGTTTGTATTGAAACCAAAGAACATGAAAAGCTTAGAAGCCACCAGGGATGAGAAGATGATCGAAAAAACCCGCCTTCATTGTACTTTTTATAACAGAAAAAACACAACAACGAAAGCCAGATAAGAGGTGATAATATCTTCAAAATGTCCCCTGATGGTGTCGCTCTGAACTTCAGGGTGCTGGCATGGGCACGTGTGGAATAAAAGCAGTTTGGACAAATGATGCCGATAATATTGCACATTTCTATATTCTCGATACAGCCTGGGAGCGAGGGGCACCGTGGCCGCCAGTGGCCGATGTCCTGGAGGGGGCGGGAGGGCCGGCCGGGAGCTGGCGGGTGAGGGAAGGCCGCTCCTGCTCACAGGGAGGAGGGCAGGTCGGGGTGGGGAACGTGAGGGCGGCCGCACGTGGGACTCGCTGCCGAGGTGACTGGTTCATCCTTGGCCTGGGAGGGAGGCCATCGTCAGGGAGGGAGCGTTCTGGGGCGAGGGGGTTGGAGGTTTGAGGAGAAGTGTGAGATGGTCCCTCCGGAAGGGGGTGCCGGATGGATCAGGGACTGGATGGATCAGGGGTGTTCTTGGCCCCGCACTGGCGCCCCCTGAAGGAGGTTGCTGTGTGTTACTCCCGTGTCCTGGGTGCTCACGTGCGTGGCTGAAGAGAGGGGGTCCGCCAGCCAGTGAGGCTCCGCAAGGGGACCGCACAGAGAGCACGCCTGTTCCCCAACATGCCTGTGTGTCTGTCAGAGGTAGAACCCACCCGAGGGTGCGCCCACAGGGGGGTGTGCCTGAGGGGGAGTGAGAAGAGGCGAGGCGGGCAGTGGGATAACTCGCAGGAAACCAAGCGGGGCGTTCACGGGACAGGACCGGCCCGGCTGTGACTGAGGCATCTCGCTGTCCACTGTGTGCACCTGAGGCCCCAGGGCAGATGCAGGGGGAACAGCAGCCGTGTACTCGCCGTCGAACACGCTGGAAACATAAGCCCCGACCATCGTCATCACGGGGCCTCTGTCCACAGAGAACCAGGGGGGGCAGCCGGATCCGCGCCACCTGGGCTCCGGGCCGAGCGCCGGCCCTGCCTGGGCACCCACAGTGGCAGGGCTGCGGCCGGGCTCCGACCCCCTGTGGCTGCAGCCCCAACTGGCTGTGGCTCTGTCACCCGGCAGGGCAGGCCCACCGCGGGCCACCGTCCACTGTGCTCCGTGCTGTCCCCATCAGCGTTCACACCGTTGCCTTGAGCGGGGTCCCGACTCCGCCACCGCTCTCAGCTCTCAGCCTGATGCTGAAATCCCTGACTTGCTTTCTCTCCTCCTCCTCCTCCTCCTCCTCCGACCATGACTCTCTGCTGTCCACCCCCGGGGCAGGCGCTGAGGCTGTGGCCCCCACACTGCTCTCGCCCCGCTGCCTGCCCCGCAGCCCTGGCCCCGCCCTGCCTGCCTGGCTGCGTAGATTCCTGTCTCTACCTGGGATGTAATTTTCCAGATTGTGCCTCTATCCGCCAATTCATCACTCAGGTTTAAGTGCTATTTATTGAAAGATCGCCTTTGTCACTCATTCCGCCTCATTTGCCTTCCAGCCTGGAGTTATTGCCCGGTGCCAAGGGGCCGCACCCCTTCCTGGCAGAGCCGCCGGCGGGCCCACACTGTTAGTTTTCATTAGTTTTACAGGCTCGGGCCGTCTGCAGCGAGGGCGGCTGTGAGCTGGCTGCGGGCTCACATGGACTCCCCAGGGCTGCCCACCCAGGACCCTCCCCCTCAGTCACATGCCCAGGACCCTCCCCTGTCAGTCACATGCCCAGGACCCTCCCCTGTCAGTCACATGCCCAGGACCCTCCCCCTCAGTCACATGCCCAGGACCCTCCCCTGTCAGTCACATGCCCAGGACCCTCCCCCTCAGTCACATGCCCAGGACCCTCCCCTGTCAGTCACATGCCCAGGACCCTCCCCCTCAGTCACAAGCCCAAGTTCCAGAAATGAGGGGAGCGGAAGGGGTTCCTGAGGCCAGGAGGGCAGCCGCCCTGAAAGCTGGTGCTGGGGCAAAGGCACCTTCCTGGGGCCTTGGAGTAACCCCCTCCCCCAAGTGCGGGAGACCCCGATCCCCGGGAGGAGCCGCAGGGGGTGGCCCTGGCCTAGGAGGAGGGAGCTTTCAGGCTCCAGACAGTGATGGCTGGGCTCAGGCCCGGGGCTGTTAGGAGTCGGATGTGAACATATGCTAAGGTCACGCCCTCCCCGACCCGCCACCTCCTCCTCTCTGGTCCCCATCGATAAGTAACTCAGGTGCTTCTTTCTCCTTACCCTCCCTACCCCGCACACATGCTCCTCCACATGCATGTTCCTGCACACACATGTTCATGCACACGCATGTTCACAGACACACATGTTTGCATACACCCGTGTTCGTGCACACACGTTCATGCACACACATGTTCACAGGCACACACAGGTTCCCACGCATACATGTTTGTGTACACACACACATTCCGGCACAAAATGGAATCCAGTTTGGGAGCCTCGGGCCAACTAATGTCACTTGTATTTTCCAATGACTGGGCGTGTTCTGACCACAACCACTTACGGAGGGAGCGCCGCTCTGTGCAGGCCGGGGCGCTCCCACCCTCTGCTGCTTCCCTGTGGGTGCCAGTTGTCCATCGCTGGGGCCTGCCCCTGTCGTCTCCCCGCCACCCTGGGTCCTGCGTGCTCCGGGAGGTGCTACTCCTCCAGCAAGTGCCCTGCACGGGGCGCCCGGGAGCTGGCTGCCGCGGGGACCCCAGGCTGAAGGTCTGCGGGAGCCGGCAGCTCCCTCCTCCCACTGAGCTCCCAGGAGGGGCCACGCTCCCCTGAGGGCCCCTCAGAGCCGCCCCTGCAGGACCGTCCCCCCAACAGCTACCATTCCTTCCCGGGGCAGCTCGGCCTGTCCCCCACCCACCGGACCCTGCAGGCCCCAAGGCTCCCCTGCTCCCTCATCAGCTCGGCTTCCAAACCAACGACGTCCTAATCACTTCAAAGTTTGTGGAAAGAAAAAAGCCCTAGCCCTGACCAGTGTGGCTCAGTGGAGAGTCGGCCTGCGGACTGAAGGGTCCCAGGTTCGATTCCGGTCAAGGGCATGTACCTTGGTTGCGGGCACATCCCCAGTAGGAGGTGTGCAGGAGGCAGCTGATGGATGTTTCTCTCTCATCGATGTTTCTAACTCTCTATCCCTCTCCCTTCCTCTGTAATAAATCAATAAAATATAATTTATTTTAAATTATAAAGGGAAAAAAGAAACAAGCCCTGAACGAATATGAGGAAACAGCACCGTTTGGGCTCCTGCCCGCGTCCTGCTCAGAACCTACCGCATCAGGGGCCGCAGCCTCTTACCCCACACCCATCCTGAGGAATGACTCCCCCCCTCGCCCCCCGGGGCCCCATGGAGGCCAGTGGACTCTGTAGGGGGACGGGCACCGGGGACCACCATGGGCCTCTGCCGTGAGGAAGGAGTTAAGGGGCCGCTGGTTCTCTGTCCATCGCCCTGGGCCCGGCCGATGTCCACATACCCGCCTCACCCCCTGGGCCACAGGCAGGCGGCCCGCACGCCCGGAGTGGAGCGGGGGGATGGCCAGCATTAGCTTAATGCCGCCTGGAAGCCCTGCACCCCGCGGAGAAGATGGCCCGAACCATCACCCCAAGACGCTCTCCCTCGTCCCCACAGGGGCGGCTAATGGGACGGCCCCGGGACTCTCGCAGGGCGGCAAATTGCCCTCGAGGCCCCGCTCTAATGGGCCTGTAATCACGCAGGGAAAGAGGGTCCCCGCCTGCGGGGGGAATGGATGGACGAGGTGGGGGATGGACGGGATGGGGGATGGACGGGGTGGGGGATGGACGGGATGGGGGATGGACGGGGTGGGGGATGGATGGGGTGGGGGATGGATGGGATGGGGGATGGATGGGAGGGCACGTAGAGCAAGCAGCCAGGTCTGACCATCGGATTGAGGGAACCTCCAGCAGCCCCGCGGGAGGGGCAAGTGACTGAAGGGAGCGGAGAGGCAGGGGGACCCGCGGTGCCCACTTGGACGAAAAGGGGGCCCATGCTCACCTCGCAGGCGCAGGGCAGGCCTGCATGGCGGCCTTGCAGACTCAGAGGCCTGAAGTCTCCTCCGAGGGTGGCCTGACATTAAACTTTAGCTGAAAGCAGTGGTGGGTGGTCAGCTATCTTCCCTGACAGGGTCAGTCTCCCTTCACTGAGCCGGTTGTCTTCCTGCGTCTAAGATTACACCCTGTGGGATGTCGGGGTAACTTACAACTTCCCTTTTTCCGGACCCCTCGGGGCGCAGCCCATGCCCTGGGCGCCAGGACCGAGACCACAGATCCCCTCCTTGTTATCGAGTTAGTTTGGACTGTTAACTGCCCTGCACCCCGCTAAGGAAAAGAAGACATGTGTGTCCGTCATTTCACTTTTCATCCAATCGCAGAGCTTCCCCGTGTTGCTTTCTCCCGCCTCCCTAACCCATCGCCGAGGGAGCTCATGTGCCCCACGTCCGTCTCCTCCTTGGATCGTCGAGTATAAAACAAGGGGACGAACCGCCATCCTCCGGAGCGTCATCCCAGTCCGTTGAGATTCTGCTTCCTGGCAACTGTCGACAGTTTGGCGCAAATCAACTCACAAACATCCCTTGCAGTTCTGAGTGTGTTACGTGAACACCACCTAGGTCAGGCCTGGACGGCCGCCCCTCGTGTCCGTGGTGTGTGAGCCGCTGTCCGGCAGCCTCGCCAGCGTGGCTGTGGCTCCTCGCTGGGGCGTTGGGACGTGGCCCCACGGGTAGGGGGCGCTGCTGGGTATGGAGCCGACAGGGTTGGGTGACACTCGGATGAGACAGGGGAGGCGGGAAGGACTCGGGGGCTGGGAGAGACCATGTGGGGAGCAGCCTGGATGTTTGAGCCGAGACACGGGTGGACTTTCATGTGGATGAGACGGGACCACCCAGCGTCTGGGGTTCCGAGGTGCAGCCCCGGTGAGGGGTGTGAATTCTGGGGCCCTTGGTGGATCGAGTGTATGGAGAGTCAGGGGCCTGGATGGGACGACCCGGCAGGAGAGAGTCATGTCGAGAAAGCCATGAAGGTCGGGCTGCTGAGCCTGGGGCTCCGGCGGGACCACGGCCAGGGCAGAGCCGTGCCG
Organism: Myotis pilosus; assembly: GCA_036010255.1. Taxonomy (NCBI): domain Eukaryota; kingdom Metazoa; phylum Chordata; class Mammalia; order Chiroptera; family Vespertilionidae; genus Myotis; species Myotis pilosus. The sequence goes on from JASKON010000010.1 coordinate 77,895,733, forward strand.
AGACCTAGGAGGGAGCCGGCGGCCAGATGCTGGCGACAGAGCCACCACCGTGAGGCGGAACTGAGCCCCTGGGACCTGCTGTGCAGCGTGGCCATCAGTCAGCAATAGAGTGGGTGTCGCCTCCTCAGAAGTTGCTAAGAGTCAATCTTAAATGTCCTCCCACAGAAACAAACCAAACGGATAACCGAGTGAGGCATGGCAACTGACTGACTGTGCTCCGCATCGCACAGCACGTGGCACCGAAGTCACCGTGGGCACCTTGAGCTCACACACGCCAGTCACTCTGGGGAGGAAGAGCTATTATGTGGCTGCACGGAAAATCTTTTTTTTAATGTATTTTTATTGATTTCAGAGAGGAGAGGAAGAGAGAGAGACATCAATGATGAGAGAGAATCATGGATGGGCTGCCTCCTGCACGCCCCACACTGAGGATCGAGCCCGCAACCCGGGCATTTGCCCTGGACCAGAATCGAACCGGGACCCTTCAATTCGCAAGCCGACGCTCTATGCACTGAGCCACACCTGCCAGGGCAGCACTGAGACTTGAACACAGGCAACTTGGCACCCCAGAACCTGCACGCTGAACCATTGAACTCCACTGCCTCCCACGCACACAGTAGGTCCTTCATTAGTGTGTGTGGAATTGAATATAAGGAAGGAGAGGGGTGAGCCCTGCCCAGCCTGGTGAAGCCTGTGGACGCATCACGGACGAGCTGTCCTCCCCCCGAACCCCCGCATCCTGCCTGGGAGATGCGCAGCGAGCGGCTCCTGTGAGAGACCCTCAGGCAGAGGTGCGGCTGCGGGTGGGACTTGGTCTCCGCAGGGAGCACTCTGACTCCTGGAACGACAGTTAGATGGTCTGAAGCTCCCAGCCACTGAGACGCGTGCAAAGCTGTATTCTTCGAGCCTTGTGGCTTTTCGATCGTCATCTGCTGTCGGTGGGAAGGTGTGCTTGGCTTCTGGGAAGGCCTTCATGACATACCCGCTAAGTAGGTCGCGCTGGCGAAGCCGAAGTAATTCTGTGTCATTAGCTTCCGCGGTTGAAACACAAATCAGAAGGCGGCCTGCGCACACACACCCTCATGGAGCTAAGAGGATCGCGCGTGAGACCCAGGGGAGCCACTCGGGGAAACGGGAGAGTCTGGCCCTTTTCTGCCGGGAGCCAGTCCATCCTTGCTGTTTCAAGGGACCTGGCATATATGGCATACTGTTCTTAATATATTTGATCACCTTCTTGGCACTATGTGTTTTAACCAAGGTCACCTCTCTGAGAAAGGTTGTTTCCCCAGGTAGGGATTTTCCCCTGTAGTTAGGGAGGGAATAAAACCTCTTAACTGCCAGGCGGGTAATTAATCTCTTTAACTACGAACAATCATGCTTAAGCTACATAATCTTTACTTCCTGGAATGGAGATAAGAAACACCCTAACCTTTGGAATAGAGATTGATAGGATTGAATCAACTGGTATAAATACAGATGTAACAAGACAACAAGACACAGAACTTAGAAGACAGAACCTACACAGAACCTAGAGACAGAAGAACTTCGCTGGAGAGAACATGGCAAAAGATCCTGGACAGAACCTGGCTACAGAACCTGGCTGGAGAACCTAGACAGAACCCGGCTGAAGAACCCGGCTGGAGAACCTAGCGAGGGAACATGGCTACAGAACCTGGCTGGAGAACCTAGACAGAACCTGGCTGAAGAACCCGGCTACAGAACCTGGCGACCGAACCTGGCTGGAGAACCTAGCAAGAGAACATGGCTACAGAACCTGGCTGGAGAACCTGGAGAACGTGGCTGGAGAACCTAGCAAGAGAACATGGACACAGAACTTGGCTGGAGATTGTGGCTAGAGATCCTGGCAAGGCTGCTGATCAACTGAACACTGTCTCCGTGTCATTCCTTCTTCGCCGACTCTGTCCACACCTTTGGGGACCCCTGGACCTGCTGGGGATGGACCCCAGCACTTTTCATAGGCGGTGAGCTTGCATCCCCCTTCGTGGCTCTCCTTAATGCAAACGCAACGCTGCTTACCCAGCACCCGCCCTGTGTAGGCTGTAGCCTCTGCGAGTCGGATTGAGAAAGGAAACCAGAGAGCAGTGCCCTCCACTCCCCTGCTGGGCCAATGCCCAGGGAAAGCCACGCACAGGGGAAGCCGCCCACAGCGCCCGGAGGGCGGGAGGCTCTGCACCTCGCCAGCCGGTGTGGCTCAGGGGTCGAGCACCCACCTATGAACAGGAGGACACGGTTTGATTCCCAGTCAGGGCACATGTCCAGGTTTCGGCTCCATCCCCAGCGGGGGGCGTGCAGGAGGCAGCCAACAAATAATTCTCTCATCGTTAATGTGTCTATCTCTCTCTCCCTCTCCCTTCCTCTCTGAAATCAATAAATATAGATATAAAACATATTTTAAAATACTATATGAAAGAATAGTTTATTGATTTTGAGAGAGAGGAAGGGAGAGAGAGAGAGAGAAACATCAGTGTGTGAGATCAGCTGCCTCCTGCACGCCCCCTGCAGGCTATCCATCCTGCACCCAGGCACCTGCCACTGACCGGGAATGGAACCGGCAACTCTTTGTTGACACCCAACCAACTGCTTTCTTAATGAAGGAGCAATACAACCAAACAAAAGGAAACGTTTCGAAGTTCGGAGACTTTACAAGGATCTCTAAGTGGCTTCAGGAGCAAGACGAGAGCCCCGGGGGGGATCCTGACGGTAGCATCTCCCGTCAGCACTGAGCCGGCGTCGCTGACGGGTCAAGTTCCTTCGCGCATTCCCTGCGATGGTTTGACTGCTGCTGCCATCGACAGCGCCCTTGTCTTTCCTCCAGATGCCTCCCAGGAGGAAGCAGGTGGCTCCGGCTCATGCCCGATGCCTCCTGAGGCCGAGGCCCCGTGTCTTGGAGCCCAACCTGGGAGCTGTGGGGGGAACTGGTAATAAAATACAGCCTTCCCACCGATCTCCCCAAGGGGCCTCTGTGCCGCCCGGAGCTTAGCAGCGATCCATGCCCGGTCTGCCATGCCTGGTCTGCCATGCTGTGCAGGAGCGGGAGCCTTGGCGCCGGGGGCCAGCGGCCGGAAACGCACCCGGTGACGGAGTCTGGGCTCCTGTGGGGAGTGGGGCTCCCCAGGGGCCAGCACAGACCTGCAGCCGAGCACTGAGCCCAGCTAATCAGACTCATGGGAGGATGCAGAGCGAGCCCGTTGTCGCTGAAATCTCAAGTGGGTCCCGGCAGGAGAGCTGACAGGAAGTCATCACGTGACGTCTAGGAAACACAGGCGGAGAGGGACCACCTGGCTCCATCTTTTGAGAGAGAGGAAGGGAGAGGGAGATGCGGCCCCTGCACCCTGAGGTGTCCGCGGGGGCCGCCCACTAATCCACCATCACACATCGAGCGCCCACTCTCCTCCCGCCCCTGTCCTGGCCCCGGGAACCGCAGCTGGCAGCTCAGCGTTCTCATCGCCTCTGAGTTTCAATTCCTGTCATGTCTGGCAGAGTCAGGCCCCGTCAATACAGTCTATGGGGTGGAGGCTGGTGAGGAGAGAATGGGGGGGGGGGGCGGGGAGACAGGAACGGGAAGTACAGGCACTCGCTTGGTGTTAGCAGCCATCTCTGCTGCCTAACGAATGGCCAGGACCCCGCGACCTAATCCAGCCCCCGGGCATCAGCTCACAGTCTGCAGCCACACGTCCAGGCCGGCGGCCGGGCCCCCTGCTCAGGGCCCTGCACGCGGGATGGAGAGGAGCGGTGCTCCCAGCCCAGGCCTGGGAAGGTCCACTTCCGGCAGCATCCAGGTCCTTGGCAGCTGTGGCAGGGAGAGGACTAAGGACCCGCCCCTTGCTGGCTGTCAGTCAAGTTCATGGAGTGCCGGGGTCCAACCCCAGCGGGTCCAGGGGTTCCCCATAGGTGTGGACAGAGTCGGCGAAGAAGGAATGAATGGCACAGAGGCAGTGTTCAGTTCATCAGCATAGTTGGGTTCTCTTGTCAGGATCTCCAGCCAGGTTCTGTAGCCATGTTCCCTCGCTAGGTTCTCCAGCCAGGTTCTGTCCAAGTTCCAGTCAGGCTCTCTTGACACGGAGGCAGCCATCGGGTGATCATCATAGCCAGGTTCCTCTAGCCAAGTTCTGGTCAGGATCTCCAGCGAAGTTCTGGTTAGGATCTCCAGCCAGGTTCTGTCTTCTAAGTTCCGTGTAAGTTCTGTCTCCTAAGTTCTGTCTCTTAAGTTCTGTCTGTAGGTTCTGAGTTCTGTGTCTCGGGTCTGTCTCTCAGTCTGCCTCTCTAGGTTCTGACTTCTGTGTCTCGGGTCTGTCTCTTGGTCTGCCTCTCTAGGTTCTGACTCCTGTTGTCTTGTTGCATCTGTATTTATACCAGTTGATTCTAATCCTATCAATCTCTATTCCAAAGGTTAGGGTGTTTCTTATCTCCATTCCAGGGAGTAAAGATTATGTAGCTTAAGCATGATTGTTCGTAGTTAAAGTGATTAACTACCCGCCTGGCAGTTAAGAGGTTTTATTCCCTCCCTAACTTCAGGGGAAAATCCCTACCTGGGGAAACAACCTTTCTCGGAGAGGTGACCTTGGTTAAAACACATAGTGCCAAGAAGGTGAGCAAATATATTAAGAACAGTATGCCATATATGCCAGGTCCCTTGAAACAGCAAGGATGGACCGGCTCCCGGCAAATATTTGCCGGGAGCCAGTCCAAGGTCACCTCTCTGAGAAAGGTTGTTTCCCCAGGTAGGGATTTTCCCCTGAAGTTAGGGAGGGAATAAAACCTCTTAACTAAGTGCCAGGTGGGTAATTAATCACTTTAACTACGAACAATCATGCTTAAGCTGCATAATCTTTACTCCCTGGAATGGAGATAAGAAACGCCCTAACCTTTTGAATAGAGATTGATAGGATTGGAATCAACTGGTATAAATACAGAGGTAACAAGACAACAGGAGTCAGAACTCAGAGACAGAACTTAGTCAGAACCTAGAGAGGCAGACCGAGAGACAGACCCCGAGACACAGAACTCAGAACCTACAGACAGAACTTAAGAGACAGAACTTAGGAGACAGAACCTGGCTGGAGATCCTAACCAGAACTTCGCTGGAGATCCTGACCAGAACTTGGCTAGAGGAACCTGGCTATGATGATCACCCGATGGCTGCCTCCGTGTCAAGAGAACCTGACTAGAACTTGGACAGAACCTGGCTGGAGAACCTAGCGAGGGAACATGGCTACAGAACCTGGCTGGAGATCCTGACAAGAGAACCCAACTATGCTGATGAACTGAACACTGCCTCTGTGCCAATCATTCCTTCTTCGCCGACTCCGTCCACACCTTTGGGGACCCCTGGACCCGCTGGGGCTGGACCCCAGCAATGGAGGACTGAGACCCGCCCCCTTGCTGGCTGTCAGTCAAGGTCACTCTCTGCCTGGAGGCCACCCACAGCCCCTGCCCCGAGGCCTCGCCGACCAGCAATGGAGACTCCGGCATCATCTCCCTCTGTGTCTCCGAGTCTCTCGTGTCAGGCGCAGCCGCGTCATCTCCCGCGAAGGCCCCTGTGCTGCTGACATGCCTCGGTCATGGAGCAGGACCCGCCACCCTCACAGCCTGGGGGTTAGGCAGGCATGTACGTCCGGGACGGGCACTCGGGGCCCCACTGAGCGCCCTGCCTCCCTGGTCTGCTGTGGACGGACGCCTGGCCCTGGGAAGAGGACGCTCAGGCTGAGGCCCTCGTCCAGCTCTTTCTCTAAATCAGTGGTTCTCAACCTCTGGCCCTTTAAATACAGTTCCTCCTGTTGTGACCCAACCATAACATTATTTTTGTTGCTACTTCATAGCTGTCATGTTGCTACCGTTATGAATCGTCATGTAAATATCTGATATGCAGGATGGTCTTAGGCGGCCCCTGTGAAAGGGTCGTTCAACCGCCGAAGGGGTCGCGACCCACAGGTTGAGAACCGCTGCTCTAAATGAAGGCGAAGTCATCGTCTTCGAGGTGAGGCTGGGTGGGATGGGGGTGTGCAGCGCTGAATGGCGGGTGAGAGGTGGAGGGCGGGCGTGGGAGGGGTGCGGGCAGGTTGCTGGGCAGAGAGAGCGTGGCCAGGACGCTGCGGGCGCCCAGGACCGAGGGAAGCAGGGGGAGCTGGGAATGGGGAGCCAGGGCGGGCCCCTCACCACGTGACTGTCATGGTCTCGGCTGGGGGATGTCCCTCACCCGCCCCAAGCACACAGCCCACGCTGGTGAGGACACCCCTTCCCTCTCCTATTCATCGGAAACTCCCTGGACCTCCCCCCGCCCTGCCCGAGCCCCCGACCGCCAGCCGTCTCCTTTGTTAACGGGACCCTGTCTCTCCTTTGTGGCGTTGCCCGGGCCCTCACCTGGGCCAGCCTTGGGCCACCTGCACCTGAGCGTCACCCATCCACCAGGGCCACCTGGGCGCTGCCGGCATCCAGAGCAGCACCTGGGAGGAGGTGGGGAGAGGAGGACGGAGCGATCCGGCGACAGCCTCTTGAACCAGGATGTCTGTGTCGGTTCCGAGTGGGATAAACACACAGCGTGTGGCGACACCTCGCCTCCCCTGTAACAAATGGCTGATTGGGATCAATCACAGCTCCCGAGGCAGCACGGCAGGGGGCGGGGGGCAGGGGGCCGGCTCCGCCACAGCTGCTCAACCTGTGTCCGAGGCCCCCCTCCCTGGGGATGCGGCCACTTAGCCACGCTGGGCTCCCTGCCAGCTCTGTCCTCTCTCCGCCTGCTGCTGCTCAGCTTCCCGGACACGCCGGAAAGTGCCTCGAGTCATGGCGTCCGTGTACACTGTGTTTTCAGCTGCGGGGTGGGGGCGGGGGGGTGTCTGAGAGGGGGGGAGCAAGGAGACACAGGGCCACTGTCTGCGAGAGGCATGTAGGTGGTCCAGGCTGGAGATGCCAGCGAAGAGAGGCCTGGAGCTGAGGCTGGCTCCTCCCACCTGGAGCACAGCAGAGCAGCCCCCGCTGGGTTGTCCCTGGTTGAGCATCTACCATGACCCAGAAGGTCAGGGCACATACCCCGGTTGCAGGCTCGATGCCCAGTAGGGGGCGGGCAAGAGGCAGCTGATGGATGATTCTCATCACTGATGCTTCTCTGGTTGTCTCCCTCTCCCTGCCTCTCTCTGAAATCAATAAAAACATATTTAAAAAGAAAAGAAAAGAACAGCATCGCAGGTGGGGTTTCTGTGCCTGGCCCTGGGCTCCCGCGGGGGCTCGCGCCAGCTGCATGGCGGTGGGAGCTCCCTTCGCCTTTCTGCCCCCGTGACCTGGTTATCCTAGACTGTCGGTTCTCCTAGGCACGATGGGGAGGAGCAGGACAGCTCACAGCCTCCGCTGTCTCCTGCCCGGCTCGCCCTCCCCCCGGAGCCTGCCGGAGAGCACCCAGGAGCCGGGAGCTCCCTCAGTTGCCGGCGTGCACGGGGCTCCTTCCGGCGTTACCTCCAGCCTTAATGCCGGGGAGCTCCTGGCCTCCCTGTGGGTTCAGCGGCTGAAGCCACCACTGCAGACAAGCTTTCCACCACACAGGCAGCCTCAGGCAAGACGCTGTGGCCACTGCCGCCCCGGCAGGACTGAAGGACTCTCGCAGCAGCACACCCTTCCTGAGCGACGTGCCAGGTCCCTGGGCACACAGTCAGCCGTGTGCACTCACTCACGGGTACCTGCTTCTCCAGGTCTGCCTTGCAGAACACCGACCTCAGATGGCGTGGGGGGGAGGGGGTGCCATCACGGTCATCCTGACCCCTGCCTCTACCTCTTAGCTCCCATGTATAGGTGGCGGAATAGCCACAGGATGTCTGTGTGTCCATAGATGGTGGGTGTCCATAGGAGGGTTGGTAGCCATAGGATGAATGGATAGCATAGGTAGGATGATGCCCATTGGATGCATGGATGGCCATAGGATGGACTGATAGCCATAGGATTGACAGCATAGGATGGGTGGGTAGCCTTAGATAAATGGATACCCACAGAATGGATAGCTAGCCAAAGGATGAATCGATAACAATAGAATGGATGGGTAGCCATAGGATGGATGGATGCCGTAGGATGGATGGATATCCACAGAATGGTGGCTATCATAGGATACATAGATATCCATAGGATGGATGGATGGATGGATGGATGGATGGATGGATGGGCGGATGGATGGATGGTTGGATGGATGGATGGATGGATGGATGAATGGATGGATGGATGGATGGATGGTTGGATGGATGGATGGATGGATGGATGGATGGATGGATGGATGGAAGGATGGATGGATGGATGGATGACTGGATGGATGGATGGATGGATGGATGGATGGATGGATGGATGGATGACTGGATGACTGGATGGATGGATAGGTGGATGAGTGGATGGATGGATGGATGGATGGATGGATGGATGGATGGATGGCTGGAGGGATGGAGGGATGGATGGGTGGATGGTGGGTGGATGGATAGATGGATGGATGGATGACTAGATGGATGACTGGATGGATGACTGGATGGATGGATGGATGAATGGATGACTGGATGGATGGATGGATGGATGGATGGATGGATGGATGGATGGATGGATGACTGGATGGATGGATGGATGGATGGATGGATGGATGGATGACTGGATGGATGGATAGGTGGATGAGTGGATGGATGGATGAATGGATGCATGGATGGATGGATGGATGGGTGGATGGATGGATGGATGGATGGATGGATGGATGGATGGATGGATGGATGAGGGTAAATGAATGGTGGATAGAGGGACTAATTCTAGCACCACTAACCCTCAGGTAAAGCAGTAGGAATGGGGAGAGGATGAACAGCGTCTGCTATGGGATCCAAGGCCCCTCTGAGTCTCGGATTTCCCAGCCCCAGGCCACTCTGTTTCCCACCAGCCTGCCCTCCCCGCCCCCTGTGCCTGTAGCCCGCTTCCCCAACGCTCACCTGCTTCTCTACCACCGGCCACGATCCTAACTCTGTCTCTCCGGCTCTGCTGGACTGTCAGCACTGACCCAGGGGCCTGACCCTGCCCACTGACCCCTAATCAGAGCAGCTGGTCTTAGATGTCAGACCCCGATCACCCCCCACCACCACCACCCTCATCTGCCTGGAGCTTCAGCACGTTTTCCAAGGACAACCAGGCGCTGGCTGGGCCGCTCAGCGACGAGGAGGAGGAGGAAGAAGAAACGAGTGAAGGAGAGGCCACCGTGCTCCCGCGTGAGCCCACCCACGGTCGGGACAGAGTCCCCTGCCTTGTCCGGTGGAGGAGGAGTGAGGGTGGATGCCTGAGGCGCGCTGGGAGGGGCGGAGGGGAAATGCTGGGAGGACACAGGCCGAGTGCCTGGAAGTGCCCCACAGGCACCCGCTCTCCACTCCCCGGGCCAGGGTAGCTCCCCCTTTTCCCAGGGAGGACACGGAGGCTCCCCACGTGGAAGACCCTGCAGCTAGAAGGCGTCAAACCTGAGTCTAAGTTCAGGTCCCTCTGACTCTACACCCTTTCCCCAGCCGTGGTTGTGGCTTGGGAGAGAAATAAACAGGAAAGTGATGAAGGGGGTTGGGGGGCGCAGAAGGCAGGGCGAGCCTAGCTCTCTGTCCCCGAGGCAACCCCCCCCCTTTTGGCAGAAACTACAGGGAACCTGCAAACAACCCTCCAGTTCTGAGCCTTTTCCGGGGAACAGCCCGGAGCTCGCCGAGCGGCAGATGCCGGTTCCCTGCCCACAGAGATGATGCTCGCGGCGTGGGACAGCGACTAATGGCTCATCTCTCCCGTCAGCCCATTAGAAACCATCACGCAGGGGCCGCGGGCCATCAATCCTGCTGGAACCCCGCCGCACGCTGGCGCACGAGGGCCCTGCGTGGGGGTCTGTGCGCAGGGAACGTGGTCGCTGTGGAGGGATGATGCTACCAAAGGGCCCCAAGTGTCCCCGGCAGGACCCGAGGGGACCCAGCGCCTCCGTGACACAGGGACTGGCCTCCTCACAATGAGGGGGCTCCATCCGGAAGCCGGTTGGGAGCCAAGACCTGTCCTGGGTGGTCCAGGCGCAGGAAGGCCGCGGCCTGAATGTGATGCCCTGGGCCCGGTGGCACGCCCGAGGGCAGCGGGGCCTCTCATGTCAGGAAGTATCGCCTGCACAGGGCTGTGATGCAAAGGAGATGGACTCCATTCCATTATTGTCTTTAAATGTCTATGGTCTGCTCCAGGAAAGATGACTCCCACGCCCACACCCACACCCACACCCACCGCCCTCCCCACCTGGCACCGCCCTCCTAGACAGGAGTGACCACTACAGTCCCCCCGCCCTCCCACAGGTGCAGACCCTGCAGGATCCACAGGACAGAAGGAGTGGGGGCTGCAGTCAACCAATGAGTGCATGGACCGGTGGGACAACTAATCAATCTCTCTCTCTCTCTCTGAAATTAATAAATAAAATTTTTTAAAAAAATTTTTTAAAGTTTGAAAGTTCGCTAGTGTTACAGCTCAATGATGAAGCAGCTCACTGTTCCCGGAGCCCTCTGAGCAGCCCTTAACAGTGGTTCTCAACCTTCCTCACGCCGCGTCCCTTTAATACAGCTCCTCATGTTGTGGGGACCCCCAACCATGCAGTTATTTTCATGGCTGCTTCATCACTGTCATGTTGCTACTGTTATGAAATGTAAATACCTGATATGCTGGATGTATTTTCATGGTTACAAATTGAACATCATTACAGCATAGTGATTAATCACAAAAACAATATGTAATTATATATGTGTTTTCCGATGGTCTTAGGCGACCCCTGTGAAAGGGTTGTTCGACCCCCAAAGGGGTCACGACCCACAGGTTGAGAACCACTGCCTTAGAGGAACCCCGAGTCCTATTTCAGCCAGGGGACCGGCCTGGGCCAGGCAGCTCCATCAGGAACACAGCCTCCTGCCTCCGGGGGAGGGAGCAGGAGCCCCCGAACCCGGGGAGCCGGTGCCTCAGGGAGATGTTCCAGCCCCGGCCACCCCCCTTTCGCCCCCTGCACACCGCAGGGGTGCAGCCCGTGTCACAGCTGAGCTGTTGGCACCGAACAAGTTTCCTTCTTGGCGTCCCAGGTGGGGCGTCCCTCTGACGCGGCTGAATCGGTGCAGGGACCACAGGCGGGTGGACCTGTACCTGCCTGTCCTCCATGCCCCTTAGGGGAGAGCGAGGGTACATTTCACAAAGGGGGGACCCCGTGAGCGGGACGTTGGGGAGAAAGCTGGCAGCCAGGTGCCTGTGTCCTTTTCAGAGGGCAGGACGGGGGGCGGGTGAGGGGGGGCAGCTCAGAGAGGCTCTTGCTGCTTTCTCGGCTGCGTTACGGCCTCTCTCAGGAGGACAGTGGTACTGCCCTTCCCCCTGCAGCCCCGGAGAACACGGGGCCCTCGGAGGGTCTCGGAGCTGGGCACGCCCCGCGGAGGGCACGCAGCCCGAGGGGAGGCCTGTAAGCGATGGCCTGCCGCTGCTGCAGTCTGTTTTCCTAAAACAAAAGTGGCTGCGGCGAGCGGTTTTTATTATTGCTCGTATATTGTTTAAATATTTCATCCGGAGACGCCGTGTGAAGAGAGACAATAGCCGGCTGACACAAGATTTATTAGAGAAAGTTTGCACAAATATATTTGTCGGCAGCGAAATATGTTTGCAGAGAGGATTCCAGATGCACAGTGATTAATAACGGAGCGGGCGGCAGGCACCGGCCCCTCCCGGCGGCCCCGGGGCTGAGTCAGGACCCGCCATGAGCTCCTCCAGCGCCAGCGACCCTCTGCCCAACAGGGCGCCGACCGAACAGAGCGGATGCATGCCAGTCGTTCGGCTCAAAAACAAGTGCCGATGCCCGGCGGCTGGCTCAGGGGTAGAGCGTCGACCTATGAACCAGGAGGTCAGGGTTCGATTCCAGTCAAGGACACAGGCCTGGGTTGCGGGCTTGATCCCCAGTGTGGGGCGTGCAGGGGGCAGCCGATCCATGATTCTCTCTCATCATTGATGTTTCTATCTCTCTCTCCTCTCTCTCTCTCCTCTCTCTCTCTCTCTCTCTCTCTCCCTCTTCCTTCCTCTCTGAAATCAATACAAATATATAATTTTTAAAAAGTGCTAGACTACTTAGCTAAACACTGACTAGCTGATGGGTTCTGGGCCAGGTGGCATTGGGGGTCGGCCCGGGCAGGGCTCCCTGAGCCTGAGGTGTGTCTTTGCTCCCAGGATGGGAGGAGGCGGCAGAGCTGGGGGGGGGAAGGCGGGGGGAGGGGGAGTCCTGAGCTGAGCTGGCCCTCTGGTTCCGCCTCTCTTCAGCGGGGACCAGGCGCCCTGTCCTAGACAGATGGCAGAGCCTCAGGTGGGAGCTCCCACCACCTCCCTGAAGGTTACACGCTCGGTGTCAGGAAGGGGCAACGTGGACAGACCCCTGCACCGAGCGGTTCCCCCAGAGGCAGGGACAGACCCCCTATACCAGGCAGTGCCCCCAGGAGCAGGGACAGACCCCCTACACCAAGCAGTGCCCCCAGGAGCAGGGACAGACCCCCTACACCAGGCAGTGCCCCCAGGAGCAGGGACAGACCCCCTACACCAGGCAGTGCCCCCAGGAGCAGGGACAGACCCCCTACACCAGGCAGTGCCCCCAGGAGCAGGGACAGGCCCCCTACACCAGGCAGTGCCCCCAGGAGCAGGGACAGGCCCCCCTATACTAGGCAGTTCCCCCAGGAGCAAGGACAGACCTGCACCAGCCGGTCCCCCCAGGAGGCACCCTGCTCTCTGAGGAGCAGGCGGGTACACTCCCCCGCACCCGCCCCAACAGCGCTGGCCTCGGCAGCGCCATCCGTCTTCCGTGGCGGCAGCAGCTGGAACAGCCGCCTGTTTAATAAAACTCTCGAGTGGACCCCGGGGTCAGCGCTAACAGGCTCCCAATAAACAGTCTGTAGATGGAATCTTATCGCCCCCGGGGGCGAGTGGCTTGTTGAGAAGCGACAGCCTTGCCCATCTGCCCAGCGATGACAAATGGCTCACGGCCCATCACCCGCCAGGAGCTCTGCTGGGAGGCAGGAGCGCTAATGAAGACGCCCCGTGCCCCGGGCGGGTGGGCTTGGGGGGCTGCTGCATCAGGGGCCGCAGTGGCCGTGGGGTCCCCGCCTCCCCAGCTCGTTGCCATGGAGAAGGAGTGGGATGGCTGCAAGGCTGTGCGATGTCTCCCCCGAGAGGCGCCAGGACAAGTGGGACAGGAAGGGGCGAATGAGAGGCTCTGATCCCACACGGTAAGGGAGTGATGGATGGGCACCAGCGGGAACAGCACTGCGTCCCCGCGGCGCAGGGCCAGCGACATGCGGCAATCCGCAGGAAGACGCACAGCGCGGCCGCCGGCTCCCACGCCTTCCCCGGCGCGGCGGCCTGGCCCGGGGGGCCCCGAGCTAATGACCGCCTCCCGCTCACCCCACCAAGGCCCAGCCTCTCCAGGGCTCCTGGCGCTTTTTATCCTTTAAAGATATTTTATTGATTTCAGAGAGGAAGGGAGAGGGAGAGAGAGGGAGAAACATCAATGATGAGAATCACTGATCGGCTGCCTCCTGCACGCCCCCCACTGGGGATGGACCCTGCAACCCGGGCCTGTGCCCTGACCGGGAATCAAACTGTGACCTCCTGGTTCAGAGGGCGATGCTCATCCACGGAGCCACCCCAGCCAGATGAGAGCACACTTTTCAGAAGCAAACCAACCCCTGCAGAGCCTGTCCCATCAGCCTCACCAGGGGACGCCCCCACTCCCCCCGCCCCGCCAGCCCCCCCAGAGCAGCGGCTCAACCCCGAGGGTGAGCTGAGGGCCGGGGGAGCAGGCACAGGCGGGGCCGGCGCTGACTCCGGTCTGCCGGCCTCTGAGGCCGAGAGGACAGACGTGGGAGCAGCTCAGGTGGCAGGTGCCCGGTGCCTGCGGCCAGGACTTGAGCCGCGGGACGTCGCCGGCCACCGTCAGGGAATGAGGGTGGCAGCCCCGACACGGGAGGAGGCCCCTCGAAACCGTGTGAGGCCGGGCAGAGGAGGGGCCCCGCTCCTGCTGCCGGAATGTGCCTGGACAGTCACCAGAAACAAACCAGAAAAAGCCCAGAACGTTCCGGGCGGCACTGCGCCACGGCCAGGTCGGGAAGCAGTCCCGCTGCCCATCAACAGGGAGAAGGGGATCCATCACGGCTGTTTTGACAACCGGCGGCGAAGAGAGAGGCTGTGCCGTGGCGAGTGACGGGGATTGATCTCGCGGATGGGGCGTTAAATCACAACAGCCGACAGGAAAGGGTATGGACTCCGTGGTTATCTTTACTTGACGTTTGAAAAAATAGGCAAAACAAACCGATCGTCCTAGGAATCAGCCGGTGAGAAGGGGGGGTGGCGGCTGGGAGGGGGTGCGGGGGCTGCTGGGCTCCGGCCAGGCCTGCGGGCGTGCACAGGTGCACACACCGTCCGCCACGCAGCACAGCCGGCACACAGCGCTGTGCGTGCTGCACCCCCTTTGGAAAGTTTACAAAACGCATCCCGCGTTCTGCACGCAGGTGGCCCGGGCACCTCGCCGGGTTTCCGGGAACAAAGCTGGCAGGGAGCGCAGCTCTCCCCCGTCCGTCTCTGAGCATTTATTCAGCCAGAACCTCCCTTCTCCGGGACTCAGCTCCCGGGTAAGAGGGGTTTTTCTTGCCCGGCTGGCGTGGCTCAGTGGTTGAGCGTCGACCTATGAACCAGGAGGTCACAGTTAGCTTCCCAGTCAGGGCACGTGCCCGGTTGTGGGCTTAATCCCCAGTGTGGGGCGTGCAGGAGGCATGAGGTCAATAATTCTCTCTCATCATTGATGTTTCTATCCCTCTCCTCTCCATGCCTCTCTGAAATCAGTAAAAATGTATTTTTTTTATAAAAAGAGGGAATTGTCTTTCCTTGTCTGAATTCGGTGGCGACGAGTCCAGACCCGTAAATGAGCGCAAGGTGGATGGCATCTGCTCCCTGGGGCGGTCTCGGCGTCGCTGGGCAAAACCACTCAGCCAAGAATCGAGCGCCATCGCGGATGCCGGAGCTGGTACTCGCTGGCTGCTCCGTAGCAGTGACAGCTCATCGCCGCTACGATGGCTTCGGAGACAAGAGCAGCCTGCTCTTCCCATGACACGAACGCTGTTAGGGCATCACCATCGATCACTGTGCTATTAGTCACATGCAGTGCCTGTTCCGATTAAGGCTTTTGGATACGATCAGTCCTTTCTAAGCAAAGGCATGGCTAGCTGTCCCTTACGCCGCACCGGTACTGTCCCTGGACAGCCTAAGGCTTCCATTTCCTAAGTCAACGCGTCCTTTCTCCTGCTCGTCTGTAAACCGCTAACTTGCACCCTAGGATCCCGCACCAGGCTGGCCCGCGGCAGGCGCCTCAGAACCCGTTGCACGGGGCTCAGGGGCTGTGCCCGGAGGGTGATGGAGGAGGCCTCATGCACACACCCCCTTCCTGTGTTCTTGCTTTCAACTTCAGACACCACCGGCCACTTATCGCTTCAGATGGTGAAAGCCGAGGACATTCATCTAAGACTCCTTTTCCTCACGTCGTCCTTCGAAATAGAAAGACAGAGACACGGAGATGTCAGACGGCGGGCCGTTCTCCATCCTTCACCTTCAACGCAGGCTTACGGCTAAGCTGCAGGCGGGGAGACGGCGAAGTTAGCTGTTAAGGTGTGCGCGCCCCAAGGACAAGGACCCCACAGAAACCACCCGTGGCTGTGACCTTGACGGGGTTACATGCATGCAGTGTCGCTTACGAATGTCTCCCTGCCTGGGTTCGTTTAGAATGCCCGACACACTGTAGGCCCCGCGCCATTATTCAGTTCAATGTAAGAATCAGGCCGGCCGGCCGGCGGGGCTCAGTGGCTGAGCGTCGTCCTAGGAACCAGGAGGTCACAGTTCAATTCCTGGTCAGGGCACACGCCCTGGCTGGGGGCATGATCCCCAGTGTGGGGCGTGCAGGAGGCAGCCGATCCATGATTCTCTCTCATCGCTGATGTTTTTATCTCTCTCTCCCTTCCTCTCTGACATCAATAAAAAACATATATATCTATATGTATAAAAGCCAAGAGACCGGAACACCGGAAAGACGGGAACAACTGCTTGATTTGACGCGCACTATGGCCCCGATCAGCCCCCCACCCCAAGCGGGAGCACGGCCAGCCTGCCGACCTCCTGTGGCTCCTCCCCCGGCCGACCGGCCCCAATCAGCCCCAATCAGGGTGGGCCGGCCGGACCCCACCCCTGCAGGAATTCGTGCACTGGGCCTCGAGTATATAAATAAAAGAATCAGCGTCTGCCCCCAGGGTGCGCACCAGCCAGAGGGGGGTGGGCTCCCACGTAGACCACGTCGGCGTGAACTGTAGCCTGTGAGGACTGAAGGAGCCTGTAAACTCTGAAGGTATCGGTCCTTTCGCTTGTCATGTGTAGAACAGATGGAAACCCACGGAAGACACTCCACTTTCCTAACTGCACGCGGCTCTCTAAGAGAATTTATATCCAGCTGTTAGCACCTGGCACAGAGGTCAGGCCGCTCGCTGATCGCTGCCTCCACTGCTTACACGCGCGTCACCTCCGAGTCCTTATCGGCCGAGTGAGAACACTGACACGTCGCCTCCTCGGGCTGAGGGCGCACAGGTGCGGCTCGTTGCCCACGAGGGCGCCTGCCACGCTTGCCACGGCAATCCGGGCAACGGGTGAGTGTAAACTGGCATGACCTTTGCATAAAGCAGCCTGGCAACGTGCATGGAGAGGCTCTCGATGCCCTTCCCCATGGAGGTGTCGCCCTGAGGAGGCGGCAGAGAGTCACACCGGGCACTGTGCCTGCTGCGACTCCGGTGGTCAGGGCGCCATGGGCTGATGCACACGCAGAGGTCCCTGCAGGGAGGTGTGTTTAATATATGTTTTTATCGATTTTTAGAGAGAGAGGAGGGGAGAGGGAGAGAGAGAGAGAAACATCAGTGATGAGAGAGAATCACCGATCGGCTGCCTCCTGCAGGCCCCCCATTGGGGATCGAGCCCGCAGCCCGGGCCTGTGCCCCGACCGGGAATCGAACCGGCAACCTCTTGGTGCCCGGGTTGATGGCCAACCCCTGAGCCACACGGGCCAGGCTGGGCAGGAGGTCTTTGTGGTGGTGTAGCCACAGGGAGACCTGATGCATGGCTTCATAACCATGGCAGCCACACAGGACATTTTGAGGGCATTTCAGAAAAAGCGCAGACCAGTCACAGTGCAATGCAGAGGGAGAAAGGCCGTCGCTCGGACGTGGCGTTACACGGGAGTCATGCAGGTGCCGTGACACGCGAATCCATGTGCACGTGTGGAAGGAGAGACGTGCACACGTCGGCTGGAGCCGCTCCGCGTGGTCGGGTCCAGGCGGCTTCTCTCCATTCTTTATAGGGGCCCCTGTTTCTAGATTTTTCTACAACGAGTGGGCATTGCTTTTACCATCGGAGGAAGGTTTTTTTCATTCTTACCCAAGGATACAGTTTTATTGATTTTAGAGAGAAAGGAAGGGAGAGGGAGGGAGGGGGGAGAGAAAGAGGGAGAGAGAGAGAGAGGAGCATCGATGTGAGAGAGAAACATCGATTGGTTGCCTCCGTCGAACCCTGACTGGAAATCGAACCCACAACCTCGTGGTGTATGAGACGACGCGCCACCCAGTGAGCCACCCGGGGGGGGGGAGAATTTTGTAAACGTGTGTTGGGCACAGCTCACTTGAGACAGTGGAAAGAAGTGGCCACGTGCAGCCCATGAGGGCCGCTGCGTCATTGGCAGCCGTCACCCCAGCAGGAGGCGCTGATGGGGGGGCAGAATGAAGGCGGAGCTCAGGTGCCCATGGACATGGTGTGCGCTGTGCGGGTCTCAACCACAGAACCCGTGGGAGCCCGTGGGAGCCTGTGGGGCAGCGTGGGCAGCGTGGAAGCGCGAGGCTTCTCTCCCACGCGCTGGGAACGCTCCGTGGGAAGGGGCGCTGTGAGCGGATGCTCCTTCCTGCCGCGCCCGCGCTGAGCCGCCTCCTCCGTTCACAGCCTTTAGCGGAGGCCGGTCCGCTCTGCTCCGGGCGCCGCGCCGTGCCAGGTCCTCGCCGGGTGCTGATCGCGGGCCTCGAGCTCCGCCTGCCCCCGACGAGGGGGCGTCCACCCGCAGCGAGACAGGAAGCAGGCGCGCCTTCCACGGAGGACGCTTCTCCTGGGGCCGGGCAGTCGGGCAGGGGGCGGGCATCCCTCCCGGAACCAGCCACTGCCCTGGCGGGTTCCCGGCTGGCACGATGGCGCTCACCCCCAACCAGCATCGCCCAGAACTGGGGGCTACCCCCGCTCCCCCTTCCCTGAAGCCACTTTAAGTTGCCGGTTTATCACTTGCAGGCGGCTCTGGTCACTGTCAGTCACTCCGTCGCCTGTGAAAACCGAAGTCTCTGCTTCCGGTTACTAAATGCTTTTGCTCCTTAAAGGGGTCCCTTTCTGATAAATTTCTGGGCGGAAACCACCTGAGTAGAATTTTCTTTCTGACTCAAACCCCCAATCACCCGCGGAGAGAGGCTGGGCGGTGACGGAGCCAGTTGGCCCTGATGTTCCCCTGCGAGGGGTGCCCTGCCCTCCCGGGGGTGCCCTGCCCTCCCGTGGGGTCCCCTGCCCTCCCGCGGGGTCCCCCCACCTCCCAGAGGCGGCAAACACCCAGGCTCAGAGGTCACACAGCCAGCCCACAGACAGTGGTGCCTGCGCGCAGGGACCCAGTACCCTCTGACACAGTGTGCCCGGCCTCCACCCTCTGACACAGTGTGCCCGGCCTCCACCCTCTGACACAGTGTGCCCGGCCTCCACCCTCTGACACAGTGTGCCCGGCCTCCACCCTCTGACACAGTGTGCCCGGCCTCCACCCTCTGACACAGTGTGCCCGGCCTCCACCCTCTGACACAGTGTGCCCGGCCTCCACCCTCTGACACAGTTGCCCGGCCTCCACCCTCTGACACAGTGTGCCCGGCCTCCACCCTCTGACACAGTTGCCCGGCCTCCACCCTCTGACACAGTGTGGCCTCCACCCTCTGACACAGTGTGCCCGGCCTCCACCCTCTGACACAGTGTGCCCGGCCTCCACCCTCTGACACAGTGTGCCCGGCCTCCACCCTCTGACACAGTGTGCCCGGCCTCCACCCTCTGACACAGTGTGCCCGGCCTCCACCCTCTGACACAGTGTGCCCGGCCTCCACCCTCTGACACAGTTGCCCGGCCTCCACCCTCTGACACAGTGTGCCCGGCCTCCACCCTCTGACACAGTTGCCCGGCCTCCACCCTCTGACACAGTGTGGCCTCCACCCTCTGACACAGTGTGCCCGGCCTCCACCCTCTGACACAGTGTGCCCGGCCTCCACCCTCTGACACAGTGTGCCCGGCCTCCACCCTCTGACACAGTGTGCCCGGCCTTCACCCTCTGACCCAGTTGCCTGGCCTCCACCCTCTGACCCAGTTGCCCGGCCTCCACCCTCTGACACAGTGTGGCCTCCACCCTCTGACACAGTTGCCCGGCCTCCGTGCTAAACAGAGACACTAATATCAGTTCGATCCCGATCACCGCCCAGACGCGGAGGTCAAGGCCAGGTCTCTCTCTGGGCAGAGCCCGCTCCTCTCTGCAGAGGGACCCCGAGGAGGGTGGCTGGCCTGGGTGGGGGCGGCACCAGGGGCTGCAGCCACGGGGTCATGAGTGCGGAGACAAAGAGCTGCATTCAAGACAAACACATCCACAGGCCAGTTTACAGAAGAGGCTTCATTGCAGCGTTTTCTGTCCTGGTCCGTGAGCTCCCCGGCAGGGAGGCCCCCCTCACCCTCCCCAGGAGGCACCCCCCCGTGGGCAGTCGGAGCTGCGGCATTCCCAAACACCGAACCACAAAGACGCCTGCATTTCCCTGTTTGTTGAGTTGAAAATTGTAAGCCTATTATTAATTCATTAAGGAACATAATTTCATGCAAAATCATGTGTTTACCCTCCTTTATTAGGTTAAGGTGGCGGGGCGGTGAGAGCCGCCGGGAAGGGGCTCCGTGCTCCAGGCGGGAGCGGCTTCATTTCCCTCCGGTAGCGGCCCCGGTGGCCCGGGCGCCTTGACTGGGCCCGGGTCTGGGGCGCATCCCTGATCCCATCGGAGCGAGACCCTGGAGGCAGGCTCAGCGAGAGGAGGATGCTGGGGAGACGTCTGAGTCGCTCTTTATCCGGTTGCGATGAAGAGCTCCACGCGGGGCTGGGGGTGCCTGTGAGGTTCCTGTCCCTCCACCCTGCCCCCAGCCCGTGGGGAAGGGGGGCGACTTTGCTGGGGACGGAGGAGCTGCTGGGGAGGACCCCATCAGGAAACAAGCCCGGCCCACGGCAACCCCATCCCCCCCCCCCCATCACCAAGCCCCTCGCTGACACCCTCGGACCCCTTCCCGGGCGCTTGGAGAAACGCCACCCCTGCCCGGCCTCAGCAGCTGGCCTACCCGGCTGCCTGGGACCCATCATGGTGAGAAAGTGCTGGATTCCCCCTGTAACCCGGGCACCAGGCACCTGTCCAGGGTGTGGGGCCGGGGACGGACACTGGGCCCCGCCAGGCACTCGGCTGCGTGTCAGTGGGGATGGGGAGGGGCCCGCACCTGGCGCTGCAGGGACTAGAGCGGGAGGGCACGTGGGGTGTCCGCCGGGCTCGCCAGGTGCACTCTGACAGCTGAGCGGCGGGTTTGGTGGGAGCCCCTCGTTTCCCCTCGGGTGAACCCATAGGCAGGGGAACCCCGTGTCTGAGGAGAGATGGAGCCCAGCGCCCAGTGGAGGGGACTCTGCCTCCCTCCTGGGCAGGGGCAGGGCTGCCCGTCTGCCCCCCACTTTGTGGAGGAGGAGAAGAGGGGCCCCAGGTGGGTGGGGCTCTCTCAGGGTCACCCCCAGGGAGCGGGGTGTTGGCACCAGCCCCAGGTCCGTGGACTCTCGTCCAGTGCTCTGTGAGCCCACGCCTCGCTGTGTGCCCAGCTCTGGCCGGCCAGCTGCATCCTCAGACACGCCCCTGCCCACGGCACCTCCTCAGTCTCCGTGCCCTGAGCGCACAGGACAGGAAGGCCCGGTGCTGCCTGGCGACCAGGAGCAGATGGACTCCCCCGGTAAGAGGGAGAAGGGGCGATTCAGGGAGCACCTGGGCCTCCGGGGGCTCAAACTGGGGTGCAGGGCTGTGTCTCTCCCTCCTTCCCACCCCTCCCTGCCTGTCTGCCCACCCTCCTCCCCTTCTCCTCCCCGCCCCTCTTCTCTCTCTCCCCATCTCTCTCCATCTTACTTCTCCAATTCCCTTCATTGGTGTTTTTTTTAAATATATTTTATTGATTTTTCACAGAGAGGAAGGGAGAGGGACAGAGAGTTAGAAACATCGATGAGAGAGAAACATCGATCAGCTGCCTCCTGCACACCCCCCACTGGGGTTGTGCCCGAAACCCAGGTACATGCCCTTGACCGGAATCGAACCCGGGACCCTTGAGTCCGCAGGCCAACACTCTATCCACTGAGCCACACCGGTCAAGGCCCCTTCACTGGGTTTTGTTCCCAGACAGACCTGCCTCGAGTGACAGAAGGGCTGCCAGGACCCAGACGGCCCCTCACGCTCCAGAAACCAAGGCTCTGGCGTCCCCCCCGGGCTCCCACAGAGAACCGTCCGTGCCGGGGCCGTGTCCCCTCCCTGAGCCGGTCCTGTGGCCCCAGGGACGGGATGTGCCAGTCGGCTCGGCCCGTTCCCTCGAGCGAGGTCCAGGGCAGCCGGAGCCCGGGGTCAGGAGAAGGGCGTCCCCCCGGGAGGTTGGGGAGGGGTCCCCCGGGCCCAGGAAAGGCCACGGGAAAGGGGAGCAGGCGAAGCGCAGAGTCCCGAGTCTTATAATTAATCTCCGGTTCTAAATTCTTAGGAAAATGTCAGGATGCTGGAGAGGTCGTTTATTTAAAGAAATGCAATGTTTCATTTTAAATGTAATCCTTCAAAAGAATTAAATAAGAATCAAAAAGACAAACTCCCGAGATGCTGGCAGCCGCGCAGTTTAAGCAGCAACACGAGGGCCCCGGCCCCGCCGCCATCTGTCACACGCAGCCGCCCAACTCCACGGACGTGGCCCAACGCGACCCCCGCGGCCCTCGGAGCCACAGCCGCTGAGGGCGGGGCCCCCGGACGTGCCCCCGAGAGTCAGCACGGAACACCTGTGCCTGCGCTGTGTCCACACACGACCCACAGCCCGGTGCTCGGGCAAAGACGGAACGGGGAGCAGAAAGTTCGAGAAGGCCTGTGCCGGCACGGCAGGCTTTATGAGTTAGAAGTGGCTGAAATAAGAGAAAAACAGGATGACTGGGTCAGGACAGTGCACCCTGTCCGGCTGGGCCTTGTCCCTTGCTGGGAGGCGGCAAACCACTCCCCGGCCCTGTCCCCACCGCGGTCCCTCCCTCCCGCAGACGACCAGCCGGGCCCGGCACCTGCTGGCTTTATGGTGTGAAGGCAGGTGGGCTCAGAGGCAAGGCCGGACAGGAGGTGTTCTTACAGCTGCCGGGTGTGTGCTGGGGCCTGTCGTGTCCCCCAAATTCATGTCCTCCCACAACCCCAGGCGGTGGCCATATTTGCTAAGAGTCTGCAGAGGTGGCTGGTGAAGAGGACACACTGAGCTGGGCAGACCCTCATCCGACCGGTACCCGGGCTGCTGGTGCCGATGGAGCTCACCTATGGGGCCTCCCCTGCGACTCCAACATGATGGGAAAGTCCCACCGACACTCACAGCTGCGGCCCGGTGCCGTGTGGCTTCCCATCTCTGCTTTGGAAACTGACTGCTCACCTGTGTTCTGTGGGGGGAACCAAGACCCTTCCGCAACTTACAGCGCCTGCAGGACAGAGGCGATGTCACCTCCATCACCTGGTCATCACACGATTCTATCTGCAGCCAAACACCACCGTGTCCTCAGGAACCTGAGCTGCCCCCAGGGAAAAGGTGCCAGAAGGGGGCTGCCCTGAGACGGGCCCGGGCCGCGCCTGCTGCCGCGGGGTTCCCTGCCCAGGCTGGCTGCTCGCTCTCAGTCACTGTCCAGACGACTCCGTGTGCCTCTGATACGGTGTTATCTCCTGTATTTCCCTCTTGCTTTGATGAATTTTTCCTTCACCGGTTTCTCTGTCCATGTGTGTGTGTGTGTGAGTGTGTGTGTGAGTGTGTGTGTGTGTGTGTGTGTGTGTGTGTGTGTGTGTGTGTGTGTGTGTGTGTGTGTGAGTGTGTGTGTGTGTGTGTGTGTGTGTACCTGCGGGTCTGTGCCTGTTTCTTTCCTAATGTGAAAATATATATATTTCTAAAAACACCTAAACTGTCTAACCTGAACCATGAAGGGTTTGGAATAGACAATTAATAGTGATGGAGTGATGAGGGCGTTGATGGTGATCATTAGGCTGATGCAAATGGTGACGATGATGGTAATGATAATGACGGTGATGATGATTATGCTGGTGATGATGGTGATGATGATATATGATGGAAGTGATATTTGTGATGAAAATGATGGTGATGTTGATAATAGTGATGATGTTGGCAATGGTGATGATGATGATGATGATGGTGGTGATGATGGTAATAATGGCAATAATGGTGATAATGATGGTGAAGATGATGGTGATGATGTAATTATGGTGATGATGATGATGGTGATGGTGGTGATGATGGTTGGGATGCCCACAACCCAGGTACATGCCCTGGGTTGCAGCTGGCCACACAAACGCTGGCCACACAATAGTGATGATGTTGGCAATGGTGATGATGATGATGATGATGATGGTGGTGACAGGCACAGCGCCCGGTGTGACTCTCTGCCTCCTCCCTCCTCAGGGCGACACCTCCATGGGGAAGGGCATCGAGAGCCTCTCCATGCACGTTGCCAGGCTGCAACCCAGAGCTCTGTACGTGGGTGACAGTGATAGTTGTAGTGATGAAGATGGTGATGGTGGTAATGATGGTGGTTGTGATAATGAAGATGATGATGGTGGTGATGATGGTGATGGAGATAGAGATGGTGACAGTGATGATGGTGGTGATGGTGATGTTGGTGATGGAGATGGTGATGGGAGTAGTGATGGTTGTGATGATGAAGATGGTGATGGTGGTGGTGATGGTGACAATGATAATTGTGGTGATGAAGATGGTGATGGTGGTGGTGATGGTTGGGATGTTGAAGATCATGATGATAATGAAGATGTTGGTGGTGGCGGTGGTGGTGATGGTTGTGGTGATGAAGGTGGTGGTGGTGATGGTTGTGGTGATGAAGGTGGTGATGATGGTTGTGGTGATGAAGATGGTGGTGGTGGAGGAGGTGACGGTGTAGCTAACGTCCATGCAGGGCTTGCTGTGTGACGCTCGGCGCTGAGCCCTCCCATGCATCGTCTCATCACCCAGGAGACAGACGCCAGGACCAGCCCCACTTACGACTGAGACACGAGTGCTCAGGAGACTTCCCCAGGTCACGCCCTGTCCCAGCACCGACAAGCGCTGAGCCGCGGCGGCTCATGGGAGAAACGAAGAAAAACCCGAGTGCCTTCGAGGAAGTGCTGGCACTTAGGCCAGGACACCTGCTCCTGGGGTGCCGCCCCCGGGGAGGAAGTGCCCATGAGAGGCCACAGGTGGGAAAGGAAGGGTGGGGGGTTTGGGGAGAAGCACGAGAGGTAAGGCCCCGGGAAGCTGCCGCAAAGCGGGGCCAGACGGAGACCAGCTAACGGGGGGCTGATGGGACACCAGCCCCCGGGAGGGTCCAGCCTTTTTCAAACTCTCTATGCAACCCCCGCCCCCCCGCCCCCGGCTCAGGGGGGGCACCAGCTGCGGCAGGGGCTGCCACCGAGGCTGGCGGCTGCTCCAAGGGTCCTCCTGGGGCCCGTGAAGGGGAATTTTATTCTGTGCCACTGTCCACTGTGCTTCCTGGATGGAGCACCCGCAGAGCCATAACCCCACAGGCGGCTGGAGACTCTCGCTCACCCACGTGGTGATCCCCGCATCCCTGCGGATGGAGCACCCACAGAGCTGTAACCCCACAGGCGGCTGGAGACTCTCGCTCACCCACGTGGTGATCCCCACATCCCTGCGGATGGAGCGCTTGTCAGCAGGTGCTGGCCCTCTCCCTGGGAAAGCACACGCCGTGCGGGGGAGGCGACTGCAACCGATAAACCCGCAGCCCGACGTCGACGAGATCATAACTCGAGAATTACCCCCCGCACGCCGTCTAGTTCACAGACTTCCCATTGATCTGCCTGATCTCCTATCTGCAGCTATGAAATTGTATTTCCCTCTTAATAGGCCTACAAATGTTATAGATGAGCCGCTCAATCGTGGCCGGGAGAGAGCAGCAGGCATGCTAAAGAGGGACATTAGCTCCGCGCACTCGCCGACGCCAGGCCCCTCCATGCCAGGAATCCCAATGGGCTCCAGCCCATCCGGCCACAGCGCTGAGCTGCACAGCCCGCTGCCCACAGGGGGGAGGATGTGGGGGGCAAGGGGGGGGAGGGGGTGCTCCTCCCTGGCTCCTTCCACAGGGGACCCTCAAAGACCAGAGCCCCTTCTTTTAAAAAGAAATTATTTTTTTCAGAGAGGAAAGGAGAGAGAGAGATAGAGAGAGAGAGAGAGAGAGAGAGAGAGAGAAACATCAATGATGAGCGAGAATCATGGATCGGCTGCCTCCTGCAGGCCCCACACTGGGGATCGAGCCGGCAACCCGGACCTGTGCCCTGACCGGGACTGAACCCTGACCTCCTGGTTCCTAGGTCGACACTCAACCACTGAGCCCCACCGGCCGGGCCAAACCCCCTCCTCTTGACGCTGTCAGGAGCTGAGCCCATCTCCATCAGCCCTAAGGCTTCCCTCGGCCGAGACCAGCCCCCCAGCCCCTCAAGTTTGCACGTGACCAAGGCCCTTCCATTCCGCTCCCACCCAGACCCCACTCCCTGCGTCTCTCTCAGCCGCCGTCACCGGGTCCCCTGCCTGTGCCTTTGGCTCCCAGCTCCCCTGCCTGGAACCGGGGTGTCCTTCTGACTCCCTCCGTTACCTGCACGG
Organism: Myotis pilosus; assembly: GCA_036010255.1. Lineage (NCBI taxonomy): Eukaryota > Metazoa > Chordata > Mammalia > Chiroptera > Vespertilionidae > Myotis > Myotis pilosus. The sequence continues at coordinate 77,921,803 of JASKON010000010.1, forward strand.
CTCTGCTTCAGCTCCAAAGCTAAGGGGCTCCCCCAGGGGGCCCCTGGACCCCTACCCGCTGTGGTGGGTGACACAGTGGCACCCAAAGAGCTCTGTCCAGTCCCCATCTCCCCTCCTCCTGCCTCCCCGGCCTCCTGGACAGCCCAGCGGAGGGGTCTGCCTCCAGGAGCCGGGCCGTGGGCCGAGGCCGGTCCTGGGCAGCTCCCCGGCCGGCCCGGCCCGCCTCCCCGGCCTCCAGCCCAGAGCCCAGGTGCAGCGATTTTTCGCACATTGCGGTTGAAGGGAAGGTCACGTGCAGACCCACACCTGAGTGAGGCCGTGCAGGCGACAACGCCAACAGCCTCCTTCACTGCTCCCGGCCCGGCACCTTCCATCAGGGAACACGGGCCGGGGGGACCTGGGGCCGCCGCCCTCCGTTTCCATAAGCAAATGTTTATGCATCACCTCCGCCGCCCTTTCCACTCCCTCCCCCGCTCATTTCTGTTTGAGCAAAATGTGTTCAAACATCCCCTCTCGCCCTGGCGGGACGGAAAGGGCCTGTGGTGTTGGTGTAACATTTCGGAGAGTGAAGGCAACATTGTGTCTACTTGCCGAACGGGGCATCGATTTCCGCTGGAAAGGAAATGTCACCTCCGTGGAATTCAAGATGTCCTGTCGGAGAAACGCCGGCCGTGACAGGTTCCCCTGGGGACAGCTTAGCCACGCGACCCCGCGTGTCAGCCAAGGTATCGGCGCGGGAGAGACGGATCCCAGGCGTCCGGTCCGGTCTCGTCCCCACCGCGGCCGGGGCTGTCTGAACGCTGCTCACGAACACGGCCCAGCGGAGGTCATTGCCGCTTCCCGGGACGGGGAGCGCCAGCAGATGCCATGGCGCCGGGTAAACAGTGTGTGCGACACAGACACAGCGGGGACAGATGAAAGGGAGCAGCCGGTCATCTCCAAGATCAAAGCCCGTTCCCCCGCAGATGGAGGGCCTGCGGGGAGGGCTTGGGGGGAGGGCCTGGGGGGAGGGCCTGCGGGGAGGGCCTGGGGGGAGGGCCTGAGGGGAGGGCCTGGGGGGAGGGCCTGGGGGGAGGGCCTGAGGGGAGGGCCTGGGGGGAGGGCCTGGGGGGAGGGCCTGCTGGGAGGCGGCGGCCACGCTGAGATGCTGCAGCTGCTCCTGAAGAAGCCGCGCCCGTGGACACAGGTGAGAATACGGACCAGAGCGAGGCCCGGCCGCTCCTCCCGGGTGCGGATGAGAGGCAGGTGACGGAGGTGACGGAGGTGAGGAGGGTGCGCGCTGATGTCGCCCTGCACTTTGGCCCGCCCTGCTGGGCTCACCCAGGAGGCCGCCTGCACCCTGGGGCCGGCAGACAAAGAACAGCCCTTCTCATGCGCCCTGGACCCAGAGCGCCCGCCCTCCTCCCTCTCCCAGCACAGCTGCGACCAGATGCAACTCTTGTTTTAATCCTCACTCACTTTTAGACAGAGAGAGAGAGGGAGAGAGAGAAACATCGATGTGAGAGAGAAACATTGATCGGTTGCCTCCTGCACACGCCCCAACCGGGAATCAAACCCACAACCTTTCCGTGTGCAGGACAATGCTCAACCCACGGATCCGCCCGGCCAGGGCCCGATGCAGCGTGCTGTGTGCCCACGAGCCAGGCACACGGCCTGCACGGCCACGCCTGCTGCGGAAAGACAGGCGGCTTCTCTCCCTGGAGGGTGCTCGTCCGTTTTCCGTCCATCCGCAGGCGATTCTGAGCACCTACTGCGCGCCAGACCTTGGGCAAGACGCACGACAATCTCTTATGGACAAGGCCTCTAATTCAAGTTCTTCCAGAAGTTTCTCCGGAGCCTGAGGCTAAAGTTGCCTTTAGCTCAAAACAATCTGCATGGCACTGAGGCACATCCTGGGGTGACTCGTCTGGACCCCACACAGGCCCCCTCCACCCCCCCACCCCCCGCCCCCGGAAATCCTCCCTTCCTCCCCAACAAAAGCCCTCCCTCCCTTGGCCCCCTCACCCCGCCCCTGGCTCCACCCCTGACTGCCAGACCCCCACCCACCTGCCTGGGGCTCCTCCTCAGCCCCAGGCCTTGGGCTCAGCTGCCTGGGGAGCCTGCAGGCTGCTCCTCTGGGTCCTCACTCACCCTCGGGGCCTCGTCCACACTCAGGGCTGTAACCACTGGGGTCAGAGCCGCTCAGCCTCCGCGTCAGGCGGGTGCAGACCTCTCTCCTGCTCCCCTGCTCAGGAATCCCGCACCCCCAGCATCCCACCTGGCTGCCCCCCCCCCAGACATCGCCAACTGCACACCTGCAGCAGGAGCGCCTCCTCCACCCACAGCCTCCCCCACCATCCAGCTCCATCCTCCCAGCCTCCAAGGCCAGAGTCCCGGAGCCAGCACCGTCCCGCCCCCTCACCGCCCCGACTCCCCCCTCCCCCTCCTCCCCGCCCCCCATCCCCCCACCCATCCAGTCCATAGGAAAATCCACTGCCCCTACGTCCCAAATCCCCACAGCAGCTTTGCCACAATTGCAGGGACATCGGGAGGACAGGGCCACACACGGCAACAGGCCGGGTGAGGGGATCCCCACGTTCTCGGTGCGCAAGCTGGGGAGACACTCCAGCGGGTGCAGCAGGAGAGCCGGGTCCGTGCCCAGCTGGTTCTCAGAGCCCCGAGGTCAGTTCCCACCGCTGGCCACACATCCCCACGGTCAGAGGGCAGACGCCTTGATCTTGTCACAGCGCAGGGTCAGGAGTCGTGCCCACGCCAAGGCTCCGGGCGCCAGCTCTCGGTGAGGGTTCCAGAGAGGCCTCCGGGCACCGTGCCCACGTCTCCAGCCGGTGGACGTTCTCAGGGCCTCGCCAGGTGAGCAGAGGGTTCGCAGGAGCTGCCTCCTCAGGGGCGGGGGACCGGCTCCGGGGCAGCCTCATGGCGGCACCCAGGAGTCCTGGCATCCTGGCGTCCTGGCGTCCTGGCGTCCTGGCGTCCCTGGAGTCCTGGCATCCCCGGTTGCAGAGGCGCCTCTGGCCTCACCGCGAACTCGGGCCGCGCACAGAGCCAGCGTCTGCGGCGGGTTCTCTCTACTCCTCCGTGTCATGGGATACAATGTGATGTTCTATTTTTTAGGAAACTGAGGCCCAGAGCCGTCCCATAAACTAATAAGGGACTCAGCGGCCAGTCAAGTCCAGGTCTCTCTTATTTCAAATCTGTGGTCCTGACCACTTGGCCAGAAGGACGTCGCATGCAGATGCCTTAACCATGTGTCATCTACAACCCTGGCCGGTGGCTCAGCTGGTTGGAGCGTCGTCCCCATATGCCAGGAAGGTTTCAGGTTCAGTTCCTGGTCAGGGCACATACCTGGGCTGCAGGTTCGATACCTGGTCAGGGCCTGTATGGGAGGCAACTGATCCATGCTTCTCTCTCACATCGAAGTCTCTCTCTCTCTCTCTCTCTCTCTCTCTCTCTCTCTCTCTCTCTTCCTTTCTCTCTTGAATCAATAAGCATATCCTCAGATGAGGATATAAAATATATATATTATATACCACCTAATATAAATATGTGCCGCATAGAAATAACATATATATACACAGACATATATACACATAATTTCTCATCTGCACACGTTTGTTACTCTGGGGATTCACTGTAGAGGCCAGAATGATATTATATTGTTCAAACAGCTCAGCAGTTTAACTCAAATTATTTTCATAACGATGTTATTGAAATCAGCAGAAGTGTAAAGCCAGGTCTAAACTGCTTATGCTCGCAGCACATATGCAACTATAGAAACAAGATCCATTTACAATTCAAATTCAGACAAAACTATAAAACCCATCAATTCTGAGCAAGCCTCCCCGGGTGCCGCTGGCTGCGGCGAGGGGCCTGCGGGGGGCGAGGGCGCGGGCTTGGTGCCCGGATGTGACAGGGCACGTGGGCCTTGGTCTGCAGTGTGAGGGACCGCCCGTGAGCTCAGCATCTCATCGCCTTCAGCTTTCCTGACAATGAGGCACCTGCACCCATCCGTCCATTATCTTCACCGACCGGCCCACTGACACCAGCCACACGAGATTCATCGCGGAGACAAACGGTAAACGCTGTCCGGCCTGAAACTCCTGGGGCCCGCGGCTGCCACTCGGTGGCCCCAGGCAGGTCCGGGCAGGCGGCTGTGGCTGCAGGAATCCCATCCTGAGTAATAGGCAGTGACCTTCACTCTGTGGGGCGCTGGGGGGCACTCCGCTCCCCCCCCCCCGCCTTTCTCTCTCCCTTGTTCTTCTCGGGGCGCAGAGCAAGGCGGGGTCCCCTTCGCTGGGCACCATCACCACAGAGAACAGAGAATGGAGACCGGAGACCGGAGACCGGAGACCGGAGACCGGAGAACGGAGAACGGAGAACGAAGGCAGAGATGAGACGGAAACCCCGCCCTCTCGGTGTGAGGCCGCCCCACCAGGCAGACAGCGGCCCCTGCTGCTGGCCGTGACCATGAGCTGAGACACGGCATTTAAACAGATTCCTGGGACTCAGAGGCCCCTGGGAAAACCTCAGACACCACTGCACCCCGAGTCTGAGACGCCGCTCTGCGCCGCTCTGAGTGTAACTATGACTCCCCAAGACGCTCGCCCCAAAACCTCAAATCAGTGTCCTGGGACTGAGAGGGATGCGTGGACACGCAGCAGGGGAGGCGCCTGGCCGGAGCGTCTGTGGCCAGAGCTTCGCTCCCAGGACAACGCGGATCCGTTAGAAACGATGGACAGGCAGGCGTCCAGGTGAGCGGTCCATGGGCTGCGCACAGGGGACCCGGATCACACTGACCTACAAACAGGTCGAGTCCGCGAGCTGAGCCCAGACCACCCATGCCAGCCTCTCTCAGCTCCCTGATGCCAGAGACCCTGCCCACGGGCCTGAGACCAGGCCCGGGCCGGGAAGGCTGTCACACCCACCGCCTCCGAGGCCCACGGCGTCCCCACCTGAGACCGGCCCCTCCCTGCACAAAGCTCTTCCAGGGCCCTGTGGGCCTCTGTGTACATTATCACGCGTGCTCTGCACCCCGCTCTTAAATAGAACGGCACGCACGTTTCAGGGAAGCTGCACCATCAACGCCGAGACCCAAACCAGAAGATGCAGGGGGAGAACCCAAAGGAGACAGAATGACGCCGGGAGTGGGAGCGCCGCGCCTGTGAGACTGACGGGCTCTGGACGAGACGTGAGGGTCACCGTGCCCCGGGAGCGAGAACAGAGCGCTCCTTTTAAGGAGGAAGACAGCTGGAGAACAAGGGTACGCTTTCAGCAACGAACACTGAGCTCTTGGAAATGGAAGTGTGAATAGAAGGAGGAGAAAATGAAGTTAAGGAAATTTCCTAGAAGGTAGAGCAGCGATAGAGGGAGAACATGGGAGGGAGAAGAAGGGAGAAAAAAGGGGCTAAACCTGGGAGGCCTGATGTCTTACTGACAAAACTCCAAAAAGGGAGCACGCACAAAAATTGGGGGGCGGGCATGTTCCCCAGGGAAGGGCTGGGGCTCTCAGCTGACCGGGGCAATGGAGGACCCAGCGAAATGATAGAAAAGGCCAACCCAAGCCCCACAGCAACATTCCAGAGCACAGGGGAATCAGAGATGGTGTCGGAAGCTTCTGGAAGATAAAGCCCATTGTCTACACCCCAGGGACCCACACGGCCTTGGGCTCCTCAGAAGATGTTGGAAGGGTGCCTTCAAGGTGTCGAAGGAGAGACTCCAGGCCACACATCGAGGCCCAGCTGAACTACGACTCCCTGGGAGAGTGGGAATGATCAGGCTCCAAAAAAATCAGCTCTCGTGGCCCCCCTTTTTTAAAATAATTCTTTTTTATATTTTTATATAATTGTATTGATTTCAGAGAGGAAGGGAGAGGGAGAGGGAGAGGGAGAGAGAGACAGAAACATCAATGCTGAGAGAGTCATGGATCAGCTGCCTCCTGCACGCCCCCTAGGGGGGACCGAGCCCATGACCAGGCCTGTGCCCTGACCGGGAATGGAACCGTGTCCTCCTGGTTCATAGGTCGACACTCAACAACTGAGCCCTGCCGGCCGGGCCCACGCCCCCTTTCTCGAAGCTATCCTATATAATAAAAGGCTAATATGCAAATCAACCAAACCACGGAACAACCGGTTGCCATGATGCACACTGACCACCAGGGGGCAGAGGCTCAATGCAGGAGCTGCCCCTGGTGCTCAGTGTGTTCCCACCGGAGAGCGCCGCTCAGCCAGAAGCCCTGAGCCAGGCTCACGGCTTGGCTTGCGAGCGCAGCCTCTCCTGCCTCCGCAGCGGCGCTAAGGATGTCCGAATGCCCCTAAGCTGTCAGTCGGACATCCCCTGCAGGCTCCCAGACTGCGAGAGGGCACAGGCCAGGCTAAGGGACCCCCCCCCCCCCTGTGCACGAATTCCGTGCACTGGGCCTCTAGTTAGGAGATAAGCTTTATCAACACCAGGCGCAAGTCATGAGAGAGAGAGAGAAGACTCGGGTTCCAGGAAGGCGAGAGCGTCCGAGGGTGGCAGCAGAGAGAATTGCCAGACAAGGTGAGCGAAGCAACGATGGAGGAGCAGGAAGAAGACTCCGGGGGGATGGGGGGGACGGGGGGGGGGGCCCGGAAAGATAAAACTGGAGCTGTTAGCCTCCCTGGGATTTTTGAACAAAATAAGAGTAAGTTTATGACTCTGGCTGACAGTTTGGGGACACACTCGCGAGAGGTGCACGCAACCCCAGCAAATTAAAGCGCGGGCAGTTCCTCATCCCGGGGAAAACCCAAAGGTGATCAGGAAGGGAAATGCAATCACAGAGCCAGGCTGTGGCTCAGCTGTGAATAATAATTACATAATTATGTAAATGCCCAATATTGATCTCACCACAAACGGTGCTGTGGGGAGTGGGGGCGGCGGGCGCCTGTCTGTGCTCTGTTGCTGCTGAGCCGGTGCCGGGCGCAGCGGAGAGACTCAAATCCTGATCCTCTCCGCGGGGACTCGGTGGAGAAGCAACTGAAGTGAAAAGGAAACCGTGGGATGAGCATTTATTTACAACGATCAAGGTCGGATGGAAGCCAGAGTGTGGAGAACCACGGGGCGGCCGCGGGGGGCGGGCGAGGAGGGTGGGGGAGACCGGAGCCTGCGATTCTGGTCTGATCTGGGTAGAAGGCGCAGGCTCCCAGAAGGCAGTGTTTGAAGATGGAATGTGAAAAGGAAAGACAGCTCACGTGGCCGGGCGTTGGGAGGCCCTGGGAGAAGGGCAGGGGAGAGGGTGGAGGGAGCTCAGAGCCAGGCCGAACGGGGTGGTGCCTGGGTGTTCAGAGAGTTGCTGAGAGAGTGGCCGGGGGTCGGGGGAGCCTGGAGGGGGGTTTGGGCAGTGCAGAGGGGGTGGAGAGGGCCAGCGTCCCATGTGACTTGGTGACTTGGCGCTGAGCCTCCTGGCCCTGCTGGGGAGCTGGATGGGGGGAGCTGGGCGGGGTGTGGGGGGGAGAAGGAACGTGTTGGCTCTGAGGCTGTTGGCCCGAGTGAATAAGATAGGAGCCGGGGGAGGGATGATGTGGGCAGGGATGGTCCTGGGCTCGGGCGATGTCTGAGGCTGGGAGACTCTGGGACGGACCGCAGCCTGCAGGTCTGACCCAGCCCCAGGGGGACCAGCCAGAGGATAACGAGCCCAGCTGGGCCACAGCGTTGGTGGCGCCTCGGGCTTGGAAGCCAGCGGGCTTGGACAACCACCAGGCCTGGTCCCTTCGGGGTTTTTGACAATAAATCCGGCTCCCCTTGGAAACGGACAAATCCCCAAGGAGCCGGGCCAGCCCCCGGCCAGGTGCCGGCCAGGCTCCTCCCGCAGAGCCCACACCGGCCCCGGGCTCCCAGGGGAGAGACGTTTCCGAGGCCGCGTCACAGCCAGGCGGGCAGTTCGTCATTTCCTGGGACCTCACCTGCGAAGGCCCGGGGCCATCGAGGAAGACACACGGGTCCCTAGCGGGGCCACGGGCTCCCGTGGGCGTGATTTCCAGGATGACAAGGGCCATGAGGCCGAGGAATCGCCAGGTCGCTACCGAGGTGACGTCTTAAAGACCCGGTCTGCTCCCTGCATCTCCCCCGAGCGCATTTCATTCCAGGGGCGCAGAGCGGAGCCCCGTTTCATGGGGATGCTCCGCGGCTCCCCAGATGATGCTCCGTGGGATGGAGAGGCGCCGCCCACCCTCCTGGTCACGAGTGGGCCCCGGTGAGGGGAGGACGGGCTGCGGAGGGAGCGGAGGTGACGACCAGAACAATAAGGCTGGTCAGTCCCACACCTCCTAAGGCATTTAAAAGGATGAAGAAGTTGGGGAGACATTTTTGCTGGAACAGCACCCCTTCTCTCCATCCCTCCCCCGAGCCCCGGCTCTCTCCTGGGCTGGCTCCCGCCGACGCCATCTCCGGAGAAGCTATTTCTTCATTACGGGCCATTTCAGGTACTTTTACATCCTCTCCTGCGCTGCCTCAAAGCCAGGAAATGTTTGGGGTTTTTTTTTTCCCTTTTGTCACAGTGTCGCTTTCATCTGCGACTCAGATCTTGTGGCCAGAAAGGTGGATAAATGAGCAAAGAGTGCCCCTCTTCACAGGAAAGGAAATTAAAATAAACGGAGCCTGGGAGAGGGGTGCGCGCCCCAGGAGCAGGGCCAGGCGGTTTCCAGCCAGTGAACGCCGGCCTCGCTGGCCCCTGCCCCCGGGCGCTGCCACCCAGCCGCTGGCAGGGAGGGACTCCTCCCCGCACACCCCGTGTCCCCGAGAGCCGTCCCCAGCTGCCACCCAGCAGGCACCAATCCTGCTCCCAGCCCCCGCGGCCATGGCCATGGAACAAAGACACTGTTTTAGGAAATGCCGGTATTTCTCCAAAATCAAAACGAAAAGCCCCTTATTGTGAGCAGCTCTGAGTCCAGGCGACCTGCCTGGCGGCCAGAGCCCGGGACGTGCGAAGCTGGTTCCCGTGATGGCGGGACAGGTGCACCCCGAGGCTGAGCAGCGCTGGGCATGGCCCCCACACAGGCAGGCGGCTCCCTCCCCTGAGGCCTCGGACACTGGGGGGGACCCTGGTTGCTTTCTGCCACCATGCTTAGCGGCTGTAGCTGAGACGAGACCACGGTCCCCACGGGGCATGTGGGGGGCCCTCACGCTTCCCTGCCACGGGTGGGGGCCGCCCTGGGCTCACTGTCCAGGGGTACAGCCACCCCCCCCCGACTTCTGCTGGGGAGAACCACGGCTCCAGTGAATCCGCTCCACGGACACGGACTCAGACACGGTTTTCCACGCATCTTGACCCCGAGGAGAGACTCAGCAGAGCCTCCCACACAAACCTCACCAGCTCAGCCCACGGCTCAGGCGTGGGAGGCGGGCGAGGTGAAATGTTAGGGCCCCAGGGCGTCGGGGCTCCCTGCACCGCCCACGCGCCGGCCTCGGTGATGTCCCTTAACTTTCTGTCTTAGTCACGCCTTTTTTTAAATCTGTATTTTATTGATTTCGGAGAGGAAGGGAGAGAGAGAGAGAGAGAGAGAGAGAGAGAGAGAGAGAGAGAGAGAGAGAGAGAGAGAGAAACATCAATGATGAGAATCATGGATCGGCTGCCTCCTTCACGCCCCCCACTGGGGATCGAGCCCGCAACCTGGGCATGTGCCCTTGACCGGAATCAAACCCGGGACCCTTCAGTTCCCAGGCCGACGCTCTATCCACTGAGCCAAACCGGCTAGAGCGGTCACATGTTTTATTGAAGTAGAAATTTCCAGCTAGCCTGGCAGGGTTGCCATGGTGACCAGAGAAGGATGCAAATAAAACAGAAGCAAACAGCACGCGGGGCCCTGTGACGGCTGTGATCAGTCTTCCCGTTCGCGCTGTGAGCCAACCGCAGGCGCTCTCGGCCCAAATGTCCCGCAAGACCGGCCCCGCTCCCGCACCCTGCGGAGGGGCCCACCTGCTCTCGTGAGTGAGTGAGGCCCGGAGCCCCGTCACCCTCCTCACTAGAGCACCCTCCCTGGGGCCTGCTGCGTGCCCGGCGCTGTCACGGACACGAGGGTCCCGCCATTCACCGAGGCACACGGTGCCGGACACTCGGAGTTCCCGTCGCAGTGGGGAGGATGCGAACTCACCGTGAGCGCTGACTTCAGCCCCTCCTACGTATCATGGCGGGTCACACAATACATAAACCCGGGTGGACATGGATGCCATCCCCCCCCCCTACCCCCCGGCCCCGTGCAGGGTGGGTGGCCCCAGAAGCCTCCCGGGAGGTGGCAGGTAAGCTCTCCGAGGAGGAGGGAGTAGAAGGGAGGCTCAGAGAGGCGGAGCCACCTGCCCTCACACAGGGGGCAGTGCCCTCACACAGGGGGCAGTGCCCTCACACAGTGGGTGGTGTGCTCACACAGGGGGCGTGCCCTCACACAGGGGGCTGTGCGAGCACCATCAGTGTGGCTGTTCCGGTTCCCCGCCTCCACCCGCCGCTGCCCCACAGACCAGCCCCGCGGGTGGCGGCTGTGCTCACTCTGACGTTGACAAAGGCCTTTCCAGGGTCCAATCCCTTCACCGGGAAATGAGGCTTGACCCACGGGTTCCAGTCCAGTGACAGCAGCCATCAATCCCCTGTTCCTGGGAAGTCACCACGACAGCATGGAGACGACCAGGCCACACCCGCCCCCTCTGCCTCCCCTCTCGGCAAGACCACCAGCCAAGGCCCTGGGGAGACAGAGCCTGTGTCTTCCATGCCACCAGCCGGTAGCACCCAAGGCACTTCAATGACACCCAGGGCGCCCTGATGGCACCCAAGGCTCTTCAATGACACCCAGGGCTCCCTGATGGCACCCAAGGCACTTCAGTGACACCCAGGGCTCCCTGATGGCACCCAAGGCTCTGATGGCACCCAGGGCTTTGGTGGCACCCAAGGCTCTTCAATGACACCCAGGGCTCTCCATGGCACCCAGGACTCTCTGATGGCACCCAGAGCTCTGTGATGGCACCCAGGGCTCTGATGGCACCCAGGACCCTCTGATGGCACCCAGGGCTCTCCATGGCACCCAGGACTCTCTGATGGCACCCAGGGCTCTGATGGCACCCAGGACCCTCTGATGGCACCCAGGGCCCTCTGATGGCACCCAGGGCTCTCCATGGCACCCAGGACTCTCTGATGGCACCCAGGGCTCTGATGGCACCCAGGACTCTCTGATGGCACCCAGGGCTCTCTGATGGCACCCAGGGCTCTGATGGCACCCAGGGCTCTCTGATGGCACCCAGGGCTCTGAAGGCAACCAGGGCTCTGATGGTACCCAGGGCTCTCCATGGCACCCAGGGCTCTCTGGGCAGCATGCACAAGCCATGAAACCGTTCATAAAACCTCTACTTGGTAGGATGCACCCATTCAACGCATTGGTCTTACATGCCTGTAAGAGCTGAGATCAAGGCTCTGGTTCCCAGGTTCTGCTCACGAAGGCGCTGTGAGCAGGAATAAAGACACACAGAGCCTGTTCCAAAGAGACGTGACACCAGCCAGGAGGACGGGGTTTGGCCAAGGCAACAACCTGCTATGAAATGAAACAACCTGCGTCTCAGAGAGCATGCGGCACAACCCTAAGGTCCAGCCAGCAAGACTTCAATGTCCCCACTCGCTGGCCATCACCGAGAATGAAGTTCTCTCTCCCCCAAACTGGAAGTTTGATTTTAACAGCCCTGCGATTTGGGAACAGGCCGTTAAGATTGATGACACCCCCGACGTGCCCGGTGCCCGGTAGGGTCTGATGGGTGTGCTTTCCCTTTATAGATCATCAGTAATAGAACACTTTAATGGCCCTCATAGACGGGCTCTCTCCCTGATGATGAAAAATGCCCATGGCCAGATATGGAGCCCCCAAAGCAGGAGGACACATATTTCATGAGGCCTGTCAATGGTCAGACCCTAAATAATTCAGTCCCCAGATTAAAATACTTGATGCTCTCAATGTCCTAATGGGATCTAATGAAATGTCCCCAACGCCACCGTCTTAAAATTAACATCCTTTGAAATTTTGAAATCAATCAGTGGCAATGACATGCGCTGAGTCTAATCTTTTATTGATTTGTGCAGCCACGGAAGGGAAGAGGGAGCCTGGTGAGCCCCGCCCCCAGGCTGGTGGATTGCGGGCCAGCGGTGACTCATTCTGTGTCCTGGTGACAGGCATGGCCACTGGGCCTCAAGGCCTGGTCGAGGTCATTCAAGAGGTAGACTGTGGCCAGTCCTGCCTTACATAGACATTTGAAGACACCTTTCACCCCTGGGGGGCATGGACTGAGTCACCTGCTGATGCCCGCTCATGGCGTCCCTTTATTGGGAAACAGTCCACTTGCACCCTCAGCCACCACCGGAGTTACCACGTCTAACTTTATCTCTGTATTTGAGGGAGGCTCATGTCCTTTGAATGCCAACGTTGTCGTCTTACATGTTAACCTCGTTTGTCTTGCCCAGAAAGATGGAAAGCTCAAGGAGGGTAGGGGCTGTTTTCTTGTTTGTTTATTTGTTTTGTATTGTTAAAGCCCTGGTACCTAAAAAAAAATGCTTAATATATAGGTGCTCACGGATGGATGGCGAGATGGAAGATGGATGAATGAATGGGTGGATAAATGAAAGGGTGGTGGATGGATGGATGAATGAATGGACAGGTGGATGGATGGATGGATGGATGGATGGATGGATGGATGAGTAGGTGGGTGGGTGGATGGGTAGGTGGGTGGGTAGTTTGGTAGGTGAGTAGGTGGGTGGATGAATGGATGGATGGGGGGATGGATGGATGGATGGATGGATGGGTGGATGAGTAGGTGGGTAGGTAGATGGGTAGGTGGGTGTGTAGTTGGGTAGGTGGGTGGGTGGGTAGGTGGATGGATGGATGGACAGGTGGGTAGTTGGTGGATGGATGGATGGATGGTACATGGATAAATGAGTGCTTCCCTCCTTATATTCTCATCACAGAGAACAGTGTCCAGCATGCACCTGTTAGTTAAATGAAGGAACCGATCTCAATGGCCCACAGCTCTGAGAATTCCCCATCCCTGAGCTGCTGCTGCCTCCACTGTGGCTGGGAACCCTCCTCCCAGCACCGCACTGGCCGACTGGACCGTGTGCCAGCACCCATGACCTCAGGTCCTGTGCGTGTTCTGTGGCCTCACGGGCCGTGAACTTGTCCCGCAGCACCCCTGCTGCCCCCGGGGTGCCCCCTAAGCTCACTGGCACTCCAAGGGCAGTAGGCACCCAGCCTGCCCACTGAGCCAGGCCTCTGGGAAGACGCACCCGGGCCGAACAGAGAGAACAGGAAAGGAGAGCCTGCATAATTCAACCAGCGGCCAGGGACGCCCGGCGCCTCTCACAGGTGTGACGTGCCTGTCGGCTGAAACGCAAAGGAAACAGAGAAAATGAGAAACTGCGAGGAGCCTCTGTGTGAAGATTACAATCTCCTGGTGATAAAACAGCCTCGTGCGTCGGCGTCAGCGTCGAGAGGAAATAAGAAAATCCAGCAAGTAAATTGGAATCTGGTCGGAAGGGCCGGGCGGAATGCAGTGGAAGGGCCGTCCGTCCCGGAGAATATTGAAAGCAGCCGCGGGGGGAGGGAGGGGGTTGGGGGGAGGGGGGGGGCGGTCCCAGTGGCCGGTCCGGGAAACGGGCTGGCAGCTCTCCTGCCTCACCTCGGGGCGAGGCCCACGCAGGACTCGGGAGAGCGAAGCCTGTGGCGGGACCGCAACAGGGAGACCCCACGGAAGACCCATCCGGAGTAAGCGATGCCCGGGGGCCGGTGGTGAGCGGAACATGCACAGGCAGGAACCGGCTTCCAGACACCCCCCTCGGAGCCCAGCGGCCCTGTCAGCCATGCGAGAGAGCGGGGAGTATGGCCGGCCGTGAGCGCACCTCGGGGCCGCGGCCCAGTGCAGTGGACGGCGACATCTACTGTCCTGGCCCCAGCAGGCGCGTGACCCCACGCCGCAGGGCCGCTTCTCTCTCGGGGTCGGAGACAGGGATGAGCGTGGTACCTGACTTCCGGGTTACAACTCGTCCCGAGGGAGGCAAGCGTGGCAGCCGAGTCCGGGTAGGCGGCTGGGCAGGAGCCGGGAGATGCCGGAGCGATGCTGCCCGGGACCAGCTGGGGGTGGGCATAAGGATGGACCGAGGCTCTGCATTCGCCTCACACCAGCCCCCTGAGCCCCTGAAAAGGGAATCGGCTCATCCTGCCTCCGGGACTGAAGCTGTTGGCTCCCTGTTGTCCCAAACCCCCAAACTCCTCAGCCAACTCACAGGGCCCACAGGTCGGCCCCCAACTCTCTTACCCTCTTTTCCTCCTGCCTCCCTCCCTCACTGCATGGGAGCCAGGCCGGCCTCCCTGGGTTCCTCCAACACAGGAAGCTCATTCCTGCCCCAGGGCCTTTGCACCTACTCTCCCCGCTGCCTGGCTGCTTCTTTCTTCACATTCAGGTCTCAGCTCAGTTGTCCCCACCTCAGCGGCCACCCTGACCTTCCCCCCTCCGTCCCCCCATCACAGTGTCCCTTTCATTTTGTTCAAAACACCTTCCATGCGGGCATTTTCCTGCACCACCACCCGTCCCCTCAACCACAACGGACGCTCCGTGGGCACCGGCGCTCTGGCTGGCTCATTCCCCCAGCACCTGGAGCCGGGCCTGGGCACCCAACAGGCTGCGTAAATATTTGCTCGGCAGGAACGCGGGGAACGGAGCAGGTGCGCGGCCTCCAGCGCAAACATGGCTCCGGGGCCTCTCGCAGTTCCACCTGCCAGCACACCATTCGCCCAACAGCAGAGACGCCAGATGGCAGGTGAGCGACACCCACCTCCTCCCGCAGGTGGAGCCGAGAAGCCTCCGGGCTCACAGCTCCCTGGGCCCGGGAGGTGCCAAACCAGGATGAGTGACTCAGGGAACACAAGCCGGTGCCTTGGGTCTCCTCCCCGCCCCTGTCCCTTCCCTGCCCCCAGGGTCACCCTCCAGGCTGCAGGGGAGCAGGAAAGCCCCGCCCATCCTTCTGGCTCAGCCCCGCCCACCCTGCCTGCTCAGCCCCGCCCATCCTGCCTGCTCAGCCCCGCCCATCCTGCCCAGCTCAGCCCCGCCCATCCTGCCTGCTCAGCCCCGCCCATCCTGCCCAGCTCAGCCCCGCCCATCCTGCAGCTCAGCCCCGCCCATCCTTCTGGCTCAGCCCCGCCCATCCTGCAGCTCAGCCCCGCCCATCCTGCAGCTCAGCCCCGCCCATCCTTCTGGCTCAGCCCCTCCCATCCTTCTGGCTCAGCCCCTCCCATCCTGCCCAGCTCAGCCCCGCCCACCCCGCCTGCTCAGCCCCGCCCATCCTGCAGCTCAGCCCCGCCCACCCCGCCTGCTCAGCCCCGCCCATCCTGCAGCTCAGCCCCGCCCACCCCGCCTGCTCAGCCCCGCCCATCCTGCAGCTCAGCCCCGCCCACCCCGCCTGCTCAGCCCCGCCCATCCTGCAGCTCAGCCCCGCCCATCCTGCAGCTCAGCCTCTTTGGATGCCCCCAGCCAGGGTCCTGGGAGGAAGACCTGCCTTGTGCACCGTCCACTCAGCCTAAAGTGCTCCGCAAACAAGGCCAGGCGAGGCCCAGACCCCGGCTGCGGGAGAGGAGACAAGGACAGCCCCGGGCACGTTCAGCGGGAGGGGGGGGTGAGGACAGCGAGGGCCGTGGGCTGCCCTGGAAGCCCCCCTGGGCGCCGGCTCCCCTCCGGGCTGAGGTGAGCGTCCGGCTCCCCTGGGGGCGCTGTTCAGCCCGGAGCCCAGGCCCTACAGGGTCACACCTCTAAACAGGACCCGGCCATTCACGGGGGTGGAGTGAGGGGAAGTGGGGCATCTAGTGCCCTGCGGCTCGAGCACCTGGGGAGCAGGGGGTCCCTGTAGAGGGATGAGCCGTGTTCACTCCGTGGCCTGGGCCGTGCTTCTCCTCCCAAGAGGCCTGCTCAGAGGTGAAGTTCTGGGCAGGATGGCCAGTGTCTGCAGGACATTCTGAGCCCCTGTTATTCCTTCCAACTGTATGTGAAACCAGCTTCACACATATGTGTGGGGGGAGAGGAGACATGAATGAATTCAGACATAGAAGCCCTAAAACCACGCCACTCCCACCATCAACTCATCACACCGTCAACGCCCTCCCCCACTGGAGGCCAGCTGGAGTGCCACCCCCTGCAGACCCCCCAGACGCCCACCGAGAGCGCCCTGGCCTCCCCTGCACCCTCTGCCCCCACCTTTGTGGGAGCTCCGCCCCCTCCTCTAACCCACCATGAACCGTGAGTGACGGGGCGATGACAAGAACGCTGATCAGAATAACTAGATCCAATCACCCACCGGCCACCGAGGGCCCGAGAGCACCGCGCCTACGGGGCTGCTGTGGGGCGGGAGCCACTCTGGCTTGTTCAGTGTCTGCAGGGCGGGCGGTGGGGTGGGGGGTGGGGGCCAGGTCTGCTCCTCCCAGGGCTGGACAGCTGGGGAGCCCCGCTCCTCGCCTGAGGCCCACAAGGCAGCATCTTCAGCGTCTTTTCTCTGGTCATCCTCTCTCGTTCGCAGAGAGGGAGGAGGGAGAGGGGAAAGATGGGACCGCCCTGCTCAGAGCTGCCCTGCAAACAGAAGTCGGGGTACAGGCAAGGACCACCTCCAGAAGCAACAAGACCCCCGGGGCTCTGGAGAGAGGAAGAGAGAGAGAGAGAGGAAAAGGGGGGGGGGGGGGAGACAGAGAGCATGAGGGCCCCTAAGACAGAAGCAATGGTTTCTTGTTTGTTTGTTTTTAATCCTCACCAGAGAACATGTTTCTTAATGATGTGAGAGAGACAGAGAGAGAGACAGAGACAGAGAGAGAGAGAGAAGAGAGAGAGAAGAGAGAGAAACATCCATTAGCTGCCTCCTGTGCGCCCCTGGCCTGGGATGGAGCCGTAACCTGGGCCTGTGCCGTGACCAGGACTCACACCCGAGACCCTTCGGTGCATAGGATGACAGGGCTGGAGCGATGGTTCTTATAACCCGATCTGGGCGGGTTCTGCCGTGGGCTGTGGGTCGCACAAACCCACCACGGAGCCCCGTGGGAGGGGGCAGCCACGGCTGGGTGCCCGGGGCCATGCCCCTGACTCCGTCCAGGGCTTCGACCTGTGGCCTCAGGCCTGCAGAGCAGGGCCCCGCACTGACCGCTGTCCAGGGACCCAGTGGGGTCAGGGTTCAAGCAGGCGCCCGCAGACACTGTTGCCATTTAGAGCTTTGGGTCCGTGTGGGCCAGTGTCGCATCACTCTGCGCACTCGCTCAGGGTCCCAGGCTGTGCCCCGCCAGGCTGCTGTTGGCCCAACACCGAGAAGCCGGCAGGAAGCTCACGGCGATGAAGTCCGGGTAACAGCGCGCGCCCCTTCTGCAAACTGCCGCAGAAGGAGACGAAGGCCGGCACCTGAGGATCCCTGTCTCTGCGTGGATCCCACCTCCCCCGCGGCTGCTGCTCCCCGCACCCTGGCCTGGCCCTGTCATCGCTCAGGTGCTGGCCCTTCAGGTCTAACACAGGCACGGAGGAGCACCAGGGACAGTGATCCGGGCCCTGTCTTCCCAGCAGGCAGCGGCAGGGGCGTCTTTCTGATGCTGACGATTCACCATGAGGCTTGATGAGTCCTCAGGGGCACATCCCAAACCCGCTCCCCCCAGGACCGCTCCCAGGCAGGGGCGGGGTGCGTCCTGACGGTGATGGAGCGGGAGTCAGATAAGGAACCGTCTGTGGCACCTCTGATAGCCGGTCCCCCGAGGGGTGGGAGGGCACCCGGGCCCTGCTTCTGCTGGGGGTTCCACACAATTGACCGTGACACGTCCCGCTTCCCAGGAGTCCATGACCCGGAGCCGGACGAGAGGCAGACACTCCACAAACGTACAAACGGTGGCTGCCGGGAAGCTGTGGGGCCGGAGCCCAGGAGAGAGACCGTGGGAGGAGTGTCGATGGCTGGGGACCCCTCTGACACCCTGCCCCTCCTCGGTGAGAACAATAGGACACTCCTGGGTGACCAGCGGGGCCTGGTTTGCTCCCCAGTTTAACCCCCAAAGTGCCACGGCCCCCCAGGAAGTCAGGCCCAGGCCCTGGGAAGGTCGGCCACCTGCTTTCCATATCTCCCCCCAGCAGTGCGGGCGCATCTGGGAGGCACGGGGTGGGCTGTCTCTCTGAGGCCGCTCCGGCCTCTCCTTCCTCTCAGCGCGCTTCCCACCAGGCACCCGCTGGTCTCCTCCCCGGCCCCAGTCCTTGGAGTTCCCCACCCTGGATGCACGGGCCCCTGGACCCCACCTCCCTCCCTCCCACCCTCTTCCCAAACCACCCCGGTACCTGCCCCTGGGCCAGTCCCCCAACAGGTCTCAGCCCAGAGGCTGGGGCGGGAGGCACGCCTTCAGCATCTGGGGGTCCCCTGACGCTGCGGAGGAATCGGAGCGAACACCGCGGGGCCCGCCCCCAACAAGCTGTTCACGGGGCATCATCTTCGAGGGGCTCCCCTCACAGGTGCGGGGCCTGGGGTGCCAACAGCAGCAGTGGGGTGTGGGGAGGCAAGGAGCCTGGTTCTGCAAGGCCCCTGGGTCCGACAGCAGCCCTGGGGCAAGACCTCCGTTTCCCGGAGCCTGAGCCTTGGGTGGCAGCCGTGAGCTGGGGGACCGGATTCGCAGCTCAGGTGACCCCCCCTGCACAGGCTCAGAGCCCGAGGTGGGGGCCACGCCCGCACCTCATCAGTGGACGACGCTGCCGCACGTACACCCCCTTCTCGCTCTGTCCACTGGGGGTCCTACAGTCCCCCAGCTCTTCCACATGTATGTGTGATCCTGGGGGTGCCTGGCTGCTCCAGTTTGCATTTCAGTTCGGAATGATGGGGGTAGGGGCGGCCCTCTGCCTCCCCCAGCCTCAGTCCCACTCTCCTGACCTGCACTCAACCCTCCCTTCTCCCTCTCTCTTAGCAAGACTTGGAGGCGCTGGCCCCACCCCAAGGCCATGTGGGCGGGTGAGCCCGGGGAGGGGGGGGGCGGGGGGGACGGGGAGGGTTCCCTCCCCTCGTCTCAAGGAAGCCCCTCGGATCCTATGACAGAATCCCGGTCCGTGCCGGGCTCTCCGGCTTCGGCGAACGGAAACCAAATCTGGAATATTCCCTTGCTACATTAAATATTCATCCTCTTACTCTCCAGCAACACCATGCATTTCCCCCAAGTTCACAGAAAAGATAACAGTAATGCGGTCCCCCGACAAGGTCTTCCCCCGGCGGCGGGAAAGTGCGAGCAGCCCCGTGAACGTCACCGCGTCGTCCCGCAGCCCGCTCACTGCTGAGCTATGTTCCCGGCATTAGGCAGATGCGAGAGCGAGGGGCCTGTCACCGGGAGGTAATTGTCCTTGCACATAATCCCGTCTGGATGGAGCCGAGCAGCCCCAACTTCATTAAGTGCAAAGCCTCTACCTGAGAAAATCAATCGCAGCCTAAATCATAAAGACAAAAATCAATGCCAATCACACATTCCAGGCCTCTACGAGGGCGGGGTGGTGAGGGGCTCACTCAGGACGGAGCCCTGCACCCCAGGAGCCAAGACTGCGGGCGTGGCCAGGACACGGGCTTTGAAAACTAATCAGCAGAAGCCTCATGAAGAGAAGAGAGGACATAAAAGGCACCATGCGACATTCATTTATTCAGATGTTAATTGAGCAGCTACTGCGTCCCAAGTCACAGGCGAGGTCCGGGGTTCAAGATAAGTGACTCGGTGTCTGATCTCCTGGGGCTTTTGGTGGGCACATGGGTGGACCTAAACTTGGCCTGAGTGAGGTTGGGAAATGCAGAAGGCCTCATATATAGAGGTGGAGGGAAGGGGCAATTATTTTGTGTTTGTGTGTGGTAATAGTTACAGCTTTTTTGTTTAAATTTAAATTCTTTATTGTTTAAAGTATTATGTAAGTCTTCTTTTTCCCCCATTGACCAGTCCCCGGCCACCTCCAGCACATGCCCTCACTCCCCTCCTCCACCCTAGAAGGGGCAATTTGCGTTGGGTCTTGGAGGATGAATAGGAGGTTGCCAGGAAAATGTTCCTTCCTAATAGTGTTGGGAGGGATTGTTTTTCTCTGAGGGCACATTGTGTGTGTGTGTGTGTGTGTGTGTTTGTGTGTGTGTGTGTGTGTGTGTGTTTGTGTGTGTGTGTGTGTGTGTGTGTGTGTGTGTGTGTTTGTGTGTGTGTGTTTGTGTGTTTGTGTGTGTGTGTGTGTGTGATGCCTGACAAATGTGGATTCCCTGAGTCGGCACAGAAGGCGTGATGGCCAAAATCCAGTCACCGTGTCTAGGCAGTTCTTTGTGGCCCTGCGTGAGAAGTGAGTGGGTCAAGCCAGAAAGACATGGAGATCCCCTTGACACGTCTCCCTGAAACCTGGAATCGAAACTGAGGTGGCACCTGCTTCTTTCTGGGGGGCTTCTTGATGAGCCCCAGAACTGTCAGGGCCCAGATCCTGGTGGTGGACTGGTTTCTCCCTGTTTCCCTGCTCTCCTAGATTGAGTTCCTCTGGGAGGTTCCTTCCTCCCCTCAGTCTTCATTTGGGGAGCGAGGGGCTGAGCCGGGGGCCAGAGACACAGACCCTCATAGAGGCCAGTCCTGGGTCAGGGGTGAAACAAACGTGCCGCGGGGATGCCTGATCCACGGTGGGGAAATCAGGACAGGCTTCCCGGTGGAGGTGCCTCCCACGGGTGCCGGGAGCCGGTCCATCCTTGCTGCTTGACACAGTCACTGCAGGAAAGAAACATCTGCACAGCATATGTTTCAAGGGACCTGGCGTATATAGCATACTGTTCTTAATATGTTTGCTCCCCTTAGCGCTGTGTGTTTTAACCAAGGTCACCTCTCCGAGAAAGGTTGTTTCCCCAGGTAGGAATTTTTCCCTGAAGTCAGGGAGGGGATGCCTCTCCTAGAAAGGTTGTTTCCCCAGGTAGGGATTTTTCCCTGAAGTCAGGGAGGGGATGAAACTCCTTGACTAAGTACCAGGCGGGTAGTTAATCACTTTAACTACAAACAATCATGCTTAAGCTACATAATCTTTACTCCCTGGAATGGAGATAAGAAACGCCCTAACCTTTGTAATAGAAATTGACAGGATTAAAATCAACTGGTATAAATACGGATGTAACAAGACAATAAACGGCAGAACTTCTCTGGAGATCCAGCCCAGAACTTGGCTGGAGATCCTGGCTAGGCTGCTGATCAACTGAACGCTCTCTCCGTGTCATTCCTTCCTCGCCGACGCCGTCTACACCTTTGGGAACCCCTGGACCCGCTGGGGTTGGACCCCGGCACACGGGGTTCCTGACTCTGGAACTACCTGGGTCCGAGTGGGTGGGGGCAGGGCATTCACGGTAAATGGCTAAACCATAGAAAGGGTATTTCCCACCCTCGGCCCCTTGCTTACTTGGCACACTGTCCCGGCCCCTTGTTCCCATGGCAACTCGGAGGGGTAAATGGCAGCATTTTAAAGAGAAAGAAAGCAGCTTGGAAAATGCAAGTCAGTTTTCCAGACCCACTCAGTGGGGGAGGGGCTGAGTCAGGACTAACACCTGGGCCAGGGGCACCTCCAGGTTAGGGTCAGGGTCAGGGTCAGGGTTAGGATTAGGGTTAGGGTCAGGGTTAGGGTCAGGGTCAGGGTCAGGGTCAGGGTTAGGGTTAGGGTCAGGGTTAGGGTTAGGGTCAGGGTCAGGGTCAGGGTCAGGGTTAGGGTTAGGGTTAGGGTTAGGGTTAGGGTTAGGGTTAGGGTTAGGGTTAGGGTCAGGGTTAGGGTCAGGGTCAGGGTCAGGGTTAGGGTCAGGGTCAGGGTCAGGGTCAGGGTCAGGGTCAAGGTCAGGAGTTAGGGTTAGGTCAGGTCAGGTCAGGAGGTCAGGGTCAGGGTTAGGGTTAGGGATAGGGCTAGGATTAGGGTCAGGGTCAGGGTTGAGGTCAGGAGTCAGGAGTTAGGGTTAGGGTCAGGGTCAGGGTCAGGTTAGGATTAGGGTTAGGGTCAGGAGTTAGGAGGTTAGGGTTAGGGTTAGGGTCAGGTCAGGAGTCAGGAGTTAGGAGTTAGGGTCAGGGTCAGGGTTAGGAGTTAGGGTCAGGGTCAGGGTCAGGGTTAGGGATAGGGCTAGGATTAGGGTCAGGGTCAGGGTTAGGGTCAGGGTCAGGGTTAGGGTTAGGGTCAGGGTCAGGGTCAGGGTTAGGGTTAGGGATAGGGCTAGGATTAGGGTCAGGGTTAGGGTTAGGGTCAGGGTTAGGGTCAGGAGTTAGGGTTAGGGTCAGGGTCAGGGTCAGGAGTTAGGTTAGGGTCAGGGTCAGGGTCAGGGTTAGGGTTAGGGATAGGGCTACGATTAGGGTCAGGTTAGGAGTTAGGGTCAGGGTCAGGGTCAGGGTTAGGGTCAGGGTCAGGGTCAGGAGTTAGGGTCAGGGTCAGGTCAGGGTTAGGGTTAGGGTCAGGGTCAGGTTAGGGTCAGGGTCAGGGTCAGGTTAGGGTTAGGGTCAGGGTCAGGGTCAGGTTAGGGTTAGGGATAGGGCTAGGATTAGGGTCAGGGTTAGGGTTAGGGTCAGGTTAGGGTCAGGGTCAGGGTCAGGGTCAGGAGTTAGGGTCAGGGTCAGGGTTAGGGTTAGGAGTTAGGGTCAGGGTCAGGAGGTTAGGTTAGGGTCAGGAGTCAGGAGTTAGGTTAGGGTCAGGGTTAGGTTAGGTCAGGTCAGGTCAGGGTTAGGGTCAGGGTTAGGATTAGGGTCAGGGTCAGGGTTAGGGTTAGGGTCAGGGTCTGGGTCAGGGTTAGGGTCAGGGTTAGGGTTAGGTTCAGGTTCAGGGTTAGGGTTAGGGTTAGGGTTAGGGTTAGGGTTAGGGTTAGGGTTAGGGTTAGGGTTAGGATCAGGGTTAGGGTTAGGGTCAGGGTTAGGATTAGGGTCAGGGTCAGGGTTAGGGTTAGGGTCAGGGTCAGGGTCAGGGTTAGGGTCAGGGTTAGGGTTAGGGTCAGGGTTAGGGATAGGGGCACTGCTGGGTAACAAAGAGAAGCAGGAACACCCTGGCTAGTGTGGCTCAGTGGTTGGGCATCACCCCATGCACTGACGGGCTGATTGCCTGTTCCATTCTCAGTCAGGGCACATGCTGGGGTGGCAGGCTCAGTCCCCAGTGGGGGACATGCTGGAGGCAGCTGATCAATGTTTTGCTCTCACATCAATGTTTCTCCCTCTCCCTTCCTCTCTCTCTGAAAATCAATTTAGAGAGAGAGAGAGAGAGAGAGAGAGAGAGAGAGAGAGAAGCAGGAGGAGGGGTCTGGGATAAGGGACGGGGAGACCTGTCCTGGCTGAGCCTCTGAATGGTCTGAGCCAAGGAGACAGGAGAACCCTCACCCCAAAGGCAGGGTCCCCTCCGTCCTCACAGCAGGGGCAGGATCCGGTAGGAAGGACACGCCAGCTTCCGGCCTCCCACGTCAAACAGCCACCTGCCCGGGCATCTGTAAACATTTACTGAGCACCTACTGTGCGCAGGGCCACAAAGGGGAAGCAGTCGCCATAGTTCCTAGGCCTTTGCTACTCGGTGCCGGTCGCTGGGCCAGTACAGGCACCGCCTCCCACCCCAGCCCCGGCCCCACGGAGTCAGAATCTGCACCTGTCCCAGGTCCCAGGGGTTGGCGCACAGGAGAGGGCGACCCTGCCTGGGGGCGGGGGGGCGGGCAGCAGGGGTGACCCCTGTGGAGGGTCTGGGTGTGTCCTGTGCTGTGAGCTATGCAGACTTAATCTCACTGAACACCCGAAGGGCAGCCTGGTCCCGAGGTCCCACGGGGGAAGGGATCGGTGGGTGAGGGCCGCAGGGACCAGGTGTCCTGGGCCAGGGGGAGCTGGGAGGTGCGTCCAGACAGGGCTCCCTGGGCTGAAGGCGGCCACTCAGCCACTGGTATTCCGAGGGGCTCCCAGCCCGTGGACCGCTGCCATCATGGGACCTGGAGGAAGGGGTGTGAGCACCCCACCCCCACCCCCCAGTGCAGAGGAGGATCCAGCCACACCCCCAAGTCAGCAGCTCACAAGGGCAGAAGGGAGACTTGAACCCAGGATTTAGGGTCCCAAGCCTGCTCCCTTCCTGGGTCCCAGCAGCTGAGGAGTGAGCGCCCCTCTGACCCTGTGCACCCGATCTCGTCCGGCCCTGGCCCACCAGCCATGGGGGAGGGGGAGGGGGACATGTTTGCTTGACCGCTGTACCCGACTCCACCATAGCAGGCGCTCACCCCTGTCCGTCGGATACACAGATAGATTCAATCGCCCTTCACCGAGCCAAGCAGGAGCCCTCCTTGGACGGGTGCGGGTGCCGGTCCCCGGAGAGGGGCGGGTGGCCAGCAGGGTCACACGGGGCCGCCCGGCAGAGCTGGTTTCCGCGTCCCGCTCTCCCTGCCAAATGGGAGAACTAAACGCAGCGCTGGCTGGCGGGGAAGTCCCGGTGGTGCGACTGACTCACCGGCGCGAGCAGAACTGGGTTAGGATGAGTGATGATCAGGCGGGATCTGGGCTCGGAGCTCGGAGCACAGGCCCTGCGGCTGGGACAGGGAGCTCTTCCCTGACGCCTGGTCCCTCCTCTGGGAGCCCTGCTCCCCACTGAGGCCAGCTGCAGGGACAGGCCAGCTGCAGGGACGGGCCAGCTGCGGGGACAGGCCAGCTGCGGGGACAGGCCAGCTGCAGGGACAGGTCAGATGCAGGGACAGGCCAGCTGCAGGGACAGGTCAGCTGTGGGGACAGGCCAGCTGCGGGGACAGGTCAGCTGCGGGGACAGGCCAGCTGCGGGGACAGGCCAGCTGCAGGGACAGGTCAGATGCAGGGACAGGTCAGCTGCAGGGACAGGTCAGCTGTGGGGACAGGCCAGCTGCGGGGACAAGCCAGCTGCAGGGACCAGGCCAGCTACAGGGATGACTGAGGGACCACCTGGGGGAGGGGGCGCCATGCCGTCGAGCTCAGTCCTCCTCTGGTTTGCTTTGTCCCCGTGTGGCCTTGAGCAGGAACCACACACTCCCGGCCTCAGTTTCCCTCGGATTAAACATTAGACCCACCCTCCCAGGACAGAGAGGACGGGGGACGTTCCTCCCTCAGCCTTTGCGGAGGGACCCCAATCACAATCACACCCCGGGGCCCCCTTAGTTCCCACAGTCCTTCCTCCCCAGGCAGGGCAGAGCTCAGCTGGGGGCGGTGTTTGTATAATTTCCTCTTGTTGCTGCCGCAGCAGATGACATGGCCGATGGCCGCAGGGGGCTTAACAACAGCCCGTCACCTGACAGTCCTGGAGGCCCGAAGGCCACAGTGGGCTGCAGGGCTGGAGGCCTGAGGGGAGGCCCTGGCCTCACCCCTCCCCCTCTCCCTCCTCCCTCCAATCGCTGCTCCCACTCTGACCCGGCCTCTCCTGTGTGACCGTCCTTGTAATGACCTTGGGCCGACCTGGCTAACCCAGGTCCCCTCCCGTCTTGAGGTCCCTGCCCGACCTGGCTAACCCAGGTCCCCTCCCGTCTTGAGGTCCCTGCCCTAATCCCGCCTGCAGCGCGCACACGAGGTCAGACTCTCAGGTTCCGGGGCGAGGACTCGCGTGGGCTCTGGGGGAGGGCGAGCTCGACGTCCACCCGCCCCAACTCTAACCCGTCACGTGTCCAGAAACGGGCGAAACAGACTCGGGACGGAACCAGGAGCACCGGTGATGGAGCGAGGCTTCCGATGTCTGAGCGGGTGGCTGAGGCCGCGGGGTCACCCCTCCACCGCGGGGCTCCCACTGTGAGGGCGCCGCGGTTCCGCACAGCCCGGAGCGTGAGCTGAACATGGTGCCGAGGGCCTCGCCCGAGTCCACGGGCTGTGCCGGGCGTGGCTCTGACAGGTGACGGCGGCCGGTGGGGCTCGGACCCAGGCCTGGGCTGTGCATCAGCTGCAGCAGACCTTGGCCGACGGGGACGGGCCGTGTTTAGCGAGCACAGCGCAGGCCCGGCCTTGATGGGGTCTTTGGGCGGAGAGACTCTGGGGCATGAGGGTGGGGCCATTTATTGTCGCTGCGGTTCCTGTGTGACTGCCAGGCTGGCGGCCAGGGAGCCAGGTCCAAGCCTGCAGGGGCGGCGGGTCCGGCCTCAGCCCTCGGTCACCGCCTGTGCGCACCCTGGCTCTGCCCCGGCGGCTGGGCACCTCGGCCCGTCGCTCCCCCTCTCTGAGCCTCTTTCCTTCACTGGCAAAATGGAGCTGGCGGTATGATCCACGCTGCCCGGCTGAGGGGGGGTTAGACAAGTTGGGGTTCGCACAGCACAGGGAGGGCCTGGCCTCTGCCAGCTCTGAGGGGTGAGTGAGAATCCCAAGTTCAAGGGGGCGGGGCGGGTGGGGTGAGGCCGGGAGGCCGGGCCTGGGCGGGTCTGGTTCTGGCCAGATTCGGTGCCGCTGCAACGCCCCTGCTCCGCGTCCGGAGGGCCGAGGGGAGATCTGTGTGGACGACGGGCGGACTCAGGACTTATTATTTCATATTTCTCACTGCAGGAAGGCGTCCGGAGGAAACGCTAGAAAAGCGAGTGCCCGGCTCAGCAAACAGAGGGAAAATCAAAGGAGGGAGGCCCCGAGCGCCAGCGGGGTGTGGGCACCAGAGGCAGACCAGGCTGGGAAGCGGGGGGCTCGGGGGGGGGGGTGGAGGGCTGGAGAAGGTCCCGGGGAGGAGGGGAGACCTGCAGAGTGGGGGGGGGGGGGCGGGGGCAGGGAGAGAGAGAGGCCCTAGCACCGCACCTCCCAGCCCCCTGTGGCCCTTTCCATTCCCTTCTCCATTAATTAGAATAAAATAAACTTTAACATTCAGAGCCTTAGTCACAGAGCGCAGCTCAAGCTCGGGGCCTTAGCGTTGGACCTTCAGCTACAGAATGTCCTTCGTCTTGAAGGTTCCATGGACAACGCTGTCAGGATAGAATCCATCCACACCCAGGCCGCAGAGAAGGCCTGGGGGCAGGAACGTGTCTGACCCTGAGCTGGCAGCCCGGGCAGGGCCAGGCAGCCTCTCTGACTCCTGCCGGGAGCCGGTCCATCCTTGCTGCTTGACACAGTCGCTGCAGGAAAGAAACATCTGCAAAGCATATGTTTCAAGGGACCTGGCGTATATAGCATACTGTTCTTAATATGTTTGCTCCCCTTAGAGCTGTGTATTTTAACCAAGGTCACCTCTCCGAGAAAGGTTGTTTCCCCAGGTAGGGATTTTTCCCTGAAGTCAGGGAGGGGATGAAACTCCTTAACTAAGTGCCAGGCCGGTAGTTAATCACTTTAACTACAAACAATCATGCTTAAGCTACATAATCTTTACTCCCTGGAATGGAGATAAGAAACGCCCTAACCTTTGGAATAGAAATTGACAGGATTAAGATCAACTGGTATAAATACGGATGTAACAAGACAATAAATGGCAGAACTTCTCTGGAGATCCAGACCAGAACTTGGCTGGAGATCCTGGCTAGGCTGCTGATCAACTGAATGCTGTCTCCGTGTCATTCCTTCTTCGCCGACTCCGTCTACACCTTTGGGAACCCCTGGACCTGCTGGGGTTGGACCCCGGCATCTGGCGCCCGAACAGGGACCCCTAGGTAAGCGCCCCGCACTCGGGACGGATAGGACTCCACCGTAGGAAGAGGGTGGATAGTCTTCGCCGACTCCGTCCACATCTTTGGGAACCCCTGGAACCCCCTCCCCATTGAGAACCCCCACACTCAGGATGGATAGGACTCCACCAGGGTGCTGCAAACCCACCTATAGAGGATAAGTAGGGTAAGAAGGTGGATAGTACAGAACTTAGATTGAGAAGATGTGCCATACTGAGTCCAAAGAAAGAAGACTCTGTATTGATCTTTAGATTAAGAAGATGTGCCATACTGAGTCCAAAGAAAGAAGACTCTGTATTGATCTTTTAACACATATGCTTGCTAGCAGAGGAATTAAGGTTATTCCCAGTCAGATGGAACATTTTATACAAGAAATATGTCCATGCTTTTCTGAGGAAGGAAAGGTAAATGTAGAGGCATGGGAGAAGGTAGGCCCAAGGAGCCTTATCCTTAACCCCACTGCAGCCTTTCCACCCTGGGAAAGTGCAGGATTGGCAAGCTCTCCCTGGGCTGTTAGATCAGGACTCAGGTAATAGCGAAAAGCGCCAATCCTACTCTTAAAATGGATATAAGAGAGCATTTGGGGTTTTTCTTTTTAATGCTCGCTTTTAAAAAATAAAAAAGGGGGAATTTGCCGGGAGCCGGTCCATCCTTGCTGTTTCAAGGGACCTGGCATATATGGCATACTGTTCTTAATGTATTTGATCACCTTCTTGGCACTATGTGTTTTAACCAAGGTCACCTCTCCAAGAAAGGTTGTTTCCCCAGGTAGGGATTTTCCCCTGAAGTTAGGGAGGGAATAAAACCTCTTAACTAAGTGCCAGGCGGGTGGTTAATCACTTTAACTACGAACAATCATGCTTAAGCTACATAATCTTTACTCCCTGGAATGGAGATAAGAAACGCCCTAACCTTTGGAATAGAGATTGATAGGATTAGAATCAACTGGTATAAATACAGATACAACAAGACAACAAGAGACAGAACTTAGCGACAGACCTCAGAAGTCAGAACCTAGAGAGGCCGACCAAGAGACAGACCCGAGACACAGAACTCAGAACCTACAGACCTCAGAAGGCAGACCTCAGAAGGCAGACCTCAGAAGGCAGACCTCAGAAGGCAGACCTCAGAAGACGGACCTTAGAACACAGAACTTAGAACACAGAACTTAGCAGACAGGACCTACACAGAACCTAGAACTTCGCTGGAGAGAACATGGCAAAAGATCCTGGACTGAACCTGACTACAGAAATTGGCAAGAGAACCTGGCTACAGAACCTGGCTGGAGATCCTGACAAGAGAACCCAACTATGCTGATGAACTGAACATTGCCTCTGTGCCATTCATTCCTTCTTCGCCGACTCCGTCCACACCTATGGGGAACCCCTGGACCCGCTGGGGCTGGACCCCAGCAGACTCCCCCGTGTCCCCCAACTCGGGGCGGGGGGCTGGCGTGAGCAGAGCTCTTCTCTCTTGTTTTGGGGGACATTCCTGCTCATTGAGAAGGAGCCTCAGATCCTTTCTGGTTGTACCGTGATTCTCGGGCCGAACTTGGGCCGACACCAGCCTGAAGTCTGAGGGCTCCCTGCAGCCTGTTGGAGAGCCGGCCACCTGGGTGAGGGCAGCTCAGTGGGGCCCCCGGGAGGAGGGAGCCCTCGGACTTCAGGCTGGTGTCCCCCATAACACACGTGGGAAGCCCTAACCCCATAGGATGGTAGTGGGAGGTAGGGCCTTTGAGAGATGATGAGGTTAGGAGGGTGGGGCCCGCAGTGGGGTTAGTGCCCTTCTAAGAGGAGAAGCCGGAGGAGCCTCCCAGGTGTGGGTCTGGGAGAAGGCGGCTGCCCCCCGAGCCCGGAAGAGGCCTCCCCGGGAGCTAAGCTGGCCGGCACCTGGACCCTGGCCTTCCCGCCTCCAGGCGAGAGATCCAGGTCTGGCACATGAGCCGCCGGTCTGTGGGGTTTGTCAGGGCAGCCGAGCGGATGGAGACGGGGAGCGGCCATGGGTGAGGCCGGGGCTGCACCCCATCGATGCCGAGCTGAACATGCTGCTGAAACCCCACTGCTGCCGGTCACCCCAGGAGAGGCTCTCGCGATGCCCACGTCGCCCCCACCTGGTCACAGGCAGGAGGCACGTCCCGGTCAGTCCCCACCATTCAGAGCCCGCAGGGCCCTTGGAGACCACGCTCCCCATGACCCCATGACCTCTGGGCTCGCGGCACTCGCTGATGGACGCGCACTCCGGGCGGACAGGTGGGCATTCCCCGGCGCCTGGCGCTGCCTTGGCCGGTCCTGGAGGGAGGCGCCCGCGGGTCATGCAAGGCACCCGCCCCCCCGAGTCCGTGCCGCCCGCCCGCCCCGTGGATTCCTGAAGCCCGTCCGTTACGCACGCGTCGGAGCGGAACCGGAGGCCTTTCATCATTTAACATTTGATTACATTTTGGGCCAGTGGAGTTGGTGTTTAAATATTTCAGGCCGGAGCCCGGGCTGCCGGCACCAGCTCCCTGTTCACACCAGGAGGCCCGGCCTTGCTCATCGCCCAGAGGAAGGGGTGAGTGATGGGGCGGCCACAGCCGGGACGGACTCATCGCTTCCCATTAAGCTCGGCGGACGGCCCGTCTCGCCCACCGAGGCCGTCAGGGAGCTGTGGCCCCAAATCCACGCTGATCCACGTCCCGTCCCCTCTGTGGGAGCGGGCTGTCAGGCCAGTGTCCGTGCCTTCGCTGTGGGAGACCCAGCGCCTTCGCGGCCTGAGGGTCCTTCTGGAGGACACGGGTGGGTGGGTGGGGAGGGGGCTCTCCCTCAGGGTCTCTCCTACCCCAGACGGAGCGGGCTGTCCTCCTCTGAGAGCGAGCAGGGAGCCCGGCCAGACCCAGCTCCGAGGCTCCTCCCAGAGCTGGGCCACCCCGGCCCCCTCAGCCCCGGCTCCCCCATCTCCTCAGCCCTTCCTATTGGACAGAGGGCGGCCCTCACGCCGAACAAGAACCAGATAAACCAGCTCCAAAGTGGCTCTGATGGCCAACCAGCCCTCGCGGTTACAGCGTTCACTTACCCAGCGACTCCGCTGCGTGCCTGCGCGAGGCTGTGCCCTGGGAACCGGGCAACGAGACTCGACTGCGAACGAGTCTGTGTGGGCTGCATGCACCCCGCCCCCCAAAAATGCATGTTGAAATCCTAGCCCCCAGGACCCCAGAAAGTGGAGAGTGGGTCTTACAGACCTGATCAAGGTTATGAGGTCACTTAACGCCAACACGTCTGATGTCCTTCCACAAAGATGGACACAGAGGCAGGACACAGATACGCACTGCTAGGGACACGCACCGCTGGGGACACGCACCGCCGGGGACACGCACCGCCGGGGACACGCACCGCTGGGGAGACACGCACCGCCGGGGAGACGCACCGCTGGGGAGACACGCACCGCCGGGAAGACATGCACCGCTGGGGACACGCACCGCCGGGGTGACACGCACCGCTGGGGAGACACGCACCGCCGGGGTGACACGCACCGCTGGGGAGACACGCACCGCTGGGGAGACACACCGCTGGGGACACGCACCGCTGGGGACACGCACCGCTGGGGACATGCATTGCTGGGTGACGGGGGAGATGCAGCTGGATCGTCCTCTGGGAGGTCATCCGCTGTGACAGGTACAATTTCTTTAAAAAGTCTGCAAAGCATTGACTTGTCACTTCACGTCTAGAAACTCGTTCCAAGAAAGCAGTGATTGATGGGAGCGGAGCTGTGCACTCAGCAGAACTGGTAACGACGCAGAAACTGGAGAAATCTAAGTTATTTCTACACAGACAGACATTCCTCAACCGGGCCACTGACCATGAGCCGGGTGTCACCCACAGCCGTGCTGCTCAGGGATGTGGACGGCAATGGGGGGGTGTTCTCCGTTTAAAGGAAAAGCAGGCGCCCCTACTGTGTTTGCATGTCTTACCTCGGCCTGGCGTGTGGCATGTGTGTGCATGTGTCCGTGTGTGTGCACACACGTGTGTCATTAGCAGAATCCAACCCACGTTACAGTAATTGCCTCTGGAGAATGGTCGGTGCATGTGTATCTGTGTTGTGCATGTGTGGCTGCACTCTCTGCAGGAAACACGTATTAATAGTGTAATAAACACCTTTCTTCCCAGGCCGCTGACATCCCAGGTGCAGTGTGCATGCTCAAACCTCACGCAGCCGCTCGCCCGCCCGCTGATGCCCGGAGCCACCTCCTGATCCCCAGCCCCACGGGCGCCCTTCCTCCCCGCCCCCATGTGCTCGAGGTCCCCTGCCAGTGCCGGGGCTTGAACAACGGACGTGTATCCCCCAGTTCTGCAGGCCAGGAGCCCAAGGTCAAGGCGCCGCCAGCAGATTCAGTGTCTGTGAGGGTCCTCTTTCTGGCTATGTCTTCACATGGGGGGCGGGGGGGAGAGAGAGAGAGAGAGAGAGAGAGAGAGAGAGAGAGAGAGAGGAAAAGAGAGAGAGGGAGAGAGAGGAGGAAGAGAGGGAGAGAGAAAGAGAAGAAAAGAGAGAGGGGGGAGAAAGAGGAAGAGAGAGGAAAAGAGAGAGGAGGGAGAGAGGGAGGGGCGCTTTCTGGCCCCTAACCCCGTCCTGAAGGCCCGCCTTCAGACCTCATCCCAATCATCACCCCCAAAGGCCCCCCAGTACAGTCACCCTGAGGATGAGGCGTCACTGGATGGATCTGAGGGGACACCTCAGTCCACAGCCGGGGCAGGACGTGCAGGGGGCGTTGGCTTGGCCACCAGACAGGCCGGTGCGGCTCCTGGGCCACTCGGCTCCTCGCGCCGCACACGTGCCCGACGCCCTCGCGGTCGCCTCGCTGCACAGGCAACGTTGACCTTGACCGTCTACACTAACCAGACCCCTTACCACGGGCACAGACCCGGCCGCAGCCACCACACGCCTGGCCACACCCAGGTTTCAAGCAACTAAGCCCGCGCCCCCGGCTGACTGATCTCCGAGGCATCTGTCCTCCAAGCGAGTCATTTATCACGGGAGCAGCTGCTGGGTTCTAGCAGCGAACAGCCAGCCGCTTAAACTACGTGATTAAAAAGCACTAATTAACCTATTCCGAGGCCGATGCCAGGGCCCAAGAATGGGTTGGCGGGTCTGGCCGAACATCGCCCAGCCTGAGGGGAAGTCAGAGACACCTTGGGGGGCCGAGGACCCCTGGATGGACCGTAAGAGGGACCTCAGTTTCAGCCTCGATCCCTGGCCCTGGTCAGAGTGCCTGCAGGAGGCAACCCATCCACGTTCTCTCTCACATCGACATTTCTCTTTCTCTCTCTCTCTCTCTCTCTGTCTCTCCCCCTCCCTTCCACTTTCTCTAAAACTCAATGGGAAAATATCCTTGGAGGATTAACGAACATGAACGGAAGAAAGGAGGTGGCAGTGATGTCACCCGCAGGGTCCTCTCACTCGGCCCCGTCAGACAGCAGGTCCCCCCAAGGGTCTCGGACCGTGGGCAGCACCCCTTCACAACGGCCTGGGGCGAAATCAACCCAAAAGTCAAGGGGGAAATTCCATCGTTGACTCATAATTGTGCGTCGTAGCCCTAGTGTGCGCTGGGCCCTGTGCCCACCACCAGGAAGACAAGCGCTGGCAAGACGCTCGTGGTCGGGGGGTGACAGGAGGTCAGAAACAGGGCGCCGACGAGGGAGCAGGACAGAGAACAGGAGCCAGGCAGGGCCGCTGGTCTCCTCGCCCAGCAACGGCCCCCCACCCCCACCCCCACCCCGGCTTGGCCACCAGGACCGACTCCAGGATCCCACATCCCTCCCTCTGCCGCCTCCAGAGTCCTTCCCAGGTGTCGGGCCCATGTCCCTCCTTTGCTAGGACGTCTCTCGGGCTCCGTGGCCTATGGGAAAGCGCAGACGCCTTCACCTGCCTTTCAACAGGGCCGCATGCACGTCCATGGGCCCACCCCATGCAAATATCAACAATCAGCCCTGGCCGGTGTGGCTCAATGGATAGAGCGTAGGCCTGCGGAAGGAAGGGTCCAGGCTCGATTCGGGTCAAGGGCACAGGCCTGGGTTGTGGGCTCGAGCCCCAGTGTGGGGTGTGCAGGAGGCAGCCCATCAATGATTCTCTCTCATCAATAATGTGTCAATCGCCCTCTCCCTTCCTCTCTGAAATCAATACAAATATATTTTTAAAAATAAATTAACAATCAGATATTACAAAGGCTTCAGTGTAACGATGAATTGATTCCGACATCAAACTATCATTCTTCAGCCTCAGATTTTGGTTTCCTTTCCCGTGACGTCAGGGTGGAGGCCGACCGAAGGCTTTTCACCGGACGCTGAGAGCAGGGTGGGGAGGGGCCCCAGAAAAGGTGGGCTCATCTGAGTGGGACCCCGAGCCCCGGGGGGCGGGAGGCGGGCGTCCCCACGGCTCTGTCTCAGAGGACGAGCAAGTGGACAGAGGCAGGGTCACAGCGTGGGCTCTACAGACACGCCACTCACTGCTGTGTGCCCACAAGTGCCCCGAGGCGGGGTGCACATGGGGGCCCCGGCTCTAAGGCCACGGCGCATGTCCTTCGCTTTAAACCGGCGTCATCGAGATACAGTCCACCCGCCAAACCTCCCGCCCATGTAAGGCGTTCGATTCAAGGGTCTTTCGTGAATTCAGAATTGCAGCGCCATCTCCACCACCAGCTCAGAACATTGTCTCATCCCCAAGAAACTCCACCCCAAAGAGCCGCCACTCCATCCCCCGCCCCAGACACCAGCCCCAGGCGCCCGTCAATCTGCTCTCTGCCTGGGGCTTAGCTGACTCTGGGAATCTCACGCAATAGAGTCCCCGGGAAGTTCTGGAAGGTAAACACACAGACTCGCTCAGAGGAGAAGCCAGGCTGGTTCCCGCGGGGGGGGGGGGGGGCGGGGGGCACTGGGCTCAGCAGTGAAGTGGGCGCCCTCCTTCCCTGCGAGAGTTTGGTTGGTGTCAGCATTCCCCAGCTGCAGGCTTGGGGGGAACACGTGGGATTTACTAGAAAGATGTGAGGGGCGCTTTCGGCACCACGCAGGGAAGCCTCGGGGGCAGGAGCCAAGCAGTTCTGGGGTAATTTGAGTCTCACCGAAAAGTACCAGTGGGACGCATGAATGACATGCAGCCAGCATGCGTAGCCTCCAAGCAACATGCCTGGTCTACAATCAACATGTATGTTCTCCAGTCAGCATACATAGTCACAGCCAGCATGCATGGTCTTCAGCCAGCATGTACAGCCTCACCATGCATGGTCATAACCAACATGAATGGTCTGCAGCCGGCACGCAGGGTCCGCAGTCACGATGAGTGGTCTCCAGTCGGCACACATGGTCTCCGGCAAGCCCGCCTGGCCCACCATCATCTGTAGAGTCTGGGTCACTCCAGTCCCCAAGCACCACATGGGAGGGTGGAGGGAAAACGACTGAAACGGACTCTCATAACCCAGAGGCCAGGCCTCGCTGCCCCCTCCCGGCTCTGGGAGCCGCCAGCTTCCCTTGGCTCGTGGCCACATCACTCTAATCCCTGCCTCTGTCATCACGGCCTTTCCCCGTGGTCTGTGTCCCCTCTGGAGGACAGCAGCCTGTTGGCATCAGGGCCCGCCCTGCGGCAGGGTGGCCTCATCCTAGCTGGTCGCCACTGCAGACCCTGCTGCTCAACCAGGTCCCATCCCGGAGTCCCAGGTGACGTGAGTCGTGGGCGGACGTACTCACCCCAGGACAGTGACCAAGGGCACCGACCGTCTCAGCTGTTGCAACACAAGATGACATTATTGAGGCCCCCAGTTCCACTCCAAACCGCCTGCCAGAGAAGGTCACAGCACCCCAGTGGGTCTGCACCCCGGGACCTGCGATGCTGTTTCCAGGAGCTGCCCTGCCCCGCTGTCTGGGACACAGCCCGGTGGGCAGAGAGGCCCCTGGAGGGAGGGCTGGTCCCATGTGCAGCTGACACTGGCGAGCCAGCCCAGCAGCCCTGTGTGGGTTTCCGGCCCTGCGTGGGGGGGGGGGGGGCAGAAACGCTGCCAGCCCCACCCCACGGCAGCCTGAGGCACCGAGAAAACACCCCGAGATGAGGAGCAAACGCAGAGCCCAGCCTCCGGGGGCCACTCACCGGGGCTGCTCCTGCTGCCCCGCAGCTGCCCCGCCAGCCGGCAGCGGAGGCCGCACCTGCACGCTCACCTGAGCGCTCACAGGCCTGGGTCCGCTGCTGCCAGACGCCCAGGTAGGAGGTGATCGTTAGAAACATGTACATGGCGTTACCCTGGCAGCGCAATAGATTAGCATTGACTTTTCCCTCCTCTCCGATCTTAACCTTCTGTGGAAATTAAGCACCAAATGGCTCAAAACAGCAACCGAACATTAGCAGGCTCTGCTCACAGCCTGCTGGCGACGGACCCCCACTTTCCTGCCTTCTCCCCGCCCCCGGCAGCCTCCCCACTTTGTGGATATGGCTACTGGGGGGGTGGGGGGGCGGGCAGCCAGCAGCATTTGGCCGCCTGCCTCTTCCTCCGCAGCCAGGGCCCAGGGCCAGAGAAAGGGCTCCGTCATATATGACACGGGCAGCCCCCACCCCACTGGATCCACCTATCAGCCACTCACTCCAAAGAGAAGGGTTTTGGTCTCAACAGGAGAGGAAAGAAAAGCAGGTTTCTGCTCTCCATGGGCTCATGCGTTCCTGCAGGCTCTGTTTGAGCATTTATTGAGCGCCTACGACATGCATTCCTGCAGGCGCTGTTTGAGCATTTATTGAGCACCAACAACGTGCATTCCTGCAGGCGCTGAGCATTTATTGAGCACCTACAATGTGCCGGGAGCTGTATCAGTGCTGAGGACATGGGAGCCAACCAGATCTGTCCCTGCCCACGGGGGCTCAGTGCAGTGGACACACAGGCAGCCACATCCTCCCAACAGTCGGACGAGAGCAGCACCGGGCACTCCGAGAGCCCGGAAGGCGTAGCAGCTTCCTGAGGGAAGCCAGGAGGGCTCCCTGGAAGAGAGGACACTTTGCGCTTGGTCTTACGCATGAGCAGGCATCCACCCTGGGGGAGCTCTCCAGGAAAGAGCAGCTTGGAGGCAACTGGACCCAGGTTCCAAGCCGGCACAGCCCCTGACCGGCTTGTCACAGGTCCGTCTCCTGCCTTCCCTGAGCACTGGCTTCCAGCCACATCGTTCCTGCTTGCAAGTCAGTGACCACACACAGGAGTGGTTGTTATTGTGGCTGCTGCTCCTGCAGGCGCAGGTCCCAGGAGCTGCAGGCCAGGTTATGATTATTGCTGCTGGGGCCCGGGCGGCGAGGTCCGCGGTGGTCCAGGAGGCTGGAGAAATGCAAGGGCCGGGAGGGGATGGTGGGCAGAGAGAGGAATGAATGAATGAATGAATGAATGAATGAATGAATGAATGAATGGCTCTGGCCCGGCTGGCAGCATGGCTCAGTGGTTGAGCATCGACCTATGAACCAGGAGGCCATAGTTCAATTCTCAGTCAGGGCACAGGCCCAGGTTGCAGGCTCGATCCCCAGTCGGGGGCATGCAGGAGGCAGCTGGCCACTGATTCTCTGTCATCACTGATGCTTCTAAATCTTTCTCCCTTTCCCTTCCTCTCTGAAATAAATTTTAAAAATATTTTAAGGAAAAGAATGACTCTGAGGGGTGTTGTCCTAGGATTCCTGAGGGGATACCAGTGGGAGCAGCTGCTCAGACACGCGTCTTAGAAACCTGGGCTGGAGAGGCGGGCTGCCAGGTCTCTGTCCTGACCAGCATCCTCACGGCTCTGGGCTGGCTCCCGTCTTCCAGGGCTCTGGGCTGGCTCCCGTCTTCCGAGGCCCTCCTCCCGGGGCTCCCCAGGGTCCTTCTGGCTGCTAACCTCTTCCCAGGAGACTCCATCCCTTTGCAATCCCGCAAAGTGGTCCAAACAAAGGACAATTGGTGGCAAAGGCTGCAGGTGCTCAGCGCAGCCAGCAGGGGGCACCCAACACGGGTTCGATGTTGGAAATTAAAGGAAAGGGATGCTTGCGATGGACCAGTTCCAGCTCCACATCTGTTTTCAAGCTCCTTCCGGGCAGGTCACAGCCGTGCCTCTTTGCTGAGCCTCCCCTCCCTTCCCCTCCACCAGGACGTCCCCGGCCCTGGGATGTAGCTATTGACCTTCCAACACTCAAGGTCAGAGGGTCTGGTTCCTCCCTCCTGGCACCTCGGCAGGGGCGACCTTCAGGGCCCGTGGACGGGGCACCTCCCCCTCCCCTCCCCCTCCCCTCCCTCTCTCCTCCCCCTCCCCTCCCCCTCCCCAGCTGGGGGCGGTGCCTCTGGGAAGGCACCGTGACTGCGGAGGGCGCCCACCCAGCAGCTGCACTGGCAGCCGGGCGGCGTCGGGAGATGCCAATTTGCGGCGACGTCTGAGGAAGCTATTTCTAAAACAGCAATTACCAGGAAGGGGAACAAATCACCACGCACTTCAGAGACTTTCACACATGGAGAACCAGGGCCTGCACAGTAATCAGGGCCATGTGTTTGCAAAGCGGCATTATTTATACTGAAATATTTCACCGAGAGAGGTCGGGCGCGGAAATGGAAGGTTAGTGAGGAATGAAATACGGGGGTCACCGCCATCGCCGGGCCCGCGGTGGGCGTGATTACTGCGCATTAGACACATTTGAAAACTATTAAATAAACCGGGGCTGGGAGCCAGTGTCAGATCCCAGGAAACACGCGCTCAGTTGTCCGAACCCCACGGCAGAAGCGGAGAAGAGAGCCCCGTGGAGGGTCCGCTGAACCCAGGATGCCAGCCGAGACCCGGCCCGCCCGCCAGTCACCTGGTAACCATCCTGTTGGGTTGCCAAGCAACGGCCCACCTCTCTGGGGCTCCGCCCAGAGCTGCCAGAGTGAGCTCTTCCTGGGACAGACACGGGTCATTCACTCGTTTGCTCGCTCATTCGTTCTCTGGGCGCTCACCAGGGGCAGAGGGGCTGTCTGCTCTGCTCTCTGATGGCTCCTCGGCACCGAGGGCTGTGTCCGTCACTGAGCAGGTCTCGTTCATTCACTCATCACCACCCTCTGTCCATCTGTCCATTCCCATTCATCATCCACCCGCATCATCCATCCCTCTCTCTCTCTATCATCCATCCATCCTTCCACCATCAGCCATCCACCCCTCTCGCTATCCAACATCATACGTTCGTCAGTCCACCCACCATCCATCCCCCATCCGTCTGACCATGCACACATACACACACACACCCCAACAGCTATCTGAGCAGGCCTGGGGGAGACCCCATCAGAGAGAGGGGGGGCCACAGCAGCAGAAACGCTAGACTAGAGGAACCTTTGCCATCAGCTCCTCGGCCCCGTGTGGCACACGGTGCGGCCACGGGGAAGGCGGGAGCCGGGCATGTCTCGATGGACCCCCACACAAGGCCGTGCACTGTGCGCAGAGGATGGAGCCCAGGAGGAAGGACCCTCACACAGTCCGCCCTCCGACGGCAGAGAAACCTGAGAAACGCTCAGGGGGGGAGGACGGCCGGGCCGTGGGCCGGACAACCACCTGCAGGCCCGGCCAGCGCAGCCGCACACCTGCACGGCCCGTGCGAAGCAGAGATGTGCTTCTCATTCAAAGAGCAGCACCGAGTGGTTCGGGCTCCTGAAATCCACCCTTTCCTGCCTCCCCGCCCCCGACATCCACGGCGATTATGATTTGTTAGGGGGCATCTGTCATTCTGAGTAAAGAACAATTTACATTTTAAATTATTAGCATGGATTTTACCATTCATCTTTCTCGCGTGCAGTGCCAGTTCTAAATGCAAATGCGAGGGCACTCCACGCGGACGCAGAATCGCTGAAATTGTATAATTCATGTTTTATGGCTCCTGCGTGAGTATGCATTTCCTTCTTCCCGGAACGGGAAGCGCCACCCAACGCGAATGCCACCGACGTGAGCTCTGTTTCACGCATTTTACCCGCACACAGCCTTGGCCTTTGAGGAGGAGGAGGAGGGGGGGGGGAGAAGGGGGGGAGGAGGAGGAAGAGGAGGAGGAGGAGGAGGAAGAGGGAAGGGAACGCCTTCTTGCCCGTCTTTCCCACCCCTTCAAGGTCACTTGTCCACAGCGCGGGTGGCGGACGCAGAGGAATAACGGGATAAGAGAGGGTCCCAGACGGCCCGTTTCTTAGGCCGCACCTCCTTCCCGCTTTCAGCGCAGATTCCGGATCAGCTGGAGGCGCAGCCACATACACGGCCGGGCCCCACTTGGCCATCAACACAGCACACGTCCCCCGCACCCCGCGTTCTGCTGAGCTGCCACCATCACGGTCCCCGGGACTTCTGTGCAGACAGAGGGGCAGGACGATGGGCACACGGAACGTGCATCTGGTCTACACACACGTACCCAGTGCCCATCGGACTTGGTCACAAACACGAGTTTAAAGTTTGAAAAATCATTAAGAATATACAGATGGCAGCAGCCGGCTGGGGCTTGGAGTCAAACCTGCAACCTAAGTGCATGCCCTTGACCGGGAATTGAACCTGGGGCCCTTCGGTCCACAGACTGGGGCTCTAACCACTGAGCGTGCCCGCCGGGGCAGGCAGCTGGGTGTCACTCCCACGCTCATAACGTGTTAGCGGTGTGGCTGGACCACGTCACTCCCCTCGGGCCCCGGCCTGGAGGGCTCGGCACAGTCTCCTGAGCTTAAACAAGACACACTGTGCGCGGCCCTGAGCACAGCCTCTGCGTGTGGCCGACGCCGGGTGACTACCCGCCATTCCCACCCCCACCCTCCAGGACAGACGGACCAACAGGGGTGGGGGGCGGCAGCTCCGGGGCCACGGGCTCCGGTCCAGGCCGGTCTCCACAGGAACCACTGGCCACGTGCGGCCACTGCGGCTGAAAGGTGGGTTTCAGCTCCGGCCCGTTCAGTGAATTTAATGTGCAAAGCCGCCTGTCACTGCCGGGCGCGTGGGCCGCTCTGCCCAGGCGGTCACTCCGGGGTTTCTCACTGTGCAGGGAGGAAGGGCTCTCTCTCGAACCGGAGTGGGAGCAGGGGTGCCACGGCCCTCGGGGAGCTCGCAGGGCAGGGGGCGGGGGGGGGGGTCAGGCCCTGAGGAAAGGCCCTGAGAAGTCCTGCGTCGGCTGCGTCGTGTTCCTCCCGACGTTTCCCAATCCACTGGACCACAGGCTCTTCCTGTGCAGACGTGTGCAACGCCCACTGACACCCGGCGGAACCTTCCAGAAGGAGAAGTCTGTGTCCACAAGAACAAGAAATGCCTCTTCGACTTTGAAAAGCTCTTTTTCATCCGAGGGAATGGTTCCAGATCCCAGGAGCCACACGGAGTCACTCAGGCGTTCACTCCACACACACATGCCAGCCCCTGCGGGCCCTGCGGCCAGGCATCGCTGTCCTTCGTACCCGGACACGCAGCGTGGACGTGGCTGCGCTCCACACACACGCCTGCTTCCCGTCTCGGGGCCCGTGTTTTCAAACGCTCCCTGGTGCTGCCGTGGGAGCAGGTGTAGAGCCAGGGGTGGGGATGGCCACCCGCCCCGCTGAATCCAGCTAGGAGGCCCCTGGCACTGCTCCGTGGGGGGGTGTGGGCAGGGAGGAAGTGGGGGAGCCAGCCCCAGCCCCTGAGGCAGACAGGACCCACGAGGAAGGGAGGCGAGCCTTCCTGTCCGCCCCCGCCCCGGCCCTCCCCCGAGGTGCGAGCATCGGCCTGGAAGGGGGCGTGGGAGCGCGTGTGCGGGCTCCGGACCAGCTCTGCCCTCGTTCGCTGCCCAGGACACAGGCAGGGGCTGCCCTGCCCACCCACGCCCACCTGGCACGGGGCCCCTAATGGATTTTAGAAAAAAAACAGCAACTGGCACATCCAGAACAGCGGCTGGCCCACAACCCGTGGGGACCGCCAACCAAACCCCGAACGCGGAACGGCGACCGGCCTCGCCAGGTCCCTCACGGCCAAGCGGGTTTGGGACAAACCCGTGAAACAAGCCTCGGCGTCCCCGTCATCGGGAGCTGCTGGGAGCACGGCCCCCGGGGCTCCTGGCTCAGCCCTCGGCCCCGAGCGCTCTCCTCGAGCCCGCGTCTCCCACCACATGCAGCTCCCAGAAACGCGCGTGGCCCCAAAGCAGAACGCCTGGCTCGAAGAGCCTTCGCCCCTCCCGCCCCCCAGCTCCATGGGGGACTTCTGAGGCCCGTCCTCGGGCACCAAGACCAGAAGACGCATAGACAGTAACAGAAATACAGGCCCAGCTCCCTCTGCCAGCAGCCTGTCGGGGCCTCCCGCCTCCGCTGCTCCCCTGGTCCCCCCTTCCCCCCCATCCACCCCCACTCCCGTCTTTCAGCAAAAGCCTGTCACCTCCTCTGGGGCCAGGCCCAGGGACAGGGTTTCCGTGGTGACACCCCATCCC
Organism: Myotis pilosus; assembly: GCA_036010255.1. NCBI lineage: Eukaryota > Metazoa > Chordata > Mammalia > Chiroptera > Vespertilionidae > Myotis > Myotis pilosus. Next base: position 77,963,756 of record JASKON010000010.1, read on the forward strand.
TGGCTCAGGCTGCAGAGGACCCTGCCCCAGAGCAGCCCCCCACCTGCCCCCCCCCCCCAGGCCCCGGTCTTGGGTCACAGTCTGTCGCGAGTCTTCAGCAGATCAGGGGAAGACACATGTCCCTCTCTGAACCAGGCGGCCGGACAGGTGAGTTGCAAGTCCTGCTCAGCCCCAGCTGCCCACTGGCGACCTTTCTTACTTAAACTCAAGATGATGTATTAACACACTTTATCGTGCTTCTCGCCAGCAGCCCGCAGAGAAGGCGATTCCTAAACATGGAGGCTTATTCGCTGAGGTCGTTCTTTCTGCCTCGGGGCGGCTCCAAGAACCCGGCTGCCACCCTGGCCCTGTCCTCGGCCCACACCCACCACCGTCCGTCAAGAGGGGCTCTTGGGGCAGCCATGGTCCCCGATCGGCTCCCTGGACAGCGTCTGCCCAGCCACGGAGCAAGAGGACCCCACAGTCCCAACATGAAATTGCTACACACACACACACACACAGAGATACACACACACACTCACACAAACACACTCACACACACAGATATACACAGGACACACACACGCACACATACACACACACAGAGATACACACACACACACTCTCTCTCACACACAAGGACACACACATGCACGCACAGACACCCACAGGACACACACACATAACACACAGTCACACACACAGGACACACACAGAGGACACTCACACACACACTCACACACACAGGACACACACTCACACACACACACACACACACACACACACACACACACACACACACACAGAGGACACTCACACACACACTCACACACACAGGACACACACACTCACACACATACACACACAGGACACACACACACACACACACAGAGGACACTCACACACACACACACACAGGACACACACACATAACACACAGTCACACACACAGGACACACACAGAGGACACTCACACACACACACACACACACAGGACACACACACTCACACACACACACAGGACACTCACACACACACACACACACACACACAGGACACACACACACACACACACACACACACAGAGGACACTCACACACACACTCACACACACACTCACACACACACACACACACACACACACACACAGGCCTGGCCACCCTCCCCGACACCTGACAACTCTTCTAAGTTCTTTGAACTTTCCTGTTCGGACCCAAATGGGGGAAAATCCAAATAAAAGCAAATACAAACACTTTGAAAGGAGCGTTCGCCACGGCAACGGCGTCAATCTGTCACAGGGGCCGGAGGGGAGGCGCGTCCGTCACCGCCGTAATAACTACATATTGAACACGAGACTTGATTTATTCGCAATGAGATCACGCAAGAAGCCACTATTGACGAATGGCAGCAATTTTAGACACCCCAGATCAATACCCTTTAATCGAGTCAAATCTCAACAAATTAAATTAACGCAACATTCCAAAATCGCCCCAAACTAGGCAAGCAAGTGTGTGTGACGTTCCCCGCGTGGCTGCGGGTCACGGTCATGAGTCCCAGCAGGGTTTTTATTTATTTACTGAAAAATCTAGACGCATGTCAGGCGATGCCAGCGGCGGCGGTGCCGGGCCACGTGAGCCCTGTGGCTGGAAGAGGAGTCTGGGCCCCGTCAGTGGCCACTTTGGAAGCAAACGTGTCCCCCACCTGCTCACCACCCACCACAGTCCCGGGTGAGGAGACAATCGGCTCAGGGCTCCTGGAGACAAACGCAGATCCCACTGCGCCCAGGGGACCAGGGGACCAGGACACACACACAGGATACACACAGGTGACCAGGGAACCAGGGGACCAGGGGACCAGGAGACCAGGGTACCAGGACACACACAGGGGACCATGTGACCAGGTGACCAGGGGACCAGATGACCAGGTGACCAGGGGACCAGGTGACCAGGGGACCAGATACCCAGGGGACCAGGGGACTAGGAGACCAGGTGACCAGGGGAGGGGACCAGGGGACCAGGGGACCAGGTGACCAGGTGCCCAGGTGGCCAGGTGCCCAGGTGACCAGGTGACCAGGGGACCAGGTGCCCAGGAGACCAGAGGACCAGGTTACCAGGTGACCAGGTGACCAGGGGACCAGGGGACCAGGTGACCAGGGGACCAGGGGATGAGGGGACCAGATACCCAGGGGACCAGGGGACTAGGAGACCAGGTGACCAGGGGAGGGGACCAGGGGACCAGGGGACCAGGGGACCAGGTGACCAGGGGACCAGATGCCCAGGGGACCAGGTGACCAGGGGAGGGGACCAGGTGACCAGGGGAGGGGACCAGGTGACCAGGGGAGGGGACCAGGGGACCAGGGGACCAGGGGACCAGGGGACCAGGGGACCAGGTGCACCTGCACAGTCACAGGGAGCTCTTCGTCACCCACAAACGACATGAAGGTCGCCGTTGCCCCCGCCCAAGCAGCTGTGACGTCGCACAATGTAGCGCATTTGCAAGACCTGGTAACTTCCTTACTTAAAATCCAAAATTATGTATTAACACGGAAGCACCCAGATATGAGCCACAGGAGATGCCCAGTGGCAGCAGCTAACGAGGCTGCTCCACCCCCGAGGCCTGACGCGTCCATGCCAGCACCCCCGCCGGGCTGTCCCCAGGGACGACAGGGTCCCCACAAAGCTGGAGGTGCCCACGTACCAGTTGGCGGCAGCTGTTCCCTAGGACTCACTTTGGAGATTCTTTTTTTTTTTTTTTTCATTTCAGAGAGAGAGGGAGAGAGAGAGAGAATCATCAATGATGAGAGAGAATCATGGATCGGTGCCTCCTGCACGCCCCCCACTGGGAATCAAGCCAACAACCCGGGCCTGTGCCCTGACCGGGAATGGAACCGTGACCTCCTGGTTCATGGGTGGATGCTCAACCACGGAGCCCAACTGCGCAGGCTGGACATCCTGTCACACCTGGGGTTTTCCAATGCCCGTCCTCCGTACACTCGGTGTGAAGCAGAGCCTGTCTGTAGAAGCTCAAGGACGACCAGCAGCTGCTGTCCTTGCTCAGCAGTTGGAGATGCCAGAGGCAGGAGACAGCCCCACGCTCGCCCAGCCGGGTCTCAGTGTCCCCTCCCTCTACCACACATGTGTGTAAATGTGTGTAGGTCCATGCATGTGCATGCATGTGCATGCGTGTTGCATGAGCAGATAGGTGTCGGTGCAGGCGCGCACGGCGTGCATGGAGGTTTGTGTTTGCATATTTAAGTGGGTCAGGAAACATTCTCAGAAGACCGATGTCTTCCTCAGCTCAGCATTTCCTGTCTTGTCAGGATATTAATACTAAAAATTATGAGACATAAATGGGGCTGGTTAACACAAAGGCCATAAAATATGTGTTTCTAATGGAGCCTGCGCACGAGCAAATCTGTCTTCAGGCAGCTGAGGGGCCCCTGAAAGAAGAGGGGTGTCTGCTCAGCTCCAAGCGGCAAGAGGTGCCCCCCCGGATCTCAGGGTGTCCCACTCCCTCCCAGGCCGGGCCTCCATCTCTTTCTATCTCTGTGAACTCTCCTGTCTAGCTAGTTATCTATTACATGTGTATGTATCCATTACTCTATCCATCCATTCACACATGCATCCATCCACCCATTTATCCATCCACCTACCCATCTATTCATCCATCCATCCATCCACCCATCTATCCATCCATCCATCCATCCATCCATCCATCCATCCATCCATCCATCTACCCATCTATCCATCTATCCATCCATCCATCCATCCATCTACCCATCTATCCATCTATCCATCCATCCATCCACCCACACATCCATCTATCCATCCATCCATTCACCCACACATCCATCCACCCACCCATTTATCCATCCATCCACCCATCTATCCATCTATCCATCCATCCATCCACCCACCCATCTATCCATCCATTCATCCATCCACCCATCTATCCATCTATCCATCCATCCACCCACCCATCCATCTCTTAGTATCATCTATATCTCATCTATCTATACATCTATCAATCATCTATCAATCAACTAGCTAACCATCCATTATCTATCATCTATCTATGTATCCCTGCATCTATCGATCAATAAGCCATGATTTACCTATACATACATTGGGTTGCCTCGGGCCCCCTCCCATCCACCTAATTTGAATATGAAATGGACACAGAAGCTGAGGAGGCGCTCTTGGCCACGTCTGGATCCATGTCGACCTTCCTTGGCCAAAACTCTAAGAAGGAAGAAGTCATTGCAGACGGCTCCTCCCTAACGAGCATGCTTCCCCCAAAGTCACCGGCCGCGCTTATCCTGATCAGCAGAATATTCCGGAAAGAGCTGGAACGGGTCCCAATGCTCCTCAGGGAGGACGGTGGTGCTGGGGACGCTGGTGCCGGGAAGATGGCACCGGGACAAGGCGCCTTCCTCTGAGGACCAGCACCCCGCGGCCCGCACACCTGGCTCGGCCCCGGCCCTCTGCCTGCACGGAGAGCAGGACTCAGCTCATTACAGACCCGGCCGCCCGTGTTGGGGGGAGTGGAGTGGAGTTCGCTCCAGGAGACTGAGCTGGTAAAGTGGGTGTTTGAATCCTACTCTCCCCTTTCTTACGCAGCAGCTCTCAGGAGGGATCCTCCGGGCCCCTCCCTGTCCACAGCCTCGTCCATTGTTAACGATGTCACTGCCCAGCCCCTATATGCTGTCCCCCGTTAGCAGCCAAGGGTCTCATTTCTCACTGTGTCCTCCTGCCACCACCCCCCCTCACGCCACCCAGGGGCCTTTGGGGCTTCCTCTCCGGCTGGTTGTTCATGGTCAGTTTCTAAAGAAAGACGTCCAGGGCCGGGCCTGAGGCCAGATGGACCCACCCTCCTGGGAGCCGGCCCACCCCCTCCCCCTTGTATGGAGCTACTGCTCTGACGCAGACGGGGACACAGCACCATGCGCTACTCCAATGTCACAGTCCCGCCCGCGCAGAGTGGACGCCGGGAAGAGCAGGAGGCCTCCGCACTGGGTCTGGCTTTCCCGGGGCTCGAAAGGGCTCGTTTTTGGCTCAAAACACTGGTGAGGCGGCCTGGTGATCGATCAGACACGGGCGTGGGGTCCCGGAGACAGAGTTCAAACCCGGCCCCCGGAAGTGGCGACACGGCCCCTGCCTCCACCTCAGGCCCCACTTCCAACACAGAAGCCGTGGGGCCACTGCAAGGTGTGCAATGAGGAAGAGGGGGATCCTGGAGGATCCCTGCCCGAGACACAGCGAAGGCCCCGCACACAGGTGGGAGTCAAGGAAGGTCAAGGGCGTCGCCGCTGAGGAGGAGGAGGAGTGTGACTGTCGCAGGCGCCAGGAGCCAAGTCAGACTGCAGATGCAGGGAGGTGTCTCGGCCCCATCCGTCTCCTTCCACTCACCCAGTTTTGAAATATGACCGTCACCGCCGCCAGCGAGCGCACACCCGCGCGTGCCTGCCGCGGACGATTTATGGAGACATCCCGCCCGTCACGGGAGACTTACGGGCCCCATAAATACAAAGGATCGCCCGCGAATCCCCAGCCGCGCTCTCGGGCTGCGGATCCGCGCTTGGGCCGGGGCCCAGACACACAGAGCAAGTGTGATTGAGTGAGACTTTTTAAAGTTTTGTTTGGATTTATTCCTAAAAGCTCCTTCACCCGGGGACGCGGCTCCCTGCTGGCACAGATGCTGCCCGGCCATGAATCAGAGGCAGGATCTGAGCAGCGTCCAGGGGGAGCGGGGAGGAGGCCAGCGAAGCAGGAGGACCGACGGCAACTTCGGTGCCAAAGTAAGATGGCCGGGACCCGTCCCTGGGCTGGGGGCGCGGTGCCCGGAACCACCGGTGCCTGTGGGAACCTCGTGCTCCGTGGTGGCCTCCACACCGGCCCCAGCTGGGCACAGGTCTTTATGGCGCCCCCCCGGCGCTGTGCAGGTGGCCCACCGGCCACGTAGGGGCATCGATGCGGCAAGTGACCAAGTGGCATCAGGAGACCACGGACCCCGAGCTTGGACACTCGGCCAAGACAGCGCTGAGGGCCAGGCCGCGTTTTCAGCCATTAAACATGGTGTCAGTGAGCCCGTTTAATTAAATGTATTAAAAAAGGAGGGGCCCGGCCGGCGGGCCTCAGTGGCTGAGCATCAACCTATGAATCTGGAGGCTGAGATTCGATCCCTGGTCAGGGCACAGGCCCGGGTTGTGGGCTCCATCCCCAGTGTGGGGCATGCAGGACGCAGCCGATCCATGATTCTCTCTCATCACTGATGTTTCTCTCTCTCTCTCCCTCTCCCTTCCTCTCTGAAATCAGTAAAAATATATGAGAGAGAGAGAGAGAGAGAGAGCCTTATCTCCCTCACTGTCACCGAGCCGCCTGGGGAGAGAGTCCCTAAGTTTTCCGGAAGCGGCCCCCCCCCCGCCCGCGGGCACCACAGAGCCGCACTCTCTCCTTTCCCATAAGCTCTCAGCACATTGACAGCCTTTGCATAAAGGACTTTTGCTTCTAATCGTATCGATTTTACCATAATTAATTTTTAATGAATTTTCCAAAGCGTGTGTATGTACCGGCCAGCCTATCTCACCGCGTATTAACACGGCCATTTCCGCGCTGAAGGTGGGTGTTAAATGAGGGTGAATTTATTAGCACTCGAGATGGGCTGACGTTAACCCAATTATCATTTGCATTTTGCCATTTATGCTTTGGGATGTGATAGGACGCCGATAGCAGAGGCGAGGTGATGGGATTCACCGCCCGCATGCGGGGACATCTGCTGAATTCTAACCACGGCGCGACCTGCTCGCGGGCAGACTCCCACGGGGGCCACGGCCCACTGTCCCGCTGGCTCTGCCTGATGGTGGGCACCGGACGCTGGAGCCACAGCCCCACCTGGTCCAGAGCCAGGAGGAATGGGCCCGGCCTTGTCCACACGGCACCAGGCTGGCGGGAAGCCGGGCGATGACCGCCAGGCCGGGCTAGCGGGCAGTGTCCTTCGCTCCCTGGGACCCAGTGGACTCTGCTCGCCTCCAGCCGGACCTGGGGAGCGGCTGGATGGGCAGCAGGAAGAGGAGGGGAGCGAGAAGTCCGTCCCAGGAGAGACCCGCCCCGAGGTGCACATGCGCAGGATGGGTGACCGCTGTCCGCTGAGGCAGCGCGACCCCCGAGGTGTGGTCCCAGCGCAGAGGACAGCTGCCCTCCTTACCCCTTCCCGGCGGCCGGCGTGTCCTGTGGCATCACCAGGTTCCAGGACACAGGGGAAGTGGCGATGAGAGACCCAGTGGCACCAGTGCTGTGGAGTCTGTGTTGTCAGGGACACGACACCCTCACCGCCCCCCCCAATAAAAGGAGGCTGACCTCCCTCCTGCCAAGCAGGGCGCTCCTGGCGCCCTAACTCAGGGGCAGGTGGACACCCACCCAAAGGCGGACCGTGTTGGGGAACCTCACTCAGTCTCGTGTCTCCTGAGGGTGACATCCCGGCCTGTGAGCCCCGGGGAGCAGGGAGGCGGGCAGGGCGCTGCACACACCCCACGGGCCGTGTGTCTCCCCTCGGCCAGACCGCCCGGTTGATGGATGCATTGCACCACGTGCCTGTTCACAGGATTTACACCCGCGTGAGAGGAACGTTGGGCACCGGGCCACCGACCTCATTCCTGCCGGGAGCAGCTCCTCACTTTAGCTAATGGGCAGATGGCGCAGGGAGTGAGCCACAGCCCGCACCACAGACACCCCCCTCCTCAGGGCGTTCCCGGGCCACGCAATCCGCACCTCACAGGCTCAGAGACGGGGCTGGTGGGCTCAGTGGGCCGGTGGGCTCTGTGGCAGGTGAGCTCTGTGGGTAATGGGCTCTGTGGGCAGGTGCTCAGAGATGGGGCAGGTGGGCTCTGTGGGCAGGTGGGCTCTGTGGGCAGGTCCTCGGAGATGGGTCAGATGGGCTGGACTAGGGTGAGGGACAGTTGAAGGGCACAGCCGGGCACTCACTCAGCCCCTGAGGCTGCCCGCCCCCACCGTCCCTGACCCAGCTCACCACCCACTGAGGATCTTGCCCAGCCACGAGGAACACAGGTGTGTCCCCAAAGGAGCCACACCCACCCAGGTGGGCAGCACCCACCTAGACCACGCCCCAGAAGGCTGACTTCCCTGTGGCCGGGGGTCAACCTCCTTCCATCCTGGGCCTCCCCGTCCCCCGCATGACAGGGGTGAACCCCGCTGTGTCCTCACCTGGGCTGCACATTAGGGGAGGAGCCCAGAGCCTGCCCCGCCCTGGCTGGTACCTGACCTCAGGCCCCTGGTACCTACCTGCCTGCGGAGTCCCCAGGAGGTCCCAGCGGCAGCCAGAGGGGGACATGGCTGTGTCTGTGGTTCTCATGGGGCCCTGGGACAGCAGCCAGGGCTCCTCTCTGACGCCCACATTTTCCACACGCACACCCCCAAACCAAGAATCAGCAGCTGGGGTGGGACCCCCGGGCTCGCTGCACCTCCTGGAGCTTCTGGGCCAGCATCCTGAGTCCCTCACCGCAGCTGACCGTCCGACCTCGGGCCCCGCATCTGTCCTCCATCCTGCCTCCCACCCAGGCCTGCGAGCCGCTCCCTCCGGGCCCTCCAGGAAGAAGCAGGACATGTGAGTGAGGCTCCCCGGGCAGGTGCGGCAGAGGGGGCGCTGCCTGTGACCCCGCGAGCATGTCCGCGGAGCCAGTCCTCCGCCCAGACTGGAACCGGCCAGGTGCCGCTTCCAGAGCCGGACGAGGTGGCCGGGCGCTCCAGGGGGACCCGAGGCCCAGGGCGCAGAGCAGGGGGACCTGGCCACCACACCACACAGGCAGCAGGGGCTGACCCTGGGGGGCCAGAGCAGCCACACGGGGGCCTAGACAGGGAGGGGGCCTGGGGGGAGTGGGGGCTCCACCAGCAGAAGCCCCTTGAGCTGTGGCCCTGAGAGGAAGTGGGCAGAGGAGGGAGGGTCCCAGGCTGGTCAGGACGCCCCAGGCGCAGGGATCTTGCACCCCCAGGCGCGGGTGGCACAGGCACACACAGAAGGGCCTGTTCCCGACCTACTGTGACCAGTGTCCCTGGAAGCTCCCCGCCGCCCAGACCGCATGCCGGCCGGCCGGTAGGGTCCAGGTGGCGTCCAGGTGTCTGTCCACTTGGCCCCCAGGGCAGGGGGGCCTGCAGTGCACAGCGTGACCCCCAGGTGGCAGTGTCACCCCCAAGAGGCCTGGTGGGACAGGGCTGCCCTCAGGGTTCCTTGGTAGCAGCTTTGGGGGGGACGGAGAAGGGCTGGTGGTGGGAAAGGGGGCGCCCGGAGAGCTGGAGGAGCCGACTGCGCCCTGTGCACCAAGTCAGGGTACACCGTGGATGAGGCGCCCAGAAACCAGATATGAGCGCTCAAACCCGCCCCCCAGCACTTGCCCTGCCCTGGCTGACAGCCCCAGTCACCGCCCCTCCTCCCCTCCACCCCCCACCCCCTGACCCCCCCAGGCTCAAGGCAGCGCTTCAAACCCTTCAGGGTCTGCGGCTCCTGGAGGCCCCCTAAGGCCGGGTGTTCACTTCTGAGTCTGCCCCGCGCCTCCCAGATCCAAAGGCAACGCGTCCGCAGCTCCGTTTCCTGGACGTCGCCTTTTCTTCGCGATTCTTCCTTCAGCTGAGCTGTTTCGGAGACATCCTCCCTCCCACAGCTCCACGCAGTTGCCCACATCGGTAAACGCTGGGTGCGAACGTCACACGGGGCCGCTGCTAAGGCTGTGGGGTGGCGCCCGGGCTGGGAGCTTGACCCCAGCTCCCCGCTGGCCTGGGAGCCACACGGCTCCCCCCGGCCCCCGGGACCCCCCCTCTACCTGCCCGCGGCCTCCCTTCCCCCCTTCCCTCCCTCGACTGGAAAGGCAGCCGGGGAGTTGCTGATCCCAAAGAACTGCTTTTTGGGGGGTGGGGGGCTGTGTCCCTTCCCTGGGGGATGGGAGCGGCTGGGGGCTCCTCAGAGACGCTGCCCAGTGGCCACCGCTAATGACCGGAGCTCCTCCAGGAAATAGAGCCAACCCGCCAGCAAGGGCCGGTCACGCACGGGCTCCCAGAGAAACGCCTGGGACAGCCCCTCCTCGGCCCGTGGCACCCGGACCCCAGACACCGGTGAGGCAGCCAGGGCGGGGGCGGGGATGGGGAAGGGGTTCGGAGCAGGCAGGCTGTGCCCAGGGCCAGGGCTTGTTTCCCAGGCCAGCTGCTCCTCCCCCCCCCTGCCCCCTCCCCCACACCCCCTGTCCCCACGCCTCAGGCAGCCGCGAGGCCTCATAAATCCGCCCAGCGTGGAGCCCGGGACCTAACGAGTCCCCCAGGCGCACAGGGAGAGAACAGGGAGAGAACAGGGAGGGAACAGGAAGGGAACAGGGAGAGCGAGAGGCAGGAGCCCTGAGCTGATGGGCCTCAGAAGGGGCATTAATGGAGCGAGTCCTCCGCTCAAAACAAAACACAGCCCCGAGTGCCAGCCGCAGAGCGGGTCTCACAAAGCGGGCTTCCCCCTGGGCTCCAGCTGACAGGCAATGCCTCTGAGAGAGGCAGAGAGGGAGAGGGAGGGAGAGAGAGAGAGAGAGAGAGAGGGAGAGAGGGAGAGAGAGAGAGAGAGGGAGAGAGAGGGGGGAGAGAGGGGGAGAGAGGGGGGAGAGAGAGGGAGAGAGAGAGAGAGGAAGAGAGGGGAGGGGGAGACAGAGAGAGATCGTCTGGGAGCCAGGCCCTCAGAGAGAGAGCCTTGGACTGTTCCGCCGGGGGGGCCCCCTGTCCTGGGCCTTTGGAGGCGGGAATAGAGGCGGAGGGGAGGGGAGTTACAATTGGCTGGTGGTATGCGGCGGGGGGGGGGGGGGGGGGATCATTTGATACAGAACCCCAGTGTGCCTGCAAGTGGCCCGACCCAGGCCCACGGGCCCTGCAGCCACAGCCCAGCGGTGAAGATTAGAACTTGGTGTCGTCGGGACCACGTAAGGGGAGGAGCACGGGACAAGGAGTCCTGGTCCCGTCGCTGCCGCGTGAGGCTGAGCTCACACCTGTTTCACACACTCTGTTTTGCTGGCTTCTGCCTCCCCACAGGGCCATGAACTCCACCGGGAAGGGCGCCCTGTACCCCGCACCCACCGTGGGGTGGTGCCTGGAAATACACGGTAAGTCACGTTTGCCAAGTCCGTGTGCTCCCGACACTTCTGGGCAGGTTTCGTCTGTGACTTCGTTTCATCGTCCCGCAGCCCTGCTGGGTGGACACCGAGAGGGCCGCGCCCGGTTCCGCAGGCACAGGGGTGTTGGAGCCTCAGCCATGGAGGTGCCCAGCAGATGCCGCCACGAGGGCCTGCTCTCCCTGGGTCCCCCCTCCCCTGCCCCCGTGCTGCTGCCATGGCCTCCCCCGTGCACCAGTCAGCTCGAGCTGCGTAACAAAGCACCACCCGGAGGTTTCCTCCTGAGTCCTGGCGTCTGGACGCCCGAGTCCCAGGTGCAGGCAGGCGGCTTCCTCCCGAGGCCTCTGTCTTCGGCTGGTGGCCAGCTGCCTCCGCCCGGTGTCCACCTGTGTGCCTGCGTCCTGGTCTCTGCTTGTAAGAACGCCAGACCTATTGAGCTGGGGGCCACCCCAGGGGCCTCATTTTAACTCAGTTCCCCTTGGAAGACCCTGATGCAGCCACACACTGCGCATCGGGGAGTCCAGGCTCCGACACGTGGATCCTGGGAGACGGGGTTCCTCCAGGAGCTCCAGGCGCCCGGGCCCCTTTCATCCGGAACAAGGATCTCCGCGCTCATTTACCCGGCGCACGGCGTGTCCGCCTTCACTTCCTTCTCAAGAGCTCGCTGCTCGGCAAAGCCTCTTCATCTCGGAGTTTAAGGAAGAAAAGGAGGGAAGCAAGCCCACTTGAGCTTCACGTTTGAACAGGGAAATCTCATTAAGCTGGGCTCACGGGGAAGGAGCCGAGGACCGGGGGGCTTCCGCGGAGAGGACTCCAGAAGCTTCTCCAGCCACCGCGGTCCTTGTCGGCGGAGAGAACCACCGGGGACACGGACGCGGAGCACGGTGACTGGTCGCGTCGCTCGGAGGCAAAGAGCACGCACACCTTCTTCTCTTTTTAAATGTATTTGTATCGATGTCAGAGGGGACGGAGCGGGAGAGAGAGGAACATCAGCGATGAGAGCGAGTCACTGACCGGCTGCCTCCCGCACGCCCCGCACTGGGGGTGGAGCCCGCAACCCGGGCCTGTGCCCTGACCGGGAATCGAACCGTGACCTCCTGGCTCATAGGTCGACGCTCAACCCCTGAGCCATGGCGGCCAGCTTCCTTTTTTATTATTATTTATTGTTGACACTAATTGCCCTGATCAGGCTGACCCCTCCCTCCCGAGCTGACCCCCTCCCTCCCGAGCTGACCCCCTCCCTCCCGAGCTGACCCCCTCCCTTCCAGGCTGACCCCCTCCCTCCCAGACTGACCCCCTCCCTCCTGTTCACCCTCCCTCCTGTTCACCCTCCCCGTGTGGTTAAGGGCAGTTGCCTGAACACCGCACCGGTGGTCTCTCCCCCGCCCGCGGCCTAACGGACTCCAGGGGCCCGGGCCGAGCACGTGCGGCTGAGGCGGCGTCTCAGGACGCGGGTGGCACGCAGCCTGTGGGTAATTCCCGCACCGCCTCCCTCGGAGGGACAGTAAAGGAATCAGTCAGCACCAGGGAGTCAGAAAACCCTCTTCCCTTAAGTGCGTGGGGGCGGGGTTTCCAACGGAGCCAAACCCGACTCCCCCAGGCTCACTGGCCGTTAAATGAGGTTATCAGCTCCCCGAGCAGCGATTAAACGTGTCAGCAAAGCCACCCGGTGCCACCGAAGCACTTAATTTTCATTAAAAAGTGACACCGCCAGCAATTACCAAGGACGAGCCGCAGTCACAGGTGCTGACACTCACGGCACAGAGGGCGACCCCGAGACGCCACACGCCCCAGGTCTGTGCCTCGCCTCCTCCGGGGCCACGGGGGCTCGGGGCGCCTGCTTCCCGCCCCCCATCAGGCCACACGTCCACCCCCCTCCCCCCGCACCCCCGGGTGACACTAATCCCCAGGGTGCGAGGCCAGCGGCTGTTCATCACGGACTCACTTCCTCCACTCACACCCTTCGACCTGGGCCACTTAATGGAAACACAACTGATGCCGCCCTCCTCCCCTCCCTCCTCCTCCCCTCCCACCTCCTCCCCTCCCTCCTCCCAGCCCTCCCCTCCCTCCTCCCCTCCCTCCTCCCCGCCCTCCTCTCCTCTCTCCTCCCTCCCTCCTCCCCGCCCTCCTCCTCCCTCCTCCCCCCGCCCTCCTCCCCGCCCTCCTCTCCTCTCTCCTCCCTTCCCTCCTCCCCCCCCCCCCCCCCCTCCTCCCCTCCCTCCTCCCTTCCCTCCTCCCCTCCCTCCTCCAGTTCCTCCTCCCTTCCCTCCTCCCCTCCCTCCTCCCCTCCCTCCTCCCTTCCCTCCTCCCCTCCCTCCACGCCTGGGAGGCTCAGTGCTGCTGAGAATAACAGCAGGGCACCTGGAGCCCCTGCAGCAGCCAGGCCCCCACAGGACACTGCAGGGGTGTGTGGCCGCCAGCGGGAGCCACCACCCACGGACCAAGCCCCAGCCTCAACCCCAACTCGAACCCTGCCCCCAACTCCAACTCTAACCCTGGCCCCATCCCAACCCCAACCTGAACCTGAACCCTAAACTGAACCCAAACACCAACACCAATTGTAACCCCAACCCAACCCTAACTCTAACCCGACTCCAACCTGAACCCTAACTCTAACCCTAACCCAAACCCAGCCCAAACCCCAACCTAAGCTCAAACCCCGACCTTAACCCAAACTCGAGCGGAACCCTAAGTTGCACAGCAGCCCTGTTGGGAAGATGGAAGCAGGTGCTCCGAGCCCGCCCCCTGCCCCCCGCCGTGCCTGACTGAGGGAGGCGAGGACACAGATGGGGTAAGCCAGCCGCCCTGGTCCCAGTCCGTCCTGTGAACGCAAACACCCGCTGAGCGAGGAGCAGGGCCCCAGGTCGAGGTCGCATAGCTGGAAAGTGGCCAAGTCAGGTTCTGAATCCAGGTGCACCTCTGCCCGTAGCTCATCGCCTCTCCCCTGCGCCCGGCGGGGTTTGCCAAACGAGGCCACATGCGGATGGTGACACTCGCCAAGTCTGCGCAGGGTCCTGAGGCTGGGGGGGGGCGGGGGGTGTCCCGGCTCCTGCCTCCCAGCGCTCTCCGCCTCCAGCGAGAGGCACACAGTGGGGGCACAAGAGGGGTCAAGACAGCAGCCCTGACGCAGAGGAGACGGAGCCACACACTCAGCTCTGCCCCGAGTGCAGAGCGGCGGGAGGAATGCGGGAAAGGGAGTGAGGAAGGCGTGAGCTAACACACACGGCGGTGGGGGTGGCTCCGTGGGCCAGAGAAGGCCCTAGAACGCAGACCACCTGCAGAACCCAGGCCTGGGCGCCCACAGGCAGGCGTGGTCCCACTCCCGGGGGGTAATGGGACCAGAAGTTCCCCCCAAAGCAGGACCCCGGCGCCGGGCTCACTGCTCCGCGCTTACGGGCTGGTGATGGCCTGGGCACTGTGGGCACGCTGTGACCGCAGGATCCGGGGCCCATGCAGTCGGGGCACCAGGCACCAAGGACCTGCCTGTCTGCCCAGCGCGGGGCTGAGGAACCCCGGTCGCTGTCCCAGCGCTGGTCCTGAAGCTGGAACATCCGCCAGAAATCCAGGGCCGGGAGGGGTGAGCTCAGAGGCAAAGAAAGCCAAAGGCCTCGGGCTCTGACGCAGGAAGAACTCGCAAGCCGACACCTGGAAATACTTCGGCCCAGGGCGCTGAGGAAGCCGATACACAAAACCCCAACGGCCCCGCAGCATGAATTCACCGCAAGTCACGCGACCTGCCTGGAGCAGTCTGACACAGACTTCAACACAAACCCACGGGCGAGGTGCAAGGGAACGAAGAAACGGCTTCCACTCCTGAAGGAGAAGTTGAGGACTAAATTGCAAACGTTACGTGGAACGAGGAGAGTGAGTAACAAAACACCATCCGTTAAATTCCGAAAACGAAAAGTACGGTCACCGAGAGAAACAGCAAACAGCTTCCATGGCATGAACCGCTTCCGTCTCTTCAGGGCGCCGTGCGGACATTCGGTCCACCTTCCACATGTTGGGGGGCCTGCCAGGTGCCACCCCCCCCCCCCGTCCTGGGAGCTGGACATTCCATGTGAACAACGCAGACGAAAACCCCTGCCAAGCAAGGGGACCTGTCCATCCTCGAAGGCTGTGCTGTCCACAGAGGGGACACTTAGATGGTGAGAGGCGCCGGCAGAGCAAAATCGAACAGCAGGGGAGTGGGCCACGCGGCTCCAGCTCAGGGGACCGCCTGGCGGGGGGTGGGCCCGGGCGGAGGGGGGCTGGGGGGTGAGGAGGCGGTGGGGCTGCAGCGCCTGCGCGGGATCCATTCGCCCTGTGGGAGCCCCCCACTGGCACAGGCTCCCGCGGGCACTCGGACCCCAGCCCAGGGCCGAGCGCAGAGCTGCCCCCAGGGCCCCGTGGAGCTGGTTGCAGCCCCGGTTCCTGCTGCTCCGAGGTGCTCGTCCTCCCTCTGCTCCCCAGTGACCTTGAGCTCGCGGAGCCGGCCTTGCTGGAGCCAGGGCGGGGGCGCTGCAGAGCCCTCCTGGGAGGGCGGGTGTGGGCCCAGTGGGCAGCACCGTCTTTTTAATTTTTTTTAATATATGCTTATCGATTTCAGAGAAGAAGGGAGAGGGAGAGAGAGCAAGAAACGTCAATGATGAGGGAGAGTCATTGATCGGCTGCCTCCTGCACGCCCCCCACTGGGGACGGAGCTCACAACCCAGGCAGGTGCCCTGACGGGGAATCGAACCCCGAGCTCCTGGTTCATAGGGTGACCTCAACCACCGAGCCACGCCGGCCGGGCTATTATTTTCACCTTTTAACGTTGCATGCGTCCCACGGCCCCACCGGCAGGGTCGTTCGCGCCGCTTTACCCCGGAGGCGCCAACACGCGGCTGCAGGAGGAGATGCCGTGGTGTCAAGGCCGTGGGTCGGAAACCACCCTACAGAGCCCGGCCCCGAGGGCTGGTCCCCAGCTTTGGGCAGCCGGGCGTCACTCTCAGGGACTGGGCCCCAGGCAGAACCGTGGCCAGCCACGCAGCCTGGAAGCCGGAGGCAGACCCAGGCCCAGGCTAGATGCTCAGGGGAGGCCAAGCCAGCAGGTTGGGGGCTCAGGGGGGTCACCAAGGCCAGGCAAACGCCAGCCTCAGGGGCGCTCTGAGCCAGACCGAGCCGGCCCCCCACCAAGGCCAGGCCGTGGCCTGTCACTGTGAACAGGTGAGCAGCTCCCATGTCCACATGTCTTCTTCGGGGGCATTCTGACTACTTTGGGGCGTTTCTTCTCTCACATAAAGTTTGAAATCACAGCTCCACACAGCACCCTCCTGGGACTTGGACCTGAAGTGCACGGCTCTTCCAGGTCAATTCGGAGAGAAGGGACATGTTTACAATATCGTCGTGAACTATTCATAAATAAGCAGTAGATCTCAACTTATTTAAGACATAAGGACGTCTTCTACAGCATTTAAAGCTTTTACGACAGCCTGGCCTGTGTGGCTCAGTGGTTGAGCATCGATCTAGGAACCAGGAGGTCAGGGTTCGATTCCAGGA
This sequence comes from Myotis pilosus, assembly GCA_036010255.1. Lineage (NCBI taxonomy): Eukaryota > Metazoa > Chordata > Mammalia > Chiroptera > Vespertilionidae > Myotis > Myotis pilosus. The sequence goes on from JASKON010000010.1 coordinate 77,980,401, forward strand.
CAGGGCACAGGCCTGGGTTGTGGGTTCGATCCCCAGTGGGGGGCGGCAGGAGGCAGCCAATGGATGAGTCTCCCTCCTCACTGGTGTTTCTATCCCTCTCTCCCTCTCCTTTCCTCTCTGAAATAAAATTTTTAAAAGAATTCCTGATTGTTTTTTTTAATTACTACAAAGATCTTGCATATCTTTCATTTGTTCTTAGTTCCCTTTTACTGCCATTGCTATTTTTACCGTGCATTTGCTTAATTTAAATGTTTAATTCATTGACGCTGCTGTGCAGAGATGCAATTGGCTTGTAAACTGGTCTTGTATCCGGGAATCTTCCTAAATACTCTAAACGATATGTACAGTTTGTCTCTACGGTAGGTTGGACTTTTCCAAGACAGGCGTGTCATTCTACAGCAGTTTTATTTCTTCCTCCTGGTCTCTGCACTTGTATTTTTCTTGTCTTATGGCTCCGTTTAGTTCCTCCAACACAGCAGCCATGTTCCTCGCAGGGGCCAGCGGACGTGCTTGGCTTAAAAAAACGCTTTAGTGGTTTTGCTGTTGTTGGCAATGGTGTCAGCGAAAGGTTTTCAGAATCTCCCTGGCTGTTTTGCAGGTTGAGAGAGATGAGCTTCGTCATAAAAGAGCCCTGGATTTAAGGAAACGCTTCCGCTGCATCGAGCTGAACGTGTTTTCCTTCGGGCTGTTAGTGTGGAAGCAAATGGGTCTGTTCTCAGAGTTTGCTTTCTCGACGAAAACCAGCTCCGTCGCCGCAGACGGTCGGCTCGCTCCTCGCGGCGCACTCGGTGAGCGTGTTTCTAGGATTTCTGCAGGACGTTCACGCTTGAGGTTAGGCGGGCATTTCCCTTCCTCCACCGGCCTTGGTTTTGATAGCAACATTTTAACGTCTTACGTGTTGATTTCGCAAAAATACTCTCTGAAAAGTTTTGTGGAAGAATAAAAGCATCTATTCCTTGAGGCGTGAGACGGTCTGGGAGCAGCGTGTTCTTTATAAGAAGATAAAGAACTGAATTCCATTTCCTTAATGGTTATGGGAATATTCAGATTTCTCGTTTGTCTTCGGCCCGTTTGGGGCATTTATCATCTCCAAGGAGTTTGTCTCCGTTTTCCAATTTGCTGTCTGCAAAGGGCTCGTGGTTCTCTATTAACCTTCTGTCTACGTGGCAGCTCCGCGCCAGGATCTATGACGGGATGGAGCGAGCCACCCTGCAGCCCGTAACACACACCACGTTATACGCCCAAAAGAGGAGGCGTGTTTATTGCTGAGCAATTACCTCCGAGTTATTAATGATTTTTGTCTTCTTGTTTGTACTTCTCTTATATTTTCCAATTTTCATGATGAGCATGTAATGAACCGGGGAAAATGCACAAATATTTCTTTGCCCCCAAAAGAGAGAAGAGAAACTGGACTGTTAGTCAAAGCATTTGCTCGGCCTTCTCTGCCTGCGTGTCTCCGTCCAGCGCCGACCACGCCCCACCCTCCAGGCCTTTCTCTTCCTCCCCCGTCGACACTGTCCTGCCGGCCGCCCCACCCCCGGGTGCCCGGCGACAGACAGAGGGGTGGACGTTCACCTTGAGCCAAAGAGGAGCTTCCTTCTCCCTCCGCCGTGTCCCTGTGGGCCGGACCCGGTCCTTCCCCATCCCAGGCCGTCCTGACCCAGGTGGGGGCAGCCGGGCTGGGACAGAGCCCGCCCCAGGGGACCGTCGGGAAGTACGGACACCCCATCAGGCCGCCTGACAGTGGCACTGCCACGGGCGACGCTGGGACCCGAGGGCTTTCTGTGGGCTGGGCTCCGCGTGTTTTCTCATTTAACCCACAAAACTCCCCGACTTCCTACCCGCAATGGGGGCAGCAGGGAGGGGATGTTGCCGGGCACAACGGGGGGCAGCGGGGCTGGGATTCAATGCTGGCTCCTGGAATCGGTCTCTCTCCATCGTGACCCCATCGCACCCCGGCTTTGGAAAGCAATGGGGGAAGTGGGGGAGGAAGTCACCAACCCTCCCCACAGACGTGGCTGAGGAAGAAACAGGCCAACCAGCGGGTCTGCAGCCACGGGCCCTCGGGCAGACGCCCCACAGGACGAGTCCAGATCAGCCCCGAGGACCCCGTGGGCCGAGGTCCTCCGAGCTTCCCAGCCACAGGAGGGCTGTGGTGCGTCCCTGCTAGATCCCAGACCCCGTCAGGTGACCTCATTGGGCAGAAGGGACTTGGCAGACGGACGAGGTTACAGGTCCGAGATGACCCTGAATTATGGGCGGGCCCTCAACGCCACCCGGGACCTTAGATGAGCGAGGAAGGAAGGAGACTTCACCCACAGGGGGGAGGCCAAGCCAGCGGGGCACCGACGGGGCAAGGCGGCCACAAGCCCAGGGAGCAGGAAGGAGCCAGGGGCAGTCCCCCCGGAGCTTCCGGAAGGAACCAGCCCTGCCAGCACCCCGACCTCAGCCCCTCGGACCCAGTTCAGCCTCTGACCCCCAGGGTGCTGTTGGCACCACCGAGTTTGGGGTCCTCTGTGACAGCAGCCGCGGAGGCTCACACCTCCACCAGGCCGGGCCGGCCCCTGCTCTCCAGCCCCAGCTCCAGCCACAGAAACAGGGAAGCGAGTTCCCAACACATCCGCTCACGCAGGCCCGGCCTGTCCGCAGGGCTTGCAACCGACTCGTACAGCAGCAGCACGTAGACAACTCGAGGGAACCTGAAACGCAGCCAAATCGTCTGCTCTCCATGCACACCAGGTGCCCGGGGCGGGGGAGGGGGGGCATGCAGGGGTGTGCCTCTGCGGGGCATCACTTTCTGTGAGCCTCAACGCTCCCTTTATTTTATCCCTCAAAACACTCGCAGCGACAGCGCAGCCGGCGTGGCTCAGCGGTTGGGCATCGGCCTATGAACCAGGAGGTCACGGTGCGATTCCCAGTCGGGGCACATGAGCAGTGCAGGCAGCTGGTCAGTGGTTCTGTCTCCTCAGTGATGTTCTCTCTCTCTCCCTTCTCCCCTCCTCTCTGCAATCAATTAAATAAAACTCACGGAGCCAGATCTCCGTGGCCCGCGGCCTCCACGCATCCTTTCCTGTTAGTTAGGAAAAGAGGGATCATCGCTCTGGGCCGAGCCCACAGCCCGACAGCCTGGAAGCTGGTTCCAGAATCGGGGCCCAGGGCCGGCGTGAGACAGCGATCTCCTCTCGGTTAATTGCCGGTCTCTCGCTGGAGGTGGGGGGAGGTGGGGAGCGGGCATGTCTGTGGGCAGGAAGTGGCCGCGGCAGCGTGACCGGCCAGGGCTCCACTGGGCTTCATTAATGGAGACAAATGAGGAGCTGCCCGTGCCCGGACCGCGTGCCAGCTGGGCCAGCCCCGGAGGCTCAGTGGGCGGGTAGGCGACAGCCGGGAGCAGGGGGTGGAAGAGGGGCAGCCCCAGAGGAGGGCACGTGCGGGGCACACACAGCGGGGACGTGCCCGCCACACTGGTCCAGGGCGCCTGCCCATCTGTGCGGGCAGCCAACACAGTGCCCCCGACCGAGTCCTTAAACGACAGCTTCATTTTCTCGTGCTTCTGGGGGCCAGAGGGCCAAGGTCTGGGTGTGGCAGGGGGTGTCCTCGGGCTCCCCCTGGTGTACGAGGCCGCCCCCTCCCTGGGCCGCACAAGCCTGACCTCTGCTGTCGGCGTCCCTGCTGGACCTTCTCCCACAAGGCCCCTCAGCTGGACGGGCCCAGGCCTCGCTCACTAACCCTCTGTAAGGACCGGACCCGCGTGGCTGCACTCAGAGGCCCTGGGGTTGAGGCTTCAACACACGGATGTGGGGACATGATTCAGCCCCAAGCTGAGGCTCACCCCTGGGCCACGAGGGAGCCCCGCCAGCGTCTGTCCACATCCGGGCAGTAGCTGCTGCTGGACGTGCCTTCTCTGCCCTCGTCCTCGTCGGGAGGAAGGGAGGAAGGCAGGAAGCCCACCCCCGGGGCCAGGCCCTCCTCGGCCCAGGAACCGCACCCCGACCTGCTTCAGGAAGGGGGGCAGTGGACGGGCAGGCCGGCTGGCCCGGGGCTTGTCCGGAAGTGGAAGAGCTCACAGTGGGTCCCAGGCTGCCCCTCCTGCGGGTGGCCCCCTAAAACAGGCTCTGCCCGGGGAGTGAGGACCCCAGACTCCATCTCAGTCCTGCACAGGCTCCCAAGGCAAGAAGGGGAACCACCCACAGAGACTTTAACCCCTAAACCTGCAGGAGGTGCTCCTTACCCCCTCCACCCCCCCTTAACCCCAAGGTGGCCGACAATTAGCCAGGCAGAATCCCTGCCCCAGCCCCTATCTCCCCCCCCCCCCACCCAGGGCATTCCAGGGACCAAAGGGCAAACTCTCTGTGATGGGGGGTCTCGGGGGCCCGGGGTGAGCTGTGTGTGTTGACTGAGCCCCCCCCCCATCCTCTCCATGCCCCCGAGAACCTTTCCTTCCCTCCTCCGTCCTCCTCTCCTCCCGGCGCGCCCGCCTTATCTACCAGCATCTCTCAGAACTCGGCCAGCGATGAGCCAAGGGTGAGCTAATATTTGCCGACAGAAAGGGCTCCCTCCAGAGTAAACAGGAGGGCGGTGCTGCCGGGTCCCTGGCGGCCAGGAGCTGACTGCAGACCTGCTGCCCTTTCGGACGGACGTGGCCAGGAACACAGAGGAGGCCGCAGGCCCTGGGCTCAGCTCCAACCCCCGAGCCGCAGGGAGGTTTCCCGTGCGGCACGGAGCCGGGCCCTGGGGCTGAAATCCGCCCCGGCACAGGGAGGCGCAAACGGCTCCAGAGCCCCCAGCCCAGAAGAAGCCGGGGCAGATGTCCAGCACCGTCCCGCAGGCAGGCCTGGCGGCAGCCGGGGACAAAGGAGACCCTGCATTTGGAGCTGGAGACCTGCTCCCGGTGGCCTCCGCCTGGCTGCACGCAGGTGCCCGGCCCCAGGATGCGGGGAGAACACACCTGTGCAGGTGGGCTCCGCTGATCTGTGCCAGGGGCCTGTCCAGGACGTGGTGGCCCAGGCAGGAGAACAAGCGGAGGCCCCCACACGTCACCCTGGCGGGAGCACCTAAGGCCCCCACCTCTGCAGAGCCTCTTCCGATGACCCAGGGGCCGGGCTCGGCTCTAGAAGCCCATACAGCTCACAGCCGGGCATCACACAGGAGGGCCCGGCCTCCCCCACGCCCCTCTCCCGCCCCGTGTCCGCACAGGCCGCAGCCCTGCCTCGGTCAGCGCCCCAGACCAGGCTCTGCCCACGCCCTCACGGACAGACCCTCGGCACCGGTCCCCTCGCTCAGGGCTTTAGGGCGGGCAATTCTGTGGCCCCCAAGCAGGAGAGCAGGAGCTGAACGGGGCACCGGCTCCAGATGGCGGGTCCCCTGGTCACACGGAGCCTCACGGGCTGAAGGAGGTCGGGAGGTCAGGAGGGCCTCGCCCGTCTGTGGCTGGACAGAGTGCCGGCCCGGCGCCTGAGCCCCCTGGCTGACCGCCCTGAGCCCAGACGTGTGGGGGGGACATGGGAGCAGCGGCTCAGGTCCCACTGCAAACCCTTTGGGTCCGAAGTGAGGTACACGTACATCAGTGACGAGAACGGCAGCCCATTCCGGGGTCTAACACGCGTTTCTCCCCCTTCTCCTCGCTTGTCTGGCACTGGGGCGCATGTTATGATGGCGATGCTGGTGTAATGGGGTTTCACGTTCGCTCCCAGGATGCGTCTGGTAGGTCGATGGTGCCCCGAGAGTCAAAGGCGTCTTAGGATTGGGGCTCTGGGGATGGTGGCCGAGCCCTGGTCCCAGCCCTGGCTCAGCACGACGGAGGCCCTCCCTCCATGGGAATCCAGGGGCCCCTGTGGGCTGTAAAGCCCCGAGGAGCCCTGGGGGCGGGGCAGGGGCTGCAGGGGCAGGCGGGGCTCCCTCCCTCACCTGGGTCAGAAGGGTCCTCACCTGGAGCTTTGGCACCTGGATTTCCACGCGGACCCCACCTCCCGCTGGGTGGGCTTAGCCTCCTCTACAGGCCGAGCATTTTAGCCCAAGTTCACCTCCCGAAATAACCTGGGCTGGGTGGGGAGGGCGGCCGGCCCAGCCCACGTGGCCGGTCTCGGAGCCGCCTGACTGTCCAGGCGAAAGCCACGGCCGCTTTGCTCCGATGAGTGAAAACCCCAGAGAGAGACGTGGTCCGTCTCCCCAGAAGCAGGCGGGGGCCACGGCGCACCCTTCCGATCAATAACCGATTATCTTGCAAATTCAATTCACCGCCTGACACCAGCCTGCGCTGATGGGCCCTGGCAGGTCCAGTCCTCTCAGGGACCCTCCAGAGAGGCCTCAGGGCGGGCTGGCCGCGTCCACAGGGGCCCGGGCCTGGGGGACCCCTACTCCACTCCCTGCCCACACCTGCCAACCATGAGCCCGCTGCCCAGGAGACACCCATCTGAGAGAAGCAAAACCCCACAACCCTTCCTCTAAGTTCAGCCATCAGGCCAACGACCTGGCTGCAGGCGTGAGAGCTGCTGGGGCCCCGACAGGTGAGGGCTGGGCAGGGTCACTGTGGTCTGCCAGAGCCAAGGAGAGGCCGGTATCGGCAAGACAAGCAGGAGCCAGTGCGGAGAGGCCGTGGGAGGGAGGGCGCCCTCATCCCTGCCAGGCTGAGAGACCCCACCCGTGCGTGGATTCGTGCACCGGGCCTCTAGTTTAATAATAAAAAATAAAAATTTTTAAAATAAATAAGTAAAGGCAAGGTCCAGGCAACGTGGGCGACGGAGCCAGCGTCCTTCCTCCCGGGGGTGCACTGTGCGGGACACTCCACCCCCTCGCCCGTCCGCTCAGCCCCTCGCTGCTCACTGCACCCCAGGACCCACCCGAGCCCCTGGATACCAGCGGCATGGCGTTAGGAGCCTTACAGCCATTCACTCCTCTCCCGGTGCCTCCTGAATAGTTCAGGACTCAGAGCCGTGAGCCACGGCAGACCGAGACGAGGGTCCCGGGGGACAGGGGTGACCACGGAGCTTGAGGCCCCTCCGAGCCGCCCAAGGGTTCCCGGACCGGTCAGACACCAGGGCCCTGAGCTTATGCTGGCGCAGCTTGTAGAGGCCCTGAAAAATCAACGCCTCCGCCGAGGTGTCAAGTGGGAAGTCTCACGCCTCGCAGACCGGCAGCCGGGCTCCAGGCTGGCAGGCCCCTCCTCCCGCAGGGCCTGGAGCAGCGCCCCCCTCCCTGTGCCCGCAGCATCGCGCAGGTGTGGCTCGGGTGTGGCTGACGGAGTGACGGGGGCGGGGGCTGTGCTGTCCTGGGTGAGAGGTGAGCACACGCCCAGCGCCCACCCGCCAGCTCCCGCACTGCCAGGCTCCGTGAGACTCCTCGGTCGGTCCCACCCCAGAGCCGAACCTCTCGGCGAGGGACACGGGCGGTGCTCCCACCGGGGACGCTGTCCCTGCTCCCTGAGCACCCGGGCTCCCCGTCCACCTTTGCTCTGAGCACAAGGAGCACAGATCTGTTTTGGGAGCCTCAGCACCTGTTTGATGAGAGAATCTTGAGATGGCAAAGGGGGACTTTAAAAACTGCGCTAGTCCTGGCCGGTGTGGCTCAATGGATAGAGCGTCGGCCTGCGGACTGAAGGGCCCTGTGTTTGATCCCGGTCAAAGGCACATGCCCGGGTTGCAGGCTCGATCTCCAGTAGGGGGCGTGCAGGAGGCAGCCAGTCCATGATTCTCTCTCATCATGGATGTTCCTATCTTTCCCTCTCCCTCTCCCTTCCTCTCTGAAACCAATAAAAATATAAATAAATTCATATATACATACCTACACACATATATGCGTAAATAAATAACAAGGGAAGTCCCCTTTGTCAGTGGGGAGCAGCGCTGGTGCCCAACCTGTCGTGGTCACCTGGGCAGCCCCACTGGGGTCCGAGGCGCCCTGGTCCTTGCCAGCCCTCGGGGTGGCGCGTCTTTCTCCCCTCGGTGGCCTGGTGGACGGGGAGCGGCGTGTCACTGCGGCCCCGTTTCCGAGTCTCTGTCTAACGCTGTGAGCCTCTTCTCTCGGCTTCTTCGCCTGCGGAGTGTCACCGGCGGGGAGGCGTCCACTCGGATCTCTCACCCGCTTCACCGTTGCTTTTCCCGCCGCCGTGGAGCTGTCAGGATTCGCCGCGGGTCTGGGACGCGAGGCCTGAAGCAGCCTCCGCTCGTCAGGCCGGGTGCCGGGACCCCACGGGCCACACCTGCCCAGCTGTGCCCCCGCGCCTTTCCGCCCCGGTCTCCTCGGCCTCCTCTCTGGTTCCTGACCCATTCTGTTCGTGCACCAGTCTCATTACTTTCTCAGATCGTCTCCCCGGGCCTTTGTGGGTTTGCTTTATTTCGTATTCGCCTCCCACCCCATTCCCTGGCGCTTTTGTCTCTGTGACGCCTTCCCTCCTATCTCCTTCGATCCGGGATTCATTCTCTTCCTGGCTTCTTCCCAGTGAAATCCCAGTTACTGATTTTCCCGGCCTTTCTGTCCGTACACGGGGCTGCACGTCCCCGCTGCGGTCCGTTCCCGGCCGCCTGCGCGCATGACGGGCTGTGCCTTGATTACCATTTAGTTAAAATATCTTCTAATTTCCCACTCCCCTGTGGCTTCTTGTGGGGCCGGGCCCTCGGGAGCGTGTGGGTGGCTTCCTTGCGAAGCAGCGGAGGTCTCCTCGTTCTCGTTTCGGGGCTGGTTCCCGGCTTCATCGCCCTGTCTGTGCCCGGAGCGCACTGCCCGGGTCCCTGGGTCCCTCGGAAAGGGTCAGGCCGTGCTTTCTGAGCTGCCGACGGTCAGCGGGCAGGGCCCCGGGTTCGTCTCCTGCAGCGAAGAGCGGGCACGTTCTCTCACTCACGTGCATCAGGGCAAGTTATCAGCTGCGCCGCCCGGAGCGCCCCCCCCCCGCACCCCCTCCCCGACAGGCTGCCTTGTCTGCCGGTGCCATCGGTGCCATCTGCGCTGAGAAAACGCCTCCGCGCCCCTCCCATGACCTCCCACGTCCCCCGCTTTGTATTTTCCCAGGTTGCGGCTGAGCCTGGAGAAGGAACTTCCTGTCGTGCTGAGGGGGTCCCCTCCCACCTGCTTCACGTGCTGGAGGCTGCGAAGTATTGCATCTGGGAAAACAGCCCCGACTTGTGATAAAGAACAGTGCTTGGGCCCTGGCCGGTGTGGCTCAGTGGACAGAGCGTCGGCCTGCGGACTGAAGGATCCAGGTTCAATTCTAGTCAAGGGCACGTACCTGGGTTGCAGGCTTGATCCCCAGTGTGGGGCGTGCAGGGGGCAGCTGATCCATGGTTCTCTCTCATCGTGGATGTTTCTGTCTCCCCTCTCCCTTCCTCTCTGAAACCAATAAAAAATATTTTTAAAAAATAAATAAAAAAAGAAATCTATGGAAAAATAGCCTGTGGTGAGGATTAACAAAAATAAAAATTATGAACCATGTGCTGAGCACCAGGCACACGCCAGCTCTGGGGAGACAGCACAGGAGGGGACAGGAGGCGGGGAGACAGCACAGCCCTGGCTCAGCAGCAATGGACAACCTGACTAGGAAAGTGACAGGCTCCTAACCAACCAGGGGCCTCACGAGGGGGGCGGGACTTGGCTGAGCCTTGGAGGAGGATGTGCGGGCGGAGAAGGGACCAGAGGAGCCACCCACTGGGCAGTGGGATCAGTGGGCCAAGGGAGCAAGGGGGCTGGGGGGGAAGGGACTGTGGGCCCAGGTGAGGCAGCCAGAGGACGGGGCCCAGGCAGGAATCCGCGAAGAAAGCCTGGTCCTCGGTGTTTGAGGGTCTCACCTTTTTTTTTTAATATATTTTTATTGGTTTCAGAGAGGAAGGGAGAGGGAGAAAGAGAATCATTGATCAGCTGCCTCCTGCACGCCCCACAGTGGGGATCGAGCCTGCCACCCGGGCCTGTGTCCTCACCGGGAATCGGACCGTGACCTCCCGGTTCCCAAGTCGACGCTCAGTCCTTAGCCCCCCCTCCCCCCACCCCCCGGCAGGGCCACAGTGAAGCTTCGGAGGAGCCGCCAGGCTCTGGTCCGGAGGGGCCTCGCCGTTTCTCATGCACCAGCCGTGGACGGGCTCTGGTTCCCCCGCCGACAGGCTGCCCTCCCACAGCCAGGACGCCAGGAGCTGCCACGCGACCTCCAAGCCTAAATCCACGTCCTTCTCATCCAACGCTGCGTTCACCGAACTCTCACGCCACCCACCCACCCGGAGGCGAACCACGGAGGCAATGAGCAGCACCCAGGGACCTCTCACTCGGCCGGGCCCCCAGGCCCCCCCTTGTGACTCGGGGGGCGGGGGCGCTGGGGAGGGGCCCAGGTTTCGCCGACTGTGCCTCCATCCTCCCTGGCAGTTGCTATAGAAACCGCCGCCACCTTGCTCCCCTTCGCCTTCGCGATGTTAATAAACAGCCTCGTTATTTTGCAGAAAGCGCTTTGCAGAAGCAGCCGCCCGCAGTTCCCTCCGGATCCAAACGAGGGAGGAGAGGCCGCGGGGCCCCTTTAATTGGCCGGGGGTCGGGGGCTACGACTCGCGCGTGCACTGGGCCGGTTTTATGTTTTGTGCCTGAGAAAGTGACTGCCCGCCGCCATCACGCATCGCCAGCACCCCGCGACCCTGAGGCGTGGCCGGGAGTCCTCTCCGCCCGCCCCCGCCACAGAAAGCGCGGTGGAAGGTGCTGGAAGGGTCCCGTCTCCCGGTCAGCGGGCTGTGCCGCCGGAAGGACCAACCTGTTTCCCGGCCTCACGTCACCGACAAGAGGAAGGCCCGGGCCTGGCCGCCTGCGTGGCCCGAGCAGCCTCCTCGCCTCGCGGCCTCTCGTCCCGGCATCTGGAGGTGAAGGTCATGCGAGGCCTCACTGAGGAAGCATGTGTGTGAGTATATGTGTGAGTGTGTGCACGTGTGTGTGCATGCGTGTGAGTGTGTGTGACTGTGTGCGTGTCTGCGTGTGTTTATGTGTGTGTTAGTGTGCGTGTGTGTATGAGTGTGAATGTGAGTGTGTGCGCATGTGTGTGCATGTGAGAGTGTGTGCGTGCGTGTGTGTGCGCGTAAGTGCGTGTGCGTGTGTGTGAGTGTGTGCATGGGTGTGAGTGTGCATGCGTGAGAGCACACGCATGTGTATGAGTGTGTTTGTGCGTGTGCACATGTGTGCGTGTGTGGGGTGTGTGTGAGTGTGTGTGTGTGCGTGTGCATGTGTGCGTGTGTGTGAGTGTGCATTGTGTGTGTGTGCATGTGCGTGTGTGCATGAGTGTGAGTGTGTGTGTGCGAGTGTGCGTGTGAGTATGCACGAGTGTGGGTGTGCATGTGCATGTGTGTGTAAGTGTGCGTGTGTATGAGTGTGTGTGTGAATGTGCGTGTGTGAGTGTGCATGTGTGTGCATGTGCGTGTGTGCATGTGTGTGAGTGTGTGTGTGTGCAGAGCATGCATGTGATAGGCGTGTGCACGGTGAGTAAATGTTAGGCGGCAGCATTGGCGTTGGTGACGGCAGCAGGCGGCGCCGGTGGCTCTCGGGGCCACGGGAAGGGAGGCCGGGAGCCGACCTCTGCAGCCCTGGCGGGTGGCGTGGAAATGCCGTCCCTGCCTCTGCTGAGGCCTCGGGACTTGGCGGCCGCGTGGGCTCTGCGTCCTGGGGGGGTGAGTCGGGAGCTGGATGCCCTGCGTGCTCCTGGGGTCCCGGGATTGGAGGACAAACCCTCCGGCCCTCCAGCCCGCGGCCGCCTTGGTGACAAAGCGCCCGCAGGGACGTTCCCTCCCGGGTCACACAGGCACCGGGGACGGTTCCACCAGGGGGACCAGCGTCTGGGAGACCAGCTCAGGCCACACGCAGGCTCTGGGTCCGTGACGGCTGCTTGGGGGGAGGGGAAGGCGGAGGAAGCTGATCAGGAGTCGGAGGGACAGGCTGGGGACCCTGCGGGACGCTGGCCACCGGGCGGCATTAGGGCGGAGCATGGAGGGGGCGCTGAGACATGGGCGTGAGGAGCCCGCGCAGGAGACGGAGAGACCAGCCGAGAGGAGGGGAGCAGGGGCGCTGTCAGCGGCGGGATCCAGGTCGCCCAGGAGCCTTTCCCACGGGCGTGGCAACGGTGGGCACTGTGTCCCCCTCAGGAGGTGAGGGCGGGCCAGCCGCCACGTGGGGCGGCCGCGAGGACATCACCCCATGTCTGTCTGCTGAAGAGGCGGAACCAGGAGTGGGGGGAGGAGGTGACCCCGGAGACGCTAGGGGTGGGCTCAGGGCACCTACCTGCCCAGCTCAGCACCCCCAGACCTCGGGGGAAGGCCTCCGGGAGGGCATGATGGGGACGCCAGGAGCCGCAGCCCCATCCACGGGGCACGCTGGGAGCCCGTCCACAGGCGGCCTGACCCTCTAACCAGGGAAAGGCCACCAGGACGGGCCGAGTGTGCACAGGCCACACAGCGCCGACTCCCGAGATGTCCTCCCCGAGAAACAACGGGGTCCCAGGCCTCCCCAGCACAATCACGGACCAGCAAACAGAGGAGCCAAATGATGGGAAGCAGCAATGGTCTGAGAGCCTCCCTGCCCACATCCTGCGGCCCGAAGGACCCAGGCTCTCTCTGCACCTCCCCAGGGTCCTCTCCGCAGCCACCCGGCCAGGGGCGCGGTGGAGGTGTTTGCCAGCAGGTCTGACGGGCTCCCTGCACCCCACACCCTGCAGGAGCCAGGCCTCACCTGGCACCAGGCGCCCAGTGCCCAGCGGATCAGCGTGCGCTGTGCCGGGCAGGTTGCCTTCCTGTCTGTTAGATTCACAGCTGTATACGGAACACAACAGCCTGTGAAATGCAATAAATCTGGAGTTGCCTCTCAATTTCAGCAATAATAATTAGCAAATTAAAATAGAAATGTCACCGCAAACCCATAAAAGTTCTTAAGTGCAGGATGGGGAAGTCTCTCAGGCACAGAAATGGCTTTTGTCCGTGTAACACCCGGGGCCGACGGGCTGTCAAATGTTCCTCGAGACGGCCATTGGGCCCGGAGAGCCCGCGCGGCGCTGATGGATCCCGGGTCGGCTGCCGTTCCGTGTCAGCGAGCTAACATAACTGTGTAATCAAGCCTGCTTTATGGGGCCTGGAATCCGTGGACGGCGGCTGGAGCCATCGCTCTAACAAGGCCGAGGGGAGCGGAGAGCACGCCAGCCAGCCGCAACTCGGCCTCCTCATGGCCAGCACCCTGGCCGCCAAGCATCCGTTCGGCCAAATGTGGGGAGGCCTGGGAAATCACGCGCAAATCGCGCACCATCTGGCTGGCATTTGGGAGAGCTGGAACCGACGCCGGCCCATGGCTCGCTCACGGCAGCACCGCCCACGGAGGCCCCCCAAGCAGCTCCGACGCTCCGCTCCGAGTGCCCGCCGCTTTCCCAATTGCAAACATCCAAGCTCGAACACCAGGCTTTCCCGAGAACGTCAAATGGTGGCGCGGCCGCCCCCACGATGCAAAAGGGTGCTTTGCGCCAGTCAGTGAGCCATCCAGCCGGCGCTTTTGTCTCTGACTGTGCCGTGAGGGCCGGACGGAGCCTCCTGCCGGGAACAGAGCCTGTGTTACCCGGGGCTCTCCGAGAAGCGCACCCCGTGGGACGCCCACAGCCACACAGACGTGAGTAGGAAGAGATTTATTGTCAGGACTTGGCTCGCATGACGGTGGAGGCTGACACGCCCCAGGATGTGCAGGGCGAGTGGGCAAGCTGCAGACCCAGGACCCTCTGTGTAGTTCCAGTGTGAAGGCGGGCAGCTCTAGACCCACGGAGGGCCCAGTGTCTCTGATAAAAAGCAAACAAAAAAAAACCAGACATTTACCCTCGCTGGTTTGGCTCAGTGGATAGAGCATCGGCCCGTGGACCGAAGGGTCCCGGCTTCGATTCCAGTCAAGGGCACGTACCTTGGTTGCAGGTTCTCCAGCCCTGGTCAGGGTGCGTGCAGGAGGCGACCAATCGATGTGTCTCTCTCACATGGATGTTTCTCTGTCTCTCCCTCTCCCTTCCACTCTCTCTAAAAATGAGCGGGAAAATATCCCCAGGTGAGACTATCTTTTGCTTGTGTTTGCTCAGCAGTGGACTCTTCCATTGCTTGGGGCGTGGTTCGTCCGGGTATGGCGTGAGCATAGTTGTTAGGAATGAAATAGCTTCTATGATCAGGACGGTGTGTATGTTTCTCTTTTCCATCTTCTTGTAACTCCTCATGCTTTGCAGCCCTAGCTTCACCCTGGAGACCCACTGCCTTTGCTCCACCCAGAGGACTGAGAGGGGACCCCGCATCATGTTTGGGGTTTGGGGTTCCTGAAGGACACATGACTGCCTTTGGCCCACTCCCCTGGGCCAAAGGACACGTGGTCCTGAAGGACACGTGACCAGCTTTGGCTCCCCCCGCTGCCTGGGTGCTCTCCGTGGTCCTGAAGGACAGGTGCGGATGAGGGCAGTTGTTTAGCTCGGCTGGGGCTGGCAGAGCTGCCTCTTGTTAACCTCTCCCTTTGATTTTCCAGGTGCCCTGGTAGCTATAAAGCCGCCCTAAGAGTCTTCCTGGACCCACATCAAGAATGTATTGATCCCCCATAGACGACGCACGTGCCAGGAGAGAAGGGCCAAGCATGCATCACCCTCAAGCGTCCCTCACAAACGCCCCAATGATGTCCGTCCTTTTCAAGAAGAGACTGTTGGCCTGAAGCCTGAAGGGTCCAGGGTTCGATTCTGGTCGAGGGCACATGCCTGGGTTACGTGCTTGATCCCCAGTAGGGGGCGTGCAGAAGGCAGCCGATCAATGATTCTCATCACTGATGTCTCTATCTCTCTCTCTCCCTCTCCTTTCTTCCCTGAAATCAATAAAAAAATATATTTTTTTTAAAAAAAAAAAGAAGAAGAAGAAGAGACTGATGGCTCTGTCCAGGTAGCTCACTTGGTTAGCGTGTCGTCCCAATAGGCCAAGGTTGCGGATTCAATCCCCAATCAGGGCACATAAAAGAATCAGCCAACAAATGCGTAAGTACATGGAACAACAAATGTCTATGTCTCGCGCTCTTTCTCTCTCCAGCCAACACATTTTTAAAGAGAGAAAAGGCTGATGGTTCACCCATTCCCACTGCTCTACCCATCCTTGCCAGACGATCTCCCTGCTCCCAAATTCGCCTGCACCTTCATCTTTGGGGCGTGCATCTGCCCAGGGTTGTTGGACAGGACCCCTTTGAGGGCCTCCTCTCAGGCCGTGCTGGATTCCCTTTAGCCTAGATGACGTCGCGGCTCGGAAAACAAGTGAGCCTGGGAGGGAAGCCCCTGTCCGGTTCACACCGGCACGTCGCTGAGGGCCGCCCGCCTAAAGCAGCCCCTCCCCTGCTGCCCAGCCACGTCAGGCTGTTCATTCCTGCACAGCGCTCCCCACAAAATGCCCGTGTCACTCGCTAACCGCCGAGCCCTATAAAGCAGGACCTTGTTGTTCGCCTCCACTGAAGTATTCCAAATACCTAACAAGCCCTGACATATGGTGGGCAGCCAATAACTGTTTGTTAAATGAATAGATTGAGCTGTAAACTCTTATGGGAAGTCCAGAGCCGCCGGAAGGCCCCTGCCTGGAACCAGTCCCACGCGTTGCTCCCCTGGATGCGGGGTGGCAGGCTTCCAGTTTTGTCTCAGGCGCTGCCCTGAATGCCCAGGGGTGGGTACCTGGACCTTGCCGCTGCTCAGTCAGAATAAGTCATTTTTGCCTGTTTTATATATTGTGACTCCATGAACATTTTTGTTTAGGAAAAAAAAGGAATATTGTTGTTTTTTAAATGTCGACAAGTCACTCATCTAGGCTTCAATTGAGAAAGAAATTGTGTCATTTTAACTAGGCATTTTTGCAAAGCCAACACAGACACCCTTTCAGATCGCACACTTGGAGTCTGCAAATATTTTTAATCTCCCTGCATGTTAGGAAAGCTTTACAAAGCAGCGAATTTGGTTTTGTTATATGTTTTTATTGATTTTAAAGAGAGAGGAACGGAGAGGGATAGGGATAGAAACACTGATCAGCTGCCTCCTGCACATCCCTACGGGGGATCAAGCCCACAACCCGGGCCTGTGCCCTGACCAGGAATCCAGCCAGTGACCTCCTGGCTCATGATCAAGGCTCAACCAGCCAGGGTCAGCAACGAATTTGTTGATTCCAGAGTCGGAGGTAGGAGGTAGGAGGTTGGACAAGAGAATCTCTATCTTATTTAATTGGCGCCTTTCTCTTCTGCTCTCATCAGAGGCTGTGGAGAATCCTGCTGCCCACATAGAAGGCGAAAGAAAAGCACTGAGAACAAAAGAGGCAGCCGAGGCAGCTGAGCAGCGGGGCGGCCCCTGCAGAGAATGGAATGTGCTGGAGGCCTCAGCGATGACAGGCAGGTGTGATGACAGGCAGGTGTGATGACAGGCAGGTGCGTGGTGCCGGGAGCCAGAGGTCACAGGCCCCTGCCGTGGAGAGTGGGGACAGGACCAGCGGCTGCTTCCAGTGGCCAGGGCTCCTGCTTCCCCCACTCTGCCTCCCTGAGGGTCTGGGCCTTCCCGAGTGGTCACCCCATCGTGGAACAGCACAGACCCGCTTCCCTCACTAGGCGATCAAACTCACAACATGCCCACAGGCCGCTGACCCACCTTGGGGGGGGGGATGGAGTGACTTAGACCCCGCCCCTTTCTCCCTCGCTCAGGCCCCCTGGCAGACAGGTGGGGACAAAATGCACCCAGGATCCAAGATGGGATTCTCAGCGTGGCTCCTGGACTCGCTGAACTTCACAAAGTTTTGAATTCGGTGCTGAAAACAGCGTGAATAGCTCTTCTCAGAGGAATCCCGCAACCCCACCCCCACCCCTGCCCGCCCATGAAGGCAGGGGTTGTGAGTCTAGATGGGATGTTAGCTCTGCAGAGGGCGGAGCCTGGTCCCTTGGGAGAGAGCACCTGGCTAACTGCTGCGTTTCATCACCACGTGATCACCCTTTGCAGCCCCAATGCAATGCGACCAGCCGGCAGAGGCGGGAACTGGGTCACGTACTGGGCTCCCGCTGGGAAAACGCTAGTGGCTGCCCTTACCGAGCATGAAAGGGAATCTCGGTGCCAGCTCTCCTCCACCTCAGGCCTCCCTGTGTATCTTGGGCACCGTTTAACCCAAACCTCTCAGCCCAGGGAGAACACTGCTTGTTTCCCAGCCTCTTCAGGGCCTGTTAGATGTGTAAATGATGGTGTGAAGTGTCCCAGACCCCCAAGGTGTCGCAAATACTAATATGTCCAACCCAGTAGGGAACACAGTGAGACCGACCAGTTTGGAACACAGTAGGACCGACCAGTATAGAGCATAGTAGGACCCACTAGTATGGAGCACAGTAGGACTGATCAGTTTGGAACATGGTAGGACCAACCAGTATGGAACACAGTGGGACTGACCAGTTTAGAACACAGTAGGACCGACCAGTATGGAACACGGTATAACTGACCAGGATGAAGCATAGTAGGACTGACCAGTATGGAACACAGTGAGACCCAGCAGTATGGAACACAGTAGGACCAACCAGTTTGGAACACAGTAGGACTGACCAGCATGGAGCACAATAGAACCCACCAGTTTGGAACAGAGTGAGACTGACCAGCATGGAACACAGTAGGACTGACCAGTATGGAACAGTGAGACAGACCAGTTTGGAACACAGCAGGACCCACCAGTATAGAACACAGTAGGACCAACCAGTTTGGAACACAGTGGGACTGACCAGTATAGAGCACAGTAGGACCCACCAGCATGGAACACAATGAGACCAACCAATTCGGAACACAGTGAGACCGACTAGTATGGAGCACAGTGAGACCGACCAGTATGGAGCAGAGTGGGACCCACCAGTGTGGAACACAGTGAGACTAACCAGCATGGAACACAGTAGGCCCGGCCAGTATGGAACACGGTGAGACTGGCCAGCATGGAACGCAGTAGGCCCGACCGGTATGGAACACGGTGAGACCGTGAGCAGCCAGATTCAGGCACTCCGGCTCAAATGCTTTCCGGCCTGTTGAGTTTCTAGAACCTGCTTTTCTCCCAATGTTGAAATTGGAACGGTTTCTTCTCTGTAATTCTCTGGAGCTGCCCCAGGCCCCACGATTCCTCACACAGCTGAGCTGTCCATCATCCGGCCTGCAGCCCTGCGCTGCGCTCTGGTTGGATGAGAGCTGGAGACAGGCAGCTGCCCCCGCAGGCCCCGAGGGCCCCTTCCTGCTTGACTCAAAGCCAACCGCACAGGCTCATTTCCTTCCAGATCTGACCAGTATAGCACACAGTAGGACCAACTCTGCTGGGCCAACGGCCACTCGCCCGCTTTCCTGAAGACAAAGCAAGTCCCAGAGTCACAGGGGCTCCCAGGGGGTGGACCCTCATTCACCCCAAACCTTCGAGCGCCCTGCAGGCGGCCTCATCGCCAGGAAAACCGCTTCTCCCTCCTTCTGGACGCCCTCCCCTGGGGCAGGGGCAAGGGCCTCGAAGGCAGCTGTCCATCACCATGTCCATCATGGCCCGGGAGGGTGAGGAGGCACCAACAAGGTGAACCGATGAGGGCTGAGCCGGGCTCCGCTGTCTGAGCGCATGCCTGCCTCTCAGCCCTCCCAGCTCTCCCCGGGACCAGATTCCACCCCTCACGCCCAGGGCAGACATCCCTTCTCCTGGAATAGGCTCCTAAAGACAGCCGCGTCCCTCCCTGGGCCGGCACTTCTGAAAACAAGTGAATCACGCTGTGACGTCTAAAATGGGGCCCAGCCCTGGTGTGGCTCAGTGGATAGAGCGTGGCCTGTGGACTGAAGGGTCCCAGGTTCAATTCCAGTCAAGGGCACATGCCCAGGTTGTGGGCTCGATCCCCAGGAGGCAGCGTGCAGGAGGCAGCAGATCAATGATTCTCTCTCATCATTGATGTTTCTATCCTCTATCCCTCTCCCTCCCTCTCTGAAACCAATAAAAATATATTTTTTAAAAAATAAAATTAAAATGGGGCCCAAAGATGGCAGGAACCGGGCTGTCCCGTGACTTTGCGTGCCCGTCGGGATGGCTGTAAGAAAACAAGCCATGAAATACCTCGCTGCATCGCAGGCGGCCCCACAGGCAGCTTCGCCGCTGATTAAAGTGGCCGTCCAACCAGCTCTTATGTTTCCCTCGATGCTGGACGAGAACTCTCACCGAGAGGAGATGGCCACAGGGATCGGGAGGTGAGTGGAGGGCGCCCCCTGCGAGGTCAGGGGGCGGTGGGCATGTCCTGTGTCTGAGGCTTGAAGGTGCCTCCGGCCCGGAGCCCCCCAAAGGGGAAGCCATGGGGGCCCTCGAATTTAGAGCTAAAGGATGACCCATGTCCAAGGACAGCGGTGGAAATAAAGGCGGGAGGGGGTCATGGACACCTGGCCTCACCCGACGCCCCCCCACCCCCCATCCCTGGCACAGAGCCCCCCTCCTCTCACGCCACCAGCTCGCCCAGCACCTGGCCCGCTTCTCAGCATCTGGGGAAAGTCGCCATCACCGGGTCGATTTCACGCTTCCTTTGTTATTTATTTTTTTATAATTAGGGATGGAAATCATCTAAAACCTTTACCAGTACCCGATCTACATGTTTAAGCCGCCTGCAAGCATTTGTTTATTGCTATTTATATTTATGTGGATTTATTATATTAAATCCAATTTCGTTTTAATATCAATTAAATTGAATTAAGAAAATGCATTAAATGCTAAAGGGTGTATTAAATGTTAAACTATTAAATTATATCTACATTTGACATCATTATACGCTCACAGGAAGCTGCAGGAACAGTAGGAGAGGTTCCAGGGCAGCCGGTCCCTCCCCGCAGTGGTAACCCCTTTCACAGCTACAGTAGGAAACCCTCAGAGACCCCACTCCCACCACCGGCTCCACATGCCAGCCTCGCCGGCGCCCGCAGGGCAGGGCCCACCTGTGCTACACGAATGCCCTTCCGCACACGGGAACTCCTCACCAGCTTGGACGAGAATGGGTCTGGGACGCCAGGACTGGCACCGAGTGTGAGACCAGGTGAGGGCAGTGGAGGCTTCGGGCCACCTTCCAGAGCTGGTGCCGGACTCCCCTAACCTCAGAGCCACCCCCAGGCCCCACCCACTCCGCTCACCCCTCCCCACCTTCCGCAGTCCCCTCTCCACCCATCCCGCCAGGGAAAAGCCCAATCTTGTCTTCATCAGGAGTTCTTATTTCCACCCTACCAGTTTGGCTCAGTGGGTAGAGCAGGGGTTCTCAAACTTTTTAAACAGGGGGCCAGTTCACTGTCCCTCAGACCGTTGGAGGGTGGACTATAGCTTAAAAAAAAAACTATGAACAAATTCCTATGCACACAGCAGCAGCAAAAACACCCGGCCAGCCGGATAAATGTTTTCCGCGGGCCACATGCGGGCCGTAGTTTGAGGACCCCTGGGTTAGAGCATCAGCCTGCGGACTGAAGGTCCCAAGTTTGATTCCAGTCAAGGGCACATGCCCAGGTCATGGGCTTGATCCCCAGTAGGGGGTGTGCAGGAGGCAGCCGACCCATGATTCTGTTTCATCATTGATGTTTCTCTCTCTCTCCTTTCTTCCTCTCTGAAATCAATAAAGTATCTTTTTAAAAAAAAAAAAAAAAGAGTTTCTGTTTCTCAGTGATACGGGACGACAGGGATGTCCATGGTTGGGGCCCACTTCCCCCGGTGACCACAGGGGCAGATGGTTAAATGACCGCGGTGACCCCTTCCTGTGGGGCCTCTGGGCTTCAGAAGTGTGACCAGGAAGAAGCAGCAGCCACACTGCAGATGGCCAGGCTGTTTTCGCATTAACCCCCACCCCCCACCCGTCAACATAATGTGTTTGGGGACCAGCCCCCTCCACACTCAGCACTCAGGCAGCCTTGGGAATCCTTGCCTCTTGCTCCTGGAGCTCCCATCAAGGCCACACCATGTGCACTGCAGCCCTGGGAGCCACAGTGGGACATCCCAGGCCCCTGCCCTGTAGAACACACCCACCTATCACGGGCCTGGGGGGCCAGGGCCCTGGCTCAGGCCGAGCGGTGCCCCACCCCCTCGGGTCCCTTTGCCTCCTTCTTGAACCTGCCTAGGACCGAAGCTCCTGTCCCCCCACCTCCCAGGCTTCCCACAGCACCCCTGAGAATGGAGGCCCCGGCTTCTCCCTGCAGCTCACAGACTAGCTGATGGTTTTCAGATCCCCTCAGCCATCCGTGTCCATGGCAACAGCAGCTGGCAGCCCTCCACCTCCGCAGTCTTTTCTAATCCCAGCTCCTAGGGAACAAAGACCACTGGCCTCCCCTGGACCTCAACCGTCCCCTGAGATCACAGGCGAGGGAGGTGCGCAGACGCTGCCATCAGAGCAGCCATCGGGGCTGGGCGGCTGCCGGTGGGACACCCAGTGTGAGGTGCACACGCCGGACGTTGCCGAGAGGAGTCGGCTCCGGGTGGGCGCAGGGAAGGGCGGCGAATGGATTATAATTACAGTTAATGGATTATAATTACAGTTAAATTCCATAAACGTCCCACCGCTGTGCTGTAGACCTGAAACCAATGTAGAATAATCCGGGATGTCAAATGCAATTGTAAATTATCAATAAATAAAATGTTAAAAGTAAGTATCGTTACAGCCTCACAGCAGCGGCTCCATCAGTGGGAAGGGGGTCAGGGGGGGCTCGCCATCCCTGACGAGCAGCACAGGTCTGACGGCCATTTCCAGGGGCCACCTTGACCCCCTGCAGGTGCCAGAGCTGAGCTCCAAGACCCAAGCACCTAGGCCGTGGTCGGCAAACTGCGGCTCGCGAGCCACAGGCAGCTCTTTGGCCCCTTGAGTGTGGCTCTTCCTAAGCCTTAGGAGGACCCTAATTAAGTTAATAACAATGTACCTACCTGTATAGTTTAATAAATGTGGCTCTCAAAAGAAATTTCAATCGTTGTACTGTTGATATTCGGCTCTGTTGACGAATGAGTTTGCCGACCACTGGCCTAGAGCATCAGTGAGGGCACCTGTATCGGTGACGTGACTGTCTCAGTACGGAGACTGTATCAGCGACGGTGACTGGATCAGCGATGGTGACTGACTATACCAGCGAGGCCACTGTGTCAGCTTCAAGAGCTACCCCTGCTCTGCAGCTCACGGCCCGTGATCCCAGCCCAGCGACAGCACCTATGATTCCAGAAGCTTCTTGAGAGCTGACCTCTACCCTCATCACCTGCCCCCATGTTTTACGTGCAGAATACCTACACTTAACAATGCTCTATTGTGTGTCTTTACCAAAATCGCACACACACACACGCACAAACGCACACACACACACACACACACGCATGCAAACGCAAGAAAATTTTTGGAGATGATGAATATATTTAGTGCTTTGCTAGAATCAGGGGTGTTTGCAAATGTCCACGTTCATTAAAACACATATACTAAAAGTGTGCAATTTTTTATATAACGATTATACCTCATACACACACAAAGAATGTTCTGGAAATGTGCAGCTGAGGGATGACAGATGGGTGAGTCGGCCAATCAATGGAATAATTTAAAGTTGAGACTGAAACCCACCCTCGGGGACATTTGGTAGACATCCGGGCCCTTGCCTGCCCAGCCCCCACCCCCAGAGCCTTCCCAGCAACTCCAGGTGCTGGCTGTGTTCGTGGGGATCTCGTCTCTGGAGGGAGGCCCTGCCTTCCCATGACACTCGCTGCCCTGGGGACACTAATTCGTGGTAAAAAGCTGTTCTCTGCGTTAAACCAAATCTAACGCGTTAAGACCCAAAGCCACTCCAGTTCGGGGACGACATGATTGCGTCGCTGGATTTGCTCACCGAGAGGAGGTCGGATGGAAAGGTCACGGTTCTCTTAAAAATATTCTGACTTTTTAGTTTTATTTGAATGTTATCCTCTGCCTTTTCAGAGGAAGGGCTTCTATTTGTCTGAAATCGGGGATTACTGCCCTTGACCTTCTCTTGATGGTAGGTCATCAAATGGCCGGGCAGAGGACAGCACTGGACTCTGAGGATTAGAGAATCGATGGAGGAGGGACGTGGTGATGATGGGAGTGAGAGAGACGGGGGCAAAGAAGGAAAACATAACAAAGTTGGACCCTGGGCTTGTCGGGGCTCCTGTCCCGCCAGCACCGGGCGCCAGGGAGGACGTCACTGCGTGGTTCTTGAATAAGGAAGCGGGCGAGTGATCGACTCCCCGGAGGGCAGCCATGGGGCCCAGGGATGGTCCCCATAAGGCACTTCACTCAGTGCCTGACACGGGCCACTGCCGGTCACTACCAGTTACTGCCGGTCACTGTCGGCTACTTTTATGTCCAGCATCCTCGTCCCAGTCTCGCCGTTGAGGACGTGGCGGCTGAGAAGGAAGCGCTATGGCCACCCTCAGTGTTGCGCACCCTCAACCCTTCCTTTCAGCGCACGGCAGGCGCCTGGCTGCCAGGCCAGCCTCTCTCTGACGGTCACGTGTGCGTCCATCGGGGTTGTGGGTTGAACTGTATCCTCAGAGGATTTGTTGCAGCCCTAACCATGTGGATCAGTGGGTAGAGTGTCGGCCCTCGGACTGAAGGGTCCTGGATTCAATTCCTGTCAAGGGCATGTACTCTGGTTGCAGGCTAGGTCCCTGGCCCTGGTCAGGGCACATGTGGGAGGCAGCCAATCGATGTGTCTCTCTCTCCCCCTCCCTTCCACTCGCTCTAAAATCCATGGGGAAATATCCTCGGGTGAGGATTAACAAACAAATAAATATAAACAAGGATCTTTCCTGGCCCGAAGCCGGGGAGCCAGAGCATGTGGCCTGACTTAGGAAGGGGGCTTCTGCAGATGACATCAGGGAAGATGAGTCCCACGAGGCCGGGAGCGCACCCAACCACAGACGGTCCTTATGGGAGAGGGAAACTGGGACACAGACGGACACACAGAGGGGCGAGTCCCGTGAGGATGGAGCAGAGCCTGGAGCGAGGCTGGGGTCGCCGGCTGAAGGCTCCCTCTGGGGCTCAGGTTTCGGGCTCTGGCCTCTGAACTAGAGACTCATCTCCATGGTTTCAGCCGCCAGCTCCTAGCGCGCGGCCAGCACAGCCGCAGGAGGAGGGCCCAATGGGGGGCTCAGCGACAGGCACTGGCCCGGCTGGTGTGCCAGGCGCTCGGCAGAGGAGGAGAGAAAACAGGACAGTCCTGCCTGCCTCGTGCCCCCGGGTGCTGGGTGCCAGGAGCCCGGGGCCCGGGAAAAAGCTCCTGCACGGAGACCCCTGAGCCGTGGGTCTGTCCAGGACACGCAGGCTGAGCTGCGGAAGGGCCGCGGGGCCTGATGCGGGTGCGGTCAGGGCGGGCCTGGTGCCTCGGGCACAGCTTGCCCATAGCCTCGCTGTGACTGTGGGAGAAACCACTCCGGCTCGCCTGTGAATGACTGACAGCAAACGTCACCCAGTGAGTCCTCTTTTCTGTAGCAGAAACCCAGGAGCCTGGGGTCCCCACGCGGCCTGCCCCAGGGAGGGCCCGTGCGGGGGGGGCAGTGGCCACAGCACGCGATGCGTATTTGCCAGGAGGGTCCCGGGTTTAAACAGCTCTGAGAAACACTGTCTACTTAGTCAGTCTGACCTGCACAGGAGCGGGTTTGCGACACAAAAAGGCCCACCTGCACCCAGGACCTCAGAACCAAGTTCACCCCCAGGCGCATCCCCCGCCTTTGGGGCTGTGGCCTGCCCTGCGCATGCAGGACTCTGGAACCCAGCTCTGGGGCCCTGGACGCTATCCTGCAAACACAACCTGAAACCGTGGGGCGCTGGGAGGCCCCCCCATGGCTCACGCTGCCCCCCGGCTCTCACACCCGTGTTCCCGCCCGGCACGCAGCGGAAGAGGCCACCGCGCCCCCACCCGCCCAGCGTGCTGGTGACTCGGGGACCCAGGCTCACGACCTCCTGTTTCTCCCTGTTAACGTTCGTCTTGTCAGAATCGATCCTGGCGCTGGGGACGGGCAGGGCTGGTTCCAATCCTGGTTCTGTGGCCTACAGTTCCTCCCCGGCTTCGAGCCACCCTGGGAGCCGGGGGGGAAGCAGCGGGGAGTGGACCAGGCCAGCCCCTGCCGGGGTCCAATCCCAGCGGGTCCAGGGGTCCCCAAAGGTGTGGACGGAGTCGGCGAAGAAGGAATGACATGGAGACAGTGTTCGGTTGATCAGCACCCTAGCCAGGATCTCCAGCCTAGTTCTGGTCTGGATCTCCAGCGAAGTTCTGCTTAGGATCTCCAGCCAGGTTCTGTGGCCATGTTCTCTCGCTAGGTTCTCCAGCCAGGTTCGGGTTAGGCTCTCCAGCCAGGTTCGGTCGCCAGGTTCTGTAGCCGGGTTCTCTTGCCAATTTCTGTAGTCAGGTTCAGTCTAGGATCTTTTGCCATGTTCTCTCCAGCGAAGTTCTAGGTTCTGTGTAGGTCCTGTCTGCTAAGTTCTGTGTTCTAAGTTCTGTGTTCTAAGGTCCGTCTTCTGAGGTCTGCCTTCTGAGGTCTGCCTTCTGAGGTCTGCCTTCTGAGGTCTGCCGCTAAGTTCTGTCTGTAGGTTCTGAGTTCTGTGTCTCGGGTCTGTCTCTCGGTCTGCCTCACTAGGTCCTGACTAAGTTCTGTCTCTAAGTCCTGTCTTCTAAGGTCTGTTTTCTGAGGTCTGCCTTCTGAGGTCTGCCTTCTGAGGTCTGCCTTCTGAGGTCTGCCTTCTGAGGTCTGCCGCTAAGTTCTGTCTCCTGTTGTCTTGTTGCATCTGTATTTATACCAGGTGATTCTAATCCTATCAATCTCTATTCCAAAGGTTAGGGTGTTTCTTATCTCCATTCCAGGGAGTAAAGATTATGTAGTTTAAGCATGATTGTTCATAGTTAAAGTGATTAATTACCCGCCTGGCACTTAAGAGGCTTTATTCCCTCCCTAACTTCAGGGGAAAATCTCTACCTGGGGAAACAACCTTTCTCGGAGAGGTGACCTTGGTTAAAACACATAGTGCCAAGAAGGTGAGCAAACACATTAAGAACAGCATGCCATATATGCCAGGTCCCTTGAAACAACAAGGATGGACCGGCTCCCGGCAAATTCCCCCTTTTTTATTTTTTAAAAGCAGGCATTAAAAAGAAAAATCCCAAATGCTCTCTTGTATCCATTTTAAGAGTAGGATTGGTGCTTTCTGCTATCACCTGAGTCCTGATCTATCACCCCAGGGAGAGCTTGCCAATCCTGCACTTTCCCGGGGTGGAAAGGCTGCAGTGGGGTTAAGGATAAGGCTCCTTGGGCCTACCTTCTCCCCTGCCATTACATTTACCTTTCCTTCCTCAGAAAAGCATGGACATACTTCTTGTATAAAACGTTCCATCTGACTGGGAGTAACCTTAATTCCTCTGCTAGCAAGCATATGTGTTAAAAGATCAATACAGAGTCTTTTTTCTTAAGACTCAGTATGGCACATCTTCTTAATCTAAAGATCAATACAGAGTCTTCTTTCTTTGGACTCAGTATGGCACATCTTCTCAATCTAAGTTCTGTACTATCCACCTTCTTACCCTACTTATCCTCTATAGAGGGGTTTACAGCACCCTGGTGGAGTCCTATCCGTCCCGAATGTGGGGGTTCTTAATGGGGGGGGGCTTACCTAGGGGAATCCTGTTCCAGGGGTTCCCAAAGGTGTAGATGGAGTAGGCAAAGACTATCCACCCTCTTCCTATGGTGGAGTCCTATCCATCCCGTGTGTGGGGGGGCTTACCTAAGGGAATCCTGTTCCAGGGGTTCCCAAAGGTGTGGACGGAGTCGGCAAAGACTATCCACCCTCATCCTACGGTGGAGTCCTATCCGTCCTGAGTGCGGGGCGCTTACCTAGGGGCCCCTGTTCGGGCGCCATATGCTGGAGTCCAGCCCCAGCAGGTCCAGGGGTCCCCAAAGGTGTGGACGGAGTCGGCGAAGAAGGAATGAATGGCAGAGAGGCAGTGTTCAGTTCATCAACATAGTTGGGTTCTCTTGTCAGGATCTCCAGCCAGGCTCTGTAGCCATGTTCCCTCGCTAGGTTCTCCAGCCAGGTTCTGTCCAAGTTCTAGTCAGGTTCTCTTGACACGGAGGCAGCCATCGGGTGATCATCATAGCCAGGTTCCTCTAGCCAAGTTCTGGTCAGGATCTCCAGCGAAGTTCTGGTTAGGATCTCCAGCCAGGTTCTGTCTTCCAAGTTCCGTGCAAGTTCTGTCTCCTAAGTTCTGTCTCTTAAGTTCTGTCTCTTAAGTTCCGTCTGTAGGTTCTGAGTTCCATGTCTCGGGTCCGTCTCTCAGTCTGCCTCTCTAGGTTCTGACTCTAAGTTCTGTCGCTAAGTTCTGTCTGTAGGTTCTGAGTGTCTCTCGGGTCTGTCTCTCGGTCTGCCTCTCTAGGTTCTGACTCTTGAAGTCTGTCGCTAAGTTCTGTCTGTAGGTTCTGAGTTCTGTCTCTCGGGTCTGTCTCTCGGTCTGCCTCTCTAGGTTCTGTCTCTCTCTGTCTCTCGGGTCCTCATCTAAGTTCTGAGTCCTAAGTTCTGTCTCGGCTCTGTCTCTCGGTTCTGCCTCTCTAGGTTCTGTCTTCTGAGGTCTGTTGCTAAGTTGGTGAGCAAACACATTAAGAACAGCATGCCATATATGCCAGGTCCCTTGAAACAACAAGGATGGACCGGCTCCCGGCAAGCCCCTACGTGCGAACCTGGCACGCGCATGGCGAGGTTCTCAGCCCCTGGAGAGTTATGTGGCTTTGCAGTGCCTCGGTTTCCCCAACTGAAAGTGGGGGCACGGGTTTGTGTGACACGGGACAAGGGGAAGCCTGGGGAGGCTCGTTAGACACAGAGGGTTTCGACCAGGGCTTAACTCTTCAGAGGAGCTGCCTAAGGGGAAGCTCTGAAATTATCATCGAAAAGCCCGCGTCTGCCCGGCCGGTGGGGCTCAGTGGTTGAGCGTCGACCTATGAACCAGGGGGTCACAGTTTGATTCCCAGTCAGGGCACAGGCCCCAGTTGTGGGCTCAATCCCCAGTGGGGGGGGCGTGCAGGAGGCAGCTGATCCATGATTCCCTATCATCATTGATGTTTCTCTCTCTCTCCCTTCCTCTATGAAATCAGTAAAAATCTTTTTTTAAAAGAGCAAAGCCCATGTCTGCGCCTGCACCCAAGTCACCAAAGAAAATCTACTTGGAACAGGCTGAGGTCAGCGCCTGCGGGGTCTCCCCGGAGACCGCCTCCCGCGACCAGCTGGCACCGCCGGCCTCAGCGAGGCTGCATCTGACCCGCAGGGCCGGCCACTGGGCCGGAGGCGCACAGAGGCTGCGCTGCGGGAGAGACTCCTCGGGGAGGCCCCCAGCAGCAGGACCCTGACACGCTGAGCCCGGCTTCCGTGGGGCGGGCCTGGCGCTCCGCTCCAGCCTCACACACACACACACACACACACACACACACACAGGGCGGCCGGAGTACCTGAGCGGGACCAGAGCAGCTCACAAGTGCACGGAGCAGACACCAGGCCGGGCCAAGCGCTGGGGCTGTGAGACGCGCGTCCCTGTCTCTCACAGGCAGGGCCTGCCCTCATTCTCCCGTGCTCAGGGGGCCACTCAGAACCTCCGTCTCTTCCTCTGAAGGTGGGAATGATGGAAGGACGTCCCCCAGGAGGGGTCAGTGAGGACTAACGGCGTACACACACATACGGGACATACAGAAGAGGGACAGGCTGGGGTGTAAATGCCACCAGGTACCCCGCCGCTTCGTGTGGCTGGGAAGCTGTGGCACCTGGGAGAGGGGGGCCAGCTTCCGAGGTTTCCCCACAGGCGAGGGGCAGAGCTGGGATTCCACCCAGGAGCCCCACCCCAGCCCCCGCCTGTCACTCCTGCACCCTAAGTGACTTAGGAGGGTGGGTGGGAGGTCCCACTCCTGAGGCCCGAGGCACCTGGTTCCTCTGGCGGGCGGGCCAGTGCTGGCTGAGGGAGGGCGCCGGCACCCACACCCCGCGCTGCCCCCCTCACGGCCCCCGGCTGAAGCGCATCTTCAGTCCCAATGAATCAGTGATCAATACACTCTCCAGGGCATCCAGGCAGCAAAGACCAGAAAAACATCTTCACGCCCCGACAACTCAGTAACTAACCCGCGCGTGGAGGCCGGGGCTGTTTTGACCAGATGTCAGTGGCTTTGGGGAGGTGGAAGGCCTGGTGGACACCCCCAGTTCCCCACCCACCAGGTCAGGCATTGGTGTGGGACCCACAGAACAGGGTCCAAGAAGCAGGAGGTCAGCTGTGATGGAGTAGGCGGGGCTGTGATGGGGTGGGCGGGGCTGTGATGGAGGTGGGTGGGGCTTAGACAGAGGTGGGTAGGGCTGTGATGGGGTGGGCGGGGCTGTGATGGAGGTGGGTGGGGCTTAGACAGAGGTGGGCGGGGCTGTGATGGGGTGGGCGGGGCTTAGACAGAGGTGGGTGGGGCTTAGACAGAGGTGGATGGGGCTGTGATGAAGGGGGTGGGGCTGTGATGGAGTAGGGGGGGGTGTGATGGGGTGAGTGGGGCTTAGACGGAGGTGGGTGGGGCTGTGATGAAGTGGGTGGGGCTGTGATGGAGTAGGCGGGGCTGTGATGGGGTGGGTAGGGCTTAGACGGAGGTGGGTGGGGCTGTGATGAAGTGGGTGGGGCTGTGATGGAGTAGGCGGGGCTGTGATGGGGTGGGTAGGGCTTAGACAGAGGTGGGTGGGGCTGGGATGGAGTGGGCGGGGGTGTGATGGGGTGGGTGGGGCTTAGACAGAGGTGGGTGGGGCTTTGATGGAGGTGGGTGGGGCTGTGATGGAGTAGGCGGGGCTGTGATGGGGTGGGTAGGGCTTAGACGGAGGTGGGTGGGGCTTAGACGGAGGTGGGTGGGGCTGTGATGGAGTAGGCGGGGCTGTGATGGGGTGGGTGGGGCTTAGACGGAGGTGGGTGGGGCTGTGATGAAGTGGGTGGGGCTGTGATGGAGTAGGCGGGGCTGTGATGGGGTGGGTGGGGCTTAGACGGAGGTGGGTGGGGCTTTGATGGAGGTGGGTGGGGCTGTGATGGGGTGGGTGGGGCTTAGACGGAGGTGGGTGGGGCTGTGATGAAGTGGGTAGGGCTTAGACGGAGGTGGGTGAGGCTGTGATGAAGTGGGTGGGGCTGTGGTGGAGGTGGGTGGGGCTTAGCCAGAGGTGGGCGGGGCCCGTGAGTGACATGCATCTCTTGTTCTGCACACAGGACACCTTGTTAATCTAGCAGCACTTGGGCCTGGGGGCCGCTCAGGTCACCTTTCCTGTCACCGGGCCCTCAGCCAGCAGGGGCAGCCGCCAGTCATCCTGTCCACTTCAGGCTGAGGTCGAAGTGACCACAAGAGCTGGAAAGCTGGGTGGGCGGGGGGGGGGGCGGAGGAAGGTGGGAGCCCGGGTGGGTGTCGGTGGGAGAGACGTCGGGTAATTTAAGTCTGAGACACAGTCCCCGGGCTCTCCTCGCCCCGAGCCCGCCTGGACCAGGTCTCAGCACACCCAGCAGCGCCCCCTCCTGGCCCGGCCAGGCTCCCAGGAAAGGAGGAGCTGGAGGGACAGGGCTCGAGGACCCCATGAGGGCTCTCTAGGCAGAGGGCGATGCTGGGCCCGGCCCATGCGGAGTCCGGGGGCGGGGAGGCTGAGGGAGGGCGCCCCTCACCTGACACCGGCCTACGGGGCGCAGAGGTGTGAGCGACCAAACCCGCATAAACACAGGTTCTGCCCCTGGACGGCGGGGGGACCAGGTGTGGGGGCAGGAGCGCTGATGACATGGGCGATACAGGCCAGAACGGCCCGCCATCAGGAAGCCCCTCCTGGTGTGAGACTCAGTTTCCCCGATGGCCCAGCTCCGTCCCCGGGGCCGGACGTGTTGGTGGGATGGGGACTGTGCCTCAGGAGCAGCACAGTCAGGGTCAGGAGCCAACCCGGGAGGCACCGCCATGGAGGAGGGGCGCCATCCCCGGGGACCGTGACAAGGTCGCTTCTAAAGGGCGCTGCCTCTGACGGCTCGCCACGTCGGGCCCAGGCACCACTTTCTTTGATTGATTGATTGATTGATTGATTGATTGCTTTCTGAGAGGAAGGGAGGGGGGAGAGAGATAGAAACATCAATGATGAGATTCATTAATCAGCTGCCTCCTGCACTCCCCCTCCTCCCCCCCACACACACATACTGGGGATCAAGCCTGCAACCCAGGCCTGTGCCCTGACCGGGAATCGAACCGTGACCTCCAGGTTCATAGGTGGACGCTCAGCCACTGAGCCCCGCCGGCCGGCCCGGCTGCCACTTCCTGACCCGCCTCGCGTGTGGGGAGACTGGTGCTCAGAGGAGTTAGCCTCTGGTCCCGGGTCACTCTGCTGGCTGTGGCTGCACAGAATTCGAACCCAGGTGAGTCTGACCCCGAATCTCAGAGCATTCGCCAACCCGCATGTCCTTGTCTCCCGGGGCATCCTGACCCTCTGCCCTTCTCCAAGCCGCCAACGGTGACGATGTCGCAACATCACTTAGACGTGGGACCGCGAGAACAGCGACTCACGGCTCATGTGGAACGCAGCTTACCAGGTGCTGGGGTGAGTCTAAGCCCCACCCCAGACCACACCCTCCACCTCATAGCACCCCCAAGAGGCGGGCACTATAAGCCTCCCTGCTTGCAGATGGGGAAACCGAGGTGCAGTGGCCAGATCCGTGCCCAGGGGCACCCAGTTTGGCCTTGGCAGAGGCCTGAGCGTATCTGCCGCCTGGCACGGAGGCTGCTGGGGCACGGATGGCTGAGCGCCTCGCACCCACGCCGGCCGCCCCCGCAGAGGCAGGACCCAGGAGCTGACATATCAGAGGCCGAGATGATGAATGTGACTCTGGCGGGAGATAAGGGAGTCATTTGCTGTCTGGGTGCACCATGCCCTGCTGGCTGCAGGGTGCAGGTGACACGGGTGCATCCAGGCCGCAAGGCATTGCACCCCCTCCTCTGACTGCCCCCCCCCCCGGTGTGTGCAGCCCAACGGGGTCTGGGCAGCATGCACTCCCCTTCTGCCAGGATACTCGCGGGTGGGGACCTGCTCCAGAAATGCCACCTGAGCACAGTGCGGAGGAGGCTGCTGGGAAGCGTTGCTAGGAGACGGGAGGAAGAAGCAGAGGGCATCAGGACCACGGGGCTCCGCAGACACTCCGCGGGCATCACAGCCTGCATCCAGGCAGGAGGGGGAATGGAGGGAGTCAATCTCTTAATTTCAATGAGCTGGGTCCTACCTGACATTTGGGGGGCGGGGGGGGGGGGCTCAAAGGACGATTTGAAAGCTGATCACGGTGTTTTGCTTTGGAATTAGAGCCATTGCCCTTGGTAAATAGCAAGGAGCTGGACGCCTTCCCTGAGCCTCTGGGCAAAGTTTACTGGCACTGCCCTGGCCCTGGACAAAGGCCATGTGGGAGGGGAGGGGAGAGGAGGGGAGAGGAGAGGAGGGGAGGGGAGGGGGGAGGGGGGACAGAGAGAGCAAGTGCTCCTGGGAAGGGGAACGAGGTGGAGGGGCAGCCACGGGCTACGTGCTGCGTGGGAAACAAATGTTCTAAGCACGTGGCTTCCTGGGGCCTCTTCCCTGCTCTGTGCATCCTGGCACCCAACCCTGCATCCCAGGACCCACCCCCACCCCCAGATGCAAAGATGGGGACAGACCCTGGGGGTCCTTGTCGTGCACCCAAAAAAGTGTAGATGGGTCGACATGGAAGTGGAGAGAGAGAGCGAAACCGTTAAAGTATTTGAATAAGTCATTTTAAAAAATCAATCTCAGAATGGGAACGGCCCTTCGAGCAGAACACAAATCTGAGAGTCATAAAAAGGAAGTGTTAGAACAACCACATGAAGATGGAAGTTTGCTGCCGGGTAAGAGCTATCGAATAGAGTTTTCTTTTTTGTTTAGTTTTGTTCCTTAAGGATAAGTGATAAATACACACACACACATCTGCAATTCTTATATGCACAGGCTTCGTTCCTCTTTTAGATAAATAGTCCCTATAAAAATCAATGAGGAAGAAGTCCAATCGCCCCGCAGAAGATGAGCGCTCGGAGGGAGAAATGTAAATGGCGCTGAAACGCACGGAAATGTGAGCATCTCACTCGGGACGAGAGAAAGCACACGTGAGCGGCAGGAGGGGAGCACCCCCCCTCCCCCACCCTGACCCGCCGGGCGCAGACGGGGAGCGGGTAAGGGCGCGTGGCCCGGCTGGGGACGGCACGCACGGCGGCTGCTGGCCTGCGCGGCTAGACTGTATCCCGTGAGATGAGCAGAGAGCCCGGGGACACGGGGGCACGCTCTCTGGTTCGAGTTTCACTCCAGACGCGCCCCGTGGACTCCCTCCTCTGAGGTCTGAGCCCCGTGACCAGACTCATTACTGGGCGTTGTAATGAGCAAGCAGCTGGGGGCCTCGCCTCGAAGTGCTCTCAGGGTTCATGGGCCACCAGGGACCCACCGCTCAGGTCCCCCCCCCCCGGGCCGGATGGCCTCCGACCCCGTCCCCAAACGCAGGTCGGTGCGCACACTGGGGCATCCGCAGAGAATGTTCTGGGCTCGGTTCTGTGTGGGGCAGAGCCCAGAGCCGATCCTCTCCTGCTCCCCCCACACCTGTTCCAGCCAGAGCGGCCTCAGGGGGTCAGGGTGCGAGGGGGCCAGGGAGGAGGTCCTGTCTGAGAATTTCCCACACATCGCAGTGCTCAGTGTGTGTGTGTGTGTGTGTGTGTGTGTGTGTGTGCACACGCGCGCTTCTGCACTCCCATGCTCTCTCCCTCCCTCACACACACACAAACGTGCCTCCTTCACCTCCAGGGAAATTTAGTCCACACGCACACACACGCACACACACGCACACACACGCACACACACGCACACACACGCACACGCACACACGCGCACACACGCGCACACACGCACACGCGCGCACACACGCACACGCGCACACACACGCACACACACGCACGCACACACACGCACACGCGCACACACGCACACACACGCACACACCAGTCTTTCTGGGGCACCAGGCGCCCCCCCCCAGCCTAACGGCCCTGTGACGCCTGCAAGATGCCAGGCCGCGCACATTAAACGCAAATGAACCTTCACGGTTATTGCTGCTGCTGTGATTACCGGGGAAATTAGTGATCATGAGACGCCTGCAGCCACACGCCAGGACCCGCGTGAGCCGGGCCTCAGCTCCGCCAGGCCACCCGCCCATCACCCACACAAAGCCAGCCCCGGGTCCGGCCCGGCACCAGCCCCTCCGATGGCCCTGCGGGCGGCAGACACCGGTGGGGGGACCCGAGGAGAAACTCCGGCTTCTGTGTGAGGAGGGCCTGAGCCGGCCTGGTGAGGCGGGACCACCGGCCTGGGCGCGGTGACCAACCAGCCCAACCAGTTCCAGAGCCAACCCAGGACAGCCTCGGGCAGAGCTCAGCCTTCCGCACTCAGGCCCTGAGGCACAGCATGCCCCCACCCGCCGCCCCCACCCCCGGGCGAGCTGTCCCCCGCCCGCTCCAGCGCGTCCCTACCCGCAGCACAGTGGCCGATCTTTGCATCCCTTCACTCTGCACTCCTGGCCGGTCCTCCCTGGGCCCCGATCAATGAGATAACTGTCTCCTGGTGCCTCCAATCACTATCCCAGTCCCCTCCCTGTCCAGCCCCAGACCCCCGAGGGGACATCAAAACGCCCTTTTAGGGGCCTCAACAAGGCACAGTCCCCGTCGCCTGGTGAGCTCCCGGGGCTGGCGCTTGGGCAGGAGCGGCAGGGGGCGGAGCTGGCATCCCTCACCTGCCCTTCTCCCTGAATTCCCGACTCATCTGGACGACGTGAGCAAAGGGAAAAGGCAAATCGCAGGAGAAGACGTGTGGACTGCCATGTGCATACAATTCCCAAAACCAAACTAAAGAACGGCGTCCGGTCTGCGCTCGGTCAGCATAAACCCACGATGACAAGGGCGACACAGGCGTGAGCGCAGCGGGAGGGGAGGCGAGGGTTGGCCCTGAGCGTAGTGACCCCGGGCCGACCTGCTCCCCGCAAAGGAAAGGCAAGCAGTGGGTCATGTGCTCCCCACGTTCGTCCTCCCGGGGGTGCGGGCCGTTCGGGTGTCCTCGCCCCGTCTGGAGTTGGCGATATTGGACAGCAGTCTCAAGAGTGGATACGGCAGGAGCAGCAGCCTCCCGGTAGCCATGGCGACCTCGAGGCAGCTAGATAGGCTCTTCCTTCTTCTTTATTTCTGCTTTTAGATTATCTCTTTCCTTTTGAGAGGACTTGTCTGCTGCGATGGGAAAGTGTGTCCATTTCCCCGCGGTGTCGGAGTGCCCCGCACCCCGCAGGACAGGACAGCGACGGGGCCGCACGCCGCTCACCTGGCCCCGCGGGCAGCTCTGCGGAGGGAGATACGGACGCTTCTCCCCGCGGCCGCGAGGAGGGGAGGCGAGTGGGAGATGAGTTATTGCAGGGACGCCGGGCCCTGCTTATCTCACTCTGTATCCTCAGGCGCACTCAAACTCCGAAATAAAATAAACATCAGCTTCAAATAAGGATTAAATACTCAGCAGGCTCCTCAGTCCAACACACTGACATCGTCCGTGTCATGGTCAGGACGGAGGGGCCCTGGTGGCCGCGGGGGGCGAGGGGATGCTCAGGGCCATGGACGGAGGGGAACCCGCTGGCACCTTGGACTCTGGTGCGCGTTCGCCTTTGGTCTCTTGGACGCCACAGAGCGACACCTCTTCCCGCAGGAGGAGGCCTGTGCTCCGTGTCCTGGGGAGAGGGGTCAGCCGGGGAGCAGGATCGGGAGACTGAGGCAGCCACTGTGCCCTTAGGAAACAGCCCAGAAGAGACTGTCCTGCCCAGGCACTGCCCCCTGCACAGCTTCCCAGAGCGAGAGCTGCCAGCGAAGACCCCTGGGTACCCGCACGGCCCCCGACCGCAGAGGGAACCAGGAAAGCTGGGAGGAAAAGCACATGTGGGCGTCTGACACGCAGGCCCAGAGAACCCACCCACCTGCGTCAGGGAGGAGAGACGGCGGCTGATGGAGTCTTCCAGACCTGCGCCCCAAAACCAAGCAGCACCTGCAGAGGCCCGACCCTCGGCCCATAGAGGCAGGATCACGGAGCAGAGCCCTTGGCGGGGTGGGGACCAGCAGGAGGGGGCCCCAGGGCAGGGCTCGGGGGGGGTCCCAGACTCAGCTGCGGGGCCTGCACAGGCCTCCTGGCCACTGGCCTCCCACAGGCTTAGCGAAGACGATCGTCCTTCTACGGGTGTAGACTGGGCGCCTGCTTTGTCCGGGGGGCTCTGTGTTCGGGGCTGGAGCCTAAGAAGCCGCAGTCGCCCAAAGGCAGGCGTTGAAATAGCTGAACAGGCCTGGCCGGTGGGGCTCAGAGGCTGAGCATCGACCCATGAACCAAGAGGTCAGGAGTTCGAGTCCCGTTCAGGGCACAGGCCCGGGGGTGGGCTTGGCTTGATCCCAGGGGCAGGTGTGCAGGAAGCAGCTGCTCGATGGTGTTTCTCTCTCATCAATGCTTCCCTCTCTCTCTCCCTCCCCCTTCCTCTCTATCTAAAAATCAATAAAAACATGTTTAAAAGGAAGAAAGAAAGAAATAGCTGAACAGCAAAGCCGGCTGTGATGGCCGACTCGGGAGGAGGCGGGTGTTGGAGCGAGAAGCATGGCCGAGTCCGTTTCCAGGCAATCGGGAACATCTAACGCAGCGGTTCTCAACCTTCCTAATCCGTGACCCTTTCATACAGCTCCTCATGTTGTGGTGACCCCAACCATAAACTTATTTTCGTTGCTACTCCATAACTATAATTTTGCTACTGTGATGAATTGTAATGTAAACATCTGATATGCAGGATGTATTTTCATGGTTACATTTGAACATCATTAAAGCATAGTGATTAATCACAAAAACAATATGTAATTATATATGTGTTTTCCGATGGTCTTAGGTGACCCCTGTGAAAAGGTCATTCAACCTCCAAAGGGGTCGCGACCCACAGGTTGAGAACCACTGATCTCATGGATGGTTTCTAAAGGGGCCACTTCCCCTCTTCTTGCCCCAATTCCCAGCTGGCCCCCTAAAGCCTTCCCAGGGGTGCAGGGCGGCTGCGAGCGCAGTCAGAAGAGGGACGGGCAGAGGGCCCCCCCCTGGATCACGAGACAGGCATTCTGCGGGAAAGACAGCAGCCTCCCGGGCCCGTGGTGGCAGCTAACGCACAGACAGATGATGGCTGGCTCTTCAGTACCTGACTTGGACCATCTGCAGACGGATGAGTCTTCCCAGCCCAGCTGGCACGGCGCGCCTAGTGCAGGGAGGGATCGGAGAGGAGGGTGGGAGACAGGCAGCCGGGAGGGGCCTCCCGAGAGAGAGGCAGGGTGTCCGCCAGCACAGGGTCGGCTGCATACCGAGTGCTGGCTGCCACGCAGGCAGGCGTCCTGGGTGCCGGGACCCCGCGTGATAGAGTCTGCGTCGTCTCGACACGGAGCTGTGAGATGACACACGTGGCTATTTGCTTTCTATGTCTCCCATCTGTTGCTTGTTCCACTTTTCCTCGTTAGTGGTGTTTGGTTGTGTTTTTTTTGTCTCCTATAAGGTTGAGTATTTTTTATTTCATTTGATCTTCTTGGTTGGCTTGTGAGGTATAACCATTTTGTGGGGTTTGGCTTTGATTTTTTTAAATATATTTTAACTAGAGGCCCGGTGCACAAAATTCATGCAAGGGGCTCGGCCCTCGCAGCCCTGGCTTCGTCTGGAAGGTTATTTGGCTGTCTGGTCTAATTAGCATATTATGCTTTTATTTTTATAGATTGATTTCAGAGAGGAAGGGAGAGGGAGAGAGAGATAGGAACATCAATGATGAGAGAGGATCATGGATCAGCTGCCTCCTGCATGGCCTGCACTGGGGATGGAGGCTACAACCCAGGCCTGTGCCCTTGACCGGGAATCAAACCGTGACCTCCTGGTTCACGGGTTGAAGCTCAACCCCTGAGCCACACCAGCGGGGCTGCTTTTTGGTTTATTATATATCTTTAGTCATAGGCTACCTTCAAATGATATTATGCTACTTTACATTGCAAGATCCTTACAATAATACAACTTTTTAAAAATTTTTATGAGTTTATTTGAGCCAAACTGTCGACAATTGCCAGGAAGCAAAACCTCAACGGATGGACACGATGCTCCAGAGAATGGCAGCTCTGCACCTTGTTTTATACGTGACAAGCGAAAGAGAAGACGTAGTTGGTTCCATGAAATCCACTGGTGACATTAGGGAGGCGGGAGCAAGGAAGCAGGGAAACCTCTGGGATTGGATAAAACGCAAAACGCAACGACACACTTTTCTTTCCTGCCTTTAGCTACTGTGTTACTGTCTGCGGGCATTTTGCTTCTACCTGTGCTTTAAATCCCATACGACATGGTTATTATTTTTACTTAAACAGCCAATCGTCTTTAAAATCTATATCTTCATGTTTTATTTTTGACCGGAACATTTACCATTTTGGTAAATACTCTTTATTCCTTTGTGTAGATCTCGATTTCCATCGGGTGCCGTTTTCCTCCTGCCTGAGGGATTTTTCTTCATTTCTTGTCGTGATGATCTGCTCGTAACGGACTATTTAAGCTTGTGTATACCTGAGAGTCTTTATTTTACGGCCATGCGTGTTTGCTGTATCTTGGCTGGGTATAGAATTCTAGATTGGCAGTTGTTTTACCCGTCAGTGCTTGGCCAATGCTGTGCCACTGTCCTCTGGTGGCACTGTCACTGACTAGAAGTCTGCCATTTCTTTTTTTAAGGGTAAAGATTTTGGGGGGTTGTGTGTGTGTGTGTGTGTGTGTGTTTAATATATTTCATTGATTTTTTACAGAGAGGACGGGAGAGGGATAGAGAGTTAGAAACATCAATGAGAGAGAAACATCGATCAGCTGCCTCCTGCACACCCCCACTGGGGATGTGCCCATAACCAAGGTACATGCCCTTGACCGGAATCGAACCTGGGACCCTTCAGTCCACAGGCTGATGCTCTATCCACTGAGCCACACCGGTTAGGGCTGCCATCATTCTTATGTTTGCTCCTCTCTACACAAAGTGATTTTTCTTCTCTGCTTTTAAGATGTTGCCTTTATCCTTGTTTTTGAGAAATTCGACTACGATGTGCCTCTATGTCGTTTTCTTCATGTTCCTTGTGTGTGAGGTTCACTGGGATTCTTTGATCTCTGAATTAATAGTTGCTATCAAATTTGAAATGTTTCACCCATTTCTTCATATACATTTCCTTCTCCCCTCTCCCTTCCTCCCTCTTTCGAGGACTACAATCACACAAATATTAGGGCTGTTGAAGCTGATTCTCTGTTCATTATCTTAATCTCTTTTTCCCCTGTAGTTTGTTGTGGGGTTTTTTTGA
This sequence comes from Myotis pilosus, assembly GCA_036010255.1. Lineage (NCBI taxonomy): Eukaryota > Metazoa > Chordata > Mammalia > Chiroptera > Vespertilionidae > Myotis > Myotis pilosus. The sequence continues at coordinate 78,019,787 of JASKON010000010.1, forward strand.
TCGTTTCAATCACGCTGTCTTCAGGTTTACTAGTCTTTTCTTCTTCAGCAGCTAGTCTGTTGTTAACCCCACCCAGTGTACTCTTTAATCTCAGAGATGATATTTTTCATCTCTTGAAGTTCAATCTTAGACTTCCTGATCTCCACTTAACATGTTCAAGTTTCCCTTACCCTCTTGGTGTGGAAAATATAGTTGCGGTAACAGTTTTAATGTATTTCTTGCTAATTATATATGTGTCATTTCTGTGTCTGTATCTATGGATTAGCTTTTCTTATTGATTTTGGTTTCTTGTTTCTCTGCATGCCTGGTAACATTTTATTGCATGGAAGACAAGGTGAGTTTTACCTTATTGGGTAGTGGGTATTACTGTGTATCTATAAATATTCTTGAGTTTTGTTCTAGATTAACTGGGAATGTATTGGAGATTTGGAAGCAGCCCCAGTGTCCATCAGTAGATGAGTGGATAAACAGCTGTGGTACATTTACACACTAAGTAATGGCACACTACTCAGCTGAGAAGAAGGAGAAGGAGGAGGAGGAGGAGAAGAGGAGGAGGAGGAGAAGGAGGAGGAGGAGGAAGAGGAGGAGGAGGAGGAGGAGGAGGAGGAGGAGGAGGAGGAGGAGGAGGAGGAGGGACCTGGACAGCACTGTGCTAAGTAAAATAAACCAGGCGGAGAAAGACAAGTAACATACGATGTTACTCATCTGTGGAGCTAATGAACAGAATGAGCTAACAAGCAAAATAGAGACAGACTCACAGATAGAGAGCAGGCTGGCAGCTATTTGGGGCGATTGGGAGACGGGGGTGGAGGGGAGGGATGGAGCACAAAAAGAAAAAGGGGAACTCATGGGCAGGGACAACAGTGTGGCAGTTAATGGGGGAAGGAAGGGAAGGAGGAGGTGGAGGGTGATATCGGGGAGACAAGTGGTGATGGGAGGAGACAACTTGGAGTGGTGAACACATAATCCCGTACACAAATGGTTCGTGTGGAACTGTGCACCTAAAACCTGTATAATTTTGTTAACCAGTGCCACCCAAAAAAACTCAATAAACAGGAAAAACTGAAACTATGTTTGTCCTTTGAAGACTTTTTAAAGCCTTTTAAGTGAGAGGAGAGTAGCTTTAGCATCGGCTAGTTTCCCACGTTCTGGAGGCGATGTTTTTAGTCCTCTGCCCCGTGCCCTGGGGGATTCAGGCCTTGACACGCTCCTGCTGGGAGCACTGAGCACACCTGGGCCTGTGTGAGCCGCTGTTCCTGCCGCCTCTCATGCGGTCTCCCTCCGGGCCTGGGTAGCTCACTCGCACGCACACACCTGGCGGCGGTCAGCTGAAGGCGCTAGAGGTGGGTGCCTTACAGCTTCTCCTCTCTGGGCTGTGGACGCTCTGCCTGCCTCGCTTGGCAGCTTGGTCTACCCGGGCTCCCGCTCCATCTCATCAGCTCGGGAGTCCGACCAGGCTCAGCCCACGTCTCCCTCCCGGGCGCCCTTGGAGCTCTCCGGGCTGTGAGTCGGGACAATCCTTTGTCTCCACTCATCTGCTTGTTTTCTCTCAGGGATCAGTGTCGGTGCTGCCTCGCGTCTGATCTGTAGTCGAGTTAGGATCTGAGACCAAATCGCTTGACACCAGAGGTCACATCCTTTGTTTATTTGTGAACCCTCACCTGGGAATATTTTTCCATTGATTTTTAGGGAGAGTGGGAGAGAGAGGGAAAGACAGAGAGAAACATCGGTGTGCAAGAAACACATCCATCGGTTGCCTCCTGCACAGCGGGCCCCAACCAGGGCCCAGGCCGGAGAGGAGTCCGCAACTGAGGTCCGTGCCCTTGACCAGAATCGAACCCAGAACCCTTGGTCCCCAGGCCGACGCTCTACCCACTGAGCCGAACCGACTGGGGCCAGAGGCCACGTCTCAGTGCCCTCGCCTCCGAGGGGTGCTTGTCCCTCAGCCCCACCCTGAGGCGGTCTCTGCTTCCCAGGGCAAAGCCCTAGGAGCTGCCAGCAGCGCTCTCCCACGCGTGATTGGCAGCTGCCGGTGCCCCCCGTTCCTGCTTCTAAGTTTCCGCTCGCTCCCTCCGCGGCAGGGCCCGTCGTTAGTAACTAATCTGTGTCCTTCGCCTTGTCATTCCCCAGGCGCTGAGCCAGCTCTGCTCCCGGTCATTAGCAGCTGAGGTCTCATGTCGAACCATCACACCCACCATCACACCGGGAGCCGGGGCCGGGAGCCAGCACGCGGGGCGCCTCCGGGGGGCGGGGGCCTGGGCAGGCCTCTCTCAGCAAGCACCCCACACCCTGGTCTGGGCTCAGGGGCTCACAGCACCGAGTAAGGGGCTTGGGTGTGACGATTTCTCAGACGCTCGCCCTCACCAGAGATGAGCTTATAATTACCCCTTCCCCTCGGGGAAACGGAAGCCGCGGTCCCCGATTCACCCGCGAGTTTAGGGACAGGAGGCAGAGGAGAGCGGCTCCGGCCTATTCCTGGAACATGCTCGACAGCTTCTGGAGATTAAAATAATGGCCACTAATGGAGCTACACGCTTAATGTCTCAGCTCCTGGTAAAATTAATACCCTGTTTAATATTAATAGAAGCAGCGTGCGTCCCTAGGGTTGTTAATCTGCTCCCTCTCCTCTGCGTTTGGGTGTAAAAATAGCTCAGTGATTAGCCAGGTGGGCAGGGCGGCAGGAGCAGGGGCTGGGTGGGGGGGGAGGGGGGGCAAGGGGGGGCCGGCGACCACAGCACACGTTTGAAAGGCCTCGCGGCTCATCAGAATTCTCAGGGAGGACATGTTCTTCCACCTGAGACGCTGCTCACCTTCCCTGATGAGTTTATTCTTCCTCAACAAATATTGACGGAGCGCGTTCCATAGGCCACGGCCGGCGGCACACGTCTACCACCTTGCCTATTTCAGTCCCCGCGGAAGCGCCTGGAGGGGAGAGCTATCGTCCCCACTTTAAGGATGAGAACACTGAGGCTCAAGGTCCGACAAGTCAGGATGGGGCAGAGATCGCGATGGGGCCCGGCTCTCTCTGACTCCAGAGCCGATGCTTCTCACTGCAAGCTCTCAGGATTTTGTCTTGTTTTTTCCTCCAAAGCACCTTTGAGTCTGTGATCACTTAAATGCCGCTGGAAGTAACTAAGCAGACAGGACAGAAAGCGAGGGAGTGGGGAGGTGAGAGGGGTGGGGGGCGGGAAGTCAAGTACGCAGGCCCTCACTCCACAGCCGGGAAGTCTGGGAACATTTTCTTCCTTTCTCAGCAAGTCCAGGTTTTCGTCATCATTAAACAAATGCGCGTGGAGCACCTACTACGCGCCAGGCACGGTGCTGGACACTTAGAACATCAGGGTCCGGACAGACACCGCTCCGCCCGGGGAGTCCGTCCCGCGCCACATCTGCTCAGTGGACCAGGAGGCGTTCACCTCCCCCGCCTCCTCTCCCACCTCCGTGCGGGCACCATCCCTGGAAGATTCGATGGACGTGGGCTGAGCCTCCGAGCCCAGAGCTACCTTTTCAAAGACGGCCCCTTAAGGTGGGTAACGACAGCGAGCCAGGGGCCGCTCCCAGGCGAGTGCAGCCGGTGGAGGCAGAGGCGGGGCGTTGGGAGGCAGCCGATCCGTGATTCTCTCTCATCATTGACGTTTCTCCCTCCCTCTCCCTTCCTCTCTGAAATCAATAAAAATATATTTTTTTAAAAAGTAAACGAGTCCTACTTCAGAGGCAGGTCTCATATTAAAAAATAAAAATGAAAAATAAACCCAGCATTGGAGTGGACGCTGAGCACAGTGAGCCGCACAGACATGCCCCGCCCTCCCCGAGCTCAGTCCAGCCAGCAAGGCAGGGGCGCGCCCAGGAGGCTGCCAATCACAGCTGTCATCGCGCTCTGGAAGCAACGCTCAGTGGGCAATGGGACCCTGGACCCGGGGCCGGAGCCGGCCTGCAGTCAGGAGGCCTTCCTGGAGGAGGTGGCTCTCACAGAGGAAGAGATGATGGTGCCTGACTCTCAGCCTGAGGCCTGGGAGGCGGGCCAGACCCTGGTCCTGTGGACCCTGGCCGGGCCCCGGGGGCTGGCTCAGCTGTGGCGACGGTGATGCCTGCAGCTTAGAGCAATGCCTCTCGGAGGCCATCAGTCCTCTCCGCCGCCTCGGAGGCTGGCTGAGCGCGGGGAGGGGCTTGGACGCTGTGCCCGGAGGAGCGGGAGCGGCAGAGGGTGTCGCTCTGAACACCGCCCTGTGGGCCCCGGGAGGCCCCGGGAGGCGAGGGGGGTGTTCAGAGGCGCGGTTGCTGGGTTTGCTCTCCCACCTTTGACGTGTGCGGCTCCCCTCCTGCGTCCGGCTGCATCGTGACCACGCAGAGCCCGCTCTTCAAGCGCCTCATTATCTGTGCCCCCACCCCCCAGCACATTCTAGGGCAGCGATGGCGAACCTATAACACGCGAACTCATTTTTTTGGTTGATTTTTCTTTGTTAAGTGGCATTTAAATATATAAAATTAATATCAAAAATATAAGTCTTTGTTTTACTATGGTTGCAAAGATCAAAAAATTTCTATATGTGACACGGCACCAGAGTTAAGTTAGGGTTTTACTAAATGCTGGCACGCCGAGCTAAAAGGTTCACCATCTCACTGGTCTAGGGGCTGGCAGTAGGGCTGCCGACGGTGCCGTGTATTGTAACTGAAGGATCCGAGAGACTCCAACACCCCCACGCTCCCCACTATGCGAAAAAGACAACATGTTTTTATTCCTCAGCCTCAGAGCCTCGAGGGAAACAAGTTATGCAACCGTGGGGCTGCTGGCGCTTCCAGAGCCTGCGGAGGCCGGGGCAGGAGGCCGGCTCCGCTGGCTCTTCAGTAACGAGTGTCCCGCCCGGCCGGCGAGGCTCAGGGGTCGAGCATCGACCTATGAACCAAGAGGTCACAGTTCGATTCCCGGTTGTGGGCTCGATCCCCAGTGTGGGGCGTGCAGGAGGCAGCTGATCCATGATTCTCTCTCATCATTGATGTTTCTCTCTCTCTCTCCCTTCTTCTCTCTGAAATCCATAATAATACATATTTAAAAAGAAAAGAAAGAAAAGATAAACAAGTGTCCGGGCCTCCTGCCATGGCCGGAGAAGTGGGGTGCTCCTGGGCACGGCTGCCTCACGTCCACATGCCTGGCCGGAGACGCCCCGCGTTGGCTCCATCAGGAAGCTGCTGGGCTGAAGGGGCGGGCGAGGCCATGCTAATGCCGCCCCCTCTGCGCACAGGCGCTGAGCCTCCGGCCTCCCGTTCGCCTCCATGTGCTGTGCACCAGTCATCGGGGCTGGGCAGGACCTGACACCAACGTGGCTGATAACAACCCAATTACCGGCCCAGTGGCCATGGGGCAGAGTCCGGGTACAGGTGAGCTGGCCCCCCTGCCCGGGCCTCGTGGCTGATGCCGACATGGCAGCCCGGCCGCGGGCTCACGCAAGAGGCTCAGGGTTCCCTCCCGGACTCGATGCTGTTGAATGAATTCGGCTCCTTGCGGTTGTCGGACTAGGGCCGGCCCACTGTTCTCTCCGAGTTCTCTCCCGCAACAGCTGGCGTCGGGGGTCAGATGAGCTCTGCGGCTTCATTTCTCCGGCCTCTGCCTTCTCCGGGCCCTTTGCTAAAGGACCCGCCTGGGAGGTCAGGCCCACGCCACCCAGGACCGTCTCCCTTTCCCTGAACGTGAGGTCCACCGACGAGAGGCCTTCATCGCATCTGCGGAATCTTCCCACCTCGCTGAGCGATGCACCCTCATGGGGAGGAAGGCCTTCTGTCCTGTTCACAGTCCCTCCCACGCGTGGGGAGGGCCTTCCAGGGTGGGCTCTGGGCGGCCCTGTTAGGAACCCTCCCCCGGCGCCCATCTCCGTCTTCCGTGCACATGTCGCCTGGCCTCGGGGCACTGCCGCTCCGGCCGCCTTGGGCTGAACCTCTGCTCTGACTCCCACGCGAGCTGTGCCACCTCAGGCCGGACACCTACCTTCTCTGTGCCTCCGCGGCCTCGTCTGCAAAGTGAGCTCAGCCACAGTCCCCACGTGAGGCGTTGTTCTGAAGGTCAGACGACAGAGGCGTGGGCCTGCCCGGGCGGAAGCGCCAGGAGATGCCCGCGGTGCCGGCGATGCCCATGCTCTCACTCCCCCAGCCCGGGCCCAGGACGAAGGCACGCCCAGTCCCCTCTCCCAGCATCCGCCTCCGTCCCAGGACAGGGGAGATGGAGCAATTAGCCCTCGGCAATAAAAGCACCCGGGCCGGCGGGCTGCCAGAGGGATTTATGAACTCCTGGAAGCGTGCGCTGCTAGGAGACGGCTTGTCAGGGGACCACTTCCGAGGTAAGAACGCAAACAGCCCATCCGTCACTGCCAGCGCCTCCCGGGGCCGATATTAAAGCGCCCCCGCCCCCCTCGCGCCTTCCAGGCGGACAGGGAGCCTGCGCTCTCTTCACACGCAGACAGGGGGCCGGAACCTGCTTCTCCCCAGGAGAGGCCTGTGGTCAGAAACACCACCCCGGGCAGCGCTCCGCCGGTGCCCTGCCAGGAGGCCGGGAGCTCCTTGTTCGTTCCTCTTTTAAAACCATGATCCATCCCACAAATGGATCGTCAATTTTTTAAAGCGACTCATCCCGTCTCAATTAATTACAGTCTTCATGGGCCCAGCCCCTCAGCTCAGCGGTGAAACCCTGGGGGACATGGCCTGGGGCACCCCGTGCCTGCTCCTGCCCTGGAGACTCCCATCCCCTCGCCCACCCCTGCCTCCCGCCGCGCTGTGCTTGTCCCCTCGCTGGCTGGCTACCTCTGTGCACCACCATCTCACACTCACACACACACACTCACACACACATACACACACTAACACACACACACTCACACACACACTCACAAACACACTCGCACACACTAACTCACACACAAACACACACACTCACACACACACTCACATACACACACTAACACACGCACACACTCACACACACACTCACACACACACACATACACACACTAACACACGCACACACTCACACACTCACACACACAAACACACTCACATACACACACTAACATACACACTCACACACACATTCACTCACACACATACACACATACATACACAAGCACACACATATACATACTCATACACACATGTATACATAAACACACTCACACACATTCACTCACACACACAATCACATATACGCACTCATTCACTCACACACTCACACACACACACATGCACTCACGCACACACACATTCACGCACACACACATTCACTCACACACACAATCACATATACGCACTCATTCACTCACACCCACACACTCACACACACACACATCCACTCACGCACACACACATTCACTCACACACACAATCACATATACGCACTCACTCACACACACTCACATACACTCACACACACACACATGCACTCACGCACACACACATTCACGCACACACACGTTCACTCACACACACACACACACACACTCACACACACACACACAGGAACCCTGGAAGTTGCGGCTGCTCCATCCTCCAAGAGGGTCCATCTCCGACGGGAGGGAAATTAATGGCCTGCAATGCGCCGCTCAGCCCTGGGCAGCTGGCCCAGCGAGAGTGGCCTCCTGGCTTAGCGCCACCCGAGAGGAGAGAAGGGGATGCGGCCTCCAGAAACGCAGCCGGGGTCACCTCTGTCCTCGAGTCTGCTGACCGGCCAGCCCGGTCCCGGTGGCCCAGTGCTCCCCGACAGCCAGCCTCCCTCCTCTGCACACCCCATTCCCTGCCCACTCCCCCACAAACTCCTCCACCCCACCTCACCTACTCCCCACCCTCACCCACTCCCCACCCTCACCTACTTCCCATCCTCACTCACTCCACACCCACACCACACCCACACCTACTCCCCACCCTCACCCACTCCACACCCACACCACACCCACACCTACTCTCCACCCACGCCCCACCCCCTTCCACTCCCCATCCACACCCACACCTACTCCCCCACCCATCCCTTTGCCCCTGCCCCCCCCCCCCCCCACTCCCCCGCCCACCCCGTGCCGCCTATGTGCACTCCAGGCCGTGTCTGCATCGAGCTGCCCACTTTCACGCTAATGAAAGGAACTGGAAACATTCTCACGAGGAGCCGAGGGGCCAACAGCCACCGGCCGCGTGGGCTGTGACCCCTCAGCCGCTCGGTGTCTGAAGAGCAATCAAAGGAGGGGTCTCTGCGCCAGTTAATGAGGCGGCTCTGCAGGCCAGGCCGTCTTCCATTGCCCGACGCTGCCCCCAGCCGTGCCCCCAGCAATGCCCCCAGCCGTGCCCCCAGCCATGCCCCGAGGGTCCAGGGAGGCCCATGAGAGGCGTCCAGGAGCCCAAGGGGGACCTGCTGCTCTCAGAGGAACAGGAAGCCCCGAGGACGGGGCCGGCCTCTCTCCACCTCCCCCTCACTCTGCTCCACACTCGGACTGCGTGCCCTCACCCTCGATGCCTCCACCCTCCTCGCTGACCCCTCAACCAAGCGGCCCACCTGTCGCCATCGTGTGGTCCCCGGCCAGAAGCATCGCCTCCCCTGGGAGCAGCTAGGAGTGGGGAGTCTCAGGCCGCACCCCAGGCCCCCGGGGCAGAAACAGCCATGATGAGAGAGAATCATGGATCGGCTGCCTCCCGCTTGCCCCGCACTGGGGATTGAGCTCACAACCCGGGCACACGCCCTTGACCGGGAATCCAACCGTGACCTCCTGCTCCCTGGGCCGACATTCACCACTGAGCCACCCCTCTGGGCAACAGCCCTTCTTTTCACAGACGGCAATAAAACTCCACAAGCAGCAGCTGAGCAGTGGCCATGGCTCAGGCACAGAGAGAGGAAGACCCAGGAGACCCTGAGACACGGTCTCAGAGGTTCAGGGCCTGGGCGTTCTGCGCCTGCGAGACCTTAGAGCTTGGGAAGCCGACCTGAGGGAGCCCCACTGTGGCTGGCGGAGGGGGGTCGAGGGGGGATTCGAGACGCAGAGCAGGAGGGGAGCTGTGCCCCGGGAAGGAAGGAGGGAGGGGGGACACCCTGAGGGGGTGGGACAGGCTGCAGCTCCCGACCACGTGGATGGAAGCTCTGCACTAGAATCAGAGCAGCCAGCCTCTCCCGATGCAGAGCCCACGGCACGGCACAGCCGCCAGCTCAGATCAAGCGCCAGGGGCGCGAGGCTGTGCCCAGCAGCCGTGGCCACCCTGAGAGAGCCCTGCGGCCGCGTGCGCCTCTGAGACAAGGCGAGCCTCGACCTCCAGGCAGGGAGAGGGCAGGAAGGCTGCTCCCCGCCGAGGACAGCGGTCCCGGGCCTGCTCGGATGGACGTGGGTGAGGGGGGAGGTGGGGAAACACTCCCTGTGGCTGGAGCAGGGCCCCAGGGGACCAGGGGCTGCAGGCCACACCCAGCAGGAGCGTCGGGTTCCAGACATTCGCCCGGGGGAGGGTCAGAGCTGCTGCGCCCCCTGCATTCTGAGGGTCCCCTCGCTGCCCCTTTCCGAGCGGAGACGTCTACGTGGAGACCCTGGCCCACCACTGGGGGAGGCTGCAGGTAGGTTTGTCTTCTTAGCTCACAGGCACCTGAGCAATGGGACGTGTGAACCTCGTTTTGAGGCCCCTGTGTCCCTCTAAGCCACCCTCCGAGATCCTGGCCAGGCCCTGCTGGCAAGGCCGAGGCCGCTCCCGTCCTAGACGCGAGGCCGCAGCCCCTCGTGCCCCCACCAGGAAGGCCAGCGGGTGCCGATGGAGAACAGGACTCATGGCATGTTTGTCCGACGCGCGGAGACAGCTGTGTGGGGGGACGACAGCTTCCCTCCCTTCAAACGCAATGCGATCGATGGCCTTTCCAGGGGGAGAGCGTTTTTCTAAGAATAACTTCTCCCAGGAACCACCGAGAGGCGGTGAAATTTACCCTTCGCAGCGGCAGGAAAACTGTTTGCAAACCCTTAGACGCGCCTCGCTGCGCTTGAAGCCGTGGAGGCAGCGGAGCATTCGTTCCCAGAGAACGTCTCCTCCGCCGGAGGCTGCCCCGAGACGCCGACCCGGAGGGGAGCCTGGTCCCGCGCCCTGCCCCCACCCTTACCACCCCCTGCCCGACTGGGCGCCCCACCGGGGAGGCCTGGCTGGGACCCTTGCGGGGGGGGGGGGCGAGGAGGATCCTCAGGCTCCCGCAGCTGAGACCCCCCTTGGAGCAGGAGCCTGGCCACTGCACGCATGTGGGAGTCAGCACGACGCCTGGAAAACGCCTGCGTCTCGGGTGATAGAAACACCTCCCGAACGAGGCAGCGAGAGAGAGAGAGAGAGAGAGAGAGAGAGAGAGAGAGAGAGAGACAGAGACACGAGGGCGAGCGGTACGGCGAGGTGCACGGAGCGGAACAGAGACACGGCGACTCGGGGAGCAGCATCGAACATGACAAAGAGTCGACATTGGGCGATCAGCACCTGGCACGGCGTGTGCTGAGAGACGCTCGTAAAACACGGAGCCCGAGCAGGCGTGTGCGTGTGCGTAAAAGTGAATGCATGTGAGGGTGTGAATGTACGTTCATGCGAGTGTGTCCATTTTCATGTTAACATGAGTGTGAATGCATGTGAGAGTACACACATGTGGGTAAGGGTGCATGTGTGTGTGTGTGTGTGCACGCGTGTGTTCTCACAGGTGACGGGCAGCCCTGCAGCTACAGCTGAAATGTCACCGCCTCAGGGAAGCCTCCCCTGACCACTGACCTCCATCCTGCTACGCGCAGTCCCTCCTCCTCACCACCTGGGTCGGTTTTCACCCTGACGCCCACCACGCCTGATCCCTTTCCCAGCTCCGTTCTGTGCGAGTCAGCACGCCCCCTGCAGGCACAGACGGGCTCTGCCTGGTCCCCCGCTCCACGCCCAGCATCACGGGCAACGCTGCAGGGAACCCGCAGGTGCCCAGCCGCCGGAAGAGCCAGCGCCACGGTTCAGGTCACAGGTGTTGGCTGCAGACCTGCCTCCTCCTCCGGGAAGGGGCGTTTCCTGCTCCGCTCCAGCCTCCAACTGACACGGTGCGGCCCCCATGCGGGAGGGCCATCTGCTTCATGCGAAGTGCACAGGCTCCAGTGCTAACCATCCGCAAACACCAGCACAGACACAGCCAGGACAATGGTGGGCCACGTATCGGGCAGCGTGACCCGGCCACGCGGACATACACCAACCATCGCAAACCCCAAACGGGATGAACCCAGAGAAACCCCAGCCAAGACATGTGACAACCAGCCTTCGGGAAATCAAAGACGAAGCCGCGCCGTGAAAGCAGCCAGAGAAAGAGACCTGATCCAGGAGGAAAGCTCTTAGGACGAGAGCGGGTTTGTCCGTGGAAACCACGGCGGCGGAAGGACACACGTTTCTCATGAGCTCAGTGCAGAGACCCGTCAGCGCAGAACCTCACGTCCAGGAAGCTGTTCGGTGCGGATAAAGGCACTCAGACCAGCCGCGCGCCCTCGGCGGCCCCGGACCGTCTCCTGCTTCGAGTGTTGGACGGAGCAGACCCAGGGACGCCCCTTCTTCCCGCCTCCGGCCTCCCTCCAACGTCTCACCCCGTCGCCACCTTCAGAGCCACCCCAGCCCTCCTCGGCCCCGGGGACCAGCGACGCCGTTTCTCCACCTTCACCCCTTATTGCGGCACAACCTCGAGCTCCCAAATTCGCCACTTACTCCTCCCGGCCGCCTGCTGCCGTGGCCTCCGCACCTACCTCTCGCTGGGCTTCTGTTTCCACTGACGCCGTGGCCTGGAGCCGGGGCACCTCTTCCGTGAGTTGGTGGAGAAGCAGTTCGGGGCTCCCAGCGCCTCTTCCAGTTGCGAACCCGGTGAGTGGCCGCGCTCTCCAGGCCGCGCAGGGGCCGCCCAGGTGAGGGGTGACACTCAGGGCGCCAGGGCAGCGCTGGGGCCAGAGAGGAGCCTGACCCAAGCCCTGCCGACCTGCACGCCTTGGTCCTGCCTCGCAGACCCTCAGCCGCGTGACTTCCTGCGGAACCACTTCTGGGCAAGGAGGTGATGCTGGTCAGGATGATGGGCCGCACCTGGCTCACCCCCAGGCTGCCGGCCCCCAGGCTGGGCTGGGCCAGTAGCTCTGCCGAAGGCTCCCCCTCAAGCACGACTAGGAGCCTGTGGAGCCCAAAGGCCTTGGCGGGGGGGCCTCTGTGTCCCCCTAGAGTCTGGCTTTCGCCTGAGTCTCTCCCGAAACCGCCGGAGCCCTCTCCCAGGCATCGGACCAAATGCGAACACTGAAGCTCCGTGCGGGGGAAGGAAAACACAACAACACGCGCCCAGATTGGAAAACAGAACAGCTGAAACCAGAATCCGGCAGCGGCGGCCTCCGCCAGAGAAGGGTAACGTTCTCTGAACAGAAAGAAAAGGTGAGGGAGGAAGTGGGAATGTGAGCAGCGGAGGAAGGACAAGGAGCCAACGGGGGGAGTAGAACAGGTGGTGGTGGTTTTCAACTCACGTTCTCTAATGACGTTTGCAAGTTGCAGCAGAAGCACCGCTGCTGGGCCCACAGGTGGGTCGAGGAACCACTACGGCCACCATATTGTGAACAGGCGGCAAAGGGGCCTCGAAGGGTCAGGAGTCCCCGGGGAGCCGCAGGAGCGAGGAGGGAATACCCACTGAACTGGTTTTGGAAATGGTACAAGGTGACCCCTCGCCTACTGGGGGCCAGGACCCTCCAGGGGACCCTGTGGGACGCAGGGGGCGGGGTCTGGAGGATGGAGGGAGGAGGCAGGGAGGGGAGGAGGCGGGCAGCGGCACTGGGTGGCTGTGGGGTGCTCCCCGCCCCCCGCCATGTTTCTCTGGCTGCATCGTGAGGGGCTCAGCAGCCACGGGAGTGGGGCTGGGACTGTCAAACTCGGAGGCGGCTTGGATCGCATTGAAGAAGCTCTTTCCCTCTCGCTGGCGCTGTGGCTGGCAGGTGCAGAGGCCCGGCCAGCGATCGGGGAAGCGGGAGGAGGGACCAGGCCGGCTGGGAACGGAGGATGGGCGCCCGGCTGTCCTGGTGAAACCGATTCACCAGGATTCTATTCCCGCCCACAAAGGAGCTGGCCTCTCGGGAACGCCAGCCTTCCTAGCATTTCCAGCCAAGGCAGCGTGCGTGTCTCCCTCAGATAGCGCTGCGGGGTCCTGGGCGTTCAGCTCCATCCACGGACAACAGGGAAATAAAGCTCCCCTTGAAGTCGAGTGTCTGGGTGGCCGGGCCCATGGGGCTCTGGGGTGAGCGTGGGGGTTGCCGTAGTGAGCGCGTGCCAGGTCTCATCCCTAATGACAACCCAAAGTCCTGGAAGGGCACGGCATCCGCTCACCTGGGTGCCGGGTAGACACGCAGGCTCCTGGCCCTCACCAATCCTGCTGTGCCCAGGGCTGGGAGGGGCCCAGCTTCAGTATCCCTAACGAGTTTCCCAGGCGATGCTGGAGCCCGTACAGGAGGCCCGGGGGGCTCCTGACTCAGGTTCTATTGAGGAGCAAAGTCAAGGCCTACGGTGCCCTGTGCAGTCCACGCAGGGCCCGAGCACCCGGCACGATTGCAGAACTGGCCTCCGGGTCGTCAGCCTGAGCCGCCCGAGGGGCACGGGCACGGAGCTGCAGAGGTGCAGGGGGCGCTGGCATTCCCAGGTCGGCTTGTCTGCTGGGGCCCCTTCACATCACTGCCCTCTGGGAATAACAGGTGGGCACCTCCCTCACCTGCAGGAAGGGAGACAAGCTCGTAGGAGACCCCATGAGGCCTGACCCATGTCCCCAAGAGCATGTAGGAAAGACGAAGTCAGCACACTCCTAGACATGAGTCTGCGACAGAGGCTGTGGGTGGCGCTGCCCTGGGGGTTGAGGATGAGAGGGCTTCTGGTGGGTGATATGTCACAGGGACAGGGGCCAGTGGGGACAGTGGCAGCCCACTGCAAAGGGAGTCTTCCCTGGAGGGTGCCTGGAGCGGGGACAAGTTGGAAGCGTCTGTGCGGAGTGGGTGGCCGGGTGCCCTGGGGTCCTCCACAGGAGAGCGAGGAGCAGGCCGGCCTCCATCACGGGCTCCGGGTCGAGGGCCAGAGCGCAGGACACCTCCAAGCGCTCCCAGGACTCCTAGTGACAGACGGCCTTCTCTGCTAAAAGTTGATCTCAATATCTAGCCTCCAAAATGTGAGACAACCCATTTCTGTTGCATGTCACTCGTTTTTATCCTTTGGGGGACAACCCTAGTAACCGCAGCAGGTACAGCCACATCCCCCGGGTCCTTCAGGAGTGGACATTCCAAGCATCACAGTACATACTGGCTGGCACGTGGTGTTTCTTAGGTGGGAGGGCAGGTGGGAGGGTGGACAAATGGATGGGTGGATGGATGGATGGATGGATGGATGGATAGATAGGTTGGTGGATAGATGGATGGATGGAACAATGGATGGATGGATATATGAATAGTTATATGAATGGATGGGTGGGTGGGTGGGGGGATGGATGGATGGATGGATGGATGGATGGATGGATGGATGGATAGGTTGCTGGATAGATTGAGGGATGGGTGGAACAATGGATGGGTAGATATATGGATGGATGGATGGATGGATAAATAGATGGATGGATGGATGGATGGATGGATGGATGGATAAGTGGTGGATGGATGGATGGATGTGGGGTTAGGTAGATGAAAAGAGGAACAAATGAGTAAGTGAATGAATGAACACACAGGGCAGCTACAGATGCTGCGAGGATCTTGCAAAATGCAGCCCCTGCCCACAGCGCTCACCGGCCCGCCCAGCTGTGCAGCTGGAAGGACTGCCTGGAGCCACGGATTCCACAGAAATCAGTGCAACCTCGACTCCAGGGGAGTCGGGCAGCCTTGCGGTAGAGCTGCAGGCACTGCCTGGCCAGGACTGCATCACCCCGTTTGCCTTCACGCCCCTGCTCTTTATTCCTCGTGCGGAGCAGAGGGGTCTCGGAGCAGGAAGCCAGAGGAGGGTGTGCTGCAGGGGACTGAGTGCACATCCGGAGGGAGGTGACCGGGCAGGTCCCTCCATGAAGAAGGACGTCCTGCAGGGTCCCGCTGCCAGGCCGGTGATGAGCAGGGAGGAGACGCCAGCCCGCAGGCAGCTGCCCTCCGCGGGAGGCCCCTCATGGCAGGTGCTGTTCTTCCGACATCAGAGGATCCGACCACCAACTAGAATGAGATGGCTGCCCGGCTGGCGGGGCTCAGTGGTCGAGCGTCGACCTATGAACCAGGAGGTCACGGTTCGATTCCCGGTCAGGGCACGTGCTGGGCTGTGGGCTCGTAGGGGGCGTGCAGGAGGCAGCGATCAATGATGCCCTCCCATCATTGATGTTTCTGTCTCCCTCTGCCTCTCCCTTCCTCCCTGAAATCAATACAAATATAGACTTAGATGGCGGCAAGGCCCCAGGGTCTGTGAAGGCACAAGTCCGGGCATTAGAGTGGCCACCAGCACACCCTCCCCCCACAGGCACCTGGAGGGGCAACCGTTCAAAGGCTCAGCTTGGAGACGTGCCCACTCTGCTGGCTTGGCGAGGTCCGGGGAAGCAGGTGCCCAGTGGCTCCGGGAGGAGGGGCGAGCAGGAGCAGGGCCTTGGAGGACACCCCAGGAGCCAGCTGCCTGGAGACCGGCCTGCCCTCCCGTTTCCGGAACGAGGCCCTGCATCTCATGCCCCTCTGGGCCTGGGTGCTGCGCGGCTGAGCCGCAGGATGAAGTGAACCAACACAGTCGGAGTGGGGCTGCCGGGACCCTCCCGACACTCGGCTGTGCCTGTCCCCATGCGCCTGCCCCGGTGCCTCGCCTCCAAAAATATTACCCCGATAACAGGATGCCCGCGGGCCGGGCCCTGAAAAATCTCCAGGAGCCACCGCCAGCAGCAGCGTGGATTCATCTACTCCTTCCTGACGCTCTGCACTCATTTGGCCGGGCTTCGGGGGCGCTGGTTGCCAGGGCAGCCTCGGCTGATAAGTAATTAGAAGATAATTAACATTTGTAACATACAAGGGGAAACAGCTGGACCTACTGACTTATTAAAACCCAGGAACCTGATTAGTCCATTGTGTGGCGGGTGGAAAACAGCTCGGGTTCACGGATCCATCAGCTCTCTCCACCCTCCCTCCCCCACCCCCGGGCCTCTAAGTCTCTGACACTCGGGTGTGGACTCTGTCCACGCAGGGCCCCCCAGCCTCCCAGGCCTCCCGCTCCCCCACCTTGTCTTCGAAGATAAGAGGGAAGCACACACCCAGTCCTCTCCCACCGGCCCAATCCCAGCGGGAGAGAAAGGCCAGGGACCCGGCGGGGGGGGGGGGGCACCCACGCACCCATCCATCCCCTTCCCTCCTGCGTCTCCTTCTCCAGACAGTCCCCCGGGGGCTTGGGGAGAGACAGAGCCCCAGGCGTGCCCCCCTGAGACCCACCCACGCACGCAGGAAGGCGGAAATGAACCAGAGAGCCCGGCCGGCGTGGCTCAGGGATGGAGCGCTGACCTATGAACCGGGAGGTCAGGGCACAGGCCCAGGTTGCGGGCCGGTCCCCGGTGTGAGGTGTGCAGGAGGCAGCCGACCCACGATTCTCTCTCATCATTGTGTCTATTTCTCTCTCCCTGCCCCTTCCTCTCTCTGAAATCAATAAACATGTATTTTTAAAAAAACACAGAGCAAAGCACCCCTGCAGCCAGGACCCCGTGGGCGAAGATGTGCGGGATTCCGCGGCCGGCGGTGTGCGCTGTGCGGTGTCCCGCGCTGGTCTCCCGCCCGTGGGCGCTGCCCTCCCGCCCCTCCCCCGCGCGCCGCAGCGGGGCACAGGGGCGTGTGGAAACATGCACTTGAAGAGGCTGAATGCTCTCCCCGAGAGCCTTGGTTCCCAGCCAAGAGCATTAGGATGTTGCTCTACCAACTAATCACACTCCCTCCGACAGGAGGGGGCGGAAACGACGCTGGTGTTCCTGGGAGCGTGGAGGGAAGCCAACTCCAGCTGCGGCCGTGCTCGCGCGGGGAGCCAGCCGAGCGTGGTCCCGTGGCCGTGCTCCGGGAGTTTATTCTTTGAGACACTAGGCCACTCCTCTGTCCTGCCCCGTCAGGGCCCAATCACCCCACGTGGGTGGGGAGTACCCCTCGGCACTGGAAACCTGAGGCCAATGATCGGTCACTGGGTGGACATGTGACCTGAGCTGCCCCATGAGAGGCCTGTCCTGGGATTTCTCACCCTCATGCTAAGGACAGAGGCCTGGGGGTCCCCGGATGGGGGACTGTGAGCGGCCCTGGCTCCTGACTCGGTACCAGGCCGGCACCGGGAGGCACAGGTAGGGTCTGGGACGGCTGACCACACGCAGGCCCCGCTTTCCTTGGACCAGCTCCGTCGGGATGCTGGCCTCCCCATCTCTCCCCATCCACGGGGGGCTGGCCCCGGGGTGCCCTGCTGGGCAGAGGCTTCGAGGAGGGGAAGCCCCCACGTTCAAGTCCAGGAGCCGGTGACTTCCTCGTCCTCGCCCCAGGCATTCGGGGCTGAGTCCCTGCTGATGCCCGAGTTGGTCCCCATCATTCCTGGGAAAGGCTTAGTCTCCGAGCTGGAGGGAGGGGCTCAGAAAGAGAAAAGGGAAAGAAAAGGCAGCAGACGGGAGGGTGATATTTCTCAAGTCAGTGTGACCCACACATTAGCGGGGGGGGGGGGGGGGGGGGGGGGGGCGAGACTTCGTCTGCAGACGCCCCGCCCCCCAACTTACAATGGTTCAACTTACAATTTGCCAACTTTACGACGGTGTGAAAGCGATAGGCACTCATTGGAAACCACACTTCAAGGCCCCCCCCACCTCCGCCCAGCCACCCCCTCTCCCGCCAGCAGCTAGCTGCACAGCGCTCTCTCCTGGGGCTGGGCCGGGGCCAGGAGCCACAGCTCCCATCGGCCACACAGTCACGAATACGCGGCCCACACTCCGCAGGGCACCGTGCTGCCGGCCTGTTTGGACGCCGCTCTGCTCAGGAAACCGCATTCGACATCCAACACCTCGTTGTAAAGGGCGCTTTGTGCCGGAGGACTGCCGGCTGGAGGCCGACGAGAGCTCCCCGCACGGCGAGGCTCCCTGGTCAGGTGTATCCGTGCATTTTTACTTCCGTTCCACCCGCTGTGGGTTTATGGACGTAGCCTGCCGGGAGCCGGTCCAAGGTCACCTGTCCGAGAAAGGTTGTTTCCCCAGGTAGGGATTTTCCCCTGAAGTTAGGGAGGGAATAAAACCTCTTAACCAAGTGCCAGGCAGGTAGTTAATCACTTTAACTACGAACAATCATGCTTAAGCTACATAATCTTTACTCCCTGGAATGGAGATAAGAAACGCCCTAACCTTTGGAATAGAGATTGATAGGATTAGAATCACCTGGTATAAATACAGATGCAACAGACCTCAGAAGACAGAACCTAGAGAGGCAGAACGGAGAGACAGAACTTAGAACACAGAACTCAGAACCTACAGACAGAACTTAGCGACAGAACTTAGAGTCAGAACCTAGAGAGGCAGACCGAGAGACAGACCCGAGACACAGAACTCAGAACCTACAGACAGAACTTAGAGAGACAGAACTTAGAATAGACACAGAACTTAGAACTTAAGAGACAGAACTTAGACAGAACTTAGAGACAGAACTTAGTCAGAACCTAGAGAGGCAGACCGAGAGACAGACCCGAGACACAGAACCCAGAACCTACAGACAGAACTTAGCGGCAGACCTCAGAAGGCAGACCTCAGAAGGCAGACCTCAGAAGATGGACCTTAGAACACAGAACTTAGAACACAGAACTTAGCAGACAGGACCTACACAGAACCAGAACTTCTCTGGAGATCCAGACCAGAACTTGGCTGGAGATCCTGGCTAGGCTGCTGATCAACTGAACGCTGTCTCCGTGTCATTCCTTCTTCGCCGACTCCGTCTACACCTTTGGGAACCCCTGGACCCGCTGGGGTTGGACCCCGGCAGTAGCCCACCCCAGGTCAGGAGCACCGTCCTTGGAAAGCCGCCATGAGGGTCTGACACACGCGTCCTCCCTCCACAGACGGCCGGGTGCTGTCGCAGCTCCTCTTCCCTGGTCGTTGGCGACACCGTCTTGTCTCGGCGCCTCCGTGGCACTGGTTTCCAGCAGGTTCTATTTTTAAGAGGCCTTTTGCCCGGCTTCCCGATAGAGCGGCTGGAACAGGCGTCTCCCTGGGGGAGACACAGGCCCATGGGGGAGGGAGAAGGTGCGCAGCCGGGGCCCAGCCCCAGGCCTCAGGGAGCGAGAGAGTCCCTCCCCTTTGGGGGCCAACGCCACCGCTTCCGGCCTAGAACCCTGAGACATGGCGAGTGCCTGGGCAGATGCCGTCCCGAACCAGAGCTGTGTGTCCCGAGCCCTGCGTCCCCCTGGACCCTTGTCACTCCCACCAGCACCCAGAGGCGTGGGACCACTAGCCGGTCACAGGTGGGGAACTGACGCTCCCTGCTGGGGTGTGAGGTCAGGATTCGAACTCGGTCCGCCTGGCTCTCACTCCTGTGTTCCTGCTGCCACCTGCTCGGGGCATTGCTGGGTCCTGGCCCCGCCCACAGCTCTGGCATCAGGATCCCCTCCCCCAGGCCTCTGCCCAGCAGGGCACACCTGGGCTGGCTTCGGATAACCAGCCTGGAGGGGGAGGCTGGGAGGCGAGGCAGACCCCGCCCCCCGCCAACGCCCCCCACCCCTCTTTACCCCCCCACCCCCCACCCCGCGCCAGCCCCAGGGGGCCTGCCCGGGAGAGGAAGTGCGGGCACTGGGGGCTGCTCACTCACTAGGCAGCCAATTTGCAGAGCCCTTTGTGGGTGCCCTGGCGAGGTCTGCACGTCTAGCAGCCTTTAAATTAGAGGCACGTGTCACTCCGCCGTGACACCCCAATAAACGCGCTCCTGCCAGGAAATGGCATTGCCACGCACGTGCTCCGGGCGGTATTGAACTTCAGGAGGAAATAAAATGAAAATAAAAACAAAGCGGCTCTCGCTCCGGACGCACCATCGTTACGGCAGGTGCGGTGGGAGGGGCAGGGTGGGGGGGAGAGGGGAGGAGAAGGGGGAGAGGGGGGAGGGGGGGCAGGTCCCATCATCGATAAAGATCTCATCATCCTGCCCGGCTGGTGTGGCTCAGTGGTTGAGCGTCAACCTATGAACCAGAAGGTCACAGTTTGATTCCTGGTCAGGGCACAGGCCCGGGCTGTCGGCTTGATCCCCAGTGGGGGGCGTGCAGGAGGCAGCCGATGCATGATTCTCTCATCCTTGATGTTTCTCTCTCTCTCCCTCTCCCTTCCTCTCTGAAGTCAATAAAAAACATTTTTTATATTAAATCTCTGTGTCCTTGGCAGAGCGGGCATGTGGCAGGCACGGGGAACCTTTGTCCCACAAGGAACGCCCTGAGGGGTCACCCAGGGCAGATGGGAGACCGAGGCTGGGGTCACACAGCAGGTCGGGGAGCTGGGCCAGAAGGTGTTTGGTGGGCAGGCACAGGATAGCACCCAGGAGACAGTGTGCCTGACCCAGGCCATTCAGGGCCTGTGCCCACCCGGCCTGGGCACCCACCGGCTACTGCAAGGTCTGTGTGAGCCGCGGTCCGGGCCCTGGAGAGGGAGGCAGGGCTGGGCACGCTGTGTCCTGTCCCCGCGTCCTGACGTGTGACCCCCAGGAGGAGCCACCATCTCTCATCTTTCTCCTAAACTGCCCGCTCCCGCCTTGGAAACCCCTGTGTTTATTTACGCATTTTTTAAATCCTCGCAGAGGATATTTTTCTGTTGATTTTTAGAGAGAGTAGAAGAGAGAGGGAAAGACGGAGAAACATCAATGTGAGAGAAACACGAGCCCCACCAGGGCCCGGGCCCGAGGAGGAGCCTGCAACCGAGGGACCTGTCCTTGACCAGAATCGAACCCGGGACCCTCAGTCCACAGGCCGATGCTCTACCCACTGAGCCACACCGGCCAGGGCTGAAATCCCGTTTAAATTGCCAGTTGAACCAACAGGCACTGCCCTCGCTGGTGGCCAGGCCTCCGTGGCCACGATGTGATTCCGGATCGGTCACATGGGCCCTGCACGCTGCCAACCCGGAGCGAAGGGAGTTAGAGTCAAGGCCCCGCCTCTGCCCGCGGAGGGCAGGGGGCTCCGAGCAGAGCAGCACGGCCCCCGGGAAGATAAGGCGCCCCAAACCGCCAGGTGCCAGTTCCTTGTCTCTGGAACCTTCCCCTGGGCTCCGGGCAGCTCTCGTGACTGGCTGATGCCCCTGAGCCACCAGAAACAAGCCCGACGCGGGTGGGAAATGAACACACATCAGCTCATGGGCCCGGGCGCCCAGCTCCAGTGAGGATGGCACCGTGTCCTGGGGCTGTGGCTGAGCCCCTGACGAAGGGCCCTTTGCTGGATGGTTGTCGGTCACTAGCACCTGGCAGAGATGTCCCCACCAGGACGGTGATGATGTGAAACTTCCCAGCTGACAAGGCATCTCCAAACTCCTCCAGGAGCCTCCCAGCGATTAGCCCGGATCCACTGGCCGTGTTTCCACAGCCCTTCTGACAAGCAAACAGCCCCGGGCTTGGCCGGGGGGGGGGGGGGTGGCTTTGAAGTGGGGGGCGGACCGGGCCCCTCGCCCAGCTGCTTGCCTCCTGCACCCGCCTGGCCCAGGTGGGAACGAGAGCGAGGCAGGTGAGGGGTTGGCACAGACTCCGATGAGGGAAAGTGCCCCCCCAGGTCTGTCCTGGCAGCCGGGTCCCCCAGAGGAGGCGAGCTGGGGCCCGCGAGTCCCGCGGGTGGGGCCTTGGGGGGACACCTGCTCCGAGCGCTTCCCTGGAGAGGGGGCAGGGCGAGACTGCATGTGAGGACAGCCCGCCCCGCAGGCCCGCCATTAATTAAAACCTGAAAACGGCGCCCGGAACTAATTAACAGGCCGGGCGCGAAGAACAGCGGTTCCGTGGGTGCCGTCCCAGCACGTCCGTCAGCCTCACTCACGGCCGGACGCAGATCGAGCTGCTCAGAGAGGAGCAGTAAGGCGGAGGGGCCTCCTTCCTCCCGCTGCCCGTGTCTCCCCCCCCTGGCGGGACACAGGCCTGTGCCACCGGGGGCCGGGCACGGGGCCGGGAACGGGTCCCAGCAGCCTGAGCTGCGAGAGGGGCCCCCTCCAGACCAGCAGGAGGATGTAGGAAAATCGGCAGAACCTCCCGGTCTGCACCGCCTGCCTCCTCCCGAGCCTGTCCCCCCTCCCCGGGGTGGGACGGGCGGTGGAGGGGGCAGAGCAGAGAGGATGGCCAGGTGTCCCCTGGGGCAGGCACCCCCACGGGCGCCTTCTGGGGACTCAGCCGCAGAGGGAGCAGCGGGCTCAGCAGGCGCAGTTCCTCCCGCTGGGCCGCTCTCGGCTCTGGCGCTCCTGCATCTTGGAGAGACACTTAGGCCCCGCTCCAGGCGGCCTTTTCAAGGGGTTTGAGCAGCAAACACCTGGAGCTGGAGAGACGGTGAGCTCCAGGCGGAGGAGGCCCTGGCTGGAGGCCACCGGGAAAGATCGGGGTCCCCAGATGAAGGCACCCCCGCCCCCACACGCACAACTCTCCTCAGCACCCAGGGCCACACCTGGGGATGAGATCATGGAGCCTGTGCCTCCCACTGTGCAGCGGGAACTGCTCCAGTCCCTGTCCTGGGCGTGTCTCAGCCGCAGCCGCTGCAGGGCCAGGGGGCAGGGGCAGGGGGGCAGGGGGCAGGGGCAGGGCCAGGGGGCAGGGGCGGGGGCAGGGGCAGGGGCAGGGGGCAGGGCCAGGAGTCAGGGGCAGGGGGCAGGGCCAGGGGGCAGGGGCAGGGGGCAGGGGCAGGGGGCAGGGCCAGGGGGCAGGGGCAGGGGCAGGGGCAGGGGCAGAGCCAGGGGCAGGGGCAGGGCCAGGGGGCAGGGGCAGGGGGCAGGGGGCAGGGGCAGGGGCAGGGCCAGAGCCAGGGGCAGGGGCAGGGCCAGGGGGCAGGGGGCAGGGGCAGGGGGTAGGGGGCAGGGCCAGGGGGCAGGGGCAGGGGCAGGGGCAGGGGGCAGGGGCAGGGGGCAGGGGCAGGGGCAGGGGCAGGGGGCAGGGGCAGGGGCAGGGGCAGGGGCAGGGGGCAGGGGGCAGGGGCAGGCGGCCTGTTAGCCTGCAAGGAAGGGGGCATCTCAGGCCGCCCCGGCTGCTGACTCTCGCCCAAGGTCTCGGGCAAGAAAGAAGGGCCAGCCCAGCCAGTGCGCTCAGTGGTCGAGCTTCAACCCGTGAACCGAGAGGTCAGCGTTCGATGCCGGGTCAGAGCACAGGCCCGGATTGCGGGCTCGATCCCCAGGCAGGGGCGCGCAGGAGGCAGCCGATCGATGATGTTTCTTTTTCATGACGGTTCTCGCTCTCTCTCCCTCTCCCTTCCTCTCTCTCTAAAAGTCAATAAAAACATTAAAAAAGAAAAAGAAAGAAAAGAACAGAAGAAGCACAAGGGAGGATTCCATCCACACTGTCAGCACCACCCGCTCCCGACGCCGTTTCTCAGGCTGTGCCCGGGGACCCCTGCATCTGACAACTGCCGGTGGGGGGCCTATGAAAAGCCAGACCAGGGGCCTCACCCCTCACCTCCAGGATGGCTCTCTGGGACCTGGGGGACTTCACTCCCAAGCAGCGCCCCCGTCTCAGCTCAGAAGGGTCCCCCAGTATCTGTGGGCACGCATGGCCCTCGGGGTGTGAGCAGGTGCTACCACAGACCTGCAGTGCGACATGGAGGCCCGGCCTCTGCCAGGACAGCCGAGCCCTGGCCGTGCCTGGGGCCCAGACACGAGCTAGCAGAGGACCCTGCCACCCATCGCAGCCCATCCTGGTAGCAAACGCAGCGGGACTGTGTTTTGTTTCATTTTCTGCCGAATCCCCCGGGCCTAGAAGAACGCCTGGCACATGGGAGGTGCTTGGAATTATGGGAGGAAGGGAAGGGAAGGGAGGGAGAGGTGGAGGCAGCGCCCACAAGAGGGAAGAAGGGGACAGGGGCAGGGGGCTAAGGCCACAGGCTCTTGAGGATGAAGACTGGGATGGGGGCCCTTCAGGCAAACCCCAGGGTCCTGGACAGTGCCCCCTGCAGCCACGCCCTCTGCACTGTGCCCACTGGGTCCTAGGGGGAGCCATGGAGACGTGTGGAGGTCCATAACCCTGGGGTTCCCCGGTGGGCCAGGGCTAGGCTGAGATGTTCAACCTCCCTACTCATAGCAGGAATGGAAATGACAGTGAGACTCCTCTCAGCTTTCCGATGGATCGTTTTTTGAATAAATTGCGAAGATTCGATCTCGGGTGAGTCAGGAGTCAGACAGGCCCGGCCGCACTGAGGAGGATGCTCACGGGCATGACCATCTGGAACACAAGCTGTCACCTCGCCTCGGCAGCCAGGCGGGGCCAGGTGTGCCGCCGAGGAGACCTGGAGCCCGGGCTCACAGCAGCGTGTGGCCTCTCCAACCAGCGCCCCGCGGGCTGGCCGCTGTGCGGGAGGGTGGCCTGGGCGTCCCAGCGGGTCTCGCTCGGACCCAGGGCGCTGGAGCAGGAAAAGTGTCCCGGAGACGTCTCCCCGGCGGGGGCTCTGGCTCTGCCCTCCCCTCCCGGGGCCCAGAGCGCAGTCATGTGGCCGCGTGGCTGCGAGGGAGACCGGAGACATCCTCGAGTTGCTGGCCAGGAGGAAAGGGGACTGTCGGTAGCATGTAGCCCGTTTGGAGATGACACCCTGACTCCCCATCCCCCCCATCGCCCCTCTGAGACCACGGGCACTCTGAGACCACGCCCTCGCCCACACACGGCTCTGAGCCACGTGGGACCCACCGCACTTCCACCACTGAGCTGCGTGGCTGCCGCTCAAGGGCCAGGGAGGGCTGAGGGGGGCTCGCTGCCTCCATGGGGGGCTGAGGGGGGCTCGCTGCCTCCATGGGGGGCTGAGGGGGGCTCGCTGCCTCCATGAAGGGCTGAGGGGGACTCGCTGCCTCCATGGGAGGGCTGAGGGGGGCTCGCTGCCTCTATTGGCTGCTGAGCAGCAGCACACATGAGCCACCAGGAAACCCCCAGCCCCGGTGTCCCATCCACCAGCCTGCGCCACGGCAGTGAGAGCCAGGGACACGCGTGCCTCTCCGTGCCCAGCTGTGTCTGTGCAGGAGGCGGGGCATTAGGAAGACAGGGAAACAGGTCCTCTCCACTCAGCGCCTCCCGGGACCCCAACCAGATTCTCTGCTTGAGGTTCAGCTCAGGCACCTGAGACACACACACAGAGAGACACACGGGCACAGGCATGCACAGACACGGGCACAGACACACACACGGACAGACATGGACACGCACGGACACAGGCATGCATAGAGGCATGGCACAGACGCACATATGGACAGACAGACACAGAGACACACGGACACAGGCATGCACAGACATGGGCACAGATATACACACAGAGAGACACACGGACACAGGCATGCACAGACATGGGCACAGACACACAGATGGGCAGACGCACACACAGACATGGACACACATGGACACAGGCATGCACAGACACGGGCACAGACACACACACGGACAGACATGGACACGCACGGACACAGGCATGCATAGAGACATGGCACAGACGCACATATGGACAGACAGACACAGAGACACACGGACACAGGCATGCAGAGACATGGGCACAGATATACACACAGAGAGACACACGGACACAGGCATGCACAGACACGGGCACAGACACACACACGGACAGACATGGACACGCACGGACACAGGCATGCATAGAGACATGGCACAGACGCACATATGGACAGACAGACACAGAGACACACGGACACAGGCATGCAGAGACATGGGCACAGATATACACACAGAGAGACACACGGACACAGGCATGCACAGACATGGGCACAGACACACAGATGGGCAGACACACACACAGACATGGACACACATGGACACAGGCATGCATAGAGACACGGCACAGACACACATATGGACAGACAGACACAGAGACACATGGACACAGGCATGCAGAGACATGGGCACAGACACACACACACACAGAGACACACGGACACAGGCATGCACAGACATGGGCACAGACACACACACAGATATATATATACAGACACACGACCCAGGACACACAGACTCGGACACACACACAGACGGGCAGATGCGCACACCCCTGAGGGGCTCTAGAGACCGCAGGGCCGGCCGCCGCCCAGCACACCTCGCCCCCCGCCTGGCCGGACCAGGCCCTGAGGCCTTGGCTGGGGAGACTGGGGTTGCATACAGAGACCCACCTCCCCCAGCCCAGCCGCTCCCACAGAGGCCGCCTGGGCGTCGCATCTGGCACCCACCCTCCGCCCTCTCGCCCACCTGCCAGCTCCGGGCCCGCGGGCGGGACCCACACAGACCCACACACGTGTGTACATTCCGGGGAGAAGTCGAGGCCCCCTCCCGTTGCCATGGCAACCCACCTCGGGAGCGGCGCGAGAGCTTTAATTGGAAATGCTTATTTAGCTGAAACCCCAGGAATCGTCAACAGGAGATTAGGGCCGTTACACGCTGGCAGGAGCCACGGGCGTCCTGGCAGACGGACCCTCTGGAAACTATTGATGGGAACAGTGACCGTCACGGTGAGTGGCAGCGCCACCCCAGCCGTGCTCAGCACTGAGTCCTGCCACAGCCCCTCCACCAGCCTCCCATTGTGCAGACGGGGAAACTGAGGCTCCAACACAAAGCCCACCCAGAACGACCCCAGAGGCCGCCAGGTCCGGAAGCACTGTCCCCAGAGCCACCAGGGAGGGGTCCGGGACCCCCAGAGCCTGCAGCTTTATCGAGGCAGCTGGCACCTCGGGGCTCACAGCCGCCAGCGCCACAGCCTGGCTGCCCCGAGGCCCGGGCAGGTTGACCCCCGAAGCCTGCCTCCAGGTTGCTGCTGGGTTCTTCCCAGGCTGCCGGCCCGCCACCCCCTCCGCTGGCCCCACCGCCTCCCTCTGCTGGGCCGCCAGCATCCACCCTCCAGCCCGCCGTGGGTCTGGTGACCCCTGGTGGCAGCCACGGGGCGCTGCACCAGGACGTGGGCTTTCTCCCAGATCCCAGACATGGAAAGTGCTGGTCCAGGAGGCCCCTCGGGACAGCCTCAGGGAAGTGGGGGAGCAGGAGGGGGAGCAGGGCTGTCGGGGCAGCTTAGCCAGCTCCCAGCCCTTTTCAGGGGGTCAGGAGTGAAGAGAGAGGCAGCAGCAGACGGGAGAAGCCCATTAGCACCAGGCACCCCATGGGCACCTCGACACCACCCTCGTCCACCAGTAATTGGCACCAGGTGGCACCTCAGGACACTGCCTAGGACACTGCCCAGGCCCACCCCTGGCCGGGCCACTGATGCCCGCAGGCAGGGGCCGGGCCTGGCCTCCTGTCTCAGGCACAGAGCAGGCGCCGATGCTGCCTCGTAGCGAGCGGTCCCCCAGGCACCACCCTCACGCTGCTTCCGCCTGGCACCGCCCAGCACCCCAGCCACCAGCCCAGGTTTCTGGAACCAGCAGAACCCAGTGGCCACTCGGACCAGGAGCCTCGCCAGCCAGCCAGTGTCCTCTGAGCACACGGCCCCAGCCCTCGCCCTGCGGGGGGCGGGGGGCCCAGCGGGGTTGAGGGGCTGGTGGGAAGGACCTCCAAGGCGCTGAGAACGGGGAGGGCGGAGGTGCGTTCCCGGGGGCGACGGCCCAGGCTGGGAAGCGGTGCTTCAAAACCAGAGCGAGACGGAGAAGCTTCGAGCACCGGCAGTGACGGGTCACCGAGCTGTTTATCTGGATTATTCTAAGGGGGGCCGCGCCTGCCGCAGGGATCCGGCCCCTCCGATGGCCGCGTGTCCGCCACAGAGAGAAGCAGCAGGAGCTGCAGGGGCTGCAGGGCCGGGGGGGCGTGAATATTTGCAAATTCCACGCAGATGCGCCTCTTCTCCCCACAAACCAGCTACTGACAGAGCCTGGGAGAGCCAGCGTGGCCATGAGAGGCGGCCGTGGCCTCCATTCCAGGGACGAGAGCTCCCCCCGCTGTCACCTGCCGGCCACTGCACCCGAGCCCGGAGCCCAGGCTTCCGGCGGTGGAGGCCAGGGCCCCCCAACTCCCTGGGGAGGGG
The DNA here is from genome assembly GCA_036010255.1 of Myotis pilosus. NCBI lineage: Eukaryota > Metazoa > Chordata > Mammalia > Chiroptera > Vespertilionidae > Myotis > Myotis pilosus. The sequence goes on from JASKON010000010.1 coordinate 78,047,915, forward strand.
TGGTCAGAGTGGGGACGTGGAGGAGCAGCAGGAGTGAGGAAAATGCCGCTGGAAACACCGCACACGGGGACCTCACCTTCGCCACGGCTCCCACGCCCGGCTCGGCTCCCTGCGGCCCTCAGAGAAACTCCAAAGGCCACAAAAGCAGGGCCCCGGTGGCTCGGGGACTCCCAGGGACCCCAAACCCAGCCATTCTTTTTTAATGTATATTTGTATTGATGTCAGAGAGGAGGAAGAGGGAGAGAGAGAGAAACATCAATGATGAGAGAGAATCATGGATCGGCTGCCTCCTGCACGCCCCACACTGGGGATCGAGCCCGCAACCCAGGCCTGTGCCCTGATCGGGAATCGAACCGTGACCTCCTGGTTCATGGGTCAATGTTCAACCACTGAGCCCCGCCCAGCAGGGCTCAAACACAGCCACCTTTAAAGTTCCTGTTTGAACTTTGAAGTTCGGGCTCATTTTGCATTTCACTCCTCATCTATTCATACTTCTTAACATAGAAATAATGCTAAGCCTCTAAATCCCAGAGAGAAACGAATACCCCAGGTGCCTCTAGTCAAATGACTGTAACTCAGAGCGAGACCCCGGCCCCTCCCCGCCTCCCACACATCCCTGGACTCGGCCTGTGGGCGCCGGAGTCCCTGCCTGAGCTCGAATCTGGCTCTTCCACTTTTCTTGGTTGTGTGGCTTCGGGGAAATTAAATCACCTCTCTGTGCCTCAGTTTCCTCATCTGTAAAGTGGGAGAAGCGTCCGTGGCAGAGGGCGGCTGTGGCAGTTAACAGCCCCACGCCCTGGCCTCCAGGACTGTTTCCAGCCACGTGTGTTTTGTGTTTGGGGAGGTTGTCCCGCAGGGTGCGTTCCCCAGGGTAAAGCAAGGGGCTGATGAAGGGAGATCTAATGAGTCCAAAAGAGATCGGAGCCAGGACGGACCCGGGTGTAGATCGAATATGAACCAGGGAGAGGCCGCTGGCGAAGGTGAGTCAACAACACGGCCGCCCGGCAAGCGCCTGCCTCTCGCTCCAAGGAGACTCGGCACATCCTGGCGCAAAGCAAAGGCGGGGAGCCGGGCAGGAGCCGGAGGAGAGTCTCCAGCCGCCGGGAGGTACCGGGCGTCCGTCCCTGGACACGAGGGACCGGCCAGCTGACCCGTGGCCCTCAGAGCTCACCTTCCTCAAAGGTGCTGGCGGGAACTCAGGGGGGAAGCCCCCGCGTCACCCCTCACTGTGCTCAGCAGTGACCGTGTCACCTCTGGCCCGCAGTCCTAGCATTACACCCGGCGCTGCCCCTCCCTGCGACCCTCCTGAGGTCAGCTTCCCCGTCAATCACATCCATCCATCCTTGTCTCGCCCTGGCTGGTGTGGCTCAGTGGATAGAGCATCGGCCTGTGGACTGAGGGTCCTGGGTTTCATTCCAGTCAAGGACACATACCAGGTGGCAGACTGGGTCCCCAGTGGGGGCATGTGGGAGGCAGAGGATCAATGATTCTCTCTCATCATTGATGTTTCTATCGCTCTCTCCCTCTCCCTTCCTCTCTGAAATCAATAAAAATATATTGGGGGGGGAAATCAATCCTTGTCTCAATGTCTGCTCCTGGAGACCCCACCTAAGACAGGGGTGCAGGGCCCAGGGCGGTGCCCGAGATCCCCATCCTCTCTAGAAACCCAGCCCACGGCTGCCAGCCCAGCCCCAACACAAGCCCTTAGGGTCTTATTTCCTCCAGGCAGGCCCTGGATGGAAGAGAGGCCAGGAGGGGCCTCCCTCCAGGAAAGATCCCTCAGCCCAGCACCAGACGAGCTGACTGCCTCAGGGACAGACACAGGGCCTCGGGGACAGACACGGGGCCTCGGGGACAGACACGGGGCCTCGGGACAGACACAGGGCCTGGGGACAGACACAGAGCCTGGGGGACAGACACAGGGCCTGGGGACAGACACAGAGCCAGGGGGACAGACACAGAGCCTGGGGACAGACACAGAGCCTAGGGACAGACACAGGGGCCTGGGGACAGACACAGGGCCTGGGGGACAGACACAGGGCCTGGGGACAGACACAGGGCCTGGGGACAGACACAGGGCCTGGGGGACAGACACAGGGCCTCGGGGACAGACACAGGGCCTGGGGACAGACACAGGGCCTGGGGACAGACAAAGGGCCTGGGGACAGACACAGGGCCTGGGGGACAGACACAGAGCCTGGGGACAGACACAGGGCCTGGGGACAGACACAGGGCCTGGGGGACAGACACAGGGCCTCGGGGACAGACACAGGGCCTGGGGACAGACACAGGGCCTGGGGGACAGACACAGGGCCTGGGGACAGACACAGGGCCTGGGGACAGACACAGGGCCTGGGGGACAGACACAGGGCCTCGGGGACAGACACAGTGGCCTGGGGGACAGACACAGGGCCTTGGGGGACAGATGAGGTTGGGTGAGAGGCAGGGCTCAGCATGAGCTACTGAGAGCAGTTGCCTCCTTCCCAGCATCACCCCCTGTCCTCCCTTTTCCACAGTCTTAACCGGGGCCAGCTCTGCCCCACCACCCACCCCCCGCCTGGCCCTGCCTGGACCCCAGGGCAGGACAGAGAGGGGACGGTAGGTTCCACAAACCGGAAGCAGAGGAAAGGCCCCCCACTTTCTGAGGGACATTTCCGGAGATGAAGTCACCTTCGCCAGCGTGGCTGTGGTCCCTCCCGCCAGGAACAAAGGTGGCAGCGTCTGATGTCCCCGCCGTCCAGCCTTCACCCCTGGGGACAGGAAGCCACACGGGTTCCCTTTCTTCAGAGCACACTCCGGCCTCTGTTAAAATTCCCTGGAACCGGCTGGCCTGGGTGCGCAGGGCCGCTGCTCCCATCAGACCAGAAGTTCACTTCCACCGCGAGCAGATGCCAAGGCTGCGCCGTCCCCACGGGCTCCGTCTGAGCGGCTCCCCGGCGCAGCCAGCGCCAGCGCCCACAGCGCACGGAAACTGTCCCGGGCATGTTCCCACGTGTGGGAGGGGCCCCGTGGCCGCGCGTCTGGGGCTGGGCTGCTGTGGGCACACAGGGCAGTGAGCTCGACACCTGAAAATGCCCAGGAGCATGTGGTCCGTCCCCTGTGGACACACAGGTGCCCAGAGCGAAGGGAAGTTGAACTCAACTCCCAACAGCCAGGAAGAGTCTGAGTCACTGAACACTCGCTTATCCGATGCCGTCGGTGGGCGGCTGGCTGCGCCCTGGGAGGGTCCAGGAGTGGCCCCAGCTGTGGGCTCTGGGTTCTGAGCCACGGAACCACCCTCAGTGAAAGCAGGAGTTAGACTATCTTAGGTGCCCAGGGTCGTGTGAGAGCAGGAAGTAGCACAGCCCCCAGGGGCAAGGACAGAAGCCCCCCAGAAAGGCTGGGTGGGAAAGGGGTGCATCAGCTTCCATGATTTTTTTTTTAAATATATTTTATTGATTTCTTACAGAGAGGAAGGGAGAGGGATAGAGAGTTAGAAACATCGATGAGAGAGAAACATCGATCAGCTGCCTCCTGCACACTCCCTACTGGGGATGTGCCCGAAACCAAGGTACATGCCCTTGACCAGAATCGAACCTGGGACCCTTGAGTCCGCAGGCCGATGCTCTATCCACTGAGCCAAACCGGTTAGGGCCAGCTTCCATGATTGAGACCGACAAGGGGTGGGACTGGCCTGGAGGGTTCCAAAAGGCCACCGTGTGTGCGTGTGCGTGTGCATGTGTGTGTGCATGTGCGTGCATGTGCATGTGTGTGTGCATGTGCATGTGCGTGTGCGTGTGCATGTGTGTGTGTGTGCACATGTGCAGACTCTCTCTAATTATCTCTCGCTCTCTCCAGCTCTCTCTGACCTCCAGCTCCCCATTCCTCTGTCTTGGCTGCATTTCCAGGCAGGTTCTCCCCACACGGCAGCAGGATGGCCACCAGCAGAATAGGAGGTCCTGGTGTTTACTGTCTTATGACTGCTGATGAGAGAGAGAGAGATCAGTCTTTCCCCCATTACTACAGATAAGATCCCAGGACTGAATCTGATTGGCCCTGCCTAGGTCATGTGTCTACCCCTGAGCCAATCACGGTGACTGAGGGACTACATTCTGCCTCAGCGGGTGTCTAAACACTGGGAATTACTGCTGGCCTTCAATGCCTAGGTCCCGCCTCCCCCTCGCATGCTGGCCCCCGAGGAGGGGCAGGAGCGTGTGGGGCTGCGAGGTTCTGGAGGAGGGCCGGCTGTGTGCCAGGCGAGGCGCAGCTCTCCCTTTCACGTGCGCCCCTTCTCCGCACATGGGGGGGGGGGGAGGAGACGCGTCCCAGGGAGCCCAGCCCCCCTTGAAGTTGCAGGAAGCATGCCCCGTCTGCCTCTGCCCCTGGCTTCTCCCAGGAGGTCATGTCACTGAGGGTCAGGCCACCCGCCTCTGCACACCACCCCGCCTTCCGCCACCCCAGCCATCAGGGTTGTCCAGAGCCCGGGACCCAGCACCAAGCTGGACGGAAACCCTAGAGAGCTTCAAGCCACAGACGCTACAGACGGGTCAGAACCAGGTGAGCTGGGGGACTGGGTCCTGGGATACAGGTGACATGGTGGCCCGGATGCTACAGTTGGGTCAGAACCAGGTGAGCGGGGGACTGGGTCCTGGGATACAGGTGAGTATGTGCCAAGGGTACAGAGGCCTGTATTCAAGTCCCAGCTCTGCCACTTCCTGCTGGATGACAGTCAAGCATGTTCATCTCTCTGGGCCTCAGTGGCATCATCTGTGAGATGGGGGTGAGGGAGCCGATATGGGACCCGCCTCCTGGTCCACTGGGAGGATGGATGAGTGAGGTCGGGTCCAGCACCCAGGACAGCACTGGCCCAGGAAGCCCACCCACGTGCTGGCTGCTGCTGTTACATTCTCTCTCACGTCGCATTATGTGATGTAGCACAATTACTATGTTGTATGTCACGTAATTATCATATAAATCATGTTATCACATTGTAATTGTTATGTATTGCCGTGTTACCACATAAATTATGTGGTTAATGATAACCATAATACATATTATCATCGCTACCATGTGGCAGACAGAAGACTAACTGTTCACACGAATTATGGTCTCACGTGGGCCTCCCAACAGCTCCCTGCGGCTAGGAGGCTGGGGCCATTGCGCGGATGACGGCTGAGGCTCCAGAAGGTCAGGGATATGTCCTTGGTCTCACCCGCCGGCTCTCGCAGAATTAGACTCCAGGCCCTCAGACTCTGGGGCGGCTCAGCTTCACCCCGACTCCACATGGGGAGCTGAGAGCTCACAGGCCACAGAGCCGGCCATGCCAAGGACAGATCCAGGCCAGGTGATAATGTGCAACAAACGGGCTCTGCATGGGGGTGCCTGGGGTGCCATGGGGGTGCCATGGGGGCGCCTTGGGGTGCCATGGGGTGCCTTGGGGTCCCATGGGGGTGCCATGGGGTGCCTGGGGGTGCCATGGGGGTGCCATGGGGGTGCCTGGGGTGCCATGGGGGGTCCCGGGGGTGCCATGGGGCAGTGGCCGCATGTGAACCAGAGCGGACGCCAGGGGGAGGACACAGCTGCTTCTCAAGTCAGGTAACTGGGGCCGTGGGGGACACAGGTCACTGTGGCCAGACCTTCCTTTTAACAAAAATATAGACTTTGTTTCGGTTTGTAAATGCTGGAAAATTATTTGAATTTTTAAAAACACAGAATGACATATATATGTGTGTGTGTGTATATATACATATGTATACATATATGTGTGCATATATATGTATGTATATGCATGTATGAAAAACCCTCTATGGGTCAGACTTGGCACTCAGACCCACAGCCTGGGATCCCTGGAGTAGGACAGCCACGGGGGGACCCAAGTCCCCACGCACAGGGCCCCGGCTCTGCCTCCCTGGCTCTCTAAGGAACCCCTGCGAGAAGCCCAGTTTGTCTGGCTGGAGAGCCTTGAGCTGCAGCTCCAGCCTGGAGACGGGCCACGCACCCCTGAGCACCACACCTCACTCCCTGAGCTTCTGCAGGAGCAGCACCTGGCCCAGCCCTGGCCCCCCCAGCCCCCAAGGACCACGAGTGCCCAGCAGAGCAGGTGGGCAGTGGGCAGCTGTCCACCCAGAGTCAGTGGGCAGGAGGGGCGGGCCCTCTGCCCCAGGGCCTTGACACGTGCTCAGTGTGCTGGCTGAACTGCAGCTCGAAGCTCTGGAAACCTCACGGGACCCACAGAGAGGGAGTGTGAGGCCCACCGCGGCCCCACCCAGAGCCCTGAGCCCCCAGGGTCCTGGTTTCTGGTTCCCCAGGGCCTGCTCCGGCCTCTGTGGGCACAGCTGTGTCTCAGGCATCAGGGTCCTCCCTGCCCCCAGGCCTGGCACTGGGTCAGCACAAACCTGAGACCCTCGGTCAACAGCCGCCCATGGCACAGATGGGGACAGGGCCAGAGAGGAAGGTCATGGCCCAAGGTCATACAGAGGCCCACCGCAGAGCACGCCACCTGGCCTCGCCTCCTGGCTGCAGGGGACTGAGCGGCCCGCACCCTCCTCCAGGAAGCCGGCTGGACTCCACAGTGCCCCCCCCATCGCCACACACACACACACACACACACACGCCAGCCGTCACCCGCCGCCAGGCTGCCCGTCAGACTCCGAGGAGACGCTGCTCATATCAAAGACCATGACGGCGCTTTGAACATTTCCCACTTTGAAGCCGCTCGGACTGGGTCCAGGCCTGCAAACATCTGCAGGAAAACAGCCCGGATTCGCCACGGCGCGTCTGACACGCGTGTGCGGCCCCTTGATCCGCCTCTGGGCTGACAACAGCTCCGTCTTCACTTTCAATGAGAACATCCGCGTCAGGGACAGGAAGAGCGGGCAACGTGGGGAATGACTTTAAAGAGAAAGAACTTTCATAAACAGGAGACAGATCCGCCTGGAAAACGGTGCCGGGTGCCCAGCCTCGTGACCATCCACCACCCGGCGGCTCCCACTGCTGACGACAGGCCTGACGGGGCCCCTGGGCGGCGGGCGGTGGATCCGGGCCCCCGTGTGCAGGTCACTGGTTTTCACTTGGCCCGAACGCCCTGTCACTCAGAGTCGCTACGCCGGCCCCTGAGGAGGCGCGGGCAGGCCCGGGCGTGGCCGGAGGTGGGACACGGAGCTGGTCCCGTGGCCGCTGCTGGAGGGTGGGCCAGGGCACCTGCCTGGAGCGGACGTCAGTGAGGGCAGGCCCGTTTCACTCTGCGTTAGCTCGCTATTGCCTCACTCCAACCCGATGGGCCCAGACGGGCCGGGGTCCCAGCCGCCCTCCCCTCAGGAACCTGAGCACCTCAGCCTCTGGCCTCTGCCCATGTCTCTCGGGGTCCCTTTCCCAAGGGCACGAACCCCGTTTATAAGAACTCGTCCTGTGCCCTAATCTCCTACCAGACGCCTCACTGCCTCATGCCATCTCCCTGGGCAGGAGGGAGGATGTCAACATATGAACTTGGGGAGACACACTCAGACCACAGCACACACACAACACACACACGCACACACACACGCACACACACGCACATGCGTGCACTTCAGCACCTGGGCTGGGGCCTTCCTGCCCTTCATGTCCCCCCAGCACTGTGTCCCTTTCAGCCCTTCGTTCAGTCCTTCGTTAAACAACCGCTTCTTTTTTTAAAAAAATATATTTTTATTCATTTCAGAGAGGAAGAGAGAGGGAGAGATAAAACATCAGTGATGGGAGAGAATCATGGATCAGCTGCCTCCTGCACGCCCCACACTGGGGATGGAGCCCGCAACCCGGGCCTGTGCCCTGACCGGGAATCGAACTGTGACTTCCTGGTTCACGGGTCGATGCTCACTCAACCACTGAGCCACGCCAGCCAGGCAAACAACTGCTTCTTTTTTTTATTTAATTGTTTAAAGTTTTACATATGTCTCCTTTTCCCCCCATTGACCTCTCCCCGGTTGTTCCCCCCCTCCCCCCCATACCCTTACCCCCTGGTGTCTGTGTCCATGGGTCAGGCCTATATGCCTGCATACAAGTCCTTCGGTTGATCTCTCCCCCTTACCCCCACCCTCCCCTGCCTTCCCTCTGAGGTTTGACGGTCTGATCGATGCTTCCCTGTCTCTGGTTCTATTTTTGTTCATCAGTTTATGTTGTTCTCTATATTCCACAAATGAGTGAGGTCATGTGGTATTTGTCTTTCTCTGACTGGCTTATCTCACTTAGCGTAATGCTCTCCAGCTCCATCCATGCTGTGGCAAATGGTAAGAGTTCCTTCCTTTTTACAGCAGCGTAGTATTCCATCTTGTAGATGGACCACAGTTTTCTAATCCACTCATCACTGATGGGCACTCAGGCTGTGTCCAGATCTCAGCTGTGGTGAATTGTGCTGCTGTGATCCCAGGGGAGCACAAACCACCATTTCTTAAAGACTCTCTGAGTGCGGGGCGCTCTGCTGGGCACCGGGGCTGGAGGTGACCTGCCACTCGGGAGGGGAATGGGCCTGGAAACACAGCCGCTCGCTGTGGCTGCGCCGGGTGCCGGGTGCCAGGTGCTGGGTGGGAGAGGGGCCGTGGCCAGGGAAGGGCAGCGAGGGCCCGGGGCCTCCCCCAGCTGGAGGCTGAACATTTGAGGCTATAAAAAGCTGCGGACATTTTCTCTCCATTTATCCTCGAAACCTCTGGGGCTGTGGGAGACCTGCTGCCGCTGCCACCGCTACTGCCAGGCGATCTGTCTTCATTTGAGACTCAGGGGAGTGAACCGGCCGCTCTGGGGCGGTGAAGGGTGTGATGTTGACTCACCGCCCCCTCGCCATCCCTCATGCTCCGTCTATGGGAACGGGCAGGAGGGATGGATGGCGGGCGGCCACCTCGGCTCCCTCTCTCGTGGGACCAGGACATGCACCCCAGCCTCACTCCCCGCGCCGGCCCCATCACCCACATCGTATCCTGACACCGTCCGTTTGCGGCTTTGTCATTTCCACCCGACGTGTATTTTTTACTTTTGGAAACTTGTCGCATGCACTTTGGTTCAGCCAAGATTTCGTTTCCAGGCCCTCGGTCTGGCTGTGATTGAGCGTGTGACCGGGCGTCGTGTTGTGTGGACCAGGGTCTGCTCGTTGACCCTTTAATCTCAGGATCCATTAAGGGGGGCCGGCCGCACCACAGGTGACGGGGCCATGTAGACACCTGGCACTTTTCCAAACACACAGGGTGTGCCCTCTGGGGGGGAAAGGCCCACATCACCCACGACCAGGGGACAGCGACCAGGCCAGAGACCAGGGGCTCAGGAGGGCAGGTGTAACATGTCCGGCATGGGATGGACTTGGCCCGAGCAAACCCGCTGGAGCCAGACCCAGGACAGCCACGGCCGGCCCGTCGCGGTGCATGGCCACCACCCGGACTTCGAGGCTCTCAGTGAGCGAGTCGGCACAACACGTCTGCAGACCCTGGAGGGTCCGAGTCGAGGGGGTCACACCGAGGGGTGCCCAGCGTCCAGACCGTGGAGGGTTGGGCAGCCGACTCACCGTGAAGGCGCCCAGAGCCTCAGCCCTGAGTCGGATCGTCAGTCGCTCTGGGGATCTGCAAACGCTCTCCCACCAATCCTGCTGCCCGAGAGGCAGAGGTCACCGTCCCCTCGGGCGGCCCCCACAGGAGCCAAATCTGGGACAATCTGAGCAGAAAAATAATGATAAGCACGGATGATAGCCCATTGAAAACATAGGCAAGCCAGGAGACCGTACACACATAAATCAATGAAAAAATAAATGAACTACATAAACATTTTAGATGGCATAAACAGGTTTAATAACTACTAATGTGGTAATTTTAATAAATTAATGGGAGAGAAGAGAGGGCTCTTCCTCGTGGGAGAATGCCTGCTACTCAGTGTAGAAGGAACGCTGGAATTAGAAGTCATCGACTCACACTGAAACTAGAGGACATGGCCCTGGCTGGTGTTGCTCAGTGGTTAGAGTGCAGGCCCATGCACTGAGGGTCAAGGGTTCGATTCCCAGTCAAGGTCACATACCAGGTTTGCAGGTTCGATCAGCGGCCCCAGTCAGCATGTGCGGCAGGCAACCAATCCATGTGTCTCTCTCACATCAATGTTTCTCTCTCTCCGGGCCCCCACCCTCCCACTCCCTCCACCCCCCGCCTTTCCTCCCTTCCATTCTCTCTAAAAATTGTGGAAAAAATAGCCTCAGGTGAGGATTAACAACAACAACAAAAACCTAGTGGCTACAAAGCGTAGTCTGGAAGTACAATACTGACCTGTCTCAGTGTCTCCCTGCAAATGACCCGTTAAGTATAAAGGGGAAGGAGTCACTTACAGGAAGTAATAGAAGACCTAGTGGGCGCCCAGGGATCAAGGTCAACGTCACCAAGGCTGAGGTCGCTGTGCCTCTGCTGTGGGGAAGTGAGAGCCCGGCATCGCCTCAGGCGTCTTGGCCCAGAAACCATCGTCCAAAGCCAAACACCAGGAAAAGGTAGGAAACCCACATTTAGGGGCATTACATCACCACTGGCCTATTGTCTTTTAAAATGTCAAGGTCAACATCCCTGAGAACTCAGCCAGGTGGAAGGGGACTGAACAAGATGGTGACCAAATGCACTGCGTGAGCTGGATTAGACCCTGGACAGTGGAAATGAAGCGGGTCTGAAGGACATTATTGGGACAGTTGAAGGAATTTGAACATGTATGTCTATATATCAAGGAAGGTAGGTAGAGATAGATAGATAGATAGATAGACAGACAGATAGATAGATAGATGATAGATAGATGATAGATAGATGATAGATGATAGATAGATAGATGATAGATGATTGATAGATAGATAGATAAATGATAGATAGATAGATAGATAGATAGATGATAGATAGATAGATAGATGATAGATAGACAGATGATAGATAGATAGATAGATAGATAGATAGATGATAGATAGATAGATAGATGATAGGTAGATAGATGATAGATAGATAGATAGATAGATAGATAGATAGATAGATAGATAGATAGATAGATAGAGATAGATGATAGGTAGATAGATAGATGATAGATAGATAGATAGATAGATAGATAGATAGATAGATAGATAGATGATAGATAGATGATAGATAGATAGATAGATAGATGATAGATAGATAGATAGATGATAGATAGATAGATGATAGATAGATAGATGATAGACAGATAGATAGATGATAGATAGATAGATAGATAGATAGATAGATGATAAATAGGGGATGATAAAACCAAAAAGGGCACAATGGTTGGCTTGGGAGGGAGAATACGAGAATTCCTTACCGTGCTCGCACCTTCGGTATCGATTTGGAATGACGTGAGGATTAGACGTTACGGGAATCTCTCGAGGTCCTGCCCGCCCCCAGAGGCATATTGCTCGCGGGGGGGTCTCTGACTGTCCTCAGGTTCAAGGGTTTTCCGGAAGGATCCGCGGCGTTCAGAAAGGGCTCTAATGGGAGGCAGAGAGTCGGTTTCCTAGCGCATCACCTCCGGAAAGATGAGGCTCGAGAACCGAGGTCCCGCTGCGCCTGGGATGCTCTGTGGAGAGCAGCGGGGGTCTGGTCCCCGCTCCCAGGTGTACAGTGGGAGGTGCCGGCCTAGGCTCACGGGCTATGCCGCTGACGGGGGGACGCCAGGCCCAGTGCTGCATCCAGAAGACACTGGCTGCGAGAGGAACAGGAAAGCTCCCTTTCCTGTCGTGAAAACACAACCCTTGGAGCTCCTCTGGAGCCGGCTCAGGGATTTGGAGGGCGTTTAGCTCACAGAGCGAAGCGTCCTCTTAAATTAGTGAGGGGGCAGATCCAGGTTTCTTTGAAGCTGAAACATGAAGTAATTATGGAACCAGAACTCACAGCAGGAGATGTTTTATGGAACCTAATTAAAGCAAGGCAGGAGGAGCGGGTTATTAGAACCATGGGAAGGAATACGCCGTGGGGCGCGGGGCGTGGGGCGTGGGGCGCCAAGTGAGCTGCGCAGAGCCAGCCAGCACAAGGTGGCCGAGCGGGGACAGGAGCCGGTCTACCCATGCAGACGGCACATGGGGCAAAGATTCCAATCCTGCCTCAGCCACTAACTAGCTGTGTAACCTTGGGTAAGTTACCTACCTTCTCCTGCCCTAGATTCCTCATCTATAAGTTGAAAGTGATGATGATAATAATACCGATTCACAGCGTTGTTGTGGGGATGCCTTAATATTTACAAAGTTAGAAATAAATAAATACACTCTCTGTGAGTTTCTGCTTTCCCTTCTATAAAAGCATAGAATTGTCCTGAGACACAAATGAAATGAGGTATGGTGATTATTGAGCACAATCCTTGGAACACAATCCACACTAGAGTAGCTACAACCTATCATCACCATCACCATCATCACCACCATCACCATCGCTTTCATCACATCATCCTCATCACCACCATCATCACCACCATCATCATCACCACCATCACCATCATCACCACCATCACCATCATCACCACCATCACCATCATCACCACCATCACCATCGCTTTCATCATATCATCCTCATCATCACCATCACCACCACCACCACCATCATCACCCTCACCATCATCACCATCACCACCATCATTACCCTCGTCATCATCACCGTCATCACTCTCATCATCATCGTAGTCATCTCCTTATTCATACTCATCGGGGACAGTGGTGTCTTTCCCATGGACCTCACGGGGCTTGAGGAAAGGCCACTGAAATGAAAACCTCACAAATGCATTGTTTTTATCATTTCTAACCCCTAAGGAAGTTAAGCTGTTTCTTTCAATCCCTTCTCAAAACACAGCTTCTCAAAAACAGATTTTGAAATCCTGTATCACTGTTATTAGGATATTCTCCGTTCAGTTCTCAGCTCCATGATCCGGAAGTCTCACATCTTCCTCAATGTAGGGCTCACTGTCTCTCTGTCTTGAAGGGCTAGGGCTCATCTGTTCCCCAGGATCCAGGCATACAGCCCCAGGTCCCAGTGGACCAGAACCAATCCCCACCAAAAGAAAACATCCATTTTAGCGACTGAGCCCCTGACCTCTAAGCATTCAGTCTTCCGCCACCCACCACCACTGTAAACTCACACATGCATGTGCACGCGTGCACGCGCACACGCACACACACACACACACACACACACACACCACCCCCTTGGTCAAGGAGCCCAGGAATAATTAGAGCCATAACCTAAAACATCTTAACATTTCATGTTCTCTCCAGCCTGTCACAACCAAATGCCACCCAAGTCTCTGACCCCCCACAATGAACAACTCTTGTCAGTGACATGCACGTAGACATCAGCTGGCACCACATGATGCTTCTGAAAATGCCAAGTTCATCAGGTTAGACATGACCAGTTTAAGGAAAGCTGAGTGAGCCTACTCAGAGGCCCCCTTCTCTGCTGGAGCCTCCACTGAGCAGAGGCGGTTGCCCTCCTCCGACAGAGGTCACTGCTTACCAGATGCTAACAGCTGAGCCTCCCCAACCTCCGGCAAACACTTTCTCAGAGCAAAAGAGAAACAATGAGAGGGGCAAGAGTCGAGGACTTGCAGGTTTTCATAAGAACCTTGGGGTGTAATACAGTTACTATAGTCCGCAAGGAAGCCATTCCTTCTTCCCACTCACCCACCCATGCATCCTTCCACCCACCCACCCACCCATCCATCCTTCCCTTTCAATCCATCATCATCCATCCATTCACCTCCAATCCATCATCCATTCATCATCCATCCATCCACCCATCCACCCATCCTTCCACTCATTCATTGTCTTTCCATTTCTTTGGTTCACAAAGAATCTTTCCCCAAGGGTTTTGCATGCAGACTGGAGCTTCCCACAGCACCCTGGTCCTTGTAGGACATTCACCAAATGTAGACACATCAACCTGCTATCTGTACTTTAGAATTCAAGCTTCAAATGGTTGTAGAGAGCAGTTTTAAACAGTGGTTAAAAAAAAATGCAAGACTAGACCCTGGAGTTCCCTTTTGAGAGAAAGAGAGAGAGAGATAGGCTATTTTTTTTACATATCTCAACAATAAAAGAGTTGTTTGGAATAGTCCCCCATGTTCCTATTTGACCCAGTTCTTACAAGATTATCACTGTGTTTGGAACAGCCTGGGGGCAGGTCATGCAGCAAATGCTAAGATTTGCTCAGAAACCTCATCCTGTTTCCAGCAGCGGACCCTGAAGACCTCACTCTCACTGGGCTCCCTCCTGCCCCTCCACACACGACCTGCACCATAGCATCTCATTCCTGCAAATGAGACCATCCAACAGCGTCAACATGGCCTCCCACCTGACCTTGGCGAGGCAGCCACTGAGCAATTCTAGGTCACGAAGACATTGAGTAACACCCAGTCCCAGCTTTCCCCTAGGAATACAGCAATAATTTAAGCGTATTAGGAAATGAGGTGTCAAATGTTGCTATGTGTCGATTTTTTAAATTCTGAGGCTAGACAACCAAGTTTTTATATATCTTTTAACAAAAAAATCAACATAGGCATATTTCAGGTTGCCTCTCTCTACATTCTGGCAGGTGTGATATCAAAATAAGCAGAGCGTAGTGACGCCCCATTCCATATGTCACCTTGGAGAAAGAGAGATCAATTTTAAGAGACCAGAATTATTAAAAGGAACCCCAGAACTACCCTTATTTTTTATGATGTACACCCTCTCCCAAACTTGGCAAAATTAGCTGGCCTGAATATTTTTTTTTTACTACATTCATCTCTCTTCCTGCAATTTGGATCGACTTCAGGAACCTTTCAGAATTCATTTGATGAAACGCTGCTCTGTGTCATTATTGATTTTAGTTCCCGTGTAAAACAGGAAGTTTATGTCCACATTTCGGGCATAAATACAGCCACGCTGTCTAAATGTTATACCTCCCTGTCACAGAGCGGCAGTGAAAACATAAACATACTTTTAATTGACCTTCAGGCACCTAAAGTAGATGGCACGCGTGGACTCGCCGGGATTGGAGTCTCCTTTCATCAGCAATGCAATAGCCGCCAGCTAGGAACGCGGTCTCCAAGCCATTCCTCTTCATTAAAAAGCAGAGACGTACAGAACCCTCCCCCGACAAGAGCCACCTCCGCCTGCTCACTCCGAGAAGCCTGGAGAGAGCTGAGCATAAGTAGCGTGTCCGCCCACACGGAGCGCATGCGGGTTGGTCTCCACCTGCCTGGAAATCCTCTCTTCTCTCCCGTTAACAATGCTTTCCACGAGTGAAGACCAAGCGAGTTCAGTCCGGTTACAGCGCCAGGCTTTTTACCAAGGGCGGAGCGTTCAGGACCATGGACAGCGCGCCAGGTTGCAAGGGCCTCGCATTGGATTCCCCCAAGTTTCCTAAAAGAGAGTTTTAACTACTTCCCCCGCCCGCCCCCCAAAAAAGAGGGGGAAGTTAAATCTAAATTACACACTTTTTCTTGCAATGCTTTAAACTAGAAGTCAACAAATGTCTTCTGAAAAGACCAGATGTAGATATGTTGGCTTTGCAGGCCATACCGTCTCTGTCAAAACTACTCAACTCTGCCTTGTAGCCCAAAGCCGCTAAATTAATGGGTGTGGCTATGTTCCCCCCACCCCCCAAAAAAATGTAATTTACAAAAGGCAGATTTGGTCTGTGGGCTGTGGTTTGCTAACACCTACTTTAAGTTAGAAGCAGTGCTGAGAAAGGGGTGAGGGGTGTCAAGCAGTTGGAAATCTAGGGGTGTCTCTGGTTGCGGTCAGATCACAACTCCCCAGGAGCTTCCCAGTAAGAAACCAGCTTTGTATGTCAATAAAGGGTGTGTTTTTTTAGTGCTCCTGCAATTTGAACTTCGTAAGCTTTGCTTTACATCCTCGACAACTAGAAGAACTAAAAGGATAAAGAAGGTTCGAGATGCCAGTGAGCATCTCTCTCCCCCGTCTCCCCAGGCAGTCTTCCTGGGGCCACAGAGAGCCCCTGGAGGAATGGGAGCCAATCCCCGGGGACTGATCCCTCCCTAGTATCCTGTGGGGTAGCAGCTCTGATGCCCCCACTCTCCTCCCAATGGCCCAGGTCTCAACAGGGGGCTGGTAAGGGAAGCCATTCTTTGGGAAATGCGACTGGGGGAAGATGGAAAGAGCAGGCAGGACTGAGCTGAAATGCAGCGTTCGGAAGGCTCTGCTCAATTATAGATCTGAGTGCTTCTCTCCTCCTGAACACATTAGCTGCTAATTGGCTTCAGCAATTTAAAGAAAAAAAGACTAGATTCAATTTCCACTCCCTTAAAATGCAATCTAGACAATTTATGAAAAGCAACCAAATATACTGCAGAGATGAATAGACCTTTTTTTTTTTTTTGGCCATAACCTTTCTTAAAAGCACTTGAAGAGGTAAAAATATTCTTAAATCAAAATGAATGCCACACTTAATAAAATGCAAGTTGGCATAATTAATCGAGCGGCTTCTTTATGAGAGAGGACAAATAAAGAGTTCTGTTTCCAGCGGTTAGGGCTCGTCCTCGATGAATGCATTTAGAACGGGCCATTAGGAAATGAAGAGGATCTGGCTGCCAGAGACCTGCAGGCCCCTAGAAGCTCCTGCCACTCAGACAAATGCGCCCGACCTTGGCAGGAAATGGCCCTGGGCGGGGAGCGAGGCAGAGAGCAAGGCCCTGGGAGGAGCGGGGAGAGGCGGGGAGCCAGTCACTGCAGTCCGGGAACTAAGTGCAGAGCCGAGGTGGAAGTTTCCAGAAGGGGGATAGAAGGCCTATAAACAGGAGAGATGAAGGCACTGAGGGAGGTGGTGAGGGGCGAGGAGCCACCCCTCCCCCGGAATCCCCATGTAGATAGGATGTCACCTGTCAGGGACAATGAACATGCATGCACACAGCTCGATGGAGGCACACACAGAGCCAGGGAAACACAGGTAGACACACACCTCACACACACACACACACACACACACACACACTCCCTGAAAAGCAATGGGAAAAATAATATCCTCAGGTAACGAAAACAACAACAAAAAAGGCAAATGCCCAACACCTCCCCCCACAAGGCCTTTTCTCCATTTTCACAGCAGCTCTGGGGGGTAAGATGCTCAGACCCCCTTCTCTCCCCCCAACTTGAGGGGCTGGCCCAAGGCTCTGCGCAAGGAACAGACCGTGTGTTCCACCCTCTAAGCCGCTCCAGAAAGATCGAGGGGCTATGAGCGCGCTTGGTAAACTCCCCGACATCATACAAAAGCCCTGCAGTTAAAGAGGCCCCTCGTTCTGAATCTCAATGGTTACCCTGAGAAGCAAGCAGTTTCTAGGGCAGCAAAATCGGAGGCCGGGATCCGAAATCGGTTGAAAGAACATGTGGGAACATTTAAATCATTCACGATGTGCTCCCCACTCTCCCACGCCCCTGAGCCACGGGAGGCGCCGTCTGAATGTGCTATGAGCTCCGGGAAGAGAACCTCCAGCAGGAAACAGGCTCCCGGGTTGCTCTAAGCGCGGACTTTGTATGGAAACCGCTGCTCCACGAGGGAGAGAGCCCAAGACCCTAGGACACCTGGGGTTGGGGGCGCCGGGCCCCCTGCAACGCAGGGTCGGGGTGAGGAGAGTGGCGAGGGGCTCACCACCAAGGCCCTGTTCCCTCGTGATGTCCAGGGGACAGGATTGGAGGCCACATGTTAGGTCACGTGCTTCCTACTGGGGTCGCGTCCGCCTTAGTTTAAGCCAGTGGTTCTCAACCGTGGCTGCACATTAAAATCACCTGGGAATCGTTAAAATCCTGATTTCTGGGCCTCATCCTCCGGAAATTCTGTTTCTTTGTGACTAATGATGTGGCCCAGAAATCAGGATTTCCACAAGATTCCCAGGTGATTCTAATGTGCAGCCGAGGTTGAGAACCACCGGTTTAAGCCCTTGGTCCATAGAGAGCTCAGCAGTTCTCCCTCATGAGGCCCCCTCCGCTCACACGTGGCCTCTCTGAGCCTCCAGGTACTCCTGGGCACTCGGGGGGCTGCGGGAGGATCTGACAGGACAGGTAGGGGGAACCCACCCCCGACCCCGCCACCATCCTTCAACTTTCCCACAGGCTGACAGCGCCGCCCTTCACTTCTACACTCAGTCCCAGGCCTGCAGCTGCTTTTCTGTGATGGTGCCTCGATGGTCTTCCCTTGCTTCGCACACACACGCTCGCTCTCTCTCTCTCTCTCTCTCTCTCTCTCACCACAATGCCATGTGCCCCATGCTCACATCTATACACACATTCTCACACTCACTTATGCATGCTCTCACACACTTACACCCATACACACTCACAAAACACACTCACAAACATGCGCATGTACACTCTCACACAGGCACATATACAACTCATTCTTTCACATCCACATGCACACACTCACACACTCACACACCCATACACACTCCCACACTCTCATACCCATATGCACATTCTCTCACACTCACACACACATATGTGCACACTCTCACACACACTTATACCCATACACATGCTCTCTCACACACACACACACCCATACACTCCCACACTCTCATGCCCATATGCACATTCTCACACTCACACACACATATATGCACACTCTCACACACACACACACACACACGCTCTCTCACACACTCACACACCCATACACACTCCCACACACTCTAACCCATATGCACATTCTCTCACACTCACACACACATATGTGCACACTCTCATACACACATATACCCATACACGCTCTCACACACACTCACACACCCACTCTCATACCCATATGCACATTCTCTCACACTCACACACACATATATGCACTCACACACACACACCCATACACTCCCACACTCATACCCATATGCACATTCTCTCACACTCACACACACATATGTGCACACTCACACACACATACCCATACACACACTCTCACACACACGCACCCATACACTCCCACACTCTCATACCCATATGCACATTCTCTCACACTCATACACACACATATGCACTCTCACACACTCACACACCCATACACACTCCCACACACTCTAACCCATATGCACATTCTCTCACACTCACACACACACATATGCACACTCTCACACACACTCACACCCATACATATGCTCACATGCTCTCACACACACACACCCATACACACTCCCACACTCTCTAACCCATGTGCACATTCTCTCACACTCACACACATATATGCACACCCTCACACACACTCATACCCATACACACGCTCTCACACACTCACACACCCATACACACTCCCACACACTCTAACCCATATGCACATTCTCACACTCACACACACATATACGCACACTCTCACACACACTCATACCCACACGCTCTCACACACACATATGCACTCTCATACCCATGCGCACACTCTCTCACACTCACACGCCCATGTGCTCTCACGTCCATAACCACACTCACAGGTGCTGAGGCGCAGATGCCATGCAGACGAGCCCCTCCCCTGGAACAAGCAGCACCACAGGTCAGGGGCTCGCCCGCCCCTGCAACACGCCTGCAGGTGTTTCTGCCCGAGGAGGACTTGGAAAGGGGAGGGGTCCTTCCTCACTGCACAGCGTGTGCATGGAACTGCCTTCTCTGGAGAGAGGAGACCTCAGATCAACCAGGCGGCCCCGGCCCAGCGGGCACAGGGCCAGGTCTGAATCTGGAGCAGCACAGCCACAGCGTGTCCAGCCTGGGAAGGAAGCAAAGGCCACCTTCCTGCCATGAACACCCACTGACTGCAGAAACCCCGGGCCGGGCGCTCCGCCGCTGCCGCCGCCTCTCACGGGACCCCCGGACAACAGCCCACCGGCTGGGGGCTTGGGAACAGTGCCGCTGGCCACTTCCCGGCCATTAGCCACTTTCCAAAAAGCCAGACTCCCTTCTGGCGCTGCCAGGTGACCTCCCGGAGGCAGAGGGGGCAAGCGTTGTCAGAACCGACCCTCTAGACACCACCTACCTTCGTCTGTCTGCCCCGCCCAGTGGCACTAGCTGTTCTTCCCTCCAGAATTCCTCCGAGACACGTCTGGATGGAAGGATAGGTATGCCTGGCATGACGGCGAGGAGGCGGGCCTTCCATGGGACGGACGTGTGTTCACACCCCAGCCCAGCTCTCTGTGCCTGTGTAGGCCTCGCGGGGTCCTCATGTCCTCACCTGCAGCGTGGAGGTGTGAGCACCGTCTCCTCAAGTCGCCCTGGAGATTAAATAAATTGATGTGTCTGATCTAGAAGGCGCCACAGTAGTAGAGAGACATCGACGTGAGAACTAAGCATCAGTCAGCTGCCGCCCTGACTCGGAACCAAATGACGCCCGACCAACACCTGCCAGCATTCTAGAGAGGAGACACGACTCCGGTTCCCTCCCACTGGTACTTCTTGCGGAGCCTGGTCTGACCTCTCTGCGTAGGTCTGATACCTGGGGCGTCCGCGGCCCGTGCTGTGACTCCTCCCATTGAGACGATCCCACGGATGCTCATTTCTCCCCATCACTAGAAAACAAGCACCGACCAGGCGGGCCCGGAGTCCGGCTGGGGCTCACTGCCACCATCACCCCGGGCCCAGCTGGGGCCCGGCGCATGGGGAGCTCAGCACATGTGCTGAGTGAGTGAGCGAGCCTGCGAGAACAGAGCCACCTGCTCCCATGTCCTAAAGGGAAAGTCCCGAATGAAAGAAAGCGAGAAGGGGCAGATTTCATTGCGAGTGTGTGTGTGTGTGTGTGTGTGCGCGCGCGCGTGTGTGTGTGTGTGTGTGTGGTGGGGAGGGGAACTCTGGTAATGCCTCCAGGACACGAACTTAAAGCTGAGCTGAGGTCTGAAGAATAGATTCCCCGGCAAAATGGGGGAGAGGGTCTCCAGGCAGAGGGAGCAGTGCATGCAGGGGGAAGGGGCTCTGTGGCCACACAGGGCAGAGGGCACAGCGTGCAGAGAGGAAGGGGAGAGGAGGGCAGTGGGGCCAGGTGTATCAGGAGGAGGGGCCGAGGGGCAACCTCACCGGCCTGGTCTACATTCCCTCAACACACACGCACAGCGCTGGGCCTTGCGGGTCATGCTGCAACCTCTGGTCTTGACCCTGGAGAGTGGGGAGGCCCTGAGGAGCGTGAGCCGGGCTCAGGCCACCACCAGTAAGGGGTCACCCGCTGCCAGGGGCACTCGAGCGGGAGGAAAAGGCTGGGAAGCTCTGCAGCCCAGAGCCAGCAGGAGAGGCTGCTGATTGGGTGCGTCCGTTGACACGTCAGGACCTGGCAGCAGATGCCCTTTTCTCAGATTCACGCGTGCACTCATGCAACATGTTTGCTGAGCTTTCCTGTGTGCCCAGTATGAGCTGGGGGGGGGAGGGGGGGAGTCAGGCCTGAGCAGCTGGAAATACACTCAGGTACCTGGGATGGGAGTGGGGAGCGGGGAGCAGAGGGTCCCTGTGGGCAGTCAGGAGCCCCTCAGGGGGCTGAGCTCCGGGGGCCCCGCCAGGCACACTGGGGCAGAGCCACAAACAACGGCGAGCACAGTTGCCTGCTGGCAGCCCGCGCTGGTTATGGAGCTCTGAGCTCTGAAGGGCTCCACAGTAATGGAGCCACTGCGCCAGCCGGTCCTAGAGGCAGGTCCAGTGCGAACGGGCGGGTGGCATTTAACACGGTTTTGCTTTGTTTGTTTCTTAACAGCCAGCAGCTTCTTGTCCGTTGGGCTGCCTGCCAGGCCACAGCCGTCTTCTCCCTCCGTGGGAAACAGCACGGAGAAGCAAGGCCTGGGGAGGAAGAGGGTGCGACTGCCAGGGAGGTGGCTGTGTGTCCATGCTTGCCTGTGTTCATGCATGTGTGTGCATGCAGGGGGAGGTGCATACACGTGTCATGCCTTCGTGTGTGTGCACACGCGCGCGTGCATGCATGTGTACACAGGAAGACTGCATGTGCCCTCACTCACTGCCAAGAGCGACCCATGTGCCGTCTAATTGCAGGTTCTCTGCAGGGGAAGAGCTGGCAGGTCCTCAGGTGCCCTCACTTGCTCTGCCCTGAAGAGGCCTCAGCGGTACTCACGGGCTCTCAGGGAGTCATGCCCCGCGAGCAGCGAACATTCAAGCTTCCAGGGGAGGATGTGAGTCGCGCCTCGCCTGCCTCCCGGGGAAACAATGCAGAGGGGCCCTCCAGCAGCTTTACAGCTTGAACTGGAAAAGCTGATGCTTCTGACAAAACTGCCTGATTTAAATGTTCTCACTGGAAGAGAAAACAGAGGGAAGGGCAGCCCAGGCTCTGCTGCTGGCAAAGCACGGTTGGTTCCCAGAGCAGCAGCCGGCCTTCTGCGCTCAGTCAGGGCTGGGGGTCCTGCAGCCTGGATGGGCTGGTTCTGTGCTCAGGGCAGGGCCGGGGCAGCAGGGGGGGGGGGGGGGTCCGTCAGCCTGGACAGGGCTGTGCCCTTTTCGGAGGCACGTCCCAGAGCCCAGGAGCTGGAGCTGGGGCCGGGGGTGTTTGAGGGCAAGGCTGGACGTCGCCTTTGTAAAATGCCAAACGCTGAGAAGCCCCACGTCCCTGGGCTGACAGGAGCCAGCAATCGCCAGGGGCTGTGGAAAGGGGGCCGCGTGGCTCAGCATCCCTGGGGGGCAGGAGGGGTGAGGGGAGGGATGGGGGTGAAGGGGTTAGGTCCCCTCCTCTAAAACATAATACACACGGAGCCTCTTTAAAAAATGGAAAAACTGCCTTGCACATCTTGTGCCCCAAGCCTTTGGGATGTTAAAATGGAGCAAAATAACCTCTGGACGGGGCTTAAGCTCGTGTCCCAGAGAAGTGCGTGCAAAGAGGGCGACAACACAGACATTATGACCAAGGGGCTGATGGCTACAGGGCTGAGAGTTAAAACCTTGTCTACAACCAGCGTCACCCCGCCAGCCTGGCTCCGTGGTTGTGCGCCGACCTGCGAACCGGAGGTCAGGGTTGGATTCCGGTCGGGGCACAGGCCCGGGGTCCTGGGCTCCATCCCCAGTGGGGGGCGAGCAGGAGGCGGCTGGTCCATGATTCTCTCTCATCATTGACGTTTCTCTCTCTCCCTCTCCTTTCCTCTCTGAAACCAACGAAACTGTATTGATTTTAAACACGCAGTTCGCATCGCCGCGTCAGCTGACCTGCACCTGTGGAAACGCCCCCCCCTCCCTCTCGCACAAGCGGAGCCGCACCCCGAGTCCGCGTCCCCCAAATGCCATTCTTTGATCGCATATCAATGCTGGTCTTGGCTTTTAAAGGCCTTTTGTTTTTTAATATATTCTCATCGATTTCAGAGAGGAGGGGAGAGAGAGAGAAGCATCCGTGAGAACCGATCGATCGGCTGCCTCCTGCACGCCCCCAGCTGAGGATGGAGCCCGCAGCCCCAGAACCAACCCGGAACCTAAGCCTGACCTCCCGGCTCGCAGGCCCGCGGGCGGGGAGGCTGTTAGGTGACCCCGGGCGGGGTGGGGGCCAGTGGCGGAGGGGCCGCTGCAGTCCTTCCCCCAAAGGCTAAGCAACGGGCGGCCGGCGGCTGGGTTCGCTCCGGCAACCACGCGGGTCCTGCACCGGGCCCCACCGACACCCCGCACGGCCCCCAGCACCTCGCCCGCCTGCAGCGCGGGGCGCAGCCCGGCCCAGGGCCCAGGGCGCGGAGCCCCCGGCCACGTTCCACCCGCGGGAGGTGCGGGACCCTGGGCCGCCGCCCCACCGACGGGAAGCGGCCTCGGCCGGACGGGCTGCGGCACAACTCGCGGGAAGCGGCCCGAGGCCCCCGCGGCCACCCCCCGCCCCCCGCGCCCCTCCCGACACGCGGCCCGGGGCCGCAGGGAGGCGCCCTCACCAGCAGAGCAGCGACGGAAGTGCCGTCACAATCACGGCCGCCACCCGCCCGCTCCGCGAGGCGCCGAGTTTGTTGGGTCACGTGCCGGAGGGCCCCGGGCTGTGATTGGCCAGCCCTCTGGTGACGTCAGACGCCGCCGCGCGGGCCGAGGGCTGGAGGGTGCCGCGGCGCTGGGAAGCGTTAGGCAGGAGCCAGGGGCTTGGCGGTGCGGAGCGCCTCTCACACTCATGAGGAGCCGGAAGGTGAGGGGCCGCGGCCGGGCGGGAGCTGGGTCGGTGCGGCGGGGACCGAGGCGAGGGCGCCGGCCGCCGGTGGCCTGGGAGCTGAGGAGGGACGTCTCGGGCTCAGGGGACCTCTGCTTGGGCCTGGTCCTCCGCGAGCGCTCAGGCCACGCTCCCTGGTCGAGGAGGCTCCCAGGCCACGCCTCCTGGAGGGCTTCGCACGCCACGCCTCCTCGCAGGCCACGCCTCCTCTGGGAGGGGGCTCGCAGGCCACGCCTCCTGGAGGGTTTCGCACGCCACGCCTCCTCGCAGGCCACGCCTCCTCTGGGAGGGGATTCGCAGGCCACGCCTCCTAAGACCACGCCTCCCGGAAGGGGACTTGCAGGCTACATCCCAGGATGGGGACCAGAGCTCCCTCTCCGGACCTGGTCTGGACCCCGGGCGTTTCCGGTGCTGCCACGCCAGGGGTTCGTGTTTTTCTGTTGCCACGACTCAAGCCTGGGTGACCTTCAGCTTGGCCCCAGTTATCCCCTGCGTCTGATACCCACTTGCAAAGTGGGGTGACGTGGAATCCACCCGGAGAGGGGTGAGGACTGAAGATGCCCGGTTCCTGGCACTTGGTGACGGGCGTGGTGTGTGAACTGAGGCAAGGGGCTGGGACACAAGTCACCCCTGACCCCGGGGGACCCCACTAGGGGGGCCTCCGGCGGAGGGGGCACTGCACCTGGGCTCTCCGGGTTTGCTCAGAAGCGGATCCCAACTCCTTTTACCCCGAGCGCCTTCGAGCCTGAGATCCCTCTGCAGGCGGCATGTGGTTGGGTCTTGCGGGCAGCGGTGGTGGGTCCCAGGCTGACCTGTCTGCTGATTACGTTGTGTAGCAGCTCACATGTAACGTTACTGGCATAGTTGGGTGCACACACCTATGCCGTTTTCCTTTTGCTCCCGTTATGTGGTCTCTGTTTTGTTCTGTTCCTCATTTAAATGGGTTAAAGTGAATGCTTTTTATTAAAATTTTAAAAAAATGTTTTTGATTTCAGAGAGAGGAAGGGAGAGAGAGAGAGAAACATCAATGATGAGAGAGAATCATGGCTCAGCTGCCTCCTGAACGCCCCCCCATCCACCCACCCCCCCCCCTTGGAGCCTGCAAACCCCCATGTGCCCTGACAGGAATGGAAGCGTGACTTCCTGGTTCGTAGGTTGACACTCAACCACGGAGCCGCACCGCCGGGCAAAGTGGGTGTTTTTTAATATAACACTAATGATTTTCCCCCTGGTTTAAAACGTTTCTTTTCCGGTGGCCTCTGTAGGTGTAATGTGCCCTTCGTAACAGCAGAATCCACTTCAGATTTGTACCAGCTTCATTCCACACACGCAGAAATGCTAGGCCCGGATAGCTCTGTGTTCTCTACCCGCTTTCATGGTGTGCTGTTATGGATGTTACAGTTCTTGTTACAAGCGCAGCAGTGTGATGCCATGCCTGCTTTTCCGTTGGTAGCCATTTTCTTAGCCCAGTACAGCCGTGCTCCCACTCACCTCCTTTATGCTGTTATTGCAAACTAGTGACCCGCTGCACGAAATTCATGCACATTAATTAAAGGGAATTAATGTCCTGCCCGGTTTGGCCCAGTGGATAGAGCATTGGCCTGCGAACTGGGGGGGTCCCAGGTTCGATTCCGGTCAAGGGCACATGCCTGGGTTGTGGGCTCGATCCCCAGTGGGGGACTTGCAGGAGGCAGCCAATCCATGATTCTCTCTCATCATGGATGTTTCTGTCTCTCCCTCTTTCTTCCTCTCTGAAATCAATAAAAATATAAATTAAAAAAGGAATTAGAGGAAATATTTTAATATTGCTATTTGTCCTTTCTCTAGAATAGAAGTGTCAGAGATGAAAGAAAATTAGTAAAATGTATATGAAAACTTTTCTCCTGTTAGAGTCTGGGGCGCACCATGGGAACTAGAGTCAAGTCCCCACCCACCCACGTGCTCCTTGAAATCGCTCGGGACCCGGCCGGCCCCACCCCCATTGGGCTAGATTCAGACCCGGCCAGCCCCACCCCGGTCAAGCCCTGCCTGACAGGGGCCATGGCCTGAGGTCCACCAGCCTGGCGCCGGGGCAGGGGTGCGGCCGAGGTTCCCTGTCAAGCCCCACCAGGTGGGGGGGGGGGGGGCGCAGCCTCAGGTCCCTGATGATTGCTCATTAAGGCTCGTTGCGGGATCCCTGCCTCTGCTGTGGGTGCAGCCATCTTGTTATGGTGTGATGGTCAATTTGCATATTCCCTCTTTATTAGCTAGGATAGCACGTTTCTGTATACGTTGTGTGCATGTCATTCTGTGTGATTGCTTTTTACGTCGGGTAAGAGAAGGACCATTGTTCACTTAGGACACAGGTGCACTCGGGGGCTTGCTTTTCCCTGATTTGGATTGCCATCCGGGCTCGCTGCCTTTCCGCCTGAAGCGTCCAGTGTTTCCTGTACGGGGTGTGCTGGCGTCAAGTCCTCTCGGTGCCTGTTTATCCGACAGCGTTTTGCCTTCATTTTTGAAGAAGAGCTTTGCTGGATGGTGGGATCTTGGCTGGGAACTCTGAGTACGTTTGAATGTACCCGTCGTGCTGTGGCCTCAGGTCTCTGCTGGTGAGTCAGCAGCTGGTGCCCTCGGAAGCCCGGGTCACCTTCCTCTTGCTGCGTCAGGATGTCTCCTTGTCTGTGGCTCTCGGCTCTCTCACGGTGATGTCTGTGGCTCTCGGCTCTCTGACGGTGATGTCTGTGGCTCTCAGCTTTCTCACGGTGATGTCTATGGCTCTTTACATCTGTCCTACTAGGTCTCGGTTCTTGGAGACGCCTGATGTGCAGGTGGCGATCTTCAGCCTTTTGGGGAGTTTCCAGCCATCCGTCCTCTGACTCGCCTCCTGCTCCTCTGTCCTGGGGGGGCTCCCATGACACGTATGCTGTGTGCCCAGCGTTTCTCTAAGATCCGACATTCGTTTGTCTCTCAGGGCTGCACATCTATCAGTCGTCCCGTTTGCTTATTATTCTGCCAGTTCATCCCACTGTTGAGCCCTCTAGTGAATGTTTCATTTTAGTCATACTTTTCAACGACAGAACTTCCATGTGGTTCATTTTTATAATTTCTGTCTTTTTATCGATATTTTGTATTTGATGAAACATTATCATCAGATCTACCTTTACTTTTTAACTCACGGTCTCGTCTCTTTTTCACATTTATAACGGCTACTTTAAAGTCTTTTCTGGTAAATGCAAGATCTGGGCCCTCTCACAGGCCGTGCTGTCTGCTTTTATTCCAGGGCCTGGATCGGCTTTCTTGTTTCCTTGCATGCCACACCTTTTTGTTGAAACTGGATATTTTAGATACCATATTGTTGCGATTCTGGGTGCTGATCGCCCGGCTTGCTGGTGCTGGTGTGCTGTTAGTTCAGTGACGTGGTGGGTTGTGCTGTTAGAGTCTGTTCCCTCCCACAGAGCAGCACTGGGTTACCCACAGTCACCCCAGATGACTGCTTCTAGGACTGCCTTCCTCTGACCACGCCCAGCTGGTAAACCGGCTGATTGCTCAGTTGTTCTCAGCTGTGACCTGGGGCATAACTTGCTCCAAACACTAATCCAGTCACGTTCTGGCTTCTCTGAGGGAATAGCTTCTAAGCAAGTGCCTGATTTTGTTCGGGTCCCAGGGGGCCCCCCTTCGAGGAGCTGCTCCAGGACCCCGGGCTGCCACTGTCCTGGGAGCCCTGAGGCCGGGCTGCCCACTGTTCGGCACTGAAGTCAGCTCCTCTGGGAAGAGATGAAGAGCTCTGCTTGGATGCTGCCTGTCCCGCAAGCCACATCTGAGCCAGGGCTCCATTTAGCCGGGACAGGGACAGGCCTCAGTGTGAGGCCCCTGCCCCAGGAGCTGAGGGCTCGGGACTGGGCCGGGCAGCAGCCAGGGGGGCTGGGGCTCAGGGCGGGGCGTGGCAGCAGCCAGGGGGGCTGGGGCTCAGGGCGGGGCGTGGCAGCAGCCCTGAGCCCTGAGATGCTACTGTAAGTTTCTAAGCGACCTTCTTCCTTTTTGATCTCTTTCCCTCTGTGTGGCCTTTCATCT
The DNA here is from genome assembly GCA_036010255.1 of Myotis pilosus. NCBI lineage: Eukaryota > Metazoa > Chordata > Mammalia > Chiroptera > Vespertilionidae > Myotis > Myotis pilosus. Next base: position 78,076,027 of record JASKON010000010.1, read on the forward strand.
GCCCTGTGGGTTCCCAGCCTCAGGGCGTGAGGTGAGGACCGCTTCAGGCCTGTTACCCGGTGTCCCTGGGGTGCTCCTTCCCTTTATTACTCGCTCCCATCAGTTCCTGAGCGTCTGGGCAGGAAAGGGGAGTCACAGGAAGAGCTGCTGCCCCTCCGGGGGAGCCAGCAGCCCGGTCAGCAGTGCTGTCCAAGGCGAGCTGCCCACGGGACTGGTGCACGCGGTGGTGTGACGTCAGGGCGGCTGAGGGCAGCACACACAGGACTCCCTGTACCAAGGCCTAAACCCGCTCCTAGGTGCCATTCTTTCAAGTTTTCATCTTAACTAACTTCTTCCTTGTAATTAGAAGGCGTCTTTAGCATCCAGAGTAAATAGGAGGCGACCCGTTTCTTACTGTTGAGGGGCTCAGGGTCTGGGGTTGGGGGGCTTGTTCATGTTGCCTTTCCCCAGAACCTGGCACCACATGGAAGCTGGAGAAGCTTCTGAGGAAGGCTGTGTGCTGCTGCTGCTGCAGAACAGTTACCTTATGAACGGAGGTTCCTAGAGACGTGTGATAGGGCAAGTCACCCCAAGTTCCCAAGACAGTGGGGAGAGGAGGTCTTGCATCTTAAACCCAGAATTGTTTGGATTCCCACACTCAGGCCACCAGTGTCCTTCCACACGACGGAAAGTGGGGGGACCCTGTCCAGTGTCCTTCGACAACCATGGAAAGTGCGGGACTGTGTCCAGTGTCCTTCAACAACCATGGAAAGTGAGGGACCATGTCCTGTGTCCTTCCATAACCATGGAAAGCGGGGGGCCGTGTTCAGTGTCCTTCCACACTGGAAAGGACACTGAAAGTGGGAGACCATGTCCAGTGTCCTCCCTGGTTAGGAAGCCCCTCTGCGCCCACATGTCAGGGCACGGCCTCTGACAGCCTTGCCTCCGTCCAGCTCACAGGGGCAGTGCGGTCTTCAGAGCGTCTGAGAACCCGGAGTTGCTCAGCCAAGTTGACCTCTGCCCAGGAAGGCAGGACCGCCCGGTCCAGCAGGACAGCATGTCAGGTGAGCCTCCGCCAGGGAGACACAGGGGCCAGGGCTCGGGTGTCCGCGTCTACACAGCGTGCGTTCTGCGGTGTGCTGATTGGGGACCGGAGCAGGAGGTTGGGTCCCGGGAGTGTCCGGCCTCAGCGGGCCTGGCTCGGGTCCTGTCGCCTTTGATGCGGGCTTTTTTTTTTTTTTTTAATCCTCACCAAGGAGCGAGGGGTTTTTTCCCATTGATTTCAGAGAGAATGGAGGGGAGGGGAGAGAAACAGAAACACTGATGTGAGACACATTGGCCTGTTGCCTCCTGCACGCCCCCCCCCCCCAGTGGGGAGGGAGGGGGTTCGGACCTGCAACCCAGGTACTTGCTCTTGACCAGGAATCAAACTGGCGACTCCGGTGTGTAGGCCAAGGCTCTAACCACTGAGCACGCCAGCCAGGGCTCAATGCAGCCTTTTGAGTGGTGGTGGCATAGCGCCCTCCTGTCCACCCCTAAGGCTTCGAGAGAAAGGCAGCGTGGGCTGGGGAGAGGACCCAGCGTGTCTGTGTTCCCTGCAGTGCGGCGGCACCGGCTGGGACTCGGTGCCCCGTGCGGCTCGTGGGAGCCAGGCTGGAGCCACGTATGAGCTGCAGAGCACCTCCCCGTCCCTGCCCTCAGCTGCCCACACTCTAGCAGAAACGAACGGAAACTGGATTCTCTGGCTGCAAGTCTATAGTCCGTCAGGACGGGCTTCTGAACTCGCCTCGGCAGTGGGCAGCCTGGAGCGCACGGCGTGCGGGAGCGGGTTGGGGTCTCGGTTCTTCCCGCTGTCCCTTGGGTGGCGGCAGTGACCTGGCCCTGGCCCAGCCGTAGCAGCGGGGCTTCAGCTCGTCCTGGTTGAGGTGTGAGGAAGGGGCCTCGGGGGTGGGACTGTTTTGTTTGCCGTCCGCTTCATAATCCTAGACGGGCCTGCTTTCCCGGCATTTTTCTTCCTCAACAGACTTCCTCACACAAAGCCACGGACAGGCGAACTTCCAAGAAGTTCAAGTGTGACCGAGGTCAGCTTGTGAAGTCAGAACCACAGAAACTGGTCCCTAAGAGCGAGAGTGCGGCCCCGCCCCGAGCGCCGCCGGGGAGCCCTGGTGGACATGAGCCCCTGGCGCTGGAGGGAGACGGCCCGTCCCCCCCGGGAGAGGCAGCTGGCATCTCCTCACCACGGGGGACCGCAGGCCTTCCCTTCGGTCACGGCCGAGTGGTGAGTGACGCGTGCTCGGCCAGGACTGCGGACGGCCTGCCCCGCGCCCTCCCCGGCGGGGAGTCGGACAGCAGCTCCACCGCGGGGGGCGGCTCCGTGCTGCAGATGGACGGCAGCGCCTTCCTGGATGACGACAGCAACCAGCCCATGCCCGTGAGCCGGTTCTTCGGGAACGTGGAGCTCATGCAGGTGAGGGGTGCCGTCTCCCTTCCGGGGGCTCCGGGGGCTGCGTGTGAGGACTGCCTCAGCGCAGTAGCAGGTGCACCGTCATCTTTCAGCCCAGGTGATGGCAGCTCCTCACTGGACATGCCCACCCTGGTCCCTCCACGGGGAGCATGGCTGCTGGGCGGCATCCCCGCAGGGCCTGCGCCGGGGGTGGGTGGGCCCTGTGCCCTGGGCTCGTTTCCCGCCTTTCCTCCACATGGGCCGAGCGGTCCCTCTGTCTGCAGGGGGGCTGCGCTGTGGCCCCCGCAGGCGCCGAGGCAGAGGGTGGGTGACTGACGAGGGTGTGTTCTCTCCCCCCAGGACCTCCCACCGGCGTCTTTGTCTTGTCCTTCCGTGAGCAGACGGGAGTTCCGGAAGATGCATTTCAGAGCCAAAGATGACGACGACGACGAGGACGCCGAGATGTAGGAATAAAGCACACACGGTGCCTACCTTGCATGTTGACGTGGTTACAGCTGACAGGTTACGGTTACGGGACTTAGGAAGTTGATCCTCGGGAGGATGTGTCCTTATGCTGACTTCCTGGGGGCTCCGCTGGGAGCCGGGCGTCCTGGCGGGAGGAGGCTGCTGCTGCTTGCACGAGGCGTCTGGTCTGCGTCCATACAGACGTGAGGATGGTTTGAGGCGGCTGCGGGCCGGGGTGAAGGGGAGAGGTTTGCAAAGGAAACGCTCCGTAAGTGTTAGCTGTGATGTGCCAGCCTCTCCCCTCACGGGCTGACCCTCCGCGGTGGGCTGATTCGGGCGGTTCCGAGAACCCGTCTCTGTATGAGGCTGAGGTTGACCATGGACTTTTTGCAAGAGTTATATGCAAAGAATAAAATATATTTTGAAAATATTTTAAAGAAGTCTGTGTCCCTGAAGCTGTGCTCCTTTCTAAAGTGTTTGGGACAAAGCGGGCCCTGCCCTGCCTGGCCCTGAAGTCCAGGTCAGCCTCTTCACCCAGCCAATCCCCTAATTGGCCGCTGTGGCCTGAGGGCTCCTGGGGGGGGCGGGGCATTGAAGGCGGGTGAGCAGCACTTTCCTCACCTGTGGTGGGCGCTGCTATCCTGTGGTTTATAAGATCTTCATCCTGGGCTCCTCTCGCAGCTCTGCAGTTTCCTTACTGGTTGATGTCATGTTAACCAGGTGACTTTGGGGCCCAAGGGTGGGGCCTCCTCGCTATGTTAACCAGGTGGCTTTGGGCCCCAAGGGTGGGCCTCCGGGGAGAGGAGAGCCTGGAGGTTGAATCTGTCTCTGATGGCCAAGGACCTGCCCAGTCGGGACTCTGATGAAGCCACACCGAAACCAGAGGACCGCATAGCTCGCTGGTCTCTCGGAGGCCTTCCTGCTTGTAGGTGAACACGCGGAGAGCCTGGTGAGCCTGGTGAGCCTGGGCCGGAAGCTCCACCGGGTCCTGCCTCCCTGGCCCTGTGCACCTCTTCCTGCGCTGTTGGTGTCTAACCTTTTACCTAAACCAGTAGCGTGTTTCTCTGCGCTCTCCTAGCTGGCCTCCGTGGTGTAGCTGTTACCAGGCACAGATACCCCCCCGCCCCCCGCCCCAAGACAACACCTCCTAGTCGCCTGGCAACAAGGAGCATCTTGTGACGCATTCTTGCCGGTGGAAGGAAAGGCTCTGAGACTGGTCTGCAGAGTGATACAGTCAAACACGGAGCCCGCTGCGGTAGGGACGCGGCCGTGTCCACAGCCGGGCGGGCGGCAGGGTCACCCATGCTGTGTCGCAGGAGAGCATCCGAACACCTCTTCTAAGACCGCCCGCCACCAAGAAGGCTGCTCACACCGACACGCAGGGAACCCCCACTTCTGTGGCTGGAAATGGAACCGCCACCTCCAAAACCCGCCCTCAGAATGCAAGGACCTTGTCAGCCCCCGACCTTCCCTCCAGGCACAGGCCGGAGGGGACACAGGGCCCTGCCGCACTGCCTGACAGGTGAGCTCCGCGAGATGAGATTGCTCATCCCCCGAAGGCCTGGCTCAGGCCACGGCGCTCCCGTACTCCAGTAGGAGAACGGGACGATTTGGGTCAGGTTTCTGAAAGTCCCTGACCCCATTTTTTACCCTCATTTCCATCATTGTGAGTGCAAACGTTTCTGACACGTCTATTTGTGAAAAACCTTTACTGCTTTTCCTGGTTCTACAACAAATGTGAAAATTCAAATGTTACAAAAGGTAAAAAACTAAATTTTAAAAATTCTGAAATAAATGCTCATTTTAAAAACTTCAGGTACAAGCGTTCCTCGGTACCCGCGGGAGGCTGGTTCCAGAACCCCACCCCAACACCAAAAATCTGAGGATGCTCAGGCCCTGATGTAGAACGAGGAAGAGCAGGGCGTGCAGTCGGCCCTCCGCATCCGAGGATTCCAGCTGCGACAGAAACCCAGCGGACACGAGGGCCGACTCTCATAAAACACGGTTTAGAACATCCGTCCTTGTAACCAGCGCACCCACCGTCCCCAGGATCACTGCTGTCACAGACGAGCTGCCTCACACTAGCACGTGTGTGACACACTCGTGGCCTTAGCGTTAGGCCACCTGCTGGTGCATTTAACCGGCAGCTCCCGTGTCCAGTCACAAACACCCGCGCTGTGCACGGCGGGGTCTCGCTACGCGTGTGAGGTTGAACCGTAAAATCAACAACACTGACCACTTGGCCTAGACGCCAGCGATCTCGTGGCTGAGCGCGAGGCCACGGTCGCCACGCCCCTCCAACAGGTGTGGGAGGCCCGCTTCCGGCCGCATCGGCACAGCAGCGAGCGCCCTTGTGCTCCTTGGGGGTGTGAGCAGTTCACCCCGAAAGGGTCACGATCCCAGCATTTGGAAGAGTCCAGAGGATGGAGCTTCGGTCTGGGGAGTGGAGACCCGGCAGAGCTGTCCCTCAGGGAAGGTTGGCGGCTTTGGCCACGACGCCGTTCCCGTGGCAACTGTGCCACAAAGCAAGCAGAGTGGGTCAAGTCAGAGGACTCCGGTCCCTGACCCGCCGACCGGACACCAGGCCCCGGTGTCCGCAGCTCTCAGACGCAGGGAACATGCCGAAACGCGCTGAGGCCAGAAATCGGGAGATTCTGTAAGCGTGTTTTCAGAAGCTATTGCAGTGGCAGAAAAAACAGCACCAGTTCAAATCCCGCACGGCACCAGGACGCTGCCCGGGTCACGGGCGCTTGCGCGCAGCCCGCCTCCTCGTGGGCGTGGCCTGGGGCCTGTAGATCCTGCGTGGGTCGCAGCTGAGCCTGTGGGTGGTCTTCTTGTGGCAGGCGATGTGCACCAACTTGAGGTTCTCGCAGGTGAAGAGCAGGCTGTAGAAGTACTCCCAGTCCACCTGCCTGCCGGCCTGCGCGCCAACCGCCTCCGCCAGCGCGGGGATCACCGTGCGCCGCTTCTCTATTCTGCAAGGGAGGGGGGGCGGTCACGCCTGCTGGCCCCCCGAGGCAGGCCTGTTCCACCACAGGCTCTGACCACGGGCTCAGGCAGCTCACACGGAACAGCGCGTGGCCGCTTACAGGAGAAGGCAACTGGGAAATGACCATTTCAGAGGAAACCACACTCGGCCGCCTCCCAGGAGCAGCACCAGGGTGGGAGGCTCGGCGCTGCCGCGGGTTGAGCACTCGGGGATGTCCCTTCACCGACTGGACCCTGAGCCGCACTGAGCATGGCCACAGCTGCGGGTCAGCTGCCTGGCAAGGCCTGATGGCAACTTTGCCTGTGTCCCTGGGGGGTGCCTATTTGTTTAAACACTGGGAAGCCCCCGACCCGTGGACTCACATGTGGTCCAGGTTCCAGGTGCTGAAGAGGACCCGGCTCTCCCGGCTGCCGTAGGGGTTGATGGAGTGTCTGGACGCACAGTCGGCCATGTCGAAAGGACCCTGCACCGAGACAGAGCAAGGTGAGCGCCGCGAAGGGAGCCGTTCCCTCTGGTCTCAGGTCAGGAGGCGCCACCTCAGTCCCTGCCCAGCTCTGCAAAGCCCAGCTCTGTCATTGGCACTTGAGGCCGGACCACACCTGACACCCCACAGAGGTGAAGGCCAGGACGTGGTGGGACGGAGTCCACGTCCTCTGAGGGGTGGCACCGGGGATCCCTCGGGTGATGGGGAGGCTCCTGCGGGGTCTGCCTGTGCAGCTCAGAGTGCCGGCTCCGGCCGACGCCCCCGGCCCGGGACTCGGGCTTACCCAGCACCCGAGATGTCACAGTGGCCACAGACCCTGACATCCCTGCGCTGTCACCGAGGAAGCTGCCCAGGGGGACACAACGCTTGCTTCCCAGAGGCGCCTGATGTCCCTCCTCGTTCCAGCCCCCCTCCCCAAAGGAACAGTGTGCTCCCAGATGCTGGGGAGAGCTGTGACTCCCCCCAATCAGCAGGGGGCCCCGACCAGCAGGAGCGCCACGGGAACTTGTCAGATATGCAGGTTCTGAGGCCCGTGTGACTGGAGCAGGCGCCCTGGGTGGGCCCAGCAGCCTTTCAGCAGCTCGGGGTCCAAGGCCTGCTGGCCGGAGGCCCAGGGCCCAGCTCTGTGGGAGGGCAGCTCAGCACTGGCCTGATGGCCCCGTGGAAAGGGCACCCACTCACCTGGCAGGAGAACCAGCCTTCGGGCGTGCAGAGCCGGCCGCCGGCCTTGGCGCCCCTGTCGAAGTAGCTGCCGTTGTACTGCGCGGCCCTGAGCTTCTGGGCCATGGCGGCCACGGCCCGCGCGTACTCCTCCCGAGCCTGCGCGCCCACCACGGACGTGTGCGAGCTCACCTGGAGGCGGCAAGGACGTGGCTGGGGCTGGTGTGCGATGCCGAAGCCCGCAGTGGGCGCCCAGCCCAGCCCACAGCCCTCAGCCCTCGGGGTTCAGCCGGGCCCTTGCTGTCCAACCCGGGAAGTCTCTGCAGACGGAGCTACGTCACAGGCGGCGGACCCCCTGCCCACCCCCTGGGCTCCGCACTGGCCGCTGCTGCCCAGGAGGAGGCTGAGGGGAAGAGGGCCGATGAGGAGCTACCGTCGTGCTGCGTCCCCGCCCGCCTGCCTGCCATACCGCCCGCTCAAGCGCAGGTGGAGACTGGCCCCTGGGTGCTCCGGGCTGTGCCCCGCACCAGCGCCCCTTCCTGAGCTGCCCCGGGCAAAGGCAGCACCAGGCACTGCGGGGCTGGGGGTCCAGTGCTGACCCAGGAGCTCCAGGAAGCCCGAGGCGAGCGGCCTCACCTCCCACAGCGGAGCCCCACGTCCCCCCTGCCCTCTCTGTGCAGGGCCCACCTCTCTCAGGTAGGTCCGGATCCTGCTCGCACAGCTGAACCTCAGGTAGGCACACTTGTTCCTAAACCGGGACTCCAGACCTGCAGGGGGAGCCAGGCAAGGGCCTGCATCCATGCCGTCCTGGGCGGGGGTGCGGGGGTGGGGGGGAAGAGGAAGGTAGGGGACCCTGCATCCATGCCGTCCTGGGCAGGAGGGGGGCCGGGAGGTGGGGGTCAGGGCTTCGTCTGAGAAATGTCCTGCCGGGCGTGTGTGGGGAGTCTTTGTCCACGAGGGGATCTCAGTTGCCACCCCGGGCCAGGGCTCCTGCCTGGTGCCACCTTCTCAAGATGTTGGCATCTCAGGACTGCTCAACAGGCTAGACCAGGGGTGGGCAAACTTTTTGACTCGAGGGCCACAATGGGTTCTTAAACTGGACCCGAGGCCGGAACAAAAGCATGGATGGAGTGTTTGTGTGAACTAATACATGTTAACACTGCTGCTGGTGAAGGAGCGGAGAGGAGAGCAAGAGAACCCTCCGCTCTTTCGGCTCCGCGGGCCGGATAGAACAGCCGAACGGGCCGGATCTGGCCCGCGGGCCGTAGTTTGCCCACGGCTGGGCTAGTCCAAAGCCACCCAGGTGTCTGTCCATGGGCGGGTGAACGGATCAAGAACACGTGGTCCCCACACAGTGGGGTAGGTTTCACCCACTATGGCCAGGAGGGACCTCGTGGATGGGGCTCAGGAAAGCAGCCAGTCGCAGAGGCAAGTAGTCTGACTGCACCTCGGTGAGGTCCCTGGAGGAGTCAGGTCCACAGAGACAGGAAGGAAGGGTGGGCGCCAGGGGTGGGGGAGCGGGTGGCGGTTAGTGTTTAGTGGGGACAGAGGTGCAGTGTGGGAAGATGGACAGTTCTGGAGCTGATGATGGGGAGGGATGCACAGCAATGGGAATGTATGTAATGGCTGAGCTGTGCCCTTACCAATGGCTAGGATGGGGAGCTGTATGTCATATGTACTTCACCACCGTCCTGGGCTGCCTGGGGCCAGCCCACCATGATCAGGGAGGCTGCAAGCCCCTAGTTTGGGAAGCCCCTAGTTTGGGGAGCCCCTAGTTTGGGAAGCCCCTAGTTTTGGGAACTGAAGTAGAATCCAGCCTCTCCCAGGGTGTCCAGCTCTGGGGAACCCTCCCACACCCAGCTCCCCAGGCCCCAACTCCCAGGCACCTTCGAACCAGGGCGGGTCCTCAGCCCTCGTCTCGGCCGCGATGTTCTCGCTGACTGTGTGCAGCAGGTCGGCCAGCAGCTTCTGCCGCAGCGGCGCCTGCTTGTCGGACAGCAGCTGCCGGGCGGCCTGGATGACCCCCACGTGCGGCCTGTGGAACACGCTGAGGAAGCGACTGATGTCACTCACGTCTGCCACCAGGAGGGGGACAAACAGAAGAGCCATGAGTCCTTGGGCACCGCCTTGGGCCGACACAGCGCTGACCTCCTCCCACGTGACGTTTTGGAGTCAGGGCTTCACTCCTTTCCCGGCAATAACATCCCACTGTCGGAACCAGTGACCACGGAGCTGTTCCCGCCTTCGGGTCATTAGGCAGAAAGCTGCTGCGCACATCTGGGTATAACCCAGTGGCTCCCGCCTGCCTTTGGCCACGCCCCCTCTAAGCATCTCTAACATCCCGATGCCCCCGCTGTGACATAGAATTCTTATTATTCAAAAAGTGAACCCCTGCCCTGGCTGGTTTGGCTCAGTGGATAGAGCGTCAGCCTGCAGACTGAAAGGTCCCAGGTTCGATTCCGGTCAAGGGCATGCACCTCGGTTGCGGGCACATCCCCGGTAGGGGGTGTGCAGGAGGCAGCTGATCGATGTTATTCATTGATGTTTCTAACTCTCTACCCCTCTCCCTTCCTCTCTGTAAAAAATTCAATAAAATATTTTTTTTTAAAAAGTGAACCCCTAGTCACATGGAGGAAGCCTAAAAGGCCATGAGCTTGGTCTAACCAAGCTTCCAAAAACATGGCATCCATGAAAGAGAAAAACAAAAGAACGAAAGGACAGGTGAAGTCCTGAGGAAGAAATCACTCAGAATTTGTTTTAAAAAAGTACTATGAAGTGATATGAAAAAGTGGCAAATAAAGTTTCAGAACATATACTAGAGAACTGAAATTTGTAAGTATGTCACAACATATATTTATATACTATATGAGGTGCCTAGAACCATAAGAAATGCAAAAAAGTCACTGTTAGTAACTCATTCTGGGACCCCCTGTGGGCGTATGACCCACAATGGGAACCCCTGGCATAACCCTTTGTGTGCCGATGCTTTCAGTTTTCTGGGGTACGCACCTAGGGGAGCACTGCCAGGTCACCTGGGGGGCGTCTGTGGTTCCAGGAACCACCAGACTGGCCCACGCGGCTGCACCGTTTGGCGTCCCACGGGCAGAGCGTGAGGGCCACTTCCTCCCCCTCCTCCCCAGCCCCTGTCCGCTAGCAGGTGAGGTGCAGCCTCACCCTGGGTTCGGTCTGCACGTCCCCGATGGCTAATGATCACGCCTCTTGTCACCCGTGGACGGGCTATTCGAACATCCTGCTTGGAGGAACACGAACCAGACCCTCTCCCTCAGCACCCAGGGCCCGCCAGCCTCCCGGCACGCTCCCCGCCACGCTCCCCGCCACTCACAGCCCTGCCAGGCCTGGCCCTTGGTGAGCAGCACCAGCTCCGCGTTGTCGGGGACGCTCCAGAAGCCGTCTGCAGTCAGCTCCGTGCCGTCCTCCCAGAGGCACAGGCGGGAGCCGGGCATGGGCACCTGGGAGGGGCGGAGAGGAGAGGAGAGGAGAGGAGTGGAGAGGGCAGGACGCAAGCTTAGGGCCTCAGGCAGGCGCACCTCCGCGCAGCAGCACGAGGGCTCCCCACAGCAGCCTCACGGGGAGCAAGAATCACGCTCAACACGCTGCCTGCACGCCCCCGGGCGCACACCAGAGGCAGGCCCGTGTGTCTAGAGAATCAGCCGGTCGGAACCAGGGCACCTCCTGCAGGTGGTTCGAAGACAGAGTGGTCCCCGCTCTGCGGGAGGCACGACACAGACCTTTCCAGCTGCTCTCAGAGCACTTACAAGCCAAACCCGTCCCCACACATGACACGTGACTGCTGCCCCGGAGCCAGCAAACGCACCCCCATCCGTGAGGGCACATGGCCCGACGGGCCAGGACCACGGGCCTGGTGTGGGTCTGGTTTCCCAGGCACCGATTGGTTAGGTCAGGGGTCCTCAAACTTTTTAAACAGGGGGCCAGTTCACTGTCCCTCAGACCGTTGGAGGGCCAGACTATAGTTTTAAAAAAAAACTATGAACAAATTCCTATGCACATTGCACATATCTTATTTTGAAGTAAAAACAAAAAAAAACGGGAACAAATACAATATTTGTATTTGCATGTGGCCCGCGGACCGTAGTTTGAGGACCCCTGGGTTAGGAGGCCGTCTCGCTGAAAATGACGCCGGCCTCCGTCCAGAATGGCCGGCACCCGGGCCGTTCCCTGGCGGAGGTGGGCGCTCTGTTGCTCCACACTGGGCGGTTTTGTGAATCTTTAGGGCAACCCCTGTGTCACCCCCACCGCACGTGTCCACACCCCCGCGCTGGTCTAGGCCCAGCCATGGAAACAACGTCAGCGAGAGCAAGAGCCACGGCCGATGAGCCACATTCGTGCTGCAGGGCCAGAGGGGCTCCCAGCCCAAGCCCTGCATCCCACACGAGGGGCACCCGAGTCCCGGGGAGGCCAGTGGCTGTGTCCTGGCTCTCAGCGAACTGGCAGGTGTGCCCTGGAAACGTCCCCGAATCTCAAGGCAGAGGTCAGGACCCTCAGTCAGGGGAGGGAAGATGCCCCAGCCCTCCACAGGCCTGCACTCTGCACCCTGAGGAGCTGGGGGAGGAAGTGCCTCTTCCGGCCTCAAGGGACCAATGGCAGCAAATGGCTTTTCCCTGGACCCTCCCCCTCTCCCCCCCCCCCCCCCACACACACCCTGGACGCTGCACCTCTGATTCTCCCAAATCTCTCCCAAGCGGGTTGGTACCTGAGCAGGGCAGAGGCTTCGCTAACACTGGGTGCCAGACGCGGCACTTCTGCGACCACGGGGGGAGTCTGAGGACCCCCAGAAATCTGCAGACTCCAATTCCACCCACTCTGCAGCACCCCGGCGCCCTCCAGGCTCTGCCACCTGGCTCCTGCCCTGAAGTGGAGGCGTCAGCACAGAATCGCAGGGTTTTGTCGTGGACCCCGAAGCAGTTCACGTGGGGAACCCAGTCGGTGCCGCCCCCGGGGGTCCACCGAGGTCCTGTTTGGGGTTCCCGCCTCCCGGGGCATCTGTCACACGGGGTCCGCCGGGGTCACACGGGGCTCCGCCGGTGCTGATGGTGACAGATGACCGGCCAAAGAGTCCCATCCCACCCAGAGCCTCCGCGCAAGCTCGCGGGGCCGTCCTCGCCCGCCCCGCGCACCTGGAAGTGGAGGCACCCCTTCCGCAGCACCTCCTGGCAGCTCCTCCCCGCTATCCCAAACTTCTGCGGGCTGTGCAAGGCCCGCAGCTTGAACGTCTTGGGCTTCCGGGGCACAGACATCTTCAGGGCCCCGGCCCCGCGGGCAGCACCTGCTTGGCCCGCTGCTCAGGGAGTCCTCACCCGGAGAGGAAGACGGCCGCGCGCCGCCCCTGGGAACTACACTTCCCAGAAGGCCCGGGAAAGGGGCGGTGCTATCCTTGTGCGCATGCGCCGCCACCCCGGAAACTCCGTTACCCAGAAGGCCTGGGAAGGCGTGCGCCAGTGCGGCGCCGCGGACTGGGTCGCGCAGGCGCGGAGGCCGGCCGGGCCGGGCCCGGTCTGGTTGTCATGAGAGCGGCGGCCCCGGCGCTGGTCGCCGCCGCTGCGACTCGGGGCGGCGGAGGCGGCGCTGCCTGAGCCCCGCCGAAGGCGCGGAGGTCGTGTGGACGCCGAGGTCCGGCGGCCCTCCGTCCTGACAGGTGGGCGCTCGTTCCTGGCGGTTCGCGCCGGATGCCGCATCCCGGTGTCCCCACCTGTCTGTGCGGGGCGCCCGGCGACGGTGACTCGCTGCCCGCGCAGGTTCGGTTCGCGTCCTGGCCCCGACTTAGTTACTTGGGGTCCCCTCGCTTCCGAACCCCTTCGCTGTGCGACATGGAGGTTTCCTGGAGAATGGAAGCGAGCTCACAGACGTCTTGTAGCGAAGCGTCCGGAAGCCGCTAAAATGTGTCCATTTGCTGTGGAGACGCCAGTGCCCCTGGAAGGCGCGCCCTGAGCAGACTCCGGAAAGGGACCCGGCGTCACCTCTCCCCGCGGGACCGGCCTGTGTCGTGGGGGAGCCTGGGGGGCGCCTGCAGGCGGCGCCGGCTGGGGGTGACCCCCGCCCTGCATGAGGCAGTCGGGGTCCCGGGCCACTCTGAGCGCTCGGTGCTCCCGGAATCACCGGTGGTTTTATGGAGCCTGTGCTCCCCGGATGAGCCCTCCTGCAGCCCAGCGCGGGTCGCGGCCTCCGGTCCTGACTCGGGAGCCCCTCGGGCTCTCCGTCCAGGTGGCCGGGCCAACCTCGTGTCCGCACCCCATGTGCCACCCCAGCCCTGCCCGGCCACACTTCCTGGGGATCAAAGTTGCACCCCGCAGCTCGGGACCCCCAGGTCCGGCCTCGTCTTTAGGAGCAGGACCTGCGGCTTCCTAGCCCGGTGTCTCCCTGTTCTCGGCTGAGTGCGATGGTGGATCTCGAATCCGTACAGATTTGAAGTCCTATTCGCACCGTAGACTTGCTCCCCCCCCACCCCCCCGCACTTGGCACTAAGGTGGGCAAGGCCTTGAGGGCCCGTCCTTCAAACCTGCCTGACAGCGGACACGGGCAGCTGTCCCCCCAACTCCAGAGACAGGGAAACTGAGGCACGGCCAGGCCCAGGCCAGGGTCACCCAGCTGCGAGCCACGCAGGCAGGGTCGGTGCCCAGCTGTCGGTGGTCAGGTGCCAGCACCCTCCGCTGTGGCCCTAAGACCAAAAAACAGGACCTGTGAAGCCCCCGGGGAGGGGGTGGCCACGATACCATGTTGCCTGGATGAATCCAAAACACAGGACTGGCGTTAGGGACCAGGCAGGGGAAATACCTGGGCACGGCCGGGCACCCTCCCAGGGTGTCTGAGAAGGACTCCGTTTGGGCCACCCCCTTCCAGAGCCCTTCCACCTTGTACCGGGGCCCCCTTTATAAACCGCCATGTGTTACGTGAGATATTGGGGTGTGGCTAAAGGAAGCGACTATCCAAGGTGCTTAAGCAGAAACAGGATTCTGTCCCAGCGGTGGAAACACTGTGAAGACGCTGAGAATTACTTTGTGTGTGAGCGAGGCCTGAACTAGCTCCCACGCGATTATCGCTGTTATAAATACGTTACTAAGTTCCTGTATTTTAAAGGAGCGTTTCCTGCTCTTCCCAGCAGCCGCAGCGCACAGGATGCCCCACAAGATCGGGTTCGTCGTCGTCAGCTCATCTGGGCACGAGGACGGCTTCAGCGCCCGGGAGCTAATGATCCACGCTCCGACCGTCCGCGGGTGGAGGTCGCCAAGGTGGGCTGGGCGAGGGGCCTAGGGGGGAGGGGGGGCGGCGGGGGCTGGCAGGCAGGCGGGCTCCTTTCCTTCTCACGTGTCAGCTGCTGCTGCGCCCCCACCTGCCTGGTGTGGTGGCGCGTCTTCTTCCTGCGGCTTAGGTTTTTAAAGAGAACTTGTTGGGCCTTTTGCCTCGTAACGTTACCCACGTCCACTTAAGAAATGTGCAAATACGAGAGAGGAGGAGGAAGACAGAGACCCCCGCCGTCCGCCCCGGCTCACACCGGCGTCTGTTCTGAGCTGCGGTTGGGTTTGCAGGGCTCCTGGTTTTGCATCTGACCGCCTGGAGATCACACTGAGCTTTAGCCAGGAAGGCTCGGGGGTGTGTCCTGACGTCTGTGCGCCTTTACGCACGTGTTCGCTGCTGGGGGGATGATACTGGGTGCTCTGTTTCTGACACGGGGGGCGGGGGGGGGCGGTACTTGTTGAGAGCTGGTCAGGCTGTCAGCATCGTCAGTGCCCTGGGGTGGCTTTTCCCCAGCCCGTCTCCTCCTCAGTGCCCCTGCTCCTTGTCCCCGTCTGAGCAGAAGGGGCTGTTTGCTCCTAACTCACACACATGTAACACGTATCACAGTGCAAATCCCCTCACATGCCTGTGACTCCCTTGTGCTGCTGACAAGGTGAATATAGGTCCCACTTTAAATGAAAACATTTTTCCTCTTGGAGTTTTTTTTGAGAGGACCCAATAGGACAGTCTCCCGTCCCCACCTGAGCTCTGGAGGAGCTGAGAAATGAACGCGTCGTGCAGGGGGGACGAAATGGCTCCTTTATTGTGGGTGAGGCTGATACTGGGGAGCAGGGCTGTGTCTGCAGGCAAGTCAGTGGCGCAGGACTCAGCCGCCCACAGCCAGGCCCGCCTCCCCGGTCAGCTGCCCACGGCCAGGCCCGCCTCCCCGGTCAGCCGCCCACAGCCAGGCCCGCCTCCCCGGTCAGCCGCCCACGGCCCGGCCCGCCTCCCCGGTCAGCCACGAGAGGAGCAGGAGGGACGCCTCAGGCTGTGCCTTTCCCAGGCCCCACTCACCCCAGTGCTGCTCTCCCTGGGCCCCCGTGTCCTGCAGAGGCACCCACCCCACCCTTCTCTCCCTTCCGCAGAGTCCTTGGTGCTCACGCACTTGCTCCCCGTTTGTGGGGACAAGTCACCACATGGAAGTCGCTAATGCGGCCTCCTGGGCCCTGACGCGGGCGTACGTTTGTCTCAGTGTAGCCCAGGCTCGTCTTAGTGGTGAGGCTCAGCCTGCCGCCACACGGGCTCACACTGGGCTTGCTGGGGGCTCCTGCCTGCAGCACAGACTGGGGTGGGGCTCGGGCCCTACCCGGGCACGGGGACCCCTGCGACCAGCCACCACCACGGACCTTGAGTCTGAAAGCTTCAGGGCAGAGGCGGCTCTGAGGTGGGCAGCTCCCACCCGCGCTGAGCCTGGGGCCTGAAGGAGTCTAAGCCGTCCGCCCCCCGAGGCGGCTCCCTGTGCAGGGGGCTGGAGGCTCTGTTTGCTCCATCGATGAACCCTGTAACCTGCATTTGAACAGCCGCATCCTAGACTCTGAAGGACTGTAACACTTGGTCAGTTGTCTGCACTCCCTTTAAGCCGCTGTGGAGGCTGCAGTGCGTGAAGTTCTCCCGCGGGTTCTCACCGCAGAGTGTGCGCTTCCTCCGGACTCGCACGGGCGGGAGAGGGTCTGTGTCACCGCTGCTGGTTCCCGGGTTCCTGCGGCCGCCCTTCCCACGGCACCTCTCGACCTCTGCTTTGCAAAAACTCAGTGTCAGGAAATGCCCGGCGAGGTGCCTCGAACCCGAGCCCATCCGATCCGGCCCCTGGTCGTCAACCACCCCCTTTCTCGTCTCACTCCCCCGCTCGTCCCTTTATGTCCCTCAGAGTTCAACATACAGTCGTCCCCACTCGTCCAGGGTCTCAGTTCAACCACAGAATGAAAATATTTCATGGAAAATTCCAGAAATAAACAGGGCATACGTTTACAATTGCTGCTGTTCTGAGACGCGTGATGCAATCCTGAGCTGTCCCAGGGACGTGAATCATCCCTTTGTCCAGTGTCCCGCACTGTGGACGCTCCCCGCCCGCCAGTCACGTATCTCAGCGCTTGTGTCCCAGCCGCCCTGGTTTCCCTTGGCAACGGGGCCCAGCGCTCAGGGGGGCTGCTGGCAGCTCAGAGGTGCCCAAGGGAAGCTATAAGGTGCTTCCTGTGGGTGGGCAGGGCAAGGTCTCCCCTTCGTGAGTAAGAAGACCCTGTGCTGAGGCTGCAGAGATCTACAGTGAGGGCGACTCTCCCGTCCCCCGGGACCTGAGGGGGGAAACGGGGTCCTTCCTTTGTGTCTCGCCTGAGCCTGTGAGGTACCGGCCACGGAGCAGGACGAGCGCCTGTTAGGAGGGCAGCAGCGTGGGATTTGTGGGTGGAAGACAGAGCGGAAAGCGTGTTCCGACCCACAGGGAGGAGTTCGCGGAAAGCGGAGCCTCTGCGGGGCCCTGGGCAGGAGCCGAGACAGGACCACCCTCGTCTCTGCATCACAGCCACCGTCAGAGCCGCTGAGCTAGTACTGGTGACCGTTCACCTGGCCTGGGCCCGCTGCCTGAGTGGCTGCCTCTCGCTGGGCAGGGGCGGGAGGACCGGCACCCACAGGCTTAGCGCATTCACACCCTTCGCTGTCCTCCTCCTCTGTCCCCAGGGAGCCCGCCTCCAGCGGGCATCAGCCTGGTGTGGTGCCGGGCTTACCCAGCAGGGAGCCAAGCAGGGCCCCTGGAAGGGGGAGGCCTGCTCCCCGTGTCAGAAGCTCAGGATAGGCTGGGCCGCTGGGGGGTGCCGCTGCTGCCACCGAGGTCGTGGTCCCCTGATGCCTCTCAGATGTCTGCTGGGAATGGCCAGTCACCTGCTGGATTATGGGATGGGGCCCAGGGTGATGGTTAGTTGGGGGTCCTTGATCAGAGGTTTTTGAAGCCATGACTGACAGCTCACCCCCGTGGTGAGTGCGGAGAGGGGGAGGCGGGGACCCAGCCCAGGGCACAGTCAAGGTCACGGGCGGGGAGGCCAGTGGGCTGAGCGAGGTCTCACTGGGCACCATGGGGTCAGGGCCCTGCATGTGGGGCACGGAGGGGCTCCTGCTCCTGCCTGACACTGGCTCAGGGGCAGCTCAGAAATGCTGGGAACTGGAGGGGGCAGGGGCCACAGAGGCTTTTCTTAACCTGGGGGTTTCGAGAGTCTGAGTCCTGATGGGAATGATGGAGGAGAGGCGGCGGGTCTGGCCAGGACCCCTGGCTTTGGGGGGGTTCGGCGGGATTGCAGGGTTTGTGAAGAGCGGCTGCTGGGAGGAGAGGTGGGGGTGACGGACAGGCCGGTGTGGCCAGTGGGCAGGGACGCTGAAGGCAGTGACTAGCAGCGTGTCCCCTGCTCCAGACGCCCTGCGTGCTGGCCCTGAGCCCAGTGTCGCCAGCTCAGCGCTCGTGGTTCCTCCGTCCTGGCCCTGCTGCGTGGCCGCATCACGGTCACCGTCACGTCCCATGAGGCGGGGCTGGCGCTGCGGCTCTGGGGCTGAGTGTGCGTTCACTTCCCAGAAAGACGCAGGTGCGGTGGGCGATGCAGGCGCCGCCTCCAGGCCGCTGTGCCTGCGCGGGGGGCACACATTGAACAGGAAGGCTGCTGCCACGCATGGCAGGACTCCCTCTACGCCACGGCTCCGGCCGTGTGTCGCCCGCGGGGAGTCCGAGGCTCCGGCTTGCCTGCCCGCACAGCCCCTTAGAGGCACGTGTTGATCTTGTGATAAACTTCAGTTTCACTTGGAGCCCTGTCCCCGCTGCTGTTCCCCGGCTGGCAGGCAGGTCAGATCCAGCCCTTGCTTGAGGAGCCGGGCGGGCAGGAGAGGTGTCCCCATCCCCCAAGTCCCGTCACCGGGGACCTGGGAAGAGCGGCGCCGGGCGTCCTGCAGAACCAAAGCCCATCTGCTCTCAGGTGTTGCCAGTTCCCACAAGAGATCGTAGTGCAGATGGTGGAGCGATGCCGCATCCGGAAGCTGCAGCTGCTGGCCCACCAGTACATGATCCCCAGCACGGTGGAGTTCTACGTCAGCCACTGCCTGCCCGCGTGCTTGCCCCCGTTCCAGGCGGAGCGCTTCCGCAGACTCGGGTGAGCAGGAGGGTGGGAGTGTGAGGGCCACTTTCGGGACCCCTTCCTGAAAGCCCGAGGCCCTCCTGCGCGCCCCTCCTCTGGGTCCCAGGCCCCACACTCGGATCCGGGTCCCGGGCCCCCGCCCCGGCTCTCTCTCTGGGTTTCCTACGAGGCCGCACTCGCCCAGGCGAGCCTGCTCTGTGCCCTCGCAGCTACGTCTCCCTCTGCGACAATGAGAAGACGGGCTGCAGAGCGCGGGAGCTGAAGTCGGTCTATGTGGACACCGAGGGGCAGTTTCTGAAACTCGTTTTTCACCAAAATCACGCCAACAAGTACAATGTCTACAATCAGGTGACTCCCCTCCCCATGCCGACCCCCAGCTCCGGTTGGGTCCTGTGTCCCCTGTCTTTGCAAAGAGGCTCTTTCAGTCTTTTGTGCTGTGGCATCTCTATGGGGATTGCTAAGCTCCCCTAGAGGGAGCCGCTGGCCCGGCTGCTATACAGGCAGGGAGCCCCACTGGTCCCACCGAAGGCAGGGAGCTGGAGGGGGAGCTGAGGGGGAGCTGGAGGGGGAGCTGGAGGGCTCCTCACCTCGTCCTTCCTCCACACGCCTCCCCCACATGTTTTCACCTTGACGTCCAGGTGGGTTCCGACTGCAGCCGCAGTGATTCTCAGGAAGTGGGTGGGAAGGGGCTCCTCCCCCTCCGGTGAGACTCAGACTGATGAGCCATGGGAACCTTGGCGTCCATTTCTTTGTCTCATTTGCCAAGCATGTTGGGGTGACCCACATGAGCCTCGAGCAGAGGGTTCCCTGAGAGGCTGGGTTAAAACTGGGAGGCTTGCCCTGGCTGGTGTGGATCAGTGGATAGAGCATCGGCCTGCGGACTGAAGGGTCCCGGGTTCGATTCCGGTCAAGGGCACATGCCCAGGTTGTGGGCTTGATCCCAGTGTGGGGCATGCAGGAGACAGCCGATCCATGATTCTCTCTCATCGTGGATGTTTCTGTCTCTCCCTCTCCCTTCCTCTCTGACATCAATAAAGTCATATTTATTTTTTAAAAAATGGGAGGCTTTTAGCTGTTATTGTTTTCATATCCTCTAAACGTTAAAATAGCCACTTGGTTCAGCCTCAGAATATCAGCTTATGTGACTTAGCAGTGCTCACTGGTAGCCTGCACATTAGCGCAGCATGTCACCAGGGACGCGCTCCCGTGGCGGCCTCGCACTGGTGGCTGTGACAAAGATGACGGCTGCCCACCTTCCACACGTGCTTTCTGTTGCTCCCCAGGTCGCCCTGGTTGCCATGAACATCATCGGGGACCCCGTGGGCGGCAGCGATGAGAGCAACATTGTGAGTGTGGGAGTTTCATTTCTACAGAAGAGACTGTTTCCAACAGGAGGGAAGGGTCATTGTCACAAAAGGCGTCGTCGTAAAATCTGTGCAGAAGTGCCGGATGATAACAGACTTTCCTTGTCACGAGAACTGAGGCCGCCCCTCCGGGAGCCTGGCCCGGGCGCTTGCTGGCCTCCGGCGCCCATAGTCCGGCTCTGTGCTGCTCCTTCCTCCTCCGAGATGCTAACCAGCCTTCTCCCCCCAAGGCCTCGAGGGAGAAGCTGATTGACCACTACCTGGGGCAGCGCCCGGAGGACCCAGCCCTGGAAGGAACCTGCTCTGGGTAAGAGCCCCTCCCGCAGGCAGTGAGCGGGGCTCCAGGGCCCCCCCTCCCCAGGTGAGCATCGCCTCCAGGGGGCCGGCCCAGGCCTCCGGGTGCCCTGCGGCCACCCACGCCTCTGATGGGTGAAGGCCCCGTGTAGGCGTCTCCGGTGCTGCCCTTCCGGGGCGACCGTTTCTCGTTGGCTCCGGGGTTTCTTACTAGAGGCTTCTAGTGCGTTCGGGAAAGGCCTGCCGCCGCCTGGGGGTATTTATTGGCTCGGACACGTGCACCGGAGAAACGGTCAGTTACCGAGGCTTCCCGTCCGTCTGCGTTGAGACTGTGTTCTAAGGAACTGAGAAGTAGGTGCCACATCTGTGTCTGTAAGTGCAGCGTTTCCAGCTCCTCTCCCCTTCTTCACAGTAACGGCTGGACATGCGCATTGTTTTGCTGCCTCTTGTTTGGAAGTAGGGCCTCGGTAGGTCAGAGTGGAGGGAGCTACGGACCCCGCTCCACGCATCCCTGCTCCCTCTGCTCCGGCCTCCGCACCCTCAGGCCTGCCTGCGGTTTACACAGCTGGGCCCTGCAGAGGGGCTGGTCCCAGACACAGAACAGAGGCCACCTGGCCCCTCCTCTAACCACACCCCCACCCCCACCCCCACCCCCACCCCGGCAGGAACAGGCGGCATGCGGGTGTGGCAGGAGGTGGGCCCCCGCACAGCTGCAGGTGAGCTTGTCCTTGGCTGCACAGAGTCAGGGCTGCAGCACAGCCACTGGGACTCAAGCCACCGATAGAGCGTCTGCGGCTGCTCAGGAGCCTGGGCCTTGCCCAGTGTGGGCGGTGAGCCTCACTGTCCGCAGAGGCCGCCCTACCCCACAGGCTGGCCTTTCTGACACCCCTCAGCCTGAGGCGAGCCAGGGCTGTGTGAGTGCTGAGGGCGAATGTCACTGACCACTGACGTGCGATCCGTGGCTGACCTCCAGGGGGCTTCTGGGAAAGTGGAGAGCACTCTGGGACAGCACGGCCCTGGAGCCCTGGGCGGATGTCATATGACCTCACTTTTTTCTTTGTTAGATTTTTATAATGAAATGAGGTCTTTGTTTCGTCTCTGGGACTTCAAGGCCGAGTGACTTAGACTTAGCGTGGAACCTGCCTTTTGGTGAAAGTGGTTATGTGGCCTGTGGACAAAGTAGAAGGTGGCCCAGTGGATCATCGCTGGGCACACTGACCATGTTTGGGGCTGCCAGGGCCTAGAATGGGGGGCGTGGTCCTTCGGAAGTTGACGTCTCCTGTGTCCTCTTTGAACACATTACTATACAATTTCCAACCGATTTATTTGAGGACAAATACCATTTTAATTAAAACGTTCCTATATGTGAAGTCAAAGCTGACAGTGGCATTTCCTGTCGCTGGTGTCCTGTTACCCTTCTGCTGCGATCCTAAACGGGCATTTCAGTGTCAGCGTCGATATTGACGTCAGCATTAGACCTGCCTGCGGGGAAACTGAGAGAGTAGAGCGGATGCCTGGTCAGGAGCGGGCTGTGCAGCTGAGAGGCGTGTCCCCCGAAGGGTTTCTCATCTGCGGGCTGGAGGGCTGATGGCAGCATTGGACCCTGTGAGGTGAAAGCGCAGTAGAAGCAACTGCCCGGCCGTCATGTTCACCAGTCACGGTGCTGGGCGCTGGGTGCTGGGTGCTGGGCGCTGGTGTGAAGCGGACGCCTGGCTGCCTGGCCTATCAGGTCGGCTCAGTGAAGGGCCTGGTCAGCATTGGTCTGGGGTGGGGTTCTGCCCCACATCGCTGTCCGCGTGCCTAGAGAGAGCCTGGCATGGCCAGCATGAGGGGGGACGAGGGGACGAGGACGCCGAGTGCATGTACTTGGACACAGGCCTGAGTGTGAGCTGCGCAGCCGCCCCACTGGGCTGTGCTCCCGAAGCCACACTGAGTCCTCGGGCAGCGCCTCCAGGAACTGGGCTGGGACGCTCTCCCGCTGCCTCCACGCTGAGCCGGGCCCTCCGCGCGCCTCCCACAGGGGAACCTGGCGCTGAAGTGTCCGCTTCTCTCCTTCAGGAAGTCTGACCACATCTCCCCACTGGATGACTTAGCCTTCGATATGTACCAGGACCCGGAAGTCGCGCAGATTATCCGCAAGTTAGACGAGAGGAAGCGCGAAGCCGTGCAGCAGGAGCGCTACGACTACGCCAAGAAGCTGAAGCAGGCGATCGCGGACTTGCAGAAGGTACTGCTCCAGGGGGACAGTCCCCTGTGCGCCCGGGGCTCGCTCTAAATATGTTGTCCAGCTGTGGGCGGTACCTGGCCTGCAGGAGTGGGTGTGGGCTCAACGATCCGGGCAAAATAGAAGCGCGGCCAACAAGCGCCTGGACACACCTGTCATGACGTCACCCCAGACGTCACCCCAGACGCCGGGTAGGGACACATCACAGACGTGTTGGACATCCCAAAACTCTCAGGGTTTCTCAGGCGCTGCTGCGGCCACAGGCAGCACTCGCTTTGCAGGGCGTGGCCGTACGGCCATGCCTCCCACTGCTCCAGGGACCCCTGGTCCCCACAGGACACGTAGGTGGTCAGCGCCTCCGTCGAGTGGGCATGACTAACTGCCGTCTGCCTGGCGGGCGGAGCGCGGAGACAGCGGGTGTTGTGTGCAGGTCGGGGAGCGGCTGGGGCGCTACGAGGTGGAGAAGCGCTGCGCCGTGGAGAAGGAGGACTACGACCTGGCCAAGCACAAGAAGCGGCAGATGGACCAGTACCGCGCCCAGGTGTACGCGCAGCTGGAGCTGCACAGCCTGGTGGACATGGAGCCGGTAGGTGCGGCTGGCCTGGGGCAGTGACGGCGAACCTATGACACCCGTGTCAGGTAACACGCGAACTCATTTTTTTGGTTGATTTTTCTTTGTTAAATGGCATTTAAATATATAAAATAAATATCAAAAATATAAATCTTAGTTTTACTGTGGTTGCAAAGATCAAAAAATTTCTCTATGTGACACGGCACCAGAGTTAAGTTAGGGTTTTCAAAATGCTGACACGCCGAGCTCAAAAGGTTCGCCATCACTGTCTTAGGGCGAGGGCTGGGTGCCCGTGAGGGTCTGCCGCGCTGTCCGCATCGGTGGCGGCGTCTGTTCTGTGAAGCCTGGCAGACCGGCCGCGCTCAGGAACATCAGCACCCATGCGCCCACCACTGTGGCTCCCACCTCGCCCGGCTCTGGCAGGCCTCATGGTAGAGCAGGAAGGGGCGGAGCTGGGGGGGGCACTTGCTCCCCAGTGTTCCTCGTTGGTGAGAAGGAGTTGCCCGCTCCCGGGAGCCGTGGGAAAGAACCCAGGGGCCTCCGCTGCTGAGAACACCTCCATGGAGGCGCTGCCCCATCCTCAGACCCACTCGGGCAGGCGTGCGCCCAACACAGATGAGGAGACGGAGGCTAAGTGCACACGGGAGACCCCGCCTGGGTCCAGATCCCGCTGTGCCGCTCTAGTTGTGTGATCAGACTAACCCCTGCTCCACCTGTGCCTCGGTTTCCCCGTCGCATTTGCCAGGGGGCAGTGGAGGGCACTGAATGAACTAATCTGTCTGACCACCTGCCCAATGCCTCGCACTTGTTAGGATGACGTGGGGTAGTGAGCAGTGCCCGGCTGGCGGCAGTCCTCGGGGCCACCAGGTGCCTGTGTGCCTCTCCGCTGGCACAACCACGAGGTGTGCCTCCACGCTAGTGACTCACCCACGTGCTCGTGATGACACGGATCCTCTGTGTCTCCTCTGTGTGGCCCACACAGTGACCTGCGGGCAGTGAGGGCGGCGATGGCTCTGCCTCCTGAGGCTGGTGCTCCGGGGAAGGTGCGGGCCTGGGGTGGTGGCCTGGGGATCACGCGTCCCTTCTCCCTAGGTGCCAAGGCCGTTGGATTTACCGCTCCAGCCCCTTGTTCACTCCAGCAGTTCTTGCCACCTGCCACCAGCACTGCCACCACCTCAGGACGACAGTGTGACAGAAAACCAGCGTGCAGAGCCCGTCCCTCTGGAGCAGCCCTCGTCCCACTCCCTGGACGTTTCTCTTCAGCGCTCTCCCTCGGACCAGCCGCTGTCCCCCTCGCACCCTTCCCACAAGGCCCACGTAGGTACCTTCATCCCGTGGCGTGAGGTTCGCTCAGCAGGCGGGCCGGGCGCCGGAATGGGGGGCGCGTCCCGGTGCAGGGCCTCATCACTCACCTGGAAGTCAGCGTCACGTGGGCTTGTCTGCATGTCTGCCTCCCGGGAGGTGTCAGCAGGGGGCGGGGTCCTGCCCACTGCTCCACGGGGGCAGCAGCCCAGGGCCCAGGCCAGCTCAGGGGAGCCCACGCCTGCGAGGAGGCGGGTGGCGACGTGGAGGCCGCTGGACAGCGAGCCCATGAGCTTGGGCAGGACAATTCCAAGCCATGACTAGGGAAACTGGCCTGCTTGCCCGGTGAGCCGACCCGCTGGAGGTAAAGGGTAGGAGGCGGCAGCATCGACCTCGCTTATTAGGCTGCGATGGGGTGGGGGAGTAGGAATCCCGAGTGCATTTGGTCAGTTGCACCTGCTGTCGGATAACCTGTTCTGATGACACTGGGATTTAGCACGTACCCTCGTCCAGACTGGGAAGGCCACGACACTGAGCCTGGCGTGTAGACGGGTGGCGGGCGGGTCCGCACGGGAGCTCTGCAGCCCCTTCCTCCCCTGCAGCCCGAGACCCTGCCCTATGACGAGCGCCCCCTGCCCGCCGTCCACAAGCAACCCGGGGCAGCCGTCGAGCCGGAGAAGAGGGACCTGGACGCCAGCGAGGCTCCCCGAGCGGGTGCTGTGGGCGAGCCCGAGCCCCTAACAGAGAAGGCCCTGAGGGAAGCCAGCTCTGCCATCGAAGTGCTGGGGGAAGCCCTGGTAAGAGGATGCCACAATGTGTGCGTGTGCGTGTGCGTGTGCGCGTGCAGCACTGTGTGTGTGTGTGCGTGCACCCGTGTGTGTGTATCTGTGTGCGCACCCTGTGCATGTGTGTGTCCATGTGTATGCATGCACCCCTGTGTGTGTGCACCACTGTGTGTGCACGTGCACCTCTGTGTATGTGTGTGTGCCCCTGTGCATGTGTGTGTGCGTGCATGCACCCGTGTGTGTGTGTGTGTGTGTGTGTGTGCTTATATGCGCGCACCCACGTGTGCCCACGTGGCAACCCCATGAGTGACTGAGTGACATCCACAGTGTCCTGTCCTCTCGGCCCTGCTCAGCTGCGCCGCCTGCTGCCTGTAGCTTGTTATGGCCTCAGTCCATGCAGACTTGGTCTCCCTCCTTCTGCTGCCTTCCCTTCCCCAGCATGACCATCCTTCTCAAAGAACCCGACCTCCTGCCGCGTCCCCCGGAGGGTGGCTTCGCTTTGTCGTTGCCTCCGGTGACGTTTCAGGCTCATTTGCTGGGGGAGCCCCTGCTGGTCTTTGGTCCAGGGTCTCCGTAGAGCCTCCTCCAACACCATGTTTCAGGGGAACCATTGCTTCCCAGCAGCCCCCTCGCTGTCCAGCTCCCGCACCCGCACCGAGTCCCTGTGGACAGGCTCAGCTCGTCTCTGATGGCACGTCTGTGCCCTCAGGGATCTGCCCGAATTCGTCCCCTGTGGGAAGGAAGGAGGGAGGGAGAGAAGAGGGGGACGGGGGGCGGGGGGGACTCTTGTGCTGATTACTCAGCGTACAAAACAGGGAAACAGGGTTTCAGATCTCCCGAGTGAGGATTCACTTAACGCTGTGTCCTGGAGCTCAGAGCTGGCCGGGAAACCAGCTCCCCTGTGCCACCAGCCAATCCCGGGAGCGACAGCAACGGGACAGGCAGCGCGTGTCCTCGCACAGGGAGCCCCGCGCTCACGTCCCCAGTTCCCAGCCCGCAGCACTCGCTGTGGTTCAGCGCAGTCAGGTTTTCCTACAGAAAAGCGTTCTCTGGACGCAGAGTGCGTGCTCTCTGTAGGGGCCCGGCTGTAGAAAAGGTGTCGTTCTCATTTGAAACAAAGGCTGGGGTGGCACAGCGACACCCAGGGAGTGAGCAGGGCTCCCGCCCGCAGGTGGCTCAGGCCTATTCCAAGACGTGGTCGTTCCGGGAAGACGCGCTGCTCACCCTGTACCAGCAGCTAGTGGACACGCCGGTCGGAACCCCGAAGGAGGACCTGAAGGGCTTGCTGCGCGCGGCCGTCTTTCTCGTCCGGAGGTCCATCCGGGACATCGTGACCCCGGTGAGTCCCCCGGCCCTCAGGGCCAGCGTCTGCCGCGATGCCGGCCGCGCCCAGGAGGGAGAGCAGACAGGAAGTCCCCGTCATGGCCAGCTCCCTCCGCAGGGCCAGCACCGAGGCGCTAGGAGTGTCCGTGCGCCAGGCACCTGTCCCTCGGTCCGGTCATTCGCGCTGGTCTGATCAGCCTCCCCTGTGCTCTTCAGAGCCGGTCACAGAGGCCTGGGCTCCAGACTCACGGGCATCCAGGCCCGGCTCACTGTTTAGGGACCTGGGCTGGGCGTTGCTGTTGAGCTGACTGACTGTGCGAGGCCTCCCGGTCAGCGTGAGCTTCCCCAGCTCAGTGGAGCTCTGTGACCTGGGCATGGGGGCACCAGGAAGTGAGAGCGAGGGTCTCCGCCCGCGACAACCTACTTAGACAGTCGTTCTCAGGTGCCTGTCCCAGCCCTGCAGACGGCGTGGCATGGCATGGGCCCCTGTTTATCCCTGAGGGGGAGGCTCATGTTCCCGCGCAGTGGAATCCAGTCAGAACCGCCCGCCCGTCTCCTCCCTCCCCCAGGTCTTCCAGGCTTCGCTGAAGGTGCTGAAGATGCTCCTCACCCAGTACGTCCCCAAGCACAAGCTGAGCAAGCTGGAGACGACCCACTGTGTGGAGAGGACCGTCCCTGTGCTGCTCGCCAGGACCGGAGACTCCTCTGCTCGCCTGCGGGCCATGGCCTCCAACTTCATCCAGGTACCGTGCGCAGGCGCGCGCTGCGGGGGGCACAGCCCTGCGGGCCGGACGTGGTTCAGACGTGGCAGGTCCCCTCTGCTCGGAGCACCTGCCTCACCCTTAGGGCCCCGCCTGGACTCCCCTGGGCTCTGAAAGGGCTGTTTTGTCTTTGACATGAACGTTGAGGGAAAGGGACACTGCTTTCTAGTGTTTCTCTAGTCAACACACGCTGTTGACTTTTAAAATAAAAATATGCGACAAACTAAATCAGAATAGAAAACACAGGAAAAACGATACCAAGGGTGTCCCTGTCTTGATGTAAACATTTCCCTCTGGACGAGCGGCGGCCTCCAGGCCAGGCGAGGGGAGCGCTGAGCTGGCGGGAGCTGTGCCGGTTTGGGAGCGCGCCGCCCTGGGAGGCAGCTGTGTCTTTAACTCAGCGGCGCCTCAGCTCGCTGGGTTCTGGAGCGAAGGCCTGCGTGTAGCCTTCAGAAGCCCTGTGCATCTCTTAAACGTGTATCCGCACGTGGGAGCCGCACGCCTTTCTCGGGACGGGATCCAAAGCTTCCAGATCTCTCCCCGGGATCACTCTCCCCACTGAGGAGTCAGCTTCGTGACTCAGTAAACTTACACTGTCAGTAAATGAGGAAGCAGCCTGCCGCGCAGGTGAGAGCGGTCACCCCCGGTCGTGTAGTCCAGTCGTGCGGTGCCTCCTGTGGACACAGCGGAGCTGGGGAGGGCCCCCTGGGGAGACGTGTTGAGGGCGGACACGTCCACTTCGGAAGGTCGAGCCCTTTGACTCCGAGTGTCGGGGTGCTGACACCTCTGCTGAGGCCGCTGTGGCCCGGGCACGGGGCTGGCTCTGCTCCGCACGCGGCCGGGGCGGCCCTGAGCTCCCAGCCCAAGGCGTCTGCTTGTCGCTGAGGCCGCTGGGGCCCGGGCACGGGGCTGGCTTGTCGCTGAGTCACTGGCGGGAGGGAGCTGTGTGGAGAGAGGGTGTTGGGGGCTGGGCCCTGCAGGCGACTAAACGCAGACTGCATTCCGTGCGGCCTCTTACAAGCTCAGTATTTCCCCTTTTCTCCTCTGATCTGGGTAACTCAGTGACGGGCGTGTCTCCTGTAATCTTGGTCAACGTGTGGCGGAGCTTGCATTTCCCATCTTAGCCATCGACAGCCCCTCGGCTACAGGCCGTGGTTACACGCGGGTCGACCTCTAATAAATGCTGAAATGACCCACAAGCAGAGCTGATTGCTTTCAGGATTCGAGAGACTAGAAACCCCTTTCCTTCCTTGGGAAACTCTGGGGAGAAGCCCTGGGTCTTGGATCCGTTTTCCCTGATGCTCCCACTAAGCTCCAGGCGACCGTGGCTTCATTTCTTCCCCTTTGGGTTTTGCTCTAGCTTCTGGGCTAGTGTGTCTTACACAGAAGGGTGAGCTTAGGGACCGGCGATCTCACACCCATGTGTCACTGCCCGGTTACTGTGAGGGTCCTATCAGATGGGACTAAGGTGCCGCCAGCGTTTTCAGGACTGACGGATGGATGGGTAACTGTGTGGCTCTTCCAGGAGATGGCCCTGTGTAAGGAAGTGAAGTCTCTACAGATGGTCCCGTCCTACTTGGTGCAGCCCCTGAAGGCCAACGCGTCGGCGCACCTGGCCCTGAGCCAAGTGGCCCTGCTGTCCCGGCTGCTGAGAGACCTGGGCACCGACAGCACGGGCTTCACCGTGGAGAACGTGATGACGGTAAGCGTGGGAGCGTCCGTCGGAGAGGGGATCAGTGCCTGGCGACACGTCTCGCCGTAAAGCAGCTAAATGGGTTGTGACATGACAGGCACGGGTGTTCAGAGCATGGCTTCAGAACGACACTTGGGGATGTGCACGGCGAGGTGAAGGCGCAGGCAGGCCCTCCCGGAGAGCCCGCCTCCGGGGAGGCCGCGGAGCCTGTCGCCAGGAAGGCCAGCGCTTCATCGCTAAGAGCAAAAACTGTAACCCTGGCTAACCCAGGTGGCGAGGCCTGGAGCTGATCCTGCCTCCTCTCCCCTGCCTAACGGTGTGTGATGCTCGAGATCACACGTAGGGAAGGATGCACCGAAAAGCGATTATGGACACGGCGTGGATGAGAGCAAAACCAGCTCTGCGTCCCTCCCAAGGCCACGTGCCTGTGAGGCCGTCGCCGAGGGCGCTGTCCTCACTGCGGGGCCCTGAGGGCCCTTCGTTCCCTCTGCTCTCGGGGTGACGCCGGCCCTGCCTCTCCGTTCAGTTCGCAGTGCGCGCCCTGCAGCACCGGGTGTTGCAGGTGCGCGAGATGGCGGTCTGCGTGATCCTGGACCTGTACCGGCAGCGCCGCTCCGTGGTGCTCGAGTACCTGCCCCCCGACGACAGCATCTCGCGCAAGAACATCCTCTTCAAAACCATCTTCGAGGGGTTTGCTGAGATCGACGGCAGACCCACGGACGCTGAGATCAGGGTAGGGGACTGGGGAGTGCGGTCGGGTCCTGCGGAGGAGGACAGGGCAGTGCGCCGAGGGGTGCAGAAGCCCGCCCCAGGCCTCGTGCCTCCCTGTGCCCGCCAGGCCTTCCCGCCTGGAGAGACGGTGGCGCGAGCACCTGCGTCTGGGCCACCAGGAGAAGCTCTTACATCACCTGGGAGCTGACCTTTGTCGCTCCCCATGTGACCAGTCGTAGCGACTGTTCCAGCGCATGAGGAACACCGACACCTGTGACTCGTCTCCCAATTCAAAGACGACTCTAAAAGCTGTTCTGATGGGAAATCATTTCCTACCAGGCACAGAAAAGAGCGGCCACAGAAGAAGCAGAGAAACAGAAGAAAGAAGAAATTCAAGCTCTACAGGGGCAGCTGGCAGCCCTGAAGGAAATGCAGGCCGGGGCCCAGGTGGGCGGGTGCTGGCGATGGGTGAGCGATTTGGGGGCACGGGGGGAGCGGGGGGTGGCCTTGACAAAGGTGGGTTTCCCTGGAGTCCTGGGCAGGCCCTGGAGGGAGGCCCGGGTCTCCTCCCACAGAGCTTGAGTCGTGGAGCCTTTTTCCCAGAGCAGTGCCCTGTGTGCCAGACGGACATGGCTGCGGGGGGGCGGTGCAGGCGGGTCAGCGCCGTGTTGGCAGGAACAAGAGCAAAACTTAGGAACAGTTTCAGGATCGAGACGCATCCGCATAGACTCGCTCTGAGCACTGGCCCGACCTCTGCTTCTGTTTTAGGAAAAAGGAAGCGAGGCTGCCAAGGCGAAGAGTCCAGGTAGGTGAGTGCGCGGCCTGAAGCCGTGGGGAACTCTGCTCACCGCAGGCGGCGCTCAGACACGGGCAGGTTGTGAAGATCCCCTATTAACTGGTGTTTTTAAATACATTTCACATTAAATGTCACCAACTTTAAAAAACCGGCTGCTAAAACTTTGAAAATAGTTTACACACAAAGTGAGTTAAATTTCTTCCTCTTTAAATTCTCAGACCCTGACAGACGGAGCACGGCCCCTCACAGTCCCCCTGAAGCCGCCGAGAATCCGGGCCTGGACAAGTGCGTACAGCTGCCCTTGCCCCATGGGGAGTGTTGGGGGACTCACCGTGTACACGCTGCCCAGGGTTCTGTAGACCAGCCGCTCCTCTCAGTCCCTTAAAGCTGGGATCTGCCCCCCAGTCAGCCCCGACTCTGCACCCAGCAGATGGCCTGTGGGTCACAGTGCTGGTCCTGGCTCAGTGTCAGAGCCGCAGAGGCTCCCGGCGGTGCAGCGGGTCTGCAGAGCCAGGCACGTCTCTGCCTCTGCTGTGACTCAGGATTCTTCCTGCTGGAAGGGGTCCTGGGGAAGCTGACCCCCCGACTCCGTGGAGCCCCTTCAGGGCAGTTTCATAGAGAAACCCCCAGTGCCCCGCCCCTCGCTGGAGGCCCGCCGCCACCCGAGGTGCAGACAGCCCCCGAGGCCGACCGAGCCCCCCGCCCGCCTCCCGTTGCAGCCTGTGCATCTTCTGCGGGGAGCGGAGCTCGGCCTTCACGGAGGAGGGCCTGGACCTGCACTACTGGAAGCACTGCCTCATGCTGACCCGCTGCGGCTACTGCAGACAGGTCAGGCCGGCGCCCGCTGCCTCCGCCCCAAGCGGCCGCCTGGGTGCCAAGGCGCGTGGCCATGCCCTTAAGACTGGGACTGAGCAGCACGTGGGTCTTTAGCCGAGGAGCTAAGTGAGGAGCCCGGCAGGGTGGGTCCCAGAGGTCACAGTCCATGCAGACCTTCACCTCGGGCTGGGAGCTCTAGGACCGTGCGCGGGCGTGAGTGCGCGGGCGTGAGTGCGGCCGGGGCAGGACCTGCCTTTCGCTGCAGGTGGTGGAGATCGCCAGCCTGACGGACCACCTGCTGACAGAGTGCGACAAGAGGGACGGGTTTGGGAGGTGCTGCCGCTGCAGCGAGGCTGTCCCCAAGGAGGAGCTGTCCAGGCACGTCGTGTCCAAGGACTGCCACCGTGAGTGCCCTCGGGGCCCGGCCCCAGCCGCCGGGGAGGCCCAGCCACAGGTCCACGGGCACCCCCTGGCTCCCTGCCTCACCCTCCACCCACAGGGCAACTGAGTCTTGTCTCACTGACACCATTTCAGCTGCCAAACCAGAGAAGCTGGCCAACCGGTGCCCTCTGTGCCACGAGAACTTCGCCCCTGGAGAGGAGGTGAGGCTCGCCGGGGCCAGCGCGGGGGGCTGAGCAGTTTAGCGTCGTCCGTGTCCCTCCCGTGAGGAGGCTCGGCCCGGGGACAGGCGCACCGAGGGAGCCCGTTCCCGTCTGCGTCCTACGTGTGGGCCCTACCTGGAGACGTGGCCACCCTCACTCACATTCTGGTCCCTTCGATTCACGAAAGTGGGCCAGCTGGTCGGGTTTGGAGCGTCTACTTCCTGCCCGAGGCCAGGCGCTCCTCCCTCCCCCGCGTGAGCCACGCTGCACAGGTGGAGTGGGTCGGGCCTTCCCTCCTCGCCCCAGCCGTGCAGACATGGCTGCAGCCTCCGTGCTCTAGACTCTCGTCCCACAGCTGTGAGCTGACGGCCTCTCACGGCACACGCTCCGAGGCCATGGCTTTCTCCACGCCCGCCCGTGCTGCACCCGTGACCTCGCTGCGTGGCTTCCAGGCCCTTAGCACCTCGCAGTCGCTGTGGCTCAGGAGCCGGCACGGGACCCGCCGGCCCTCTCTTGGGGCCCCACAGATGGTGGCGGGGCACTGGGGGCCATGTTCCCACCAGAGGGCTCCACAGGGAAGGTCCTCTTTGAGCTCCTCCAGGGCGGGCAGGGCTGCCTGCTGGTCATGGAGGACGGATCCCCTTTCCTGCCGCCTGTCAGCCAGGGGCTACGCTGCGCTCATGCTCTCAGCTCCTGGCCCCTGGCCCCACAGTGCCCTCCCTGAACTGTGACCCTCCCGCACATCCTCCCGTGGCCGTCTCACTGTGCGCTGCCTGGGAGGGCCGTGGGAGGTGGGCTACGTCTTGTGATCGGCTGAGCCCTGAGGGGCTGGCCACAGAGCACCCTGAGGCCACAGACACCAACTCCTCGCGCGCCTCTGGCTGGTCTTTCATGACAGGCGCGTGGGCTGGGACAGCAGCGGAGGCCCCGCCCCCTGTTACACCCACAGCCTCTCGTTTCAGGCGTGGAAAGTCCACCTGATGGGCCCCGTGGGCTGCACGATGAACCTGCGCAGGACGTGCCTGCTGCTCAAGGCTCCAGCTCCACTGCAGGGTGAGGCTGGGCCGGGTCGCGTCCTCCACGGCCCCTCAGCCCGACGGCTTCCCGCCAGGCGCCAGTTCCTTAAGCAGTGGCTTGGCCAGACCCACAATGCTTTTCATTAGAAAGCTGTTCTGGCCGGAGGCGGGTGCACCCCTACGTCAGGGTGAGAGGCGAGGCCCTGAGTGAGAGGATGGGCAAAAGCGGCATGTGTTCATCTGTGCCAGGCGCTGTGCTGGGCGGCACACCCTGGTCCCATACCATCCTGTAAACCAGGACACGGGAGGGGGGGGTGGGCGGGGGGGGGGGGGCCAAGGTCACTCCAGGGAGGAAGCCCCAGGCACGTGGCTGCTCATCCTGTTCTGGAGCTGGACTGGTGAGGCCAAGAGCAGGCCGATGGCTCGGTCTCTCCCCTGAGCTCAGGGTCCTTCCCCTCCTGCCATCCCGGTGCGGCACCACTAGGTGATCGCTGTCCTCTGCTGAGCCCCCACGGTCAGGCCGGCTCCTGTGGACAGGTGCCCAGGTCCCAGCCCTCCTGCTGTCCTCCCCGTGTCCGCTGGCGCGCCTCCATACCGTCAGGTGCTGTGCGCACCCCTCGTGCGTCCGTTCCCTCCTGACGGTGCCTGTGCTTCATGTTCCGTGTCCACCGCAGGCAAAGGCCCAGACACGGCCAAGCCGGGGACCTCGGGGCTGAAGGCTGGAAGCAAGATCCCCACCCCAAAGGGGGGCCTGAGCAGGTGCTCTGGCAGGACCTACAGGAAGCGATGACCCGACGGGCCCAGGCCCCTTGGTGTGAGCGGACCGAGCCAGTTCCTGATGGTGCACACGTCTCCTGACAGCCATCCGCGGCCGGCAGCCATGCTCCGCCCACTGTCCTCACGCGTGTGTGGGGTTGGCCGAGGCGGCGGCCCCGACGACCGGCGCTCCCTCCCGTGTCCAGCTGGCAGGTCTGACTTTCTCGGGCCGGGAGCCATGCATGTAGCCGGGCTATTGGAAGAGACCCCGAAACCAGTGCCGAGGAAGCGCCTGGAAGCAGGTGCCGGTCGGGCCAGCGTGTCGAGGGCGTCCCGCAGGCACAGAGCCCTCTTCCTTCGCAGTAGCCTCGCTGTGGTCTGTCTCGGCCACAGCTGTGGTCACTGCGGGTCACAGGACAGGAGCGCGGGGTGGCTCAGCTCCCCCGTGCCTTCTCCCGCGCCTTCGCCGTAGGCAGCGCTGCAGAGCCTGTGTTTTCCTCTGTGACAGAATAAAGGTTAATTAAAGGCAATGGCGGTCACCAAGAACTGGTCCCTCCAGCACTCACATCTGGGCTGGCCTGTCCCCGTCCCCATCCCTCTCAAAGCCAGGCTGGAATTGGAGCTGAAGGCACTTTTCTCCAACACTCCAGATACTTAAACCCAAAACATCACTCAGTGACGCAACCAAACCTCCAAACCCAGTCTCCTCCCAGCTCCTGCCCAACCCCTCCCCCACCAGTGGTTCTACCTGCCTCATCTGCAGGGCGCCCGCCGGGGGGCAGCCAGTGTCTGAGACCTGCTAGGCCACGCCCAGGTCTTCCCGTCCAGGTGGTGCCCCACAGCACCCCAGCGGCTGCCCCCTCCGTCCCCTCCTGTGGCCAGGGGCCCGATGCCCACTGCCAAGCGTACGGCAGGCTGTCAGAATGCCGCCGGAAGGGATAACATTTGTACCACACAGCTAGGGTATCGCTATTTCTAGTTCCCAGCCTGGGGAACAAGAACACGTCAACTAATAGCTATCTGAGCGGTATACTCCCTGGCCACGTTAGCAACCACGGGTTCGTACTAATCTATCACCATTTTTGGTAAATTAACACCTTCTCATATGGTTGGCTGGAGATACTGTGAGACTGACCAACGGAATTACCTTTAAAAAAAATACTAAAATGTGGGGAGATGAGCTAAAATGCTCCTCGACCAAGCGGAGTACAGCTGCCGAGATGATCACTCAATGATTCTTTTCGGCTTCAAAAGATGTTGTCCGTTTTCTAATCCATTTTTGAAATACAGATAAAACATTTTTTTAAACAGAACAATAATGAGAAAAGTTAACTAAGCAATTATTTTCTCTCCAAAACTTTTAAGAAATAGGTATAATGTTTTCTATATATTATAACCTAAAAATATTTGTAAAAATGTTTAGTTTTTAGTGATTGACAAAATTAGGTGCATTTAAAACAGGTTAGTCTTGCCCTGACCGGTGTGGCTCAGTTGGTTGGGCGTTGTCCCATTCACCAAAAAGTTTGCTAGTTCAATTCCCCGTAAGGGCACGTGCCCAGGCTGCTGGCTCCATCCCCAGTAGGGGGCGTGCAGAAGGCACCCGATTGATGTTCTGCTCTCACATGGATGTTTCTCTGTCCTTCTCCCTCTCTAAAAATCAATAAAAATGTTTTTAAAATAAAAATATTAAAAGGTTAGTCTTGCTGGTTACAGAAGCTTCATGCATTTGTGGTGAAATGATCCGTGGCAGTGGTTCGTGGCCATGAAAGCTTTACAGAGTTGTACTACTGAACCAAGAATCAGGGTAAAAATGTAAAAGGAACTGTGTGCTCTGTCAGCCTTACGTAAGCATCTGAATTTGGAACAGTAATAGTTGAATTTATTTATGAGTATGTTGTGGGTATTTAACAATTTTTTGTTATTTTCATATTTTGGAATAGCCTATCAATCTAATTTAAAAGAATTATATGTATAAATTGGCATTAGAATACAAATGTAAATACTTTTCATGAAAATTTGCAATTTTTTAATGTTTTAGCATAGTTTTCTATTTAACTTTATTTCAGGTATCAGAATTATAAAATATCTGAGTAATATATTTTTGTTGCTATTCAGGACTTAGTTAATTCACCCCAAGAATATTCATATAATAAAAAGGTCACTGAACATTTCACTTTTATTTCGGTAATTTAAAAGCAATTTGTAGGTTCTATTTCCGTCTGTAAACACGGGGGTAAGGCCGGGCAGGCACCTCAGAGGGCAGCCGGGGGCTGACCAGGGCTCTGAATGGTAAGTTGCCAGGAGAGAGTTTGGCCCTAAAATAAATTATATGTCAAAATGGATTTACTGTTGAAGAAGCGAAGATGTTAAACTGCAGATGAATTAGAGGGAGTTACTGGCCACGTCTACCCTGTGGAGGAGAACCAGGGTGTCCAGGGGATGCGCGGCCTGGCCGGGTCTCCCTCTAGTCACCCGTTTCCCTCCAGCCAGTCAGTGAGCCCTTAGCTTTTCAAATAGGAAACATGGCAGCACTTCTAAGTGTGAGGAGCGGGTTTAAGCTTCCATCAGCGTCGCTAAGTTTATAATTGTCTCCATTTTAACTTATGTACAGCTTTTTCCTTTACACAAATGGGTACCAACTTGAAACTTGGGGAATCACAGCTGAAAATGGCAAAGATGACTTCCAATGTCTTATCCTACTTCGGGGGGAGTGGTGCTGCAATGGCCTCTCGGGAGGACTGGGGACGGTGGTCCCAGGAGGGCGTGGTGGAAGGAAACACGCCTGTCTCCAGTGACGCCATAGCCTTGGTGCCCGCAGGGCAGTGACGCCATAGCCTTGGTGCCCTCAGAGCAATGACGTCATAGCCTTGGTGCCCGCAGGGCAGTGACGTCATAGCCTTGGTGCCCTCAGAGCAATGAAGTCATAGCCTTGGTGCCCGCAGGGCAATGAAGTCATAGCCTTGGTGCCCGCAGAGCAATGAAGTCATAGCCTTGGTGCCCTCAGAGCAGTGACGTCATAGCCTTGGTGCCCGCAGAGCAGTGACGTCATAGCCTTGGTGCCCGCAGAGCACCGCGCACCCCTCGCGGCTCGTGGGGACGCGGGTGCCACCCACCGCATGGAGCCCACGCGACTGCTGCTGGTGTGTGTTTGCTGTGCTTCGTCGCCTTTTTGGAGTGTGCGCTCGGCACCCGCTTTTAAAGCTTCTGTAAACAGCCGTTCCATCCGGCAGTGGCCTCATCCGTGTCCTGTGGACCGCGCTGGAGGGAAGCGCGACAGGACCCCCCAAATCTGCCGGGCTGTGTGCGGGTTCTTCTGACCCGTGGGCTCTGGGAAACCCGCCGATGCGGGGGCGCCTTCTCGGCACCCCGCTCCCCCCACTTCCCCCCAAAGGAGCCACTGCCACCAGCCCCTCCCAGTGTCGGGGCCAGGAGGGGGCGCTCTGGTCGGGAGGGGACTCGAGGTGACAGCACACCCGACAGACGGTCGCCCCTTCACTCAAGGACACGGCCGCCCTCCCGCCCGCCCCCGACCGCGGCGGAGCCCGGATTCTAAGTGTCCTCGGGCCACTCGTTCTCCGCGGGCATCGCCGATGGGCTGGTCACTCCGCCTCTGTCACAGGGTCCCAGGCGGCGGGGCGGTCCCTGCTGCTCCCCAGTCTCTGCGAGGGCGGCTCCGCGGTGCGGACCCCGCCAGGCGGGCCAGGCGGCCCTCGGCCCGGGGCCGGACTCTCCGAGCAGAGGCGCGGCCGGAACCTCGGGCGCCCAGGTGATCCAGGCGCCGGAGCGCTGGCCGCGCGGCTCTTCCGGTCCGCGCCGGAAGTGGCGCCACGTGTCGCCGGAAGTGACGCCGCGCGCCCCGGAAGCGCCCCGCGGGCTGCGGGAGCGGCAGCGCGATGGCGGCGGCGGCGGTGTCCGAGGCCTGGCCCGAGCTGGAGCTGGCGGAGCGGCAGCGGCGGCGGGAGCTGCTGCTGACGGGGCCGGCGCTGGAGGAGCGGGTGCGGGCGGCGGGCGGGCGGCTGCCGCCGCGGCTCTTCTCGCTCTCGCTGCTGCACTACCTGGAGGTGAGCGGCTGCGGCAGCCTGCGCGAGCCGGGCCCGGGCCTGGCGCGGGGCCTCCCGCAGCTGCAGAGCCTCGTGCTCCGGGGCAACGCGCTGGGCCCCGGCCTCAGCCCCGAGCTCGGCCCGCTGCCCGCGCTGCGCGTGCTCGACCTGTCGGGCAACGCGCTGGAGGCGCTGCCGCCGGGCCAGGGCCTGGGCCCCGCCGAGCCGCCCGGCCTCCCGCAGCTGCAGACCCTCAACCTCAGCGGCAACCGGCTGCGCGAGCTGCCCGCCGACCTGGCGCGCTGCGCCCCGCGCCTGCAGACCCTCAACCTCACCGGCAACTGCCTGCACGCCTTCCCCGCCGAGCTCTTCCGCCCCGGCGCGCTGCCCCTGCTCAGCGAGCTGGCGGCCGCCGACAACCGCCTGCGGGAGCTCAGCCCCGACATCGCCCACCTCGCCTCGCTCAAGGTCAGCAGGGCGACCCGGCGGGCGGCGGGCCGGCCCGGGCCTGGGGAGCGATCCGTCCTCCCACGTCCCCCGCACCCCGAAGTAACCCCAGCCTCGGCTTCCTCCACTCCCCTCCCCAGAGCGGGGAGCGCCCAGGAGGTGGCCCAGACCCTGCCCCGCACTCCAGGCCTGGGGCGGGGACGCCGAGAGGCGGTGCCGTTGACCGCTTTCCCTCTGGGGCGCCGGGCTCTGCCACCCCCGGGCCTCTGACCCATCAGCTTGGCTGCCCCCGGGGAGACCTGAGAGTGCGGCGCGGGCTTCTCTGCCCTGGCACAGGCCCCACTGCCAGGGCCGCAGCACCCCTGGGAGGGGTGGCACCCTCATGGCTCTGGCTGCCTCCGCTCCTAGTGACTCTTACGGGACCCGAGGTGCTGCCCACCTGGGACTGATGGAGGGAGGGGCGGGCAGAGGACCCGCCGCACGTTCCTTAGCCAGGACCACTCACCCAGGGCCCGCCTTCCTGCCAGGAGCCCTGTCGCTGCCACCCGGTGCGACTCGCGTGGGGCTCCCCACGGCAGGTTTCAGAGAGAAGTCAGGCTCCGAAGTGAAACCCTTTGTCCGGCGATAAGAGAAATGGACATTAAAGAAAATCCTGCCTCCGTTTTTTGTTTTTTCCTGAGCTGCTGCCGGAGGTGGGGCTCACTCGGGGGCCCAGGTGCCCTCAGTCGTCTGTTGCAACCAAGACCGGTCCTTGCACCCCTCCAGGGGGGCTCTGGATCGCACACCAGGAGCTCAGGGTCCTTTCCCAGCAGCAGGTCCTGAGCGGGAACAGGGCGCCGCCTGGGCTCAGAGACTGGCCTGCTCTGCCCGTGGGGGTTGTTACCAGCGAGCGGGGAGCAGCTTGAGTCCCGTCCCCCCCTCCCCTCCCTGTGGCAGGTCCAGGCTGTTGCTGGGGGCCACTCCCACGCGTTCATCCCCCTTTGAGGGAATATGGGTTTCACGTCCTCTGGTTGGGGTGCAACTTCCTCTGGGAGAGCTTTGCTCAGCCTCCTGCCCCAGCGTGTTTTCGGGTCCTGGGGGTGCCTCCATTCTGCCCTGCTCTACAGGGCCCCTCCCTCACCCCCCTCCCCTGCCGGCTCTTCATGCTGGAGGCAGACACTTCCCAGCCACCCAGCCAGCGTGTTTTGGTGCCGGGATGAGGGTGACGCAGGTGCAGCTGGCCAGCTACTGCCCCTTTGGACAGCACAGGGACTCAGAGCCACCCTGACCTGACTCATCAGCCCTGCCCTGCTCTCCAGGCTTCCAGGATGCTGGTCTAGGTTGCCGGGCTGGCTCAGGACAGCCACTGTCACCATCGCTGGGAGTCGGGGTTCCGGGCTCGGTGCAGGCCCCACCTCTCGATGGGAGGAGCTGCCGGGTCACCTGGGGCCAGATACTGCCTTGCCCCTCCCGGTCTAGTCCATCCTGAGTGGAGAAAGGCCTGGCGTCCACATGGGGACAGCCTGTGGCGGGGTGACCAGCAGAGGCCCCTCCGCTGCTCGGACCGTGGGAACTGAAGACCTGTCTGGCTTCCTGGGCCCCTTTTCTTTGTTTGATTCCTGTTTTGAGGGCAGGATCTGCCCCTGCTCTACGGGCAGCCAGCAGTGTCAGCCCTGTTCCCCGTGGGCCTGCGGGTGTGAGTGCGTCCTGCGCTGCGTGTCAGTGTGGGGAGAGATCCGTTGGCGCCATTGTGCGGGCACCTGTTGTCCCCTGAGGCACCACGGGTCACAGCTAGATTGCGCCTTCCCCTGCCCCTTGCTGCCTTGTCCCCTGACCTAACCGTCCCCCTGAAACGTTGCTGTAGCTGTGACCCGAGGAGCCTGAGGGTCAGGGCAGGCGTTTCATGGAGACCCCGGGCCGCATCGCCGGCGCGTGGGGTGCTCCGTGCCTGACGCGCTCTCTGCCCCGCAGACGCTGGACCTCGCCAACAACCAGCTGAGCGAGGTCCCCGCGGAGCTGGCCGACTGCCCCAAGCTCAGGGAGCTCAACCTCCACGGGAACCAGCTGAAGGACAGGCGCCTGGAGAAGATGCTGGGCAGCTGCCAGACCAAGTCCATCCTGGAGTACCTGCGGGCAGGGGGCCGCGGCCGGGCCAAGGGCAGGGCCGACCCCGAGAAGGAAGAGAGCCGGCGCCAGAGGAGGGAGCGGAGGAAGAGGGAGGGCGAGGAGGAGGAGGTGGCCGAGGCTAGCCGGCTGCTGCTCCGCGTGCTACACGTCTCAGAGAACCCGGCCCCGCTGACCATCACGGCCGGCCCTGAGGTCAAGGGCGTGCGGCCGTTCCTCGTGGGGGCTGTCGTGAGGGGCATGGACCTGCAGACGGGCAACGCACTCAAGCGCTTCCTCACCTCTCAGGTGGGTGCAGGCAGCCAGCGGGTGGGTGGGGTGAGGAGACACCGCCTCTGAGTGCCTTAGTTTCCTCTCCTGGGAAATGGGAACACAGCGGCCCTGCTCTGGATATTGGTGAGCAGCGTGTGGGCCGTGGGCAGCCGAGTGTGCTGGGCACGTCGAGGGCGCCTCGCACACACACAGCCAGTGTGCCTGGTGGAGCCGGTGGGGGCTCCTCCTGCTCCTCGCCCACAGCTCACAGTGAGCCGCGCTTCCGCGGGCGGCCTGGTTGCCCTGGGCCTGAGTGTTCCTCCAGTTCCCGAGTTGCTGGAGTTTCTGGTTCCGCAATGGATCACACTCGGTCCCACATAAGATGGTGTCGGAGTCAGCAGCTCTCACCAGCACATGCCCACGCGAGTCGTGCTGTTTGTTGAGGTTTTAGCGAGACAGACGTCCGGATGGGTTGTCTCCGTGCCACGTGCCCCTCTTTTAAAATAGCGGGCGCGTCTCTGACGTGAGGAGGCCCTGGGGTGGCCCGGGACAGGCAGCTTCGGGAGGCTCCCGCGGGTCAGGAGTCCTGCCCTGGAAGGGCAGAGGCAGGGCCAGACATCCAGCACGGAGCTCGAGTTCGGGGGAACGTCGTGGGGTCATGTTTGAGTCGTGCTGCTGTGAGCTCAGCCAGGAGTATGGTTCCCGTGGCTTCTCGGACGGACGCCTCCCACATTGTGCCCGAGCGTCAGGGACGAGGAAAGGCCTGGTGACGGAAGAAGCTGTTTGCCGGGGGCGGTTTCACCGGATGCTACTGGCGGGAGGTGGCGGTGCCGAGTGGGTGGGCGGCTCCCGCCCGCGCACGCCTGGCTCTGAGCGCCTGCGATCTCCCATTGCAGACGAAGCTGCACGAGGACCTCTGCGAGAAGCGGACGGCGGCCACCATCGCGACCCACGACCTCCGTGCCGTCCGCGGGCCACTGCTGTACACCGCCCGCCCGCCGCAGGACCTCAAGGTGACCGCCCCCTCCAGGCTGCGTGGGGTGGCTCTGGTGCCGGAGCATCTGCAGGTAGCCGGCAGCTCCTCGCCCTCGCGGCTCCCGGGGCAGCAGGGGCCTGTTCACGCCGCGGCACAGGCTCAGGAGTGGGACCGGTAAAGGGGTTCCTTCACTTGCTCACTCGCTTTAAACCGGAAACTCCTGCGTTGCATCCCAGTGGCAAAGCCCCCAGTGGGGCCTGACCTTGGCCAGCTGTCCCGGCAGGTCCGGCCGTTCTGTTGGCCCCTGCACGGGCGTGAGGCCCCGGGTGGGGCGGGTCCCGTGCCTGCTCGATGGGCGCTGCTGGCCGGCCCTTGGCCTTCCAGGATCTGTAGCCTTGGAGACGCAGCTGTGTGTTGGGTTTGAGGTTTAGCTCAGTTTAAGCACTGGGGTGTTTGGGTGTTGGGGCTCCTAGGTGACCTCTGAGGCACATGTGAGCACACATGATGCGGGGGCAGAATGGCAGCCGTGGGGCAGCCGGCTCTCCCATCATGAAGGAGGAGGGGGCGGGGGCGGGGCTGCTGGAGTGAGTGGCCGAGAGTGTCTCCACATGAGCTGACCTGAGGTTTCACCCCAAAGATCGTCCCCCTGGGGCGCAAGGAGATCAAGGCCAAGGACCTGGTGCGGCAGCTGCAGGCGGAGGCAGAGGAGCACCGGAAGCAGAGGAAAAGGCAGACGGTCTCGGGCCTGCACAGGTGGCCCCTGGTCCTGGCCCCGTCCTCCATCTCATCCACCGCCAGTTAGGAAGCGCCTGACTTTGCCAGGGACTGAGGCCTCTCCCAGAAGTCCGTCCCTCTCCTGTGAGGGCCTCCCTGCGGGTGGGGTGAAAGGCGGTGCCTGAGACTGTGTGGCGTGGACGCCACTTCCGAGGGAGCCTGTGTTGCCTCAGGAGGGTGGCTCTTGGCACCAAGGACGCAGGTGGTGGGGGAACCGAGTCACCCACAGCCCGAGGGAGGCGAACCCCCACCCCCCCAGCTGGGAATGACCTCGGGCCTTGGCCCTGCCTCCTTAGCTCAGATGCCATCCCCGCGAACACGGTTTCGGGACACTCTGCCTTGAGCTGTGGGACGTGCCTAGGTCTTTCTTGGGGTCAAGGGCTTGGATTTGCCCGGTTTAACCTGCGGGCGCTGTGGCAGCTTCACTGTTAACAGCTTCTCTGCACAGATACCTCCACCTGCTGGACGGGAAGGAGCAGTACCCGTGCCTCCTGGACGCCGACGGCGACGTCATTTCCTTCCCACCAATAACCAACAGCGAGAAGACCAAGGTGGGCTGAGAGTAGGCGTCCCTGCGTCTTCCATGCGCTGTCAGGCACCCACGGCCCGGGCCACACCACGTCAGTGCACGCAGCCCGCAGTCTGTGTCTGTCGGCTGGAGTGGCACCTGTGTGAGGTTTCCCAGATTCAGTGTTGCAGTTGCTGGTGTCGCTGTTGGTAACTTGACTCTTTTCTGAAACGTTCCCGGTTTCTCTTTAAGATTAAGAAAACAACGTGCGATTTGTTTCTGGAAGTGACAAGTGCGACAAGTCTGCAGGTCTGCAAGGACATCATGGACGCCCTCGTTCTGGTGAGTAGCCCCGCCCAAGGCGACGGGCAGAGGACCGCGTGGGGCTCTGGCGCCTCCCAGGGCTGCCTCTGATCTCTGGGTCATTTGCAGAAAATGGCAGAAATCAACAGATACACCTTAGAAAACAAGGAGGAGGGCTCTGTCTCAGACACTGAAGCGGACGCCACTTCCGGACACCTCCCGGAGCCCGGCAGGCACCCCAGCCCTGAGCGAGACGGGAGCGCCCCCCTGGTGGTGGAGCAGGTGCGGGTGGTGGACGAGGAGGGGCACCTAAAGGTGGTGTACCCGTCCAAGACGGACCTGGACATCGCCGCTGCCCACGTGACGGTCATCCGCTGAGACGCCGCCAGCGCCTCCAGCCACCTGGACAGCTCTGCCCCCGTGGGGCTCAGGCGTGGGGGCACTGAGTTACTTGCTCCCCTGCCCCCTGGGCGGTTTTGAAGCTGTCTGCAGTCTTTGTCCAGTTTGAAGACATGCCACGCTGTCACGTGCTTACACCCTCCTGCCTCCAGCTTTCACTAAGGCTTTGGATGACGTTACTCAGCGCGCTGCACTGTGAGAACGCGCTGGGGTCATGTGGGCACAGCCGGCTGCTCCTGGGAGACTCCGTGGACATGGCGTTCCATCCCAGCCGGAGCCTGCGCCGCGGGCATCGCCTCTTCCACCACTGCCGGTGCACTGAGCACGCACAGCCTCGTCCTCAGCCTGAGGTGAACGCGATGCTGGTGGACGCTTAGGGGTGGCGATTCGGAGGGGCACCTGCCGGGGGGAGGAGTCAGTGGGACTTAGAGCCGCTGGGAGTGAGCCTGTGGTGACGAGCAGGTGGTAGACCCCAGTCCCAGGGGGATGTGCAGGTGGGTGGGGCTGTAGGTGTTTCTGGTGTTAAATGTCTCGGCAGGAAGCCTGTGTCTGCGTGTGTTGTGTGAGCACACGCATGTGCCCTCCCAGGGCCACGTGCTTGGGTCCGGGAGCAGCCGCGGAGCCGACTGTACCGTCAGGCTCTGGCTGGAGCGGGGAGGGCCTCAGCTTCCGTGTTTCGTGGCCATTGATTCCACGGCTCCAACCTGCAGAGGCCCATGTCCGTCTGGGGGAAGGGTGCTTAGCCATCGGAAGCAGACGCATGGGGCCTGGGAGCTCAGCCAGCCTGCTCTGCGGGATGTGGTGGGTGGCTGAGACCCCGACCTGGCTCTTGACCACCAGGCCTTCCCACCATTGTCCCTGGGCTGACGTGGGTGAGCCGGCAAAGGCACTCCTTGCTGCCCTGTTCCCCCCCACCTCACCCTCAAGCCTCCTGTGCAGTGTCTGCTGGTGCCTGGCTCACACACACAGCCTCGGGCAGTCAGGGCTGACACTGGCAGGCATGGGGTCTGTGGGTCACAGTGGAGCATGAAGGGGAGGCCACAGCCCAGCTGTCCTCCAGGCCCCTGGCTCAGTGCACCTGGTGCAACCTCCACGTTGACGAGTCCACCCCCGCCTGCAGCTCCTGGTGCCACTCTCCCCATCCTGCATCTACAGCGACCTTGGCGCACCCGCTCCTCCCCGG
This sequence comes from Myotis pilosus, assembly GCA_036010255.1. Lineage (NCBI taxonomy): Eukaryota > Metazoa > Chordata > Mammalia > Chiroptera > Vespertilionidae > Myotis > Myotis pilosus. The sequence goes on from JASKON010000010.1 coordinate 78,120,466, forward strand.
CCGCTCTCAGTGGGGGTTGGCAGGTCTGCAAAACAGACTCCAGACCCCGGGCCGCTCGGCCCACCTGCAGCCCTGCCTCCCGGGCCTGCCCACTCCTGTGCCTGTTGTCGGGAGGCTGGGCACCGACTCAGCAGGGGCCCTAAGGACTGTGCCCTGTACATTGGGGGCCCTGGGGGGTCAGTCTCAGAGGCCTCATGCCCCCGGGGCAGGGACACTGGCTCCTGAGACCAGCGGGGTGCATGCACGTGCGCGGCTCCAGCGGGCATTGTGTTAGCCTGACATCTGGTCAGCCCGGAAGGAGGCTGGAGGAGGTCCTCCGTGTCCAGGCAGCGCTGGCTCCCAGCAGTGCCCTCAGCGTGGGTCACCTGCCACCTGCTCGCCCCTCCCTGCCCTGGATACCTGCCCAGGACTATTGGCCTTGCCCCAGGCCGCTCATACCTGTCCATTAGCAAGGCCGGAGCCTGCAGTGCACCTGGGAAGTTGGGGAGGAGTGGGCAAGGGCTACCAGGACCCCTTCTGTCCACACCCTTGGCCACTCCCGGTACCCCCAGGGCAGACTGGCCCCACGGAGGCCCATGCCCCTGCCCACCTCCCCGCAGCCCCCACCCCATGGCCTTTCCTGGATCGGCGCCAGAGGGTGAGGCTGGGAGAGGTGCGCCAGCTGCACCCCTTCCCTCCCCTGATGGGGCCAGAAGGGTGCGGAGGCTGAGACCAGAGCTGGACAGGACCCTCCCTAAGGCCCCTCCAGCAGGCCCACAGGACCCGGACCCTGCCCACCTCCCTGCAGCCCCCACCCCACGGCCTTTCCTGGGTGAGGCTGGGAGAGGTGCACCAGCTGCACCCCTTCCCTCCCCTGATGGGGCCAGAAGGGTGCGGAGGCCGAGACCAGAGCTGGACAGGACCCTCCCTGAGGCCCATAACCTGCTCCCTAAGGCCCCTCCAGCAGGCCCACAGGACCGGGACCCTGCCCACCTCCTCGGGGTCAGAGCCAGACACCACCTGGACGCAGACTCCTGACATCCCCCCGTCAGCCACAGGTGCCCCTGTAGGCAGCTTGGCCTGACAAGGGGGACTTAACACAGGGCCCGCGAGGACAGTGACTCCTCATCTCCCACCCTCCTCCTGAGATGCCTGCCCGGGGATAGGAGCAGGTCTGGCCACACCCTGGCCCTCAGGCCCAGCCAGGAGGGCACGTCCCAAGGCCCTGAGCCAGGCAGCCTCACCACAGGCCCCTCACAGCTGTCCAGGCACCGAGTCACCTGGCCCCCAGCATCTTTCATTCAACAGACATTTAATTTAATGACTGATACACTCTTCCCCGGCAGAAGGAAAGAAGGGGGCAGGCCGGGGGTGAGGGTGGAGGCCGCTCCCTGCTCTGCCTGGGAAGTGTCTTCCAGGAACAGGTCTCAGCCCCTGGGAGGGCAGGCAGAGGGTCACACACAGCTCCCCTCAGCGCGCTCTGGGGGCCTCTGTATGGGGGTGGGGGGTGTCTGTATACAGATGCATGTATATAGGGGAGGGTCTGTATAGGGATGCGTGTATCTGGGGGGAGTCTACAGATGCGTGCATGTAGGGACCAGTATATAGATGCGTGTATGTGGGGAGAGTCTGTATAGGATGTGTGTTGGGGGAATCTATATAGGGATGTGTGTATATGGGGGAATCTGTACAGATGCATGTGTGTGGGTCTGTATACAGATGCCTGTGTACAGGAGGGTCTATAGGGGATGCGTGTTTATGGGGGGAGTCCAAACAGATGCATGTTTGTGGGAGGCTCTGTATACAGATGCATGTACATGGGAGGGCCTATAGGGGTGTGTGTGTGTAAGTGGGGGAGCCTGTACAGATGCATGTGTGGGGGAGTCTATAGGATGTGTGTTGGGGGCTCTGCATGAAGGCCCCGGCCTGTGCCCGTGCCCGTGGCCCGAGCGGCACTATTTGCACTTGTGGACCAGGTAGCCGGCCACGTAGCCCAAGATGAAGATGACCCAGAAGAGAGCCACTCCTCCCAGCATCCTCATGGCGACCCCCAGCCGGCCCGAGCACAGCTTCCGGGAGAGCCTAGGGTGAGAGGGCAGCAGTGAGCCCCAGGGGGGAGCCCCAGGGCAGGTGGGCCCCAAAGGACGTGGGGGTGCTGGGGCGCTCTGCTGATGCGGGGAAGGAGCAGAGGAGGAGGGCCCGGGTGTGCTCAGAGGCCAGGGGAGGGGGCACCCGGGGATGTGGAGCGGAGGCTGCCCCCACTCACCTCTCGCAGCAGGGGGCCTCTTCCGGGCTGGACGCAGCCCCCACACTGACCTCATCCCACCTGCTGTACTGCACACCGGGGTCCTGGGGCTCCATGCTGGGTGGGGAGCTGACGTGGCTGGGGGCGCGGCAGCCTCGCTGGGCTTACGGTAGGGCAGGACCCTGCGGACAGTGAGGGGAGGGGTGCTTTCAGGGGGAGTCTCCCTGGGCGCGGGCAGGGGGGAGAGACACTAAGGTGGGTGGCAGCTCTACCCACACCTCCCATCCGCCTTACGAGGTGACCAGGGCCAGAGTGCTACGCCACTGGCCCAGTCACGTGGGAGGGGCAAAGTGGACATTCCTGCCCCGTAGGCTGCAAGTCCAAGAACGCTGTGCTCAGGAATGCGCGCATCCACCCAGCCCTGGGCCTCCCGCGCCGGGGCCAGGGCCGATGACCACTTCCTGCTGCCCATCCCTGACAGATAAGGCCCGGCCGCCGTCTCTGGAGGTTGGGAAGGAAAGGGAGGGGACTGTGGCTGGCGAGCTCCGCCTGTGGGGCCTATGGGGGGTGGGGGCACCCGGGCGGGCCCCACAGCAGCTACGCTCTGGCCTGTAGCTCTCTAGTCCCTCCCCCAGCACTGCCTGCGGGAGGAGCCAGGGCTTGGGGGCGCCTGGGCCTGCCGGGGAGGCTGCAGCAGCTGGCCCCTCACTTCTAGCCTGGGAGACGCTGACTGGGTCCCAGCTAGTCTTGGACACAGAGGGCGCCCTGGCCCGTGTGCTCAGTGGTTTGAGCACAGGCCCCGGGACTGAAGGGTCATGGTTTTGAATGGGACCTGGTCAGGGTACGGGTTCGTGTGGGAAGCAACCAGTCAACGTGTCTCATCCATTTTTCTCTCTCTCCCTCCCCCTCCTCCTCCCCCTCCCTCCCTTCCACTCTTTCTGAAAAAACAAGGGAAAACCGATCCTCAGGTGAGGATTTAAAAAAAGCAGAGAGGGCGCTTTGCTGGGAGAAGCCAGCCCCAGGTGGTTAACCCCTGGCTCGCTGGTGTTCACCCTTCCCAGGCTGGGCCATGGGAGGAAGGGAGGCCTGAGGCCATTCAGAGCAGCCCCCGGGCCTGAGGGAGGCCCAGCTAGTGGAGTGTGGGTCCAGGGAGGGAGGGCTTCACACCACCCTCCCCTCCTGTGGGCAGAATCCTTACCTGCCCCGCAGCGCTGTGCCTGCTGCCGCCCAGAGACACCGGGCTGAGGCCAGCTTCATCCCCTGCCCCTGCCCCTGCCGTCCTCCGTCACCAGGGGTGGGCCGGGCGCTCTCCTGGGCTGGGGGGGAGGGGGGAGCTTCTGCTTTCCTGAAAGGCAGCCACCTCCTTCCTGCTGCCCTGATGTGAGGGCCGGAGCGCTGGCAGCTGCCTTGTGACCTGGATGCCACACCAACCCGGGTGGCATTGCCCCGAAGCCACACCCGCTGCCCACTGGGGGCTTCTGATGCCAGGAGAGTCGCCCCAACCTAGCCCGGCCGGGCCAGGGGGTTCTTGTCACTCAGCAGGACGCGTTCCAAACAGGCGCCGTGGCTCAGTCGTCCGGCTGGACAAAGCCCCAGGAGCGGGTGAGGTGCTCAGAGCCCACACACCGGGCACGCCGCGTCCCAGGGGCCTGGGGCCGTGCCACCTGGCGGCGACATGCCAAGCCCTGGGAGCCCGGGTACCAACCACCAGCTCCTGGGAGCCTGAGGCAGCTCCACGTACCTTAGACCCCTTCACCCCGAAGCACCTCTGGGCAGCCCACAACTTACAAAGGGGCGTCCTGGCCAGGGGGACGGACTGCAGCCCGCGGTCCAGGGAGATGGGCGGAACCGGCGGCGGAGCTCAACCTTAAACAGGAAAGAGAAGGTGACGGACGGCCCTGGGCCTCCCCGCGGCCCCCCATGGGTCAGGCCAGAACCCGTGGGACCGGGACAGCGCATGGCCCCGACCCCCACCGCGCAGTCCCGGTCGCGGGCCAGCCGCTCGCAGGCCGGGGAGGCCGCGGCCTCAGAGGGACGGGGGCTGCCGCCGCCAAGGCCCCCCCACCCGCTCCAACCCCCCCACAGCCCCGGACGCACGAGGAGGCTGCACGCGACCTCGCCTCACCTGGCGCGGACCGTCCGAGTGGCCGGAGGCGCGCGGAGCCGGGGGCGGGGCCAGGGGGAGGGGGCGCGGGGGGCGGGGTCAGGGCGGGGGCGGGGCCAGGGGAGGGGCGCGGGGGCGGGGGCGGGGCCGGGGGAGGGGCGCGGGGGCGGGGCGGGGGCGGGGCCAGGGGGAGGGGGCAGCCAGGGGGCGGGGCCGGGGCGGGGGCGGGGAGCGGACCGGGGAGATCCGAGCCCGGAGGGACCGGAGGCGGGACCGTGCCCGAGGGCGGGACAGGGGCGGGGCCAGCGGGGGGCGGCCCCCAGGCCGGGGCTGCGGGGGTGACGGGCCTCCGGGACTGGGGCGGCTGGGCGCGTCTCCCCAGGACCCCGACCCCGCGGGAGCGGGGAGACTCAGGAGCCGAACGCTGAGCGGGGCCCCCGGAGCCTCCGGGGCGCGGCGCTGGGCTGGGTCTCCCCGCGGCCGGCGCGGTTGCGGTCGGTCATCCGGGCTGCGGGCCGCTGGGACCGGAGGCCGGGACGCCCCAGCGCCTCCCGCATCCGCACGTGCTCAGGCGCCTGGACTGGGGAGTCTCGGGGGGGAGCCTGCCGCCCCGTCAACCCCGGGGACTGTGTGCGTTCATCTGAGCACCGGGTGGAAGTTCTCTCGGGAGAGCGCAGTCGAGCCCCTTATTTCCCTCATTACAATCGGGGGGGCTGCCTGGAACCCCGCGGGTAGGTCAGGGGGCGGGGCCTCTGGGATCGGATGAAAGCAAGATGACTGACACGTGCACCTTCCGCACGAGAGGGTCTGGTGAGGCCGGCAATTAAGGCAGCAGCGAGAGGGCTCCGGGTCGCCGGTGTGTGGGTCGGCCCTGGGGTCTGGAAAATGAGGAGTTACCTTGACATTTCGAAGGCACGTTGTCTGAGATGCAAAAGGCAATGCACTGGCCAGTGAAGGCCAAGATTGACCTTTGCAGGGGGATTCTAGCCTGGGGCTGGACGACCGGCCATGAACAGCTTTCAGTTACCAAGTTTCCATTCCACACCCTCCCATGGGGTGGCCTTCCGTCTGCGTTTGTAAGGCTGCCCCGAGGCCTCCCCCGAGCTTGTGGGTTTAGTTGTGTCCCCTTTTCGCCCACGGTGGGAACAGAGGACCCAGCCCGGCCACCTTCCTCCGAAGGAGTCGCCCTTGCAAGACCACGGCCCCAGGCAGGGAGCCCCCGTGGCTGGGGCAGGGGAGGGAAGTGTGGTGGGCAGAGCAGGGGCGAAGGTCAGGAGGTCACCAGGTAGAAAGCTCCCTGTGGTAGCCCGTAGGGCGGGACCTCGCCCCCAGGGGACCTCTCCTCCCCTAGCACCTCCCTGGGCCTGAGGGTGGGACCCCCTGACCTGTCTCCCTACAGATGACATGGTGGACGGAAGGGGCCACGTGCTGACCTGACAGCTCAGGGGAGGCCCGCTTGGCGGCCCTGCAAACTCAGACCTACGTGACCACAGAGGATGATCTGACGTTAAACTTAAACTAAAGCAGTGATGGTGGGTATTAGGTCGAAAGGGGGTCCAGGAGCGGATGCACGCCTCCTCCAGGCAGGTGGTGACGCAGATACTGGGCCCTTCCTAGGATCCCGAACAGGCCAGGGCACCAGGTAGACGGTGACGCAGATATCGGTCCCGCCCTGGAATTCCTAACAGGTCAGCTACCAGACAGATGACACCTGGAAACCTTGACGACCCCCGCAGCGGGAACTCCCACAGCTCATGCTCCCCGCCCTCACTGAACAGCCGTATAAAAAAAGCGCCCCCTCCCTGTTGGCGTGGATCCACGTGCCCTGTCTTTGGGGTTCGTGGGCCGCCCGGGGACGCAGAATAAAACCTTCCTTCCTTTTCTGATCAACTCTTTATTTCCTACGCCGCCTCCTGAGCCACCTAACCTAACAGTGGGCAGTTACGTCCTAGGCCGGTATCTTCACTGACAAGGTCAAACTTGACCTTCACTGAGCCTGCCTGTCTTTTTGCCTCTATGATAACACACCCTTGAAATGTCTGGGTCACTTGTAACTTCCCTTTTTCTGGAGCCCCTGGGGCACAACCTAATGTGCTGGGTCCCAGGACAGAGACCACAAATCCCTTCACTATCATGTTAATTGTTCCTGCACCCACCTAAGCATGTGTCCATCATTTCACTTTGTATCCAATCCCGGGGGTTTCCCCACTTGGCTTGCTCCCGCCCCTCTAGTCTATCACCAATAGATTTCATGTCACCCACCTACGCCCCTCCTTTGATTAAACTGTATAAATACGGATGTAACCCACCATTCTCCGGAGCATCATCTCAATCATCGAGGTTCTGCTTCCCAGCATATGGTGACAGTTTGGCTCAAATAAACTCACAACAATTCTTTACAGGTTTCCATGGTTTTATGTTAACAACACCTAGGCCGCAGTTGTGTTTCAGCTCCAGGCCCAGAAAAGCAGTAAAACCAGACCAGCGACCGGACTGGTGACCCGGCAGGTACGGCACCAGGTGTCTGACCTGCCTGCGCTCTGGCTGAGAAAAGAATTCAGAGTCGAGACTCAAGCTGGAAGGGATCCTGGGCGAGCAGAGAGAAAGGTCCCCTGAGGAGAGATTTCGGGGCGTGGGCGGGGCTCCTAACCCCTCAGAGGGGTGACTGCTTTCTCCTGCACACTGACCCACGGGTCTGCCGGGTCCTCGCCTCCAGCCCCGGTTTTGGAAGGGTGGGGTCTGCACAGGACACCCCGAGGCAGGGAGAGGTCAGAAGGACCCCACCTGCGTGCCCAGGGCTGCGGGGGGGGTGGGGGGGGGGTCTCAGGGCCTGGTCCTGATGAGCAGGGTCTCCAGGACTTGCTCTCCCCGCTCCCTTCCTTGGCCAGTGGTCCGGCCCGTCTGCCCTGGCGACCTTCCAACTGGCCCATTGTCCTGGCTCTGCTCCCGTCGGCCTCACTGTGACCCCAAGTGGACACCGAGACCCTGGGAGGCTGCGAATGTCCTCCTGAGACCGTCCCCCAGGACCTCCCCTAATGTCCTCCTGAGACCGTCCCCCAGGACCTCCCCTGACGCTAAACCCTCAGGAGGAGGACCCCCTCCCCCGCCGTCCCCTCTCCCTCCTCCCACCAGGCGTTTACCGTCAGCTTCCCATGCCCCAGGGCCCTTCCTTCGCCTCCATAACCTGTTTCCTGAACCCATTTCTCCTGTGGTTTCCCAAGGGGATGTTCCCTTACGGTCTGGGCTCTGAATTCTGCCCCAGCCAGAACCCGAGGACCGGGGTTGCCGAACCAGGTCCAGGCAGACCCCTCGGGTCAGACACCCGGTGCCGTTCCCACACCGACACCAGAAGGAGCCCTGCGGGGTCCGAACTGCATGGGCCAGTGGCTCCGAAAGCTGGGCCACGGGGGCCCCTGCTCGGGGCGGGGTGTCTCCAGGGCGGTGCCGGCTGCGGTGCGGACTCCCGGGGAGCGGGCTTTGGACTGGGGGGTGTCGCCGTAGCCCAAGCCCCGTGTGAGTCCCCGGGAGAGGAAGGGGAGCCCGTGGCCAACAACAGAGTTTAATTCTGAATCGGAGCTGAAGGGGGGGGGGGCGGGGGGGCCCAGGCGGCTCCAGGGATGGGGGGCCGCCCGGCTACTTGGGGGGCACCTTCTTGGACTTGCTGGACGACGAGAACACCTCCGCCATCAGCAGCGGCGGCACCTTGACGCCCTTGTGCTTCAGCTGGTTGTAGTAGTCCATCCGCTCCGAGATGATCCGCTGGGGAGGACCACGGCTGCCCAGGCTGCTCCCCCCAGCCCCGCGCCCCACGCCCTCACCCTCTGAGGGGGCAGCTCTGGGGGCAGCATCAGTCTATGTGGGGGAAACCCCTCCTGGCTGAACGGGAGGAGAAGCCACCACAGGCTCCAGCGGCCCTAGAGCTGGTGATGCAGGGACCGCCCTGGGGCCTCGGCCCGTCCCCCACAGAGGCGGCCCCACCCCCGCCCAAGGCCTCCTCTGGCCCAGGGACCAAGGAAAGGCCCCCCCCCCCCCCCCGCTCCTGGGTGGGGCTGATGGCCCTTCCCATCGCCCCCCTTTCCCCGCCCACCCCCTCCCTCACCCTTCCTTCTCCTCCCTCCTCCTCTCCCTCCCATCCATCCCCTTTCCAACCTCCCTCTCATTCTCTTCCATTTTTCCTCCCTCCTCTATTCGTCCCTCCCTACCTCCCTCCCTCCCTCCTCTATTCGTCCTCTCCCCTCCCTACCCCCCTTCCCTTAGTCCAAACGGTACCCAGGCCCCAGAGGCCTCTGCCCAGGCCCCACACCGGGTCTCCCACTCCCCTGAGGCCTGTTGCCACCTGACAGGAGCACCATTGACCAGCGTCCCCTCACCACCACCCCCCCATTTGGAGGGGAGGAGCCAGGTCTCCGGGAACTGAAGGTGCTAGAAGGCCAAGGCCGAGGGCACCTGCTCAGCCCGCAGAGCCTGGGGCGCAGCCACCTAGGGACAGGTGCCCAGCTCCCCAGCTCTTCGCCCCATCTGGCCCTGCACCTGAGGTAGGCGCTCCCTCCCCGGCCGGTGACCAGCCCTCAGCTCCTCCGCCCAGGCAGGTGGGGGGTGACTCCCTGAGGCCCAGCCCGCCTCCGAGTCCTGGGGTGGGGGTTGGGGGTAGATGAGGGGTAGCCTGGGCCCAAGCCATGGAAGGGGGTCCGGGTCAGGGCCGTGGCTCCGCAGATGGAGACCCCACTGAGGTGCTAAGAAGCATCCGGAGGAGGCTGAGCGGGGCATGGCCTGGCGGCTCCTGCTTCCAGAACCCTCCAGGCCCCGCGCCTGCCCTGCCCGATGCCCGGAGGGCTTGCTGCCCATTCAATGCTGAGAGCAGCCCAGCCTCAGGCTCAGGACACCAGCAGCCCCTGGGAGACCGGGTCCCTTCTGCCTGGACAGTCCCCGTCCCAGAACAGAGACCCTGCGGGACCAGCAGGGCCGCCCAGCGCCCGCCCGGCCTCTCCTCCGCCCGGCTGCAGCGGAGCGGTCCTACCTGCAAGGCCTCCAGAATGTCGTTGTCCGAGATCTCGGAGGCGAAGGACCTGATGCCGGGGGTGCTGAAGGCGGCCTGGATCACCTTGTTCCTCAGTCTTTCCAGCTGCGGGCGAGCGAAGGGACAGTTGCCGCTGGCCTTGGGGGCGAGGGGCCCACCCACCGCCGGGAACCCTCCTTCCCAGCGTAGGAACCGGAAACAGGCTGGAGGGCAGCGTCTACCTGCGAGCTAGACAGGCCTGGGGTGGCCTCACGCAGGGACCCTCTACCTCACCAGCTTTTGGTTTGTTTGTTTGTTTGTTAATCCTAACCTGAGGATATTTTTCCCGGTGATTTTTAGAGAGAGTGGAAGAGAGAGACAGTGATGTGAGATACTGACTGGTTGCCTCCTGCACGTGCCCAGACCAGGCAGGGCTGAGGACTGAACCTGCAATCCAGGTACGTGCCCTTGACTGGGAATCAAACTCCCAACCCTTCGGGTGTGCAGGCCGACGCTCTAACCACTGAGCAACCAGCCGGGCCGCGCCAACTTTTTTCTTTTAAAGAGACCCCTTTTTTTAAAAAAAATATTTTTTTATTGACTTCAGAGAGGAAGGGAGAGAGAGAGAGAAACATCAATGATGAGAGAGAATCATGGATCGCTGCCTCCTGCACGCCCCCCTACTGGGGATCAAGCCTGCAATCTGGGCATGTGGCCTGACCAGGATCGAACCTAGGACCTTTCAGTTCGCAGGCCGACTGAGCCAAACCAGCCAGGGCCTCACCAACTTTTTAATTAAAAAAGTAAAACCTGCACGTGATTAAAAAATAAAATCAGCCCAGCCAGGGTGGCTCAGTGGTGGAGCGTTGACCTATGAACCAGGAGGCCATGGTTCGATTCCTGGTCAGGGCACATGCCCGATTGCAGGCTCAATCTCCAGTGGGGGGCATGCAGGAGGCAGCTGATCAATAATTCTCTCTCATTGTTGATGTTTCTGTCTCTCTCTCCCTCTCCCTTCCTCTCTGAAGTCAATAAAACTATATATTTATAAATAATAAAATGCTAATATGCAAATTGACCGAATGGCAGAACTACCGGTCCCATGATGCGCACTGACCACCGGGGGCAGGCGCTCAATGCAGGAGCTGCCCCCTGGTGGTCAGTGTGCTCCCACAGGGGGAGCGTGGCTCAGCCAGAGGCCCCAGCATCACTAAGGATGTCTGACTGATGGCAGGGGGTGGGCCTAAGCCGTCCGTCAGGCATCCCCCGAGGGCTCCCCGACTGCGAGGGGGCTCAGGCCGAGCTGAGGGACACCCCCCCAAAGTGCACAAATTTCGTGCACCGGGCCTCTAGTATATTTATAAATAAATAAAAAATCATAAAACTGAGAAGGACCCCAAGCCACCTCCTTCCCCAGAGGAGCTCCCTTCTGACCCGGGGAGACGCCCTGACCCCTGATCCTCCTGCGAACTCCACCCTCTCACTGTGGACATCACAAACCCCTGGGGTCCCCACTGTGGCTGAGGTGGGCGGGGGCCCTGGAGCTCGGGGCCCTGCTGCTGGCGGGGGGCGAGGGGGCGGCGTACCCTGGACTGGGCGCTCTCCAGCGCCACCCGGACCTGCTGCTCCCCCTGCTGCGCCGCCTCGATCTTGCTCTGCGCCTGCTCCTGCAGCTGCTTCCGCCGCTCCAGGTGGTCCTGGCACTGGCCCACCCGGGCCTGCAGCTGGCCCGCCTTGGCCTCGGCCTCCGTGATGGCGTGTTCCCGCGTGGCCAGCTCCTGCTCCAGCTCCCACACTTGCTGGGGGCAGGGCCGGGGCGGAGGAGTAGGCCCACACGTCCCCACCCCGCCCCCCCCAAAGACAAACCGGGACCCAGGGATGGCGCGGGGCCTCTGTGTGCCCCTGCGCCTTGAGTGTGTCGAGTGGGGTGCTGCCTCCCCGGGGAGGGGTCCCCCCCCGCGGTCACCTGTCGCAGGAGGAGGTTGTCCTTCTCGATGAGCCCCATCACCTCTTTCTGCTTCTTCTCTTCCCGGAGGTTGGAGAACTGCAAGGCAGAGGGGGTGGCTCAGGGGGCTCCGGGAGGAGATGGCGGATGGAACCCCACTTCTGGCTTCTCCCTCCCTGAGCTTCAGGAAGGTGAGAGCAGGGGTGTTTCTGATGAGGAAGGGGAGGAGGAGGAGGAGGAGGAGGAGGAGGAGGAGGAGGAGGAGGAGGAGGAGGAGAGCACTACAACACGAGGGTGTTGGAAAGCGAACCCCAAAACACGGAACCCTAAGACCACGGCAGGGAGAGCCGAGCACAAGCCCGTCTGCCCTCCCAAGCCCCTAAAGTCGCGGGAAGTGGGGAGCCGGTTCCTTTGGAGCTTGGAGGGAGGAAGTTTCAGAAATACCCCCAGCTGTGAGCCGCCAGGTGCCCGCCCCTTCCCCACCCGGCGGGAGCCCGGATGTGTGGGTCCAGCGAGGATCTGGCCTGGGAGATGCGGGGCTCGGTTAGGGGCAGAGACCCCAGACTCCAGATGGGGGTAGGGGTGCTGACGGTGGAGCCACACCCTCCTCCTCACTGGGCTCCCGCGAGGCCTTCCCGTCCCAGGCAAGAAGCCCCCAATTCCCGTGTCCAGGGGCATCTGACCCGCCCCAGGGAAGGTGCTTCCCAAACCGGCCCTGGAGCCAACAGAGCTGCTGATGGGAGAATGAGAGATTCCAGACAGGCCCCTCCCCGATCCCCCGCACCCCCATCTTTTCTCAAAGTACTGCAGAGCCCTGGCCGGTGTGGCTCAGCGGGTAGAGCGTCGGCCTGCGGACTGAAGGGCCCTGGGTTTGATTCCGGTCAAGGGCACATGCCTGGGGCTGGGGGGGTGGGGGTGCGCGGGAGGCAGCCGATCCATGATTCTCTCTCATCATGGACGTTTCTCTCTCTCCCTCCCTCTGCCTTCCTCTCTGAAATTGGTAACATGTGTAATTTTTAAAATGACGGCAGGATGTGCCCCGGAGAAAAGAGGGGGAAATGGGGGTGCAGCCGCAGTAACAGGTTTTATGAATCATGATGATCCTGGTTCCCCGACGCGGTTCCGTTTCGTTGCGCTACCGGTGACTGCCCATAGGTGTCAGCGCCGAGTCAACTCGAGGAACCGGGAGGGGCCGGGGGTCGGGGAGGCCGGGGTGATGCTGAGAGGTGGGAACTGGGCCCCGGGTGTGCAGCCACCTCACCTGGGACTCGGGGAGGGTCCCTAAGGAACCGGCGGTGAAGGCGGTCGCCCCGGGGAGGGGCCGTGGGAGAGGGGGGCCAGGACGCTCCTGCTTCCGTCGGGAGACTGGGGACTCGGGTGAAAAACTACAAAACTCAACTCAAAGCGCTGAGCAAGGAGGGGACCTCGCTGAGCGTGGGGCTCCCCCGGACTCGGCCTGCAGGTGCTTGCGGAACGCGGGGGGCCAAGAGGCCAGGAGAGGGGCGGCTGCTGGGGCCAGAGGGCGGCAGGGGAGGCAGGGGCCTGCTGGGCGCTCCCCCCCCCCCCCCCGCCTCTACCCGCCCTGGGGCCCAGGAGAGTCCCATCGGCCCCCTAAGTTCCGTGTCTCCCCGGGAGCTGCTGCCCCCCGGGCTGTGCGGGCGGCAGGTGGGAGGACAGGACGCACCTTGTCGGTCATGGCCTGCAGCTGATGCTTCCGCTCCCGCAGCTCCTTCTGCAGCAGCTCGTGCTCCATGTTGACCGTCTGCAGCTGCGACTCCAGGCGGTCCACTTGCCGTTGCAGAGAGATGCAGGCTCCTGGGGCGGGGGGGGGGGGGGGGCGGTCACGGGGCCAGTGGGGGGCCTGACCCTGATCCGGCGTCCAATGCCCCACCCCACCCGCCCCTCCCCGAGGGGCTCCCGGCTCAGGGCCTGCCGGTGGGCGGGGTGGGAGCTGAGCCCGTCCTGCCTGCGGGCGGGGGTGGGGGCAGGACATCCCACCTCGGCCGGGGGCTGGCCGGCCTGGCGCCCGCACGCCCACCTGTGGCCAGGTTGTATCTGGTCCTGGCGACCCCGAGCTCCAGCTGGAACTCCTGGATCACCTGCTCGTACTCCTCCAGCTGCGCTATGAGCTCCTCCTCGAAGGCGTCGTCCGCGCAGCTGAATCTCTTCAGGCTGCCGCCCTCCTGGGCCTGCTGCGCCTCCCGCTCCTCATTCAGCTCCAGCTCCTGCGGCTCCTCCTCCTCTCCCTCCTCACCCTCAGCCTCCTTCCTGCCCGAAGCGCCCCAGTCCGCCCTCTCGGCTTCCCCCTCCAGGCCCGCCTCTTCCTCCTCGCCTCCAGACTCCAGGCCCCCGGCCCTGTCCGCCAGGACGAACTCCTCCTGCATCTGGGGATGGAGGGGCCACTGGGCAGGGCCGTGGGGGAGGCCCTGGCCTCACCGCCTGGGGGGACTGCAAGGGACCCGCACCCCGGGCGGGGGCTGGAGTTGCTCTTCCAGGTGGGAGCTGCCCACCACCCTCACCTGCTCCCTTACAGGGTGACTGAGGGCTGCAGGGGAGGAAGGGGGGTGGGGGACCAGCTGGGGCTGCAGGTGGGACCCCGCGACTCTGGAGGTGAGGCCGGGGTCACGCGCCCCGGTGCCGCCCGCACCTGCCGCCAGCTCTGCAGCTCGTCCTCCCTGAAGAAGTCCTGCAGGATGCTGAGCCTGCCCAGGGGCCGCGAGCCGGACTCCGGGAGCCACTCCTGCGGGACACGCCACGGGCCTCAGGGCCGCACACGCCCCTCCGCTCCCAGGTGATGCACCCACAACCTGCCCTCCCAGAGGCGGCCGCAGCCCCTGCGTGTCGGAGGAGGGGCCGCGCCAGCAGGTGGCTGCCGGGGAGCAGCTGGAGGATGGAGGTGCAGCCTTGGACTCCTCCCCTGCAGCTCTCCACTCGCACCCCGTCCCAGCCCCGGGAGGTGGGGCCACGCTGCCAGGCCTCCCCGGACTCCTGTGCCCCGTCCCAGCCGCCCCACCATTGGCGTCTGGGCAGTTTTCTCTGGCGACATTCCTGGGATTTGGCGATGGTCTGAACACCCCCTTCCCCACTCATGTGTGCCCCGGCGTCAAGTGGGGCTGCAGCCTCGGGCATGAGATAAATGAGGTCTTAGAAAGGGGGGGGGCTGCTTACCCGCGCCCCCCTGGACCTGCCCTGGACCAGTCCTCCACCCGACCTGGGAGGCAGCACCCCCAAGCCCACTGGACAGGCAGGACACTGGTGTTCCCCGTCCCACAGTCAGGACAGGTCAGGGCAACCCCAATCACATGGCCTCAGGGCACAGCCAGGCCAGTCTGGGGACCCCGCCTGCAGGGCGCCCTCCCTCCTGATGAGAGGAGTGGGCCCTCACCCCACAGGGACGGGCCTGAGTCCAGCGAGCGCTGCGGCCTGTCCCGGGAGAGACGGGCGACTGAGCGCAGGGCCCTGTGCAGCGCGTGGCTCTTCCTCTGCGTCGTGTTCCCATCGCCTCTCCTCAGGTTCTGGCTCAAAACCTGAGCCCCAGCCTGAGCGCCCCCAGGATCTGGCCACCGTCCAGGACAAGCAGGGTGGGCGGGGCGAGGGTCCTGAGGGTCCCAGGAGGTTTGGACACTGTAGCCGCCCCAGCCCCGCTCACCTGGCACAGGGACGGCCCCCGGCCCCGCTCACCTGGCACAGGGACGGCCCCGGCCCTGCTCACCTGGCACACGGGTGGCCCCGGCCCCGCTCACCTGGCACATGGACGGCTCCCGGCCTCTGCTCTTGAGGAGGTACTTCAGCTGCTTCTTCAGCGCCTCCCGCTCCCCCTGCAGCGCCAGGATCTCTTCGTCCCTCCGCTGCACCTCCCCCTTCAGCTTGGCGAGGCGCCGCACCTCCTCCACCAGCGTGGACAGGCAGTGGTCCTGGGCAGAGAACGGCAGCCCTGAGTGCCCATCAATCACACGCTTTTTAAAAAGTTAAATATATTTTTATTGATTTCAGAGAGGGAGAGGGAGAGAGAGAAACATCAATGATGAGAGAGAATCATTGATCAACTGCCTCCTGCGCGTCGCCTACTGGGGACTGAGCCTGCAATCTGGGCTGGTGCCCTGACCGGGCTCGAATCCAGGACCCTTCAGTCCACAGGCTGATGCTCTATCCACTGAGCCACACCAGCCAGGGCCACAACCACACTCTTCCTCACCCCTTCCAGCCATCAGCGGGACAGCAGCTCCAGGCCCAGGTAGAGCCGGCCTGCTGTTCTGGGACTCCAAGACCCTGAGCCCAAGACGTGTGCCTCTTACTGCAGCTGGGTCCTGCCCACAGGCTTTCCTGGGTAGAGCCAGCCTGGCTCCTGGCCAGCCGCCCACTGTGACTGCGGACACGTCCTCCCTGCAGCCCACACTCAACCAGAAACTCTCTCCACAGGCCACCCTAGGGCTCCTCCGCCCCTCAACTTCCCGTCTCTACACCCCAATGCCCTAGATTCTTCAACACTGGAGATGCAATACAGATGGGGTGTTTGGGACACACAAGGAACAGAAAGAACTGGTCCCCAGCAGATATGAGTGCGGGGCCACCGCAGCAGCGTTAGCATGAAAGCAGGGCTGACACCGGCATAGGTCACTCCTGCTGCTCTGGCTACGGTGGCGATGGCGATGGCTCGGGGCGATTTCCTGACCTGATTGTCTTTACGTTGTTTCCTAAACCTCACTGAGCTTTCCTGACCTTCCATTCTCTCTGTTCTGCCTGCATGCGTTGCCAAAGAGCGAGCGTGTAACCAAACTGAATAAAAGCGGGCAGGACCCGGACCTGTGGGCTCCTCTTGCAAGAGGCTCCACCTGGCCTCCCGTGCCTTAAAAATTCATATTTCTTGTGTAGTCTCTTCATTGTGCGTCGGCCCTCCTGCAGGTCATCCTGAAACCCGCCACGCAGGTCGCAGCGTATGAATTTAGAGACGAGAAAATTCTTCCAGACAGAATTCTGGAAGGAAGGGGAAGTAGAAAATCCTCCAATGTTTGGAAATAAGGTGGTAGGCTTCCACACAACCCACGAGTCAAAGAGAAAGTCACAGAGGAAGCTAGAAAATATCTTAAACTGAACAATAATGAACACTTGAACATATTGAGATGTGTGGGGTGCAGCTAAAGCTGTAATTAAGGACAAATGTATAGCCTTAAAATACATCTATAAGAGAAAATAATGGAAGACAATTAGGTACTAAGTATCCATCTCTAGAATTTGAAAATGAACTGCAAATTAATGAAGAGGGAAAGGAATAGTGTAGATCAAGTACAAGAACTAATGATATAACGAGGGAGAGGGAGGAGAGGACGAAGCAAACATGGCAGCATTTTAACACTTGGAGAATCTGAAGGGCATGTGGGAATTATTGGTCCTATTAGGTTAGAGGGGCAAGTAGTCATACAGAAATCATGTCTTCACCCTGGCCCTGGCTGAGAAGTCTAACAGGCTAATTCCAATGTAACCCTGATATTTGAGGTGGGGCAAAGCAAGCAATCTGAATCTGTGCCAGCAAGTCCAGTGTACACTCTTGATAACCTATAATTAAGTCACTGCCTCTTTCCCAGAAACTGGTCTTGTAAGACCTGTTACCTAAATACAGAGGCCATAAACTATGAACAGTGCACAGCCCCAGAGGGGGGGTTATTAGCGCTGGTGCCAGGCCAGACCATTAGATATGGTCTCAAGGCCCCCAACACCTGGGGACTTCTTTGCAAAGCCCACGAAAGGACCGGAGGCACAATCCATATTTGGGGGACAAAGACACCAGAAAGATATAAAGGAGAAGCTCCCTGCATGTGTCTTTGCTCAGACTTGGGAAATGATTCCTCTGAGTCCGCTGGCATAATAAACTGTGTAGAAAACTAAAGCGTTGCTTGGTTTTTCTCCGGTCTTCTACAACAGGGTGACTTAGACACGCACACGTGTCCCGCATCAGACACTGATACAGGAAGGATGTGCTCCTTCCACTGGGGACACTGAGTTTGCACACAGGCGTGGATTGCTGCACGTGGCTGTCTTGCCTCCAGAAGAGGCAGACTCACCTGTGACAGCTCAGAGGAAGGCAGAGATGAGAGGAGGAGACCCCAAGAAGTCCGATGGAGCTCCTAGAGATAGCCAAGCCTGCAGCCCTTCCTGGGCCAGCTCACATGCATGTGCTGGTTATTTCCTTCCCCAGTTGGAATGAATAACCACACTGAGAAGAACATCCTTTCACTGCATCTGTGTGACTCTAATTATATCCTCGGGCTACTTCCCCAGAGTGGGATGGCTTGGTCAAGGGGTAGCAACACTTCCTAAGTGGTGAAAGCTCTCCTGAAATGTAGAGGCAGAATTTAGGGAATCCATGTAAAGTGAGTCCTCGTGGACTAACTTGAGACGTGTGGGGTGCAGCTAAAGCTGTAATTGAGGACAAATGTATAGCCTTAAAACACATCTATTAGAGAAAATAATGGAAGGCAATTAGGTACTAAGTATCCATCTCTAGAATTTGAAAACGAACTGCAAATTAAAGAATGAAGAGGGAAATGAATAGACCTGGTCAGGCCCTCCTGTGGACCCGCCCACTACCCAACACTTCCTGTTGTCATGGCCATTACCATCATCAACGCGTCACCACCTTAAAAAACCACACAGAAGAAGATTCTAAGAAAAGACAGTCAAACTTCTAACAGGAATGACAGAAAGGAGCAGAGAACGGGCCTGGGTCCGCAGTGTCAGTAACGACAGAGGCCGCTCCTCCTCAATCTCCCGCCTGCGTGGGGAAGAAAACGAGAGACTGTGACTCAGGGGTCAGGTGAATACATTTGGAAATTGCCAGGAAAGGGGCACATTCCTAGAAAACCATAGCTCACCCAACCTGAAGGCAGGGGAAAAGGAAATCTGAACATCCTAAGAGGAATTGAATTCGTTGTTTTAAAACACGTTTTATTTATTGATTTTAGAGAGAGAAGGAGGGAGAGGGAGTGAGAGATAGAAACATCGATGGTGAGAGAGAATCGTGTATCAGCTGCCGCGTGCATGCCCCCTACTGGGGATCAAACCTGTGGCCTCTTGGTTCATGGGTCGACACTCAACCACGGAGCCACACCGGCCGGAATGACACCCACCCTGTCAGATCTCCGCACAGACGTTCCCAGTGACGAGCTCCAGAATTTCTCAGAGAAAGGACTCCGGTCTTACGCAAGCTCTTTCAGAGAACGGGGAAAGGAAAGAGGAGAGCGCATCCCGCGTCTGATTTTGAGATCAGATGAACTCTACCGCCAAATTCAAACAGGAATTCCGAGACCGGCGAGGCCCGGGCCAGCCTCCCTCCCAGCCGAGTGGGAAATAACGACTCCGCCGGGAGCTGGGCTCAGGCCCACGCTGCGCCCCCAGCGGTTTCTGAGCGCATCTTCTCCCGAGCGGAAGGACTGGGCCAAGGTTGTGCGCCGGGTGAGGGGCACGCTGTGTGTTGGCACGCTGCCTGCACGTTGGTGAGGGCGAGGCTCTGAGCCACCCTCTGGGCTGCGGAGGCGCAGGGGCCAGCCCATGCGGGGAGCCTGAGTCCCAGATGCCAAAGGAGGGAATTGGGGTCGGCGGGACCACGTCTGGGGACCTGCGCGCACGCAGCTGGCAGATTCTAGAAGGGAGCCTGGGGCGCGGGCGGAGCAGCCTCCGGCAGGAGCGGAGCCACGGGCGACGGGCACGGAGCCGGGCGGCACCAGGCCAGCTGCTCGCGGGCGGTACCTTCTCGTGGATGACCGAGATGTACCAGGGCACCCGCTTCCTCAGGTGGCTCTGGTCCAGCGCCGGGCTGCTGCCGGCCGGGCTCAGCTGCTGGGACTCGCTCTTCCGAAGGTACTCGAACTCCCCGGCGCTCTGGCTAACGGGCAGCGGGGGCCCTGCGGGGAGGCGGGCATTGGACTCTTCCCGGGCGGTGCAACCTTTCGCAACCCCTGAGAAACCCTTCCTGGCCCAGCCGTGCTCCCCAGGCCTCCAGGGCCCGTGCTGCTGTCCCCACCCCAACCCCGCCCCCCGCCCCAGCCGTGTGTCACTGAGGAAGTGGGGGGAGGCACAGAGCAGCCTGCAGACTCCTGGGCCCCTACGCAGGGGAGGGCCGGGCAGGTGGTGGCGGGCGGACGGGAAGGGCGTTCCCTGGCACTGGGGAGCAGGGGCCCAGCAGGTGCAGGCAGAAGCCCTGGGGCTGGGGGCCCAAGGGAGGACCCCTGTGACCAGGAGGCGCTGCCCTCACCGTCCGCCTTCATGTCCGAGTCCTGCTGGCTGGAGACTGAGTCCTTGGTCGGCTTCCAGGCCTTGGAGCCCAGGCAGCTCTCCACGGGCAAGGTCATGGTGGAGGTCATCCCTGCAGGGTGAGAGCGTGCTGACGGCTTCCCCAGGCCCTGGGGGTGGGCAGGGGGGCAGGTCTTTCATGCCTTTTCTTTTCTTGTTAATCCTCACCCGGGGGTATTTTTCCATTCATTTTAGAGAGAGTGGAAGAGAGAGGGAAAGACAGAGAGATATCAATGTGAGAGAAACACATCGATGGGTTGCCTCCTGCACGCGGCCCTGACCAGGGTCTGGGCCATGGAGGAGCCTGCAACTGAGGTACGTGCCCTTGATGAGAATCAAACCCAGGACCCTTCAGTCCGCAGACCGATGCTCTATCCACTGAGCCACACCGGCCAGGGCCTTATGTCACTTCTCTCTCTCCTTCTTTTCATCCTTTTTAAATTAATTACAGAGAGAAAGGGAGAGGGAGAGAGAAACATTAATGATGAGAGGAATCATGGATTGGCTGCCTCCTGCACGCCCCACACTGAGGATGGGGCCCACAACCCGGGCCTGTGCCCTGACCGGGAATGGAACTGTGACCTCCCGGTTCATAGGTCGATGCTCAGCCCCTGAGCCCCGCCGGCCGGGCTCTATGCCATTTCTCTATAAACCTCAGCTGAGAAGAAGACGACGACGTGTCTCTGTGGCCACAGGGGCTGAACCCTGGGCATCAATTCAAACGCGATGGCGGCTGCTGCCCACCACAGCGCACCCCCCACAGCACGCCGGGCACAAGGGAATTTCTGCAAACCGGCGCCCCCCTCCCGGGAGGACAGGTCCGAGCACCCTTCTGCAGAAATGGCTCCCCTCAAGGTCCTGCCGAAACCTGCCCCCCTCCCGCCAGAGCCTGCTTCCTCTGAGCCTTTGGGGCCCTAATTGACGGGCCCTGTGAGCACCCCCCCCTCCACACCCCACCCGCGCCCAGGACCCGGCCCCTGCCCTTCCCATGACCTGCCCACAAGTCATGCCCTCCAAGGCCCTGGCCCTGAGGGGGCGCCTAGAGCCGGACGGTGGGTGGGGTCCTGGCTGAGACCCACCATCACCACGGGGCGTGGGGAAGCGGAGCCACCGGGGCCCGGGACCCGCAGGTCGGGGTGGAGCCTGCTGCACCGGGGCCTGCAGTGCCCACCGCGCACTCAGCGGCCTCTGAGCCTCAGGTCACAGGGGTGGACGCGACGGGGCCCCGGCGCCTCACCGGCCACCGGCAGCCGCGGTCTCGGCCCACAGGCTTGGTCCTCAGCACGCCTTCAGCCTCATGGGCTCTTTCCAGAAGCTTCCCTCCCGAATCTCCCCCTCCGTCCCCCTGAACGCCCCGCACTCTGCCCTGTGCCCCTGGCCACCAGGAAGGCTGGCCCCGGCAGGGAGGGCGGCGTGTCCGGGCCCGGCGGGGCTCTCACCGGAGCGGGACATGGAGGTGGCCCGGGTGCAGAACTGTGGGCAGCCCGGCCGCTGGAGGAACATGCTGCGTAGCTCCTGCATCTCCAACAGGAAGGTGCTGTCCTTGGGGCTGGTGTCCGGCAGGAACTCGCTCTGGCGGAGCGGGGACAGGGAGACCGTCAAGGAGAGAAAAGCCGGGGTGGCGGGGCCTGGTCCTGCCCGGCCCACGGCAGCGGTCTGTCCCCTCCCCGCCAGCCACTCGCTTGCTGACAGCCACACGGGCAACCTGCTCCAGTGACTGCGGGGCGGAGCCCAGGTGCCGTCCGTCCGTCCGTCCGTGTAGTGAGCCCCGGGGTGGGGGTGTGGGGGCGCTCCAGTCGCTCTCGGCACATGGCGGCTGCCTGAACCCCGCATTGACCTTCCCAAGTTCTCTTCTCCCCTTTTGCTCCTTCCCAAGACCCACCCACCCCCAGGGAAGACTGGGGCCCACGCCGCCTCCATCAAAACCTACTTAGAGCCCAGCTGGTGGGGCTCAGTGGCTGAGCGTCCACCTAGGAACCAGGAGGTCAGGGTTCAATTTCTGGTCAGGGCACCTGCTCCAGTTGTGGGCTCCGTCCCCAGTGTGGGGCGTGCAGGAGGCAGCCGATGGATGGTTCTCTCTCATCATTGATGTTTCTCTCTCTCTCTTTCTCCCTCTCCCTTCCTCTCTGAAATCAATAAACATCCTATATAATAAAACATAGGTGGCATCGCGTGACGCCCTCACGTGACATCATCACAAGATGACCACAGCGACGTTGTCACAAGATAGCCACCACAAGATGGCCAGCAGGGGAGGGCAGTTGGGGGCCATCAGGCCGGCAGGGGAGGGCAGTTGGGGGCCATCAGGCAGGTAGGGGAGGGCAGTTGGGGGCCATCAGGCAGGCAGGCAGGTGAGCGATTAGGAGCCAGCAGTCCCAGATTGTGAGAGGGATATCCAACTGCCGGTTTAGGCCTGATGGGATTGGACCTAAACCAGCAGTCGGACATCCCCCAAGGGGTCCCAGATTGGAGAGGGTGCAGGCTGGGCTGAGGGACACCCCCGCCCCCCATGCACGAATTTTGTGCACTGGGCCTCTAGTATATTTATAGAAGCACTTTGGAGAGCTGGGGGGGCCGCATGGCCTGTGGGCGGAGGGGCAGCCCGGTGCCCACCTTCCTCCTGTAGTACAGGTTGATGGCTTGAGCCGACTTGCTGAGGGACTGCTGCTTGGCGCGCAGCTTCCACGCCGGGGGCTGGCAGTCGTGGCCGGCCACGCTGCGGAGCACCGTCAGGCCCTTCTCCATCGGGTTGAGCAGCAGGTTCTGCCCCGGAGGCCTCCCGGATCCCACGGGCAGCACCGGGGGGAGGGCCGAGGGCGGGGCCGCATCGTCTGCTGTCCGACAGAGCAGCGCGGGGGTGCCCCGCGTCCGAGACAGGGCGGCGAGGCGGGCGGGGACCCGGGGACCTAACTAACACGAGGCCGCTTCCAAAGCTCTGCGTCCTGTGGGATCCTGGGAGCAGAGTGTGGCATCACAGATGTCTCCATGGAAACAGCAGTCATTGTCTTAATGTCCCCAGCGCCTTGGGAGCTTTCTGTCGGGCGGGGACGTGGAGCCGCTCCGCTGGGCCTCAGGGTGCTCGGAGCAGCGAGAAGGGCCCCGGCATCGGTGGCCTTTCTTCTGCTTTTGTTTGTTTTTTTAAAAAATATGTTTTTATTGATTTCAGAGAGGAAGGGGGAGGGAGAGAGAGGCATCAGTGATGAGAGAGAACCATCCACCGGCTGCCTCCCGCATGCTCCCCACTGGGGATGGAGCCCACAACCCGGGCCTGTGCCCTGACCGGGAATCGAACTGTGACCTCCTGGTTCCTAGGTCGATGCTCAGCCCCTGAGCCACGTCGGCCGGGCTCCTGGGGTTTTTATTTTGTTTGTTTGTCTGTTTTCCCATCATCAATAATTCACCTCATTTAAACCTGACACTGGCTCAGGGGCTCTGACATGGACACAGACGCCCTGGGTTCAAATCCACAGTTTGGAGCATGTGATGTCATTCTTTTTAAAAAATGGACGCGGACCCCTGGCTGGCGGCTGCGGCCTAGGGAAACGCTCACTGTGGTTTGATTAAAACCTCGCTATCCGGCTCCTTGTTTGTTGTTGTTAAGCCTCACCCAGGGGCATTTTTCCATTGATTTTTTAGGGAGAGTGGAAGGGAGAGGGAGAGACAGAGAGAGAAACATCGATGTGAGAGAGACACATTGATTGATCGCCTCCCGCACGCCCCTAACCAGGGCCGGGGATGAGCCTGTGGCCGAGGTCCGTGCCCTTGACCGGAATCACACCCTGGACCCTTCAGTCCATGGACCGACATGCTAGTCACTGAGTCACCCTGGCTTGGGCCACTGTCCCGGACACTTGATGCACAGGCCTTGGGCTCACAGAGGACGTTAGGAAGTGGCCTTGGCCCGGCTGGTGTGGCTCAGTGGATAGCCCGTCGGCCCGTGGACTGAAGGGTCCTGGGTTCCGTTGTGGTCAAGGGCACATGCCTAGGTTGCGAGCTCCACCCCCAGTGGGGGGCGTGCGGCTGATCAGTGATTCTTGTCATGGGTGTTTCTATCCCTCTCCCTCTCCCTTCCGCTCTGAAATCAATGAAAACATTAAGAAAAAAGAAGTGGCCTGTTGAGCCTCTGCATCAGGCTGGTTTCTTTGTGGCCGTTTCATGGTTTTAAAGCTGCAGTTTAAAAACAAAAGCAAAAGGAACAGCAGGCATACACGGCCCTCGGCGTGTGGTTACATTTACGTAAAATGGCCAGAGCAGGGAAGCCTGGGGGGGGGGGGGCGGGGGGGGGGGTGGGGGCTGGGAGAGGGAGGGCGGAGGGGTGCTCATGGGGGTGAGGGGGCTGGGAGAGGGAGGGCGGAGGGGTGCTCATGGGGGTGAGGGGGCTGGGAGATGGAGGGTGGAGGGGTGCTCATGGGGGTGAAGGGGGCTGGGAGAGGGAGGGTGGGAGGGGTGCTCATGGGGGTGGGGGGCTGGGAGATGGAGGGTGGAGGGGTGCTCATGGGCAGGTCCCTTTGGGGGGACCAGATAGTGGTGACTGCTGCCTGTAGGGTCCATTGCTACCTGCCACTGATGCCACACTCTAAAATGGTGACTTTTATCTTAATAAAGAAGCTACAGTTGTCAAAGTATTCCATCCACCTACGTTATACATTTTGCTTTTAACAGTTTTTCTAAGAAGAGAAGCGGCCTTTGTGTGATCAGAGGCTGGCCAGGGGGAGGGGACACGGGAGGTTGGCGAGCAGGCCCCGCCCCTGATCAGGGTGTGGGGGCCAATCAGGGTGGGGCCGGTTCGGAGGCCTGGCCCTGGGTGGTTGGTGTGCGGGCCCCGCCCTGTGATCAAACTCAGGTGGAACTCCCAGTTGCGGGGACAATTTGCATGTTACCCTTCTATTATATAGGAGGATATGTGTATGTTTACATTGATTTCAGAGAGGAAGAGAGAGGGAGAGAGAGAAGCATCCATGATGAGAGAGAATCATGGATCAGCTGCCTCCTGCACACCCCACACTGGGGATCGAGCCTGCAACCCTCGCACATGACCGGGGATCGAACCGTGACCTCTTGGTTCCCACTGGGCCACACTGGCTGGCCCACTGAGCACCTCCGTGGGCAGGTGGTGGCTCCTGCTCTGGGGTGTCCTCCCGGACACGTGCTGAGTTGCCTGCACTCATGAAGGATGTTTGAGTGAAACTGACCAGAAAACATGCAAATTCACACACCGTGTTCTTCCTGATCTATGCGAGCCCGCATCCAGCTCCCTTTCCCCGGACGGACGGACGGATGGACACATGTGTCCCCGGCCGCTCAGCACTCCCGCTGGGATGCGGGGAGAATTCGTGGCCGCCTTCCCGAGATCGTGCGACACACCGGACTCGGGCACCGGCCGCTCGGCGAGGCAGCGCTCCAGGGAAGTGCGGGTGCGTTGGGGGGACCGGAAAGGCGCGTGGGGACCGCTCAGCCACGCGCACCGCAGCAGGATTCGCCCGGCGGAGGGAGCGGCCATGCCCGTGGGCAGACGGTGGAGGAGGAACACGCAGGGCACGTGCACAGGGAGGGCGGCTCAGCCTTGACGGAGGAAAACTCCGGCCGCCGGCGGGGCTCAGGGGCTGAGCGTCCACCTACCATCGAGGAGGTCACCGTGCGGTTCCGGTCGGGGCACAGGCCGGGGTGCGGGCTCCATCCCCGGTGGGGGGCCTGCAGGAGGCGGGTGGTCCGTAATCCTCTCTCATCATGGATGTTTCTCTCTCTCTCCCTCCCGCTTCCTCTCTGACATCAAAAATGACATTTAAAAATAAGTAAAAGGCAGGGCCCTGCGACGCCCGCCACAGCGGGACGAACCGTGAGGACTCGGTGACGGAGGTCAGACCCGAAAGGGCAAACGCTGTGACTCCAGAGCCCGGAGGCCCGAGCAGCCAGCCTGGGGGGGCTCCCACCGCACGGAGGGGGTGTGCTCCCCACGGCGCCCCACGGGACGTCCCTAAAGCCGAGAGCCGGCCTCACGGGCTGGGGAGAGCGTGGCCGGGAGGCCGGACGCGGGCGGAGCCCCGGTCACCCCGGGAGGTGGGCTGGCTTCGCGGGCCCGGCCCCGGGCCTTCTTGTCCGGGGTCAGTCGCGTGACGGGGACACGGGAGAGGCCCACCTGGGTGCCGGCCGCGTGGGGCTGCCGTCCCCCTCGCCGGCGGGAGCCCGCGTGGCTCGGGTCAGATTGACTCGGGAGAGACAGTCACCGGGACACGTGTTTTATTGTCACAGAAACACAGTCCGCACCGACACGCCGCTACACACCGCGTCCCCCGCGGGACCGCACCGGGCGCACCTCCCCGGGCGGGGCCTTGGCCTGCTCCCCGCAGCCGCCTTCACAGCGAGGCCTTTTCTCCGCTAGCGGGACGGCGCCGGACCGACCGGGACAGAGGCGTGTTTGTGTGGCGACAAGTTACACCACGTCCCCGCCTGTCCCTGGTCCGTGCTGGGGACCTTCCCGGCAGCGCAGCCCTGGGGGCCGATGGGGACGCAGCCAGAGCCCGTCCTGCAGCCGCTGGAGCTGGGGGACGGGGTGGGGACGGGGTGGCGACGGGGTGGGGACGGGGTGGGGATGGGGTGGGCAGCTGACTGGGGCCTCCCGGCGTGGGCCCTGACGGGTGTCTGGCTGTCGGGAGGCAGGCGTCCTCGAGGTCTGGTGAGCAGCGTCCCTCCCGCCTCTTTGCTGGGCCTCAGTTTCCCCATCTGGGAAACGGCAGCAACACCTGCCGAGGGCCTTGTGAGTGTGAGAAGGGGCGGCGCCACGCCCAGCCCCCAGGGGCCCAGAGCCCAGAGGCTTCCACCGTGACTGCCACCTTGGACCTTCGATGGGAGATGCGGGCCGTGTTTTGGGGAGACTGCAGACCCCCAGCTGAGCACCTCCAGCTATTGGCAAAGCCCGGTGCCTGCCGGAGTGAGCTGTGCTGTTACCTGGGGCTCCCACCCCTGGCCGCCAGTCAGAGCCTGCAGGGGCCCTGACAACCCTGACATGTGGTCCGGGGGCCACGTGCAGGGAGGGGGTGGTGTGTGGGTCTGGGGCCACGTGCAGGAGGGGGTGGTGTGTGGATCGGGGGCCACGTGCAGGAGGGTGTGGTGTGTGGGTCGGGGGCCACGTGCAGGGAGGGGGTGGTGTGTGGGTCTGGGGCCACGTGCAGGGAGGGGTGGTGTGGGGGTCGGGGGCCGCGTGCAGGGAGGGGGTGGTGTGTGGGTCTGGGGCCACGTGCAGGGAGGGGGTGGTGTGTGGGTCTGGGGCCACGTGCAGGAGGGGGTGGTGTGTGGGTCTGGGGCCACGTGCAGGGAGGGGTGGTATGTAGTCCAGGGGCCATGTGCAGGAGGGGGTGGTGTGTGGTCCAGGGGCCACGTGCAGGGAGGGGTTGTGTGTGGTCCAGGGGCCACGTGCAGGGAGGGGGTGGTGTGTGGGTCTGGGGCCACGTGCAGGGAGGGGTGGTGTGTGGGTCTGGGGCCACGTGCAGGGAGGGGTGGTGTGTGGGTCTGGGGCCACGTGCAGGGAGGGGTGGTGTGTGGGTCTGGGGCCACGTGCAGGAGGGGTGGTGTGTGGGTCTGGGGCCACGTGCAGGGAGGGGTGGTATGTAGTCCAGGGGCCATGTGCAGGAGGGGGTGGTGTGTGGTCCAGGGGCCATGTGCAGGAGGGGGTGGTGTGTGGTCCAGGGGCCACGTGCAGGGAGGGGTTGTGTGTGGTCCAGGGGCCACGTGCAGAGGGGGTTGTGTGTGGTCCAGGGGCCATGTGCAGGAGGGGGTGGTGTGTGGTCCAGGGGCCACGTGCAGGGAGGGGTTGTGTGTGGTCCAGGGGCCACGTGCAGGGATGGGGGTGGTGTGTGGGTCTGGGGCCACGTGCAGGGAGGGTGGTGTGTGGGTCTGGGGCCACGTGCAGGGAGGGGTGGTGTGTGGGTCTGGGGCCACGTGCAGGGAGGGGTGGTGTGTGGGTCTGGGGCCACGTGCAGGAGGGGTGGTGTGTGGGTCTGGGGCCACGTGCAGGGAGGGTGGTATGTAGTCCAGGGGCCATGTGCAGGAGGGGTGGTGTGTGGTCCAGGGGCCACGTGCAGGGAGGGGGTTGTGTGTGGTCCAGGGGCCACGTGCAGGGAGGGGGGTGGTGTGTGGGCCTGGGGCCACGTGCAGGGAGGGGAGTGGTGTGTGGTCCAGGGGCCACGTGCAGGGAGGGGGTGGTGTGTGGGCCTGGGGCCACGTGCAGGGAGGGGAGTGGTGTGTGGGTCTGGGGCCACGTGCCGGGAGGGGGGTGTGTGGGTCTGGGGCCATGTGTAGGGAGGGGTGGGGGAGGGAGGAGTGTGGCCCAGGGGGCACCTGCAGGGAGGGGAGGGGGCCCCACTGTCTCACACCCAGGCACCAGGCGGAGGAGAAAGCTGCTTCTAACCCGGTGGAGGCCAGGATGCTTACGCCCCTGTGGTGAGGGCGCCTGGCCTGGAGGGGACCCTGAGGTCGGGTTTGGGGTGGAGGCCTGTGGCCTTGTTCACCGTCAGGAGAGCTCTGAGCCACTGGAGGTCTCCCCTCCCACACACCTCCCCCCCGCCCCCCAGACTTCCCCTGCGCCTGGAAACCTATAAGGAAATTGGCAGATGACACCCACCCCCCTTCCTCAGAGCAGACCCTGCACCTGAGGGAGCCGCCCTGGCTCCAGACCCGAGGGCGTCAGCTAGGAGTCCCAGCGACGAGCAAACCCAGGGCCACCAGGGCTGTGTCCACCTCCCCCACCTGGGGCCTCACCTGCTTCTGTGGAGCCATCAGTGACGGGGCACTGAGCCCGAGTGACCCGGCAAGGGACAGGGACCTGCTGACTGGGAAGCGCTGGACACCTGCCCCCAGCCGGGTCTCAGCTCAGCGTGCCTGCTGGTCAGGACCCCCCACCCCTGCCTGGAAGGGGAGCTGGCTCCATCCCTGCCCTGCAGCCCGGCTCCCAGCAGCCCCCATCCGGCGGAGGGACCCTCCTGTCAGGCTCCCTCCGGGGGGGAGGGGCTCTCCCTGCCCCAGCCTCCAACCTGCATGGTCATCCAGGGGAGGGGGTGCTGTTGGACAGGAGGGCTCCCCCCCACACCCCAGCGCCTCTGGGCGGCCTCTCCATCCAGCTTCAGCCCCTCAAGCCAGACCAGGGCCCTGGGGGGAGCCCCTCAGCCTCTAGCCCTGCGTGTTGCGAGGACCTGGGCCCCCTGGGCTGACTCCCACAGGGAATGTTAAAAGCGAGTTTCTTTAAGAAAGAAGGCCGATCCACCACGTAGACGGTACCGTTTTATCAAGCAGCGATGGCGCCCTGCCCGGAGGAGCCCGCCTTCCTCGTCTACTGATGGTCCCCGAGAGAGGAGGCTGTGGCCAGCGGTGCAGCAGGGCCTTGTGGGGGGGGGCAGCAGGTCCTTGGGGGGGGCAGCAGGTCCTTGGGGGGGGCAGCAGGGCCTTGGGGGGGGCAGCAGGGCCTTGGGGGGAAGCAGGGCCTTGGGGGTGCCCCCCCTGCCAGGAGCTCCCTGGGTCCCCAGGAGGGACCGTGCGCTTGGCAATGCCCCCTCCCAGCTTCGCCAAGTCCAGCGAGAGTCTGGCCTGCGTGGGGGCAGGAGGTGGCGGGCAGCTGAGTGGGGGTGGGACGAGCAGTCAAGTGTGCGAGGGGCGGGGCTGACCCTCGAGTCCAGCGAGGGCCCCAGCCTGGGACACTGTCTGGAGAACCTCCTGGAAAGAAATGCTTTAGACACAACCCTGCCGTGGTGGCTCCGGGGCAGGGACCCGGAGACTGTGTGGCCGTCCATCCGTCCATCCGCGGGGCTCCTTTGATCTCTAAGGACCTCTCTCTGCGGAGCCCGGAGGAGGCGGCCGGCCGTTCCGGCATCGCTGGCTCCGCACACCCTCCGCGCACAGCCCACGGCGCAGGGCGCACGGCCCACGGGCGGCCTCTCCCGGGCTCTGGAGGCTGCGCCTGCTTTGTCCCGGGCTCGGCCCCAGGTCCGGCCTCCCGGGGCAGATTTTGAGCAGCAGGAGGAGACAAAGCCAGGCTTCTCCGCCTCGCTCGGCAGAGGCCCCGCGCGCTCTCCGCGGGCCCCGGGCGCGCCCTCGCCGGTCAGTTGGCCTCCGCCTCCGCGAGCTCCTCCTTGATGGACTGTCTCCGCGCCTTGCAGTCCGGCAGGTCGAAGCCGAAGTCCGCCCACTCGTCGGGCGCCGCGCCCGCGCCGGGGCCGCGGTTGGGGATGGTGATGGTGTGGCGCACGCGGAAGTGCACCGCCTCCATGACGCGCTGGCGCGGCAGCTCCCCGGCCCCGCCGAGGGCGAAGGCGGCCGCGTTGCTGCTGGAGCGGATCAGCGGCTGCGCCCCGCAGTCGTGGCTCTGCTTCAGGTCCTGCAGGCCCCTCCAGATGGTCAGCCGGAACTGCTCCGGGATCTCCAGGGCGCCCAGTTCCTGCGAGAGCGGCGGGGGCGCGGCCTGGTCGGAGGCGGAGCCGCAGGCCCTGCCCATCCCCTCCCAGCGCGCCCTCTGCCTGGGGACCCCCTCCTCCTGCAGCGCCCCCAGGACCAGGAGGGTGGCCAGGGACCCCCTGACCTGCAGGGCCCCCAGGACCAGGAGGGACGAGGGACCCCCTGACCTGCAGGACCCCCAGGACCAGGAGGGAGGCCAGGGACCCCCTGACCTGCAGCGCACCCAGGACCAGAAGGGAGGCCAGGGACCCCCTGACCTGCAGCGCCCCCAGGACCAGAAGGGAGGCCAAGGACCCCCTGTCCTAAAGGGCCCCAGACGCCCTCGAACTTGACAGTGGGGCGCAATAGAGCAGCTCTGCAAGGCCCACAGGGACCGGAGTCTGGGCCCCCACTCCCTCCCCTGCGGGGGGCCTGGACACACCCTGTTTTGGGGGCCCTGACAGAGGTGGCAGGAGAGCTAAGGGGTGAGGCATGTGCTAGGACGGAGCGTGTGGTCACTGCTGAGCTGTGCACGGCCTGGGGCCCATCTACAATCAGCGTGACCAATGCGCGGGGCCCTGGAGGACCTCCTGGCTCCCGGCCCCTGAGACCACGGCTGAGCACTGGGTCTCTGCCCCCCCCCACCCCTGCCTGCTCATCATGCCGGGAGGGCCAACACTGCAGGCCCAGCGGCGGGGCGCCAGGGACGTGAGTGGACACACAGGCTGCTGACAGGGCCGCCCTCCGAGCGAATGGCCCGGTCCCTCTGACAAACCCCGGGCCTGGCCTGTGGCTCCAGCGGCCACAGCCGAGCCTCCTGGGCCTCAGCCTGCCCTTCCCTTGGCTAAAGCGCCTTCCGGCCCGGCGCCCAGAGCAGGCAGTCCTTCGTGGTTTAGGAGAAACTCGAGGCCGGCTTTGGGGTTAGTCCGTCTGTGCTGAGCTCAGCATGCCGGCAGCCCTGAGGGCCCGCATTCCCGTGTGCGGGGCGCTGATGCTGACCAGCGCCCAGGTCCCCCGGCCTTTCCCTTCTGAAACTCTAAGCCCTAGAGACAGCTCCTCTTCCCCAAACCAGGATAGCCTGGCAGAGGGGCCAGTGATCTCCAGTTGCACCACCCCCAGGCTACCCTGTGCCACCCCAGCCCACCCTGTGCCACCCAAGCCTACCCTGTGCCACCCCCAGCCCACCCCTGTGCTACCCCCAGCCCACCCTGTGCCACCCCAGCCCACCCTGTGCCACCCCAGCCTACCCTGTGCCACCCCAGCCCCCGCCTGCACAGCCAGA
The DNA here is from genome assembly GCA_036010255.1 of Myotis pilosus. Classification (NCBI taxonomy): domain Eukaryota; kingdom Metazoa; phylum Chordata; class Mammalia; order Chiroptera; family Vespertilionidae; genus Myotis; species Myotis pilosus. The sequence goes on from JASKON010000010.1 coordinate 78,151,722, forward strand.
CTTGCCTACGCTCCTGAGTGGACTTCAGCCAAAGGCAGAGGTGGGGATATGGACCGATTTGGGGAAAAGGTTTCCCAAATTTCACAGCCCCCCTCCCCACACTTGAAGAACAGGAACTGGCCAGAGCCCACCCCAGAGGGAGGTGAGAGCCCTCTGCGGCCAGGGGACCGGGCGGGCGGGCGGTACCTCCAGCGTCAGGTTCTGCAGCTGGTAGATGCTGTGCACGCCGTGGGAGGTGAAACGCTCGATGCAGTTGGGACAGCCCAGGCCTGTGAGAAAACTGCAGAGAGAACCCGCCTGGCTGGGTGGGCACTGCCCCTCCAGGCGACTCCTGGGCACCCCACCGGCCACCCTGCCACGCGGCCACCGCGTCATGGCCGTGCTCCCCTAGGGCACAGCCTCCAAGGGAACCCCAGCTTTTGTGGGGGACCCACTCCCCACAGTTCTCTGCCTCTGCCTGCTCTCCACACGGCAGAGGGACTGACACACGGACGGTGGGCAGCACGCAGAGGCCGGCCCAGGCCCAGGCCCGTGGACCAGGAGCCATGAAGGGGCAGGGCCAGTGGGTTAGTGTCAGGGCCCAGCAGCGGCCCACATACCTGACCAGGCTGGGGTCAGCGTGGTAGGAGGGAGGCGGGGTGCAGTGGGACCCCGAGACCATGGGCTGGGAGCCGTGGCTGCCGTTCATCTCGCCGTTGGCCGGCAGGGCGTGGCCGTGGCTGTTGAGGATCCCGGGGCCTGGCGGGAGGCGGGGGCCTGTCTGAGGCGAGGCACAGCCTCCCCGGAGCAGGACCGGGCCGAGGGGCTCCCGTGGCCAGAGCTGCTGTGGGAGGGCCCCCGTGTGGGCCCTGAGCTGGGCGGAAGCGTCCTGTCCGGAGCCAGGCCAACCCTTGGGCCTCCCCAACCCACCCGGGGCCCCACCACCCAGCGACTCACCCATGGGCCCCAGGTTGGGCCCAGCCGCAGAGCTGTGTGGGGGCGGCTGGCCCACCAGCTGGTTGACCGAGGGCAGCTTGCTGACGCCCCCGTGGGGTTTGTTCACGGGCGAGAGGACCGGCCCGTAGGAGGGAGGCTGCAGGTGGCTCCTGCTCGGAAAGTGACAACCGTGTGGGCCAGGGCTCAGGCCACTGCTTGCCCATCAGTCACCTCTGCCCCTGCCAAGGGGGGGTGGGAACCCTGACCCCTGACCCCGAGCAGAGGGTCAGAGATACCTCCCTCCTCACCCAGCCTGCCCAGGACGAGGTGCCTGCTCACGGGCCCAGGCCGCGGGGAGGGAGGTGGGGCGGCTCCTGCCACTGGAGTCGCCCTCGGTGTTGGTGGGTTGGCGCTGCTCTGACCACCCCTCCTCACCCTCCAGGCAGCAGGCATTCAGGGTGCCCCTTGGTGGGAGAGAAATCAGTGCCGGCCGTGGCCACTGCAGTTAGGGAAGGCTTCCTGGAGGAGGGGATGCCAAGCGGGGCCTCGCTGCCTGTGCAGAGGTCGCAGTTCGGGAGGGATGTCTGGCCACGGGCAGCGCCCCGCCCCCCCGCGGAGGTGGCACTCACGGCCGCTGCAGGAGCTGCTGCTGCTGCCGGTAGGAGTCCACCACCTGCTGGGGCACCAGCTCCATCAGCTCCAGGCTCTCCTTCACCTTCATCAGGATCTCGAAGTTCTCCCGGCCCCGCACCTGCGGCGGGAGGCAGCTTTTGCCCAGGAGCCCGGGCGCCTCGGACCCTCAGGCCCTCCTCCCTCCTTCCCAGGAGGGTGGGCAGGTGTCCTCTGTCCACACAGCCACGCCCCTCCCCTGCCCCCTCCCCTTCACCCCACCTCTCTCCACCCCTCCCAGCGCTCAGCACACTCGGGGTTCAGGGGCAAAGAACTCAGCGAATAGGGGGCTTTAGAAGAAGGGACTCCTTCTTGACTCAAAAGTGAAAAGCTCGCCTAACGGAAGGCCGGTCCTAGCCCAGCACGTGGTGACCTAACCCGCCAACTGGACGGTTCAGATCACGGGATACTTGTGTCGCCGTGGGTGACAGTGAGCAGCCTTCCAGACCTAGACTGGGGGGCAGGGAGGGTTCCTAATGCCCGCCCCCTTCCCCCGCCCCCAGGAGCTGCGTCATCCACAGGCTGACTCCAAGCTTGGAGCTGCGGGCGCAGACCCTCACTTGGCAGAGTCCGCTCTCCCTGCGTCCGCCCGTCTGCTCTCCCCTCATGCCCCTGCCACCTGCAGAGCCCGGTCTCAGCTCTCAGGGTGACAGGCCGCTCCGGGCTGCCCGGTGGCCCCAGCGTCTGCCCCGCCGCCAGCCTGGGCTCCGCAGGCCGGACACTCACGTGCATGTAGTACATGTCCTCGTCCCCGTGCCGCCTCTTCTTGGCGCCGGTGCCCAGGGCGGGGACCGAGGAGGGGCTCTGCTTGAAGGCTGGAGGGCGGGCGGGGAGGAGGCACGACAATGCAGACCCAGCCAATGGGACCCCCGCCCCGCCCATGCTGGATGGAGCTGGACCCCGGCGGCCACGAGGGGGCTGGCTCTGCCCTGGACACAGGCTCACGACGCCCCTGCCTGCATCTCACCCGGGGGTGGCCGCACTAACACGGGTGGCCCCCCCGCCCGCCCCGGGCCCCTGGCCGGAGCCCTGCTCACCGCGCTTGCTGGCGGCCCCGCTCTTGGCCGCGCTCTCGTTCAGCGCCTGCTGCTCCCGGTAGTGGTCCTCGTCGGCCTTGCGGTCTCGGCCGGGACACGCACAGATGCGGCCCTCGAAGGACCGGCGGCCCAGCACCTGGCCTCTGCCGGGGAGCAGCCGGGACTGTGAGCTCCAGGCCCCAGCCTGCCCGCCCTCCCCGCCCAGCTCGGACTGTGAGGGGCCAAGGGGTCGGGACTGAGTGACCCACTGCCCTCCCCAGGCCCAGCTCTGTTCCAGCAGCCCCGGAGGCCCTCCCTCCCCGCGCACCCTCTGCGGCGCCTGTCCACCCCCTCGGGCCCACCTCTTCTGCCTCCCTGTACCCCCCCCCCCCGCCGCCCCCGTGTGCTCACTCGCGGTTCTCCAGGGTGATGATGACGAGGATGGGCCGGCGGTTCATGCCCCCCACGCAGCTGCTGTTGCACATAAAGTTGTACAGGATGGTGGTGAACTCCGTCCCCACCTACAGGGGCGGGGCAAGGGCTCAGTGTCAGCACGTGGGCCCCACCCACTGAGGTGGGGACTCCTGGCCTTCAATGCACCATCCCTCACAGCTGGTCCTGGCCCTGGGGAGGCTTGGGGAAGGGGGGCATGTTCTGTGGTCCTTTGTCATCGACCCCCCCATCCATCCACCCACCCATTCATCCACCCATCCACCTATCCATCCATCCATCCACCCATCATCATCTATCCATTCATCATCCATCCGTCCACCCACCCATCCACCCATCCATCATCATCTATCCATTCATCATCCATCCATCCATCATCCATCCACCCACCCTCCATCCATCCATCCGTCCATCCATCCACTCATCTATCCATCCATCGACTCATCCATCCATCTATCCATCCATCATCCATTTATGCATCCTTCCTTCCTCCCATCCATTCACCCTCTATCCACCCATCCACTCATCCATCCATGCATCCTTCCTTCCTCCCATCCATTCACCCTCTATCCACCCATCCACTCATCCATCCACCCACCCATTCATCCACCCATCCACCTATCCATCCATCCACCCATCCATCATCATCTATCCATTCATCATCCATCCATCCGTCCACCCATCCACTCATCCATCCATCCATCCATCCATCCATGCATTCTTCCATCCATCCATCCATCCATCCATCCACTAATCTGTCCATCCATCTACTCATCCATCCATTTATCTATCCATCATCCATTTATGCATCCTTCCTTCCTTTCATCCATTCACCCTCTATCCATCCATCTACCCATCCACTCATCCATCCATCCATCCATCCACCCACTCACCCATCCTTCCATCCATCCATCCATCCATCCATCCATCATCCATCCACCCATCCATCATCCATCCATGCATCCACCCTTCCATCCCTCCCTCCCCCATCCATGCAACTATTCACTCAATGCCAAGCAGTGTGCTGGCTCCAGGTACCAAATGAGCTCCCACCTGGCCAAGAGGCACAGAGTGCTAAGGTCTGGTTGCCTGACCATCGCTCCTGGCACAGGTTGGAGGTCAAGTCCTGGAGGCTGGGTGCGAGTGGGCACAGGTGTGTATGTGCACGGTGTGGGCTCTCCTGGGCACAAGGGTGCCCTGCACTGCCGGGCAGACCCCCGGCCCCAGCACACACCGCCTAACGGAAGCGGACACACAGGCTGCTGACAGGGAGTGTGTGGAGGATTGAGACTTGAACCCAGAACTCCTGACCATGCGGCAACACAAAATGGGAGGTTGTCATGGTTTCCCGGCTCAGAATATAACCGCCAGTCACCGGCTTAGGAAAACCGAGCCTTTCACAGAACAGCCAGCAGGGGGCAGGAGAGCCCTGCTGTCCAGGCCAGGCCAGCCCTGGCTGGTGAAGGTGGGGCTGGGGTGAAGGGGAGAGCGGGCAGGGCAATCACACCCAACCTGGGCCCTGGGCCCACGAAGCTAAGTGCTGCTCTTAGGCCTGGGAGGCGTGCGGGGGGGCGGGGGGTGAAGGGGGGCGGGCAGGGACAGCTTTGAGGGTCTCGGCTGGTTTCAGAAGCAGGTAGAGGAAAGGAGGGCTCACTGTCCACCCCGTCCTGGCCCCCATCCCACCATTACCCTCGGCCTCTCCACCCCCACTTTTCTCCACCCCCAGCTTTTCATCCCAGCCAGGCCCTACATCGGCTTCAAAATGGCACCCCCAGGACCGCTGCCTCCAGGTCAAGGTCCGACCCCCCAGGGTCTCTGCATCCTGCCCATCTCTTGCAGCCCCCGCCCCACCTTCCAGCGGTCACCCCTCATCTCTTCAGGCCCCACAGGTGCTGTACCCCTGATTGGGGTCTCTCCTATCCCCCTGCCCTCCCACTGTGCCCAACGCACCCCTGTCCTCCGGCCTCGGACCTTCCACCCTCAGTCCTGTGTGTGGGAACAGACAGGTGGGAAGAGGAGAGAGGTGGGCTCAGTGGTGGAGATCGATCTATGAACCAGGAGGTCACGGTTCGACTCCCAGTCAGGGCACAGGCCCAGGAGTGGATTCCATCCCTAGTGGAGGGCGGGCAGGGGGCAGCCGATCAATGATTCTCTCTCCTCATTGGTGTTTCTATCTCTCTCTCCCTCTCCCTTCCTCTCTGACATCAATAAAAATATATTTTTTTTTTAAAAAGGGGGACAGAGGAGGACTGAGCTCAGAGATCGTTAGCCACCCCTCCCCCCATAGATGGGGACCAGTGCCCAGAGCGGTCCGAGGGCAAGGGGGCCGCAGGAGCAGGACCTTGGGGTGAGGGAGGCGCTCGGTGCCAAGGACTTCACGTGGGTACACAGGACAAACGAGTCTGCCGGCTGAGGTGACCCTCAAGTCTCTGCCCCGCCCCCCTCAGGTGCCCGTGGCCCTGCCCACCTGCCCGGCCTACCTGGGGGGGTTCGTAGGGCACCACGACGCTCTGCCTGCCCGTGACAGGGTCTTCCACGTACTGTGAGAGGTTGTTGCCCTCCACGCGGATGAGGTGGCTGGCGGGGGCAGACTGTCCTGCCGGGAGGGGAACGTGGCCTCAGAGGTGCCCAGCGGGTCTGGCCGCCCCGGGCCAGGTGTGTCCCGCACTCAGCACCTCAGGGCCTGGCCCCTGGGCCTAGGGGGTGGGACGCAGGCCAGCAGCCCTGGTGCCCTGGGGGTGCCAGGCCCAGCAGCCCTGCCCGGCTCTGCTCAGGCACCTGCCCCTGGGGCCCCAGCCGGCCGAGCTGGGAGGAAATGGGGAGGACGCTGAGCCCGCTGTCAGCTCACCCCCCCCCACACACACACACACACACGGCCCTGCTGCTCCCGGGCACCGGGCTGGGGCTGGGGTCTCACCCTCGTTAAAATCCCGCCCGAGCTCGTGGTTGGGGCAGCGCTTCACGACCTCAGTCACGTGCTCCGCCTTCTTGTAGACGGGCATGGCGCGCACGGTGGTGCCCGGCGGCGGCGGCGAGGACACCTGGATCTGGATGGGGCACGTCTTGGCGATCTGGCAGTACAGCTTCTTCAGCAGCGGCGAGTACTGGACGGTGCGGGGCGGGGCGGAGGGGGGTGAGGCCACAGTCCCAGCTCCACACCCTCCCCAGGCTCTCTGAGGACGGGCTTTCTACGTGGACCCCACCCTGGGGAGACAGACCCCACTGGGCCCCTTTCTTGTATGAAGACAGTCGAGGTCAGGAAGGGAGCCGGAGCGGGGGAGAGTGGGGCTGGGAGGGGCCTGGGAGCCGGTCCGCCCAGTCTGCCCGCCTGGCTTTTCCTGCCGTGAACCTCTGTGTGCCAGGCCGCAGCACGGGTGGGCAGGAGTGACAGGGGTCTGTGGGGCCGCGGGCCTGGGCAGCCCCAGCACCGGGGGCACGAGAGGCCAGGGAGGGAGGCCACCGGGGCGCACCAGCCAGCCCTACGGGGGTGCAGCCGGGCTCCGAGCGCAGCTGAGTGACGTGCCCGTGGTCCCCCAACCCCCGCAGCCCCCAGACAGACCCGGGTCTGAGCCGCAGGGGCTCCCGCCTTAGGAGCCTGGTCCGGCCAGGAGGGCCATGAGGATGGGACCCGGGCCGCCCCCAGCCGAGCCCAGCTCCGGACACAAGCCCCCTGGAAGCTCGTGGGGGCGGGGCCCCAGTGGTGCTCCTGGGGTCTGGACTCCCGGTCACAGTCCCCGAAACGGGGACCTGCAGCAGCTGCCATGGCGCAGTCAGGGGGGCAGGGGGCGCTCGTGGTCACCCCACCCCAAGGAGGAGCGGGGAGCTGTCCCTGGTGCTGCAGGGCCCACAGGCGCCCGTCCCTCCCAGGGCTGGGCCGGCAAAAGCAGGGGCTGCCAGGGTGGCAGGGCCTCACCTGGGCAAGCCGCGGGTGGGCCAGGCGCAGGCAGAACGCGGGGAGCACCTCTCCCTCCCTCCCGCTGCGTCCTGGTGAGGTCACCGCCAACCCGAGGCCGGCCCGCTCCCCACAGGGCTCCCTGCCGCCTGCTCACCGGGCTCTTGGGCACACAGCTGCCTGCCCACCCAACAAGGGCCACGCGGCCCTGGTCCCCACACCTGGCGGCATCAGGGTGACATCGGCGGCCGGGGGTGGGCAGTGGGGGAGCCTAGAGGGCCAAGCCTGGGGTCGGGCCGGTGTGGCCCGCTGGAGCCCCCACCCGGGCGCCGGGTGCCCGTCCTCCCAGAGCTCCGGGCCTTGGGGGGGCGCTGAGGACACGGGGCAGAAAGGATAGGTCCCCACCGGCCTGTGGGAAAGGTCCCGTGGAGACACGCCCTCCCCGCCCGCCCTCCCGCCGCTCCTTCCCCGGAACCGCTAGATGGATGTGTTTCAACAGATTCGGAGCCGATAAAATCTTATTTATCTTCGGCTGTTGACACGGAGCCGCCCAGACTTGCCTGCTGTGGGGCGCGCATCCCCCACGCTGGCAGGAAATGCTGTGCCCACACGCTGGGGTATGCCCACCCTGCCCTCTCCGCGCCCCCCCTTTCCCTCCTCCGACCCCACCCCTCTCCCTGACCCCCAGTCCTCCAGGGGCCGGCCCGGCTGGGAGCTGAGGTCCCTCCGGCAGGGCTGACGGGGCCTGGGCAGAAGGCGGCGGTGGTGGGTGGTGGGCGAGGCACGGAGCTGTTAATTCCTGGCGCCCACTCCTCAGTAGCGAGGTGCCCAGCGCCCGCCGTGGGCAGGCTCGGGCAGGAGGCGAGTGGGGAGGTGATAATAACTTGTCTGTCATTTCCCAGGGACATGCAGCATCTTGCAAACCGCAAATACCGTTAACCAGCTCGGGCGAATCTGTTACAACAGATTCTGGAAGACCGGGCTGCGGGGGGTGGGGGGGCTGTTTTTTTAATGTTTTTTAGGGCCCACTTTTATCTGCTTTCTGTGCACGTGTGCGCCCGTGTTCAGAGCCACGCTTCTCTCCTCTCTGGAGCTGAGGCCCCTTTGAGGACCCCCCTCCCCAAGGCCCAGACCCTCTTGCCCTGGGACGCCCCATGGTTGCAGCACGCGGCCCACAGGGAGCCAGGCCACCAGCCCCCAAACCCACACTGGGGTCAGGGTCCCGTCTCTCCTTCCTGGTGAGGAGGGGCCTCCAAGGTGACATAAGCCAAGGACACTCGCTCCAGCCCCTCATGGGGCCTGTCACCCTGCACTTCCCGGTCCACTGCCCGCCTCACTCCCAGCCTCACTGCCCGCCTCACTCCCAGCCTCACTGCCCGCCTCACTCTCAGGCTCACTGCCAGCCTCACTGCCCAGCTCACTGCCAGCCTCACTCCCGGCTCACTCCCAGCCTCACTCCCAGCCTCACTCCCAGCCTCACTCGCAGCCTCACTGCCCAGCCTCACTCACAGCCTCACTCCCAGCCTCACTGCCAGCCTCACTGCCCGCCTCACTGCCAACCTCACTCCCGGCTCACTGCCCAGCTCACTCCCAGCCTCACTTGCCGGGAGCCGGTCCATCCTTGCTGTTTCAAGGGACCTGGCATATATGGCATACTGTTCTTAATATGTTTGCTCACCTTCTTGGCACTATGTGTTTTAACCAAGGTCACCTTTCTGAGAAAGGTTGTTTCCCCAGGTAGAGATTTTCCCCTGAAGTTAGGGAGGGAATAAAACCCCTTCACTAAGTGCCAGGCGGCTAATTAATCTCTTTAACTACGAACAATCATGCTTAAGCTACATAATCTTTACTCCCTGGAATGGAGATAAGAAACACCCTAACCTTTGGAATAGAGATTGATAGGATTGAATCAACTGGTATAAATACAGATGTAACAAGACAACAAGACATAGAACTTAGAAGAAAGAACCTACACAGAACTTAGAGACAGAAGAACTTCGCTGGAGAGAACATGGCAAAAGATCCTGGACAGAACCTGGCTACAGAACTTGGTTGGAGAACCTAGACAGAACCTGGCTGAAGAACCCGGCTACAGAACCTGGCGACCGAACCTGCCTGGAGAACCTAAACCGAACCTGGCTGGAGAACCTAGCGAGAGAACATGGCTACAGAACCTGGCTGGAGAACCTGGAGAACCTGGCTGGAGAACCTAGCAAGAGAACATGGACACAGAACTTGGCTGGAGATTATGGCTAGAGGTCCTGGCAAGGCTGCTGATCAACTGAACGCTGTCTCCGTGTCATTCCTTCTTCGCCGACTCTGTCCACTCCTATGGGGAACCCCTGGACCTGCTCGGGCTGGACCCCGGCACTCACTGTCAGCTCTCTGTCTCACGCAGCGGGAGCTGTAGGGTGGGCTCTGACAGGGGCCAGGAGGCTGGGACAGGGTCACAGGGTACCACCAGCCTTGAGAGGAGGCGGGGCCACCTGCGACAACCACCCAGCCTGCTTCAGAGCTCGCACAAGGCAGCCCACAGGCAGCGCCCGAAGTGACCGGGGCCGGTGGCTGGGGCCTGCAGGGACCCCTGTCACCTGTAGAGCCAGGCCTGGCCCCGGACATGCCAGCTCACAAAGGCTGCTGTGATCTCCAGGACGGGGCTGGGAGGGGACATGCTGACACCCCCCACACAGGCTGACAGCCGGGTCCCCTCACCAGAGCCCAGAGGAGGGTCAGTGGGACACAAACACACAGGCGCTGTCCAGGGGAGTCCACAGAGGCAGGGGCAGGAGCTGCCCATTGGGGAGAGGGAGCCTGGCAGCCTGACCCCAAATCCCCCCGCCAGATCCCCCGCCTCAGGGACCCTCAGGCCTGCTCATCCCGCTGGGCTCAGCCAGCAGCGACGCCTGGGATGCTCAGTGCTGGGCCAAGGTCTGGGGGGCGGGCAGCAGGCGACGCTGAGCTGACCCAGGAGAGAGGCCACGGCACCAGCAGGTCAGAGGCCACGTCAGAAGCCGGGGCAGCAGGAGACGGCCTGGCCCAGGGCGGGGGAGGGGCTGTGGTGGCCGCGGGTCTGGGCCTCTCTCTGTCCTTAGCCCAGTGGTTGGCAAACTGCGGCTCGCGAGCCACATGCGGCTCTTTGGCCCCTTGAGTGTGGCTCTTCCACAAAATACTGACTTCTGCGCACGGGCCACGAAGTTTCAATCGCACTGTACGTGTGCGCCCACACGTGGTATTTTGTGGAAGAGCCACACTCAAGGGGCCAAAGAGCCGCATGTGGCTCGCGTGCCGCAGTTTGCCGACCACGGCCTTAGCCTGTAGGCCAGGCACCTCCTCTGGCTTCCTCTGGGCCCCGAGGGGGACCGAGGGTGAGCAGGGTGTGTTCTGGGGCCTCGGGGAGAGGGCTGGGCTTGCGGAACTCCCACTGCACGGGCACACAGGGTGGCCGCGTCCCACAGGCTCAGCCAGGTCCAAAGAGGGGTCACTCTGCCCTCAGACTGCCTTCTGACCGCCAGCTGAGCGCCCACAGAGCTGCCCTGGCAGGCAGGCAGGCGCCCGCCCTCCCCGCCATGGGCCTCGTGGGCAAACGCCCTGGCAGGGACCCAGCAGGGGCTGTGGGCCAGGCCCCAGAGCTGCCCTGGGTGCGGAGGGGCCGGAGGCTGGTGGCCAGTGGCTCTGCCCGCTGCAGACCGGGCCCTCCCCTGCCGCCGGGCCCTCATTCCCACCTCGAACATGCTCCCTGGCTGGCCTGGCCTCGTCTGCCCTGGGGATTGGGAGGGTCGGCCCACCTGGGCAGGTGCTGGGGTCGGCGGGCACCTCTGCCTGCAGGACAGGCTCGGAGCCTCTGGCTGCAGCGCGCCATTCTGATCGCTGCTGGGCCCGGTGCCCGCTGGCACCACAGGGCCAGCTCCCTCCCGTGTCCTGCAGCTCCGGGGCTGGCGCTGGCCCAGGGCAGGTGCCTGTGGGAGAGGAAGGAGGGAGCCCGGCCATGGCGATGCCGTGGTCGGTGCTCAGGGCCCTCCCACCGCTGCCCCTCCTGCCCCGGAAGCTGTAGGGCAGTCCTTAGTTCAGGGCCCCCCTCTGTGCGGAAGCAGTAGATGAGCCCCACTCCCGGCCAGCGGGGGAGGCCCGGGGTCTCTGTGAGCCTGGGGACCCGCACGCCCCGGACCTGCGCGGTCCTTTCAGCTTTTCATTCCAGGTGGAGGCAGCCGAGGTTTTCGCTGAACCTCATCAGGGTCCCGGGAGCCCTGGGGCCAGCAGAGCTCCGGGTTCTAAATAGGGGGCCCCTGGCAGAGGGCCTGGCCACTGAGCCAGGTGCTGATGGGCCGGGTGTGGCCCCGCCTTCGCTGACAGGTGACCGTGAGCAGGGACCTGCCCTTTGAGCATCGGTGTCCTCATCCCTGTGGCACGGACCCATGACGTGGGGGCTCTTGGGAAACAAGACCCTGCAGCCCTAGCCGGTGTGGGTCAGTGGATAGAGCGTCGGCCTGCAGACCAAGGGGTCCCAGGTTCGATTGTCGTCAAGAGCATGGACCTTGGTTGCAGGCTCCTCCCCGGCCACTGCCCTGGTCAGGGCTCGTGCAGGAGGCAACCCATCGATGTGTCTCTCACCTCGATGTTTCTCTGTCCTTCCCTCTCTCCCACTCTCCCTGAAAATCAACGGGAAAATATCTTTGGGTTCAACAGCAACAACAAAAAGACCCAGCAAACAGATGTTTTTCCATCAGACCTCCGTTGTGCCGTGTCCCACCCGCAGCCCCCAAACTATGGGGCTGACGCCTGCCTCCCAGGGCGTCCCGTGTGTCCCCTGCCACAACCAGGGGGTGCGGGGGGCTGTAAGTTCTGTGACCCCCAGGCCCAGGGGCTCCCCAGCTGCCCGAGAGGCAGGGTGACCCCAACACAGGCCCCAAGCCGGGTCCTATCCCCGCCAGGGCCGCCTGCAGGGAGCCCGCGCCCACAGCGCCTCCAACTCGGGCGGGCGGGCGGCAGTCTCCCCTGAGAGCTCTCGTTCCCCTAATGACCCACGTTCGTCTCCACATGAACGGACGCTTCCCTTGGCTTCAAGTGCGCATAACCGCCGCCGGTGCCAGGAGGGATTAATTCCACGGGCGCATTCCACACGCCAGGGTAGCGCACTGGGGCGCGTCGTGTTGGGACACCTCCGCGCTTGCTTCCCGCCTGCAAACCTCCCAGCGGCTGGAACGTGTTCTCCCGAATCCAGCAGCGTTGACTCAGCCGCCTTCCACCCCGGAGTCCCGCAGCCGCAGCTTCCTGCCGCCTGCCACACGCTCCTCCTGGGTGGGAGTGCGGTGCTGCCCCAGGATGGACACACGCGCACACACACACACACACACACACACACACACACACACACACACGTGCACCAGGTCTGGGGCAGCTGGAGGTCACGTGAGGGCTGCTCCAGGTTGCCCCTCCCCCCCAAGGGGCCACACTGCAAAACCTCACCTCTGTGCCCCCGGCTGCCTGCCCTGCAGACTGTAGGCAGGACCCCTCGCCGCCCGGAGGTGGCCCAAGGCTGGGCGGGGTCTCCACCCTCCCAGGCTTCCGCCTGCCCTCAGAGCCCCGCCCGCATCTCAGCATCAGCTCAGAGGGGAGCAGGCAGAGGTGAGAGGGCTGGGCGGCGTCCGGACACCTCCCCCCACGGCTGCTCCTCCCTCTGCTCCTGTGACTCCTATGGCCTCTGTCCCCATCACGGCCAACCCGTGGGGAGTCCGGCGGAGGGTGTGGAACAGGGACGGACGCCTGGCTCCACCCTCCCCCGGTCCAAGACCCATCAGTGCCCAAGGGCTCCGTCGGTTCCGCAAACTTCCACAGTGTCTGTCTCCCCTCAGCCCAGATGCGCCCGAAACAGACAAGCCTCAGCCAGAACGGCTCAGAGCAGGTGCTCCCCCCCGCCCCCCGCACTGAGCAGCCCCCTCCACGGCCGAACTCCCACCTGGCCCTGCCCTGGCCCTGGCCCTGGTCCCTGTTAGCACAAGTTCCTTCTCCAGCTGCTGTTGCCTGAAACCACCTCCTCCCGGCCTTTGGCGGAGGGTGGGCTTGTCAGAACCCTGGGCAGCGGCCGGGAGAGGCCTGCGCACGTGTGCATGTGTCCATCTGCATGTGTGCACGGTGCTTGCATGTGTGTGCACCTCAGCGGTGTTTGCGTGTGGGCACACATGTGCATTGTTTGTCTTTGTGCACACACGCACATGCCTGTGAGCTGCGAGCTCCAGACCCCTGGTGCCTAAGGAACAGGCGTGAGACCCAAAGTCTCAAAGCCCGGCGGGTGGGGTGACCCGCGGCCCCCGGGGCCAGGCAGAGGCCCAAGGCCCGGTTCACAGCTGTGGCCCCCTGGGGCGGCGAGGGTGTTCCCTGCGCGGGAAGAGGAGTGAAGGCAGCAGTCAATCGGAATGGCACTTGAGAAAAATATGAGTTATCTATCAGTTACCAGCCGGCCGGCGTGGCACGGGGCCCGGGCAGCAAGTCCGGGCAGCGCCCGCTCAGCGAGCCCCCAGAGCTGTGAGCAGGCGGCCAGCCTGGCGGCCCTGCACTGTGCGTGGGCCTGCCCACCCCTCCCCGGGCCAGCGAGGGAGCCGTGGGGGGTCTGCTCCCTGAGGGCCGAGGTGCCAAAAATCTCATTACCGATGTTTGTCCCCCCACAGCCCCTGCACCGCTGAGGCCGGGGGTGGGGGCGGAGCGCCTGGGCCCGGCGGTGGCAGCAGCTCAGCTGCGAGAGCGGAGCCTCGAGCCCAGCAGGAGGGATGGGGTGACATCCTTGCGTGGGAGTCGGGGACAGGGGACGGGGATGGGGGACAGGGGCTGTCGCGCGGAGGTAGAGCAGAGGGCACAGGTTGCCTTGCCTGCTCCTGGTGTGGCTGGCGGGGCTGCCTCCATTCTGGGCGGACCACCCCTGAGGACACTTACTGCCGAGAGAATATGACCAAGCCATGCCCTCCAGGGGCCACTCGGCTGGCAGCGGATGACCAAGCCATGCCCTCCAGGGGCCACTCGGCTGGCAGCGGCGGTGGCGGCACCCAGGAGGGTGGCAGAGGCCCAGATGGGGAAGCAGCCAGCAGACGGGCAGCGCCTGTCCCCCCGGGGCCAGCACAGACCTCGCGGCCCTCCAAGCCGCACACACAGGAGACACCCTCCCGCATCCTCAGACAGCGGACAGGCAGGGAGCCAGCCCCCCAACCTCCGCTCCGCCCCGTTCCTGCCGGGACCCCAGGGACCAGTCGCTCAGGCCCTGATGGCAGAATGAGTGCGGGCGAGACCGGGACCCTGCCCCTCCCCGGGGAGAGAAGGGCTCAGGGAACAAGGGTGACCTCGGAAACGGAGGGGAGTGAATCTCTTGTTGCCAGAGGTGTGCAAGCGTGAGGATGCACGGGGGCCTCCAACCCTGGCTGCCCGTCACCCAGCCAGACCTCAGAGTTGGGGTGTGAGGACCAGGGCCCCAGGTAATAGAGAGCTGAGGCAGCCCTCTCTCGCCACCCCTGCCCGCCAAGGAGGTAAAAAGGAAGCCAGCTCCCCAGCTGCGCCTGCCCCGAGCCCCGCGCTGTGCGGCCCGGGCTCCCTCTCCTTCGGGCCTCGTCGCCCTCTCAGCAAGGAGCGTGGGAGAGACGATCTACAGGCCAGGAGCCGGGCACTGACGGCGCAGCGGGCCCTGCCCTCCAGCCCACGGCGGCCCTGGCGTCGGCCTGAGCCTCAGCTCAGTGAGGGGCTGGCCCCGGGGGAGGCCACAGCCCGAGCAGGGGCCAGAAACAGCCGCAGGGGGACCAGACCCGGGACTGGCCCCGCGGAGCCTGACCCAGGGTCCCTGTGGCCCCGCCCCACCGGCATCCTCTCCCCACCCCCGGGAGCGTGGGAAAACCACAGCCTCACCTCAGGGCAGTGGGTTCTTAAAGCGGCAGAGCATGGGGTCACCTGCTCACTGCTCCTGGGGGGCAGGACAGACACCCCGCGTAGACCTCCTGATCGGGTCCCCTTTCCAGGTGGTGTAAGCACGGCCTACTCCCTGGAGGAGGTGGCGCTGCCAGGTGTCCCCGGAATGGGTACCAGGGCCGGACTCACTCTCCCCCTTTTGGGGGGTGGACAGGAGACCCAGAGGGCCTTGCGGCTGCCTCTCCCACTGCTGCCCTGTGTGCCCTGCCCTCAGAGGGGGGCCTGAGGTCTGCCTGGGGGCTTGGCATCCCTGTTGGCAGGCAGCCCCTCCTGTCTTGGCCGCAATGTGGTAAGGAACTCAGGGCTGAGCACAGTCTCTGGCTCCCCAGGCTGGCACCCCCCTACCATCTGCACACTACAGGGAAGGTGCCTTCCCTCCCCGGGACTCAGTTTCCCTGGGTGAAAACGGGGCAATGGCAGGTTCTGTCTTGTGGGTTGCTGAGTGGTTTCACGCGTTCATGCAAACTCAGGCGCTCAGCCAGGGCCCAGCCGCGGGGTCAGGTGCGCGGGACGGTATCCGCGCTGGCTCACTCCCCCCGGGCAGACCTGGAGTCGAGGCAGCGGGTTCTCCTGATGTCCCTGCCTCACGGCCGTGCGTGGAGATGACAGCCCGGAGGCCGCACGCCCGGCAAAGCCCACATCCGCTCCCCGGTGCTGACCTCCCACTGCCCGGAGGAGGCGCCTCCATGCACCGGCCCGGTGGCTCCCGGCAGCAGAGCCGCATGCCCCCTGCCCACCCCGGACAGGTCCACACCAGAGCCCCCACCTCAGCACAGGAATGCCGGCCCGACAGCCTCCGCCCCATGGACCTCCCCGGGAGCCACATCCATGCCCCCTCCCCCCGCCCTCCGCCCCGGGCCCTGCGGAGGCTGGCCGGCTCTGGCCGCACGTCCGAGGGGTGGGCACACCCGCACTGCCCAGCCCCGAGACACGCCTCCCGCCGACGCTCCTCCCGTGGGGCGGCCCGGGCCAGGTGGGAACCGGTGTGGACAGCCGGACCGCAGGCACCCCGCTCGACCTCCCTCGCGCCAGGGACGTGTCTTCCACCGCCCCGCGCCCCCCAGATGCCCGCTGGGGGCGGGGCACTCACGGTCCAGGTGGCGGACTTGGCGGTGCTGGACTGCTGGAAGGTGACGTCGAAGTGGTGGGGGCCGGGGTAGTCAGCGTTGGAGGGGATGACGGGCGCGGGCGACATGGTGTCGAAGGTGGAGCTGGGCTGTGCGTACGGGGAGTGGGTGGGCACGCTGGCCGCGTGCTCCGCGGGGTAGGGGCTGGCCGGGGCTGCGCGGCCGCTCATCTGGTCCATGGTGCTGCTCATCAGATTGAACTGGGCCTGGCGGGAAGCGGAGGAGGGAGGGGGCCCACCGTCAGGCTGGAGAGCGCACCGTCCCGTCTGGGAGGTGTCCTGTTACAGCAGCCTTAAAGGGCCAGCCGCTCCGTCATCCCAAATATTTCCCCGGTCCCCCCCCCCCCCCCCCCCGACAGGTCACTACTTGTGTGGGGATAAACTGACATATTCACCTCACCCTCCCCTCCATCCGCTCCGGTGCCAGGCCCCTGGGCTCCCCGCACACCTGGAGGCAGCTGCCTGGGGGGTGGCCCAGCCCTGGCACCAGCCCTGCTGTCCTCCCTTCTGTCCCCTGTCACAGCTCACTTGGGAGACCCCAGCTCCCCGGGACCAGGCCGTCGGGGCCCCATCCTACAGGGTAGACACACCCGGGCTCTGGGGCAGGGGGGTGCCGGGGGGGGGTGCTGGGGAACAGGTTTGCACCCTGGGTCCGCATGCAGGAGGTGGGGCTGAGCCAAAGCCTCTCCCAGAGCCCCGAGAGCTGGGCTGCCTCCTGCGGGGACACCCGCCCCCCCCGCCCCCCCAGCCGTGTCTCCTGCTGGCAGTTCCCCGTGGGCACACCCTCTGCCCACCCACACCCGGGCCGGCTCCTCCCCAGGCTACACAGCGGGGAACAGGCTCCGAGCTCCTGTGGGTGTGGCCCTGGGCCACCCTCTGTGGGGTCCAGGGACCAGGGACGGGGCAGCCCCCTCCAGGAGCTTAAGGGCGAGGGAGGGGGCACTGCCCACGCCACAGTGCCTCAAATCCAGGGCCGATCCGATCCCCCCTGGTGGCCGGCAGGGAAGGCCCTCCCTGATCAGGAGGCCCCAAGCAGGCGATGCGGGACCAGTGGGCTGGCCAGGTGGCCTCCAACGCTGCCACAGCCCCGAGGCAGGCACTGTTAGTGTCTGCGTTTTACAAATGAGGAAACTGAGGCACGAGTGGCGGTGACGTGTGGGTGACAGAGTGGCCCTGGTGGGTGGCACGGGAGACCAGCCAGACGTCCATGGGGGGTGGAGCCAGAACCTCGGGGGTCAGTGGGGATGGGGAATTGTGGGGGCTTTTGTCGGGGTCTCCCTGCCTCCTCCAAGTGCAAAAACACACGCACGCCCGGGCTCAGCCCTCGCTGCACCCTGGCTCTCTCTGCCCCCAGGGGGATGGGGCTGCATGACCTGACCCCCTACTCCGACCGCCAAGAGCACCGCCCCACCTCCGAGTGCCCAGGACGAGGCCCTTGCAGCCCCAGCCCCTCCTGCCGGGAAGATGCTGCCCTGAAGCCTCTGACGGGGACTCAGGTGACGACAGAGGGAGGGCACAGGAGGCAGGGGTGCCCCGAGGCCACGACCCCGCGCCCCAGGCCAGGCCGCTGCCTTCCTCCTGACCCAGCTCCCTGACGGCCAGCCGCCACCCAGGTGGATCTTGAGCGGAGGACCCACCCCAGTGGGATGGGGGACTCCTGCAGGACCCACCTCCCACCTTGGCTGACAGTCCCACCCTCCCCCCACCCCCCCCTACCCCCGCTTGTAAACCATGGAGCCCACACCCGCCAGCAGGCAAATGGTGAACAAGCTACAGGCGGGCGTTCAGAGGAACCTTCTTTCTCCACCAGGAAAACGAACGACTGAGCGCCACATGCTGAGACCAGGAGGCAGCGCCAAGCCGCCAGGAAGAGGCAGCACCTTCGCTCAGGTGCAGGGCGGTCCCAGGGCCCGGGGGCGGGGGCGCCTCTGGCTGCGGGGGGATGGGGGGCTGATGGCTGAGGGGCGTGGTCTCCCTTGGGGGCGCTGGAACACCCTGAAACTCGCTGCAGGCTGGGTACCCAGACCCATGAACACACTAAAAGCACGAGTTGAAATAGGCCAACTGCGTGTCGCGTGAACCACAGCTCAACGCAGCCACTGAACACGGGGTGGAGGGCCGCCCTGCTCTCCCAGCCTGGCTGCCACGAGGGGACCACGGCGCCCCCCAAAGATGCAGCTGGGCCCCCGAGTGGGAGGGCGCGGCTCTGTGAGCCCGAGGTTTCTGTCCGCCCTGGGCGGCGGGCCCCGCAGGGACAGACACTCACTGAGCCACCCAGGCTGGGACGGCCCACTCGCAGCCACGGCCACACGGGCACGGTCAGCGCGGCCGGGGTGACGCGAGCCGTGTCGTGGGCGTGAGGGTACCCGGGGCCCAGGCCTCGGGGCCACGAAAGGACGTGAGCAACTCCCCTCCCCCGTGTCATGTTGAGGACACTCTGGGGCCAGCACGGCGGGTAATGAAGTACACGGTTTCCCCTGCGCTTCCTCCCTTCTGATGTGGCTGCGGGGGACACGGGGACACGGGGGACATGGGGACACAGGGACATGGGGACACAGGGACATGGGGACACGGGGACAGGAAGCGCTCATCCTGTTCCTGCTCCCAGCACCCTCTGTGCAGGGTGTAGTGCATTTCTCATTGCAAAGCAGTCACTCCAGAGGTGGGCTGGACAGGGGCTAGCAGGCGAGGGAAGGAAGAAGGAGAGAAGGAAGGAAGGAAGGAAGGAAGGAAGGAAGGAAGGAAGGAAGGAAGGAAGGAAGGACGGAGGGAGGGAGGGAGGGAGGGAGGGAGGGAAGGAAGGAGGGAGGGAGGGAAGGGAGGGAGGAAGGAAGGAAGGGAAGGAAGGAGGGAGGGAGGGAAGGGAGGGAGGCTGAAGCTGGGACAGGCCCCCCACATAGGAATGACCAGGACTGGGGACCAGGTGTGAGCTGGCCCCTCCCACTGGCACGAGGCTGAGAGCCTGGTGGGTCCTGGGTGGGGAGGGCAGGGGCCCCCGCCTGCCCCCGGCCCCCCCACGTCCCCATGCTCACCTCTCTCCAGGTGACCGGGAGGCCCTGCGGGGGGTGCTCTGGGCTTCGTGAGAGCTGCAGCCTCAGACGCGTCCCCGTGTCCCCGTGTCCCCGGGTGGGACACCCAGCGGGGGCTCCAGGCCCGGCGCCCGCCCCGGCCGCCTGTTCAGGAGACGAGGCCGCCCCACAACAGCCCTGTTCAGATTTTAACTTGTCCACATTCTTCACCCGCCTCGGTGCCAGGGCCTTAGTCACTAGCTTGACGGCTGATAGGATCTCCGCGCCCGGCAGCCCTGCAGCGGGAGTCGCAGGCAGGCAGGCGAGCGAGCACTCTCGCCCCGCAGCCCCGGGTCCCCTCCGCCCCCCTCTGCACCCCCCCCCCCCCCCCCCCGCACGCTGGCCCGTGGACGGGACAGGCTCAGCAGCACCTTGGGCCCTGGTGCCGGGCAGTGGGCCCTCCTCCCCAGGGGACAGACCACGCGTCCGGCTGAGCTCCGTCCGAGGGCACTGCCCCCTGTGGCCCTGCTTCCCCAGGGTGGCCTCTGCCCACACGCTGAGGTGGCACAGGTTTCCGTCCTGTTTGCTGTGTGGCCCTCCCACGGGGAGGTGTGGTTACGCATGGCTGCCCGTCCACAGGGGACCCCTGCATCCCCTTCCTCGCGACTGGGGGGCTGGGCGGGACCCCAGGTGGGGAGCCTCAGGCGGGGCAGGGTCCCTGCAGAGCCAGGAGCCCCACAGCCCGGTGAGACCCACTTGGCGGCAGGCAGGGACCTGGTGAAACCAGGACTTTCTTGGTTTGTTGTGTTTGCAGCGAGAACTCCACTCCGGAGAGTGGGCCGATTGGGACAGGCCTGGCCCGCGGCGCCCACATGTGCCTGCATGTGCTGCCAGGCTGCTGGGCCCGGCCCAGGAGGGCCGCGCGGAGAGGAGCGGGCGAAGCCGGGGTGGCCTCCCCGCAGGGACCTGGAGGGGCCGGCACCAGGCCTGCCTGAGGCCCGACAGCCATGGGCAGAGGCCCAGGAGGGGCCGGGCCGGTCAGGTCCTCGCTGCCTCCTGTGGAGCAGCCGAGGCCCCAGAGCCGCCTCCCCCAGGACCCGGGGCCCCTCCAGGCCGTCCCATCTGCCCTGCGGCCTGGTGCTCACAGCCGCCGCCAGGGGCCACGGCACCAGGTGCTCACCCAGGGCAGAGCCACGCAGATGGGGCTGAGCTTAGATCCGGCTTCAGCCAACGGTCTGCGGGGGACGGCGGGGCTGCTGCGTGGGGGGGGTGAGCCGAGGCTGCTCCCTGCACCCATGTGTCTGGGCAGTGCCCCTCCCCCTCCCCTCTCCCCCGCCCCCCTCATACCCCTCCACCCCTCCCCCATCTCCAGGAAGGGAGGGGGCTGGCCTCTGCCAAGGACTCCAGCCCCAGGGACTGAGGGTGCTGCCCCAGGAGCGGGGGAGGGGGGGGCGAGGCCCATCCCAGCTCCAACCCCACCCAGCCCTGCAGCTGTGCCCCCCGCCTGGGGTCTCCCCGACCCAGCGAGTCCACCTCGGACAGCGCACACATCCCGCCTCCTCTCGAAAAAGCCCGATGGCTGAGGCTGCAGATGAGGGAACTGGGGCTGGGCCCGCACACCCAGGAGCAGGTGGGAGACCCCGCCCCCAGTCCCCCACTCGGGGGACAGTCCCCGAGCTCCAGGCACGGGGAAGGATGAGTGAGACCCCAGAGCCCTGGCAAGATCACTTCCCACCTGTCCTGTTGCACCTAGCACCCCACTGGATGCTCAAAACTCGGGGGGAACGAAACAGACTCCAAACTCAGACCCCAAACCTCAAACAGACCCCAAACAGTGTGTGGACCCACCACGCCCACTCCTGCTCTGGGCGCCCGGGTCAGGCCACCTGCCTGTGCGGGTGAGGCGCCATCTGCACCCGCTGCTGCCCCGCCAGGCGCCCTCCCTCCCGGCCGGTTCTCCCGGGAGCTGCATGTGTACCAACCCCGAACGCGCTTCTCTATGGAGAGCGTGCAGATCGACTCACATGACTTGGGGGACGGAGCTGGAAAGTGAATTTTTTAGCGCCTGTGCCCCGAGGCCCTCCTGATGGCCCACTTCCAGCGTCCACGCCACTGCGGCAGCTCCCCCAGGACGTCCTGACGGCGAGATGGATGAGGGTTTCGGTGCCACCGCGGTGCCTGGGAGTGGCACCATTCTTCTAGGGGCCCAAGCAGGCCACGCTGCCAGCAGAGTCAAGTCATTCTGGGGTCACACTCCCAGGGAGCCGCTCCGATGGGCCCTCGGGGCCTTCGGAGGGGCCGTGTGTGACCCCAGGCCCAGAAGCACCAGCCGGTGGCCCGGGCACGACTCAGTGCAGGTCCCAGAGGTGGCTCCTGCTGACCCCCAGGCCGGGCACTGACTTGACAGAGAAAGCAGAGCGGCCGGGACGCTGGCGCCACTCCTGCCCCTGGACACACCCAGGAAGCGGAGTCCTGCACCTCTGGGCAGTGAGCACTGCCCCCCAGGGAGCCCCATTCCCAGCCGCCCTGGGCACTCCGTCTGCACCCGGGTCTTGGCTCGTACTGCTCCCCTCCTCACCGCCTCCCGGAAGCCCCCAGGCTTTCTCCATCGCCCGTGCTCCCGGGCTTGCTCTCCACTCCTCTGCGTGGAGCGGTGGCCCTTGTGACACAGCCCCTGGGGGCCATGCCCAGGATCACCCACAGCTGAGGACGGGCCAGCTGGGGCGCAGAGCCTGTGTGCAGAGCAGGGGGTGCGGGCCCCGCGGGCACAGCCCGGGGAGGGGGGGCAGCGGTCGAGGAAACGGGTTCCCGTTGCCTTTTGATGCGCCAGGAAAGGCCCGCGCTCGTTTGCATCGCTTCACGCTTCACGCTCTTTGAGTTTCCGCTGTTCCCTGGAGGCCCAGCCAGGCCCAGGCGGCCCTGAGCTCTGACCTCTGCTGGCAGCTTGGCCGCGGCAGGGCTGCGTGAGCGGGCACAGGATGCTCTGGTGGGTCAGGGTGTGCCCGGCCCTGCACACACGGGAAGGACGGAAGGGACTCAGTGAGGAACAGAAGTGGCAAAGCCACTGGAACAGCAGCAGGGACCTGTCCCGGGGGACAGCAGGCAGCGGGACGGGGACAAGACGGAATTCTAGAATCCCACCCCCCAGAGGGGAGGGGAGCAGCGTCCATGGGGGGCGGGGGGCGGGGTGGTGAGCTCCTCCCAGGCCCAGGGTCTGCTCTGGCTCAGCCGTCACACTAACCCTGATGTCGGAGGCGGAGGCGGGAGCAGGTCGTGACCCAGCAGGAGGCAGTCGCCTGGGCTCCTGCCAGGCTCCTGTCACTGTGACCTCAGCCAGGTCCCGGGGACCAGGCAGGGATCCCCGAGTGCCCAGAAGGGCAGTGGCTGCCAGTCGGGGCGTCAGAGCCCGCCCTCCTTCCAGAGACCGACCAAGGGGACTGGGGATGGTCAGAGCTTTGGGGGCGGCCCCATCTGGCGGATTGTCCTATGGCAGCCGCATGGCGCAGGGTGGGCACCCGGCTCCGGTCCCAAGCGCTCTGCCTGGAGCATGCAGGGAGGTCAGCCAGGGCGCCCCTCAGTGTCCGCTCTGACCCCCGCACCCCATGCTCCCGGGAGAGCACTGCGGCCAGACCTTTAACGGAGAAGGAAACTTCCCGCTCCCGAGCCGGTGCAGGCGTGCCCGGGCTTGGGCCGCCCCCCCCCCCCCGCTGCCCCCCGCCGCCCCCCGCGAGTCTGGCTGCGGCTCTGCTAACCCGGCCCTCGGAGCGGGACCTCCGTCCCAGTACTTCCCACCGCATCGCCGCGTCTGTGATTAAACGGATGGAAATGCTGACAAGACCCGGCCTGTGCCGCGCCGGCTCCCTCCCCTGAAAGCTGCGCACCCTCCGCTCTCACCCGGGCTGAGGCGAGCGCCCGGCCCATGCCAGCGCGTGTGGAACTTTCCACCCCTCGCACCCCCGAACGTGCGCCGGAGGCCCCGGCCCCCCAGGCATGTCTGCAGGAGTGAGGCTGAGCCAGGGCGCTCTGCCTGCCCCCACCTGCAGACAGCGCTGCTGGGACAGTGAGGACGGGTATCCAGGCCGGTGGCGTCTCAGGGGCGCCCCCAGGCTCCTCAGAGCTACTTACAAGTAGGCAAGAGGCCCACAGGGTGCATTTATGTTAATTGATTTCAGAGAGGAAGGAGGGAGAGAGAGAGAGAGAAACATCCATGAGAGAGAATCATGGACTGGCTGCCTCCTGCACACCCCACACTGGGGATCAAGCCCGCAACCATGGCCTGTGCCCTGACCAGGAATCGAACGCTGACCTCTTGGTTCCTAGGTCGACACCTAGCCCCTGAGCCACACCGGCTGGGCACCATGGACCTTATCTAACACCAGGAAATGGGCCTGGGCCTGCCCTGCCTCTCAGGGCACCGGGGGCTGGGATGAAGGTGGGCGCTCTGTGATCACATGGGCGAGGGCGGCTCGCTGGGACAGCAGGTGTGGGGGCCGCTCCCACTCCTCCGTGAGTACTGCTCTGGCGCCGCAGCCTTCCCACCCCTGCCTGCTGCCCCAGAGCTGCCCCAGGAGTCACCCTGATGTCTTCCACCTGCCCGTCCCTCTGTCCATCCGTCTGCCCATCTGGCAGAGGTGAGTCAGGACACGGGGGCCGGTGGCCTGGGCGGTGCCCTCTTTGCTGGGGGCAGTGAGAGTGGGCCCTGGAAGAGCCTTCGATGGTGACGGGGGTGCAGGGTGCGGGAGGGTGAGGTGGGGGTCGATTGCCTCTGCAGGGGGAGTTCACAGCAGCTCAGAGATCTGGGGGCCGGGGGGCCGGAGGTGGGGACTGCAGGTGGAGGAGGGAGGGCAGGGCTGGGAGAGCTCTGCACGTGGTGAGAGCGGGGTCCTCGCTTCGGTCGTTTGCTCACCAGTTCAGGGCTCTGGGGTGATAGGCAGGTGAGGGCGCTCTGTTCTTCAGCAAGCCCCTCCCGGGCCCTCCCAGGGGCTGGAGACGCAGCCCCCACACCCCCCCTTTATCTCTGTGACCTCAACACAAAGAGGCCAGCAATGGAGGGGGCAGGCAGGGCGCTCGGCCAGTGGCTCCGAGGTGACCCTTGAGGGAAAAGATGCCGCCACAGGATCGGGTAGGGCTGGGAGGGCTCCTGGTGAGCCAGATGTGGGGTTCAGGAAAGGGGTTAAGAACAGCGCCAAGGGAAGACAGAGGGGTCTCCCTTGCTGAGCTGGACGTGCCAGGGCAGGTGGGTGCTCGCCTGGGTGGGAGGTAGAGGTCCCAGCAGACATCCAGGCAGCCGGGTGGGGTCGGTGCTGGGACTTGGGGGCAGCGGCCAGCGGATGGGGTGAGCCCTCGCCCTCAGAAGCTGGTGCTGGTGCTGCTTTCTGAAAAGGCAGCCCTCCGGCCCCCAGAGCCTGAGCTCCACGCACAAGGTTGGGGAGCGGAAGCCCAGGCTGTGCCCCACTCCCACCCTCAGTCACTCCAGCTCGGCTCTGTCCCGTCCTGGCCACGGACCCACCCCCTTTCTGCCCTTGCAGTGTCTTACCCCTCAGCAGTGACACCCGCCCCTCCCGGCCCAGCCCCTCTCCAGCGGCCCAGCCTGGCCCTCTCGTCTCCGGTGTGACGTCCCTTCCCCATTTGTCTCCTTTCGGGGGCCCGGGGGCCCGGCCGGCTGCTCTCCTCTCGGTCACTCTCCCTCCATGCTGCCCCCCAGCCCTGACCATGCGCCCACCGGGGCTGGCACTCCTCACAGGCCATCCCACAGCCCTCCTGCCGGCAGACACCTGTTGCCCAGTGTCCAAGCGGCCGCTCCGGCCAACGTGGCCCAGACCCCCCCCCTCCACCTGGAGGCCCCTCCCCATGTCTGGGTGGGCACTGCTCAGGCCCGTCCTGCTCTGCAGGTCATCAGCTTTGGACACCCCTCCCTCGCCCGCCCCCCTGCGACCCGTCTTCCTCCCTCTTCCTCCTGCCCCTGCCTGCTGCTCCTAGTCCCCAGATGGCTGAGCCTGAAGGCTTACCCCTCCCTCCTCATCCTCTGCCTGGTTCCCCCTCTAATTAAATGTCGGCTCCCTTCACCCGGTCACCTCACCCTCACACCCACCCTCCGCTAATCCCGGGGCGCTCGGCACCTGGCCTGCAGCACCTGGGCTCCCACCTGGTCCGAGGGCCGCGTCCCTCCCGGTGGCTCCCAGCTCTGCGCTGCCCCCCTGTGGTCAGCTCTCAGGCTGCAGCAGGGGTTCTTCCAGATCCTGTCCCTCCTCCCTCCATGCCCTTGTATGCAGTAGGCGCTTAGTAAATACTTCCTGGCTTTTTGCGCCTGGGGCCCTCCTGCCGAGGCTGCACAGGGAGCGAGCGCGGCTCCCCCTCAGGGTCGCTGTGCAGGAGCCCCCTTACCCCCCCATCCCCCCGTCCCCCCGCTCCCCGCCCTCCCCCCTCGCCCCCCCTCGTCCCCCGGGGAAACACCCTGTGGGCTCTCAGTGACAACAGGGTGACCAACATTTTTCTGAATCCAACCTATTTCTTTAGTATCTTGGAGTTTAAGGTGTTTGGGCCCAACACCACTTCCTCTCTGGGACAGGTGCACGCAGCCTCTCTCCCTCTGGGATGGAAACAGGAGAGGCCCCACCCCCACCCCAGCCCAGCCACCGCCCAGGCCCGCAGGCATCAGAGCTGCTGCCGGGGCACCCAGGAGGACACGGTGGCCATGGCTGGTCCCCAAACACAGGGGTGGCGGCAGGATGGGCTCCGGTGGCTCCTCTGCCCGAGGCTCACGCGACGCTCCGAGGGCCAGAGCCCAGTCCCCCCGCCCCCTCCCCGGCCTCACCAGGCCCCACGCAGCCCCTGCTTGGCATCCGCCTGGCTCAGCTGTGACCCCGCTTCATTCGTGGGAAAAGGCTACGCCAGGGTCTCCGTGTGCCCGGGGCCTCGGGACCACGGCCCGCGCTGTCTGCCTCCGGCCGGCGTGAGCGGCTGGGCCCACCTGCTCAGGCGGCAGCGCTGCCCCCCTGGCTCCCGGAGCACCGGCCAGGCCTGCACCTGAGCTCCGTCCCGTGAGCTCCCGCCGCCGCCCGTCTCTCCCTGAGGCCGGCAGCAGGCATCTGACCCGCTGACCCTCACCGTGCCCGCGAGAAGCACCCTGCCTGGCGTGAGGTGAGAGGCTCCGGGGAGGATGCTCGTGGTCTGGGAGCCTCCAGCCCACACCGGGGAGAGCGACGACCCCCGGGGACGCTGCGCTCCGGCAGCTGGGGACCGGGCAGGGCCGCTCCTGGACCCTTAACCTGGGATGGAGCCGCCACCCCCAGGCCGAGGAGCCAGAAACCCCTTCACCAAGAGGCGGCCACCCAGCGCTGACCAGACACCCACCCGCCTCCTCTCGTGGCTGTGGCCCTGCCCCGCTGGAGGGCCGGGTCCCCAGAGCACCCCAGGATGGCAGGCAGCCACCTCCATGCCCAGCACCTGCCAGCCCAGCCCTCCGCCCTCCTGCCAGCCTGTGCCCTGGATGGCGCCCCCGCCCAGCAGCCCGTGCCCGGCAGGGCTCAGACCAGCGCGCCCCTCTGAGCCCTCCACCCTGGCGAAACCCCCAGGCTCCCGAGATGGATGGAGACGGGTCCCCGCGAGGTCTGGGGGTGCCCTCGGCACACCTACCGTGACGAGCTGCTGCACGGAGTCGCTGACGTACAGCATGGTGGGCGCGGGGCTCTGCACACGCGGGGGAGCTGGCGCGCTGCGGGGCGCGGCATGGGTCTGGGCGGCCGGGGGCGGGCAGAGGGGCGGCCGGGGGCGCGGCTGGCGGCTAGGGGGGCAGCAGCCCGGGGTGCTGCGGGGCGTGTGGGCTGTGGGTTGGCATCTTCTCTCTCTCCATCTCCCTTAGTTCTGTCAACTGCCCGCATCCAACAACAAAACGGCGCCCACCCCTTACTCCTCATGACTATTCATCGGCCCAGGCAGGCCTCGGCTTGCCCGCTGCTGAGCCGGACCGCACCGCGGAGGCTGCGGGAGGGGCGGCGCCGGGCCAGCGCCGGGCTCATCATGAAGCCACACCTGCTCCCTCTGAGATGCCGCCCACCGGGGCCCTGAGGGGCACGAGCTGCACCCCTGAGCACAGGGTAGGCAGGGCCGGGGCACCCCAGAGGGAAGAGATGGTGCCATGGCCCTGGCGCCCTGGGCGGAGCCATCTCCCTCCTACCCGGCAACGTGCCGGTCCCCAGGGCCACCCCACAGGGTGAAGGCATGAGCAGCGCGTGGCACAGGCGCCGACTGAGTGAGAGGAGCCGGAGCTACGCACTCCGGGCTGCCGGCTGCCGCTGGCCTGGCGCCCTGACCCCGGGGGCCCTGCCCCTCTCAGCGAGCCGGCCGCGGGGCCCTCAGCGCTGACAGCGCCCACACAGCGCTGCCCAGCGGGAACTCGAGGTGGTCCCCACCACCCCCTCCGGGAGTCTCAGTTGCCGCTGGAATTGACCACAAGGCTGCCCGGGGGTAGGGGCGGGTCCTCGCTGCGGTCAGGCAGGGCATCCGTGAGGGCCGCAGTCCCAGGGCAGTGGCCTGCGACCTCGGGCTTCCAAGCCCAACAAAAGTTAAGAACCTGCGAGCTGTTGGAGAGACGGGGAGACCCTGTCCTCTCCAGTCCGTCGCTGGAAGACTGAGCCAGGCACTCTGCGACTCCCCTTGGCCATGGCCGCTAGCTCCCAACACACAGGTCTGCACCGCCCATAGGACAATCCAGGAAAACAGAGGTTGGGGGGGTAGACAGGCCCCCGGGAAGGGGTCCCCCAGGGCCCAGGTGAGGAGCCCTGGCTGGAGGCGGCCGCTGAGAGCCATCCTAGCCCAGAGGCCGGCCGGCGGGAGGCTCAGGGCAGGGAGCCCCTCCAAGCCGCCTGGAGGGCCCGGCGCCCCTGCGGTTCCCGTGGGATGGGGCTGGGCAGACACGCTGCAGGAAGACAGACCCGGCTGCAGAGGAGGCAAGGCCCTAGCTCGAACCCGCCTCCCCAGAGGGCACTGTGCAGAGCTGGGCAAACCCCAGACCCCTCAGAGCCGGAGTCCTCGCCGGTCCAGGGAGCCGTGGTCAGCAAAGAGCGTCAGCCAGGACTCAGCTCAGGGGGAGGTTGGGGGAGGCTGGGGGGCGGGAGGGGGGATGGGAGGCGGGAAGGGTGGCTGCCTCTGAACGTGCAGAAAGGAGAGGCAAAAGGAAGAAGGGTTTGAGGGGAAAGATGTGGGAATGGGCCCAGGGCGGGAGGGTGCAGGAAAGGGGGGCCACAGGTCTCAGCGAGGCCCCCACCGCCCAGGCAGTGCTCCCTCCTTGGCTCTGGGCAGCTGGGGCCTCGGGGCCCTGGGCTGGCCCCCCGGCGGCCTTGGCCTCTCTGTGCTCAGGGCTCAGGCCTGCTCCCCCCGAGCGCCCTGGACGGGACACTGTCCAGCGGGAGGGTCAGCAGGTCAGAAAGGCCACCTCTCTCCAGCCCTGGCGGCGGGTCCAGAGCAGCAGGGCTGCACCCCTGGCGAGGGCCTGAGCACCTGCCTGTGCCCACGGCTCCACCAGCAGTGCCCACGGCTCCCCAGAGGGGCACCCACGGCTCCACCAGCAGCGCCCTCTCCTGCGCATTTCTCCCAAGTCCTGGCCCCGGGACCGGGCGGGGAGCGGGGGCCTCCATCCCCAGGAGCCGCCTCCTGACTCGGTCCCCAGCACCTGCTTCCTCGGGGGCCTCCCGCGGCCCCTACAGTTTCCATTCTTACTCATGGGGCTCCCCCACTGGCCGCGGCCTCAGGACTCCTGGTGAGGTGTGGCCACATGGCAGCGGCTCTGGGAGGAGGCCCGGCCAGGGCTCAGCCTGGTGGCCCAGGGGACGGGCAGGGCTCATTGCTGGGGGCTGGGGTCCTGGAGAGGGTGGCAGAGGGCTGAGCCCACCTCCTGCCCCAGCCCCACCCCTGCCTCAGGCTGCAGACCCTCCCTGGGGAGGGGTCCCTTCCCTCCCTCTGCCCCTGGGACCAGCAGAGCAATGCCCCTTCCCTGCCAGGAACGCAGCCCCAGAGCTGGCAGCTTGCTGTTGGCACCTGAGGGGAGGTGGGCGGGCCCCTGCTGGCTGCAGCCCCCCACCCCCACGGTGGGCCACCTGCCCACGGCAGCTGTCGCCAGAAAAAAGCGGCAGGAGAGGCGGGAAGGGGCGCAGGAGGGGCGCGCTGACTCTGGGGCTGCAGGGGAGTGGGGCCTGCTGAGCACGGTGGCTCCCCTTTCCCACACCTCCAGATCTGGGAAGGAACCTGCCCAGTTCTCCAGTGTGGGGGCGGGGGAGTGGGGGAGGGAGGGGGGCGGCGTGGAGGCCCAAGGCCCCCAAACTACAGAAGGCACCAACATCCTCTCTGCCCCCCAGGACTGGGCCTGCCTAAGCCCGCCCCTCTTGCTAAGCGAGTCCCACAATTGGGGGACCCAGAGCACCCCGTCCAGGCGCCTGGACACGGTGGGCAGAGGACCATGGGCAAAGCAGCCGGGCTGGGTGCTGCGGCCAGCTGCCCACACTGCTGAGCCTCTGACATGGCACCTGGGCTGTGGGGCGGGTGAGGGTGAGGGGTGCCAAGCTCACCAAGTCCCACGAGGGGCCGGGCAGGGGGCAGGGGCAGGCGCAGGGGTGGCCAGCGGGTTCCAGGTGTTCCCTGTCCGACTGTTACTAAGTGGGGTGTTGCTCCCCCTCGGATTGGCCCAGCAGCTCCCTGAGGTGGGAAGCCCACCCTCTTCGCTCCAGGCTGGGACAGGCATGTCCTCCCCGTGCCCTCCCCATGTCCTCACCATGCCCTCCCTGTGCCCTCCCCGTGCCCTCCCCGTGTCCCCCCATGTCCTCCCCGTGTCCTTCCCGTGTCCTCCCCGTGTCCTCCCTGCCCCAGGCCGGACACGCTCAGCAGCTCAGCAGGGGGGGCACCGCTGGAACCTCGAGTGGCCCCTCCGCCTCCCATCGCGGGGCCCTCCTGGCTCCGGGCTGTGGGTCTCCCGGCCTCTGCCCTCAGGGGTGAGTGGGCGGCCGGTGGGGCGGCTCCCACAATTCCAGAGACGGACTTCCTAGGAGGCTGCCCTCAGGCCCGCTCCCTGGGACAGGCGGCAGCTCCCGTCCCCCGTCCCCCAACAGGGGGGCCAGGCCGAGTGTGGTGAGCGTTGACCGTTTGCCCTTTGATTGTAATGCAAGTGCCTGACGTCAAGCCTGTGACCGCGGAGCGCCCATTTAGACCCCGTCCCCGGTAGACACGGGCCAGCTGCACCGCAGCCAGGCCAGGCCGCCCCCCGGGGTCCCTCCCCACAGCCCTGGCCCCTAGAGGGCTGCCCATTGGGTGACCCTGCTTTTCCCTCCCCGCCTTTCAAATAAACCAATAGAGTGAACCCCTGAACCTGAGGCCATACCCCCTCCCCCCTGACACCCCTCCCCCTGACACCTCCTCCCCCAGGCGAGCCACGTGCCCTCCAGGACCTGTGAGAAATAAACCGAATTCTTCCCAGCTCCCTGCTGGCGGTGACCACATCATCACAAGACCCGAGGGCCGGGCCGGCCCGCAGCAACACTGGCTCCTGAAGCGGCTATGTCTGCGGGCCTTGCTGCAGCCGACGGCATCCCTGCCAAGGAGCCCAGGTGGGTCCCAACACAGGGCCCTGTGTCCAGGAAGGGGGGACCCTCTGCCCTGGGGAGCAGCTGGCAGCACAGAGAGCGACCCCAAGAGCGAGGACGCCACGTCCCCCTCTCATCCTGCTCTGGGCCCGTGGGCAGCGTCTGCCTCGGCCCCACCCCCTGGCCTGCCCGCCCCAGCAGCTGCCAGTCCCTGGGGGCCAGCGGGTCCGTGCCAGCCCCGCAGCGAGGCCCACAGAGGATGTGGGGACCCTGACCCCCGCAACTACCCACCCCCGCCACTGCACCCTGGGTCCTTCACCCAACGCCCAGGTGCCACAGGCGGGTGTGTTGCCGGGAGGGGTCCCCGCCTTTGGAAGAGGCGGCTGTAGGGAGGGGGCCAGTCCCGGCCTCTGGACTTCCCAGCGCTGCCTCCCTCCTGGGCCCTGGCCCTGGGTCCGAGACAGACAGGCGCTCGGCTGGCCGCGGGGAAGCCAGCCTCCAGGACAGCTGCGGCCCTGGGCACAGGGGCTTCCCTCAGGCACTGAGCAAAGTGCCCTCGACGGGCCCCACCCGAGGGAGCGCCGGGCAGCCGCCTGTGGGCAGGACGGAGCTGACCCGGGTCCAGTGCTTTCCCAAGGAAGCAGCCTCGGGGGACACTCAGGACGGCAGGTACCGTGGGGCCTCCCCGGGCCAGGGGGCATCTGCCTGCCGCCCACCTGGCAACGGGTGGCTGGAGACACGGCCACCACCTGCTGCTACAGCTCTGCCTTCCTGCCAACAGCAATGGCCAGCTGGCGGGACCTCAGTCCCTGCAGCCAGCGGGGTGTGGCCCCAACGGCCCCTCCCTCAACCTCCCCCACAACTCAGTCCTGTGTGGGAAGAGCCCACGTCACCTCATTCCATCCGACTCCCAGGGGGTTCCAGGGGCCCAGGCAGAGCAGAGGCAGAGGGGTGGCTGGGGGTGGGCACATGACCACGTGCAGACCAATGAGAGGCAGGCCTGCGGGACTCAGGGCCCAGAGGGGTCCGCCCCGTGGAGAGGGGGATGCTGGTAGAGCCTGTACTTCCCCCATGAGGGGAGGCTGCCTGAGAGCAAAGCCACCGTCGGGAAAGCAGGGCAGGAGAGGCACCTGTTTAAACACCTGGATCCAGCCATACCTGACTCACACCTGTCCCTGATCCAGCCATAGCTAAGTTCACACCTGCCCCTGATCCAGCCATAGCTGAGTTCACACCTGCCCCTGGCATCTCTACCTGAGGGTTATGTGAGCTGATACATTTTCTGTTTTGCCCCTGAAATGCCCTGACAACCCCACAGAGCACGCAGAGAGCCCGTTTCCTGTGTCCGCATGCTCCCAGGACAGGACAGTCCACCCTCACTGCCCACCCTCTGCTGGCGGCAACCCCACTCACCATGACGGACGAGGCGGCCATGCCTGGTAGGTGGAAGTCCATGCCGGCCTCTGCGCCACACGCCCCCTCGCTGCTGCCCTGGCTCGCCTGGGGCAGGTCAAAGTAGGTGCTGTCGGGTCTGACCCCCTCGCCGCTGCCCTGGCTGGCCTGGGGCAGGTCAAAGTAGGTGCTGTGGGGCCTGGGGACAGGAAGCAGCGCTGTCAGCCGGACTGCCCAGGCCCAGCTCGGGACCAGCCCAGGCTTGGGGGGGTGGGGAGCCTAATTCTCCTGCTCCCCCGCCACCCCGCGAGTCCCAGGGACTCATGCCCGCAGCCTCCCCTCCCCCTCCTGCCTCCTCCCCTCCCCCTCCTGCCTCCTCCCCTCCCCCTCCTGCCTCCTCCCCTCCCGGGCTGCCCTTCCAGAGCCGGTGTGAACACGGAGGAGGGAGGGTCACAGGGGGCTCTGTCCCCTGGGCCTCCCCTGGCCCCGACCCCTCTGAAGGCTGGTCAGAAGGAAGCGCTCGGACTTCAGAGCTGGGTCCCCAGGAGCAGGCCCGGCAGCACCCCAGCCCGCCAGCCGGGGGGCAGGAAATACTCACAGCGAGTTCCACAGGTTCTCGAAGGTGGTTCCCTCGTCGGGGGCGGTGGGCCCGGACATCTTCCCTCTGCAGCGGGAAGGGTGGCAGTGAGCTGGGGGGCCCCTGCGTGCTCCCCTCCCCCATTCCCGCGAGTGGGCAGGAGCCCGGCCTGGCGGACCTGCGGGCCCCGCTTCACCCCGGCCCGCGAGGCCTTTTCCGAGCCAACACCCGCGAGGGGAAGGGGGGGTGAGGACAGCGAGCCCTTCGGGAGCGGGGTTCGGGCCTCACCCACCTGGCTCCGCGGCCCCCGAGGGAGACCCCGCTGGGGATGATGATGACCTTGCCTCCAGGTTGAGCCCGGGGCCTGGAGCCGGGCGGGGGCTCCCGGAGACCCGGGATGTGGGGCCGCCCCTCGAGGGGCACGTGCAGGGCCCGGGGGAGCAGGGCCGCCCTGCAGACGCCTTTCACCCAGGGGCGGCCCACCCTGAGCCCCGGGCAGATCCCAGTGCGGGACCCACGGGAGCCCCGCCGGGCCACGCCGCCAGAGCGGACACACAGGGGTTCCCCCGTCACGGGAGGTGCTCAGGGGCCGGGGTGGGGGCCGGGGTCCTGACCAGTGCCCCTCCCGAGAGCCTCCATGCCCAGGAGGGGGTGGCCTCTGGCCCCGTGGTGGGGGAGGGGCAGGGCCCACTTCCGCAGCCTGAGGTGGCATCTCCAGGCCCCTGGCACAGCAGCCACAGCCTGGCAGTGCCCGAGCGGGCAGGCCCGGACCTGCCCGGAGCCCCCAGGAGAAGAGCAGAGCCCCAAACCCTGTCACTGTGTTCCCACGCAGGCTCGCCCCCAGGGCTGCCACGCGCTGGGCAGCGAGTCCCAGGAGCAGGGGCACAGCCCTGAGCTCACCCCGGGACCGGGCAGGGCACGGGGCAGGGAGGCCGGGGACTAAGATGGTCTCGGTGGGGACGGCCGGCCTGGGACACGCAGCTCAGAAAGTGCGGCCACAAGCTCACTCTGCTGCAGGCTCAGAGAGGGTGAGTGGCCTGTGGGGGTCACACAGCACAGCTGGAGCGCAGGAATGGCCACGGGGTTTCTCGGGGTTGAAGATTAACTCAGCTGTGTCCACCCCCTAAGCCAACAACCCTTCAGCTCACCAGCCACAGGGTTTTTTTGTTTTTTGGGGGGGAAGGACCTCCATTGGTGCCCAGGCTTTGCCAGCCTTTTATTCAGCTTTGGTTACACATAAAGCCCTTAGTCAGGCAGGTAATTGCGGTAGCAGACAGACTGTCTTAAAGGTCAGTAAATATTAGAAGGATTTACTCTGAGACTATTTGATCGGGAAATAGCTTGAACCCCTATTGTCAGGACTAGACACTCCGTGCGTAACTCAGGCCCTGCCGTGGGTTCAGGGTCACCAGCCTTCCGGGACCCTTGTGTGCAGTTCTTGCTAGTGAAGACCATGGGCAGCCTCCCCCAGACTGCAGCCCAGCATTTTGTGGACAGGGAAAAGCAGGGTCACACCCTGTCACACACAGAGCCGCAGGGCAATCAGGGGGTTGGGGAGCTCCCCCGTATCAGGCACAGAGCAGGGCTGATCAGGAGGTTGGGGCGCCTTCCCCTGTCCCAAACAGAGCAGGGCGGATAGGGAGGTTGTGGCCCCGCCCTCTGTCACACACAGAGCTGCAGGGCGATCAGGGGGTTTGGGTGCTGCCCCCTGTCACGCTGATCCCGGTGCCGGGAGGCATATTACCCTTTTACTGTATAGGATAGAGGCCTGGTGCATGGGTGGGGGCCGGCTGGTTTGCCCTGAAGTGTGTTCTGGATCAGGGTGGGGGTCCCCACTGGGGTGCCTGGCCAGCCTGGGTGAGGGGATGATGGCTGTTTGCAGCTGGTCACACACCCTTCAGGGTGGGGTTCCCCACTGGGGTGCCTGGCCAGTCTGGGTGAGGGGCTGAGGGCTGTTTTCAGGCTGGCAGGTGACGGAAGCTCCCAACCGCTCCTTTTTTTTTTTAATTCTGGGCCAGCTTTAGCTCTGAGGCTCCAGCTCTGAGGCCTCGGCTGCTGAAAGCAGGTATCCGGTTTGTTTGGGTTCTATAATCGAAACACTGTTTCAACTCCAACTTTGAGATCCCGGCTGGCTGAAAGCAGATTTCTGGGGTTTTGTTTAGCTTCTATATTTGTAACAATGTTTCTTAAACTACAAGCTCAGAGGCCGGCAGTGGCAGGCGGGGAACCTTGGCTTCCTCCGTCACTGAAGCAAGCAAGCCTCCTGTTCGCTTCAAGCTGCCTGGCTGCCGGCCGCCATCTTGGCTGGCAGTTAATTTGCATATCGCCTTGATTAGCCAATGGGAAGGGTAGTGGAGGTACGGCTAATTACCATGTTTCTCTTTTATCAGATAGGATAACCCTTGGTTTCCTGAAGAAGGTATATTAGATCTTGAATGTTTGGCAAAAAGTTGGTCAGAACTTTGAAAAAGCTCAGCAGCAGGGAAAAACTTGCCTCCAAACTGTTTCTCCTTGTGGGACACGGTATTTCATTTGCTAGAGCCTTTTAAAGGGACCAAGGAGGGATAAACCTGGCTGAGTGCTCAAATAACTTAGGAAATGTTAGCAAGGCTGGAACAGTATAATGATGTGCAAAATCAGCTAAATTAATGTGCAGAAAGCTTGTAAGCAAATTAGACTTTATGGTAAAGCTTTTCGGTGATAATGTGTTGATGATAAACGGCCAGCTCCTCTTCTCCCTGTAAAAGCCGGAGAAGCCTGCAGCGGGGACAGAAACCTTAAGTGTTATCTCTAAAGGACAAAAGTGGCGGCTTTAAAATCCCCTCCCCCTACCTTCTCACCAGAAACATAGTTTTCCAAAGCCTTTGGTAACTTAAGACTTTAGAACATTGCTGAATTAAATAATAAAAATTATTAAATATCTAGGCATTTTAAAATGACAAAAATACTGAACTATTAACCTGTTTACCTCAAAAAAAAAATCTAGAGGGTAGAATTTACTCTATTAATTGAATATGTCTTGTATTTTATTTGAAATATATCCTTAAAAATGTAAAAATATTATTAAGTTGAGAAATGCTAAGTATTTTACTTGCTACCTGAAAGTTGAAGCTTCTTAGAATTCAAATTAAATTGGGGGAAATTACATAGTTGTAATAACAAAATGCCTAAAGTATAGAAATTTTGAGAAAATAATTTTTGTGTTTTCTCTGAAATAATTAGGAATTCAAAATATGTTACTTATTGGTCTAATTTTATTTATTTATTTATTTTTTAAATATATTTTATTGATTTTTTACAGAGAGGAAAGGAGAGGGATAGAGAGTCAGAAACATCAATGAGAGAGAAACACCGACCAGCCGCCTCCTGCACACTCCCCACCGGGGACGTGCCCGCAACCAAGGCACATGCCCCCGACCGGAATCGAACCCGGGACCCCTCAGTCCGCAGGCCGACGCTCCATCCACTGAGCCAAACCGGTTTCGGCATATTGGTCTAATTTTAAAAAAAGGAAGATTAATTCTGTGATCCCAACTAAATTTTTAATACAAAAACCAGTTTAAATTTCATTAATATCTTTTAATAATTATAAAAAGTATATAATCTTTAAATATATATTTGATGGTCTTTCCATGTTAAATTTCAAAGCTATAACCGAAGGATGATTCTTGGAGAACTCCAAGGGTCCGTAGTGATCCAAAAAAGAATTTGTTCTCTCTTCTTAAAGGAAATATTTTAAATTTAGTCAATCTAATATACTTGAAATTGTATGGAAAACTTTAATTAAATAAAAGTTAATAACTATAGCCGAAACCGGTTTGGCTCAGTGGATTGAGCGTTGGCTTGCGGACTGAAAGGTCCCAGGTTCGATTCCGGTCAAGGGCATGTACCTGGGTTGCGGGCACATCCCCAGTAGGAGGTGTGCAGGAGGCAGCTGATCGATGTTCCTCTCTCATCGATGTTTCTAACTATCTCTCTCCCTTCCTCTCTGTAAAAAATCAATAAAATAAAAAAAAAGTTAATAACTATATTTTACTTATATACATATACTTTAAATGTTATGAAGGTTTTGGCCTCTAGGAAGGGCAAAATACAGTGACGGTATATTTCTTAGATACAGCCAAATTTTTCACAGCGGAAATTTAAAAGACAAAAAAACTCCGAGCCACCTGCATTTTAAATAGGCTGGAGGTGGGGCAGCATTTGTGCCTCATGGATCAAATGTATAAATTTACTTGCTTTGCTTTTTAAAGATATCTACTTTAAAAATTAGCTTTTTAACTTATAATCAAGGTTTCATATAATTTCAGCTAAATGAAAAGCCAATATTTTTATAAACAATTAAATTCTAATAAAGCCCTCTGAAAGGTACTGGGACTCCCATGATCCCTCTGTATATACAAATAAGCCTAAGGGGATACTCTTTAAAAATATAATTCTAGTATTAATAAAAAGGAGAAATTTAAAATTTTGAAATCTCTTTTGCTAATATTTACAGGGTAAATTAAAGATTATTATTAAAATATTAAATCTGATCCTTACTAGTAGTCGACATAATGTAATGAGAGTCATTGAAATATAGCTATTTGGCTCCATGGCCCATTATTTAAGCAATAGCTCTGTAAGTTGCTTGGTGTAAAAAAGAAAGAAAATTGCCTTAAGAAAAACACACCTCTGAAAATGTGCTCTAATAATTGCCTAGAAGGAAATAAAAAGAGGTTTCCTTCAAATACATAATTAAAAGTCAATGTTAGTCTTCATAAATAAAAGTAAATAATTTGTGTTTTTGCCTCCCTGAGAAAACTTATGTAAAGTTATTCAAAGGCTAATAGAAATTTAGTTAATGTCATTTACTTTCTATAACCAAGGATAAGTAGGAAAAAATAAACCTTATTTCAGACTGATTTAAATTGACTAGTTAAAATAAATGAATATTCATAAAAAACACTGTTGTACTGGGCAGGAAACTGTTCCTGAAGCATTAACTAATTTCTTACTAATGGTTTATCTCATAGTCCAAAAACTGCTTAACATGCAATGAATCCAAAGTAGTCATATTTCTGTGCATAAAATTAAAATTAAAAAGTTATCAAGACTGCATTGCAAAATTTCCAAAAATTTCTTAATATTATTTAAATTAAAAAGGAAGGGGGATAGTGGAATCATCCCCTGTGAGTAAATTACATCAAGAAAATTTTACTTTAAAGATTAACTTTTCACTTGTACTGCTGAAGACAAGACACCTGTGAAAACACACATGTGTCAAAATAAGCCAAAGGAAAATCGTTTGGGCAAATAGGAAAGGATCCTAAGTCTAGTTTATAAAAAGTATTCTGCCGGGAGCTGGTCCATCCTTGCTGTTTCAAGGGACCTGGCATATATGGCATACTGTTCTTAATATGTTTGCTCACCTTCTTGGCGCTGTGTTTTAACCAAGGTCACCTCTCTGAGAAAGGTTGTTTCCCCAGGTAGGGATTTTCCCCCGAAGTTAGGGAGGGAATAAAACCTCTTAACTGAGTGCCAGGCGGGTAATTAATCACTTTAACTATGAACAATCATGCTTAAGCTACATAATCTTTTCTCCCTGGAATGGAGATAAGAACCGCCCTAACCTTTGGAATAGAGATTGATAGGATTGAATCAACTGGGCCAAACCAGAGAAGGTCAGGCCTGCACCGCCACCGTCTGCCCACCATCCAGAACTAGCAGATCATTGCCGGCATGGACACATACGGAACTGTTGGACATTGAAATTGGGACTCAAAGAACTGTTGGCCCAGAAAGAAATCTACTACAGACTGATTCATCTGCCTCAGCATAATCACTATTGCTTGTCTCATTTTTGTTCTCACATGCTTATTTCTAGTCTGCAGATGCGGAATGAAGAGTCTTTTTTTTTTTTTTTAAGCTGAAGGCATTTATTACCACCAAACAAGTATTACAAAGAAATGTTAAAGGCACTTTTTTAAGAAGAAGAAAAAAGAGGAACATCCAGAGTGAAGAGTCTTAAAAAGTCTCGAACCCTTCAGGCAGCAGTCACCTTTCAAGAATTATTGAGGAACATTCGAGAAATGCAAATCAAAACAACCATGCAGTACCATCTCACACCTGTCAGACTGGCTATCATCAACACATCAACAAACGACAAGTGCTGGAGAGGATGTGGAGAAAAAGGAACACTTGTGCACTGCTGGTGGGAATGCAGACTGGTGCAGCCACTATGGAAGACAGTATGGAGCTTCCTCAAAAAACTGTAAATGGAACTCCCATTTGACCCCATGATCCCACTTCTAGGAATATATCCCAAGAAACCAGAAACACCAATCAGAAAGGATATATGCACCCATGTGTTCATAGCAGCGGAATTCACCATAGCTAAGATCTGGAAACAGCCTAAGTGCCCATCAGCAGATGAATGGATTGGAAAACTGTGGTACATCTACACGATGGAATACTATGCTGCTCTGAAAAGGAAGGAACTCCTACCATTTGCAACGGCATGGATGGACCTGGAGAGCATTACGCTAAGTGAAATAAGCCAGTCAATGAACGAACAATACCCCATGATCTCACTCATTTATGGATAATAAAGACCATTATAAACTTTAAAAAAAAAGAATTATTAAGGAAAAGAAACGGGAGAGATGTGGGAGGCTGCCCATTGTCTTCATTAGCAAGGAGTGCACACAAGGATCCCGGAAGGCTGGTGACCCTTGAACCCACGGCAGGGCCTGAGTTATGCACCGAGTGTCTAGTCCTGACAATGGGGGCTCAAACTATTTCCTGATCAAATAGTCTCAGAGTGAGTCCTTCTAATATTTACTGACCTTTAAGATAGTCTGTCTGCTACCGCAATTACCTGCCTGCCTAAGGGCTTTAGGTGTAACCAAAGCTGAATAAAAGGCTGGCAAAGCCTGGGCACCGGTGGAGGTCCTTCCCCTTGAGTTGGACTTGCCCGCCTGGCCCCCCAATATTCCCAAATTATCTCTTGTCTCTGCTCTTTCTTTTGTGTGCGGCTCCTCTCCCAGATCCTGAGCCCTGAGCCACGCGGGACGAGGGGAAACAAACACATGTACAACAGCGGTCAGTGCTGGGTCTCTCCGTCTTGTCCCATCTTCCAGATGACCAGGCGCATGCAGGCGCTGGCGTCCTCGATGGAGCTGTGGCCATCCGTCCGGTCCTGGATGACCTGTCCGAGGCAGTGAGCCGCGAGGTTGCGAAGGGAGCGCTTGTAGGGGAGGCCGCGGCGGTGCGGGAAGAGCACGGATGTGTCCAGCACGGTCCGTGGATGAGCTTCAAGGCCAGCAGGTCGCTCTGCAGGCTGTGTCCGATGAGGATGGTGCGGGCACTGAAGAGCGTCAGCAGGGCGGCCTGGACGTCCCGGATGGAGGTGCTGGTGTGGGCCAGGTCAGCCGCGGTGACTCCGGAAAACCTGGTGTAGTCCACGATGTGGCGGGCCGGCCGGACGCAGGTGTGGTACACCAGGCGCAGGGCGCTGTCCACCACGCTGACGCGGGCCAGCTCCAGGCCGGAGGCGGTGTAGCACATCTCACAGTCCAGCTGGGCCTCGGTGAGCAGGTGCTCCTTGAGGCGCTGGTACAGGGCGGCCCCTTGCAAAGGATCCTCTTTAGGGGGGCTGTCCGGGCGCTGCAGCGAGAAGCTGGTCGGGGCGGCCAACTTGCCCCCCAGCACCACCTCCTGGCACACAGCCCCTCTGTCCCGGGTCTTGTGGAGACCGGCTCCAGGGCCGGGTTCCAGGCCCTGCGTCTTGTGGGAGGTGTTTGCGGCCACGTCCCGGTCCATCCTCTTGCTGGGGCTCTGGTGGTCGGCCGCCTTCTCCTCCTTCAGCTGCTTCTCTGTGGCATCCTTGTCTCTGGCAGCTGAGAGGTGGATGGAAGGGGACTTCGGGGCCGGATCCTGGGCAGCCTGGGGCAGGCTGGCTGACTCCATGGGAGGCTTGCCTGCTCCCTGCAGCAGGTCACACAGCTCCTAGGTGGTGTAGAGCCAGGTGCGGGAGCCCAGGCCTCTCCTCACGGACTCTGTCTGGATGATGAGATATATGGGGGTCCAGGTTATATGGGGGGCACCGGGAGCAGGCCGCCAGGGCCAATAGGTTGGTGGCAGGGCCAATGGCAGGAAGGCTGGTGCAGCAGGGCTGGGGCAGGGCAGGAGGCACCCAGCTTGGCCTCTTGAGCTTGCAGATGGCCGGGAGGCACCCGGCTCAGTGCCGTGGCCCTCAGGAGGGCTGGAGCTTGCGCTGCTTCACTTCTCCCGGGTGGCGACATGGTCCTGCTCTCCTGGGC
The DNA here is from genome assembly GCA_036010255.1 of Myotis pilosus. NCBI lineage: Eukaryota > Metazoa > Chordata > Mammalia > Chiroptera > Vespertilionidae > Myotis > Myotis pilosus. The sequence continues at coordinate 78,192,581 of JASKON010000010.1, forward strand.
TCTGGTGTCTAATCCACCCACAGGGGGTTTTTTTCGTGTGTTTTTTAAAAAATATATTTTATTGAGTTTTTACAGAGAGGAAGGGAGAAGGATAGAGACTTAGAAACATCGATCAGCTGCCTCCTGCACACTCCCCACCGGGCATGTGCCTGCAACCAAGGTACATGCCCTTGACCAGAATCGAACCTGGGACCCTTGAGTCCGCAGGCCGATTCTCTATCCACTGAGCCAAATCGGTTAGGGCCACCCACAGGGTTTTGACAAGGAGCTGGCAGCACTGGCACACCTCCTGCTGGCAGGCAGTCCCTGTGCTGAACTGAGCTGACCTGGATCCAGGGGGGCTGAGCGGGGGGCAGGGAGCGGGCCACCAGGTGGCCCGGATTGGGGGGCCTTGGGAGGCTGGGCAGCAGTGCCCATTCCCCAGGCCGGCCCTTTAGGGGTGCACAGGAATTAGTCAGCACATCCTCTGGGTGTGGGCAGGGTATGCCTGCAGGAGACCTGACTGACCCGGACCCTCTGGTCCAGCCCCTGCATCTCGCCAACGGACCCTCTAAGGTTCAGTGGTTCTCAACCTTCCTAATGCCACGGCCCTTTAACACAGCTCCTCATGTTGTGGTGACCCCCAACCATAACATTATTTTCGTTGTTACTTCATAACCGCAATTTTGCTACTGTGATGAATCGTCATGTAAATATCTGACATGCAGGATGTGTTTTCATTGTTTGCGACCCACAGGTTGAGAACCGCTACTGGTACGCCCAGAGACAGGAAACAACTTAGAGAACGTCACACAGCGCGTGGACCCCGCATCCCACCTCCCATCCTGGTCCCACTGTTCAGAATAATCCACAACAGCCCAAGTGTGTGCCAGCCGACGGGTGGGTCACCAGGTTGCGGCGGGTCCACACTGCGGGCGATTGCTCAGCCACAAAGGGGGATAAAGCGCCCACACCTGCTGCACGGTCGGTGCTGCTCAGTGAGAGGAGCCGGACACCCACGGCCGCCTGGCCTGGCCTCTGCCGACCAGAGTGTTCAGGGCGGGCACAGCCGGGGGCACGGGAGGGGCCTGGTGGCTGCCGGGGGCTGGGGGACAGAGAGATGGGGAGTGACTGCTCCTGGGCATGGGGTCTCCTGTGGGCTGATGAGAAGGTTCTGGAACTGGACCGAGGTGGTGGCCACACAGCACGGTGAAGGTGCTGCATGTCACTGACGGGGTCACCCGGAAAGGGTTCATGTCAGATGATGTGACTTCCACCACAGGAAAAGCATGCTTTTAATTTTAAACAGCGAGAGCCTGGGGCTGGGCCGGCAGGGCTCAGTGGGTGAGCTTCAACCTACGGACCAGGAGGTCAAGGTTCGATTCCCGGTTGGGGCACTGCTTGGGTTGCGAGCTCGATCCCCAGTGTGGGGCATGCAGGTGGCAGCCGGTCCATGATTCCTTTTCATCACTGATGTTTCTCTCTCTCTCTCTCTCTCTCTCTCCCTCTCCCTTCCTCTCTGAAATCAATAAAAATATACAAAACAACCCTAACTGGTTTGGCTCAGTGGATAGAGCGTCAGCCTGAGGACTGAAGAGTCCCGGGTTCGATTCCGGTCAAGGGCATGTGCCTTGGTTGCAGACACATCCCCAGTAGGGGGTGTGCAGGAGGCAGCTGATCGATGTTTCTCTCTCATCGATGTTTCTAACTCTCTATCCCTCTCCCTTCCTCTCTGTAAAAAATCAATAAAATATATTTAAAAAAATAAAATACTCATTTCTATAAAAGACATATATATACACAAAACGAGAGCCGGTTGCCACAGGGGCAGCCTCTGCACCAGAAGCAGGTCCGCAGGGCCTGGGATCACCCCGCCAGGTCCGGCCGAGCCGCTGGGCCGCCCCGGCCCCCAGGCCCAGCCCTGCACCTGCCCCTGCCCCTGCCCGGCCAGGACAGCCAGGAGGGAAAGTGAGAGCCCAGGCCAGACGGGGACACCTGGCGCTTCTGCCTTTCGCTCCCCGCTTCGCCCCAAGCAATTCCCAGCATCTCTGCGACTCAGGGCTGTCCTGGGGCTCGGCCCGCACCCAGGGCCCCCAGCTCAGGCACGGCTGCCCAGCACGGAGCCCCAGTTTCCAGAGTCACAGCTCAGCACTTTCTCCTGACACATGCGCTCTGAGGGGAGACCACATCCTCCCCACCCCCTCTTGCAGGCCTCCTGGAGGAAGCCACTCACCCCCATGACTGAGTCAGGCCTGCTCCATCACCACCACCTTCCGCTGTGTCCCAGGGGGCGGGCAGGACCCCATGGCTTCCTGCTTCCCGGCCACTCTGCCTGTCCCTGCCCAGGGCCCAAGGAGAAACCCAGCCAAGCGGATGGCCTGGCACCTGCTCTGCCCGATCGGCCTCTGCCCTCAGTGGCAGGGGGTCCAGCTGCCCACACTCCCCTGCGACCCCAGCTTTCAGGGAGGGCAGCTCGGTTCAGTTCATCAGAGAAAAGACCCCAAAAATCTCCACCCCGGCCGTGAACCCCCAAACCGGCCGCTGCGGGTCCTTTGTTTACTTTGAGTCAGTAGCCCAGGCGGCCTGGAAGCTGAGGGGGAGGGAAGCCATGGCGGGGAGACCCGCGCCCTCCTGGGCCCCTTCCCACCCCCGTGGCCCTGCCTCGAGGGGCCTGCAGGATGTCCCAGCACCCAGAAGCCCCTAGTTGGGTGGCCAGGAGGGGTGGCCCCGGTACAGTGGCCATCTCCCCGAATTGCATCAGGGCAGGGGCCCTGGGCGCTGCGAGGCCTCGGCTGCCCCAGCCGCCCTAGAACCAGTGGCTCTAGCCCCGGGCAGGGCTGGGCCTGGGTCCCCGATTGAAAAGGCCAGGAGGCCCCCCTCCTTGGGCAGGAAGCCGGGCAGCCCCCCCTTAGCCCGCCCCTCCTGCCTGCACCCGGCCACATGGGCACGGGAGCCAGTGCGGGCGGGGGTGGGGGTGGGTGAGCGGGGCCCGGGCCAGGGCTACCCAGGACCGGCCGGACCTCAGGCCCTGAGGGGCCGGGTTTGAAGATGTGGCTGTGGCCCCTGGCACCCCGAGAGGGGGCCCCGCTCCCCCGCGCCCGGCTCCAGGGGAGACCAAGCCCAGGTAAGGAGAGACCAGTGCAGCCTCCTGCCTGAGCAGGGCCCCCTGTGACCTCTGATCCCGCCGCAGGTGCCCAGCGCAGCCCCTCTCCCTCCCGGGCCAGGGCCCACCGGGGGGCAGATAGGAGTGGCCCCAGGGTCCCAGCCTCCTTGCAACTCCTCCTGCCAGCTTCTCACCCCGACCCCGTCCTTCATCCCAAAACCTTGACTCTCACCCCGACTCCCGTCTCTTACCCCAAACCCACCTCTCACCCGGACCCTGTCTCCCACCGGGACTCCGTCTCTCAAGCGACTTGTCTCCCTGTGGATTCGGCTGCAAGTGGCAAATGGCTCCTGCACCAGAAGTTGCTGCGGTTTTCCGGGCGGGCGAACACCTCAGTTGCCAAAAAGCGGTCTTCATCTAACGTCTAGCACCCACGTGATTTCCGTGTCCTTCTTGAAAAAAACTGCGGAGCAAACCACCGGAACTTGGGGGTGCCGAGGGCCCCCCCGCCCCGGAGCTGCTTGGCTGAGCAGCGGCCGGGCCCCGGGAGGATCAGGGTTCCACTCAATGAACCAGAACCCGCAGGTGGGGTCGGGGCAGGGCAGGGGCTGAGGCAGGAGGCACCTGGGGAGATTGCGCTCTAAGGAGGCATTGGGGCTGGCAGGGGCATGATGCGGGGGGGGGGTGGGGTGGTCCTAGGCCTCGGGAGGGGTGCCAGGGCCCTGAGCCAAGCTGCTCCAGCCACGGCTGTGCCGGCCAGAGACCCAGGGGAAGGGCAGCAGGAGGGGGTCAGGGAGGGACTTGGAGGGAAGGGCAGCAGGAAGGGGGTGTCAGGGAGGGAGGTCAGACCAGCATGGAGGCAGGGGGAGCGGGCCGAGGGGCAGCTACAGAGCTGGGTGCCCTGAGGCGGGGGGGTGGTGTGGGGGGGAGAGAAGCTGTGGTCAGAGTGTGCCGGGAGCCGGTCCATCCTTGCTGTTTCAAGGGACCTGGCGTATATGGCATACTGTTCTTACCGTATTTGCCGGCGTATAAGACGATTTTTTGGCCCTGAAAAATATGCCTCCAAGTGGGGGGTCGTCTTATACGCCAGGTACACTTCAGATAGACTGCCCATAGTGCTTGCCCCGTGCCATAGTGGCCTCCCGATGCCCGCCCACTTCATTCCACATACCGTTCAGGCATCAGCAGCGCTGCTGGGTGTATGCTCGGCTGTTAATGCGATTTTGCTGTTATGCGATTTTACCACACTCGCAAAATCGCACACAGCCGACCATACACCCAGTATGATAGCGCAAAATCGCCAATCGCGATACCATACTGGGTGTATGGTTGGCTGTGTGTGATTTTGCGAGTGTGGTAAATTCGGGTTACCGTATATTTCTTTACATATGCTTTGAAGATTCGCGATTTTGCGCTATCATGGTGCCTGTTAGAATGCTGAAGAGCTCGCACTTGCGCACTAGTGAGGTCCCAGGGAGATGCTGATGCAAGGGTGGACCAGACTGCTATAGTGACAGGGCGGGCAAACAGGGAGCAGGGACCAATCAAATCAGGCTTTGTATACAGCCAACAGCCAACCACAATACTGCCCCATTGTACAGTACAGCATAGAAAATGTCGACCAGTCAAACCCCTATCACCCCTATCATGGCACCAAGATGTCGTTGATGAACTTTTAATATCAGATGATGAAGAGGAGTTTGAAGGCATTTAAGGTGAAACTGTCACGCCAGCAAACTTGCTAGGGACTTGCCCGGCACTTGCTGTCTCCCTCTATTTGTTATCTTACTTCTATCATTGACAGTCCCTCTAGGCTGTGGGCTGCTTGCCTGTGTTCCTGAGAAGCATCTACGGTACCAGTCTATAGAGTGTGTTTTCTTTAGTGAATTACCGGTATGTTTACCGGTAATAAACTTGCACTGTTTTATGTATATGTTTGATTACATACAGCCTTGTGACAGTTTTCCTGCATGTCATAAACATTTGAATATAAATTAAAATGTTAAAATCAAATCTGATATTGTTTTACCTTTTATTTGGTGTGTGGAAGGTGTGCGGAAGAGGGGGTAGTCTTATACGGCGAGTATATAACAAACTCTGTATTTTGAGTGGAAATGTTAGGGGGTCGTCTTATACGCCCAGTCGTCTTATACGCTGGCAAATACGGTAATATATTTGCTCACCTTCTTGGCACTATGTGTTTTAACCAAGGTCACCTTTCTGAGAAAGGTTGTTTCCCTAGGTAGAGATTTTCCCCTGAAGTTAGGGAGGGAATAAAACCCCTTCACTAAGTGCCAGGCGGCTAATTAATCTCTTTAACTACGAACAATCATGCTTAAGCTACATAATCTTTACTCCCTGGAATGGAGATAAGAAACACCCTAACCTTTGGAATAGAGATTGATAGGATTGAATCAACTGGTATAAATACAGATGTAACAAGACAACGACACAGAACTTAGATGAAGATCCTAGACACAGAACTTAGAAGACAGAACCTACACAGAACCTAGAGACAGAAGAACTTCGCTGGAGAGAACATGGCAAAAGATCCTGGACAGAACCTGGCTACAGAACTTGGTTGGAGAACCTAGACAGAACCTGGCTGAAGAACCCAGCTACAGAACCTGGCGACCGAACCTGGCTGGAGAACCTAAACCAAACCTGGCTGGAGAACCTATCAAGAGAACATGGCTACAGAACCTGGCTGGAGAACCTGGAGAACCTGGCTGGAGAACCTAGCAAGAGAACATGGACACAGAACTTGGCTGGAGATTGTGGCTAGAGATCCTGGCAAGGCTGCTGATCAACTGAACGCTGTCTCCGTGTCATTCCTTCTTCGCCGACTCCGTCCACACCTTTGGGGACCCCTGGAGTTGGACCCCAGCAAGAGTGGTGTTGGAGCTTCCGCCTGGCACATTCTGGGTGAGGCCCAGGGTGGCCTGGGGGGGCAGAGGAGTGGACGGGAGCTCGGCACACCCTAGGCTCCCCATCTCCCCGCCCTCCTCCCCCCCGCCCCCCACAGAGCTCCCGAGCCCTGGCTCCCACCCACAGGCCACCCGTCCCAGCCCCTCTCGGCTCCCATGTCTGCCACAGCCTCTCAGCGGGTGCCTGCTCCTGCCTCCCGATTTCCCCATGGCACAGACTTGGCAGATCCGCCTCACCCTGGGGCCTGTGCCTCTGACCAAAGCCAGCATTGCGTGAGGGTGCACTTTCCTGCCCATGATGCCCCTAGGGTCCCCCATCACTGATACCCTCTGCACCCACACCATCTCCACTCCTTTGCAGGGCGCTGCCCCAGCGCAGGCACCTGCGTGGGACCAGCACAAGTGGCAGGACAAACCCTCGGGGAGCCCCTTCCCCCCCCAGACAGACCCTGCTTCCTGCCGTCTCCCTTCATGGAAGCCAGTCCCCTGAGGGCTCGGTCACCTGCATCCCCAGGGCCCAAGTGGCTGGCACAGCAGGAGGGCGGGCGGTGCTCGTGTGTGTGTGTGTGTGTGTGTGTGTGTGTGTGTGTGTGTGTGTGATGGACATAGGCCCCGTGGAACAAACTGTTGCCTTTGCTGGAGGAGCCAACCTGACCAGACACCACATGCCTGCCTCCCTGGCTGCCGGGCACCCTGCCCTCCCCATCTGCCTCCTCCATGCCCCACCCGGCCCCCTGTCTGCCCAGGGGTCAGACACCCTTCTACTTGCAGGCGTCCACCATGGGAGGGGCCAGCTCTGCTCTGGCCTTCTCTTCCCCAGTGAGCGTGCGTGCTTCCTCCCCCGTGCCCCGTGTGGCCGCCCCAACCACGGCTCCCACCTGGCATGCTCCTTGGGACACCTCACATCCCTGGAGAGGAGCACCCCACTCACAGGTGTCCCCCCCTGCACTGGCCCCTCACCCCCACGCTCTGGGCTCCTCGCCTTGGAGCCCGGGACTCACTGACCCCCTGAGCCCCCGACGGGTCCCCACCCAGGCCATGGGGGCCCAGGCTGACCCCATGCTCAGGCCCGCTCCTGAGTCACCTTTCTTTCTCGCCCTGAAGTCAGCCGGCATCTGGCGTGATGTGCTCCCAGCTCCCGTGACCCTCACTCACTCTAAGAGCATCCATCGGGGGTTCAGAGCGCGGCCCGCCCACACTCTCTCCCTGGGCCCTGCTGCCGAGGGGACCCGCCCCTGCCTCTGCCCCAGCCCTGGGATGGCCTTCCTGATAAGGCCCCCAGAATCTCCTGCACCCCCTCTGTGTCAGCCCCAGCCCCGAGCCCTGCGTATTTATTTATTTTTAAAATATTTTTATTGGTTTCAGAGAGGAAGGGAGAGAGAGGGAAACATCAATGATGAGAGAGCATCATGGATTGGTTGCCTCCTGCACGCCCCACACTGGGGATCGAGCCCACAACCCAGGCCTGTGCCCTGAGCGGGAATCGAACCGTCACCTCCAGGTTTATAGGTCAACGCTCAAACACTGAGCCACGCCAGCCGGGCTCATTGATACCAACCCTCCACGTCACCCAGGGAGGAAGGCACAGGGGACCCCATCGCCTGCTGTTCTCATAGAAGCACCGACAGCCGGCAGCTGAGGGGCAGCAGGAAGCGTGCGGGGGTGCGGGGGGAGGTTAGCGGGGCCCAGACCCACCAAGGTCTCAGCTAAGGTCGGGCTCTGAATCGTGGGCCACAGGGAGCCCGCTGGGGGCTTGGCTGCCAGAGAGACACAGAGGGGTTTTCACGGAGGTCACCCTGTGGCCACATCGTGGGCCTGTGAGCCGAGGAGGCGGCCTTGGCGGGTGCGGGTGACAGAGGGAACATGGGCCCTGAGGGGGTGCTGGGATGTGGGGGGGCAAAGGGATGAGGACATGTATCCGTCCCAGGACCCCTTCCAAGTTGATGCACGTTGGTTAAGGCCTTCAACCAGCCCTGGGCTGGGGCGCCGGCTGCCCCCCAGCCGCTGTGTGCGTGTCGGGGCCCTGACTTCTCCTCTGTGGAAGGGGGAAGGCGCACCGACCACACAGCGTTGCTCTAGGACCGGGGTCGGCAAACTGCGGCTCGCGAGCCACATGTGGCTCTTTGGCCCCTTGAGTGTGGCTCTTCCACAAAATACCACGTGTGGGCGCACAGGTACAGTGCGATTGAAACTTTGTAGCCCATGCGCAGAAGTCGGTTTTCGGCCTGGGCGGGTCTACTTTTTTATTTTTATTTCATAAAGGATTACAAAGAGTATTACACATGTCTCCTTCCCCCGCCCCCCCTTGACATTCCCCCGGCCTCCCCCACCCCCCAGTGTCTTGTGTCCATTGGTTATTCTCATATGCATGCACACAAGTCCTTCGGTTGATCTTCTACTCCCCACAACCCTCCCCAGGGTTCCCACTGTAGTTTGACATTTTGCTCAATGCTGCTTTGCCTCTGTATCCATTTTTGTTCATCAGTCTATAATCGTCCTTATTATCCATAAATGAGTGAGATCATGTGGTATTTTTCTCAGCTTCCCAGGGGCCGTCTCAGCCTCACATGGCCCGTCCTGTGAGCGAGTCTATTTTGAAGAAGCGCTGTTGATATTTGGCTCTGTTGACTAATGAGTTTGCCGACCACTGAACTAGGCCAGTGGTTCTCAACCTTCTGGTCCTTTAAATACAGCTCCTCATGGTGTGACCCAACCATAAAATTATTTTCGTTGCTACTTCATAACTGTCATGTTGCTACTGTTATGAATCGTAATGTAAATATTTGATATGCAGCATGGTCTTAGGCGACCCCTGTGAAAGGGTCATTCGACTGCCAAAGGGGTCGCGACCCACAGGTTGAGAACCGCTGCTCTAGGCTGAAGCACCTGGCGGGATTCCTGGGCACGTCAGTGGTGCGAGCGAGCGTGGCTGCCCTGTGTCCGCCGGGCCATTTGCATATCTGAGATCAGTCATTTCTCGGTCAATTGCTCACCTTCCATTCCTCCAGCGGCATCGGCAGGGCAGCAGGCCAGACACATGTTTCCCCTCCGTCCTTCTCACCATCCATGCGCACAGACACACACACACACACACACACACACACACATGCACACGCACACACACCCCTGCCTCCCTCACAGCACATGCCCCACGCCATGGGAGTCCCGCACGTAAGCAGGACGGCGCTGTCAGGAATGAGCCCCAGCCGGGCGAACCCCTGGACCTGTCGGCCTGGGCATCATTCGCTCCTTGCTGGGCAGGAAGTAGCGAGAGCTCCTGATGGGCCCACAGGCTGCTCTGCCCCGGCCCACTTGGTACCCAGCCCAGGACTGTGCAGGATGCCCTTCAGCCCCCCACGGGGGCAGGTGGTTCCCCAAAGTGCCACGAAGAAGGGGCTGGCCCCCCATGAGGGGACTCACTGCCACAGCCCCCCCACACTGGCCTGGCCACCAGGCTGCCCATCTGCCACCCCTGGCCCTGGGCACCCTGTCAGGGGCACCAGATGGCAGGCCATGTGGAGCGGGCTCTGCCCCCTGGGTGGCCCGGGGGGGGGCGACCAGACCTCAGCCTGTGCCCGAGAGAGGGGGGCCGGGCCGAACCCGAGCCTACCTTGGCGGGCCTGGGCCCGGAGGGTCGTGCAGGTGCCGGCAGGCCCGCCGCCGCTTGCTTGTGGCTGGGCAGGCCTCGGTGGGGCAGCGTCCCGGTAGCCTAGGTGATGACATTGGAGCCGTGTGGCCGTGGCCGGCCTGGCGTCTGGGGCAGGCCGGGGCGGAGCGTGGCCTGGAGCCTGGGGCTGGCGGCGGGCTGTGCCCGGGGCTGTGGACGCCATGCCCTCCGCGTGGTGCCCCTGCCTGTGGGAGCCGAGCTGGAGGCAGGGGAGCTGGCGTTGGGGCCGTGGCCCACCCCCTCCGGGATCGCATGCTTTCTTCCGCTCCTCACTCCGGAGATTTCCAAACCCTCAGGGGGAGAGAAGGTGCGATGACCCCGCCCCACGCATCTGTCTCCAGCCCCTACTCCGACGCCCTCAGCCCAGGCACGTTCCCCAGGTGGTCCCGTGTCGCCTGTCACACGGCAGGAAGGCTCCTGGCAATGGAGCCTCGCCTAGCCAATGCTCACCCTCCACTCTCCCGGAAACTGCTGACATGTAACTGTCCTTGTCCCACCAACACGCACACGCACACACACACATGCATGTGCGCACACATGAGCATGTGCACTCAGGCTTGCACGGCACATTTGTGCCCACATGCACACGGCTGGGCATCTCGTCCCCAGGCCCTACGGCCTGCACCCCATGGCCTGCACCCCACGGCCTGTACCTCATGGCCTGCACCCCATGGCAGCACCCCACAGCCTGTATCCCATGGCCTGCACCCCACGGCCTATACCCCACAGCGGCACCCCACGGTCTGTGCCCCATGACCTGCACCCCATGACAGCACCCCACGGCCTGTATCCCACAGCCTATATCCCACGGCCTATACCCCATGGCGGCACCACACAGCCTGCACCCCATGGCCTGTACCCCATGGCAGCACCCCATGGCCTGTACCCCACAGGAGCACCCCACGGCCTGCACCCCATGGAAGCACTCCATGGCCTGTACCTCATGGCAGCACCCCACAGCCTGCACCTCATGGCCTGCACCCTATAGCCTGTATCCCACGGCCTATACCCCATGGCAGCACCCTACAGCCTGCACCCCACTGCCTGTATCCCATGGCCTGAACCCCACAGCCTGCACCCCACAGCAGCACCCCATGGCCTGCACCCCCCAGGAAGCTGGTGGGTGCCGGTGCTCTCACCCTGACGCCCGGGACAGCCTGGGCAGGTTCGCCTGTGCTGTTCCCTGGGAGGGGGCTCCGTCAGGGCTGCTCCTGGCGAAAGGGTCAGGTGGCAGCTGCGGGCCCCACGCAGATGTGCGAAGCCCCCGGGAGGACCACTGCCCATCCCAAACTGAATGGGCACACCCTGTGGGGTGACCTCCTGGCACGCCCCCCCCCCCACGCCCCCAGAGGAAGGCCCGAGCTCAGAGGCTGGTGGCTGGGGGGCTGGAGCAGCTCTAAGACTGAGGACTGACAGACCCTGCTGGTCCCAGCTGGACCTCTGGCCCAAAAGCAGCGACACCAAGTGACAATGGCACGGCTCCGGGGGGGGGCACTCCCCTTGCACACCCTCCGCTGTGAGACAGGGGCTGGGTGCTCTCCCCCAGGCGCCCTGCTCCAGCCGGGAGGTGCCGCTGGGGGGCAGGCGGCAGCGACGCACCTTATCCCCGCCCCTCCTGCTGCCGGCACAATGGCCAGGGTGAGGGATGTAAAGAACACGCCTGGGTCCTCTCACTCACTGCGGGCAGAGTCCCAAGTGAGTCCCACGGGACCAGAATCCCGGTGTGGGCATGGCAGGGTGGGGCTCCGGGCATCATATCCCCGCCTTTCCCAGCATCCTAGGATCCCTGGCCGGGCCCTTCCCCCCCTTTCTCCCCCTTCCAAGCACACCCTCTGCCCCTGCCCCAGACTCCCCACCTCCTCTCGTAAGAACCTCCATGAAGGCGCCGGGCCCCACCCTGACACCCTCAGCTCATCGCCCATCTCGGGACCCCCGACCTGGCACATCCCTGTGCCACGGCCCCCGTGCTAGTCACAGAGTAGGACGCGGATGCCGGGGGAGCCACAATTCTGCTGCCACGAGTCCTTTGACAAAGACACGTCCTGTGAGCCATCTGTGCGGGTCCCTGATGGCTCCCTGGGCCTCTCAGCAGAAGCCCTGCTTCCCGCTGGGGTGCAGGCCGAGGGGTGCCACCCTGGGCCGGGGACCAGACGCACTGAGAGGCTGAGGGGCTCAGGGCGTGCCTCTTGGAGGTCAGAGGTCTTCCTGGCTCTCGCCAAGGGCAGGGGAGGGGGCGGGGGCAGGGGAGCCATCGCACCTCTCACTGTCACAGACCCCCCCGTCTCTGCTCCCCCCACTCCTCAGCATTTACCAGCAGCCCCCCAATAACCATGATGAGTCCCTGAAAGATAGCTCCAGTGACATAGCGCATTGTTCATACCCTCCCCCTCCACCAACGTCCTGCTTATTACGTGTCAGGCACTATTTTCAGCTCCTCCCCCCACACCCATCATGTGGCCATGCCACCCTCGAGAAACGCTTCTCCCCATTTCACAGATGAGGAGGCAGGGCACCGGCACTGGGTAGCTTTCCCCGGTGGGGAGCGGATAGAGGGCTAAGCCTCAGCCTGACCTGTTGGCAAAGTCACAAACAAGTCCCAGCTTAAAGGGCACAGTCCTCTTAGCATAATTAGGCTTGACCTTGTAACACTCCCTAGATCAGCCGTTTGAAATGAATAAAATTAAATGAATAAAATAAAAAAAAAAGACCGTACCCTTTTATGTCATGAGGTTTACTTTGAATTTATATTAGTTCACACAAACACTCCATCCATGCTTTTGTTCCGGCCTCCGGTCCAGTTAAAGAACCCATTGTGGCCCTCGAGTCAAAAAGTTTGCCCACCCCTGCCTTATAACACGCCCTAGATCTTACCTGGGAAGCTGATGGGCTGAGGGAAGGGCAGGAAGTGTAACTATGATCAAAACAAATGAAACTCACAAAAACAGTGTAACTATGGTAACCACTACCTTGTTTACCTCTGACTATAAAAGGTCCTTCCCACCTGAGCTCGGGTGGAAGTCCTTCCTCCTGAGTTGGACTTATCCGCCCGGCCCCCCAATATTTCCAAATGATCTCGTCTCTTCTCTTTCATTTGTGTGCGGCTCCTCTTCCAGATCCTGAGCCCTGAGCCACGTGGGACGTGGAGGGAAACACTTACAACATTCCCCACCACCCACTGTTATGAAACATCGCAGCCGGCTCCGCCCACTGTCCACGCTTCTGGGTATCTCCGGACGACCTGGGTCTCCTGAGCACCCCTTTGGCCTGACATTGGCCACTCTCAGCAGCGTGCCTCTGGGGGTACCCCAGCCCAGTGGGCTGCCTCCTGATGCGGTTTCCCAAGGCCCCACCCCTGGTCCTGAGCAAAGGGTGCTCTGGGTGACCTCTGGCTCCAGCCCTCGGAGGAGCCTTGCCCTCTGGGAGCCCTGCCCCCACGCGCTGCCTGGCCCTGAGGCCACTGAAGGGGGAGGCTGATGGCCCGGAGCCCCCAGAACGGCAGGTAAACTGCAGGTGCTCCATGAGGAGCGATGATGGACGAGCTGGAAGCGGAGTCCTGAGTGAAAGCTCCTTACTCAGCTCCACCTCCCTTTTCTGAAACCGGAAACCCGGAAAAGCTCAGAAAGCCAAGAGGACTCCTTCCTGGCTCTTTGTGGTCCTGGGGCCCCTTCCACTCAAGACCCGTGGGGGGTGGGGCGAGCTTAGTATGGGGACTTTCTATCAGACCCCTCGGGGTGTTATAAAATACAGGATTCTGGGACTACGCTGCTTTCCTTTTGTGTAAATCCTCACCCGAGGGTGTTCTTCCATTGGTTTTTGGCGAGAGTGGAAAGGAGGGAGCGAGAGGAACAGCGATGTGAGAGAGAGACATTGACTGGTTGTCTCCCAGATGGGCCTCGATTAGGGCCAGGGATGGAGCCTGCAACCGAGGCCTGTGCCCTTGACCGGAAGCAAACCCGGGACCCTTCCGTCGGGGGGCCCATGCTGAGTCAAACCGGCCAGGCATTTTAAAAAAATAATTTTTAAAAACCTGAATTCCCAACCACCCGGACAGGAGACAGGGGTGGCTGGCCGATGGTCAGTGTGGGCCAGGAGGGGGGCAGGGCACTCCAGTTCGAAAGGCCCCATCGACGCCTCATGAGCCCGAAGAGAGACCCCAGGGTGGGCTCCGAGACGCCAGCCCAGACGACGGCCTTGGGTGGCACCCCTGGACCGCGCGTGCCCGGCGCCCCGCTGCCCCGTCCCCTCCCCTGGAAGCCGGTTCCCACGGATAGTGGCAGACCGGGAGTGGATCTGCACCCACTCCTGGCTGGTTCCACGGTCGGCCACCCTCCCTGAGGCTGGTCTCGTCTTCCCACCGTGGGTTTTTTGTGAGCTCGTTAATCCTCGCCGGAGGGTACTTTCCCATTGATTTTAGGGAGGGTGGGAGGGGTCGGGGGAGAGACAGAGAAACATCGATGTGAGAGAGACACAGCGATTGGTTGCCTCCTGCACGCGTCCTGACCAGGGCCCGGGACGAGGAGGGCCCTGCAACCGAGGTACATGCCCTTGACCGGAATCGAACCTGGGACCCTTTGGCCCACACTCTATCCACTGAGCCACACCATCTAGGGCACCACTGTGGATTTTTAAAAAATATGTTTTTTATTTATTTTAAAGAGGGAGAGAGAGAGAGAAAGAGAGAGAAACATCACTGATGAGAGAGACCCATGGATCGGCTGCCTCCTGCACATCCCACACTGTGGATCGAGCCGGCAACCTGGGCATGAGCCCTGACTGGGAATCGAACCCTGACCTCTTGGTTCATAGGTCAACCACTGAGTCCTCCGGGCGGGCACCACCGTGGGTTTTTGTCAATGGGATGTCATCGGCCGGCACAAATTTCAAAAGGTTCAGACAGAGCAAGGCAGCCCCAGACCCCGGCTCCCTCCCCCAGAAGCCCTGCTGCCGTCAAGTCCGAGGAGGGTGGGTTTGTCCGAGATAAACACAATGGGAGTTTCAACCACAGAGCGGGGGTCCCGTCGGGGACTTGGGGGTCTGAGGCTCCCTCCCGGCGACCCCAGGCGGCAGGTCCTGAACTCCGTGTCACACAGTGTTTGCTCAGCTCAGCGGAGCCTTCTGGCTCAAAGGCGCTTTGCATACACGACTTCCTGCTCATTTCCCAGAGAAGCCTGGCTCCTTCTTGGACTAATGCTTCCAAAACTCACATGGGCCCTGACCGCTGTGGCTCAGTGGATAGAGATCGGCCTGCAGACCAAAGGGTTCCGGGTTGGATTCCGGTCAAGGGCGCGTACCGAGGTTGCAGGCCCCTCCCCGTCTGGGCCCTGGTCTGGCGCGTGCAGGAGGCAACCCATTTGATGTGCTTCTCTCACATCCATATTTCTCTCTGTCTTCCCCTCTCTCTTCCACTCTCTGAAAATTCATGGGAAAATATCCTCCGATGAAGATAAAAACAAAAAAACCACACAGGGCAATGGCGATGAGGCCGTGCTCCGGAAACGACGCCAACCTCCGTCTCCGTTTTGCTGTTTGGACCAGAATCCGTTCTCTCCGTGTTAATCCAATTAGCTCCCGTGCCATCCGCCCCGTCCTGTGCGCTTGGGTCGCGCTCCCAACTGGCGTCGCCTCCCTCGTTACTGGAGTAATGAGACAGGCGGCGCCCCGTCAGAAGTCAGAAGCGGAGCCGGGGCAGGTCGGAGCACGCCCTCCTCCCGCGGGAAACCCACAGGGGACGGACCACAGGCCTCGCTGGAGGCGGGAAGGTGAGGCGGGAAGCAGATGGAGAGGAAAAGTGGCGGCCGCCTTCCAGTCACAGCCACAGCCACACACACTCGCCACAGCTCGTTACAGACCCGGGCGGCCCTCCTCCCAGTTACCCGCTAACAGCGGCCCCCCTTCCAGCTGCTGAACTTGGAGGTGACCCCGTCAGCGACCGAGGGGCACAGTGACAGGCAGCGAGGGAAGCAGGACAATGGACCTGCCTGGACACACGGGTCCCTCCTGGAGCCCCGAGGGCAGCTGGGGCTGCCGCCTCCTCTACAGAAGTGAGACCCTCTCTGCGGCCACCAAGACCCTCAAGCCCCCCCCGCCATCACTGCAGGTAGGGCAGGGCCTGAGGGTGTCCGCACAGCCTCTGTGGCCAGGTGGGCACCGCCCAGGGGAGGCCTGAGGCCAGGAGGCTGCGACAGAGAACCCCCAGGCACT
The DNA here is from genome assembly GCA_036010255.1 of Myotis pilosus. Lineage (NCBI taxonomy): Eukaryota > Metazoa > Chordata > Mammalia > Chiroptera > Vespertilionidae > Myotis > Myotis pilosus. Next base: position 78,208,458 of record JASKON010000010.1, read on the forward strand.
GCTCGTGTGTTTCAGCCCAAGAGAGAACACAGCCCGGGTGTCACCTCCAAGTCCCAGGAAGTGGATGGAGGTGGGAGGGGCAGCCCAGGCACCCCTCGCCCCAGGAGCAGCCACCGTTCAATTAGCCAGAGGCTTCCCCCGATACCTGCCCCCCAGGGCCTGGCAGCAGGTGAGCAATTAGCGCCCCAGCCTCCTCCCTGCACCTCCCGCTCCAGTCTCTGGGGCGATTCACCATCTGGCACCGGGTGGGACCGCCAGGGATGGGTCCACGGAGCAGGTCACAGGCACCTTGGCTGGTGGGAGGTGGCACTGGTGATGCCCACGCCCTGGGCCCTGCCTGGTGGGAAAGGGGGCTGGACCAGCCTTTCTGGGCCCTGTGAGTCTGCCCTCGGGGTTCTCAGGTGTGACCCCAAGGGCTACTCCCAGGAGGAGAAGCCGTGCCCCCCCCCCCCCGCACAGGGGAAGAGATGGGGACTTGGCCAGGGAGTCGGGACCTAGCCCACCAGCCAGAGCCCCCGGAGCCGTGCGCTCTGCCCCAGGGGCAGCGGGCAAGGGCAGCCAGCCGGACCCTGCACCCTTGGTCATATCCTCTGTGCTTTCGGCACAGTCACATGGCCTGTGTCTCCCTGTGAGTGGGAGTGAGCTCCCAGACACACAGGTCTACACCAAGTCCATCAGAAGAGGGACCCATGGTCCTAGCCGGTGTGGCTCAGTGGATAGAGCGTCGGCCTATGGACCAAAGGGTCCCGGGTTCTAGTCTGGTCAAGGGCATGTACCTGGGTTGCAGGCTTCTCCCCAGCCCGGGCCCTGGTCAGGGCTCTTGCCAGAAGCAACCAGGCAATATGCTTCTGTCACATCGATGTTTCTCTCTGTCTTCCCCCCTCCCCTCCCGCCCCCCTCTAAATATCAATGGGAAATATCCTCTGGGGAGGAATAACAACAAAGAAGGAGGAGGAGGACGAAGAGGAGGAGGAGGGAGAAGTGGCACCCATGAAAGCCTGTCACTAGCCCTGCACCTGAACGTGGAGGGCAGAGGGCAGGGGTGGGCAGGGCCGGGAGTGCCACCCCCTGCTTGTCCCTAGTGCCCCCGCCCCTCCCCCCCAGGCCTGTCTTCGTCTCCGGCAGATCCCGCTGGCTCCACCCCAGGCTCCGTCTGGGGAATATCGGATTCCATCCCAGGCCCACGGAGTCTCCAACCACAGACCTGTCGTGACCACACGCACGTCCCCTCCACGGCCTGAGACCGGCCTGCCCTGTCCTCCTCGCCGCCTCCTCTCTCCGTCGCCAGCAGAGCTCTGGTGCCTGCCCTCTCCCCGGGGCTGTCCTCCCTCCCGTCCGCTCTGGGGCGATGCCCCGCAGCCCCTGCCTCTGGGGTCCTCCGTGAGGGCGGCCCCGGGACACCCTGTCACCATGACACTGAGAAGGCCGGCTGGCGAGGGGGCCGGGCGTTGCCTCCTGAGTCTCCCATTCCGAGAGGGCTGGGGGCAGCTCTGAGCCCCCCATCCGGCCGGTGACAGCACGAGCGGAGCTGTGAGGTTTCGGCGGCGCCCGCCTCGCACAGGAGCAGCTGCCGGGCTTCCACCGGAAAGCAGGCCCGGGCCCGGCCGGCGTGGCTCAGTGGTTGAACCGGGAGGTCACCCTTTGATTCCCGGCCAGGGCACGTGCCCGGGCTGCTGGCTCGATCCCCAGTGTGGGCGTGCAGGAGGCAGCGGGTCCATGATTCTCTCTCATCATTGATGTTTCTCTCTCTCTCCCTCTCCCTTCCTCTCTGACATCAATAGAAATATATTTATATTTTTTTTAAAGAAAGAAAGCTCCAGGTATGATGAGCAGGAGGGTTTGGCGCCTGCATTCCTAATGGGAGGCGATGCTGACATTTATTTGAAGTTAATGCAAATAACAATGGCATTTCCCCCATTCGAGTGCATAGCACCCGGAGTCCTGTACTTCTGGCTCAGATGGTCTCTGAGGGGCCCCCAGCACGGTGTTCCCTGCACTGGGGGGGCGGGGGCTGCGTGTCGTGTTCACACCACCCAGGGCCGGGGCCCGCAGCTCCGAGTCCAGGCTGTGTTCCTTACACAGTGTGCAAACTTGGGCACGCATGTCACCCGGGGAGCCTCGGCTTCCCACTGTACGTGTGGGTACGCCCACGGCATCTGCTTCAGTGTGCCCTTGGGAGGGTTGCGGGGGGAGGGGGAAAGACCTGCTCAGCTACACGCCAGCTCCCAGCCACCACTGACCGGTGTCGGCGCCGCAGGTGTTCAATGGACAGTCGTTTGACTGATTCCTTTTCTCTTTGGGTCTCTGGTTTGGGGAGCGCATCCAGGAAAAGAAATCACTGGTTTTGTTGTTGTTAATCCTCACCCGAGGATATTTCTCCATTGATTTTTGAAGAGAATGGAAGGGAGGGGGAGAGACAGAGAGAAACATCCAGGTGAGAGAGACACGTCAATTGGTTGCCTCCCCGGCATGCCCTGACTGAGGGCCTGGGATTGAACCTGCAACCCAGGTACCCACCCTGGACCGGGAATCGAACCCTCGACCCTTCAGTGCTCTGGCCGACACTCTAACCACTGAGCACACTGTCCAAGGCAAAAGAATTCCTTTTTGACGAGCGAACGTCTGCTCTGCAGTGGCACACTGGACGGAGAGAGGACAGGGAGGGGCAGGCACACTGGCCGGAGGGTGGACAGGGAGGGGCTGGCGGAAGGCTCCTGACTGCTGGGCCTGCCTCAGAGCTGGCTTCCGGGTGGGCTGTCCTGAACTTGAACCTCCGTGCGCACAGGGAGCCTGTCTGTAACCCAGAACCCATTTCCTCTGCATCACACACAGGGAAAGGATCCCCGCGTCCCCAGGAACCTGAGAAGGGAACTTCACAAAAAGCCATGTGTGTTCTGGTTATACCCGCACGGACGCTGCTGGCTGCAGGCATGTGTTCTGGGCAGGACATGGAGGCTCTGGGCAGGTCATTATTGCCCCGTGGTGGGGGGGGGGGGTAGGGGATCAAACGGGGCGTGGCAATAAGGTTTGCATCCTGCAGACCAGGCGCCCTCTCTCTGTCTGGTTTCTTCCCCCCACCCGCCCCCCCAGGGGCTAGCAGTGGTTCTCAACCTGTGGGTCGCAACCCCTTTGGCAGTCGAACGACCCTTTCACAGGGGTCGCCTAAGACCATCCTGCATATCAGATATTTACATTATGATGCATAACAGTAGCAACATTACAGCTATGAAGTAGCAACGAAAGTAATTTTATGGTTGGGGGTCACCACAACATGAGGAACTGTATTTAAAGGGCCAGAAGGTTGAGAGCCACTGGGCTAAGGCATCAGGAAATGATGCATCGTAACACACCGGCTCCATTCCTGCAGAAGCTCCTGGGTGGGAGATGAAGGTGTGCCCTCCCCTGTGTGGGGCTGGCGAGCAGAAGGGCTTTGAGGAAAGCTTCTGATCTGTTGCAAACCCAAGTTCCTGGCGTATCCACGCCCATCAGGACCGTCTGGGTGGTCAACGCCCCCGGGGATTCGGGATTCGGTGAGCGGACGCTGCCTCAGGGCCAGAGGAGCACACCGGGGCCCCCTTGGGTGTGGCCGTCTCCGGCTGCAGGCAGGACCCCCACCTGCCGGGTTCCGGGGTATTTGTCTCTCTCCCCAGTCCTGGGGCTCTCCTTTCTGTCTCTGTTTTAGCTGAGTTGTTGGCATGTGTTCGATGTTACAAATCCATTCTTGGATGTGGGTGGGGCATCCTCTATAAATAAATGCTAACCTGAGGCACCCTCCCGACAGCCCCCCTGGCGGACCCAGGTCGACGCTCCACCCACTGGGCAACCCGGCAAGGACGCCAGGCCTACTTATCAGCCACCTCTGGAGGCCCCACTGACCGACGCACAGGCCTCCGCACAACTCCGCTCCGGCTTTTCTCCTATTTTACACTTGCACGCACGCCCCGAGCATTCACGTGCTGCCGAATTCCAAACAGGCTGCCCGTTGTTCTCAGTGCGGTGCTTTCTGACATTTCATGGAATAAACCAACAGACGGGTGGCTGGGTTTCTAGAAACACCAAAGGGGCGATGGGTTTTATTTCCGCTTACAGGACTCACTCCCCCCAGGCTAATTATTAAAGCTCAACACCGTCCATGACAACAAACCCAGCCCAGCCACGGCTGTGCCAATGGCCTCCAGCCAGGAGTTTAACCAACAGACCACAGTCCATTTGGGCCAGGCGGCCTCGGGTCAGACGATAATCCCACAGTTGCCCCGGCCCTTTGCTGGGTGACAACGGTCTGCCTGTCACCCGTCTGTGTATGCGGACAAGTGCGTACGTGCACACCTCAGCTCAGGGACCAGACAAAAATACAGGCTGAACAAGAGGTAACCATAGCTCCTCCCCTGGGTTTAAAGGCTGAGAGGACCATGGCTGGGGGTGCCGGGAGTGCAGGGAGTGGAGGGAGAGGCAGGAACTAGGGGTCTGTCTCCTGCCAGGCCCCCGTCCTTACTCCAGACTCAGCAACAGGCCGCCCCCCAGGCCAGCTTAGAACCACGGGGAGACCCCCCCGCCCCACTGTCCGCCCCCAACTAGCTCCTTTGTGACTGAGGCCCAGATTCAGATCAGCGGTCTCCGCAGCAAAGAGCGCCTGGGATTGGTGGGCTAAGGCCTCCATCACATCAGTACAGAGCTCAGGGGTGCAGAGTGGGGGGCCGCGGGGGCAGGAGCTTCGGCCTCTCTAGGAGCACATTCCGAGCCTTCCCTCAAAGCTGGGGGGAGGAGGTTAGCAGGAGGGCCTTGAGGCCAAGGTGAGGAGGGGTTAGTAGGGGGGAGGCCCTCCAGGAACCCCAGCGAGGCTGCTCCTGCCCCCAAGAGGCCCCCACACTGCGGGCCTTACCCGCCTCTCCTCCGGGACTGGACTCCGGCCGGCTCCCTGTCCCTGAGCCAAGTCCAGGGAGCCCGTCGGACCTCGAGGGAGACTGGATGTCGCCCTCTCCCAGTCTGGGCGGGTCTTTCCGCCGACTCCCAGCTCTCCAACCCCGCAGACGAGCCGAGCCGAGCCGACCCCCGCGCAAGTCCCTCCGGCGCCGGTCCGGTCCCTGCGCTGCCTACCTGGTGCCGTCGGAGCCCCCAGCATCGGTACCCGAGTGGCCGGCCTGGCCCCCGCTTCGCGCGTCGCTGCTTCCCAGGCCCACCAGGCGCGCTTCGAGGCGGGGAGGCAGGGCGCGCGGCGGCCCGTCGAGGCGGGTTATATGGAGGCTCGCAGGGAGGGGGCGGCCGCGGGCGGGGGCGCCTTCTGAGGCCGGCGGCGGGAGCAGCGCGGGGCGGCGGGGCCGGGCCGGGGCCCTGGTTGTGCCGGGCGCTCCGCCCCCCCCAGCTGGCCGCATCCGAGTCGGGGACCCGGTGTGCTCCGCCCCGCCGCCTTCCCGCCGCCTTTTGGCGCGTGTCACCCCCGCGGAGCCTGGGACCCCAGGCTGTTCGAGGGCCGGGAGCGGGGTCCGCCTGCTGGTGAGACGAGGCCGCGACCCTCCAGCGGCTGGAGGCGCGGACGGAGGCGCGGGCGAGGGCGCGGGAGCCCGGGAGGGCAGCGGGGATGCCGACTCCCGGCCCGACGCCTCCCTTCCCCCCGACGCCGTCTCTTCCCGGCACCCGGCCTCTCCTCTCCCTCCTAGCAGCGCTGGGCTCCTCCGCGCTCGGGGCGCCTGGAACCACCGTCGGGGGAAGCGCCGCACGGGGGGGGGGGAGGGCAGCACCCCGGCCCCCGAGTGTCCACACTGGCTGTGTCCTGCCGGGCACGTGGGTGCGGGTCCAGGCCCCCAATGTCCGGGGGCTGGGGGGTTGGGTGCAGCCGCTTTCCTCTGGTGGCTCCAGCGGCTCCTCGGCCAAGGAGGGGGCCCCCGCCCAACGAGCCGAGGTCAGGACCGCGCCGGGCCCCTCTGGGCAGGACTCCGGGCCTCAGCCCGCGCCCTTCCGGCCGGAGGCTGTGTTCCAGGCCCCTCCGGAGAAACTGCACCTGCTCCCTCCCCGGCCACAGCCTCGGGCCGGGGCGCCGTTTGCTGCGCCGTTGGCACAGGCGCGCCCGGTGTCCACGGCAACACGCGCGCCCCGCGCCGGGCACTGCTCTCCGCGCTCAGAACTGCCCGAGGCCCAGTTTCCCTCCGGCCGCGGAGCCCGTGGCCTCGCGTAGGACGAGTTTGGAGCGGCCTTGGGCGGCGGCACCGGCCGTGCGCGGCCCCTTCTCTCTCTCAGCCCCGATACTCGGGTGCCCCGCGCGTCAGTGTCGCCCGTGGAACCGCGCGCCCGCCGGGCTGGCCGGGCCGGGTTCTCTGGCCGCGCGGGTCTGCGCCGAACCCCCACGCGCTCTGCCGCTCACTTGTTAGCGGGGCGGTGGGCGCACTAAGAGGACTTGCCCGGGGGTGACAGGCCGGGGAGAGCGAAGGCCAGCCGGCTCCGTGGAGCAGGAGGGTGCACGCATCCCCTACCCGCTTGTTCTGGGAAGTTGGGGGGTGGGGGCGCCCGCAGGGAGCAGCCCCTGGGCTGGGCGCGGAGGCCCCAGGAGGACCCGGGCGGTCTCGGTTACCAGAACCAGGGGCGGGCGCGGGGTCTGGGTGCGCGCGATCTGGCGGGCGCTGGGGTGCCGGCGGGCCTCACGGAGGCGCTCGGTGGGGAGTTGGGGAGAAGGGAATACGGTCCAAGTGGGCGCGAGGACACGGCTCACGCGCGCAGGGGTGGGTAGCAGAGACCGCACAGCCAGCGCCCACGCGGGTGCGCGCACCGTCGTGCGGAGGGTGGGCGCGGTCCACTCGCTGTCCTCGCGGAGTAGGCGTCAAATTCGTTCACCCCGATCTGAGCTGCACCGGAGCGCGGAGTCGCGGGGTCACTGCGAGGGGGGGACTCGCTGCAGGCAGGGAGCCTGATTTAGCCACAAACAAACAAAACAAAGAAAAACGAAAGTTTATGCACCATGTACAAAACATATGCACATACACTATTATATATTAGCATACAAATACATGTTTTATGTAAATATGTTTACGCATAAACGTATTTACGTGTAAATATAAATACACAGAACATAGGCCGGCCAGTTAAATGTAAATTTCAGATAAGCGGGTAATTTTTTAGTATACGTCCCATGCAGTATTGGGGAACATATTTTTACTAAAAACGATTAGCTGTTTATCTGTAATTCAAATGTAAGTGCCTGTCCTGCGTTTTATTTGGCAGCCCCGGCTGGAGGGAGGCACCGCGGAAATCCCGTGTCGCAAGGAGCGAGGAGGCGCCCGGAGAGCGAACTACAAGCCCCACAATGCCCCGCGGGTTCCCGGGCCCTGATAGGCTGTGGCGCGCTTCCCGCTCTCCGTCACTTCCGGGCGCGGGCTGGCGGTTGCGGCGACGCCGAGTGCTCTGCAGCGCGGGGTCCGGCGCGGCGGGCGGCTTCGCCATGAACTTCTCCGAGGTGTTCAAGCTCTCCAACCAGCTCTGCAAGTTCTCCCCGGACGGCAAGTACCTGGTGAGCGGCCGCAGGGCCCGGGCCGAGGTGGGGTCCTCCGTGGGGACCCCGGATAGGGGAGCGGAGGCGGCCGCGGGGCCCCGGGGGAAGGCAGCTTGGGGGTCGGCAGGGGCGGGATGCGGGCAGGGGCCCCGGACGGGTGGCCTGGGCGCAGGACCTGGGCAGGTGCCGCCTCCCGCACCTGGGTTTCCACCTGCCGCGGGCGGATGGAAGCAGCGCTTTCTGTACACACAGGAGACAGCGGCTGCTGGTGGTTATTTTGCCACAAAAAGGCAAGCACACAGTCGGCCTTCTGTGAAGGGGGCAGGGGCAGCTGCTGTGACACCCTTCCCAGCCCTCTTTGCTGGTGCCGCTAGCTGGCGTTCCGTGTCGCACCGCTGGGCCGGGAGCCGGTCATTCCAGGGGTGCAGAGTGGTGAGCTGCCCCGTGCATGAGGCCTAGGGCCGGGCGACCAGCAGCCCCGGCGGACGCGGGGACAGGTCACTCAGACACAGTCGGACGTGCAGGAGAGGCCTCAGGGGCCCTGGCTGCCTGTTAGGCCTTTCCTGGAATTCCTCCCTTTAGATGCCAGCAGCAGGGTGAGTGATCTCGGGAGGACACACGCGTCTACACTGTCCTCTAGGCGAGGGCATCAGGGGTTGAGCATAAGGATTCCAGTAAACTCCGGGGGTCTGCACGGGTCTGCAGGTGCACAGACTTGTTGGCAAGGTCAAGGATAGGGGCGCCGCCTTCGACACTCCCCCAGGTCTCCCCTGAGTCGGAATTCCGATGCACAGGGCAGGTGCCTTCCACACACGCCCCTTTACGGGAATGACCTCCCTACCACTTCCCAACCAAGCCTCTTGTGCGCCCCAGCAGCTCAGGTTTTGAAAGATGCCAGCAAGACCAGGGTGTGACCTCAGAATTGGGGGGTGGGGGTCAGGTGGGGGTTGGGAGGTAGTTGTCATTGGAAAGCCTTTAAGAGAAAGAGTCGTGCCTTCTACACAGTGGTTTTAGTTGCATTTACCCTCTGTTGACTGGCACCTCATGGCTCTCTTTCGGTTGGAGCTGTTTCTAACATCCCTTTATTCTTGTCCAGGTCTCTGAAGACATTGCATGGTTTCCTTCTTTACGGAGGTTTTATTCAAAGTCATAGAAAATAGCGTTCAGCTACAAAATGCAACGTGTTCTTTAACTTAAATGGCTCTCCAGAAACCTGGGTACATTTTTCAAAGTGCCCCCTACTCCCACAAATTAGTTTTTGTGTTTTTTTTAAAAAAAATCATTTATGGAAATTCCAGTGAGTTATAAAGAGGAAAATTATATTTCCTTGCTTAATTTTGCTACTTCTTTGATTTTTACACTCTGGTTGAGTATGATGAGACACTTGAAAGTCATGTTAGTGGAATCCTGTTCTTCAAACTCTATCTTAGCCCTGGCCAGTGTGGGTCAGTGGTTCTGTGCACTGCAAGGTTGCTGTTCGATTCCTGGTCGGGGCACATGCCTGGGTTTTGGGCTGGATTCCCCTTAGGGGTGTGCAGGAGGCAGCCCATCCATGTTCCTCTCTCACATCGACGTTTCTCTCTCTCCTCCCTTCATTTCTCTCTAAAAAGAAATAAAAACCCATTAAAAATCTTAAGAAAAACCAACAACCCTCTATCTTAAATACTGGCGAAGGTTAGGTCCATGTTGCCATTTTTAATATCTTGCAACACATTTAATACGATTTTTCCCAAGAGTTGGTCCAAATATTCCACCTCCTAGGGCATTCATTGTAACTGACACAGTATTCAAAGCTACAGCGTGAAAAAGTGAGCACTGTGACACATATTTGTTCTAATCTGCAATAGCCCTCCCCCCTTTTTATTTTTAAATATATATTTTTATTGATTTCAGAGCGACATGAAGAGAGAGGGAGAGAGAGAGATAGAAACATCAACGATGAGAGAGAATCATGGATCAGCTGCCTCCTGCACACCCCCTGCTGGGGATCGAGCCCGAAACCCAGGCAGGTACCCTTGGCCAGAATCGAACCTGGGACCCCTGAGTCCGCAGGCCGACACTGTATCCACTGAGCGAAGCCAGCTAGGGCTCCTCCTCCCTTTTTCACGGAAAACGCGTGTGGCTTTTTTTTCTTCATGGATGTTCATAAAACACAAACCAGTATCTAGTTTGGCCTTGATAAGTACAAAAAGGAAGTGATTAGCAATTAGAAATGGGTTCCTGACTTTTACACTGTCATGTCCTCTACAGTCAGCAAAGGATACTCACACAGAAAGCATCTGCTTAGATACAGATGCTGACATGACGTAGAGACTATCTTTCCGGAAGCAGTGTTGACACACGCAGTTTTATAGTCAGGACCGGGAGCAAGTGCCCTCCTTACTGTCACCACGACCCCCCACCTCCCGTCATTTCTGGTCCCCAACGTGTGGGCTTCCCCCCACCAAGCACTTCCGGGGCACCGGCTGGCCTGGCCGTCCTGCCACTTAACTCGGTTCTGCCCTTTCTCCCCAGAGGCAGCCTCAGTCCCAAGGTGAAGGGCTCAGTCCCTCGGGACAGACACCAGGCGGGGGCAGCAGGGGACCCACAGCTTCTGTCTGACTCGGCTGCAGTGGGAGGTCCCACCACCCCTTCCTCGGGTTCGTTGCATTCGCTGAAGCAGCTCACAGGACTCGGGGAAACACTGGCTTCCTCATCAGTTCCTTAAAGGCTGTGGTAACGGACACGGGTGGCCAGCCCGCTGAGGAAGGCATGGGGCGCGGTGGGAGGGACCCGGTGCAGGAGCTCTGACCCCGTGGACCGGGTGCCACCCTCCCCCGTGATGTGTTCTCCCACCCGGAGGCTCCCCCGAAGGTCTGATCTGGCCTTCACTCCGTTTGCAGCCCTTCTCCCTCCCCAGGGAATGGGGAATGGGGTGGAAAATCCAAACTTCTGATGACCTGGTCTCTCTTGTGACCAGCCCTCATTCAGGGGCCATCCAGGAGGCCCCCTCCCCCGAATCCCCTGGTAGAACAGAAGAGGCCCCTGTCGCCCAGGGAGCTACAAGGGTCCCAGGAGCACTGCCGGGACCTGGGGGCAGACGGGATAGCTCCTGTTGGGCTCAGTCTCCGGTGTGGAGCATGCAGGAGGCAGCCGACCCATGATCCTCTGTCATCATTGATGTTCCTTTCCCTCCCACTCCCTTCCTCTCTGAAATCAATAAAAAAATACATATTATAAAAGAAATAGGAGAGGAGCAGATAATTACTTCAGTAGAGAGTGTTAAAATAATACTTTATGCTGAAATGTAATGGTTTCAACATCTGGTTTGTATATTTCAACTCTCTTCTTATTGGCTCATTTTCAGAATGGGCTGTGTCCTTGGTGGTAAACCTGGAACCTTCTAGATAGAAAACCTGTCAGAGAGGAGAGAGGCCGCAGGTTTCCCCACGCGGGCGCCCCTCCGGGGAACGCCCCCCGGAGCAGGACGTCAGTGCCTCTTTCCCGTGTCTAGGCCTCCTGCGTGCAGTACCGCCTGGTGGTCCGGGAGGTGGGCAGCCTTCAGATCCTCCAGCTGTACAGCTGCCTGGACCAGATCCAGCACGTCGAGTGGTCGGCCGACTCCCTCTTCATCCTGTGCGCCATGTACAAGCGGGGGCTGGTGCAGGTACGGGCCGGGCGCTGTCCTGGGTGAGACGTCTCTGCCCTTCTGGCTTGAGAAAAAGGCCCCTCAAAGTCGCTCCCTGTGAAAACTGGTAGTTCTCACAGTTGAAGTCCTTCCAAATGGGAAACACTTCAGTATGCTTTTTTTGTTGTTGAAGATTTACCTTTATTGTTGAAAGTACTACAGATGTCCCCTTTGTTTGCTGTTTTCCCACTGACCTCGCTGCCCGCCCCTCCCCTCCCCTCCCTGCATGTAAATGTTCCTCACCTGGAGCCGAATAGCCGTTGGGCCGCAGGCAGAGCGTGCAGACCAGGGCGGGCAGTTGGGGCGTGGGCATTTGGGAAGCCCTGAGAGGAGGCTTTGTTTGGGAGCTTGGCCAGTTCGGCATTAATGACCCCTCCCTTCACCCCCAGAAGGGTGGGGACTGGTAGTGTGCCCGCCGGCCCAGCGTAGAGAGGGGGGGGACAGCTTCCCGTGTCTGGACCACAGTGGTTTTAGGGTCAGTGCTGCCCTGGTTGGTTTGTGATCCGCGTCTCTCCTGGGCCAGGTGTGGTCGCTGGAGCAGCCCGAGTGGCACTGCAGGATCGACGAGGGCTCCGCGGGGCTGGTGGCCTCCTGCTGGAGCCCCGACGGGCGCCACATCCTCAACACCACCGAGTTCCACGTGAGTGGCCCCTGCCCCGCACAGTGCGCTCGGACATGAGCCCTGAACGCCCTCGGGGACTTTGGGGGGTTATTTATGTCAGTCATCAGAGCACAGCAAGCCCCTAAGAGGTGATATTTAATCTTCTTGCCCAGTTTTAAAGGAAAATGAACACATTTTTAAAAAGTAAACCCTAAGTCACATTTTAAGGCTTTAAACAGTTCCTGGAACTTAGCAATAGAGAATGTGCATCAGTATAAACTGATTTACCTCTTCCCGAGGGGGTGTCTGACCTGGGGGTGTCGGTGACCGCGTCGTTGGTTTGTTCTTCCAACACCCGCTGGCGGTTCTGCCCGGCGGGGCCGGGGCTGAGTAAATTCGAGAGCTCAGCGGGGCCTCCCCTCCCAGGCGCATCCGGTGAGGGCACGGCCTGTGCCGGGTGCCCGGGGTCTGCGTGCATTTTGGAGACAGAAAGGTGCGCAGATCCGGCTCCTGCGCTTTTCTGAGGCGCCTTAGGCCCCGGCGTGTGGGCCTGACCCCGAGTGCGGTCGGCGGGCAGGGCTGCAGGTGGCGTGACGCCGGCTCCAGGCTCAGCCAAGCTGACAGCACGCACGTGGGGCGGGCACACTGATTCCCAGCGACCCTCGGGGTTCACTCGGCTTTTTCAAGGGCCCCTCTAGGCAGACCCTCTGTCCAGCTGTGAGGAGCTGCTTCGGGCCGCTCTGGCTTTGCGGATTTGTCAGTCAGACCCTGGAACCTGGGGCCTGCTGCTGTGATGTCGGAAATCGGGGATCCCCTTCCCCACTGGGTGCTGGGGGGGGTCCTTACGATACCTCTAGGAACAGAGTTTTCTGAGACTCGCATGGAGCTGAGTGATTTTTATTTGTGCGGAAATAAATCCAAAGTCCGGCTCCAGACCTGGGGGAAGTGTAGCTGCAGGCGAGGCCAGGGTCCCCCTCCGCCCCGTGTCGCAGCCGGTCCAGGCATGAGCGGCTGCAGTCCCTCAGCGCAGCGTGGGGTCCACACGGCTGTGAGCCGCGTGGGGAGATGCCAGGAGTGGAGCGAGGGAGCCCGGCCTCCAGGAGCCGAGGGAGCGAACGCCTCTGCTCGGGTTAATGTCCCAGGTTCCGTGCCCTCAGTCACCGCCCTCAGTCTGGCCAGTGACCTGCTCCCAGCCGTGACTGACAAGCGGGTACCTTCCCAGCATCACCAGCTTTACCGGGCAGGCGTCCGTGTCCCCGTCCAGTCCCTCCGCCCAGCCACCTGCAGGGCGGGACCGCGGCTCCCGGGGGAGCTCACCCGCAGCGAGCATCCTGGCGAAGCTGCCGGGACGACCTGCTGTCAGAGTGGCCTTCGCTCTGCTACTCCCTGTTACTGACTCGCCAGCGAGACGGGCAGCGGGGTGAGGCGGGAAGCACGGCTCCTGGTCTCGGCCCCGGGCACGCTGACACGTTAGAGGTGCTCGTCTGCGGTTTCAGACGTGATCCCTGGAGCTCTCCGTGCTGCCGCGGGCAGTCCTCGCACTCAGCTCCCTGGGCCGGGATTCACCTCCAGCGGCAGGTGGCAGCCCCTCCGCAGGGCAGCGTGAAGGAGGGCTTTGCCCCTCGGACCAGCCTTCGTGAGCAGGGACACAGGAGCCATTCGCTCCGTCAGGTCTGGGCTGGAAGGCAGGCCCCAAGCCAGCGCCCCCCCCAGCCAGTGCTCCCGGCTGCTGCATGTCTTATGACTCAGTCCTCGCGTTCCTTGAGGGGCGTGTGTGTATCTGTGTGCCCACACGTGTGGTTGAATGTGTGTATCTGTGTCCATATGTGTGGCTGTATGTCCATACATGTGGTTGTGTATCTGTGCCCATGTGTGTGGTTGTACGTGAGTGTGTGTACATATGTGCCCATACGTGTGGTTGTGTATGTATCTGTGTGCCCACACGTGTGGTTGTGTATGTGTGAGTGTGTGTGTGTTGACACTGCACTGTGGGTTTGCACCTGTTCAGGTCCGTTTGCCTGACTTTGTCTGTCCGAGGTCCTTGCTCCCCCCACTGCATGTTTCTGAGACCCCCCATGTGGAAGGCATGGCTGGTCCCTGCATTCCTTGTGGGAAACCCCCCACTTCACTTGCCGTCCTACCTTTGCCGAGCATTTGCGGTGTTGGGACCCACGCAGCCGGGAGTCTGCTGTGTCTCCTACGACCTGTATGAGCCGTCGTCCAGGATGGGCCTGAGGGCAGCCTGGCGGTGGGAGGCGGCGCAGAGCGATCGCCCACCCCGTGCGGCTGCGTGGGCTGCCCTTGGGCTTTGGTTTCCACTTCTCTGCCTATTGGTGAGGTGGTGCTTTCCCGTCTGGTTTTTAGACACACGCATGCTCCCTCACACACACACTCACACGCACATGCACACACATGCACACACACGTATGCATACGCACTCTCACATGCACACACACTCACACACATGCACACACACGCACACACTCACTTGTGCACTCACAACATGCACTCACAGGTACTCACGCACTCACACGCGCACTCACAAACACAGTTTACACATGTGCCTCAGGGTCATGTGGTTAGAAACATCAATGAGAGAATCATGGACCGGCTGCCTGCTGCACGCCCCACACTGGGGATCGAGCCCGAAACCTGGGCAGGTGCCCCATGGGAATCAAACCACAATCTCCTGGTTCACAGGTCGATGCTCAACCACTGAGCCACACCGGCCAGGCACATGGTCCTTTTTCTTTTTTGGTTTGTGTAGTCGGGTCTCTGTTCACCACGGCCCGGCCCAGCTGGGGGCTCCTCCCTGCGGACCTGGCAGGGGCTGCAGCTGCGGCTCAGCTCTCACAGACGGGAGGGCAGGGAGAGCCTTTCCACAGAGAAGTGGAGCTGTGCTTGTTGGGGCGGCTGCTCTCAGGCTCCAGAGGGGATGGGCGCGGTGGAGGGGGGCTGAGAGCCTGTGTCGGATGCAGATGCGCTGGTTTGAGTGAAAGGTCACAGCTCTCGTCCCGACCCGAGGTTGTCCTCCTAAGCACAGGGGCCTGCCCACCCCCCCTTACCCCCCCCGCCCGCCAGGTTCTTGGTCCTTCTGCGCCTGCCGGTGAGGGAGGGCAGGGATGTGGACGGGCGGCCTCAGTGGTTTCTCCGGGACCCTGGGCAGAAGCAGCGGGTCAGCGTTTCAGGACACAGCTTCCTGCCTGGAGCTGGGCCACCGCTCCAGCGTCCCAGGCCGACTCCATGGAGCAAGGAGGCCCGCGTCCCGCGTGCTGCCCCACAGGACGCGGCTCCTTAGACCAGCGATGGGCGTGACAATATGCCAGCCGCCCGCAGAGCTGACCTGCCCTGCATGAACATCAACGTTCGTGCATTCATTTCACTCTGTCACTCAGACGGCATTGCTGCAAAGTGAAAACAGTGGAGAGGGTGGCTGTAGGGCAGTGGGAGGTGAGCGTGGTGCCCACTGAGGGCCAGGGCCAGCCCTGCTCCGAGACCGGTCCCTCTGCGGCCTGGCTCGGCTCAGTGGCGCCTCCCCCAGGGCTCTCTCTGGAAGTGTAACGTGTGCTCCCCCTCCTCCCCGACAGCTGCGGATCACGGTCTGGTCCTTGTGCACAAAGTCCGTCTCGTACATCAAGTACCCGAAGGCCTGTCAGCAGGGTGAGTGCGCAGACCGCGGGGTCCAGGCCTCGGGCGCTGCTGTGGGTCCTTTGCTCTTTTTATCGGGAAATTTCAGCCACAGGCTGCAGTGCCTCTGCCGTCAGTGTGTCGGCCCCCAGCCGCTCTGTCTGCTCGAGCCCCCCACCCTCGGGTCATGTTACCACCCTGGGCCCCCCGGTTATCTCATCTTCCCCTCGGGTTGTTCTAAAGCCTGTCCACCTCCGAATGTCCGTCTATGAATGAATATTTCCCGCGCCTCCAATGACCAGGACCCCTTCAAATGCCCCAGGGGCTGAGGAGGCCTGTGTAAGGGCATCAGAGGTGAGGCGTTCCGTGGCCATCCCTTCCCTGTCTCAGGGCTGAGGGGCCCCACTTCACACCTCAAATTCTGAACCTTGAATCTCAGTCTTCTGTTGACTCAGTCTGTGGTCTCTATCCAGGGACATGGTGACCTGCCCCATCTGGACATCCCAGAGGAGGGCTGAGGGTGGTGTCCCCTGGCCATGGGGAGGGCGGGGCAGACGCACCCGCGCTGAGGTGGGTGGGCCACGAGGCTGGGTGGGCGTCCTGCTCAATGCAGCTACAGTGACGTGTCCTCCATGTGGCCAGCGGGGAGGCGTTGCATATTGAGTGGTTTCCCCCTTTGCTCTATGGCCTCGGCAGTTTGGAGCTTGCGTCTGGATGAGGGGCGGTGGTACATTTGACATTTACTTCTGGTTTGAAAGCGGGTGTCTCCCGAGGCCGCGTGAGCATTTCCCGCGTGGACACGACCCTCCGGCTCAGGCCGCAGGAAGGGTGGCCTGGGCGTTGTGAGCTCGTTCCGACAGGAAATGCGGTGTAACATTTCCAGCGTCTTATCGCGAAGCTCTTTCTTCCAGAGAATTAGGTTCAGGAGTAACAGTAGGAGCGCAGGGACAGGCTGATCCCCACGGCCGAGCCCTGTGGTCTGTCCTGACGCCAGGACAGTCCGGGCTGCGTATGCAGCCGCCGGGTCCTCGGGCAGGCTGCCTCGTCCTCACGGGCTCCCGGCAGGTGCGCGCCCGCAGGAGCCGGACCGCACTGCCCTCGCCCCCGCGTTGCGGTGTCTGCCTGGGCCGCACCCCCTTCTTCCTTAAACCACCCTGGCCTGCCTTCCGTCTGGCCTTGATTCCGCCCGTTCCGCTTGCTGGCAGGAATCACCTTTTCCCGGGACGGCCGCTACCTGGCCCTGGCCGAGAGGCGGGACTGCAAGGACTACGTCAGCATCTTCGTCTGCAGCGACTGGCAGCTGCTGCGGGTGAGCGCTCCTCCCGCGGGACCGTGTCCTCGCCGCGTGGCAGGGAGCGGGTGTGCCTGTCCTCAGGCTCTCGGGCCCTGCGGGGGCCTGTGGGAAACGGGACTCCCATCTCCGAGGGCGGGTGCTACCTGCGACTCCACGGAGCACCCACAGGTGAAGCGTGTGAGCCGTGGTGGTATGGTGCGGGCCGGGGTGCGCTGCGGGATTGCCAGCCAACGGGAGCCCTTCCCCTTCCGGCCCGTCCATGGCATGTGGCGCCTCGTCAGGCGGAGTGTGGACTTGAACCCAACTCGGACTCCCCAGGGCCCGGGGCTCGGAGGTGCCCCCGGCTGTAGGTGGGAGACAGGCAGGCTGGGCACAGAACCCTCTGGAACGCCATCAGACAGGCAGGCTGGGCACAGAACCCTCTGGAGCGCCGTCAGACAGGCAGGCTGGGCACAGAACCCTCTGGAACGCCATCAGACAGGCAGGCTGGGCACAGAACCCTCTGGAGCGCCGTCAGAGCTCAGGGAGGGCTCGGCAGCCCGACGCCAGGCGAGGAGCAAGCCGGGAGAGCGTGCACAGGTGGGAGCCGCACCCGAAGCTGGCAGTGCCTGCCGGGCAGCCAGGCTGTGCCCCTGAACCTCCGGATACTCAGGCGCATGACGACCGGGAAGGACATGTGGTAGCTTTCCACCCATTGCTGTCTAAGGAACGTGCACACCGGACGCATTAGCAACATCGGCTGTACAAGCACACATCCGCCCCGACGTAACCTGCTTCTCCCCTTCCCGTGGCAGCACTTTGACACGGACACCCAGGACCTGGCCGGCATCGAGTGGGCGCCCAACGGCTGCGTGCTGGCGGCGTGGGACACCTGCCTGGAGGTGGGAGGTGCTTTGCCACGTTCATCTTCGCTTCCTCGGCTGCGGTGCCATTGACAGCTGATCCGTCTGCAAACCTCGCTGCTGTCTAGTGACCACCTCTCCCAGCTACCGCCCCGGGTCCCTGTGCCGCTTGGGCGGAGTCTGGCCCCGCTCGTCCTCGCCTCCCGTCTGTGCACTTGTGCTCGCCCAGCTTAGTGGGCGCTCAGCTAACGGCGCCCTCTCTCCTGCAGTACAAGGTCCTGCTCTACTCCCTGGACGGCCGGCTGCTGGCCACGTACTGCGCGTACGAGTGGTCCCTGGGCATCAAGTCGGTGGCCTGGAGCCCCAGCAGTCAGTTCCTGGCGGTCGGCAGCTACGACGGGAAGGTGGGCAGGGCGCCCGCCGGAGGAAGCCCAAGGATGGCCCGGGTGGCGGGTGTCCCCACGCAGTGCGTCTCATGCGTGGCCCTCCCTCAGGTGCGCATCCTCAACCACGTGACCTGGAAGATGCTCACCGAGTTTGGGCACCCCGCGGCCATCAGTGACCCGCGAGTGGTAAGTGGCACCTGTCTCCATGGGAGCAGCGCTGGGAGGCAGTGATGCTGCGATGCAGGGCTCCGTCCTGCGGCCAGGGGACCGGGACAACCAGACTCACTGCCAGGGCCTTTTCCTGCCCACACTCCCATGGGGCGCCAGGCGGTGTCCTTGTCCTGCGTCCCCCTAAATGGCTCATCTCTGATCTGTTCCTGCACTGTCCGGCCTCCTGCCTGCCACGCAGAGCCGTCAAGCCCTGCCCGGTGGAGGGCGAGGCTGGGAGAGCTGGTGTCTCCAAGGGTGGGTGGGGATGCTGCCACCGAGGGACGGGGCAGACGCCTGGGACATGGTGCAGAATGGGGAGGAGTGTGCCAGGCAGCAGGGCAAGACAGGTGGGAAGGTGCTGGGGGGCGAGGGGCAGTGGTTGACACAGAGCCTGGTCTGGGGAGTTCCTTGCCCACAGATGGGGACCTCAGTAAGCGGGCAGGTGTGTGAGGACCTGAGCTGGGGGGGCTGCAGGGACAGTGTGAGGTCAGGCGGCCCCGGAGCCGGGAGGTTCAGTGAAGACAGGAGGGAGCAGGGCTGTGCTGGCGGCTGGGGCGTCTGTGTGTCAGGCAGTCAGCTGTCCCCAGGCCCCAGGGACGTAAGTCGGGGTACTCGCCGCTGCCTGTCACCCAGATCACACGGTCCCTCACTCCGAGCCTGTCACTCCCCAGGGAGCTGCTCACGTTTGCTAACTGGCCAAGTGGATATGGGGCTGCCCCCCTCAGACCTTCGTCCTTAGGGGGCTTTTGGGGCCACACCGAACCCCAGCAGGGAGCAGTGCCCCGTGTCCTGCACCCGCAGCGGCAGCACCGCCTCCCTGTCTTGCAGGTGGTGTACAAGGAGGCGGAGAAGAGCCCGCGGGGGGCGCTGGGCCGGCCCGCCTGCCCGCCACCCAGGGCCGCCGAGAGCAAGTGTGAGCCTTTCCTTGTTTGTGGACGGGCTCCCTGTTCCGTCCTCGTCAGCGGTCCTTCCTCCTGTCCCCGCAGCCGGGGCCTTCCCCAGGGGGCGTGGTTTTTGTTGACGGACTCTCAGCCCTGGAGTCCGATTTGACGCCCCGAGGGCCTTGTTTCAATCAGAGTGGAACTCCCTGGAGGAGCCTAGGGTCGGGAGCAACAGTGGGAAGGGCTGGCGGGCTGTTCCGTGTCCTGGCTGCAGCCTGGGTCTCCTGTGACCTGGCATCAGACACGCTTTAAGTGGAGCCCAGAACGCAGCCCTGGGCTCGGCGAGCGCTCACGGGCGGCCGGACGGCCGGACACACAGCGCGCTGCTCACGCCCCGTCGGCATCTCGCGCTTCTGGTCTTGTCTTGCTCTTTCCTTTCAGTGATCTTTTTAGAAGATCTTAGGGGAGGCACAGGTTTCCCCCACCCCCACATTCTCGGTACCCCCACGGGGATGTTTGTCACAGCGGGTGACCCTGAATTGACATGAACCTAAAATAGCACAGCGTATTGTCACTTCCCCCAACCTTCTGCGTCCCACACGCCTTTTCTCATCTGAGAAGTCCAGGGCGAGGCTGTCGAGGGTGGGCAGCAGCGGGCTGGGAGCTGAGGTGCCGGGACTAGGAGGAGCAGGAAATGCCAGGACCGCTAGGGAGGTGCTCCCCACGGACCTCACGCCAGCCTCCCGTGGGCCTTTCTGTCAGGTTTTGTCTGATGCTTTCAAGGTCGTGTAACCTCTTTCTCTGTCTAAACCAAGCAGTCGGGGTCAGAGGCTCTGCCCGTGGCGGGAGGATCGCGGCCATGCGGCGTCTCCGGGTGCGTGCGCTGTGCTGAGGCGGGTGTCATGTTCTAGATGAGATCGCCGCGGTGCCGGTGTCCCTGCAGACGCTGAAGCCCGCTGCCGACCGAGCAAACCCGAAGATCGGCGTTGGCGCGCTGGCCTTCAGTCCCGACAGCTACTTCCTGGCCACGAGGAATGGTGAGCGCTGCGCCCACGCTGTGCTGTGCCCACTCGCTGTGCCCTGTGGGGCCGCGACACCAGCTGTTTGAAAGGGCGTCAGCTGACAGGCCCGCCTGCGCATCCTCCCCACGTGCTCCTGAAACGCGGGTCCTCCCCAGAGGCTCGGAGCAGGCTGCGCGGCCCCTCTGCCCCGTGCCTCCCTGCACGTGCCCCGTCCTTGGTGAACAGGGACCCAGGCCCACGACAGCCTTGGCCTCTTCCTGTGAGAAGGGCTTTTACATGTTAAAGGTTACTCTGAAAACACCAGAACACGCCCGTGCAGCCGGTGAGCCTCAGAGTGACTGGTGGCCCCTATAGACCTGGGAGCACGAGGCCCCCCTCCCCCAGGGCCCATGTGCAGACCAGGGCCCCACATTCGCTGAGTCAGGGCCCATGGCAAGGCCGGTGGGGCTGAAGCAGGCCACTGGGGGCGGGCTTGACCGGGGACCTGTCCATCTCCCCTCAGACAACGTCCCGAATGCCGTGTGGGTCTGGGACATGCAGAAGCTGCGGCTGTTTGTGGTGCTGGAGCAGCTGGGCCCCGTGCGCTCCTTCCAGTGGGACCCGCGGCAGCCCCGGCTGGCCATCTGCTCGGGAGGCAGCAAGGTGTACCTGTGGTCGCCGGCGGGCTGCGTGTCTGTGCAGGTGCCCGGGGAAGGTGAGCAGGCTCCGGGGGCCCGAGGCTCTGAGCTCCGGAGAGAGGCCCAACTGGGTTGCGGCCGTTTGTTTTGGGCTCCAGCTGGGTCCCTGCCCCGTCCCCGCACCACCGGCTCTGGGCTGCTCCCCCTGGGACCTGGCCTCCCGCTCTAACTCTCGGCCACGTGTCCTCCTCCAGGGGACTTCCAGGTGCTCTCGCTGTGCTGGCCTGTCACGGGGGACTCGCTGGCCCTGCTCAGCAAGGACCACTTCTGCCTGTGCTTCCTGGAGACGGAGTACGGGGCTGACGGCGCCCTCGGGCAGCTGGGCGACCACACGTAGGATGCGCGGCAGCTGTGGGAAGGGACGCAGACGCGCAGAGCTGTGGGGAGCGGGCTCGGGGCAGCTCCGTGGTCCGTGGAGACAGCTTGCGTTTGTTTCCCTACAGCGAGGCGCTCTTGTAAATATGTAAAGTGTAAAGCTGCAATTTTGTAATTTAAATGTTTGCTAATTCATAAAAAGGCTGACGCTGGTTTTCTTGGAGGGTTTGGTCACAGGGGTTTTCTGGGTTTGGTGTCTTAGGGAGCAGCACCGAGTCCCCAGCAGCTGGTTCCCCCGAGACAGACACATGCTGGCTCCGAGCTCCTGTCACCGAGTCTCAGGCGGACGGTGCGCTCTGGGTGCAGGAGGGAGCCCGGGGCACCTGAGGGTGAGCCACGAAGTGGAGGTCAAGGTCAGTCCCACCTGCTGAGTGGGTCCCGCGGGGAGTTTCCACCCCAGCCGTGGCCCTGAACACACGGTCAGCAGCTGGTCCAGGTGTGTCTGACAGGCCGCCAGGGGAGAGCCCGAGAGCCCTCCGCACTGCCTGCCAGTAGGGGCCGGCTCCCAGGACGAGAACAGAAGCAGTTTGGGCTTCAAGAGCACTCATAGGAGAGGAACCGTCTGGGTTGTTGCGCTTGTTTTGATAACTTCAAAAAAGGAACGACACCCCATCGATTCTCAACGTCTTTACTGCGAGACGGAAAGCAGAGGTTCGGGGCCGGGCCATGTTGGCAGCCTGCCCAGCGAGAGGCACTGCGTCCGGGTCCCGTCCACCCCAGTCCAGCCCCCCAGGGCTGGAAGCAAGGAGGGAACCGGCCAGCTGGTGGTGTAGCAACAAGCCTATCAACAAATGTCCCGTCAAAGCCGCAAGCTGGACCTGCGTGGGGCGGTGGGCTGTGGTCCCCGCTGGGACGTGCTCCCTGGGTGGGAGGCCAGGCGTGGGTAGGCGAGACCCTGGCGAAGCCTGTATCTGCGTGGGCGCTGCTTCCTGAGAACACGGTTCTTAAAGTGCTTTCTTTAAGAGCAAACGAAGCGATTCCCTTTTCCGACACGAGTGTGACAACACAAACCCAGAGCACAGCAGCCGTCCTGGCGGGCGGGCGGCTCGGGGCCGTCGAACCAAGGAGCGGCCTGCGGGACCTCTGCAGCTTCTGGGCGAGGAGGTGCCAGTGAACTTCAGATCCGACACCTGCTCACACAGCAGCTGCCCACCCGCCTGGGAGCTGACGCAGGCTTCCCCCTGCTCACCGCACCAAGCTGCTGGCTTTGTCTTTCGCTTTAAAACGTGGATCATGTGCCTGAATACACGGCGGGACACAAGTGTAAACTCACTTGTGACGCAGGCACTGGTGTGTGGTGCCCCCGGGGTGACGACTGCCCAGCTCGGCCAGCGGACGCTCCAGTGCAACCACAGCACGTTTATTAACAGGCAGGTGGGGGCGGGGGAAGGAGAGGCCCAAAGGGAGCTTCCGGAGGTGGCAGCGGCCAGCAGGGACAGCTGCATGCAGTCTGCGCCTGTCTAGCGGGTGACCACGTGTCCACACCCACCTCCAGTATACAAGTCATGTGACTATGTTGTAACCCCACTCACCCCTACAGGGAAGTACCCGGCCCGCAGGGCGAGCTGGCCCCAGGCCTGTGCCGACCCAGCCATTCTCCAAGGCGCTGCAGCCCTAGAAGCCGATCTTGCCTCTGGTCATGGAATAGCCCAGCTTCGCCTCGTTGTTGATGAAGGACATCAGCCCCACGTAGGTCTCGATGAGGAGCGGCTGCTCCAGGACCAGCACGCTGGTGGCCTGTCCCGGCAGAGGGCTCTCTTTCTGGGCCTTTTTGACAGCTTGGATCAGCAGAGACTTGAAGCTCTCCAACTTGAAAGAGAGAAACAGCTGGTCAGAGTGAGCCACGGAAGGAAGCCGCCGCCCCTGGCCCCTGGCCTGCACCAGCCCAGCCTAGCCCTCCCCTCCCTGTGGCCTCTGCTTGCCTGCTCAGTGGGGCTCTGGAAGCCTCGGATCACAGCTGGCTCACTGTGCTGGGCAACAGCCAGGACCCAGAGCCTCGCTCTCCACAGGCCTGAGTGGCTTAGCCACAGCGAGCTACCAACCCTCACCACCACCAAGCCAGGAAGCAGGCCAGGCTAGTGGGCGACCTGCCCAGGCCTCCGCACTGCCCTCACCACTGGCCACGGCCTCCTGTGATGAGCATACAGACTGCCTGGCACTGCCACAGGCTGGTCAGCTGCCCTGCCCCAAAGCTCTCTGGCCCTTTCCCAAGACAATCTCGGCCACAAGGGCTACCTTAGGAAGTGGGGATGACCAGTGGCTGCCAGTCACATGGGCTGCTTAACTCTAAGTCAGCTAACGCCACTGAGAATTAAGAGCGTGTTTCTGTCTTGCTACCCACTCCTCAGTGCTCAGCAGCCACGTGTGGCCACCACAACAGGCAGTGCAGGCCTAGAACCTCGCTACCCCTGGGGCAGTGCTGCAGCCTCGGGCTCTTACTTGGCACAGAGAGGCCGTCTTCTCATCCGCACCCGCCATCGGATGTTCCACGAACGTGGTGTAGGGCACGTTGGTGGACCAGGGGTTCCACCTGTGTATGAAGGAGGGGCGGCTCTGCTTGTCCCACTGAATCCGAATGCCCAGGCCTTCTCGCCTGCGGGGTGAGAGAGAACACCCGACTTCACCAGCAGGCCACGGCCTCCCACGGCAGCGGCTCAGTGGTGGGTGTGACGTGAAAAAGCCGGTCATGGTTGAAGACAAGGCCTGTGGCCTCGGGAGTAAGCAGTCTCCAAAGAGAAGGGCTGTTTCCCACCTGCTGGCCGGCCCGAGACACTCGTGTCTGCACAGACGTTCACTCAAGTAATTTTCCGTGCTTTCTGAGACAGTGTTCGGGTCTCCATAGAGGGGCTGACACCTCCTGGCCTGGCGCCTGCTTAACGCCTGCAGCTCTCTGCTTCCTGAGCTCCCTCCAGCCCTCGCCTTCGGAGCTCAGCACCAGCGTGTAACCCGGTGGCCCACACTCCTGCCTGGCTGCTCATATTTTAGGAAACTCGCTCCAGCATTCGGATCAGCTCCTGGTTAAAGCAGTGCTACTGCTGCCTTGGGAAAGCAGGCAGAGCAGACCGGACCGACCCGCGGCTGTGTTCCTTGTCGGAGTGAAACGCTGTCTGGTCCTTCGCTGTACGTGGAATCCACGCGCCACAAGCCCAGCAGCGGTTCTGGTGCCAGAATTCCTCTTAGTGCCGCACTGGTTTCTACTCTGAGACTATGGGCTCTGCAGCTGGTGAGGGAAGCGCGGGGCCCCGCTGAGCACTTACTTGTTGAGCGATTTCGGGGGGAACTGGAACCGGCCGCAGGAGATGGTGTCCACGGCGCGGAGGGCGATGCGCACCACCTGCTGGCACTGCAGCGCGATGAAGTCGTACTTGCAGATGAGCAGCGACTGGTCGGTGATGAGCACCAGCCGCTCCTTCTCGTTGTTCCAGTGATCGACCCTGCGGCAGGCACGCCCGACGGTCACCCCGCGCCCGCGCGCCCCCGCCCGCCCCACCCGGCGCCCCGCTTACTCGGTCAGCAGCCACACCCCCTGGATGTCGCCGTCCTCCACCGGCCGCACCACCACGCGGATCTCGTCCACCGCCTGCTCGATGGTGCCGGGCTGCGCGCGGGCACAGGGCGGGGTCACCCTCCGCCCGGCCGCCCCCCGCCCGCCGCCCCCGGCCCGGCCGGCCCCAGCCTCACCCGGAACACGAAGTACTCCTTGACGCGAGCGCGGCGCGTGGGGTCGTGGACACTGAGCGGCCACAGCGTCTGCCGCAGCGGCGCGTCCGGCCGCCCCCCGCCCGCGCCGCCCGGCCCGACCTCCTCGCCGGCCGCCAGCACCGCCGTGGGGCTCGTGCCCGCCGAGTCCACCGAGTCTCGCAGCTGCAGCATCGCCGCGCCCGCCGCCCACCCGGACCAGGGCCCGATCAGGACGCCGTCGCCACCCGTCGTCCCTCCGCCAGCAGGCGAGGCCCGCCCCGCCCCGCCCCGCCCCGCCCTCCGGGTCGCCGCGATTGGCTCCGCCCCACAAGCCCCGCCTCGAGCTCCGGACCCTCCGGTCCCCGCGATTGGCTCTTCGCCATTCGTCTTCCGCGATTGGTTCGGTCCGCCGCTGCTCACAATCGCGCGCAGGAAGCGCACACCAACTTCCTGTTTACGAGTGGAGGGGCGGGGTCAAGGCCAGTTGCCAGGAGACGGGGAGGGCGCCGGAGGCCCACGCCCCTTGCAGTAATCGGACCCCCTCGTGCGGCAGACGCCCCGGACCCGGCCACGACCTCCGCCGAGGAGCCGCCCCGACGCGGCCGAAGTCACGCCCACAGGGCGCACGAGGATTCATTCCCGCGGGTGGGGGTGGGGGTGCGGATGGGGGTGGGCGGGGGAGACACGAGCATGGCCGCTACCTTCCGCCAGGGGTCGCTCACTCTGCGCCGCCCCCGCCCCGAGGGCTGTGCCCGCGCCCGTGGCTCTCACGCCGCTGGAGCGCCCCTCCTACCCCATCGCCCCGCGTCCATCCAACACCCGCTTCCAGACCCTGCGCGGGACACTTAGTCCACACGGCCCGCTGCTCCGCGCGCTGCTTTCATCCAACGACCTGCTCCCTGCGCGTCCCGGCTGCGCGCGCCCCGTTTGTCAGGAAAAGGCGCCGGGACCATTTCCTCCGCAGGGTGGGCACTTGGGGACTCTGCGCGCCGCCCCGGTCCTTCGCTTCCACCGCAGCCCGGGGTGTGGGCACTGTGTGCGGGCTGCAGCTGAAGGCGCGGCCGTGGGTGGTTCTGGTGACCGCCTGGCGCGGCTGGCACAGCTCCACCCATTAGCAAAGGCCCTCAAGTTTGTGCGGACTCAGATGCCCAGAGGGTTCGCGCACAATTCGAGGGCCCTCCCAGCCGTCTGCTCCTCGAGCCTCCCGCCCCACCGCGGTCCTGGACAGCCGCACACTCCTGTGCTGGGATGCCATCACTGACGGCCGGGTCACTGGCATGCCACCGGCACTGAAATATTGTTGGCACTTTGCCTCCTAAAAAAGCCCTTAAAGGGTGCTGAGCGAGTGCGCAGATAGAGGTAACAGCGTGGGTCTAGCCCTCTGAGCTGCCGCCCTGGGACCGGGTGTGTGCGTCTGGCTGAGTCTGCCATGCCCAGTCCCTGTGGGGCGGGCCAGGCTCGGGCTCCGGAGCCGATGGGGCTGGCGGTGCCCGCTGACCCTCTCCTGAGTCTCCCTTCACGACGGAGGGGCTCGGAGCAGAACCAGGGACCCACCAGTGACCGCACTGAGCACGTGCCTGCGGAAGCCTTCTTGCCTGGGTTGCATCGGGCGGCTCCACTTCTGCCCATGGACTTGGACACAAGCTCTCCGTGCCTCAGTTTCCTTTTCTGGTGCATGGGGTTAATACTCGTTTCTACTAACGGGTGCTGGGAGGGTTACATGAGTTCATGCCTATGACGCGCTTAGCACGCTGCCTGGCCCACATGCAGCGCCATCTCAGCGTCACCTGTTCACGCTGTTGCTGAGCCTCGAAGTGCCCGGTGTGCGGCAAATACGGCTCTGCTCCCAGCACAGGTGCGGCAGTGTGACCCCCAGTATGGCGCCCTCTGACCCAAGGAAACGGCCTCACGCCCCGCCACGGGGGCCCAGCACGCGCCCTGACCTGGAGTCCAGGAGCCGCGCCCCACACGGGCCGGGCCTGTCTTTGGTGCTTCTTTCCTGGGGCTTTTGAAAGGCTGTTCCCACGCCGGCCGGCAGGTGGCAGCGTCGCCCCGCGGGCGGAGCACCGGCCGGTGCTGGGCGAACCTCAGAGCGGGATGAAGTCTCAGGGCAGGTGCGCGCCTTCTCTCTCCTTCCAGGTGTGCGCATTTCTCAGGGTCGGTGGGTCCCGCCTCTGACATCCGTCTCTGATGGAAGTGGGGGGGGGCACACAGGACCCCCAGGTGAGACCTCAGAGCCGCCAGGCGCCGGGTGCTCGGGGAGCTGGGTGCCCGGGTGCCAGGCGGCGGCTCCCAGGTTGGCGGCTCACGTGCAGCCCGGAGGTTACTCCTGTGCAGGGCCTGCGGGCGGAGCTCACCTTCCAGAGAAGCTGCATCGCGGGCAGCCCCTCCCTCCTCCGAGGAACCAGGGGGCGGGCTCGCGGCCAGGGCTGCTGCTGAGGTTGGACAGGGGCCGGGTGGCGCACCCAGGTCCCCTCCCCGCCGTGTCTCAGCCAGGACGGTGCTGGCCACGCGGTCACTCCTGTGGGGCCGTCCGCGGAAGTTGGCGGAGGCTCCCTCGCTATCTGGACAGAGCAGACGACCATTGGGGCCGCTCTGCATGCGAGGCCCTGACCTGGAAATGCCTCGTTAACTAACTCGCCTGCCCTCGGTCAGGAGTGAAAATCCAGAGGAGACCAGGTTAGCATGCCCCGTGGCTCAGCTCAGGCAGATGCAGGGGCTGTGGGACCCCCTCTCCGCTCCGGGGATGGAGGGGGGTTAGGACCTCAGGGCGGAGCAGGAGGCTTTGGAAACGGCCAGCCACGCTGCGTGTGGTCTCCATCCGCCCCCCCACACACACACATAGGTTTTCCCCGGCCCAGGCTATTTTTATCATTCCCCGAGGGTGAGAGGGAAACACTAAACAGCCGTGTCTTTTAAAAATGCTTCCACGCTCGCTGGGGCGGCGGTTTGCAGATGTGAAGGGAAACGTTCCCTCCGCACACCTGCCTGCGTGAGCTCCAAACCGCCGACTCCGTGACCCCTGCGTGGCCACCTGGGCACTGCAGCGGGCAGGCCAGGGGCCTCCTTCCGCCCAGGGCAGGCAGGCCACAGGGTGGTGAGGGGGCAGGGGAGGGAGCTGTGTGGCGGCAGCAGCCAGGCCACTGCGAACTTGAGGCTTCCACGTGTGGCCCTGCTGCTCAGGGCTCTCTGGCCTGAGTGCGGAGCGTAATGTTGACGATAAAAATGATGCAGCCTATTATTTTTCCCTGCAAAAATGGGTTTATTCAGGAATAGCAGAGAACTGCTATTCGGGCCAAGCACACTGTAGCAAAAGGATAGGCAAGCCCAGCAAGCAAAGGGGAGGAGGAATGCTCCTTTCCAGGGAAAGAGGAGGCGGGGAGGCTGCTTTAGAGGAACCTGAGAGTTCAGGCGCCGATGCTTCTCATTGGCTGAGCTTGTTGCTGGGCAAGGAGAAAATCTTCCTCCTGCTGGGGTAGTAGCGACACTTCCTGTTGGGAATGCAGGTTATGTCTCTCCTCCTGCGGGCGTGTAATTGGCACAGAGCGGTGGTGGGAGAGGACTCTCCTGGCCCCTCACCTCCATTTTAAATGAGGTGTCCGTTAGTCGCTTGCACCTTCTACCTGGTGTCCCACACCCCGCAAACGAAACCACGTCTGTTCTTACAAGTCGAGTCAGCGAATCCCAAGGTGCAATGGGACCTCTTGCTCAGGTTTGGCTAATGGCTTCCTGGCTGGGGGTGGGGCTGGGGCTGGAGACCTGAGGTGGGCCAGCACCCGCCCGAGCCCAGCCTTGACTCTGAGGGCGTCTGAAGCCTGGGGCCTGCAGAAGCCGGGTGGGTGCAGGTGGAGACCCGAGGCTTCCATTCCCCCATCCTACACCCGGGGCGTGCCCCCTGGCCCGGGCTGCGCCCCAGAGCAGCTTCCCGCCCTCAGTCTGGACCTTCTCAAAGCTGGGTTCTTGGGAAGAGGCCATTTCTTCAGGAATTAATGAGTGTTCAGCGCAATTGCTGCAAAAGGTCCAGCACAACTTTGAAGGAACCAGACAAAGGGACTCCAGCGTCCACTTGGATGCACGATGGGCGAGGACGAGCGGCGTGATCTGTGGGGAAAGTGGCGCAATGGGGGGTGCTCCCTGGTGCCATCTAAGCGCTGGTGGGGAGGGGTAAGCCTTCTGGCAGGGGCAGGGTGGGGAGGGGGCTCACACGTCTGGGTGCACCGGTCAGGCGGGTGCTGAGGCAGGGCCCTTGAGGCTTCCTCCGGGCAGTTTCTCGGAAGATGAGGTGGCAGGAAGCCCAGGAGAGGGTGCGCCTGGAGCCCCGCTGCGGGCTGGCCCCGCCCTGGGATCCCAGCCAGGGGCCAAGGAGCGGGACCCCGCAGGGTGGTCACTCGAGGTCACGCTTGGAGCATCAGCGAGCAGGATGCTAACCTGCATCTGGGGTTCAGTGACAGTGACATCTGTGGCTGGAGCTGTGTCTCCCCAAATCCACGTGTTGAAGCCCTGAATCCCAACGTGACTGTATTGGGGACGGGGCCTTAAGGAGGGGATTAAGGTTAAATGAGGTCATCAGGGTGAGGCCCGCCTCTCTGTCCGTCTCTGCGCCACGTGAGCACAGCAAGAAGGTTGCCGTCTGAGAGCCGGGAAGAGCCCTCACCAGGTCAGATCCGGCTGCCAGCCACTGTCCACCGCGGCTTTTTGTGGGCAGCCCGGGCCGCCAGAGGCCCCCTCCCCCACCGCGTTAGTGAGTCTCTTAGAGTGAGAGGCAGCGGAGCAGGGGGTTGAGTGCAGGTCCCCAGGGCCAGACCCGTGTTCAGTCCCCACATGGCGACTGGGGGGGTGTTGTCCCCTCCTGATCTCCGGTTCCTGTCTGTACAGCAGGTGACAGCCGCTCCCTGACAGCTCCCCCGCGGTGAGGAGCGCTCAGATATGGGGGGCACTGTACCTCCACTGCCTCTGCACAGCTGGGGCCCCCTCCTCAGCCCCGCCCAGCCCGGGGCTCCAGTTCGTATGAGGGTGGGGTTCTGGAGCCTGCAGGTCACGTGGACACCTGGGGTGGAGGGGGAGGAGCGCCCTGCCCGCTGGGCAGCGAGGGAGGCTGCCCCTGTGCCCGCTCCGTGCAGGACCTGGTGGAGGGGGCGTGAAGGGGGTGGCTCGGGCTCCCCGCAACTGCATGTGACTAATGGGGCGCCCAGCTCCTGGCCACCCATCTGGACCCACCAGACTGCGTCTCCCTCCACTCTGCTCTCTAAAACCTCCTGAGGGGACGGTCCCACCCCAGGGCCCAGGGCGCCTGGCCCTCCCCCTGGAGCATGTGATTTCCAAACCCAAACGGGTTTCAGAGTCCTGGCTCAGCAGGAGGCTCAGGGGTAGAGCGATGACCTATGAACCAGGAGGTCATGGTTCGAGTCCTGGTCAGGGCTCATGTCAGGGCGATCCCCAGTAGGGGGCGTGCAGGAGGCAGCCAATCAATGATTCTCCCTCATCATTGATGTTTCTATTTCTTTCTCCTCACTTCCTCTCTGAAATCAATAAAACAATATTTTTTAAAAAGAGCTCGAGCCGTAACCGGTTTGGCTCAGTGGACAGAGCGTCGGCCTGTGGACTGAAAGGTCCCAGGTTCGATTCCGGTCAAGGGCATGTACCTTGGTTGCGGGCACATCTCCAGTAGGGAGTGTGCAGGAGGCAGCTGATCGATGCTTCTCTCTCATCAATGTTTCTAACTATTTCTCTCCCTTCTGCTCTGTAAAAAAATCAATAAAATATATTAAAAAAAAAAAAGCTCTAGCTGGTTTGGCTGGTTTGGCTCAATGGATAGAGTGTCGGCCAGGGGACTGAAGGGTCCTGGTTCGATTCGGGTCAAGGGCACAGACCTGGGTTGCAGATTCCCCTGCCCTGGTCGGGGTGCATGGCGGAGACAAGAGACAACCTATGGTTGTGTCTCTCACATGGATGTTTCTCTCTCCCTCTCCCACTCTCTCTAAAAATCGATGGAAAAATGTCCTCGGGGGAGAATGAACCACAACAGAGTCCTGCCTGCACCTCCTGGGGAGCAGGGCGCCCAGCACCCCAGGCCACAGGCCACCGAGGGGATGGGTGCGCCGGGTGACGGTGCACGGAGCATCGGGGGCAGGAGAACCAAGGCCGCTCCCCCTGGGACTTAGGAGGGCAGGAGGGCTGAGGGCTGCCCCGGGGACGAGTCTGGGGTCCGGGTTCCGCGGAGAGCAGCCTTTGCCCGGGTGAGGGGCACCCCAACCTGCGTTGGTCACTTGGATCCCGCGGGACCTGGCGCTTTGAGCCCGAGGAGCGCGGGGAGCTCGAAGGGACTGCGCGGGCCGGGCCGGGGGCTGGCGAGGACCCGAGCGGGGCTGTGGGCGGGGCTGTGGGCGGGGCTGTGGGCGGGGCGGGGCCCCGGCGGCCGGGCGCTGGGGGCGTGGCCGTGGCGGGGGGCGTGGCTGGAAGGGCTGTGGGCGGGGTCGGGTCTGGGGTCCAGCCGGGGGCGGGGCGAAGGCGGGCCGCTGGCCGCGCGGGCTGGACGCGCACGGGGCTCACTGCGCGGGGTGTCTCCGGGCGCGCGGGTCTCCGCTGCCCCGGGCGCGGGCGGAACCCCGAACCCCGCACCTGCAGCGACCTCGGGCTCGCGGGTCCGGCGCGGGCACCTGCGGCCGCGCTCCTGGTCCCCCGGCCCCGCCGGGCCATGGCGCGCGAGGAGGCGGCTCGGAGGGCGCGCCGGGGCCGTCCGTGAGCTGGGCCCGGAGGAGGGACACGGCGCGGGGCCGCGGGCGCGATGCCTGCTTTTCCGGAGGCGAGGGCGGCCAGACGCGCGCTGGCCCTGGCGCTGCTGCTCACCGTCGTGCCCGGAGGCGCCCTGCTCCGCCTGCAGCCCAGCATGTGAGTGGGGGGACGGGGGTGCTGGGCGCGACGCCCGGAGACCGGGCCCGGGCGGCTTTGTCCCGGGGCCCTGAGCAGTGGGCTCTTGGCCGTAGCTGGGGAGGGGAGGGGAGGGGAGGGGAGACGAGGTTCCGGGCTGGGGCCCTTCCCCGGCCTCCCCCTCCCTCGCCTCCCTTCCCTCTGCGAAGGGGGCTGCACGCCGAGGCGGATGCCCCGAGGTGAGGGAGCCTGGGTCCCGGCCAGGCGGGGTCCGGCGTGGAGGGGGCAGAGGAAGCCGCCAGCTTCACTTCCTTCCAGAGCCGCCTCCGGGGGCGGGGGCCGGGGCGGGCTGCGCCCAGACGGCCGCACACAGTCGGGTTGTGCGTTAGGCACGTGCGCTCTGGGGCCGAGGGACCCGCAGGAATCCAGCAGAGCGGCCGGAAGCGCGGGCCGGGCAGCCGCGAGCCGCCTGAGTCCTGAAAGCCGACTCCGCCGGGCCAGCGGGCTCTCCGCAGCTGGGCGGTCCTGCTGCCGCCCCGAGGGAAGCGGGGAGCCCGCTGGCCGCCCCCAGCCCCGCGCTCGCCCCCGCGGAGGACGTGGGGGTGGGCTGCCCAGCTTGGGAAGGCTGCTGGGGGCCAGGGAGGGGCGGGCGAGCGGCCCAGGTCTGGGGAGGGCTCCGGCCCAGCACCTCCCCGAGGAGCCGGTGCACCTGGCCACGCAGGACCCACTGGACACGCGTGCAGGTGGAGCGGGCAGGGCGAGTCCACGCCCCGGACC
This sequence comes from Myotis pilosus, assembly GCA_036010255.1. NCBI lineage: Eukaryota > Metazoa > Chordata > Mammalia > Chiroptera > Vespertilionidae > Myotis > Myotis pilosus. Next base: position 78,240,842 of record JASKON010000010.1, read on the forward strand.
CCGCCCTGGGGCTGGGTTTTCTCCGGGGGGGGGGGGGGCACAGCCTCTGGGGTGGGGGCCTTTGCGTCCAGAAATGTGAGCAGCCCCAGTCCCGGCTGCACGTGACTTCTGCCGGACATTCCTGCCTCCTGCGACCCCAGGGGAGTCAGTGTGTTGGAGGGGAGCCCGGGGACTGGCCGGGTGGGCAGGCTCAGAGGGCCCTCACCCCAGGGCCGGTGTGGAGACCCAGCTGCCCTTCCTGGGCCCCTTTCCTGAGCCCCAGGGGATGTGTTGTGATGTCACCTGCTCCCTTAGGGCCTGGGCTCCTCCTGGGGCCCCCCTCCCCAGGCAGCGGTACCCCCACCCCGGCCCCCACCTGGAGCGTAGCCACTTGGGCCGCTGTTCAGCCTGCCCTGTGCGTGGTGAGTTCTGTGGTACCTCTGAGTCCACCTCCCGTAGCCCTCTGTCTTTGAAGCATCTGACTTGTCTGACTGGCAGTGGGTCGAGGTGGGGCCTGCAGTGGGATCTGCAGTGGGTGGAGGTGGGACCTGCAGTGGGTGGAGGTGGGACATGCAGTGGGTGGAGGTGGGACCTGCAGTGGGACCTGCAGTGGGTGGAGGTGGGACCTGCAGTGGGACCTGCAGTGGGACCTGCAGTGGGTGGAGGTGGGACCTGCGGTGGGACCTGCAGTGGGACATGCAGTGGGGCCTGCAGTGGGTGGAGGTGGGTCTCGGTGGGTCCTGGTGGGCTGTGCAGTGGGATTGCATTGGGCATGGCTGGCGGCTGACGGGGGAAAGCGCTCTGCTCCTCCCAGAGGTTTCCAGGCCGAGGCTGCTGCTGAGCGGAAGTTGGGGGGGGCAGAAGGGGGGACAGGGGGGTTGCTGGAGCTGCCAGAGGGGCCGAGGAGGGGCTGCAAGGTCCCAGGAAGTGCCGTGCCCTCGGAAGTGCTGCCCGCTGCCATTCTGACCTGCACATGGTCCTGACCCTCCGCGGGGGCCTTTGGGGGACCCACGGGGGAGGTAGTGTCAGGGGCCTTTGGGCCTGAGGAGCTACGTGGCCGGTGCTGTGGCTCCTGCCGACCAGGTGACGGGAGCAGGTCAGGGGACCGGGAGATGGCGTCCCCACACCCTGGCGCTCTGGCCGCGGTGGGAGCAGGGCTCAGAGGAGACATCTGTTCCCTGGGGGCTGGGGTCCCCTCGCAGCCGTGCTGGGAATGCAGCCAGGCAGCTGGTTAGATTGACCCCCTGCCCCCGACGGGAGGGCCCTGCAAGCTCAAGTCTGGTCTTGCAAGTGGCTCTTGCCATGACCCTCTCAGACCCTCATGGCCCCAGGGCTGCCACTGGGCCCCCCCACCCCAGCGCTTCTCCCTGGGCTGCAGCCAGGCTGGGGGTGCAGGTTCAGGGCCCAAACCCAAGCTGGTGGAAACAGACACGATAGGGAGCTTCTCACAGCCCAGCCGCCCTCCCGCCCTCCCGCCCTTGGGGTGTCCAGCTGCGAGAGCTGGCTGCCTGGCTCCCCATCCGCGCCTCCTGCCGCCGGTGCCTTCATCGTGTGGTCTTGGGGCCTGGACCACTCCCCAGAGGGACAGAGCTCGGCCCACCCTCCCCTACGACTCCGGGTGAAGGCCCCCAGCCCCAGGAGCCCCTTTTCCTGGAGGAGGTGCCCTCCACAGAGCTGGGCTCAGGGCCGGCCAGGATGCCTTCCCCGCCCCAGGTGGCAGCAGGGCCTGACTGCCAGGCGCCCCTCCCCCTGACCTGGGTGGGCAGAGGGTCCTTTCTGCTCCCTCCACCCTGCCCCCTCCCCACTTCCTCCACCCCCCAGATGGGAAGCTGCTAACTTGTGCTTCTGAGGCGGGTCGTCTCCCTGACCAGCAGCCGCCCACATGGCTGAGGTGGGGGGGGCGGGGGGCTGGGAAGGAGGGGGCCCTTCTGAGAGCAGCACCCTGCTCCCGATTCCTGCCTCGCCCTATGGGCCATTCTCCTCCCCCTGGCCCAGTGGCCAGACCACTGCCCCGCAGTCTGGGCGCGCCCCAGTGCCCAGTCCGTGTCCTCCCGCTGGGGGTGGGGCTGGACGCAGGGAGGCCCAGTGCTGGTGGGAATGGGGGCTGAGACCCAAACCCAGCCACCTGGGCCAGTGGTTCTCAAAGGCCAGGCTGCATCTGAGCCCCGGAGACCCGACTGTGGCCGCGGGTGGGGCTGGGGGGTCCGAGTGCTGATCCCGGGAGGACTGCGTGTGTGTGCACGCCTGTGTGCGTGTGTGCGCGTAGCGTGTGCGCACGCATTTCTGACCAGTTCCCAGGAGAGGCTGCTGGCGTTGCTGGGCAGCTGTGGGAGGGCGACTCAGCCCCGGGGTGAAGGGCATGGAACCCAGAGAGAGCTGCCCAAAGGTGCTGGGCCCGGGTGAGGCTCAGCCCCCCAAAACCTGGGAAAGACAAGAGCCCCAGCATCTTTCTCCCCGGCGGTCCCCCTCGCCCTCCATATCCTGCTGGTCCTCCCATTGGCCAAACCCACCTGGAGCCAGAGGGCAAGGATGTGAACACATGTGTGCATGCATGTGCATGTGCATACACACGTGTGCATGTGTGCTCGTGTGTGTACTTGTGAGTGCACACGTGTGCGTGAGTGCTTGTGAATACGTGTGTGTGTGGGGGTGGGGGACTGGTCAGGGAGGCTGGACCCGGCGGCCAGCAGACAGCTGTGGGGTGGAGGGTGGCAATGAGGCCAGATGGCTTTAGGGAAGGGGCAGAGCCGCTGACCCCTGTCCTCTGTCCCAGGCCCCACGTGTGTGCCGAGCAGGAGCTGACCCTGGTGGGCCGCCGCCAACCCTGCGTGCGGGCCTTCAGCCGCGCGGTGCCCGTGTGGAAGCCAGGCTGCGGGCGCCAGGCCTGGTGCGTGAGCCACGAGCGCAGGTACGTGGGTCCCGGGTGGGAGCGGGGCTGTGCACACGTCAGGAGCAGGGTGGCCGGGCTGGGGATGGTCCTGGCATCGGGGCCACCTGTGCCCCCCCAAGCCCCTCGTCTGCCTGAGGCCCAGGCCTCCCACCCCCCAGGGGCTGAGGCTGGAGCACAACTGTCCTGCTGGACGGCCTCTGGGACCTCTGTGGGTGGGTGGGTATGGGGACCTGGCAGGAGGGAGGGGACCCTGTGGGGGAGAACCCCCTGGGGAGGCGGGGACCTGTGGGGGGTGCTGGCCACGTGAGAGGTGGAAGCTGGGCCCAGCCCGTGAGTTCCCGTGGAGCCCGACCCCTGGCCTCTCGCCCGAGCCCGTGTGAAACCTTCCGTTGCTCAAGATTTTATTTCAAAACCAAACGTGGGGAGGGAGTGCCTTTGCGCACCTCTCCTCTGCACGCAGCCCGCTGGGCCCATCGCAGAGGTAGGGGGGTGCGGGGGGGTCAGGAGGGGTGGCGCCACTTGGGCAACTCCCGCCTGGATGCTGGCGCTGCTGGGCCGGTGGGGGAAGCTGGCGCTGAATGATTTGATGGGCGTGGTGCCCAGCCTCTCAGGAGGTTTGGGGGAGTCGCCTACACGGTTTGGGGGAGTCGTCCATGCACCTGCTGTGCCAGGGGCTCTGGGGCACCTGCCCACAGCCTGGGGAGGGGTGCAGCTCATTTAAATGTCGATCTACTGTAGGTTCAGAGGAGAGGCAGGGGGTCCATTAAGCTCCTCAGTGTTCAGGGGGCAGGCGACTGGCCCCCCTCCCTCCCGGGGACCTGGGATGGGCTGGGGACAGTGTCTGTGGTGACTGCAGCTGGGAGGACACGGCTGCCGTCGCCCGCAGGTAGAGGCAGGGGTGCTGCTGGACACCCTACAGCATGGGGTGCCCCCCAAGGAGGGACATGCCCGAGGAGCCCTGGGCCCTCACCTGTCCCAGACCCTTCTCTGTGCGTGTGCAGGGGGCACAGTGCGCGTGCAGGGGGCACAGTGCGCGTGCAGGGGGCGCAGTGCGTGTGCAGGGGGTGCAGTGCGCGTGCAGGGGGCGCAGTGCATGTGCAGGGGGCGCAGTGCATGTGCAGGGGGCACAGTGCATATGCAAGGGGCGCAGTGCATGTGTAGGGGGCACAGTGCGCATGCAGGGGGCCCAGTGCGTGTGCAGGGGGTGCGTGTTTACAGAACAGGATGAGGTCACACCGGCGCACACCCTCCCCCACAACGCGTGGTGAGTGGGCCCCATCCTGGAAGCAGCAGGAGGCTCTGCACAGGCCTCGGCCAGATGTCCCTCCAGCGGCCGAGGCTGTGGCCACCCGGGGAGACCTCTGCTGCTGGCTCATCCCCACCCCCCACCCCGGTGCATTCTTCGGGACCCCACAGCGGCTCGGGGTCCCTGGGAAGCCCCTGAGCCCCCTGCCCCCCTTCACTCCATCGGCCCAGACCAGCAGCCAGGCCGCCGCCTCCACGCGCGTCCAGCGCATCAGGAGCGCTTCCCCGACGAACCGCAGCCCACACAGGCCGCCCAGGCCCGGGAGCCCAGGCCACGAGAGTGCCGTCCCCCTCGGTGGGGGTGTAGGAAGGAAGGAAGGAAAGAGGAAGGGAGAGAGGAAGGAGGGAGGGAGGGAGGGGGAAGGGGGTGCTTGGGCCACAGCCCACATGGCGGCTGGCCGCAGGCCTTTGCCACAGGCCTTTGCCACAGGCCCTTGCACAGACGCTGCTGCGCTGCGGCCAGGGGTCCGGGTGGCTGTAGAGGGAGGACCGCACCAGCCTGGTGTCCCCTCCTTCTGTGACAGTGGCCCCTGCGGCCCAGCTCCCTGGTGGTGGCTGGAGCCTGTGAGGGTCCCCTGTGAGCTGCAGGGAGTGAGGGGTCCACTGTTGGGACCCCGGGGGCTGCAGGCTGACCGCCTGTCTCCAGGGGACGTCGGGGAGGGTGGCAGATGGGCGGTCAGCTGGGCTTCCCGGCGACGCCAGGCCCTGCACGTAGCCGGGAGAGGGATAAATATTTAGACGGAAGGGCCCAGACACTCGCTTTGCCAAACACTGTCCCGCTGAGGGGTCCCCGCAGGCGCAGGTGCAGGCGGTTCCTGTCCTCCAGGCGGGACGTGCAGAGCCCCCCGCCCCCTGCCGCCGCGGGCAGCGCCCGGCCGCTTCCCGGAAGCCGCCCTGATTGTTTGCGGGGTCCTGGCCCCCGGGGCCACCGGCTCCCCGACTCCCTGGCTCCCAGGCTGCTGAGGGCAAGCCCAGCACCCCTGGAGCCAGTTTTGTTTCCTGGAGACACAGCAGCCCAGCCCCTCCGGCCGCTCCCTGCTCAAGGGCCCTTGACCCCGGCGGCTGTTGGCTGGTCACCTTCCTGCCGACGACGCGGTGGGAGACGGGAGGGGTCAGGGCCGAGGGCCGCAGGGTGGCTGGCCAGTCCCTTCCTCCCTGGTACCTCCACTGTCTCGTCCTCCCTGCCTCCCTCCTGTCCCTCCTGCCCCCCACCCGGTGCCAGAGTGGTCGTCATAGACCCAGGCCCTCGCCGCCAGGGCTGCCTCTCCGCTGAGTGCCGGGCGCGCTGTAACAGGGGTGACGCACGGGCGGCTGAAACCACAGGGCACTTGGTCCTGCAGCCGGAAGCCCCATGACGGGGTGGGCGGTGGTCCCTCTGGAGGCTGGACGGGCGCCTGGTCAGGCCTCTCCAGCTCCCGTGACGTGGCCATCAGCCAAGCGCCTCTGCTCTGTGCCCACTTCCCTCTCCTCGTGCGGATCCTGGTCGTGGGACCCAGGGCCACCCTAGGCCAGTGTGGCTTTACCTGGGCTTGGTGACACCTGCCAAGGCCCTGCCTCCAGATGAGGTCACATCCCAGGTTCTGGGGGGGCTGGACTCGGGGTACCGCTCAGCCAGCACAGCAGTAAGAGACGGGTGGGCAGGGGCAGTGAGCCTGTCTTGTGTCAGCAGGTGAGGGGGAGGTTTTGGGGGGAGGGGAGTCAGGGTGGCGCCCAGGTGACCCCCAGAGGCAGCCCACCCTCTGGAGAAGCAGGAAGGGGGTTCCTGGGTGGGCAGAGACCCAACGCCTGAGGCCCAGCTGAGGAGCTGGGATCTGGGACCCTGGGGTGCGGGGTGCAGCTGAGTGGGGTGCTGTGGGCCAGGCCCCTCTCCCCCTCCCCGCCCACCCCCTCTGCTCCAGGTTTGTGGCCCAGGGGGAGTCCTGGGCTGGGGGTGGCCCCCCGCTGGCTATTCCACCAAGATGCCCCGCCCCCGGCGCTGTGGATGGTGGAGAGACTGGGCGGGGCTGGGCCCGGGCAGGCTGCCTGGGTGGCTGGGCTTCCAGGGGCCCAGCCTGGAGCCCCTCCCAGCTCCTCAGCCTTCGTGAGGGCCACACCCACCCCGTCTGAGCAGGAACCAGCAGGGACCGAGGCCACTCCGGCCTCCAGGCTGCCCCCACCCCGTGAGCCCTCTGCCTGCTGCCCTTGCCCCCGGCGCCGTGCACTGAGCACGCTCGGTCCTCCTGTTACGTGGGCAGCTCCTCCTGGCAACCCCGTGTCCCTGCTCAGCACCACCCTCCTTGGGTGGCGACGGACCCCCCCATGGACCCTCCAGGACAGTCTGCTGTCCAGCCCCTTGGTGAGCCAGTGGGCCGAGAGCGTGGGGCTGGATGGGCACCGCCATTCACGGCCCGCCCAGCACCGGCACCTGGCCCCCGGGGGCCATTTTGGAAGCCGGTCTTGCTCCTCAGCTGAGCTCCAGAGTCTGACCCCCCAACCCTCCGAGACCGTCCCGTGAGGCCCGATGCCCCTCCTGGCGCCTGACACCAGCTGGAGCCGGGGCTGCCGTCGGGGAGGGGAGTCGGCCATCCTGGGCGAGCGCTGTGGCGTGCACCCCAGGCCGGCCTCGGACCCGGGCCTCCCACCCGCTCTGCTGTGAGATGGGCATCGAGACTCTGTAGTGTGTGTGTGTGTGTGTGTGGGCGGGGGGGGTGAGAGCTGGACGCGGTGGGTGAGATGCGCCAGCACATCCCTTCTCCCTTCTTCTCTAGAACCGTCTACTACACGGCCTACAGGCAGGTGTACGCCATGGAGGCCCAGCCCGTGCTCAGGTGCTGCCCGGGGTGGAGCCAGCAGCCAGGCGACCAGGGCTGCCTCTCCGGTGAGTGTCCCCCACCTGTGCCACCTGCAGACACTAGACCTGCCTCGGAAGAGCCCGTCTCCTGGGGCTGCCCGCCCCCCCCATTTCTGCTCCTGGTGGGACGGTCCCAGCAGTGCCCAGGGCCACGCCTCCCCCCAGTTTGCTCCCTCTCGAAGACTGTTAACGCGGGGGAGGAGCTGGGACGCCCTGCGCCCATGCTGGCCAGTGGGGCTGGCACCATCGGGAGGGGCTCTCTGAGCCGGGTCGGGGCCAGTGTCAGGTACCGCCACGCCCACATCCTGCCCTCCGGGCCCACTTTGTTCCAGCAAGGCCGGGCTGGGCACGAGGCCCTGGCCTCAGCCCTGTATGCTGAATGGAGTCGCTGCCTCCCGACTCCTGCACCCCCACTTCTGTACCCCCACCCCTGACCCCTGCCCCTGCCCTCAGAGTGAGTCCTGGTGGACGCATCGGTGGGGAGCCCGTGGCCAGGTGGCTCCGAGAGGTGCGGCCGGGCTGGAATCGGGGCGTCTGGGCCCAGCGGGCGGCTGGGACACTCCTGCTTCGTGGAAGGCGGGGCTCACGGCCGAGGAGAGCGCAGGAGGCTGCCCGGCCTCACCAGCGTCCCTCCCGGGAGAGGTCGGCCTGACGTCTAGTGTCCCCTGAAACTGACATAGCTTCCCCGTGCCGTGAGGGGGCTGGGTCCCGGCTTCCCACGTCCAGGCTTCCCTGCGGTGACCGGGACGGGACCGGACTGTAGGGGCCGTGTCGCAGCCTGTCCTCCGGCCGCTGGTCCCTCCCTCCTCACGGAAACCTGGGGAGAGGGGACCTGAGGTGAACTGCAGGGGCGGGGAGAGGAGAGGACGGGTGTTTTCTCAAGAGAGGAAATGAATGATTCTGTCCGGAAGGGAGAGAGGAGAGAGGAGAGGGAAGCAGCCGGGCCATGGGCGGGAGGGACGGGCGGGTGGACGCCGGCCAGCTGCCCTGAGGGGGGTGTCCCGCCCCTCAGCCGCCCTCTGTCCGGTCTGATCGCAGCGCTGATGTGTGCAGCTCAGGCTGGCGTCTGGGAAAACAAAGGGGTCTGTTGAGTGGGTGCAGGGCAGACATCAAAGCCGGGTCCCCCTTTCCGCTCTGCTCGGGGCTCCTCAGGCCTTCCAAGTTGGCACTAGCAAGTGTGACACAGTAACGGGGGTGTGTCCCCAGCCTGAGTGGGAGAGGCTGGGCCTGTCCCCCCGGAAGGGATAAGGTGCAGGACATGGCTGGTTCCTGGGCTGGGGGAGGGGACCAGTGCAGGTCCTGGTGTGTCCAGCAGCCCTGATTATGTCTGGGTTCTCCCGGGTCTTGGAGTGACCGTCCCAGGGTTGGGTGGGAGGAGCAGCTGGGCCAAGGGCCGGCCAGACCCTGGGAGGGAAGCCAGCCTGCAGGAATGGGGGTGCAGGAGTGGGAGTGCAGGGGTGGGCGTGCAGGAGTGGGTGCAGGGTGGGGGTGCAGGAGTGGGTGCAGGGTGGGGGTGCAGGAGTGGGTGCAGGGATGGGGGTGCAGGAGTGGGTGCAGGGTGGGGGTGCAGGAGTGGGTGCAGGAATGGGGGTGCAGGAGTGGGTGCAGGGTGGGCGTGGAGGAGTGGGTGCAGGTGGGGGTGGAGGAGTGGGTGCAGGTTTTGGCAGGTGGGGCCTGAACCCACTGAGGATGGCAGAACCTGAGGTTCCTCATCCTGGGTGGGGCCTGGGCTGGCACCCCCGCCCCAGGGCGGCCTGGCCTCCCAGAGGTGAGAGCTGGGCTGGGAGCAGGGCAGCGGGGGGAAATGGGGGGTCTCAGTCACTAGGCCTGGCCTTGGGGGTCCAGGTTGTCACATCTGCCAGGAGACATGGGACAGGGTGCCTGTGGTATAGGGTCCTCATGGGACAGGACCCCATGGGACAGGATCCCACGGGACAGGATCCCACGGGACAGGATCCCCACAGACAGGGTCCCACGGGACAGGATCCCACGGGACAGGATCCCATGGGACAGGATCCCCACCAACAGGGTCCCACGGGATAGGATCCCCACAGACAGCATCCCACGGGACAGGATCCCACGGGACAGGATCCCCACAGACAGGGTCCCACGGGACAGGATCCCACGGGACGGTCTCCATGGGACAGGATCCCACGGGACAGGATCCCCACCAACAGGGTCCCACGGTACAGGATCCCACGGGACAGGATCCCACGGGACAGGATCCCCACCAACAGGGTCCCACGGGACAGGATCCCATGGGACAGGGTCCCTACAGACAGGGTCCCACGGGACAGGGTCCCACGGGACAGGCTCACTATGTGTATCCGGAACTTGGTTGGTTGTTTCAGGGCAGGATTTACTTGTCTGTGCCTTTGGCTTTTATGTTGGTCTCAGTGCCCTGGGAAAAGCCCATGTGTCATGTCCGGGGCCAGCGTGGGGGAGGGAGTGGGGGCCACGGGGGCGGGCCGGGCAGGAGCCCGGTCTCGCGCTGGGTGGGTGCGCCCCCCGGGGTCCCATCTGGGGCCGCAGCAGCGCAGCGGCTGGTTCCGTGAGGAGCCACTGCCGAGGCCACGGAGCTGTGCTGCTGATGCTCTTCACTGCGCGTCAGAGAGCCACCGAGGGGCAGGATGAGTGACCAGGCGACCACGTCACTGGCTTCTTCGCTTCGTCTCCGAGGAAACGAAATCCTGGGAGATCCCAGGGAAGCTCAGCTCGGGCGAGAGGCCTCCAGGCTCTGGATGCGCGTCCTGCCGGTGGCCGAGTCCGCGGGACGCAGAGCCGGACGCAGAGCCGGACGCAGAGCCGGGGCTGCCTATGGGGAGACGTCACACACACAGGCACGTGCCGGGCGCCGGGAGCGACTCCGTTGCCTGCTGGGCTCCGAAGTCCTGGACGGAGGTTGGAATGACAATGACAAGAACGCTGCGAGAAGGAGGGCAGTAGAGGATGCTGGGAAGATTCTGGGTAAATACCCAGCGGATTCCATCGCTTCCTCCGCGGGAGCCCACGCCGCGAGGAAGCACGGACGTCTCTGCTGTCACGGGGGCGCTGGGAAAGGCGTCCGTGAACTGTCACCCTGAGTGACAGCCGAGTCGGGACCGTTCTGTATGGGGGAGCGAGAGGCATCGCCAGGGTGGGGGTCACTCCCGCGTCCGCCGTGGGACGAGCTTCAGGCTCCGACTGAGCAGGACGTGGAACAGGCAGATGCATGCGAGAGCGTAATTTCTACTTAAGAAAAATTTTTTTCTTTTTGTTATTGATTTCAGAGAAGAAGGGAGAGGGAGGGAGAAACATCAAGGATGAGAATCATGGCTCGGCCACCTCCTGCACGCCCCACACTGGGGATGGAGCCCACAACCCGGGCACGTGCCCTGACCGGGAATCGAACCCTGACCTCCTGGTTCATAGGTTGATGCTCGCCCGCTGAGCCCCGCTGGCCGGGCCATGTCTGCTCTTCCACTCGGCACCCGGCCTCCCTCCCACGAACCCGCAGGACGTCCTGCTGCTGGAACGGATGCTGGTCAGCGGGACCCCTCCTCGCTCGGCCACGTGAGCGCTCGCGGAAGTGACAGCGAAGGCACTGGACACCCGGACTTCTAGGCTGGAGTGACTGACAGTTGACTCTTCGCTGTCCTGTTGGAAGCAGCTCGGTTCCCGGGGGCGCTGGTTCATTCTTCCCTCCCCTCACTCGTCCACTTGCCAGGGTTTGCTCCGCCACTGAGCGCTGGGATGCAGAGGGGCCGCGGGCCGTGCCTGCAGGGGAGCCCGCGTCTCATGGGGAGGCAGGCTGCGGGCAGACACCGGGGTTGGGACACGGAGCCCAGGGCCACGGGGGCATCTGTGGAGGGGGAGGTGAGGCCGGAGCGGGCCTGGAGGAAGGGGGTGGGAGCAGAGGGGAACGGTCAGTGCGGCCGCTGGCGGGGTGTCTGGGGAGCGTGGGCAGCGCACAGGGCCTTCCTGGAACTGCCCCCCTGTGGGGAGTGGCCTTCGCGCCCTGAGCAGCCTCTGTCTCCCGCTCTTGGGGCTCAAATTCCCTCGCTGGCCTGGCCGGAGTGGGCAGGTGCTGGAGCCCCGCCCGCTGCCTTGGTTGGGAGTCTGGTGGCTGCTTTGGCCCCTCCTGGCTGGCGTGCCTGCGGGCATCAGGGCTGCAGGGTTCGCTTGGCTCCTGGGTCAGGGTTCGCTTGGCTCCCGGGTCAGGGTTCACTGGGCTCCCGAGGCTGGCGAGGCTGTGACAGGTGAAGGGCCCCCATGTGGGACTGGCACCGCCTTGCGCAGGGGGGGGGGCGGGGGGCGGGGGCGGGGGTGGGCTGGGTCAGTGGGCTCTGCCTCCACCCTCCCCACTTCTTACCCTCTGCCTCCACCCTCCCCACTTCTTACCCTCTGCCCCTCGCCTTGCCTCTCCATCATCCCTCCAGCCCTTCCAGAACCTTCTCTCTGTCCAAGGCCAGGCTCCCTGGTGGGCAGGCTGGGGCAGGCGGGGGTGGCCCAGGAGCAGCTGACACCTGCTGCCCGTCCCCCTGCTCCTGGCACGTGGGCTTCCTGTGTCCACGGGACCGGGAGACGCAGGCGCGTGCGCGATGGTGCCGGGGCCGTGGCGCTTGTGCAGGGCGAGCAGCAGGCCTGGGGCCCGAGGAGAGAGTGGCAGGAAGCTCGTAATGGTGTCGGGGTTCCTGGGAGACCCACTCGCGGCCCCGTGCCCGGGAGGCGACCCAAGAGGAAAAGTGCTGGCTCCCCGGCCCAGTGGCCTCACGCACACGCCTGGGGTGGCCGGGCTCCACCCTCTGCTGTCGGGGTTCAAGTTTTCCTGCTCAGGGATCTCTGCCACCTCAATCCCAGTCGGCTAACAGCTTTTTAAAAATATATTTTTATTGATTTCAGAGAGGAAGGGAGAGGGAGAGAGAGAAACATCAGTGATGAGAGAGATTCACCGATCGGCTGCCTCCTACACGCCCCACACTGGGGATCGAGCTGCAACCCGGGCAGGTGCCCTGACTGGGAATCGAACCCTGACCTCCTGGTTCATAGGTCGATGCTCAACCCCTGAGCCATGCTGATGAGGCTGGATAAGAGATTTTGCCTGGACCCTCACGATGTTTCAGCCATAGTAGCCCTGGGTCCCGGCTCCCCCTCTCGAAGGATAAGGGGGAGCAGCTGTACCCCCAGACCCTGCACACAGACCCTGGGATGGATACAGCCCTAACTCTTGTGTGCTGGGCTCAGCCCATCCAGGAGGCTGCGGAAGGGAGGCAGCTCCAGGGGTGCGAGAGCCCTGGGGAGGGGACCTGCAGTCCAGGAAGCACCCCTGCAGCACAGTTAAGCTCCATTAAGCAGTTCCCTTTGCAGGACTTCTCAGAGCCTTTGTTGTGCTAATGAGCACCATGGATTCCTGAGACAGACTCTGTAGTGTTTTCCAATCGGATTCTTTAAAAAGAAAGGAGGGAATGGTAACAACAGGGTCCGAACAGTAAGACAGTGTCGCTAAAGCGCATCTGGGAGGTGCTGGCCCAGGTGATGCCTCGCGCAGACGTCCACGGGGTCGTGCTCAGGCGTGGGTGGGCCGCAGTGAGCAGAGACCCGCACCCCTGTCCTCACGGCCTGGTGTCCTATGGGAGGGGCAGGAAGGGGAGGAGGGTAGATGACGTGCCAGTCAGCGGGGATTCTACGGAGAAAGACGAGCTAGGAGGCCTGTGGTGCTGGCCCCATGGGCTCTGGGAGTGCTGCCTCCTGTGACTGGAGGGTGGGCCTCGCACCTGCCTGGGGAAGAGGGAGCGGACAGTGTGAGGCCGCAGGCACCTGGGCGGGGCTGTGTGGTCTCTGCCACCTGCCCCCCGGATCCCTGGATGCCACCCGCCCACCGCGCCCCTGGCCTTGGCACTGCAGTCACCAGCCCTGGTCCTGCCTGCCCTGGCGGCCCCGGGGAAGGAGTTGCCAGGAGGCCGCCCCCTGCCTTCCTGCCCCTGTCACTGTTCCTTTCCCATCTGGACGCGTCCCCCCCCCCCGCCCAGTGTGGGAATTGGCAGAGCTGGCGCGTCCACACGTGTGTCACTCTCGCTGGCAGCCCCGCCGCCTCAGCCTGGCCCGGCGCCCGCACCTGCCTGCTCTGGGGCACAGCTCTGTGCGTCTCTGCTTTCCTTCCCGTGGGTGTGGGCCTGCTGCCCTGAGCATCCTCGTCCGCACCACGGGCTCCTGCCTGCCCAGAGCTTCTAGGCAAATGACTCACCTGCCGCCTTGCCTGCTGTTTAATTGTTCATTCATTCCCTCACTCATTCATTCCCTCACTCATTTATTCATTCATTCGCTTATTCATTCATTCACTCGTTCATCACTCATTCACTCACTCATTCATTCTCTCATTCACTTATTCATTTATTTATTCACTCATTCGCTTATTCATTCATTCACTCATTCAACAACATTTATCCCACACCTTCTAAGAGTCGCTGAGGAACGTGGTAGTGATGAAGGTGGGGTAGTGGCTGCTCTCAGAGCCTGTGGCTGGGGGTGGGGGGAGCGTGAAATGAGCTGTTGCCCCGCTAAGGGCTTTGGTCCGTCAGGAGGTGCTGTGGTGGGAAACCGCCCAGAGGGTCCGTGAACCTTGACCACATGCGGCCATGGGAGCTGGGAGGGGGGGGCAGTGTGTGAGCCAGGGCAGCAGAGCTGGGACTGTGACCTCCCACGTTTGGGGGTGGGGGGAGGTCTGGGTCCCTTCCACGCCTGAAACCTCTCCCCATGGGTGGGCTTCATGGAGGGAGGCCCCCAGGGACTGGGTCCTGGCAGACGGGCTCACGGGCCTCCTCTCCTTTCTCCACAGCCGAGTGTGTCGCCGGCCTCTGTTTTAACGGTGGCAGCTGCATGCCCGGCTCCACCCAGCTGTGCCGCTGTCCCCCAGGCTTCCAGGGTGCCCGATGCCAGCACGGTGAGTGCAGCCTCTGCCAGGCTCCGGGGCTCGGCCGTGGGCGGGGGCACAGTGTAGGGGAGACCCTGGGTGACTGTCATTCTCCAATGCCCACCCCCTGCGCCCCATAGCCCACCCGAGGTCGTGAGAGGAGGGGGTGACTGAGAGGCCTCTGCAACCCATAACTTAGGGCCCCCTGTTCGACCGTGCCTCTGTGGGTGGGGCAGCAGGTGCAGAGAGGGCAGGGGCCGGCGGGGTCGCGGGCGGGTCAGGACGGGCTCGGCCCCGGGTCTCTGAGCTGCCGCTTGCCTCGCCGGAGCCTCCGTGTCCTTAATGTCGGAGGGTGGGGGCCCCGGGGGTCCTGCCTGGGCGGTGGGTGGAGGAAACGGTGGCGCACGAGACGCTGAGGCCTGATGCCCGAGGAAGCCAGCATTTGGGGGAACGTTGGCGGGCGCTCAGGCGCGGGCGGGCTCACAGCGAGCGTAGGGGGACGGCGTTTTTGTGGGGTCACGCACATGAAGAGCTGTCAGAGCACCCCACTCACCGTGACCGCCTCGGGCTGGGGTGAGGCTGGCTCTGGTCTCGCTTCCCGCTGCTTCCCGGCTGCAGGGGTGGCAGTTCGCTGGGGCCCGGGGAACAGGGCGCAGAGCCCCGCCGCCCGCAGCTCCGCAGACCGCGCTCCTGGCCGGGTTCCCGGGCTTTGAACTTGCTTCTGGGAGCCCCTGGGGCTCCTTCCGGGTGGACGCCGGGCAGACATCCTGAGAGGAGCGTCCACGCTCCCGACGCCCAGCAGGCAACCGGGGGATCAGGAAATCGTGGGGAGCGGGAGGTCCCCCGCTCGAGGGGGGAGCTCCACTGTGGCTGCTCCCTGCGTGTTCACATGCGGTGCCCACTGCCGCACCCGCTGAGGGCCGGGGTCCCGGGAGGTGCTGGGAGGGTGCCGGCAGCCAGGGGTGCCCACGCCTGTTGGAAAGGGGGGCTCCCCAGGAGGTTCTGTACTGTGCCGGGGGCTCTGTGTCTGGGGGGCTGCCTCAGCCAGGCCTCCTGGTGGTTTAGTCCCCGCGCCTGTCCGAGGGCTGGCCACAGGCGACCCCCCGACAGTGCAGGCTGGGGCCCCAGCAGGATGGAGGCCTCCTCTCGGGGTCTGTCGTTGGGGTGACAGGTGGGTGTGGAGAAATGCTCAGAGGAGATTCCGGCTCATTCCTGCTGCTTGACTTGGTTTCATCCGGAAACCCCATCCCTGGGCGGGGCTGGGACCCGGCTGTGGCTGGACAGCCAGCAACACAGAGGTGCCTGTGCTGCGGTCCCTGGTGGGGGCGGGGGGAGGGGCTCCGGAGTGCAGTGCAGTCTGTCCTTGGTCACATCCTCAAGAAGCGGCAGGGACACCCTCGGGCCCGCTCCGCAAGGGCCTCCTCGCCTGCCTGTCCAGGAGCCGTGCTCTGAGCCACAGGCCCGAGCCCCGCTGGGGTGTGAGGGCGGGTGTGAGGGACTGTGTGGGGGTCAGGCACCGGCAGGGCAGCCCCGTCCTCTCCTCCTTCCAGCCCCAAAACCCCGGCAGCGCCCCCCCCCCCCTGTCCTGGGCCTGGACCCCAGCGCCCTGGGGATATTTAACCCCCAATTATAATTGATTCCAGTTTTGAAAATAAAAACCATGTTTTTTCTGGTTCCCCCAAATTCTCTCATTTGAACAAAAGCGAGGGGGTGGGAGAGGGATCTGCTCGTCGACGGTGGTGAGCAGAGGGGGAGGGAGCCCTGGGAAGAGCCTTGGCCCCCCTCCCAGGGCTCCCCTTTCCAGACAGCCTGCCTGCAGGGCTTTGCTCCACCTCCCACCTCCCAGCGGGGGCTTTCTGCGGAGCACAAGGGGCCTGTGTGGGCGGCTTGGAGGTGGGGGTGCAGGTAGGGGTGCCCTGGGCGAGCCCCGTGCAGAGCCCCGCCTGCCCCCCAGCCCGGGGCAGCCAGGCCCAGGCAGTTGGTCCAGGGTGGGCTTCAGGGCGTGCGGCTGCGCCCGGGACCCAGGCTGCCACCCTGCGCCCGTATGCCCAGCTGGGGGTACAGTAGCGGCTCCCACAGGTTCCAGGCGTCCGCGCAGGGTGCTTCCCCGAGGGCCTGGCCTGCGGGGCGTGGGAACGGCGGGGGACAGTGGCTGGGCGCTGGCCTTGTTCTGGGGGTGCCCGGGGACGCCCTGTCCCGTGGTGGGCTCGGGGGCCTGTCAGGGCACATGTCTTAGACGGACCAGGAGAGGTGTGTGCGGCCGGAAACACGGCTTCGTCACCTGTGCACAGGCCGCCCCGTGGGCTGCAGAGGGAGCGGCAGGTGCCCCCCACTCCGCGGGCGAGTGCCCTTCTCGGTGCTGGTGCTGGTGCTGGCGCTGGCGTCGGCGTTGCGTCTTTAAGGAGGAAACGGCCAGAGCCCTCATAACCTCAGGCGCCAGCACACCTCCCAGCAAAGCTCTCTTCTGCGCTGAGTCCCGGCTCCTGCCTGGTCCCGCTGCCCGTTGGGTGGGGGGCAGCCTGAGCGGAGCCTGGGCCGCCTCCAGCGCCTTCTTGGTTGAGGAGCTGTGGCTCTGGTTCTCTCTGGGCCTCAGTGTCCTCACCGGGGAAATGGCGGGTTGGGCGGGTCTCTGAGGCGGTTCCGGGACCCTGGCTCCCAGGACCGGGTGAGCGGTCAGGGCTCAGTGCTGGTGCCCCGAGGAGGGCGGCAGTCCCGAGGGCTTCCCGGAGGTGGCGTGCCGTGGGCTGCGGAAGGTGTGGGGAGGGCCAGGCCGGTGGTTGGGTGGCCTCCCAGATGGGAGCCAGAGGAGCCAGGAGCAGAGTGCGGGGAGGGCGTCGGTGGGGACCCCGGGCTGGGCTGGGGGGGGGAGGGGCTCAGGAGGGCCAGCGGCAGTTCCCGGTCCTCAGCCTCCCTCTCCGGACGGGACGCTGGGTTGGAAGGACCTGGAAGCAGGAGGGCTGCGCTGGGCCGCCTGGCAGGGCCCTGGGGAGCGGGTGGCCTGCCCCTCCGGCCGCCCCACACCAGCAGGGAAGTCCTGAGTGGGCCCGGCGCCTGCACACCCAGGCCCCGTGTGCCCAGCGGGTCCGCCTTTAGAAGGAGCCTCGGTTCCTCAGGAAGCAGGGGTGGGGAGGGGGGGAGGGAAGCTGCGAGCAGGAGGTGGCCAGGCCTGGCTTTGGCTCAGGGCGACCCTGTTTCTGACCCGGGTCGTTGGTTAACGGGGAGGAAGCAGCGCCCGGGCTCTGGGTGCCACCCAGGCCCTGAGGGTGCGTCCTGACCCCGGCCAGCTGGGGCAGGGCTGCCCTTGGCTACTCGCCCGGCCAGGCCCGGGCGCTGCTGCTTGTCTGGGAGCCCCGCCCTGGGCACGGCCGCCTGGGACCTGGCTCTCCACTCCCCGGGGGCGGGGTGGGGGGCACTCGCCAGGCCCCTCGCTCCCTTTGCTCTGCTCCCCGCCGGAGTGGACAGAGTGGCCGCGGGCTTTCACACGCCCCATCGGCTGCACTGCACCCCTCCTTTGAGGACAGCCCCCCCAATCTCCCGAGAGCCCTGTGCCCCGCAGGAGCCGGCCCGGGGGGATGGAGGGGCGGGTGGCTTTGACTCCAACAACAGGCCACCGACTATCGTGACAGGCACCCCACATGGAGGCCGCACCCCCACATGGAGGCAGGCACCCCACATGTGGCCGCACCCCTCTGATCCTCTGGCCTCAGTCTGCCCTGCCCATGACAGGCGCCAGGACACGAGGCTGCTCGGCCGCTCCTGCGCTGGCTGGGCCTGGGCCCTGTGGGGGGGCGGGGGGGCGTCCCCGACAGTCTGCTCCCCGCTGGGGTTGGGGAAAGAGGCCCAGCTGCGTTCCCAGCTCAGGGAGCAAGCGGCTGGCCCGAGGGGCGTTCGTGTCGCTGGCGAATTGTTTAATGACGAGGTTTGCCCCCCGCCCCCACCCACAAAGGCGCCTCTGTCCTCGGGGATGGCCTGTGCCCGGGCTGCTCTGTGCACAGTGGGCCGTGGGCTCTCCCAGCGCGGCCTCAGCCTTGGAGCCGGGCCTTTCATGGCAATCCCGGCAGGAGACACCGGGAGCGGCCCTCTGGGCGTGGAGGGCGGGGGCTCACCCTACCTGCCCCTGCCCGCTGGGGCCTGCTGTCCAGGCAGGATTGAGGCTCAGGGTCAGAGGTCAAGGCCCTGCCCTCCCCTGGGCTGCCTCCCCCCTCCCCCCCCCCGGCTAGAGGCCCCGCCCTCTGTGTGATCTGAAGGGATCCTGTGACCTGTGACCCTGCCCCTTGGATAACTGTCCTGCACCACCTGTGCCCCCCACCTCCTCCCAGACTCTGGGCGAGAGGCCTCCTCTGGCGCCAAGGGCAGCCCGGTGGCTGGGAGCTTGTCCTGTTGAAACGTGGGGACACCGATCCCCGATGGCGGCTGAGTTCAGGCTCAGTGATGGCGCAGTGTCGGCAGCAAGCGCCGGCCTGGGCAGGGCTGGGTGCTGGGGGCCGCTGCGCACTGCGCTGGGGTGGGCGAGCCCGGGTGGTGTCTGGTGTGTGGGTGGGGGGGTCTGTGCTGCCCAGGTTCCCTGTGCGGGTCCCCAGACTGTCTGCCGGGCACAGATGGATGGGCAATCGCATTTCCTTTGGTGCCGAGGGCTGTGCCCAGGCCTCTGGCAGACCTTCCCTGGCGGCCCCCTGGGCGGAGTGGAGCCAGGCAGCCGCCCCCTTGCCAAGAAGTGGCGGCGCCCGAATTTACAGCCCGAGAGCCTCGCTGAGGGGCTTGGCGCTGCCTCCTCTCGGAGGAAAGGCTGGGTCCGGCCGAGCGGAGGGGGCGTGGCTCAGGCTGCCTGGCCCATGGCCGGCCTCGCACTGGGCGGGCGCTCTCCCCACCTTCCATCGGCCTTCCCCACCCCTGGAGGGGCAGAGGGCAGAGCCTCATCCCAGAGGCCCCCCCCCCGCCCCCTGTGTTTATGGTCTTGGTGGGTGAGCCCATGCCAGCCAGGGCTGCCCACGGGCATTCCCATCAGAGCGAGGGCGGGGGCGGGGGCTGGAGGGGCCGGGAGGCAGCATGTGTGGGGAGGTCCCTGCACTTGGGGGCCCTGGGCCTGGCGCTGGGGGAGACCCTCCGGCCCTCGAGAAAGCACATGTGAAAGGAAACTCGTTGGGGGCTGAGCGAGCCTCCTGCCCCCGCAGACCGCCTTCCTGCTCCTGCCACAGTGGGCGCCGCCCTGTCAGACCCTCTCCTCCTCTCCAGAACCTGTCCCCAGCCCAGGGAGCCCCTGTGGCTGGCGAGCACCCCACCCGGCCCTGGCAGGGGGAGTGTCGGGACTTAGTGCAGCAGCCAGGGCAGAGCTGTGGGGGGGCTGCCCTGAATTCCTGGGAAATTCCTGCCGGGGTGACCCTGCAGCGGGCGGCCCTCCACCTCGGCCCTGTCTGCTGTGCCCACCTGCCCGAGTGAGGTGGGCGCTGGCCACCCAAGGCCTCGCTGTCCGGTGGGTTCCAGGGGAGGTGCTGCCGGCCGCTTTCAGGGTTCCTGGGGCCGTTTTCAGGGTTCTGGCACTCCTGTCTCCCCTCCCAGCAGGTGATTAATGAGGGTCTGTGAGAAGGGAACTCTGATCCCGGGCTCCAGGCTGCATTCCAGAGCAGCCGGCCCTGCCCGGGCCAGGCGGCCAGGCGGCCTGGGCAGCATCAGGAGCCAGGCCAGCTGATAACGGGGCGGGCGGGCAGAGGGGTCGGCCAGGGGGCGGCGGTGGGGCTGCTGCTCTGGTCCGGCTCCAGGCCAGCATCTGCTTTGCTGGGAGCCAGGAGCAGCGGGGGGACGTCACCCCATGTTTGGGGCAGGACAGTGAGCTTCTGGTTGGGCTTCCACGGTGGGGCCTTCCAAGGCAGGCCTGGGTCACAGGTCTCAGGAGAGGGGGTCACTCTGCCCTGCCCCCTCCCCATGCGCTCCGGGACCCCAGGGGTTCTGTTGTGTGAATGAATGAGTGGATGACATGTGGCCGGCTCACTCACACACCTGCTGGCCCCAGTCCATCTGCTTCCCTCCGCCTCTCAGTCCAGAGCCAGCGGATGGTGCCTCCTGGGGGTCCCCTTCCCCGCGTGCCCTGTGAGCCCCGGGAAGGCTCTGGAAGCACAGCTGCTGGGCAGGTTAGGCCTCTCGGACCCCTCCTGGGCGGGCTCCTGCCCCAGCACCAGCCCCACCCGCTTCCCCTGCCTGCAAGGTCAGGACGGGGCACTGGCTCCCCCTGGTGGCGGTGAGAGGCCAGAGCAGGTGCAGGGGGCTGCCTGGGGTTTAATGTCGGCGGTGACGGCCAGGGACAGCTGCAGGCTCCCCGCATCTCCTCACCGGCTCCTGATGCCGGTCCAGCCGCGACGCCTTGTGTCACGGCTGAGGCCTGAGGGCACAGGCGGGAGCGAGAGGATGAGGACCTGACGGGGCCCCAGGGCAGGAGTGGGGAAGGGGTGTCTGGGTGTGCACCATACTCGTTCATTCACTCATTCATTCATTCACTCATTCAGCCGTCCATCACTGTGCCCTCACTGTGGGCCGTGGAGGGGGGCATGGAACCAGGGCCTGGCCTGGCCTGGCTGGGGCAGCTGTTCCGTGAGGTGGCTCTGTGCGCCTCTGTAGTCACCTAAATCTGTCCCTGCGGCCACAGCTCCGGGTGCCTGCATGGACCTGCCCTGTGGCTTTAAGCGATCGAGAGAGAGACAGGCGTGGATGAGGGTTTGGGCAGGCGGGACAGGCCACCAGGGGAGGAGCAGGGGAGGCGTGTGCGTGCCTACGCATGCCTTTCGCTGTTCAGGGGCCCTGGCTGGGCTCCCTTCCCGGCGAGGCAGGGGCTGAGCTGATCAGCAGAGCGGGAGGCCTCTGCGAAGTGCCCCGTGTGGGCCAGGTGAGAAGGGGTACAGGTGAGAGCAGGCCAGCGGAGGGCAGAAGTCAGGGCGCATCAGGATGTGTCTTCAGAGAGCTCTTCTAGCCGTGCCCTGGGGGCTCATAGGAAAACAAGCCAACAACCCCGAGGGAGTCCTGGGAGGGGCCAGCTGCTCGCCTCGCCTGTGACCTTGCCTGCTCAGGAGCCAGCCCAGGGAGGCTGCTGCCCTGGCCTCATGTCCTGGACGGGGCTCCTGGCAGGTCAGGGCTTGGTCAGGTGCAAGTGTGTTCAGCCTGGGTTTCACCCCGGAGGCGCGGGGAGTCAGCAGGGCATCGAGCCAGGTGCTGGAGCTCAGCTAGGAGCTCTCATCTGGGCACAGACATGCACGCACGCACACACATCTGTGTATGCAGGCACACATACGCATGCACAATACACACGCACATATATACACGTGCACACATGCACAGGGTGCTCATGCACACACGTGCTCATGCAAACACACGCACTTGCTCACATGCACAATATAAGCATGCACACGTGTGCACATGCACACAATGCACAGCACACATGCACGTGCTTGTGCTGCACACACATGCACAGTGCACACATGCACACATGGACACGCACAGGCATTGACACTTCTGCATACAATGCACACGAGTGCACATATGCTTGTACATGCACAGTGCACACATGCGCCCATACACACTTGCACGTGCACACATACTTGGGCGCATGTGCATTCACATACACTCATGCACATGTATGCACACATATACACGTGTGTACACACACCTATGTATGCACACATATAAACATGCGTGCACATGCACGTACACAGGAGAGATGGGCTGAGTGTTCGAGCCCTCCCCGGCTACACCCCCGCGTGGGACGCTGGCCAGAGCTGAAGCGTCCCAGGAACGTGGCCCTGGAGGGGGAGCGGAGACCTGGACATGGGGAAACAGGAATGTTCTTGGCTCCCTTCTGGGCCTTTTACATTTTGTCTGTTTTCTGGGAAACGCATGGGGAAAGCCCGTTTCCACATTCCTGGAGGCTGATCTGTATAAACAGACCGGACCTGATAACGTGCGGAGTAAACAGAAACGCCGTCGGAGGGAGGGAAGCGTGTCGGCCGCCCCCGCGAGGTGCCCTGGCCCGGGTGTCCCCGCTTCCCCCAGGCCCCGTCCACGTTTCTGAGCGGGCGTGGTTCGTGGCGGCCTCGGCGTAGGGCAGCCGCGGGCGGTCACAGGGTCCGGCTCCTGTGGCTGGTGGCCTTGGGCAGGTCCCCAGGGTCTTCATCTCTACGTGGGCTGCGTCAGTCACCCGGCGGCAGGCAGGTGTCTGTGTGAAGACCCCGGGAGCCCTTGGCTCTCGGTCGGCTTCAGCCCTGGCGGTGCCGTCCCCACCGGGAGGGACTGGGGCCTGGGGCCTGGGCAGACGTGAGGGCGCTCTGGTCCTGCCCTGGGTGTTTCGCCTCAGTGACACCTGCATGCCCGCTGCTGCTGGGCTTCTGTTCGGGCACCTTGGGGCCCCCCACCTCCAGTTGCCTGGACTCCCGGTGATGCCTGCCCCCCATAGCCCTGGGGCTTTGGCAGAGCAGGTGGCACCCTCTGCTCCAGGCCTGACTCTCTGCCATCTTCCCGGGCACAGCCCTGCCAGCCTCTGGCACGGGCTGTGCCCACCCCCTCCCGTCTGAAGGCTGTGCCCTGCTGGGGGCTGTTCCTTCCTGCCCCCCCATACCCCGCCTCCTGCCACAGACAAGGGGGATTCGGCAGGTGCGTCCTGAAAACGTGAAACGTCACTCGGCCCCGGGCCATCTCCGTGCCTGTCCCTGAGGCTCAGAGGGACCAAGAGCTGACCCCTGCCCTGTGGAGCCTCTGGGTGAGGGCCTGGGCCCGGTGACCTCCTGGAGGGGTGCGCCGGGTGACCTTGGAAATCCAGAGCGGGTGATGCCTGTCCGACTGTTTCTAGGCGACCCACTCTTGGTTTCCATGGTTGCCCCGGAAACCACAGGTGGGGAGGGGTTGCCCGGACCCTGGGGAAGCCGTGGGAACCGCCAGCCTCCTTACATGCATGCGGCCGAGGGAAGGAAGCCACTGGTAGAAGCTGCGTGTGGTGCGGCCCCCACCGCAGAACCTGCTGGAAAAGGCAGAACTTTGGAGGCGGTGGAGAGGTAGGCAGGGGTGCCCAGGCGGGCACAGAGGGTGGTCAGGGCAGCGACCCTACTCCGTCGGACATCACGGTGGTGGGCATGGTCACCGCCCATTGGTCAGACCCACGGAGCCCCCACAGGGACGCTGGGCTGAGGTGGAGACGTCAGAACTGCCCACGTGGGTGCTGGTGATGGGGGCGCGTTGTGGGGTTCGCAGACCTCCACACTTTCTGCTCAGATTTCCATAAACCTAACACTGCTCTAAGAAATGAAATCAAAACGAGACAAAATGAAACTTCTCAGCCTCATAGCCTGGGGGCCGGCCTGTCCTGGCCCCACCCCCAGGGCGCCTCCCTGGCCATGGCTCAGGGCGGCCTCCTTGCTCTCCTGGCTTTTGTGGTGCAAGGCTCCCTGCAGCCTCATCTCCTTTGTCTCCTGGGGACGCTCCCTGCTCCCCATCTCTGCCTGCCACCCCTCCCCCAACCCCCACTGATTAATAATCGCTCCTGTTGCACGCGCGTTTGGAAGCTGGTGTTTGAGCCTCTGGGGGGGCCTGAGGGCATCTCCTGTTGCAAAGGCCCTGAGGTCAGGGGACTAGACTTGCCCCCCAGAAGGCAGCCCCTTAAAGTGATGCTCCTGACTGCTCCCTGGCTTCCTTCTCAGCCGGGTCAGTTCCTGGGGCGGCCACCGGGGGGCGATGTGGCAGCAGCACAGCTAGGTTGCGTTCCAGTTGGAGGGACAGGAGAGGTGTGCCCTTCAGGCAGCGCTGAGGGCCCAACTGAGAAAGGCTCGCTCACCAGCCCCACAGTCAACCCTGAGCTTTCGGAGCCAGTGCCCGCGGGTGGCACTGCAGAGCCTTCTGTGTGCGGAGGGTCCACGGGACTCCTGACGGCCAGCTGTCCACGGCACCGGCACGGGCTTGGCCTTCAGAGCGGCGGGGAGTGCAGCCTGCAATCTTCACGCCCGCCTGGGCTGCCCTACTGCCCCCCCGCCCCAATCCCGTGGAGTGGAGCGGCCTCAGAGCCTGTCTGAGCGGACTCAGCCGCTGGACGCACGCTTCTTCCAGGAGGCCTCCCTGATGCACCTTCTGCGCTTCCCCCCCGACTGCCCACCTCTGCTTTGCTTCTCCGGCTCCCTCACCCCATCCATGGGCTTCCCCTCCCTGTCTGACCCCAGGGGCCCTTGCGGGGGTGGGGGGTGGGGGTGCGGGGGGGGGGCTGGGCATGCGTCGGCACTCTGCAGGTGCTGCTGGGGGTGAGAGGAGGGGCCTCCAGCTCCCCCTGCTGGGCTGAGGGGGTGGGTCCCGCCGGCTGCACAGGAATGTGCTGGCTGCCTGGGTGGACAGGGCTCTGAGCTGCAGGAGCGATAACCAGCGGGGCGCCCGGCCTGGCAGCCCTGCCCCCTTAGAGAGGCTGCCTCCCAGCAATGACCCCTCCCCGGCCCAGAGGCCAGGGACACGCAGAGGCAGGAACGCCTCTCTGAAGAGGTGTTTCTCTCCCGTTTTAAAGGCGATACAGTAGCTGCATGTGTTTGTCTTCCGCGGCCGAGACACAGCACCGCTGCGAGTGCCGTCAGAGCGCACCCTCATCCCAGGGCTCCGGGGTCCCGGGTCCCACTCGGGTCTCACGGGCAGAAGGCCGGCCTTGGGCAGGACCGGTTCCATGTGGAGGCTCCTGGGAGCGCCGGTTCCTTCCGGGGTCTAGAGGCGTGTTCGGCAAACTGCGGCTCGCGAACCACATGCGGCTCTTTGGCCCCTTGAGTGTGGCTCTTCCTAAGCCTTAGGAGCACCCTAATTAAGTTAATAACAATGGACCTACCTGTATAGTTTAAGTTTAAAACATTTGGCTCTCCAAAGAAATTTCAGTCGTCCTGTTGACATTTGGCTGTTGACTAATGAGTTTGCCGACCACTGGTCTAGAGGCACATACATCCTCGTGCTCAAAGCCAGCTCTGCGGCCTCTCTGACCCTTGACCCCGCAGCCTCTCCCGCCTCCCTTGCCCCCTGGGAGGCCCTGTGGTGACACTGGACCCGCCCACTTCTCCTGGACGTGCTCCCTTTGGCCAGCTCCCTGCTCTGCACACGGGACCCCACCTGCCCTGGAGTGGGGGGGGGGCAGGGAAGAGGTTGCAGCCTCGCCCCAAGCCCAGCGGGACTGCAGGCCACACTGGGTCCAGCCCGCTGCCCAGAGCTGCCGGGAGCCCGTGGGTGAGCCCCGACGGAGGCCGCAGGTGCCTCTTCGCACAGCTCTCGGCCACCCCTGCCGCTCTGGCTCTGGGAGGAGGTAACTGCCTGTCTGACCCCGTCCAGTGCGTGGTCCTGGGCCTGCCAGTTGCCATGGCAACCTCTTCGAAGGCGTGTGACGTTCTCTACCCCAGCAGCTCACGGTGGTCTCTTTGGACCAAGATCGAGGAGTTCAGTCTGGGACCCGGGCAGCTGGCTTCACATACAGCCCGGCCCCACGGCCTGTCCTGGGAACCGGGGGGCATGGGGGCCGAGCAAGGACCCACAGGGTGTCCCATGGGCACTGCGGAAATCACAGTGCCCGGCTGGGGCGGGCTGAGCGCACCTGTTCCGGCTGCTTGGGGACCCTGGGATCTGGTCGTCCTGGGGACAGAGTGGACGGGAGACCAGGTGGTCGTGGTGGATTCCCGGGGGGCGGGGGGTGGCCTGGGGCGCCTGCAGCCAAGCCCCTTCCCCGGGCGGTGGGGCAGCTCTCCGAGTTGGGGAAGCTGTTTTCCGGCCCAGGGGCAGGGCTAGGTCCCGGCTGCCGCCTCCTTCCTGCCCCACTTGGCAGGTGCCCCTGGTCGCAGAAGAGGCCCCTGGAGGCTTCTGGGACACGCCGGGGCGGGTGCCGCCTGGCAGTGCCTTGAAGGAGAGCACGAGGGGGGGGGTGTTGCTCCGTGTGCCCTGAGGTGTCCCAGTGTGTCCCTGACGGCCCACAGCCGTGGAGGGAGAGTGGGAGGGGGGCTGGGCCCTGGGCTGTGCTGCTTCGGGCTGTCATTTCTGACCCAAAGGGGATTAAATGCCGACGGGCGCGGTGCTCTCCCGGGGTCCTGCCGGCCCTGCCATTCTCAGGACTGCCGTCCTCACCCGTCTCAGGTGGGAGCCTGAGGCCAGCGGCGTGGACACGGCATGTTCACCCGGCAGCCGGGAAGCCGGGCCGCTGGGACCTGTGCCTGGGGGACCCTACCCCCGCTTCCGGGCACTGCCTCGCCTGGGGGAGCAGAGCGAGGGTGTGGGGGGCCTCCGAGCACAGCTGGGTCCCCCTCGCGCCCCCTCAGGCCTGGGTGTAGGGCTGCCGCGATGCGGCCGCAGCCCGGGACCCTGCAGGGAGCAGGCGGGAGGCCCCGGAGCTCAGGATGGAGTTCAGGGAAGGGGTGGCCTGGGTTGGCCCGAGGACACTGGGTTCGCACTCTGGCGTCCAGAACTGAGAGGACAGTCCCTGCTGTCTGAGCGCCAGGCCAGTGGAGCCGTCACAGTGGCCCCGGACACGGCCCTTCTTCCCCTGTGCCAGGACCCGGCCCAAGCCTGACTCCAGGGCATTTCTGGCTCCCTGGTCAGAGCCCAGGCCCTTCTGCTTCTCATCCCTGACCCGGCCAGGGGCCTGGGGACCGCGCCTGAGCTGGGCCCACCCTCCTCCGCCTGCCCCCTCTCCATGTCCCCACCCATGCAGCCGGTCCCCCGGGGCCACCCTTCTCCGCCTGCCCCCTCCCCATGTCCCCACCCATGCAGCTGGTCCCCCGGGCCCACCCTCTCTTGTGCCGTCTGACCCAAGTGCTTCCTGCCCGGCGTCTCGTGTTTCTTGTCTGACCCCTGGGGTGCCTGCCCCCCAGGCTGGCTTGTCTTACCTGTCAGGGCTGGAACCCCTGCCCACGACATGCAGGGCGTGTGGGAAGGGGTGGCGCAGGCGGGGCCCTGGCGGCAGAGCAGGCCCCGACCCGTCCTGGTGGGAGGTGCACAGGCACGGAGCCCGCAGAGCGAGCTCACACGGCCCGGTGTCCCGCTCCCCCGCGGAAGGAGGGGTGGCCGGTCTGGGGGGGAGCGTTCTTGGGGAGACAGAGAGCCCCCACCTCCTGCGCTGGGGAGGGGCTCCCCACATTGGCGCCATCTTCCCAGACCGGGGCTCTGCTGCCCTTCGGCCAAGCACAGAGGGGACCGGGCTGCCCGCTCCTCCCTGGGGAGACCCCTTTGCCAGCCCCTGAAAGCTCCCAGCACGGGCAGACCGGCCCCGGACCTGCCGCTCCCACACCCGTCTGTCTGCAGAGGCCCGCGGCCTCCAGCGAGCTGTCTGACGCCCTTGGCTGCGATGCTGGGCAGCTGCCTGCCTGGGCGACACCGGCTGCGGGCGGGACTCGCTTCCCACAGGCAGGCCCTTATTTACTTGTTTATCATTTAAAAACATATTTTTACCGATTCCAGAGAGGAAGGGGGAGGGAGAATCTTCAATGATGGGGGAGAATCAGGGACCGGCTGCCTCTTGCATGCCCCACATGGGGATCGAGCCTGCAGCCCGGGCCTGTGCCCTGACTGGGAATCAAATCGTGATCTCCCCGTTCATAGGTCAATGCTCAATCACGGAGCCCCGCCGGCCGGGCACAGGCAGGGCCTTGAATTCCGGGCTCCTGACAGGTAGCCCAGCGCCTGGAGGGCGTGCGGGATGGGGTGACCATCCCCCAGGCCTGGTGAGCAAGGCCTGGCACCCCCTGCCCACAGGCTTGGCGACCTTCCTGGGTGTCCCGGCCTCCGTTCCGCAGTGAGCCTTCCCCGCCCTCATGGCAGGTGGGGCACCCGGGCCGTGCCTCTACTTACAGACTCCCAACGGTGGGAGGTGGTCGGGGACGCAGGACAGGTGGCTGGGGAGTGGGCTCGTGAGGGCTGGTCGTCCCACCACCCCTGCCTCTCTCCTGAGGCCCTGGAGTGGGATGTTTGCTCAGACCGGTGGGGCCGGTACCCATGCCGAGGATGGCACGGACCAGCTGTGGGCAGACACAGGTGTGAGCAGCTCGCCCGCTGCAGACCCCCGGGGCTCAGCCCAGCCGCCGTGCCGTGGCCGGCTCCACCCGGTGTCGGGGCCCAGGGTGAGGTGCTGTGAGCCGCGTGGTCTGGGGGCCCGCCCCCTGGGGCCTGCCCTCCTGGCTGCCCTGCTGGCTGAGTGGCCGGAACGGCCGGCAGCTTCTGGGGGTGCCTCGCCCACGGGCCTGGCCTCTGTGCTGTCCCCGGGCCGGGCGGGAAGCCCTGGGCGCTGACCCCGCCTGGCTGCTCCGGCTGCCCCGTGTCACTTGCTGGGAATTCCCAGAAAATCCCGCTGTGGGCCTTGGCCGGCCGAGCTGAAGTTTGCATTCCAGTGGTCCCGAGGGATTCCGGCCCCGCCGTTCCCGTGGGCCACGGCCGCCCCTGTCCCTGACCTGCCTGGGGTCTCCTAGGGTCCCTCCCGAGGTAGGACAGCCTGTCCCGGCCACACCGAAGTCGTCCTGGGCCTGGGTGTGGGTCCGGGGCGCCAGCGCAGGGCTGTTGGCGCTGTGGGGGCTCCTCCCGTGTGGCCGGGACAGTGACCTCCCGTGGCTGCGCCCGGCCTGCCGCACGCGGGTCCCCTCCTGTGCCGATCAGGCGGCACTCGCATGCTGTGGGGCGGCCGCTCGTCCGGGGTGCCCCGAGGGACCCTGGGGCAGTTGCCGGGTTTGCAGGTGGGTGTCCCCCTCGTGGGCCTGTCTGGAGGGGTGGGGTTTGCCCACCTCCTCCAGGCCAAGGGGGTCTGGAGAGGGGTCTGAGGCCCTGGGGTGGCTGGGAGGTCCCGTGGCGCTCACGGCTTCTCCCCCCGCAGACGTGGGTGAGTGCGCCATCGGCCATGGGGGCTGCGAGGGCCAGCGCCCAACTCAGGGGCGGCTGCAGGGACACGGCAGGTCCTAGCGGGGTGGGCCCGCCTGGCCACGCCCTGCCCCACGGCCACGCCCATCCCTGGGCTCCTCTGAGGGGTTCTGGGTGGTGCCCAGTCCTTGGGGTCCTCCCTGCCGACCCTTCCACGCCTTTAGGGGTCCACATCTCTCCCGAAATGAGGTCGGGAGACTCAGAAACCCGACGTGGGTGGGGGGCCCTGGGGCTGTGCGGGGTGGGAGGCTGCTGTGCCTGGGGAGGTGCCAGGGGAGAGATGGGGGGGCGGTAGCTGGCTGAGCACAGGCGGCTGCGTGCTGGCACCAGTGGGCACCATGCCCCTGCCAGGGGTCTGGAAGCGTTCACCAGCTCTGGGCTTACTCCGTACCCAGACCTGCCACGGGGGGCGGGGGGAGGAGGGCTGAGGTGGGAGGTGGGATGTCCCCCTTCACCTGCCTCGCCCTGGCTGACCGTGGGGGCGGGCGGGCGAGGGCATCTGCTTTCCCTCAGGGAGTCAGACAGTTGCTGTCGCCGCCCTCTCCCAGCTCTTCCTTCCCGACAAGAACCCTGTCTCCAGCTGTGGCCCAGCTGGGAGCTGTCTGTCCAGTCTGTAGGAGGTTGGGGCGGGGACGCGTCTGCTGGGTGCGTCTAGGCGGGGTGTGTATGTCAGGGAGCGGGGGTGGGGGGGTGCAGGGAGGCCTCCGTGATCCTTTGCTCACCCCAGGACCTGAAAGCCTGTGCCTCCGGCAGTGCAGGGGCCAGGGCTGGGTGAGAGGGGGGTGCAGGAGCCAGGGCTGGGTGAGAGGGGGGTGCAGGAGCCAGGGCTGGGTGAGAGGGGGTGCAGGAGCCAGGGCTGGGTGAGAGGGGGGAGCAGGAGCCAGGGCTGGGTGAGAGGGGAGCAGGAGCCAGGGCTGGGTGAGAGGGGTGCAGGAGCAGGGCTGGGTAAGAGGGGTGCAGGAGCAGGGCTGGGTGAGAGGGGGAGCAGGAGCCAGGGCTGGGTGAGAGGGGTGCAGGAGCAGGGCTGGGTGAGAGGGGTAGCAGGAGCCAGGGCTGGGTGAGAAGGGGGGTGCAGGAGCCAGGGCGGGGTGAGAGGGGGTGCAGGAGCAGGGCTGGGTGAGAGGGGGGAGCAGGAGCCAGGGCTGGGTGAGAGTGGGGAGCAGGAGCCAGGGCTGGGTGAGAGGGTGTGCAGGAGCCAGGGCGGGGTGAGAGGGCGTGCAGGAGCCAGGGCTGGGTGAGAGGGGGTGCAGGAGCAAGGGCGGGGTGGGGGGAGAGGCTCCACGTCGCCCGCTTAGCCATGGCTTCACTGTGACCTCCTTTCTGTGAGATGCGCCCATCGGTGTGTGGAGCCCACCCAGGCCTGTGCCCTGACTCCAGGAGACGCTGAGGGCAGGGAGTTGGGTGGAGGGGAGGCGTACCCCTCACTAGACCCCGGGTGAGGAGGGGCCCCCAGCTGCCAACCCCCATCTCCCAGCAGTGCCCTCTAAAGTAGGCTGATCCGCTGGTGTAGGGAATGAACCAGCGGTCCTACGACATGCCAGGCCCGGGGCAGGCTCCCTGTGAGTGTCAGACGCCCCTCACCCTGGCCCACGGAGCCCACAGAGCCCACGGAACTCACAATGCCCATGGAGCCCACAGAGCCCACGGAGCTCACGGTGCCCATGGAGCCCACAGAGCCCACGGAGCCCACGGAACCCCCGGGGCACAGAGCCTGGTGCCCAGAGACCGTGGTGCCCATGGTGCCCACTCAAAGGACAGGACAGCCCACGACACAGCCTCCTCCTCCGAGGCTCTGGGCTCTGACACCTCAGGTGCCCTTGGGGGATCCGGGCCGCCATCCGGTCTGCCGTGGGCTCACTGCCCGGCCTGGTTTCTTCTGCTTCCAGATTCCTGCCGCGGGCTCCCCAGCCCAGGGGTCTCCCCAGCTCAGAGGGCTCCCCAGCCCAGGGGCCCCCAGATTGGGCCTCAGCCTTCCTATCCCCTGGCCCTTTCGTTCCTCAGCCCCAGAGTCTGCTCAGAGCCTGTGGCCCCTCCAACCCCTTGGTGTCTGGGGCCCCTGGCTCCCCCAGGAGGGCTTGTGCCGGGCCAGGGGCCGTGCTAGGCTGCCCATAGGGGTCTGCAGAAGCGTGCTCTGGGCTCCAGGGCTGACCAGACCAGTGCCAGGCCCCGCCCGGGGTCTGCAGGTCTTGGAACGGAAGTCCACCACTTGGCCCCCGGGCACAGGTGGGCAATCCCGCCTGGACGGTGTTCCCTGGGGGGTGTGGGACCCCTCACTCCAGGACGTCCGGAGGACAGGCGGCTGTCACCAGCAGAGCTGGCCAGAGGCGGATGGGGATGGGATGACCAGCAGGGGAGCCAGACGGGAGGGAATGGCTCCAACCTGCATCCGCTGCTGCGGGCCGGGCCCTCCCCAGCCTCGCCCTGGGCTGGCTGACCGGCTCTGCGTGTTTAGGGGGTCGGGGCTCTGTGGAGAGGCAAGCACCTGCGGTGGTCTCTCTGTCCCCCTGCAAGCCGGGCCCTGTGCGCGTGTGTGGAATGGAGGGGGCTTGGGCGGCCACTGGCCACGTGCGGGCAGAGCCAACAGGGAATCGGGGTGTTACTGTGGGGAATCTCTGCTGGCCGCACGGGAGGGCGGTGCCGAGCTGATGGTGGGTGAGCGCAGAGCCGCTGGGCTGGTGCAGGGGCCTGTGGGACCCGAGTACGCGGGGCCTGGCCGGAGGGCGCCGTGGCCCTCACTCCGGAGCGTCGCCAGGCCCAGGTGTGAGCGTGTGGGAGTGTGCGCGTGAGCATGTGTGTGCGCACGTTTGTGTGTGAGCATGTGTTAACGCACGTGTGTGTGCCCGTGTGTGAGAGCGCACATGTGTGAGCATGTGTGTGCGTGTGCGTGTGTGTGTGATGTTCTGGGAGACCCCCCTGGAGTGGGAGCCGTGTGCTTGCTCACCGGAGCGGCTGGTGCCGGAGTGGCGTGTCCCAGGCGTGGCTCTGTGGGGCCAGCCCTCCCCTCAGATCTTGGCAGGTTCCGACCTGAGGCTCACAGAGGCGGTGGGTCCCGGGGAGAAAAGTGGGGTCCAGGGCAGAGCTCGTCCTGGCCGCCCAGCTCTCCGCGGGGCCCCTCGGGAAGCTGCTCCAGGCCATTCTTCGGAGTCCGTGAGGCCCTTGGGTGGGTAACTCTGAACCTCGTCTCTTCCTTGTCTGCACCCCCGCCTCAGGGCCCTCAGGGGGCTCCAGGGAAAGCCTGCGCCAGGCCCAGCGCCTGCAGCAGGCTCCCAGCCTCCGCCGGCTTCAGGGGGTGCAGGGAACGGAGGGAAGGGCTGCCCCAACCTGATGGATCCCGTTCCCACCTGGGCCTTGGGGCACTGCCCTCTCCTCCAGCCTCACTGTCTTCTCTTGACCAGGCCCAGGGGTCGGAGCTACATCAGGTCTGGGGGTGATGGGGGGACCAGGACCCTAACCAGGCCCAGGAATGGAGACCTACATCCAGGCTGGGGACCTGTCCCCCGCCCCCCAGAACCCCTCTCAGCCCTGAAAGCCTTCTGGGAGGCCTCCTCACACTGGCCGGTGTGCGGCCTGGGGACCCTGTGCCATTGGAGCCCCTGCCCAGGGGGCAGAGAACGCCACCTTCCGGAGAAAATCAGGTGTCTCTCTGGGGGGGACCTCGGGGGTCCAGGCCTGCCTTCCCCCCACACCAGGGGTGGGGCTCTGCGGAGGCCCTGCTCACCCTCCTTCCAGGAGATAAGGAGGCGGCTGGGCTGGGGGGGCGGCGGGGAGCAGCTTTCTCCCTGTGAGGCCGCCGCCAGCATGGAAACGGCATCCCCCCACCCCCCCACCCCCCACATGTTCCCCATCCCCTGCTGCTCCTCGGCTCTGGGGGCGTCCAGGCCAGGGCTGGGGTTCTCGTCAAGGTGTCCACGAAGCCTGTGGGCCTTGAGGCCTGGCCCCCAGCCCTGCCCAGCTGAGATACCTGCTCCAGGTGGGCAGGTCGGCTGCCCCGTCTGGGCGCCTTCCCTCCTGGGGGGGGGGCAGCGTGGGGGAGCCCCTGTCCGAGGTCCGTGTGCTCAGGGCGCCACAGGCTGCCCTGCCTGTCTGGGTGGACGCGGGTCTGGCCGTGTCTCCGCCTGGGAAAGGGGCCTGGAGGCTGACAGGCGCTCCTCTCACACCCACAGCCTGGCTGGGACGGGCTGCGGGCTGGGTCCCCTGGGGAAGCAGGAATGTGGGCAGTGATAGGCCCTGAGAAGGGCGCCTGGGGCTCGGCTGGGTCAGGAGGCCGTGGCTGACCGGGGCCAGCTGTGCCGTCCTGGGGGCTGGCCGGGCTGGGCTGCGAGGAGGGGCAGGGGGCGGCTGGGGGCCCTCGGCTGGCGCCTCCTCTGGCCGAGGCTGGCCCTGCCCTGTGGAGGCAGCGTGGACTCCGGCCTTTGGGAGGCAGAGCCCCCACCTTGTTCTCAGGAGGGTCGGCCTCGGCCCCAGGCCAGGCCCTCTGCTGGCCGCGCCCCCAGTCCTCAGGCGGGATGGGGACGTACCAGATGAGGCGTCTGCGGCAGGGCCCCCCGCCCCTCGTCGGAGGCGCTGAGAGGGGAGCCTCATTCCCTGGCTCTGGCTGAGTCTGGCCCCTGGTGACCGATCCTGGCAGGTGCCTTCTCGGTGGAGGCCAAGGCGGGGACAATAACAGCCCAGCCAGCCAGCTTTCCGTGCGACAGAGAGGCCAGAGGCTGCCGCACGGGCCTGCCTGCCCCCAGCCCAGGCACTGGGCTGGCTCCCAGGAGGGGACCCCAAGACGGGCAGCCTGCAGGCGCCAAAACCAGAGCTTCAGGCGAAGGTGTGGGTGGCGCAGAGGATGGGGGAGTCGCAGGGCCGCTCGCATCCCGGAGCCCCGGCCTCGAGCCTCCAGCCAGCCCGGCCCCCGACTGGCCTCTCCTGCTGTGTTTTGGCTGCGTCTTCTCTGTCCCTCCCCCCTCCCTTCCCTGCCACACCCCTGGGGCCCCGGATCTTCTCCAGGCACCCCGAGAAGTGGATCTGGGCTGGGCCTGCACCCCCCCTCTCCCCCTTCCCTGCTCCCGGCCACGCTGGTGGTGGGCTCCTGACCTCACCCAGCTCGGCCCAGCCCCAGAACCTCTGCTTCCTGAGGTCTCAGAACAGCGGGGCGGGGGCGGGGGGGGGGGGGCAGAACGCAGAGGGAGAGCCTGTCACTGCTGCTGGCGAGGACACGAGGTGCCTGTCACAAAAGAACCCCCCGGGGCTAGTGGGTCTTGGGTTCGAGGGGGAGGGCTGGGTGCCCAGCAGGGACCGCAGCTGTCGCATTAGAGCAGGGGAGTCCGGGGTCTTAGACGTTGACTCTGTGTTTTCGGGGACGGCAGCTTCCCCGGCTCAGGCTGTGCAGCAGGTGTACCTGTGCCCTGCAGATGGCAGGGATGACCGCCCTGCCAGCCAGCTCTAGGCATGGGCACCCTGGAAGGTGGCGTAAGTGCTGGCTGGCCCTGGGCCCGGCTGCAGCTGGCTGCCGCGCTGTGACCCTGTGTCCTGCGATCAGGTTCGGCCCCCAGGTAGGAAGGGCAGCAGGAGGGTGATGGGTCCAGCAGGCCGTGGGTTGCTGGGAGCAGGTCTGGCTGTGTGCCCGGGGGTGGGGGTCAATTGCTCGTTCCTTCTGCCCGGTGGGTGCCTGCTGTGGGCCAGGGCCAGGCACCCGTGTCGGGCAGCGGTCCCCGTGGCCTCCAGCCCTCCGTAGTCTGTCCTGCCCCTGCACTGGCAACCCCCTGGCCCTCCTGGCCTCAGACGAGCAGGTCTTTGCTCCCTTCCCTTCCCTTCCTCGACTTGTCCAAAGGCCAGCTCAGCCGCTTCCCCCAGGAAGCCTTCAGCATCTCCTGAGTGTGGGGCCTTCTGTGGTCCCTGCTGCCTGGCCGCTCAGGTGTCCCAGTGAGAGCCAGGTCTTCGCAGCCGTGTCCATGGTGGGGCTGTGCCCGCGGTGGGGACTGTGCCCGTGGTGGAGCCGTGTCCGTGGTGGGGGCCGTGCCCATGGTGGGGCCGTGCCTGCGGTGGGGACTGTGCCCGCAGTGGGGACTGTGTCTGTGGTGGGGGCCGTGCCCATGGTGGGGCCGTGCCCGCTGTGGGGACTGTGTCTGTGGTGGGGACTGTGCCCGCTGTGGGGACTGTGCCCATGGTGGGGACTGTGTCCGTGGTGGGGGCCGTGCCTATGGTGGGGCCGTGCCCAGGGGGGGCCATGCTATGGTGGGTTGCGTGTCGTGGTGGGGACTGTGTCTATGGCGGGGACCGTGTCAGCGTTCTGGGCGCAGGCGCTCAGAGGGACTGGCCTCGCCGTCTTTGCGTGTCTACGAGAGGCTGGGCAGCAGAGGGCCCAGGCGGGGCTCGTCACGCGCTCACACATGTGCACATGTGTTCGGAGGCCTCCCAGGACCTGGGTCTGGCTCTCGACGGCGCCCCCCGGGCAGAGACTGGGGCTGGGTCCCGATGCCCCAGGGGGAAGAGCGCGGTGATGCGGGCTGCCTCCCTGCCCTCCGGGGCCCTGTGCGTCAGAGGGGGCTCCCCATTTCCGCCCGGCCCAGCCAAGGCAGCGGCAGCAGGAGTGGCAGCCGGGCTGTCGGAAACGACCTGGTTTTGATTTCCCCTCCTCTGACTCGGGGAGGGCTGAGGCGGTGATGGCTTTACCATGAGGCTGACGGAGCGGCCCTGGGAGAGGGCGGGGGACTTGGGAGCCGCCTGCTTGGTCCCCGTGGAGGCAGGTGGATCGTGTGTGACCCTGCCCGAGGCCGACCCCCGGCTCTGGGCTGGGCTCCGGACATCGGGGGAAACTCCAGGCGGTGTGTGTGTCACCTGGGACCCACGTGTGAGGAGGGCTCCGGGCGGGGGGGGCAACCGAAGCCAAACCTCATGGGCACACGCCTCCTCCAGCTCCTTCATGGCCTCTCCTCACTGGTGGGGTCTGTCCTGCTTCTAGCCCGGCCCCTGAGGCTTCCCGGAGGCACCACCCTGCTTTCTCGGCCTTCAAGGCCCACCAACCTGCCCCAAACCAGTTACGCGACCTGTCGGACTCAGGGGGAGCGAGAAACGGTGGGGAGGCCTCACTGCACTATCACGGAGCACCAAGGGACCAGCCACAGGGGGTGGCCCTGCTGAGTTCCACTTCAGCCCCTGTGGCCCCGGACCTGGCATTCCACCCCTGAGCTCCCTGCGGGGGGGTCTGTGTGGATGGGTCGGCGCTAAGGGAGGCATGGCATGGGGGGGGTGGCATGGGCCTTGCCCAGCCTGGGCCCTGGTGGAGGAGGAGGCTGGGCCGGCCGCGGTGGGGACAGCCTTGCTGCTGACACAGACATTCCGTGTTTCCGCATCGGGAAGGCATTTCCCAAACCGCGTCCAGACCCACAGCCCGGGCAGGATGCGCTCGGCGGCAGCGCGGGAAGCAGGGGGCCGTGGGCACCGCTGGGCTGCCCGTGGCGTCTGGACTTGGCAGCTGCGGCCCCTCACGGCCATGCCCGAGTCCAAACACCCAGCCTACTGGGCACGGAGGCCCAGAGCCGCCCGCACCTCCCGAATGTAACCCTCCACTAGGTGGGGAGACCACTGCACCCCAGAACCGTGTCCAGCGCAGAGCGGGCACACAGGCCGTTGCTGAGTGAAAGGCACGAATTCGTGAGTGAGTGAGTGAGTGAGTGAGTGAATGGGTAAATGTAGGTGGACGGGCCAGGTGTGGGGGAGCACAGGGCGGCAGCAGCTGGGTCTGGGGGTGCTTTGCGGAGAAGGTGACCTCTGAGTTGGCTGTGGAAACGGGGGCTCCCCAGGGCCAGTCACCCAGAGGCCGGAGGAGCCAAGATCCGGACCAGAGCTTCCTAGAAACCCTCTGCCCGGGTCCAGCTTGGACTCTGAGTGCAGGCCCTTCAGCGGCTCAGCCTGAGGTGCCAGCACTGGGTTCTGGGGGACAATCAGGGATGCGGCCGGGACACCAGGGGCAGCGGGAGCCACAGAGTCGTTTCTTCACAGGTCACCCCCTCCTGCAGGTTCTCTGCCCCTCCACTCAGACCCCCTGGGCACCCCCCAGGGAGGCCCCGGGTGCCAGAGGGAGGCCCCGGGTGGGCAGCCCTGGGCAGAGGAGTGCTGTGGGGGGTACGGGGGGGGGGACCCACGAGGGCTCTCAGGCTCTCGTGGACTTACTTCCAGGACAGGACGGACTTGTGCCCAGACTTGTCGGGCACTTGGCAGCCTGGCTGCGCTGCGGGAGCCGCCCCTGCACACGGATTGCTTTTCTATTGGCCGAGTTCCTCCTCCCTGGGCCCCGTGGGCACGGTGGCAGGGGCACACCTGGTCTGGTTCTCTTTTCCGTCACCTGTGTTCCATGGCGGCAGGCCATGCCCCCCCCCCCCCCCCAGCTGGTCTAATCTGGCCCCTGCCCGCTGTACAGATGAGGAAACTGAGGCTCTGCAGGGTCCTGGGACCTGTTTGTGCTCCCAGACTGTGCCTGCTCGTCCCCAGCCCTGCCCTCTGCTGGGCGCTGAGGACAGGGCCCCGGAGCAGCGGACAGCCCGCCTGACCCTGGGACAGCCCTGGGAGCGAGGGACCCCTCTCAGGCCAGGATGTGGGCTGCAGTCCCCGTGGATACAAAAGGGGTGCAGAGTGACGGCAGCGGGGCCTGTGTCGCAGCAGCTTCTGAGGCGGGGCAGGCCTGGCGGGGTCAGGGTGGGCACCAGCGGCTGGCCAGGCTGCACAGGATTTGGGGCTGCAGGCCAGGGCCCCCCATGGATGCCCAGCGGCTATGGCTCTGATGACCCAGGGGAGGGCCATTTTGGACAGAGCTGGGGCCTAGGCCTGTGCCCTTGGGTAACATGGGGCCAGGGGTCTGGGGTTAGAGGCGTGTCCAAGGCTTTCCCAGCCCCACTCGGGGTGGGGGCAGGGGGGTGGGCTGGTCCCCGCTAGCCAGGCTCCCTTGGTTCTGGAGGGTGTGGCCAGACCCTGCCAGGCTCCCTGGGGGCACAGCCCTGATCCCTCTGGGTACCTACCTGCCTGGGCCCTGTGGGCGAGGCCCTGGGGTAGTGGAGAGCATGGCAGTGCCAGGTGGGGGACACCTGGCGTGGGGGCTACAGGCATCTTCACCCCCAAGATTTCTACTTTGGTGGGTGGCCCCAAAGGGCCTGCTGCTCCCAGCCCCACCCCCCAACCTGTCAGAACGGAACCCCAAGGAGCTCCTCGGGAAGCCCGGGCTTTGCAAGGGCGGCCTCCTCTGCTTCACGTTCTCCCCTCGTTGGCACTGGGAACGCGCGACTGCGCGTCTGCGTCTGTATGTGCCTGTCTGCGGGGCTCTGTCTCGCGTGCATGTTTGCGCACGTGGGTCTGTGTGCACACATGTGTCTGAGTGTTGGCTGGGGCCTGGGTGCCTGCGTTTGTGCGCGGGGCTGTCCCAGTGCGGGGACTCCGCGGAGGAATGCGCTGCGGGCTGCGAGCCTGGGGGACCCGCGCTGCTATGGGGGCGGCGGGGCGGGGCGAGGGCGGGGCCGGGGGCGGACCCTCAGCGCCTAGGATTTGGCCTTTACCTGTGGGGGGTGGGGTGGGGGTGGGGTTGGGGAAGGGGGAGGGAGGGGCAGGGAGGGGCAGGGAGGGGGCAGGGAGGGGGGAGGGAAAGCTGAGAATTTAAAAGGCGAGGGGCGGGGAGGCTGGGCGGAGCGGCTCCTGGTGGCGCCCAGCAGAGCCGGAGGCGCTGAGCCGGGAGCGGGAGCGGGGAGCGGGAGCGGGGAGCGGGGAGCGGGGAGCGGGGAGCCGGAGCCGAGCCCTCCCCCCAGCGCAGCATCCGCCATGGGGGTGTCCCAGCGCCGCAGCGGTCTGGCCGCGCTCTGGTGCCTCGGGCTCCTGGGGGGCCTGGCGCGCGTGGCGGGCACGCACTACCGCTACTTTTGGAGGAGCTGCTACCCGTGCCACCTGGGCCAGGTCGGCTACCCCCTGAGCGCCGGGGACCGGAGACCAGGTGGGTGCCGGGCGGGCTCTGCGCAGGGCGGCGGGACGGGTTCGGGGGCGGCGGTGGGTGTGGGTGCGGGCGCCCCGCTCCATGTGCTGCCTTTGTTGCCTCTTTTTAAAGTTTGCGCGGGGCAGCCCGAGGGCAGGAGGGCGGGGCGGGGCAGGCCAGTGCCCAGTCCGCAGACATTCCTGCCCTCCTGGCGGGCTGCGGGCTGCTGACCAAGGGGTGGCCGCCTGGTCAGAGGGAAGGACAGCCCAGCCTTTGCGAGCGGACCGCGCCGGCAGCTCTGGGGTTCATCCAGATGCAAGCTCAGGTCCAGGGTTCTCCGCCTGGGCCCTGGGGTCCCCTGTGGAGGTGGCAGGTGCTGTCCCCTTCCCTACCCCACCCCTCCGAGCCCAGTGAGCTGCAGGGTCAGCAGAGAGGACAGCAGCCCAGGGGAAGTGGGGGCACCCTGTCCCCTCCCCGAAGCTCAGGTCTGGCCCCCATGAGGCCAGCTTCCCCTCAGGGAGCTCCTGGGAGCTGGGAGCCAGGGATGGAGTGGGGGTGGGGTGGGCTGTGGGCCCTCCAGTCCCCAGGGCAGCATTCCCTGCCCTCTCCTGCCAGAGGGCACACAGAGCCCCGAACTGCAAGCTCCTCTGCCTCCTGGCTGTGCCACTCTGCCAGCCGGGGCAGGCTGTCCCCACGAGGTCCCCGGGCCAGGCCACGGGTGGCACTGGATGCCATGAGACTAGCATGCAGTGTGGGGCTGGGCGGGGCTGGGCTTAGGGGAGGCCCTGCCATCGGACCTGCTTGGGCTTGTGAGGGAGAGGGGACCGGCCCTGGGATAGGGGGTGCACTCCCTGGGGTGAGGCCTGTGGCCTGTGGAGGGGGCAGGACTTGCTAACCACGGAGCTCTGGCAGGAGCCTGGAGCTCTGGCAGGAGCCTGGGCGTGTGGTCCCTGAACCCCAGGGCTTCGGCACAGGCTCGTTTGGGTGGTTTCTGTCGGGGCAGCTGGTTCCACCTTGGCTGTGGGCTCCTGGGCGGGAGCTGGTGTGATGGGTGACGGTTGATAGAGACCCTACGGGCCCCCCACAGCCTCACGATGGGCTCCCTGGGGCACAGCCATTTGTTCCCCGGCTGTGCAGACACCACAGGGCTAGAGGGCTCCCCGGGGACCCAGCCCAGTGCCGGCAGTGATGTCACTGCTCCCCTGTGTGTGGCATGTCTGGGCTGCCAGAGTCCTCCGTCATGTCTGTCAGCTGAGGGCAGTCAGAGGGCCACGGACGGTCCGCAGAGCCGGGCCCAGCGGGTCCTTAAACTGCCTTCGGACTGGCCCGCGGCCGCCAGCGCACTCCGAGCCTTCAGCGGCTCAGGGCATGGCGGCGGGGCCTGGGCTGGAGGGCCAGGCAGGTCCCCGACTGCCCGCAGTGCCGCTTTGGGGGTGGGCAGGGCCGGATGGGGTGTCCGAGAGGCTGGGTTGGAGGCAGACGCCGGAGTCCACGTGTTCCCTCCACGCAGCAGGCGCGGGAGAGCTGGTCTTGCAGGCGGCAGGGGAGACCAGCAGGGAGGCTGGCCCTGAGGGACGTAGGCTGAGCCTGCCCCCACCCCCACCTCTCTGCCCGGGCTGTGGTCAGTTTGGTGTCCTTGGGCCGTGGGGCTGCTGGGTCAGCTCTCCTGGGCCCCTGCGTGTCCTGGACGGTGGTGCAGACCTGCCGGGGAGCTGCCCGCGGACGCGGCCCCAGGGCAGGCTCGGCCCGGCCAGGTGTCTGCAGGCCTCAGGGAGTGGTCTCTGCCCTGGGACGGGTGCAATGCCACCTGGCCTGTCTCTCCTTGGCCGAGCAGCTGGAGGGAGCCCGGGTTGGGGGGTGGGGGGGGACACATGACGTCGCCAGCATCCCCGCCACCTGCTTGCCCAGCACTGGCCTCCGGGGGTCATATCAGGGCACATCGGTGTCCTATCCTGGCTCCACCTGCCTGCCCACCCCTCAGACAACACACGAGGCACCCCTTCCCCCAAAGCACTTCCTGCCGCCCTGCCCCACGGGCGTGGGTCAGCCCTCTGCCCCCTGCCTGGGCTGACTTCCCACAGAGCCCTAGGCCCGAGACCTCCCACCACACCCGGTTCCGTCTGCGCCCCAGCCTCTTTGGGGGCTGTTAACTTCTTGCCTCTAAGCTCCTCCCTGCGAGTCCTCCTGGCTGCGACCAAGGACGCCCCGGGTCACCTGGTGCTGGCAGAGAGGCTGTGGCCACCCCTGCCTTCCTCTCTGAGGGGCCTGGGAGGGGCCTGGGGGCTCCCCAGAGCAGAGGGTCCTGAGGCCCCGGCAGAAACCCTGGGTTCTGCGTGTCGTTCCTGGGGCGCCAGGCACATTCTTAGCGTGTGCACTGGTGGCAGGTCCATGGGGGGGAAGCACAGCCTGGGGGCCTCGGGGCGGCAGGGGGACTCTTCCCCGGTGTCACCTCCCAGGTCTGCTCAGGCGGCTGCAGCTCGGGGATGGGGGGGGGGGGGCGGGTGTGCGTGTGTGGCGGCGTTTCCTGGTGGTGCTGGAGGGTGGTGGGCCCGGCTCTGTGGATCATCGGGCAGAATGAGGGGGAACCTCGCTCTGCAGCCACTGGGAGCGTGTTGTCTGCCGCCGAGGTCTCCCCGCAGCTGAGGACTCGCCCCCAAATCACTTTTCCTCCTGACGGGGCCGCACAGCCACTGTGGCCTTCCCCGGCCAGACCGGCCAGTGGTCAGGGCCTCTTGTCCTGGGCAGGGTGCCTGGCTGCTGGTGCGCGGCTGGGAGACCCGCAGGAGTGAGGAGCATCTGTGGGTGTGCCCTGGACGGCGCCTCCTGGCAGCCTCCCAGGCTGCTCCGGCCTGAGGGGCAGGTGCTCGCGCTCCAGGCCCCGCTGCTTCCCTGTTGTCTGAGCAGAGGCCTCCTTCCTCCCTCTCGCCGTGTCCCTGGGGCCGGCGGGTCCCTCCAGACTCAGCCCCACACCCTGGTGCCCGTGCCGCCTGGTGCCACCTCCCGTCCTCCTGTCCCAGTTGCTGCCTGGCTTCCCCGAGGCCCAGCTGGGCAGGAGTGGACTTGAGGGAGGGCGAGAGGTGAGGGCAGCAGAGCCCCCACATGTCTGCATTCCTGCAGAAAGAGGGGGCCCTCATGAGGTGCAGCCCGGGCCCCCAGTCCTGGGGAGGGTCTCTCCACCCTGCTGCTCCCTCTTCAGCCTCTGCCTTGGCCCAACCTCTGCTCCCCGTGTTCCAGCTGACCCCGCAGATCGGGGTGCCGCTCCTCTAGCCAGGCATGGGGGACGGGCCCACCTTCTCTTCTCTCTACCTGGCCAGAGCTGGTGAGGGGGGGCTGCAGGCGTGGCTGGAGACGGAGGGTCTGGGGCCTGGGCGGTGCCCTCAGTGAGGGGCGTGCGGAGAGCGGGGGGCAGCCGGGTGGGTACTGGCTGTTAACCCTCGACCCATTGTGCCCCAGATGTGGATGAGTGCCAGCTACACAACGGCGGCTGCCACCACAGGTGTGTGAACACGCCCGGCTCCTACCTGTGCGAGTGCAAACCCGGCTTCCGGCTCCACGTGGACGGCAGGACCTGCCTGGGTGAGTTCCCTGGGCCCGGCGCCCCTCCTCCCCAGCTCCTGGCCTCGCTGGGCCCCACCCTGCTGGGTCCGCCTAGGTCTGGGCCAGGTCCGCGTCCCTCTGAGAGGCGGACGGGGCCTGGCTCGGGGACAGTGCTGTTATAGGGCCCCTCCAGCGGCCTGTGGGAGGCCGAGGGGCCACGGTCCTTCCAGCCCCACCCCCATGAGAACCGAGGCTCCGTCAGGTCCCCAGGGCCCGGCTCCCCCATGGGCAGGACCCTGTGACCCGGGGCCTCGGACTGTCTGCAGCCACACCTGAGTGGGCTGGGAGGCCTGGTGGTCTCCCTGGAGGAGGCGTGCTCTCATGACTTGGGAAGGCCCCTGGGGTGCAGCAGAAGCCATCATGGCCCGTCAGTGGGGACCAAGGCTGGCCGTGCTGCCCTGAACTCCGGGAGACTCAGATACAAGCGGGGCCGTGGGAGGCTGGTCTGGGGGCCTGGGGGATGGGGGTGGGGGGGCAGGCAGGCTGGGCTTCCAGGGCCCCAAGAGCCCGGGAGTGCGCTGTCTCGGGCAGAGATACTGAGCCGTGGGATCCGGACCCCCGTTCCTCTGCGGGCTCTTTGCTGGGGGAACAGCCCCATGGGGAAGGGGCCGGCGGAGGTGCCCGGCCCCAGACTGTGGCCCCTGCCAATTCGGGAGGGAGAGAAGGGGTGAAGGGGAGGGCACCAGGCACCCACAGAGGTAGAGGGTGAGGGGCTGGAGGCCAGGAGCCTGGTGTTGAGTGGTCAGGGCCCTCCCCTGGTCCCCCTCCCCTCCCCCCTCCTCCTCCTGACCCCGCCCGGCTGGCCCTGGACGCAGGTGCTGTGGGCACAGGGCTGACCCCTCCCCGCTGGCTACTGTCTGTGAGGCCCCGAGGGGTCGTCCTCTGGGGCAGGGGGCGAGATGCCCCCTCTTTCCACCCTGGCGACCGCGTGGCCAGGGTGGGCTCTGAGGGCCGCTTCCTGCGTGCCTGGCTGCCGTGTGGCAGGCGGCCTGCCAGCCCCGGGGGGCCCCCCCGCGCACTCACATGTCCAGGCTGCTGCTG
Source organism: Myotis pilosus (assembly GCA_036010255.1). Taxonomy (NCBI): domain Eukaryota; kingdom Metazoa; phylum Chordata; class Mammalia; order Chiroptera; family Vespertilionidae; genus Myotis; species Myotis pilosus. The sequence continues at coordinate 78,284,184 of JASKON010000010.1, forward strand.
GGAGCGAGGCCGCTGCCCGTAAAGTTTCCTGGTCGGAAAGTGGAAACAGATGCAGGAATGCTGTGGTGTGCGGCGCCTTCAGACACCCCCACGGCACGGCCCCAGCTGCTGCCCGCGGGCGGGATGGCTTTGGGGGCCATGCCACGCGCTCTTCGTCCTCGGGACCCAGGTCTCCCCGATGTCCTCCCCACGCCCCTCGGGCAGGTTCTCCTTGGAGGAGGCGCCTATGGGGCCGGTCCTGGTGGACACGCGCTGGCCCCTCCCTGCCGTGGCTCCCCCGTGAGAGGCCTGTGTCTGGGACACACCCTCCTGTCCCCCCTTCTCCCCACCTGCGCTGACGGGGGCCTCCAGGAGACACTGGCGGGGGTGATAGGCCAGCAGCCTGCAGAGGGGAGGTGCCCTTTGGGACTTCGGGGGGACCCATCGCAGCCTCTACGAGTGGCCTTGGGCTGCTGCTTCGGGACGGGGTGGCCCGTAGCCTGGGGCCTGTCCCCCGTGCTCTCTCTGGGGACTGAGCCGCAGGGACCCGCTGGCTGGCGTGCAGCCTGTCACGTGGGGCTGGTGCCACCCCTGCTCGTGGCCCTGGAATGTGGCTCCGGCGGCCGTCTACACGCCTGTAAGGGCATCATGTCCTGTGTAGTGCCGAGGCCCCATCGGAGGGGGGATGGGGCAGGACGCACAGGGCTGAACAGCGAGTGACCCCAAGCTGCCGAGGTGGGGATAAGGGGGCGGGCAGAGCCCAGTGACTCTGTCCTCCTGGCCCAGCTGGCAGCCACCCTCCCGATCCTGCCCTCCTGGCCCTGCCCCCAGCAGGGCTTCCCGGGAGGAAGGGCTGCGCATGGCCGCTGACCACACATGTGACCACACGTGGGCTGAGGCGCTGGGGTCTAGCAGCCCAGCCAGTCTGAGGGCAGTAATTACGGAACCCCAGGAAGCCAGGCCAGCTGGGGGAGGCTGCCTCAGGGGGAGCTGGGGCTCGGCCACCATTGGCGGGCTCGCCCCCAGCCAGCCTGCCTCACAGCCCCCAGCTGACCACTCGGGCTGGCCTTGTGCCAGGCCCGGGGGCCAGGGCCTTGCCGGCGGAGCCACCCTTGAGGCCGGCCACTCACAGCCCCCACCTGCCCCTTCCTCCATGGCACTCTGGTGCACCTGACCCTGGGTTCCAGCCTGAGTCCGTGCCCAGCTCTCGGGTGCTGCCACCTGCACCCCCAGCTGGGAGATCACTGGCAGAGTGGGCCCCCACCTTGTGTGACACTTGTTTTCTAGACGCCCAGTTTCCTGCTCAGGTGAGGTTCTGTTCCCTGGCGGCTCTCCGGGCCTCGCACCTGAGGCTCCCGAGTAGGGCGGCCCCTGCTGGCAGAAGGCGGGGTTGCAGCCCAGCTCTATTAGAACCTGCAGGCCCCTGGCCGAAGCCCCCTGTCCTGGAACGCGCAGGCTGGGGAATGAGGGTGTATCCGTCAGCTCAGGCAGCTGTAACAAATACCACCGACTGGGGGGTTTAAACAAGAGACCTTAATTCTCTCATCGTCCTGGAGTCTGGAAGTTTCAGATCCAGGTCAGTCCTGGTGGAGAACCCGCTGCCTGACTGCCCCTCTCGCTGTGTCCTCATATGAGGACAGGAGACAGAGAGCAGGGGAGACAGAGAGATCTTGTGTGTCTTCTTATAAGGACCCAAATCCTATTGGACCAGGGCCCTGCCCGTATGACCACATTTAACCTTAATTACCTCCATGAAAGGCCTACCTCCCAATAGTCACATTGGGGGTTGAATTTTAGGGGTGGTAGAGCCCCCTAGCCTTTTATCTTCTTTTTTCTTTTTAATATGTTTTTTACTGATTTTAGAGGGGAAGGGAGGGGGGAGGGAGAGAGAGAGAGAGACAGACAGACATGGATTGGTTGCAGGTAAGCATCCTGACCAGGACTAAACCCACAACCAGGGTATGCGCCCCGACCAGGAATCAAACCGGCGATCTTTCAGTGCAACCGACTGAGCCACACTGGCCAGGCACCTCCCATCTTCTGATGGGCTCTCAGCTTTGCCTCAGGCCCGAGTGTGTTTTGTAAAAATATATTTCTATTGATTTCAGATAGAAAGGGAGAGGGAGACAGAAACATCAATGATGAGAGAGAACCATGTGACACGCCCCACACCGGGGATCGAGCCTTCGACCCGGGCATGTGCCCTGACCGGGAATCGAGCCGTGACCTCCTGGTTCATACAGTGGTGCTTAGGCACTGAGCCCCGCCGGCCAGGCTGGAGTGTGGTCCTGACTTGCAGGACTTCCCAGGCAGGGGTCCCTGGGACATGGGTGACTCCAGGGGCCGGGAACGTCAGCACCAGCTCTGGACGCTGCTCACACGTGGCTGGCCCTGCCCTGAGCGCACAGCCCTGTGCCCAAGGGATGTGCCCGCTCAGCCTCTGGTCCTGGCTCAGGCTGTGCGAGCGGCACTGGGCTCGGCTGCCTCCTGGCGCAGCCCGGAGCCTCTGGAACGTTAGAGCGCGTGCAGCAGCATGCGGCTCGGGGGGCTCGGGGGGTGTGAGGCTGCACAGGGACCTGGACCCCCTCCACCTGCACCCACCTGCCTGTGATTCCTCCCCCGTGGACCCTGGTGGGCTCAGTGCTGACGGCCTCTGGGCCCGTCCGGGGTGCTCTGCCGCCTGGAGGCCCTCCCCCAGCTCTGCCCCGGCCCCCGCCTGGGCTCCCAGCCCCCGTCTCGGTGTGCCAGCGACGCGCTCTGGTTCCTATTAGGCGTCCTGGTGCTGGGAAGGCAGAGCCAGGCGGGCTGCCCAGGCCACGCTCGGAAACCTCGGGGAGGGGGTGCTTGTGCAGAGCTGTCTCAGGTGAGGCAGGCGGGTCCTGGGGGTCCGGGCAGAGTCAGGGCGGGGTGGGGGTGGGGGGGTGGGGAGGAGGCTCAGGCCAGCTATGAACGGGACAGAGCCGTTTCTGCCAGCCCCCCCCCCCCCCCCGCGCTCTCCTCTGCCCCTGGGGTTAGCTTGGCCCCGAGGGACCCTCAGCGCAGGCGCCCACCCTCTCGCCCCGCGTGGGGAGCGGCCGTGTCCTGAGTGCCGTGTTTGGCTTGTTTCAAACACACTTGCTTTGAAGGGAGCTTTGTTGTTGGCAGACGGCGTGGCCGGGGCCTCCCTGGGCGCCGAGGCCACTCATGTGCTCCGCGTGCAGCCGCGCGGCACCAGCTCCCTGGCCTCGGCGCTCTGCCCCCATGGTGCCAGGCGCGTGCTCCTGGCCCCCAGACTTGCAGGGCGTCTCGGGGTGAAGCCCTGGCCCCCGCGGCCCCAGGCCCGCTCCGGGCCCCGCGCCGGCACACAGGCGCCGCATTCCTGTGGGTTTGCTCTGGGGCTCTGGGCCGACGCCTCCCTAACCACGAGACCACTACCAGAGACTCCATGGAGCTGCCAGAGGCCCCTGCCGCCCTGGGCACCCAGCCCCGCTCAGCACCACCCCAGGGCCCGGCCCCGCCCCCTAGAACCCAGCACCGCTCGGTCTGCCCGGCCCGGCTGAGCCTCTCCCTGTGGGCGCCTCACGGAGGCCTGGACCAAGGTTGTCCTGGGCCTGGGCCTAGGGTCCCCTGTTCTGTGGCCTTTCCCAGTGCTGTCCCCTCAGCTGCTGGAGGGGCGGGGACTGTATGAGCTCAGGTTTCGAGTGGGGCCCGGGCTGGGGGTGGGGGGGCAGGAGGTGCACTGGTCTGTTAGGAACCAGGGGCCCGGCCTGTGGGCCATGACCGCTGTCCACGGCGGCTGTCCACGGCCACCCCACGCCTGGCCCGATGACCAAGATAGTGAAATGTCTGGGCCTCCACCACCCCTGCTGGCCTGCCACCTCCTCCAGGGAGCCTCCTGGCCTGCTCTGCCTCAGAACCCTGGACACCCTGGCTCCCACGGGTGCTGGGTGGCGCCTGGCTTTCCCTGAGAGGCCAGTCCTCGGGCCGGTGGGGTCAGAGCACCCAGAGTCGGACTGCGCCCCGCAGCCCCTGTGGGCCGAGAAGGGGCGCCCGGAAACCAGATAGGCGGCGTTGCCCTCTCGGAGCCCCGGCCTCTGGGATGGCGGTGGGAAGGAGGGGCTCAGAGTGGCCCTGAGGTCGCGCCACCGCCTGCTCCGCGGGCCCCTGGGTCTCCCGTCCTGGGCTGACCCGGGCTCTCTGCGCCCCCAGCCATCAGCTCCTGCGCCGTGGGCAACGGCGGCTGCCAGCACGACTGCATGCAGCTCACGGTGACGCAGCACCGCTGCCACTGCCGGCCCGAGTTCCAGCTGCAGGAGGACGGCAAGCGCTGCGTCCGTGAGTGTCGCCGGACGGGAGGGAGCCCCGCAGCCTGAGCCCGGGCAGCGGCAGGGAGGACGGGGCCCTGGGGCAGCCTGGAGCCCTCGGGGTCCCCAGCCTCCCACCCTAATCTCTCTCCTTGGCTCTCTTCCTTTGGGCGGTGGCCGCAGGCAGAAACCCGTGTGCGGACCGGAACGGCGGCTGCATGCACACGTGCCAGGCGCTCCGGGGCCTCGCCCACTGCGGGTGCCATGCCGGCTACCAGCTGGCAGCCGACCGCAAGGCCTGCGAAGGTAAGGCGCCTCCCCGGGGGCCAGCCCCGCCCGGGGCCAGCCCCGCCCGGGGCCGCTGTGGAGGGTCTCCTGGGGCCTGTCCGGCGGCTCCCGGCTACACCGGCTGTGGGCGCAGGGCTGGCCTGGTGTGGTGCGGCTCCTCTGCACGGCGGGGGCTGGGGGCTGGGGGGCTGGGGGGCTGGAGGGCTGGGGGCTGGGAGGCGGGGCAGGACCGCACCAAGGCTGCTTCCAGCCGAGCCTCATTTGGGCAGCAGTTGGCAGACTTCAGGCTGTGCTTTTGTTTTTGTTTATTTACTTATTTTTAATATTTTTATTGATTTCAGAGAGGAAGGGAGAGGGAGAGAGAGAATCATCAGTGATGAGAGAGAATCATGGATCAGCTGCCTCCTGCAAGCCCCCCACCGGGATTGAGCCCACAACCCGGGCATGTGCCCTGACCGGAATCGAACCCAGGACCCTTCAGTCTGCAGGCCGACGCTCTATCCACTGAGCCACACCGGCCTGGGCTGCTTTTGTTTTTAGATGTTTCTGGTGTCACTAAGCGAGGCTGCTGATTAGAGAGACGAGAGGAAGAGAAAGGGAGGCGCTCCCTGCGCGGGGCCAGCTCCCCTGTGGCCTCAGGTGTCTGGGTTTGTTACCCTGCGGGCGACACTTCCTAGAACGAGCTGCCACACCCGGGCAACAGGGCCCTGCGGCCTGCGTGGTGCTGGTGGTTAGACGCCCCTCCCGGGGCTTTCAGGTGCCCCCGCTCCCTCGTGTGACCCGCAGCTGGCTGGATCGGCGTGGGAGGGTGGCTGTCAGGGACACCGCAGGTGTGGGAGCTCTAGGTGCGGGGACTGGTGGGCTCAGGGAGACGTCTTCATCCTGAGAATGGGGGGAGGGGCATGACCCAGGCAGAGGCCGGGACCCTGGGCTTGGGGCCTGCTGCCCCAGAGGCTGGAGTGCTAAGGTCCTCCCGGCCCACCCTGCAGGGGCGTGGTGAGCATGGGATGGGGAGGGCTCAGCTGAGAGCCGGAGGATGCAGAGGGGTGGAGCTGCTGGCAGGGCCAGCCGTGGGGGCGGGGGCTCCGGAGGGAGAGCTGGGTGATAAAAGCGGGTGCTCAGAGGGGCCAGCCACGACTGGAGCCAGAGTGGAAGGCAGGAGTGGGCATGAGGAGGCCCCTCCTGGCACAAGGGGCCTGAGCCCTGACCCTGGCGGGTCCCTCACACCAAGGCACCGCCCCTGCCGCGTATCTTCGGGCCCAGCACCCAGAGCCCTCCCCCACTGTCTCCCATCCAGACGTGGACGAATGTGCCACGGGGCTGGCCCAGTGCGCCCACGGCTGCCTCAACACGCGAGGGTCCTTTAAGTGTGTGTGCCATGCGGGCTACGAGCTGGGGGCGGACGCCCGACAGTGCTACAGTGAGTGGACGGGGCGGGGGGTGGGCATGGGCACCTGGGTGGGAGGTGGTGGCAGCAGCTTGCTTTGGCCAAGCTCCCCTGTCAAGGACAGTGCTGGCCGTGGGGTGGGGGAGGGGTGGGAGGGTGGGGAGTGGGGTGTGGGTGGCTCTAGGAGGGCAGGGGTGTGGGTGGCCCTGGGAGGACAGGGGGTGGGGATGGGGGAGGGCAGGGGGTGATGAGGAGGCCGGCCATGCCAGAGCCCAGCTGCCCAGGGCTCCCTGCTGCCTCCTTCCCAGCAGAGAGGACCTGGGGCCCTGGCCGGCTGCTGGGTCGGGGCCCGCCCCGACGGGTGGGGGTCATTCAGGCCCCGTCCCACGTCCCTGGGTGGGTCTCGCTCAGGGATCGAGATGGAGATCGTGAACAGCTGCGAGGCCGGCAACGGCGGCTGCTCCCACGGCTGCAGCCACAGCAGCGCGGGGCCCCTGTGCACCTGCCCCCGCGGCTTCGAGCTGCACGAGGACGGGAAGACGTGCATCGGTGCGAACCGCCTCCTCCCGAGGCCGCGCCCCCAACCCTGACACCCCGGTCCCTGCCTGTCACACCCACAGCTCCCTCCGCCCAGGCCAGCGGGGCAGAGTCTGGAGGGCTCCTCCCGCCCCCGAGTGACACCCAGCACTGTGATGTGAGGGTTCCCGCTCCTCCCCGCCCCCCATCCCCAGTCCCACCACAGGAGTGGGCGGCCCTGTGGCCAACACATCTGTCCTGTGGGTGTCTGTGTGTGCAGGACAGGGGCACCTGTGGGGGCCTGTGGCTGTGCGCGCTCTGGCGGGTGGGAGGGCGTGCCCACGGGGTCCCCGGGTGCCAGCGGGCTCCTGTGTGCCCACAGACGTTGATGACTGTGTGGACTCGCCATGCTGCCAGCAGGTCTGCACCAACAGCCCCGGCGGATACGAGTGCAGCTGCTACGCCGGCTACCGGCTCAGCCCCGACGGCTGCGGCTGTGAGGGTGAGCGGCCGGGCAGGGGCAGGGGCTGGGCGCCTGTCGTCTGCGGGGACCTGCCTGCTGGCTCCCCACCTGTGGTCGCTGGTCTCTGTCACGGGGCGGGCATCCACCGTCACGCTGAGCCTGGGGAAGGCGGGAAGGGGGGAGGTGGCTGTGGGGGCGTCACTCAGGCAGAGCCTCGGCCTTGGGCCAGCAGGCAGGGGGCGGGAGGGACCCCTCAAGGCCCAGCAGCCCGGTCTGCCTGCAGACGTGGACGAGTGCGCGTCCGGCCTCGGCGGCTGTGAGCACCACTGCACCAACCTGGCCGGCTCCTTCCAGTGCTCCTGCGCGGCCGGCTTCCGGCTGGACGAGGACCGCAGGGGCTGCACCCGTGAGTCTGCGCCCATCGCATGGGGACCCCTCCGTGAGGGCGGAAAGCTGCCCGCCCCCCCTCCATGCTCAGCGTTCCTATGTCCAGGAGGGTGCGACCGGAGCGGGGGTCAGGCCCTCAGGGCCCGGAGCCTTGTGTGTCCCGAGAAGTAGGGTCAGAGAGCAGCTGGGACCCCAGCCCCCAAGACCAGGCGGGCGGGGGAGGGCAGCAGGTTGGGCCCTGGGTGGGCTGGGGCTGGGGCTGGGGCAGGGGCTGGGGCTGAGGGGGGCGGTGGCCCCGAGGACGGGGCGGCAGGGGCTCAGGGCCTTTGTGTCGCGCAGCCCTGGAGGCGCCCGAGGGGGACCTGGACGGCCGGCTGCCCTTCGTGCGGCCTCTGCCCCACGTGGCGGTGCTGGCGGACAGGCTGCCCCACCTCTTCCAGGACGACGACGTGGGGCCCGCGGAGGCGGAGGAGGCCGAGGCCCGGGGCGCCCTCTCCCTGGAGGAGAAGTTCGGTGAGCAGGGCTCCTGGGCCCCCGAGGACCCTTCTGACCTGGGTGTGGGGGAGGGACCCCTGTCATGGCCCTGAGACCACGGCTCAGAGGTGCAGCCACCTGCGGAGTCTGCACAGAGTGTCACGGGCCGAGCCTGGGCCAGACGGGCCCCAAGTTCCCGGGGAGGCCCCCCCAGGCCTGTGTCTTCTCCCGCCTCCCACCTCGCCCTGGGGCTTTCATGGACGTCCCTGCGCCCCTCCTCTGGCCCTGTGCCCTGGAGCCGGCGGGTCTGAGCCCTCGCCCTCACACTCGCCTTCTCCCGCAGTCTGTCTGGACGACACCTTCGGCCCCGACTGCAGCCTGACCTGCGCTGACTGTGGGAATGGAGGGACCTGCCTCCCGGGCCTGGATGGCTGTGACTGCCCCGCGGGCTGGACTGGGCTCGTCTGCAATGAGAGTGAGGCTGCGGTGTGGGGGCTGCGGTGTGGGGGCCGCGGTGTGGGGGGCGGTGGGGGCGGGCCTAAAAGTGCTCCTTCCTGGGCAGGGTCCACTGGGCACCCACTCTCCCCTCCACCCACTCACTCACGTGTTCAGTGTTACTGACCAGCCGCCCTGTGCCAGGCGTTTGCCCCTCCTGCCGTGTCTGTGGGGCAGCAGGTCCCCAGGCCACAGCCTGCTGGTGGCTGGAGCACGTTGGACACCTGCTCTCCCTCCTCTGTCTGGAGCCTGCACCCCGCCCCGCCCCACGACCCCAGACCGGGCAGCCCTGGGGGTGTGGTCTCGGCCTTGGTGCCTCCCGGGCATCTGCCAGCTGAGAGCGCCGCTGGGGAAGGTGGATGCCGGCGACGGCACGTGGCCCCGACCAGGGACCTCTGCCCTGCGTGTGGATGTCAGGGGCACGAGCGTCATGCGTGTCGTTCTGGGCGGTTGCTTCTGAACTGGCGGCTCAAACCCCGGGGGTGACCACAGTGTCCCTGGAGGGGCTCTGGGCCGACCCTGCTGCGGCCGTGACCTGGGCGCCCTGTCCCTGCAGCCTGCCCTCTGGACACCTTCGGGAAGAACTGCAGCTCCACCTGCAGCTGCCAGAACGGCGGGACCTGCGACCCCAGGACGGGGGCCTGCCGCTGCCCTCCGGGCGTCAGCGGCGCCCACTGCGAGGACGGTGAGTGCAGCTGGGGGGCGGGAGGGGAGGGCAGCGCCTCTCAGTGCCCCTCTGGCTCTCTCCTGGCCGCCTTTCTTCTGCGGGAGGGGGGCAGTGACACTGGCCGTGCCCCGGTGCTGGGCGCTGGGCCCCTCAGGGCGCCTCCTCGGACCTGGGGGCCATCGCGAGTGGGCGCTCACAGGCCCCGCTCCCCAGGCTGCCCGCAGGGCTTGTACGGCAAGCACTGCCGGAAGAAGTGTCACTGCGCCCACCGGGGCCGCTGCCACCGCCTCTACGGGGCCTGCCTCTGTGACCCAGGGCTGTACGGCCGCTTCTGCCACCTGGGTGAGCCCCTGTCCCCGCGCCGTGTCCGAGGGGCGGCCGCTGCGCCTTCCCGCCCGCAGCAGGCGTGGGATTGCCTGTTTGCCATGTGCAGTGAGGCTGGGGGGTGAGGTCTGGGGGGACCCCAGCTCAGACGGGGGAGTGGCAGGCCTCCCTCAGAAGCTCCTGGGGTGTAGGCTCATCTTGGCTTTGGAGCTTCCTGGTGGCACCACGGGCCCTGGGCCCAGGGGGGCTGCAGACGCCGGGAGGAGGGGCGGGGGCTGCGGGGAGAGGTGGGTGGCGCTGAGCGGCTCAGTCCCAACAGCTCTGCGAAGCGCTTTGTGAAAGGGCTATTCAGAGGGGAGAACACCAGGACCCAGAGTTTCCCAGCTGGGAAGTGGAGTGCCCCTGGGTCACCAGTGCCGGGGAGGAGTCCCAGGGACACAGCTCAGCAGGGGTGTGGGGACCAGGATCGGGGGAGGGGCACAGCAGAAGCCCGTCATGTCTGGGTGCAGCCTGCCCGCCGTGGGCCTTCGGGCCGGGCTGCTCGGAGGAGTGCCGGTGCGAGCGGCAGAACACGCGGGCCTGCGACCGGAGAGACGGCAGCTGCTCCTGCAAGGCGGGCTTCCGGGGCGCGCGGTGCCAGCATGGTGTGTGCCGGAGCCCGGAGCGGGTCTTGGGGCCGGGTGGGGGGCGTTCCTGGGGGCGGGTGTGGGGGTGCTCCTGGGGCCGGGTGGGGGGTGCTCCTGGGGCCGGGTGTGGGGTGCTCCTGGGGCTGGGTGTGGGGTGCTCCTGGGGCCGGGTGCCCAGGTGCAGGGGAGCTCCTGGGGCTGCTGAACCCCGCAGCCCCTCTCTCCTCGCCCCCTCAGAGTGTGAACCCGGCTTCTTCGGGCCCGGGTGCCAGCAGGCGTGTGCCTGTGCCCCGGGCTCGGCCTGTGACCCCGTCAGCGGCGCGTGTGGGAAGCGGTGTCCAGCCGGCTTCTGGGGGGAGGACTGTGACCAAGGTGAGTAGCTGGTCCCTGGCACCTGGGGTCTGGGGGCAGTGCGGTCGTTCCACACCTGGGCACTGGGCACTGAGCTGCCACCTGGGGTGCCACCTGGTGCTGCCTTTACACCCACCCCCCATGCACCTGTGAGGATGGAGTTGCTGGGGCTGGGGCTGGGGTTGTGCCCAGGGCCCCGCCCACAGAGGGCTGATGCCTGTGCCAAACTGCTCCGTCCCCCTTCCCTCTTCCTCCCCCTCCCCCCTCCCCCCCACGGGAACTGTGCTGAGTGCGTCGGTGCTGCAGCTGGGGGCAGACTCCTCCCGGGTGGCCCAAGCCGGCCAGACAGGCAGCTGCTCCTGGGGCGGGTCCCGGAGCCCAGCCTGGGCGGGCGGCGCGGGCACGGGCGTGGGCATGGGTGTGGGCAGGATGGACGCCCTCCCGTGGAGGCCGAGGCCTGGGGCCCTGCCAGTGGCACAGGGCGGTGGGCAAGGCGGGAGGCTGGACCCTTACAGGCCGTGCAGGTGATGGCAGGGCCCTCAGTGTGCGTGTCGGGGCTGCTGCGGCCGAGGTGACGGCGCCGGCAGGGTGCCCTCCCTGGGCACACGCACTCAGTGTCCATGGCCCCAGATGGGCGGGAGCAGGAGCTGGGGGGTCCTTGGTGTGAGTGGTGTGACCGTGGCCCGGGGCAGCCGGCTTGAGCTCCCCCGGCCACAGGCCTGTCCCCTCAGTCAGAGCCGCCCCCCAGCCTCCGTCTCTGGGGAAAGAGGGGCCAGGGGTTGGCGTCCCCTCTGCACCCAGGCCGCATCCCTCCCTTGTGGGGTCCCAGGACGCCAGTGGTGACCCTGCCAAGGGCTCTGGGTCCCAGTGGTACAGCAGGGCATGTGGGACGCCAGCAGGACCCCTTTCCAGCCCGACCTCGTCTCGGAAGAGCTCAGGTCTGGGCCGCAGGCGTCCACGTCCATCTGTGGAAGCGCCACAGGAACCCGTGAGCCTGATTGCTCTCCACCCCACCCCCACTCACACGGAGCACACACGCACACACACGCATACAGCTCGCACACACACGCACAGGAGCACGCACACAAGCACACAAGCACGTACACTGCCGGGAGCTGGTCCATCCTTGCTGTTTCAAGGGACCTGGCATATATGGCATACTGTTCTTAATATATTTGCTCACCTTCTTGGCACTATGTGTTTTAACCAAGGTCACCTCCCCAAGAAAGGTTGTTTCCCCAGGTAGGGATTTTCCCCTGGAGTTAGGGAGGGAATAAAACTTCTTAACTAAGTGCCAGGCAGGTAATTAATCACTTAAACTATGAACAATCATGCTTAAGCCACATAATCTTTACTCCCTGGAATGGAGATAAGAAACGCCCTAACCTTTGGAATAGAGATTGATAGGATTGAATCAACTGGTATAAATACAGATGTAACAAGACAACAGGAGACAGAACTTAGCGACAGACCTCAGAAGTCAGAACCTAGAGCTGCAGACCGAGAGACAGACCCAAGACACAGAACTCAGAACCTACAGACAGAACTTAAGAGACAGAACTTAGGAGACAGAACTTACACGGAACTTAGAAGACAGAACCTGGCTGGAGATCCTAACCAGAACTTCGCTGGAGATCCTGACCAGAACTTGGCTAGAGGAACCTGGCTATGATGATCACCCGATGGCTGCCTCCGTGTCAAGAGAACCTGACTAGAACTTGGACAGAACCTGGCTGGAGAACCTAGCGAGGGAACATGGCTACAGAACCTGGCTGGAGATCCTGACAAGAGAACCCAACTATGCTGATGAACTGAACACTGCCTCTGTGCCATTCATTCCTTCTTCGCCGACTCCGTCCACACCTTTGGGGACCCCTGGACCTGCTGGGGCTGGACCCCAGCAGTACACAAAGCACATACATGCACACACACACATGAGCACGCACAGCACACACACGAGCGCACGCACAGCACACACACAAGCACACGAGCGCACACACGAGCACGCACACGAGCATGTACACACACACACACCAGCATGTACACACGCACGCACGCACACACACACGCAGCTCACGCCCCGCCGCCCCCGGCGCTGTCTCGGGGACTGGGAGGCCCCAGCCCTTCCCGCTGGTTGTCTCATTCTTTCTTTCCCTTTTCTCGTCAAAAGCCTTCGGTGCCCCAAGGATGAGCCGCAGGAAATGACACACATATTTTTACAGACACGATGCCCCTCCCCACTGCTGTGAGGTCTGGAAAGTATTACGGAGCCAAACCCGCGTCTGCCCCCAATTATAGGAGAGGAGATCCCGGGCCCGGGTGGGGCCACGCCAGCTGCTCCGTGGGCCTCCCGGCCTGTGGCCTGCAGCGTACCTGCGTGTGCATGTGTGCATGCGTGTGTGCATGCGTGCATGTGTGTGCGCGCATATATGCACACGTGTGCGCTCGCCAACTGTGCCTGTGCCCATGGTGGGATGTGAGAGGGTCCCCAGGGGCTGGGTCTTTGTGACAAGGTTCCCTGGGGGGTGTCCTCTGTCCCAGAGTCCCCATCGGGGCCCTGGAAGGCCCCAGGCCTGGGACCCCCCTGTCCCAGCTCAGGCTCATCCTAGCTGTCAGCCCAAGTGGGGCATTGTGCTCAGTGGTCTGGTTCCTGGGGTGCGGGGTGTGGGGTGCAGGGTGTGGCCTCCCAGGCCTGGAGGACATCCTCCCGCCTCAGGGGGCAACTCCCAACAGCCCGGGCAGCTGTGGGTGCACAGAGCTCTGCAACGCCCTCACGGGTGGGGTGGGGATTAAGGTGCCCAGGCTCTTCCTGGACCCTCCTGCAGCCGAGCCCTGGGACCACTACTGCCCAGTACCCTCTCCCCCCCCCAGGGGGGGCTCTACGGGCGGCCCGGGGCCCGGGGATCCAGGTGGCTGGAGGGAGGGCAGAGCCAGCCGGTCACCTGCTCCTGGTCCCTCGCCAGGGTTCTGGGCGCCCAGCCTAACTCTCTGGCATCCCCCCCAGGCCATGCCAGCTGGGCCCTACCGAAGGCACACCCCACCCCTGTGCTCCAGGTCCCTATCCCCTGCCCACTCCTGTGACCACCCGGGGGACCCCGCTGTGTCCAGCAGCCCCGCTGGGCCAGGGGGCAGGTGCCAAGGGTGGGGGCCTGAGGGGAGGCGGGCAGATCCATGTGGGGGTGGCTGAGGCCCTTCCTCCCCCCACAGACTGCCCGGCGGGGACATTCGGCGTGAACTGCTCAGGATCCTGCTCCTGCGGGGGGGCCCCCTGTGATGGGGTCACGGGGCAGTGCCTGTGCCCCCCCGGGCGGACGGGGGATGACTGTGGGGCAGGTGAGTGGCAGGCATGTCTATGGCCCCCTCGCTTCCCTGGGCTGGACCACTGGGGGAGGGGCCGCCCCAGGCCGTGTTCGCAGACCCCAGCCCTGGGCTGTGCTCGGGAGCCCTGACCCCGGCCCGGCCACAGCAGCTCTGGGAGCCCACACTGGGTCCCCCTGCGGCCCGGGGGCCGGGTCTGTGCTGCCCTGACGGCGGTGCCAGCAGAGGGGCCCCAGAGCCCAGCCCTCCCCGAGGGGCTGTGGGCCGCCCTCCAGGCTGCTACTCCCTGGGGTCTCCTGGCCCGGACGGGGCGGAGCTCCTCTTGGGTGACGGCACCCCGTAGTCTGCACCCTGCAGCCACGGAGGGGCCGGGAGTCCCCCTCCTGTGCACGTTGGGGTGTGGTGCTGAGCCCGGGGAAACTGACGCACCACGGTGGGGGCACGGGGGCTAGACTGTCCCGAGGGCCGCTGGGGGCTCGGCTGCCAGGAGATCTGCCCGGCGTGTGAGCACGGCGCTGCCTGCGAGCCCGAGACCGGAGCCTGCCGGTGCCTCCCTGGCTACACGGGCAGCCGCTGCCAGGACGGTGAGTGCCCCCGCCGACCTCAGCCCCCCGGAGACCCGCGGCTCCCCACACTCCCCCTCCCTTCCCCCCCTGTGGCTTCCCACACTCCCCCTCCCCCTCCCTCAGCGTGCCCCGCAGGCTGGTTTGGGCCCGGCTGCCACATGAAGTGCTCTTGTGCCAACGACGGGCACTGCCACCCGGCAACGGGACATTGCAGCTGTGCCCCTGGGTGGACCGGCCTCAGCTGCCAGAGAGGTAGGCGGCATCCCTCCCCCCTCCCCGGGAGAAGCCTCCACAGGCCCAGCAGCCCCCTCCCCCCGTGGTGCCCGCGGGCTCTGCTGGGCCCGACTGGTGACGGGGCTCTGTTGCAGCCTGTGACAGCGGGCACTGGGGTCCCGACTGCAGCCACATCTGCAACTGCAGTGCCGGCCGTGGGAGCTGCGACGCCGTCAGCGGCATGTGTGTGTGCGAGGCCGGCTACCAGGGCCCGCGATGCGAGCAGCGTGAGTCCTGCCCGCCCCGAGGCTGTCTGTGTGCACGTGCACCCTCATGCACACAGACACGTCTCACACATGCACGCACACCCACACACATGCACCCATGCACACACATGTACACACCCACATGTGTACACACCTGCACACATGCACCCCCCACACATGTACATGCCCCACACAATGTATACATGCCCACATGCGCACTCCATGCACACAGACACATGCATGCCACACACATGTATACACACATGTCCCCCATGCACACACCCTACATAATGTATACATACCCGCATGTGCACAGCATGCACCAGCATGCACAGACACATGCACATATGTGCCTGCATCCATGCTGTGTAACAGATGCACACATGCAAGTGTTGGGGAACCTGGCCTTACCCTCTTGTCCCCAGAAGAGCAGGGGTTCTGCTCCCCTGAACTCACCAGCTCCCCTCCCAGCCCGAGCCCCTGCCTCCCACCTCCAGGGCCCAGCAGCAGGCTCACCTGGGGCAGCAGGGAGCTGAGGGACTGCCAGCCCAGGGGCGCCTGGAGGGGGGCGTGTGGCTGCTAAGAACCGAGTCTTGCCTTTTGGCGCCTGCCTCTGGGGCTGAGGTGGTGGCTGTGAGCGGGCCCTGGGCAGGTCCTCCTATAAGTAGCCCCAAAGGCCTCACCTTGGGGCTCAGGTCCTGCCTAGGCAGGGGAGGGGAAGGGCATGGGGTGAGCCCGGTGCCCTGGGGCAGGGAGGGGCTTCTCTGTTAGCCAGCCCCAAACCCTTGTCCTGGGGCCGCTGGGATGGCGGAGGCCCAGGCAGGATGGGGTGGGGGTGCTCACTGTCACCCAGCTGATGGCGGGTGGGGCTCTGTCTCCAGGGTGTCCCCAGGGCCACTTTGGGCTGGGCTGTGGGCAGCGCTGCCAGTGTGAGCACGGGGGCGCCTGTGACCATGTCAGTGGGGCCTGCACCTGCCCCGCAGGCTGGAGGGGGACCTTCTGTGAGCGAGGTGAGTGGGGCGGGGCCGGGGCCGGGTGGCCAGGCGTGTGGACAGGCCTGGTGACCTGGCCGGTGCCCGTCACCCCCACCCCCCCACCCCTCCCCCGCAGCCTGCCCGGCCGGCTTCTTCGGACTGGACTGTCGCCACGCCTGTGACTGCGCAGCCGGGGCGCCCTGCGACGCTGTGAGCGGCTCCTGCCTCTGCCCCGCTGGCCGCCAGGGCCCCCGCTGTGCCCAGAGTGCGTGAGGCCTGCCAGCCTGGGTGGTATGGGGGGCGGGGGGCGGTCACGGTGCCAGACTCGCTCCCGGGGCCTGGCCTGGCTGTCCGGAGATGCCAAGTGGCCACCCCAGCACACCGCTTGCCCATGAAGGCCAGCATGGGGGCCCCTGTTTGTGGTCCCCCTGCGTGATGCCCAGGCCAGAGAGGGGCACGGCGGCCACAGCGGCCGCGGGGCCCAGCTGCTCCTCCCAGGGTCTGTCTGCCCAGGCCCCTGACTGCCCTCTCCTGCAGCCTGCCCAGCCCTCACCTACGGGCACAACTGCAGCCAGGCCTGCTCCTGCTTCAACGGGGCTTCCTGCGACCCAGTGCACGGGCAGTGCCACTGTGGCCCTGGCTGGACGGGTCCCAGCTGCCTGCAGGGTAAGTCTGGGGTCCGGGTTGTGCTCCCTGCTCCTGGGTGGGTGCCAGGCTCACCTGAGGGCAGCAGGGTGGCTGGGGCCCTGGCACCCGGGGGAACGAGGGGAGGAAGGAGGCACTCAGGACCCAGGGCCACGCCCTGCAGCGCTGAGCCCCACAGCCGGGTGGTGAGCAGGGGGGAGGGGAGGGCGGGCAGCCGGCTGGGGGCAGGTTGTCCTAGGAACGGTGGTGGGCGGGGGCAGAGACCTCCCTGTGGCTGCTCGGCCGGGCCTCCTGGGGGGAGGGGGCCGCCCTGAGGCCTGGCTGTGGGTGCTGCACACGCTGCCCTCTCCCCAGTCTGCCCCGCGGGCCTGTTCGGCGAGAACTGCCAGCTCGCCTGCCTCTGCCGCAACGGCGGCACCTGTGACCCTGTCTCTGGAAACTGCACCTGCGCGGAGGGCTGGGCCGGGCCGGCCTGCGAGCAGGGTGAGCCCCAGTGGGCAGAGGAGGGACCAGGGGCCCTGGGCTCTGTGGGAGCCGGGCTGCCACCCCAACGGGCCCCTGTGCAGCCCCGCCCTCTGTGGTCAAAGCTTCCTGCTGGCGGCGGGGGGGGGGGGGGGGGGGGGGTCGGGGGGGTTGGGGGCGGGGCAGCATCTGGCGTGTGGCCTGGGGCCTGCAGCGTGACCAGCTCACCTCTGCTTCCTGGGGGCGGGATCTGAGGCTCCGGGTGCAGAGGCATGGGGGGTGCAGGGTGGGGGGTAGGGGTGGGGGGAGGGGGCCCAGGGTCATGGCCCGGCCCCAGGAGGCGGGCCCTCACCTGTGCCCGCCCACAGAGTGCCTCCCCGGGCACTTCGGAGCCGGGTGCCAGCGCAGCTGCAGATGCCTCCACGGCGGCCTCTGTGACCTGCACACGGGCGGCTGCCTCTGCCCCGCAGGCTGGACGGGGGACACGTGTCAGAGCCGTAAGTGGGCAGGGCCGGGCCAGTGCAGGGTGGCCCTCAGCGGGGCGGTCAGCCGTCCCGTCCGGCGGGTCTGTGTCCCAGCCGCCCGTCCCCTGGGGCCCAGCCCTTCGCTGTCATCCCACAGCCTGTGCCCGGCGCACGTTCGGGGCTCGCTGTGGGGAGCGCTGTGCCTGCCGGGGGGCGCCACCTGCCACCCCCCCGGGCGCCGCCGGGCCGGGCTGTGAGCAGAGTAGGTGACCGAGCGGGTCCCTCCTGAGGCTCAGGCCACATGTTCCCCTGAGCCGGGCCCCCAAATCTCCTGCCAAGAGGGGCCACGGGGTGACGGGGGGATGTCTGCTCCCCAGCCTGCCCGCCCGGCACCTTCGGGGAGAACTGTGGGCGCAAGTGCCAGTGTCCCGGCGAGAACCAGACCTGCCACCCGGCCTCCGGGGCCTGCGTGTGCGCCTCGGGCCGCCACGGGCCCGGCTGCCGCCAGCGTGAGTGCTGGGACTGAGCTGGGCCGGGGCTGGCGGGGGTGGAGGGCGGGGACGCGGGGGGCTCTGCTGTGGGAGGCCCAGCCCCTCACCCCTGGCAGCCGCTCCCCACCCCTGCAGGGTGCCCCCCCGGGCGCTTCGGGTCTGGCTGTGAGCACCTGTGTGGATGTCTCAACGGCGGCTCCTGCGACGCGGCCATGGGCACCTGCCGCTGCCCCCCGGGGGTCCTGGGGCCCGACTGCAGCCTCAGTGAGTGGCAGGGGGAAGGCGGGGGCTCCTCCTGTGCTTCGGTGGGCGGGGCCCCCAGTTTATAGGGAGGACAGCGCCCTGCCCACCTGCCTCCCTGGCCCTCCCCTCGGCCCCAGGCTTGGGGAGCAGGGAGTCCCTGCAGGCTGCGTGCTGCGTGCCCCCCACCCCCGTCATGCCCACCAGGGTGGCGCACAGAGCCCAACGGGCATCCTGCAGAGAACAGGGCCTTCCCCTCAGTCACGCGGGGACTCTCCACCCATCTGGGGTCCGTCTGGGATGCCGTCTGGGATCTGTCTGGGGTGCCGGCTGGGCTTGGGGGGGGCAGTGAGTCACTGTCACTGCAGAGCAGGCTGGGCCCCAGCAGCACCTTCGGGGCTGGGAGGTGCCCGAGCCGGATGTGGGGGCAGAGGAGCAGGGAGCAGGCAGTCTCCACTCTGTCTGGGCCACACGTGGATGGAGACTCCGCCCTGTCCCCCACCCCGCCCCCACACGGTGGAGAGAGGGGGTCGGCCACCTCCCCCTTCCTCCCGCAGCCTGTCCACCAGGCCGATTTGGCGCTGGCTGCGCCCACGTCTGCAGCTGTGGGCCGGGGGCGACCTGTGACCCTGTGACTGGCACCTGCACCTGCCCCCCAGGGAGGACCGGCGCCCACTGTGAGCTCGGTGGGTGCCCTCGCCTGCTGCTGGGGCGCCCAGGGTCACTGCGCAGCCATGGGGCGGAGCGGAGCAGGGCGGGGGGGCGTCCCTGGTACGTTCATGCCTGTGGCCTCTGTAGAACCCCGCCTCCCGCCCAGTGCCCCACAGCCTTCCCTTGACCGTGGCCCGGCTCAGGCCATCAGGTTACCGGTCCACGTCCTGTGTCCATTGGGGGCCGAACAGGGTCTCTCTAGTCCCGCAGCAGGCGGGCCAGGTGGCTGTTGAGTTGAGGATGGAGCAGCCTCCGGCCAAGTCGGGGCGTCTGGTGCTTTCTGCAGGCCCAGGGGCTGGGCCCCGGGAGAGGGAGGCGTGGAGCACAGGCCATGGGGGAGAAATGGGGTGGCCCTGGGGACAGTCGTGGGGCTCACACCCCCGATGGCATGCAGGTCCCACAGCCATGCCCAGAGCCCCTGGCAGGCCTGAGCCCTGCCACCCTCTGGTCCTCAGAAGGGCTGGTGCCGCCCCCCCTGCCTCCCGGTTCTCAGCCGGTGGCAGCAGAAGGCCAGCAGCCCCAGACCTGGCTCCAGCTGGGCCTCGTCCTCACCCCCAGAGAAGCGGGGCAGCCGCGGGCCAATCAGATGAGGAGCAGAGTGCAGCCACCTCCCGGAAGGCTCCCCGACCCTCCGCCCCTTCCCCTGAGTGACCTCAGCTCTGGGTCAGGCCTGAGAGGATGGACGGAGGGGCAGGACACGATTGGGGTCCCTCCCCAACACATGTGCCCGGTGCAGGCTGGGTCCGAGGGTTCCTGGGAAATGGTTGAGTGGGTGTCGGGCCTGGTGGGGACGGGTCCCCAGCGTACCAGCCTGGGCCGGAGCTCCAATGGCGTCCGGCCTCTGTCTCTAGAGTGTCCCCAGCACCGGTTTGGCGCGAGCTGTGAGCACCGGTGCGCCTGCCAGCACGGCGGCCTGTGCCACCCCGCCAACGGCAGCTGCTCCTGCGGCCTGGGCTGGACAGGCCCGCACTGCGAGCTGGGTGAGTGCCCGGCGGCCGGGCGGTGGGTCCGGCGTGGGCTGAGGGTTGGCTCCCAGGTCCCCTGAGCCGGGCCAGTGCCTGAGGCCGATCTGCCGCTCCCCGCAGCCTGCCCCGCCGGGCGCTACGGCGCCGCCTGCCTCCTGGAGTGCTCCTGCCTCAACAACGGCACCTGCGAGCCCACCACGGGCGCCTGCCGCTGCGGCCCCGGCTTCTACGGCCAGGCCTGCGAGCACCGTGAGTGCTGGGGGCCCTGGCCCGGCACCCCCCTTCCCGCCTCTGCGGGGGTCTGGGCTCCCCTGGGCTCGGGGGGCCTAGGAGACTGGGCCTAACCCCAGGCTACTGGGGTCATATCCGAGCCTGTGAACTCCCCCGAGCCCGTGTGTGTGTGGGGGGGGAAGCCGGGCCTTGATAGGCAGCAGGGGGAGCCCAGACCCCTGAACCCAGTCCTTTGCTCACTCGGGTAAACTGAGGCAGGAACTCTCACCTGGTCTCCCTCAGCCTGTCCCCCTGGCTTCCACGGGCGTGGCTGCCAGGGGGTGTGCAGGTGCCAGCATGGAGCCCCCTGCCACCCCGTCAGCGGCCAGTGTCTGTGTCCCGCTGGCTTCCACGGCCAGTCCTGCGAGAAGGGTGAGCACCCCCTCTACCGCACCCCTGCCCTGCCCAGTCGGGTGTGGGACAGGAGGAGAGCTGAGTTATTGCCCTGCCCCCGCCAGGGTGTGAGCTGGGCTCATTCGGAGAGGCCTGCGGTCAGCGGTGCGACTGTGAGGGCGGGGCCACCTGTGACCCTGTCACCGGCCACTGCCTTTGCCCCCCAGGCCGCACGGGGGCCACCTGTGACCTCGGTGAGTCTGCAGTCCCATCGGTGGGGCACAGGTGTGGGTTCCTGGACCACGACCTTGGTCCGGCCCTGCCTGTATCGTGCCGGTCTGGGCTCGGGGGGCACCCTCTGCTCCCAGCTCCCGCAGGGTCTGCTGTCAGGGCCTCACCCTGTCCTCAGACCACCTACAGGCTTCGGGGTGACCTCTGCCCGGGGAGGTGGGAGGAGACCCTGGCCTGCCCCCACGGCCGGGATAGGAAGGGCGCCCTGTTTGTGGTCTTGACGTGGGTGCATCGTGACCGCCAGGCGCCCCCTGCCAGCCCTGGACAGGGAAGGACCTGGCGCTGTGGGTCTGGACACGTGCTGATACCCAGCGCTTTCCCACGGGAGAGCCCACGGGGCCAGGAAACAGCAGAGGGTTTGCCCTCAGGACCCCACCCAGAGGGGGGCCGGGCCGGGCGGCAGGTGGCTCCCGGCTCAGCGCTCCGCCTCCCCCTGCAGACTGCAGAGCCGGCTTCTTCGGGCCGGGCTGTGCCCTGCGCTGTGACTGCGGGGGTGGGGCCAGCTGCGACCCTGTCAGCGGCCGGTGTCACTGCATGGACGGCTACACCGGGCCCACATGCCGCCAGGGTGAGTCCGGCGACCCTGTGCCTCAGCCCCACCCTGGCCCCGGCCCGCCCCTCCCCATGCAGTGCTGACCGGTCCTGGTGGTCTGGGGTTCCCATGGCTTCCGATGGGCAAAGTGTAACTTTGCAGCCCTGGACCTAGGAGCAGGGCTTGGCATGCTGGCAGCCCCAAGCAGCCCCGGAAGTGGGCAAGGGCGGGCTCCTACCACATGGTGCCAGGCCTGGGGTGTGGTGCCAACCTTGCCAGTCTGGTGCTCAGGAGATAATGTTGGCTGTGGCGGCACCCGGTGGTCAGACCTGGTACTGCACCAGAGGGCCAGACAGCCTTGGGCAGCCTTGACATTTGAGGTGGGGGTTGGGGGGGTGCTGCCTGCCTGAGGCCCCTCGCGGCCCCCTGCTTTGGATGGGACCTGGCTAGTTCTGGGGTGAAATTTCCCTCCCCGCATCCAGCCTGAAGTCCCGTCGCCTAACCCTCCATGCTGCCCGGACAGGGCAGGGCTGGGAACACTCATTGGGGGTGGGGAGGGGGAGAGGCCCCACTGTTTGCCTAGCGGGGGCTCTGCAGGCCTGGGTTTCCCTCACCAGTGCCCACCCAGGGGTGGGGCACTAACATGAGGGGGTCTGTCTGCCTTCAGGTGGGCCCCCCCAGCTCCCTGGGATCCTGTCCCCAGCCCCGGGCACAGGTAAGGGGCTGGCGGCGTTTGCTGCGTCGCTGGTGCCTCAGCAGACGGAGGCAGAGGAGGGAGGGTGGGGGCACGGGTGGGACTGAACCTCAGAGGACAGCCTGGTGGCGGCGGGGAGGAGAGGCGGAGCGGGCGAGCTGGGGGAGCGCGACGTCCCCGCCGGGCACTGACCCCCTTGCTCCTGTCCCTGCAGCGTCCTCACAGGCCGCCCCGCACAGACCAGCGCCCGGGCTCCGCCGCAGGGCAGAGGAGCGCTAGCGCAGCCGCGTGCCGAGTCCCGGTGCCGCTGACAGCACCCAGGGCCTGGAGAGCTCTCGGAGGGAGCTGTGGCCAGGACTGCGCCCGAGCCCTTCTTGCTCCGCGGGCTGTGGACACGGCAGCCTCTGCAGGGACCTGCACGGGGCCTGACCTGCAGGCGGCTCCACTGGGCAGCTCTGGAGCAGGCGGACTGGCCTGGCTGAGGAGGCCCCGCCCGCCCCTGGGGGGACGGCAGGAGGGGTGGCTGCAGGTGCAGGCGGGCGCGGGCCTGCCCTCCGAGCAGGCTCCCTGGTGCTACGCCCGGGACTGCGCAGTGCGGCCCGTGGCCTGGGAGGTCGTGGCGTATTTATATGATGGTATTTATGGGCCGTGGGCATGCCCGCTGCAGCCTGGGTGCTGGAGGGAGCCTGGATCCTGCCGCCCCCGGAGGCCCAGACTCAGGACTGTGGGGTTTGGGGGCCCCCGGCCGTGGGCTTTGGCACCTTGTGAAACCCAGGAAGCTAAGAAAGGAGCGCGCTTCCCAAGGCCTGTGCGTGTGCTGTTCTGTGCGGGCGCCCGGGCGCGGGCACGATTGTCCTCGGACAAGAGCCTCCCCTGACCAGGGAGGCCCCTGGGTACCCGGCCCACTCGGCCCCTGCTCCACCCTAGCGATGAGGTGCCCACAAGGAAAGCTGGGGTTGACCCTGGTTCCCAGGGGCTGCCAGAGGAACCCACAGCCCAGGCGCCCGAGACCCGGGGTGGTGCGGGGCAGCATGGGGCCTACCTTTCCCTACTCCTGCCCTCCTAGCCTCAGGCCAGAAACAGCGTGAGGAGTGACCATTGCGGGGCGGGGTGCCGCAGAGAGGGTTGGACCCAGACTCTCTCACCAGACACAGCTGAGCTGCAGCCCTGCCCCCTCCCCTCCCACAGCCCCACCCCTGAGGGCACAGGGCCTCACCGGGCAGAGTTCGGAGGTAGGTTCTGGGAAGCCCTGCCCCTTAACAGACAAGCAGTGAACAGCGGAGAGAGAGGAAGCCCAGTTAATGAGCCTATCCTGGGACTCAAGTAAACACGTGACTTGATTACCTGGGAGGGGAGGGGTGACGGAGGCAGTTAAAGGGAAACCACCAGGGAGACTGAGTCAGGGTGGCGGCACAGACACAGCCAGCGGGGGCTTCCCAGCCAGGAAGGTAGCTGGCATGCAGCCAGCAGGCAGAGAGAGAGAGAGAGAGAGAATAGAAGTGGTAAAGAAGGGTTGCTGTCCATCTAATCTATATATATAAAAGCCTAAGGGACCGGTTGACTGGTTGCTATGACACACACTGACCACCAGGGGGCAGACGCTCAATGCAGGCGCTGCTCCCTGATGGTCAGTGCACTCCCACGGCCAACCTCCCACGGCCCGATCGGCCCTGATTGTCGGCCAGGCCAAGGGACCCCACCCACACACGAATTCGTGCACCGGTCCTCTAGTTGGAAAAGAGAAAAAACCACTGAGGAAGTGCAGTGAACAAGTTCTCAGACCAACACGCAGCCGATCTCACACCGTGCCCCAAACATCAGCACGATAGACACGACCCAATGCGCCAGCGCTGGGGACACCAGCGCCGAGGAATGTGCTGAAATGCCCGGAAAAGGGCCGGTGCCAGCGTGGCGTCAGATGCGGTAACAGACACTCCAAGCAAAGAGACGCAGATACTCTGTGTTCAGTGTTGGAGGAGGAGGAAATCTGAAACTTGAATTTGACGTCCTGTAAATGACCTCCCGCAGCACAGCCCACCAGCCCACGCTGCTCTGGGCGGCCGCCTGAGGGAGTCTGTGCCGCAGGGTGCCTGGAGGACGGCGGGGTGTGTGTGTGCACGTGCGTGTGTGCACATGTGTGCATGAGTGCACATGTGTGCATATGTGTGTGCATGTGTGTGTGCACCTGAGTGCATGGGCCATGAGCCAGCTGCACTCTCCAAACAACCTAGTGAGAGAATCAGCAACTGAGACTCAGCTGTCCCACCCGAGAGGGGCGTGTGGCCCCCCCTCCCCCGGCCGCTGGAGGAGGAGTAAAGCAGTAAACCCGGGTGGGGACAGGTTGGAAGGAGGCGAAGGGTGTTTACCATCCACATCACCTGGGGGGATGTCTCCTCCCGGGAAGGAGGGAAATACGCAGAAGAACGACCCAGAGCAGACCCCGGGCGCAGGGAGCGCCACCCCACAGCATTGCCCCGGAAGGCGCTCTAGTCGCACACGCCGCGTGGTGAGGCCTCAGGACGGAGCAGTTCTAACGTGCCAGCTGACGGCACCGTGAGTGACTGTACACACCACAGGCTCGGGCTCAGCAGTGGTGGCGTGACAGGTGGGAAGAGTTCTAACCGGCGGCTTCTTTACAGAACCCACGCCATTAAGCCAGAGGACATAAGCAATGGTGACCTTTGCATAAGCGTTAACACACGCTCCACGCTGATAGTTATATGTCACATTCATGTGCGCACACGTTTACATGCATACATAGACTTTACACTCAGAAAAGCATCAAGGAACATTTAACAAAATCAAAATCTCTCCGAAGACTAATAAGAAAGAAAAAAAATCTAGCAAGATTGTTGATCTTTTTTTATTTTTTTATATATTTTATTGATGTTTTACAGAGAGGAAAGGAGAAGGATAGAGAGTTAGAAACATCGATGAGAGAGAAACATCGATCTGCTGCCCCCTGCACACCCCCCACTGGGGATGTGCCTGCAACCCAGGTACATGCCCTTGACCGGAATCGAACCCGGGGCCCTTCAGTCCGCAGGCCGACGCTCAATCCACTGAGCCAAACCTGTTAGGGCGGTCGTTGATCTTTTAAATGTAAAGCAAGGAAAAATGTACAGAAAGAAAATTAACAGCAGACCCATAGGAGACATGAAACTGAAGAAGGAACGTGAAGACTGTGCCCTGAGAACTGGAAGCAGAAACGGGTGTGTCTGGGGAAATACGAACGCCTGGTACGTCCGTGCGCCGGTAGAAACACAGCCCTTCACCCAGAACGGAGCAAAAGCAGCGAGTACCCTGCTCCCTCCGCACCTGCCCGCCCCAAGGCAGGCCGTGTCCGCTGGGTCCTAAGCCAGGTGTGCAGGGAGGTGCAAGGAAAGGGAATCGCAGGCCCTTTGTCCGCAAAACCCCCAGTAAAACGTTAGCTCCTCAAACAAAAATATTTTTAAAATAACGAAGTTGAGCCGTGGGGATTGGATTGGATTCAGACGCCAGGACGGCTTCACATCAGAAAACGCGTCCGTGCCTCCGGGTGAGGCCAGATTGCCTCGACGGCAGTGGAAGGCGTGCCCAGTCGGTGTGTCTGGGATGGAAATTCTGGGGGGCCGGACAGCAAGGCCGCGACGATGCGCCTCGAGTCCACGCGAGTGGCGGGGAAGCCAGCGGCCCAGTCTACCCAGGAGCTGCTGGGCCTTCCCTCCGCGGTCCTGCTGTTCCTCCCTGTGGCTCTCCGTGGCCTGACAGACAGCTTCCCCACTGGGGGGCGCGGGCTCTGCCTGCTCCGAGGGACCCCCGGACAGGCCCCGGGTAAGGCCCAGGGGACACTGTGGGCAAGTGAAGGAATTCCCTCCACCACCAAGAATCCATGTCTCTGGCACCCCCACCCCAGCAGAGCTCGTGGGGCCAGAAACAAGAAGTGGGGAGCAGGGTGTGTGTGCGTGTGTGCGTATGTTGGGGAGACGCTGACCGCCCTGGCTCCAGGGCTGGGCTGTTGCTATGGAGAAGCTGAAAGTGCTGACAGGTTAGCGGGGCCAACGGGCACGTGGCCGGGGGCTGCCAAGTCACAGGCGCGAGCCGTGTATAAAGCCACACAGACAACCGTTCACTGCTGGGGTCCAGCCCCAGCAGGTCCAGGGGTTCCCCATAGGTGTGGACGGAGTCGGCGAATAAGGAATGAATGGCACAGAGGCAGTGTTCAGTTCATCAGCATAGTTGGGTTCTCTTGTCAGGATCTCCAGCCAGGTTCTGTAGCCATGTTCCCTCGCTAGGTTCTCCAGCCAGGTTCTGTCCAAGTTCTAGTCAGGTTCTCTTGACACGGAGGCAGCCATCGGGTGATCATCATAGCCAGGTTCCTCTAGCCAAGTTCTGGTCAGGATCTCCAGCGAAGTTCTGGTTAGGATCTCCAGCCAGGTTCTGTCTTCTAAGTTCCATGTAAGTTCTGTCTCCTAAGTTCTGTCTCTTAAGTTCTGTCTCTTAAGTTCTGTCTGTAGGTTCTGAGTTCTGTGTCTCGGGTCTGTCTCTCGGTCTGTCTCTCTAGGTTCTGACTCCTGTTGTCTTGTTGCATCTGTATTTATACCAGCTGATTCTAATCCTATCAATCTCTATTCCAAAGGTTAGGGCGTTTCTTATCTCCATTCCAGGGAGTAAAGATTATGTAGCTTAAGCATGATTGTTCATAATTAAAGTGATTAACTACCCGCCTGGCACTTAGTTAAGAGGTTTTATTCCCTCCCTAACTTCAGGGGAAAATCCCTACCTGGGGAAACAACCTTTCTCGGAGAGGTGACCTTGGTTAAAACACATAGTGCCAAGAAGGTGATCAAATATATTAAGAACAGTATGTCATATATTGCCGGGGTCCAACCCCAGCAGGTCCAGGGGTCCCCAAAGGTGTGGACAGAGTTGGCGAAGAAGGAATGACACGGAGACAGCATTCAGTTGATCAGCAGCCTTGCCAGGATCTCTAGCCACAATCTTCAGCCAAGTTCTGTGTCCATGTTCTCTTGCTAGGTTCTCCAGCCACGTTCTCCAGGTTCTCCAGCCAGGTTCTGTAGCCATGTTCTCTCGCTAGGTTCTTCAGCCAGGTTCGGTCGCCAGGTTCTGTAGCCGGGTTCTTCAGCCAGGTTCTGTCTAGGTTCTCCAAACAAGTTCTGTAGCCAGGTTCTGTCCAGGATCTTTTGCCATGTTCTCTCCAGCAAAGTTCTTCTGTCTCTAGGTTCTGTCTTCTAAGTTCTGTCTCTAAGTTCTGTGTGAGTTCTGTCTGTAAGTTCTGAGTTCTGTGTCTCGGGTCTGCCTCTCGGTCTGCCTCTCTAGGTTCTGTCTCTGTCTTGTTACATCTGTATTTATACCAGTGGATTCTAATCCTATCAATCTCTATTCCAAAGGTTAGGGCGTTTCTTATCTCCATTCCAGGGAGTAAAGATTATGTAGCTTAAGCATGATTGTTCATAGTTAAAGTGATTAATTACCCGCCTGGCACTTAAGAGGTTTTATTCCCTCCCTAACTTCAGGGGAAAATCCCTACCTGGGGAAACAACCTTTCTTGGAGAGGTGACCTTGGTTAAAACACATAGTGCCAAGAAGGTGAGCAAACATATTAAGAACAGTATGCCATATATGCCAGGTCCCTTGAAAGAGCAAGGATGGACCGGCTCCCGGCAATATATGCCAGGTCCCTAGAAACAGCAAGGATGGACCGGCTCCCAGCAGTTCACGGCAGCGCCGACTGGAGAACGAACAAGCCGCCATTCCCGGCAGGACACCCAGCACACACCGAGGGTGCCTCTGTGGCGGGACCTGCAGGGGCCTGACCCAGGAGGACGTCCTCTCTCCAGCCCGTGACCACGTCTGACGGGACCCCAGTCTGTCCAGAGACCCAGCAACGGGCTGGACAGGCGACAGCTGGGGGAGTGACTTGGGACGTCCAACGCGAACAAGGGTGTGTTACTGGGGACGGTGACAAGGAAGTGAGCAGAATTCATGGGAACCCCTCGGCCGTGCAGCTTGACTGGTGTTCGGCTCCATGCCCGAGGGGGCCCCCATGGGGAGCCGAGGACCGTCATCGAGGTGGGGGAACGGGGACCCACAGGTGCCGGGAGCCGGTCCATCCTTGCTCTTTCAAGGGACCTGGCATATATGGCATACTGTTCTTAATATGTTTGCTCACCTTCTTGGCACTATGTGTTTTAACCAAGGTCACCTCTCCAAGAAAGGTTGTTTCCCCAGGTAGGGATTTTCCCCTGAAGTTAGGGAGGGAATAAAACCTCTTAAGTGCCAGGCGGGTAATTAATCACTTTAACTATGAACAATCATGCTTAAGCTACATAATCTTTACTCCCTGGAATGGAGATAAGAAACGCCCTAACCTTTGGAATAGAGATTGATAGGATTAGAATCCACTGGTATAAATATAGATGTAACAAGACAACAGGAGACAGAACCTAGAGAGGCAGAAACCGAGAGACAGAACCAAGAGAGACAGAACTGACACAGAACTTAGATGAGGATCCGAGAGACAGAACTTAGAACACAGAACTTAGAAGACAGAGCCTAGAGATGGGGGAGCTTCGCTGGAGAGAGCATGGCAAGGGATTCTGGATGGAAACTGGAGACAGAACCTAGGGACAGAGCCTAGAGACAGAACATGGCAAAAGATCCTGGACAGAAGCTGGCCACAGAACCTAGAGACAGAACCTAGCGAGAGAGCCTGGCTGAAGATCCTAGAGCCAGAACCTGGCTACAGAATCTGGATAGAATATGGCAAGAGAACCTGACTAGAACCTGGTGACTGAACCTGGCTGGAGAACCTTGACAGAACCTGGCTGGAGAACCTAGCAAGAGAACATGGCTACAGAACCTGGCTGGAGAACCTAGCGAGAGAACATGGGCACAGAACCTGGCTGGAGATCCTAAGCAGAACTTCTCTGGAGATCCAGACCAGAACTTGGCTGGAGATCCTGGCAAGGCTGCTGATCAACTGAACGCTGTCTCCGTGTCATTCCTTCTTCGCCGACTCCGTCTACACCTTTGGGAACCCCTGGACCCGCTGGGGTTGGACCCAGGCACACAGGCACCGTCCCACCAGGGACACTCAGAGGCCTCCCATGCCTTGAACCCCAAGGGCTTGGCACAGTGCCCCTGCCGGACAGCAGGGGGCAGTAGAGGGAGCCAAGCCCCCACCCCGCTCCCCCAAAAACGAATGCCAAGTGGGGAGCTGGAGAGCTTGGTGGGCACGGGGATCCTAAGACGGTGTTGGGGCTCCCGGCCTTTAAGTCAATTATGTGCCTCTGCCTCAAAGGGGACCCTGACTTACAAGGATGAGGGGCAGGGGGGGTCAGCCGCAGGCCCCAGTCCAGCCCCCAGGGCCCCTGCTCTGCACACACATCTCCAGGAGCCCTAGGCCAGGAGGCCCTGCCGGGGGTGGGGTGGGTGCGGGGGGACACTTGCTGTCAGCGCGGGCTTCCCGGGCTGGCCTAGGACGCCTCTCTGTCTCCGGGCAAACCCGCGACCCTGCGTGGGCCAAGGGCTTGGGCCTCAGTGTCTCGCCTGCATCGTGGGGCGCAGCCGGCTGGGCCTGTTCCACTTGGAAGCGCTCGTGTCCTGAGCTCGGTGCTCAGCCTTCCAGTGGTCCCACAGCCTCTGGCAGCCACCCCGTCTGCCCTGCACGCCAGCCTTACCCGGGGAATTCCTTCCTCAGGGCTAAGCGTCCGCCTCCTCCTTGCTCATGAGGCACAGGTGCTGCGGCTGCTTGAAGACCCGAGGTTTCCCGCCCGAGGCCCCGGCACTGAGGGTGTGGCCTCAGGCTTTCCACAGCCACTTTCCTCCATTGCCTGGACCAGGCCAGGCAGCGGATGGGCAGTGGCTGGCCCACCCTCCTGGGGGGCTCAGTGGAGAGAACATGGGGGTCTGTGGGAGGAGTGGCCCCTCTTGGTCCAGGGGACGGGCAGCTGGACTCACACAGGATGCTGCCCACTGGCTTCCAGAGACCATGCACACGTACACACGCACGCACACGTACACACGCACACACACACACACACACACACACCTGCACATGCACCAGCGTGCCCACACCACTCCAGGGACAGCAGGGCGTTCACCCAGCTCCCAGGTGGGAAAACCAAGGCCTCACTTCCTCCTGTCCAGCCAGTGAGGGCCTGACCAACCCGGCCCCCAGGCCACGCCCTCCTAGCCCTGGCCTTGCCCCCTCTCTCACCCCCATCCCGGGCGGCGTCTGCCCAGATGGCCCTGCTGGGGCTCTGTAGGCCTCTGCCCTCCACTGAGGCCTTAGAGGTCTGGGAGCAGCGGCTCCACCGTCCTGGCCCAGGGGACGGGCTTGGAGGTCCACCCCTCACTCAGCCCCTTC
Organism: Myotis pilosus; assembly: GCA_036010255.1. Classification (NCBI taxonomy): domain Eukaryota; kingdom Metazoa; phylum Chordata; class Mammalia; order Chiroptera; family Vespertilionidae; genus Myotis; species Myotis pilosus. Next base: position 78,314,230 of record JASKON010000010.1, read on the forward strand.
CCTGGGTGGCCCTTCCCTCCTGGGCCCGCGGCCGACCAGGGCCTTGTTCACAGGACCCTCTGTGCTGAGCCATCTTATCGAGGCGCCCAGGAGGGGCCAGTCGCACCCCTGGCTTCGATGCCGAAGCCGGTGCCCAGTGGGATGTAGCAGACCATCCAAGGACAGCCCTGCCAGCCGAGGCCACAGGAGGGCCGGTGGGGCTCCTGGGAGAGTGGACGGTCCTCGAGCCTGGCCAGGCAGCCGGCAATCCCCCCTCCCCAGCCCAGAGGTCTGCCGGCCTCTCCCGTCTGCAAGTCCCCTCTGGGGAGTCTCTCAGGCTCTGCTGTCCTCACGCCCCCAGACCCACTGGCCTTGCCCAGGACTGTGGCTGGACAGACGAGGGCCAAGAATGAGCCCGAGGGGCTGTGAGCGGGCGGCCAGGCGAGTGGCTGACCCAGTACAGTGACCGCACACAGGCCAGTCCCCTGCTCTCGGCACCCTGGGGGCTCGTGAGGCCGGGGCGGCTCAGGTGTGCGTGGAAACCGGGTGTTGCACAAGCACTTTAATGTCCCCGGGAAGCGCAGTCACAGTACATGCCGGCGCCACACGGTCCCTCCCTCCCCACCCTCCTCTCGGGAGGCAGGGTAGCCCTGGGCGCGAGGCCTCCTGCGCACACAGGCACGAGCGGGGCAGGAGGTAGACAGTCACGCCGTCCCCACAGTTCTCGGGGCCCCTCGCGTCGCCTGTGGCCCAGTTCTGGGGGCACGGGGCAGGGCGGGCGGGTGGGAGCGGGGAAGGGGGCCGTGGCCACGGCCGCTGGGCTCCTCCCAGGGACTGGGCCAGGGGTCAGGGTTGGCGTGGCCCCACGAGCTTGCTGGGAGCCATCGCAGTGCACGGTCCTCGGGGAGATCCAGGGTGGGTCTGGGACATGTCCCTGTGCCCCCAGGGCCTGGCACGGCCACCGGCCGGCTGGAATGTGGGCGGAAGCGCCGGCTACACGTCCGTCTCCACGCGCAGCCGCTCCATCCTGCGCATGTTGCCCTCCACGGCCACGCGGTTGGTGATGCTCTGGACGAAGTCCTCGGGGAACCAGCCCGTCTCTCCGTCCCGCAGCCTCTCGCCGTAGAACCATCCTGACCCAGACACGGGCAGGTGAGGGCGGGTCCTGGGCACCGGGGGGGGGGGGGGGGGCCGCTCGGCACCCCCACCCCTGGAGCCCACCACTGCCTCCCCCCAGGGGTCCTGACAAGGTCTCGGGGCTCCAACCAGCTCTGCTGGCCTCTGTCGGGTCCCGGCAGCAGCAGAGCCCCCCAACAGGGCACAGCTTTTGATCCTGCACCTCGGGGGCGTCTGAAGGTGCCTGGAAGGAGGTGCTCAGGGCTCGGTCCCAGGCTGGCTGGGAGCAGTGACCTCTGGTGGGGGCCAGGGCTGCTGGCATGCCAGTGGGGCCAGACCCTCGCCCGGGGTCCAGCTTGCCTGGGCCCCTCTGCCAGCCCCTCCCCCATACTCCCTGGGCTCTGCCCCTCACCCGTGTCCCCCTCGTCTCCCCTCTCAACTGCCCCCACCCTGTGCCTGGCCCCCCCCCCTCCCCCGCTCACCGTCCTCCTGCTGCAGGACCAGCACCACGTCCGCCTGCTGCAGCGAGATCTCGTCCACCTGCTTGGCGAAGTAGGCCTTGGTGACCTCCACCTGCGGCAGGTCTGCGGGACGGGCAGGCGTGAGTGACGCGGTCCTTCGGGGAGGGGTGGGCTCCCGACAGCCCCCAGGGCCCCGCTCTCCTCTGTCCGGAGCAGGCCCTCCCCACAGCAGGACAGGCTGCTTTCAGGGTCAAGGTGCCCGCCCAGCAGGGGGCGCTCCGGGGGGGGGGCGGGGCAGGAGGAAGGGTCTGTGGGCCTCTGGCTCCAGTGTGTGGGTCTGTTCCACCAGCTACTGAGCTCCGGGCACCACAGGGAGGGAGCCCCGAGGCAGCGGGGCTGTGTGGCTGAGGCCCCTCCCCGGGGTCAGGTGTGGGATGGACGGAGGATGGAGGGTACCTCTCTCACCCGCCCCCACCAGGGCCGGAAGGGGGGCTGCGAGCCCTGCTCCTGGGGCAAGCGCTCACCTCCCTTGTTGGCGAGGCCCAGCCACTGCTGCTCCCTGTACGTCAGCGCGGTGATCCAGCGGGCCCGGTCACTCCTGGGGACAGAGCACATGAACCCGGTCACTCCTGGGGACAGAGCGTGGGCCCGGTCACTCCTGGGACAGAGCGTGGGCCCGGTCACTCCCGGGGACAGAGCACATGAACCCGGTCACTCCTGGGGACAGAGCGTGGGCCCGGTCACTCCTGGGGACAGAGCACATGAACCCGGTCACTCCTGGGGACAGAGCGTGGGCCCGGTCACTCCTGGGGACAGAGAACATGAACCCGGTCACTCCTGGGGACAGAGCGTGAACCCGGTCACTTCTGGGGACAGAGCGTGGGCCCGGTCACTCTTGGGGACAGAGAACATGAACCCGGTCACTCCTGGGGACAGAGCGTGAACCCGGTCACTCCTGGGGACAGAGCGTGGGCCCGGTCACTCCTGGGGACAGAGCGTGGGCCCGGTCACTCCTGGGGACAGAGGGTTAACCCGGTCACTCCTGGGGACAGAGCATGGGCCCGGTCACTCCTGGGGACAGAGCGTGGGCCCGGTCACTCCTGGGGACAGAGTGTGAGCAGGGCATGAGGCGGATGCCGCCAGACTGGTGGCTTTGGCTTCAAGCCCCCATCCCCCGTTGGCACAGAGAAGATGGGGTCACGCGGCCTCCCATGGGGTCTGAGTGCCGCCCCACGCCCTGGAGGTGGGACAGGCAGTGGAGACTAGGCTGCCTGACCCCCTCCCACGAGCCTGGTCAGGAGCCAGGAGCTGTGAGCGGGCTTCTGCCCGGGGCCTCCCCACCCCACCACCCCACCACCCGGGGGCCAAAGTCTGGAAGGTCCCAGGGCGTGGGAAGCAGCGCAGGCTGGCTGAGCCCGAGCCACACCAGCCCAGGTCCGAGCCAGGGGCAGCGGCCCCTCAGCGTCCGGGCCGCCCACCTCCTGCGCTGGGCTCTGCGACCCGGGCCTCTTGTCAGTTGCTGTTTGACAGGAGCCTCAGCTTCCTGCCTGGGAAGGGGAGTGAGCGGGAGGGAGCGCGGACCGTCTGCTGGGCTCCCTCAGTGTACTGAGTCCCTGCCCTGTTGCTGCCCTGCTGTCCTCAGGCTGCTCCGTGCCATGGCCTCCTGCCCCAGGGCCTTTGCACGGCTGCGCCTCTGCTGGAGCCCTAAGCCTTGCTCCCCTCGGAGCCCTGTGCACAAGGCTTCCTCCCCAGCCCCGCCCCCTGCTCCCTCTCCTGCCTGTTTGTCTCCTGTTTGTCTCACCCCTCACCCCTCAGCTGCTCGTCTTGTGGCTGGGGTGCCCCCTCCCGGGAATGTGAACTCCGTGAGGATAAGGCTGTCCCTGCACCTGGTGTGGTGCCCGCACAGAGTGGCAGTCAGGGATGTGGGTGGCAGGAATCCTATCCTCGTGGGTCCCACAGAGTCCCCGCCCCCAGGGAGCCCTCCCGGACTTACGCGGAGTCAGAGGACAGCAGGATCCTCTCCTGGCGGCCCTCGCTGTTGTGCAGCAGGGTCACCTGGAAGAGGTGCGGCACGGACGAGCTGCGGTTGACACCGCCTGGCAGGGGCAGCTCCGTGGCCTCCACCTTCTGGACCTGGAGGTGGTCCACGTGGGCGTAGTCCTGGACCACGAAGCTGTCTTCGCTGCGGGAGGAGGCGGGTGAGGTGCGGGGTCTGTGGGCAGCCGCCCCCCCGGACCCCGCCACCAGGTCCCCACAGCGGCCGGGGCCAGGCGGCCAGGAGGGCACTCTCTAGATGGCCCTCCCATCCCCCCACCTGGAGAACAGCGGCCATCAGGGTCCTGGTGGCTGGGCGGGCAGGCCCCGGTCTGCAAATGGAAGCCAGGGCCACGGCGCCACGGGTCCCCTGGGGGGGGGGCGCTGAGCACCCCCTGGAGCTGCATGTGTCCCTGTGGAGGGGACCCGGGCCGTTGCCATGGGCGACCGGCTGGGCAGGTCCTGTGTGTGCCCCCCACTCTAAGGCCGGAGGAGGCTCCGGTCGGCTCCCCCATGTCCTCCCGGCCTCCAGCCCACTCCTGGCCCCGAGGCTGCAGCCCGCCCACGGCCCACGGTGCACGGCACACGGTGCATGGCCCACGGTGCACGGCACACGGTGCATGGCCCACGGTGCACGGCACACGGCGCATGGCCCACGGCACACGGTGCATGGCCCACGGCACACGGTGCATGGCCCACGGCACATGGTGCACGGCCGGCCCCGTGGCGGGGTGGGGCCCACCTCTTCTTCTTGGTGACGACCAGGACGTCGTTGAACAGGAACAGGTGGCATGTGGGCCGGCTGGCGAGTTTCCGGAACAGCCCGGCCTCCTCCACCACGAACAGCTCCCCGCGCTTCAGCAGCCAGCGGGAGGCGGAGATCAGCGGGAGGGACTGGGGACAGACAGACAGACAGACAGACGTCAAGCCCCGGTCCCACAGGCCAGGCCTGCAGCTGCTGGTGGGGACCGACCCCAGCCTCTGAGAACCACGGCGGGCCGCCCCCAGGGCTCCGGCCACAGCGAAGGACCATCCAGTTGGCTGCTCTGAGCCAGGCCAGGCCCGGAGAGCTCCACGGGACAGGGGTGGGGGGCGGGGGGGCGGGGGGGGGAGTGGTCTGGGAGCTGGGACAGGTCAGGGTCAGCCGGGCCGGTGGGCATGGTGGGCACAGCAGGCGCCCTCTGGGGCTGCCTACCTTGACCTTGCCGAAGTCCAGCTGTGTCTGCAGCGTGTACATCTGCTCCATGCGCTCCATCTTGTGGGCTCCCTCGTTGCACTGCTTCACCAGCTGCAGGGTGTGAGCAGGGAGGTGGCTGGGCTGCGGGCCCCACCGGCCCAGGTCGCCGCCCTCCTGGCTGTCCTAGCCCTGCCTTGCCAGGAGCTCGATGGCTGTGTGCGAGCTCCACTCCCCCTAGGCCTCAGTGTCCCCCCGGTACCATGAAAAGCTTGGGGTGGACAATCTTCAAACGCTTCCTGCCAGGCCCTTGGGGTCTCTGCTATCGGGGGTGGGGTCCCCCTCACCTTGTTCATGGCTTTGAACGCGCGGCTGGCGGCCTTGTACCTCTCGGGGTGGCCCTGGGTCTTGAGGCAGAGTGTCTGCAGGGGAGACATCAGGTGTGAGCGAGCACCAGGCACCCTCCCGCCCCAGACTTAGTGGCCCAGGTCAGGGAGGCTCCCTTACACCAGACCCAGGGGGGGCCCCCAAACGGCTCAGCCGGGTCAGGCCGGTTGGGGGTGACTTGGAGTGAGTGCCCCCAGGACCCTGCCCCTCCAATCCTGGCCACCCTCGGAGGTGCCTCTATTCCTACTCCTCCCAGAATGCCTGGGAGGGATGTCCCATCTCGCTTGGACAGGTGACCGCCTAGCACAGGGCCACATGCTGCCTCCAGGAGCTGAGCTGGGCTCCTGTCACGTGTGTGTCCACATGTGCATGCATGTGCCTTTCACCCTCACACGCCCCTCTGCCCCCTGAGCCAACATCTCAGAGACGCAAGTCACTCCAGGGAGCCCCTCCGAGCCCCTCTCCCCGCGCCCGGGACAACTGGCCAAGGGCTGCGAGGCAGGAGGCGCCAAGGGCCCAGGACGATCTGGGTGACACGGGGTAAGACGCATCCACCTGCCCGTCCTGTAAAGCGCAGGACAGGTCCTGGCAGAGACAGTTCTACGGGCGACGGAGACGATGCTGGGACCACGTCACCATGACGACTGAAGCCCTATCACCCTCATCATCATGGGTGATGGGTGGAGGAGGAGGTCCCGAGGGAGCAACGCCGGGTCTGAGTGTGAGACGGGAGCCCAGGCGCCTCCGTCCCCCCCGGGCCCAGGCTGGTGCTCACGTCGGTCAGGAGGGGCAGGCGGGTGACGCGCTGCATGGGGAGGATGAGGAAGGAGATCATGGGCAGGCCGCCACACGCCGGCCGCCTCTCGATCTCCCGGAGGGCGTCTCTGAAGGCGGGGTTGCTGCTCCTGCAGGGACGGGGGGGGGGGTGGGGGGGGGGGCGGTCAGAGCCAGGCGGTGGCGGCGAGCAGGCAGTGCCCCCGCCAGCCCGGCCGCCACTCACGTGAGCCTCTGCAGGGCGCGCTGCTGGTAGACCTCGTTGGAGCAGTAGGCCACGTAGGGGTGGAAGTGCCGCTCCGCGTGCTCCGCCAGGATGTCGCTGATGTCCTCCACGCACACCTGCGCCTTGTGCCGCCGCTCCAGGTCCTCGAAGAACCTAGGCGGGCGCGGACCGCGGCTGACTGCCCACGCCGCATGTGTGAGCACGCACACACGCAAACACACACACACATGCACGCACACATGCAAACACGCACGCACAAAGACACACACATGCGCACACACAAACATGCACACACAGACACACATGCACACATGCACACTGACACGCACACACACACACACACATGCACATGCACACAGACATACACAGACAAACACACACACATGCCCAGCTCAGCTCTGGGGCAGCACACATGTGGACGGACCCCACTGGCCCAGGAAATCCCCAGGACAGATGAGCTGCTGGGACGTGCAGTGACTGGCACAGCCGCTTGGCCAAACCCGAGGCCACACCCCTCCAGGCCGGGCAGGAGGTGTGGGCCCCGAGGGATGCTGGCGGCAGGACAGAACTTCATTCCGACTTGACTCCCGGGGACTTGGTTAGAGGCGCCAGGATCTGCCTTGGGCCCAGCACCCCCGCCCTCCCCGCCCAGCTCAGCGCGGTGCCTCCAGGCAGATGCCCTGCAGGTGACAGCCACAACCCAGCCCTCTGGGGGTCCCCGAGGCTCAGTGCACCCAGGCCTTGCAGGGAGGAGAGGACGCCGGAGCCACTATCTGGCGGGTCTGGCCCAGGTTCTGCTCCCACAGGCAGCTGCTGCCCTGGGGCTGGCCCGATGGTCATGTGCTACACAGGCGCCGGCTGCAGCCTCCAGGGCACCCTAACCGCAGGCAAGCACCGGACCCCAGGCCCCACACCTCTCCCGGATGGGCCAAGGCAGCCAGAGGGCCTCCCACCCCGAGGCTCTGTCCCGAGCAGTCCCTCCCTGGGGCCTGGGCAGAGGCCACACCCACGCCAGCGCCTCTCAGTCCTGCTGAGCTGGGCGCCCAAACAGTCCTGCCTGGAGATAAGGTGCTGGCTGACCTCCGAGGGCAGAGGGCAGAGTCCCAGAGCTCAGAGCCACACGGGGACCTCAGGTGGCCCGCACCCCTCATCAAAGAGTGACCAGCTGGGGCCGCAGCCCTTACAGCTCACCGTGGGGGGAGGGGAGACGCTGGTACCCAGACAGGGAGGTGGGGTGAGTCAGCCCCACCCAGGACCTGCAGCCAGGGCACCACCTGGGAGGAACATGGCCTCTCACCGACCTGTGGGCCCCTGGAAGCTGGGGCCCGGCTCTGGTCACCCTGGCGAGGCCAGTGAGGGGGGCAGGGAGGGGCGTGGGCCTCGGTTGGGGTCCCTCAGGCCCCTGTCACAGGCCCGGCCTGACCTCCTGCCACAGGGACCAGGATCCCTTTCCGTGGAACGTTCTGCGGCTGATGGGCAGCCCGGCAAATGGCTCAGTGTGTCAGGACAGATCGGAACCCCACCCCCAGCCCCAGGCAGGTGTGCTGGCCAGCACCCCCGTGGGCATTCTGGAGAGCTCTGAGAAGGGGCTGGGAGGTCTGAGACGGCCACGAGCCACTGACCCAAACTAGCCGATTCCTGGGGAGGCCGCGTGAATAGCCACAGTGCATACCTGGACTGTGCCCGCCACAGGAGTAACACACAGCTGTGCCCCCACGTGTGCACAAACACGCACACACACTCACAATGTGTGTTCACACACACATGCAAACAGCTGCTACCCACACCTGCTGCCACACGTGTACCCACATGTGCACATGTGCACGCACACACAGCCCCACGCAGGCCTGCAGCTGCACGCCCTGCCCCTCCTCCACCTCCTGCCCTGCAACCAGAGCCCTGGGCCGGTACCAGACACCCTGGGAGGAACATGACCCGGGCGACTCGAGGCCGCCTCCCACCTCGCCCTGTGGGTGCCTCGCGCCTGGCCATGCAGCCCTCGGGCCAGGGTGCCCTGGTGGGAACGTGCCCGTCGTTGGACAGAGCCATGTCCCACGGGAGACGTCCCCCTCTCGAGCCTCAGGGGACAGGGTGCAGGGGCCCAGGACACCCACAGTCCGGCGCTCAGCTCTCCTGGGGCCACTCTCTGCCTCAGGGCCCAGGAGGGTCTCACACGCCCCCCAGCAAACCGCTGCCCCACCCCCACCCACAGACCCAGACACAAACCAGGGGCCTCTGGGAGCTGCCCTCCCACCTACACCCAGGCCAGCGGCCCCAGCCCGAGGGGGTGGGTCTGGCTCCGGGCACCCGGTGGGGGTGGGTCGTGAGGGGTTGTGTGTGGCCTCCAGGCACATGGTGGGTGGTGGGTGGTGGGCTGTGAGGAGTGGGTGGGGGTTGTGAGGGGTGGGTGCAGCTCCAGGCATGTGGTGGGTGGGGGTGTTGAGGTGGTGGATGGGGGGTTGTGAGGGGTGGGTGGGGGTTGTGAGGGGGTGGGTGGGGTTGTGAGGGGCGGGTGCGGCCTCACCTCTGGCTGGCGCCCTGCACGTCCAGGATGTTGGAGAAGAGGTGGTGGTGCTCCGTCTGGGTCATGGTCGCCCGCAGCTCCCGGGACTGCAGGAACTCGGCCACGAGGATGCCCAGGCTGTGCTGGTAGGAGAACTCGGACGTGAGGATCTCGAAGATGGCCTGGCGAGAGCGGGGGAGCCGGAGGGCAGTTTGGAGGAGCCGCCCGCCCAGGGCAGCTGGACACACATGCACGCAGACGGGGCTGGCCAGGGCGCGTCTGAGACGAGCGCTCGGCGGTGGGAACCGTCGGGGTGAGGCCCTGGTGGGACAAGAGCGCAGCCAGGGGGATGGGACCCCGACTCCTGGGTCTGCGCTCCGGCTCGGCCACAGTGAGCTATGACACTGGGCAAGGGGAGGGGGTAGCTGCCCCAGCCCCTCCCCGCCTGCCAAGGGCATCAGCCATCTCCCTGGTGTCTGGCCCAGCAGGCGGCGGAGGGCAAGGGGGCGGGCCATGTCCCCGTGGCCGTCCCCCCCCCCCCCCCCCGCACGGTGAGGCTGGGACACAGGGCCGCACCCGCACCGGCCGCTCACCTCCTGCCTCTTGCGCTCCTCGGCCGGCAGCGTGTCCAGGATGCCCAACTCCACCACCTGCGGGCACAGGCCTGGGGTCAGGGGTCACGTGTCCTGAGTCCTCCCTGCGGGGCCGGGGCCACCGTGGATGGCAGAGAGGCCTGGAGAGGGCGGAGCCGGGCTGGCGGGGTGGGGGGGAGCCCCTCTCCAGGCTCTGTGCAGTGGGACCACCGAGCTGGCCTGTCCCTGCCTGATCCTGTCCCTGCGTCTCTCCTCTCCATGGACACGTGCCCTGGGTGGGCCCTGCACCCCCTGGGGCGCGAGGGAGGAGGAGGGAGGTCCAGAGAGAAAGGCCCGGAGGCACCCGAGCAGGGGAGGGGTGGAGAGGGCAGGGCCACCTGGGAAAGCTGGGGGTGCCTGGGCCAGGTAAGCCAGGAAGTTGGGGGTGACCCTGCTCCAGCGGGCGCCCCGCCCAGCTCCCTGCTGTCGGGGCTGTGGCCTCCAGGCTGCCCTGGTGGCGTGTGGCTCTCAGCCATGGCACACCCGTCGGAACAGGCTGGGCTGTGCCTCTGCCTGAGGGCACCCCGTCTGTAGGACCCAGAACCACCCCGTTCCTGCTCCCTCCTCCCTGGGCTGCACACAGGCTGTGTCCTAGGCCTATGGGGGGGGGGGCAAACCCTGTGCCTCTTCCTCTAGCCCAGGCTGGGCTGAGACCCAGCTCAGGGGGTGGGGGTCAGAAACCCCGGCCCCCTGTGGAGGCTGCGTCTGAACGCCACCAGACCCGGGGTGACATGCCCGGGACTCCTGGCATGCAGCTGGCGCCCAGCAGGTGGGAACAGATTCCCCACTTCCTATCCGCCTACCCTCAGCCCACCTGGGCTCTCCCGGCTGGGGTCCCACAGCCTCAGCTCTCGTCCCCCTTTGGGTGCAAGCAAAGAGCCCATGTACCGAGTGCCCGCCCCACTGCCCACCGCGTCCACGGCTGCCGCCCAGCTCCCACCCTGGGCTCCCAGGGACGGATCAGGAGTCTGCCCGGGGCCGACTGGGCCTCAGGGGTGACAGCTGCTCCCCGGCACGTGGTCAGAGCCGCCCCCATCCCGTGCTCTCACCGAGTCCCCACATCCCTACAGCTGGAGTGGGGGCGGCTTGGCCGTGGCACGGGGCTCTGTGGGAGCTGAGGCCTGGCCCCCCGCCCCATCCCCTCCTGCCTCCTCAGGGGACCTCCTGGCACTTTCCTGGGGGCAGGGCCCTGGCAGGAGGGGCCCTTGGTACCCACAGCTCCCCAAAGGCCAGTCTGAGTAGGAGGCGTAGAGCACGGGGCTCACCTGGGGACGCCCGTCACATACCTGGATGGCACCTGCCCCAACTCCCCCGCCCCCGCCCCCGCCTGAGACCACCAGGTGCCCCACAGGGCGGGCAGCTCTGAGGGCACGGGACACAGCTCTCCTGGGGCTGGATGGGCGCCTGGGGAGGCCCCGGGACTGACCGCCCATGGTGGGGAAAGGCGCCCCCAGCAGCCGGCCTACCTCGGGGAGCTGGCTCCAGGTGACCTGGGGGGCCCGGAAGTTCTTGACCACGATGGGGGTGCCCACCGTCCGCGCTCCCTCGGGGCTGCCCGGCTCGTCCAGCAGGTCGTCGTCGGACTCCTGGCTGGTGGTCAGGCCCCGCTCCCGGATCTCCTGATAGAACCGGGGGTCTGGGGAGAGGGGGTGCATCACGCGGGGGACCGGGGGCTGGGAGCGGGCCTGGTCCCTCCAGAACCCACAGGCCGAGTCCCGAGGAGCCTCTAAGAACATCAGCGCCTGGAGCAGGCTCCCCTGGGCCGCTGGCGCTGTGGCTGCTCCGGGTGGGCAGGCAGGGTGGCGCCTGGTGCAGAATGTGGCACCTCCAGGCCACGGAGCTGACAAATCTGAGCACAGGCGGGTGGCAGCCTGCAGAGGCCTGGGGGGGCTGTCCCAGAGCCCCGAGACCAGGGCTGTGTCCTGCTCCCACACTGCAGGCCCCGGAACGGCCCGGTCCACTGCTCAGGGCACCACGCGCCCCACGCACCCCCTCCACGTCTCCCCTCCATGCCAGGGCCTGGGGCAGGAGCCGGGTCCTGATGCCTCCCTCGCCCCCTCCAGCCGGTGTACGCCCACAGAGGTCAGGGCTGGCAGGGAGGGCGGACCCATCCTGGCGGGGCCCGTGTCCTCAGAAGCCGACGCCTGGCATCCAGCCTGGCACCCAGGCCCAAGCCCTTCTGGCCTCACTGGCCCACCCCTCCTGCCCAGTGGGTGCTCCATCCTGGCTGGGCAGCACTTCCTCTCCCCTCCCCATGGGGCCCTGTTGGCACCCACCCCTCAGCAGGCTGATGACACTGCTCTGGGCCCCCCGAAGGTGCAGCTGCCGCCCATGCCCTCCGAGCCCCACCCCACAGGCTCCCCGTGCCCCGAGACGACCCCAACAGAGCCCAGCAGGCATGTCCTCCCCGTAGGGCCTTGGTCCCCCGTGTGGCTACCATGGGCCCCCGCACACACGAGGTGCTGGACAATTGTCGCCTGGGGTGATTCTGGGGCTCTATCTCCTGCCCCTGGGATGGTGCAGAAGGGAGTCCATGGGAAACTTCTAGGCCAGTGATGGCGAACCTATGACACGTGTGTCAGAGGTGACACGCGAACTCATTTTCTTGGTTGATTTTTCTTTGTTAAATGGCATTGAAATACATAAAATAAATATCAAAAATGTAAGTCTTTGTTTTACTATGGTTGCAAATATCAAAAAATTTCTCTATGTGACACGGCACCAGAGTTAAGTTAGGGTTTTTCAAAATGCTGACACGCCGAGCTCAAAAGGTTCGCCACCACTGTTCTAGGCCTTTTTAGACCCATCAGCGCTACATGGCCAGATGGCCACCAGGACCTCTGGTCCCGGAGGAATCCCTGCAGTGCGTGCTCTGTGCCACCACACCCAGCCCCCCTGCCCTTGCCCCTCCCCCAGCGAGACCAGTCTCATCTGGTCCGGCCCAGCCCACGGCCACCTCCCCAGGCCACACTCACCATCCTTGAAGGAGCCCTTGTGCACACGCTTCCGCCCCAGCGTCTTCTGTGCAAACGAGACACAGAAACACCAGTGGTCAGCAGGGGGGAGGGGCAGGTGTGGGCCTAGCGTGGCTCCTCCACCCCGGCTCAGGCCGCACGGCTCCATGCGCGACACCAGGCCCGGCAGGAGGGGGCTCTGCTGAGCACACAGAAGCCGCTCAGTAGATGCTGCTCCTGAGGGAGGCGGGCTGCCAAGAGGAGGCCAGGGCAGAGAGGTGCCTCCAGAGCAGTCAGGGCAGGTGACTGAAATCTGGGCAGATCCAGGAGGGCTGCCTGGAGGTGGAGGCAGGACTGAACTCGTTAAGAGGGGTGCTCAGGAAAGTGGGGTGTTCCCACTTGGGGAAGCCCGAGGTAGGACAGGTGTGGTTAGAAGGCCAAGAGGGACATTGGGGGGGAGTGGAGGATGCATGCAGGACCCCACGGAGGGGGTGGCCTGAGGCAGCAGGAAGAGGGTGAGCGTCCGGCCCCACGCCCTGGAGGCCCGGCAGCTGACGCAGGGCTGCGGGGGTGAGCAGGGACCACACCCTGGCCCACCAGCTGCTGCTCAGAGCCTGCCTTCTTGGCCGGATACACCACTGTCCCCCGACCTCACAGGTGCCGGTTCCAGGAGTGTGGGAGCTGGTTTCTCCTGACGAGTTGGGGCCTGAATCTCCCCGTGCTGGTCTGGAATGTGTGGCGCTGCCAGCTGCACCTGGCCCTGCTGCCCCCCCCCGCCCTGCGTCCCCCAGTGCCCTCACCCCTCCCACCTCCAGGTCTGGGCACAGGCTGCTGCCTCGGCCCCTCCTCCACCTGGCACCCGCCTTTTGTCCCTGCTTCTGCTCTAACCCTCTCCTTCTGAACCCCCAGGCTCTGTGCTCCCCAGTTCCCTGAGCATCCCCGCTGCCCGGGAGCTCCTGGGCCTGACCGCTGGGACCCCCTCGCACCCTGCCCAGAACCTGTGAACCAACAGAAGGAAGGAATGGGCCCCGCAGGCCTGGCCCTGACGGGGTGGATGCTGAGGCCCTGAGGCAGTCCTGGGGCCCCCTGTTCTCAGGGAGGCATGGCAGTGAGCAGCGTCCACCTTCCAGGCCTGGGGCATGACAGTGGGCAGCGTCCACCCCCCAGGCCTGGGGCATGGCAGTGGGCAGCGTCCACGCCCTTGGCCTGAGGCATGGCAGTGGGCAGCATCCACCCCCCGGCCGGGGCATCTTTAAACTCAGGACAGTGGCTATGGCCTCCTCGCCTGACCCACTGCACCCTGGGGGCCTGTCTTCCCACAGTCTGGGCAGGAGCCCTAAGCTGGGGAGGCCGTCGGATGGCAGCCATGGGCACCAAGGTCCCGGGTGAGGTGCCCGTCCTGCTGGCCCGGGGCCTGTCCCGTGCTCCCCGGAAGGCGGAGGCCACAGGGCTGCCGGGCAGGAAAGGGGGCTGCGTGTGCCGAGGGCATCAGTCTGCTCCTGAGCTGGAGGCAGCCAGAGCTGCCACGCCCCTCCCCGTCCTCGACAGGAGCCCCCGGGCACTGAGCCCTGGGCGGCGGCTGCAAAGCCATCCCTGAACCCTGACCTTGAGACCAACCAGCTCCCCTCGGGCTGGTCCAGCCCCAGACTGCCCCGCTGTGTGAGAGCGACTCACACTCTGGGATCCTGGGCAAAGCCTTGGACCTTCCTGAGCCTCAGCTGCCCCATCTGTGAAATGGGCAGTCAGCCAGCTTGCAGCCCGGCTGCGGTCTCAGGGAAGAACTGGCAGGAGCCTGCACGTGGCAGGTGCTCAGTGGCAGCTGGGACGGTGATGCCACGGCTGCCCCTGCCCCCTGCCCACGGGCTCCCGGGGCCCGAGGCACACCCCCCAGCCCCCCACCCCCCTCGTCCAGGCGCATGGGCCCCCACCTTATTTCTGGGCAAGGGCCGAGCAGGAGGCTGGGCGGACTCCTCGGCCAGGGCGTGGAGCTTGGGGCTGAGCTGGACGGGGGCCACCTCGCCGCCCAGGCCCTTCATGGCCGCGCGATAGGACTGGCTGCGCAGGTTCCGTGACAGCGCTCCCCCAGGGCCCATGTCCATGTCCATGTCGTCCAGGGAGAAGCTGGGGGCCGCGAGGAGCCGGGGCTCCCGCCGGGCGGCCTCCTTGCTGAGCACGGCCGCCCCGAAGCTCTGGTGGCGCGTGGGGGCCTTGGCCTTGCTGGACACGGCCAGGCTGCGGGGGATCAGCTGCGCCGTGCCCAGCTTGAGGGCCGCGGGGCTCTGCGTGCTCAGGATGACGGTGCGGGGCTCCCGGGGCTCCGGGGACGCGGGCGGCGGCTCCGGGGTGTCGGGCTGGAAGACGGCGTTGCTCCTGCCCTGCGGGGGGCTGCGGACCAGCGGGAGCCGGGGCTCGGGGTTCCCCTGGGCGTCCAGCCGCAGCTCCGAGTGGAAGCGGCCCTCCAGCAGCTGCTCCTCCAGGGCGCTGTCCGGGCGCCGCCGGGCCATGCCGGGCGGCCGTGGGGTCCTGCGGGGACAGGCACGGGCAGCTGGGGTGGGGCCGCGGGGCACGGACACAGCCCGGGGCCTGGCTGGGAGGGTCCCTACCCCTTGGCCCGCGGGACCCAGGCGGGAGCAGCCTGCAGCCCAGGCCGCCCTGTGAGGCCGCCCCGCGTCCTCTGCCGGGTCGTGCATGCTGAGGACAAACCCTGAGCTGGGGTGTCAGTGGGGGCGGCGGGCTCGTGGGCCCCAGGCCTGGGACGGGGTCTGCCACGCGGCCTGTCGGACCACCCCCAGC
The DNA here is from genome assembly GCA_036010255.1 of Myotis pilosus. NCBI lineage: Eukaryota > Metazoa > Chordata > Mammalia > Chiroptera > Vespertilionidae > Myotis > Myotis pilosus. Next base: position 78,329,263 of record JASKON010000010.1, read on the forward strand.
GGGCAGGTCCCAGCCCGAGCCCACCTCACGCCCGCTGCCCAGCGTGGGGGCTGCGACCTCCCGAAGTTCCCAGTTTGGCCCGGGACCCTCCGAGGGGGGCGGGCAGAGCGGCCACCGGGCTGGCCTAGCCCATAGCACAGCCCGCCGCAGTGTGGCATCCGGACCTGGTTCTCCGCTGCACACCCAGGAGGGGGCGGGCTGCCTCCGGCCACCCCCGCATTCTTGGGGACAGTCTGAGTCAGCCGGAAGAGGAAGGCGGCGGCCACCCGGGCCTCCCCCGTGCCCGCTGCGTGGGCACCTCCCGGGCTCCACCCCCGTGTTGACGTGGCTGCCTTTCCCCAGGCCTGGCTGAGAGCGGGGTTCAGACCTCCCTGTGAGCCTGCCCCCGAGCAAATGTGCCCCGAAAGGCGAGGCTTCTCATTCGAAGAGCAGGCAGCGTGACCGAGCCCCCGAGCGCCCACACAGCCCCTGTCCCGTCCCCCCTCCGCCCGTCGCCGGCCCAGGCCCGACTCCCCCGCCTCTGAGCCCGGCCAGACCCACGGCCTCTCCCAGCTGAGGGCAAAGTCTGCTCCGGGAAAGTGCCCGGATGGAACCAGTCGGCCGAGCCACTGCAGGGCGTGGCCTCGGTGCCCAGCCAGGCGGCCCCACCGCGGCCTGGGCGCCTCCAGGGGGACCGGGACCCGGTCGGTAGGAGCTCCAGCTGGGCCCCTCCCGGCTGCTCAGCTTGTCCCAGAGCCGCCCGGGCACAGGTTCCATTCAGTCAGCACCGAAAGGCGTGTCACCAGCCAGGCGTCCCTCTCCCGCCCTGTACCCCGCAGGCCGCCACTCTGGGCTTCTGTGTCCCCCCCTACCACGCCCCCCCATTTGCTAACGAAGGTGCAGCCGCCCGCAGCGATACCTGAGGGGCTTGTGCGCGGCTGAGTGGACGCGGGCCGGGCCTCCTCTCTGATGATCACCCCCTCTTGTCCAGCAGCCGCTCTCCCCCTTCCCCAGGCCGGCCAGGTCCCTGCCTGTGCGTCCCGATTGCAGCGGCCCCCGCAGCGGCCCCGTGTCCCCGGAGCCTGGCTGGTCTCCAGCCTCCCTCCTGTCTGGGCTGGCCCTGGCCGTCTGCATCCTCCTTCCCCTGCGACCCCCTGTCACCGTGCCCACTGTTCCCCCCATCTCCATGCCCGCTGTCCCCATCACCCTGCCCGCTGTCCCCCGTCACCGTGCCTGCTGTCCCCCCATCACCGTGCCTGCTGTCCCATCACCATGCCCGCTGTCCCATCACCATGCCCGCTGTCCCCCCATCTCTGTGCCCGCTGTCCCCCGTCACCGTGCCTGCTGTCCCCCGTCACCACGCCCGCTGTCCCCCGTCACCGTACCCGCTGTCCCCCGTCACCCTGCCCGCTGTCCCCCGTCACCGTGCCTGCTGTCCCCCCATCACCGTGCCTGCTGTCCCCCATCACCGTGCCTGCTGTCCCCCCATCACCATGCCCGCTGTCCCTCATCTCCGTGCCTGCTGTCCCCATCACCGTACCCGCTGTCCCCCGTCACCGTGCCTGCTGTCCCCCATCTCCGTGCCTGCTGTCCCCATCTCCGTGCCTGCTGTCCCCATCACCGTGCCCGCTGTCCCTGTCTAGGAGGCAGGCACTGTGCTGATGGGAGGCCCCTGTGCCCGGTGCGCGCACACAGGTGAGCCACACAGGTAGCACACGCTCCTGTGGGCAGGCTCTCTGACCTTCCCTGACCCTGAGGTGTCCCCACTTGGCAGCCTCTCCTGCAGTGGGACCTACAGACCATCCCCTTGTGTCCTCCCTGGTGCTGGCCTGGCCCGGCGTCCGGGAGCACTGACCCTTCAGCTGCCGTCGGGGCAGCTGCTACTGAGACCACTGGGCCCCCAGGTGGGTCTGCTCCCGGGAGGCAGCCGGGAGCTCGGCAGTGAGACCTGAGCCAGGGGCAGTGAGGCTATGCTGCTCCCCTGCGAGGGCATGGGCCCGTCGGAGGTAGCACAGCCTCCTGGGCAGGTCTCCACCGTCAAGCTGTGCCCAAACCGACGGTGAACCGGCTCCCCGGGCACTGGCTGTGTCCGGTGCTCTCCCCGGGAGGCTGTGCTGAGAGCCCCCACTGCGGGCGCCTGGCTTCAAGATGCAGGGACCCCCGAGCGGTGGCGGAGGCTCAGGGCCATCTGTGCCCCGTGTGTGTGACTTCCTGTTCGCTTCTGCTTAGGGCAGACTGGAGGCTGCAGAGGGTCTCCAATGGCTGAGCCCCGGAGCCCACGCCACTCCACGCCCCCTCACCATCCTGCCCTGCCCCCCAGCACACACGGGGGAGGGGAAGGGCACTCGAGCTCCGCCAGGCCTAGGCTGCCCAGCCCCTCTGGCTCCCTGGACAGATGGGCCCCCGGGACCCCAGCAGGCCCAGTCCCCCCGCCCCAGAGGCGCACTCCTCCTGGCTGGGCCCGAGGCTGTGGCCTCACTGCTCCCGCAGCCACCAGCACCCACGTCTCACCGCAGTTGGGACCTGCGACCGTGGATGCGGACACCGTGTGGCCTCCATCCTGGGGACGCCGTCCCCTCTGCCCGCTCCCCAGGTCCTGGTGCGGCTCGGCCTCTTGGGCACCGGCGGCGGACGCAGGTCTGGCTCGGACAGGCTCAGCCACAATGACGGCCTTGTGCTCGGTAACCCTGCCCGGCCAGCGGGAGACGGGGAGACGGGATCCGGGCCCAGACTCCGGCTTCGTAAACCCAACGCTCGCGGCCGACAGTCCCATGTGCGCGGGGCCCCGGGGCCACAGCCAGCGCCCAGCTCCTGGCCTCACGGAGAGGGGCCGGGAGGCTGCTGAGGGGCCTACAGCGCACAGGACGCCCCACGCAGGGTGATTTGGAACCAATGTCCTCAGCGCTGAGGGGGACATGGAGCGAAGCCGACTGGGAGTCACCCTCATGGAGGGGGCAGGGGAGGGCCACTGGCCACACCCAGCCCGGGACACAGCCTCCGGCCGCCTCCTTCCCGCCACACCTGCAGGACCAGCCACTGTCACTGACCAACCATTGTCTGCACCGCGGCGCCCACCCCCTGCCCACCGGTCCCTGCCCACCGGTCCCTGCCCACCCCCTGCCCACCGGTCCCTGCCCACCCCCTGCCCACCGGTCCCTGCCCACCGGTCCCTGCCCACCCCCTGCCCACCGGTCCCTGCCCACCGGTCCCTGCCCCTGGCTCCCGCCCTGGGCTCGGCCTGTACACACCGTGTCTCCCCAAAGGGGCCCGGGCAGGAAACCAGAGCCCGGACCCAGTGGGAGCGGGACAGGTGATGGGGGGCGTTCCTCCAAACACCTTCTCCCGCTCTCCCCCGTGTCCTCGGCCCCTCCCTTTCCGGAAGGTGGGCCTGGCCCCACTCGGATGGGCGACGGGACCAGGCGCAGAGGGAACATGGCTGGTGGGGGCCAGGCCGCCGGGCGGCAGAGCCGGCGTGGAGCAGCCCCATCCTGACGCCCTGACCCACATGGCTGCCCGGCGGGCACGGGGTTCTCACTGGGAGTGAGGGTGCCTTTAGAGGCCGGCCCGAGCACGCAGCAGCCACGGCCGAGACGACGTGTGGAAACAGAAAGTTCTGGGACCCAGACGCTGGGTGAGCAGCTGAGCCCGTCAGTCCCACAATGGACTGCTGTCCTGAGGGCAGCGACCGTGGGACCCACCCCGCAGGCTGCCACCTCCGCGCCTCAGTGTCCTCGTGGGGTCAGAGATGACCCACAGGAACCAGGGCGCTGGGGTGGGGGGCTCACTTTGGTCCCCTCGACTTAAGGCCTTACCCCTTCCAGAAAGCCCCTGAAACCCCCACTTCCCCCCCTCCCTCCACCCGGACGCGGGGCGGCCCTTTGCCCCGGCCCCTGCCCTGGGCAGTGCCCACAGGGCTCTCATCTCAGGGCCGCGGGCATCGGAGGGCAGCGAGCGAACCACAGCTGAGCCAGTGCCTCTAGGCGGTCGCACCTGCAGCTCCTGGAGACCGAGGCCCGGGGCTCTGAACCCGGCCCCACTGAGCACCAGGCCGCAGGGAGCCAGGTCCCCGGTGTGCCAGGCCTCCAGCCAGACCGCAGGGGCCTGGGAGGCGCCCCTGCCGGGTGGGCTCAAGCTGTTCGCCCCAGACGGACGCAGGGGAAAGGTCGGCCCTGCCAGGCTCCACCTGCCACTCACTCAGCCCCCACCCCCCACGCCAGGTGCTGGGTGAGGGCACAACAATCTCAGAGACCCCCAGACCCAGACAGGCGGCAGAAGCTGCCCCCACCCCCTCCTACCTCAGCGGCAGGTTAGGACCCCTCCCCGCGCGGGACCAGCCCCCCAGCACCCAGGTGTGGGGGGGTCATTCGTGGGGCTGCCACCTCCTGGGCCCAAGCGGGTTTGGGCACCAGATTCCTGAGAGGGTCCTCCAGTCCCTCCTCCGTTCAAAGGCCCTGGGGCTCCTCCCGAAAACCGTCCCGTCTGCGCTGAGGTCTGGGGCTCCGCCGCAGGAGAGAGGGCTCCCCACCTGGGCCAGGCGGTCCCCCAGGCGCTCAGCGGGGCTCGGGGTGCACCGCTCGCCCCACCTTCTCCTGCAGCCGGTCCGAGGCACCACGGAGGGAGGGAGGGGGCAGAGTTGCCAGGACCCGGACGGCGCTTGCTGGGGGGCGTGGGGGGGAAGCGAAAGGGGCGAACGGCGCCCCAGAGTGACTGCCTCCCCCAGGCTTCCTCCCCCTCCCCCACTTCGCTCACCTGTCCCCCAGGCTCACTGTCCCCCCACTTCGCTCACCTGCGCCGCGGGGCGGAGGGCAAAGCGACCGGCGCGGGCGGCGTCGGTGGGGCCGGTGCAGCTGCAGGCTCCGCGCCCCGCGCTCTCCCGGCCGCCGGCCCGCCCCGTCCCGCCCCGTCCCGCCCTCCCACTTCCTGTGCGGCCGCGGCGGGGGCGGGGGCGGGGGCGGGGGCGGGGGCGGGGGCGGGGGCGGGGGCGGGGGCGGGGGCAGGGGCGGGGGCAGGGGCAGGGGCAGGGGCTGGGGCGGGGGCGGGGGCTGGGGCAGGGGCAGGGCAGGGGCGGGGGCGGGGCGGGGCGCGGGCGGGGGCAGGGGCGGGGGCAGGGGCGGGGCGGGGGCAGGGGCGCGGGCGGGGGCGGGGCGGGGCGGGGGCGGGGCGGGGGCGGCGGGTGGGCGCGGGCGGCCGGTCCCGCGGCTCCGCAGCCCGAAGCCCCGCGGGGAGGGGCGCGCACACCTGGCCGCCGCCGGCGCCCCCGCCCCTACCTGGCGCCGCGCTCACGTGACCGGCGGCCTCCGGTTAGGGCGCCTCCCGAGCTGGGGCCGGAGTCCGCCGGGCGCCACCGGAGGCCCGCGCCCCGCCCGCCCGCGATCGCCTGCCCGGAGGCGGGCTCCTCGCTGCCACCCAACAGCCCCCCCCAGGCCCGGCTCCCGGCTCCCTCCTCCCTCCTCCCCCCTCCGGACGCCCCAGAAGACACCAGCCCCCGAGAATCTGACCTTGGCTGGACCCCACGCGGCGGAAAGGGCCCGCCTGCGGGATTCCTTGAAGAGGGCGGTGCGCCGGCAGAGCCCCGCGCCTGGGGCTGTGGTCTGGGTGCCCGCACCCCCGTTTACACCCAATATCCGAGGCCTGGACTCCAAGCCCCGCCTCTCCGGGACTTGTCCAGGGGGTGCCCGACACCCAGCACGGGGGGTTCAAGCAAAGGGACGAAGTGGCCACACTGGGTGGAGAGAACCCGCTGGCAGGGCGGAGTGGCCGACCCGCCCAGCCCGCACCCTGCCGCTGCCTGAGCCTCCGAGTCAGATGATGATCGCTGTGTCCCCATCTTGAGTCACATGGGGTTCAGGTTGTTCATCATCTCAGCATGTTCCTCCAAGTCACCTCACAGTGTGCCAAAGTCCCCCTCAAAGCGCGGGCCTCAGAACAGAGCCCAGCACCACCCAGGACAAGAGGAGGGGGAGCACTCACCTCCTTCCTTTTGGATGCTATACCTCTGTTAATACAGCCTCCTCCTGCGGCAGCTCTTACATGTGTCCATCTCACAGCACAGAGCCCAGGGCCCTGTATACAGCTGGTGCTCAGCAAGGGCCTGGTGACTCACCGGCGTGACCTGAGATCCTGGGACTGAGCCCCACGGGTGCTGGGTGCTCCAGCCCCCCCACCCCCCCACTTCCGACCTGTCTCCAGGTCCCCTGCCCAGGAAAGGCCCATGTGATCCCATGTGAATCCCACACAGGCTGTGCCATGGGGTGCGCTTGCAGATGACCAGCCCTGTGCAGAGCCCAAGCCTGTGCGGTGGGCAGGGCGCAGGCCATGCCAGTCCACAGGGGAGTCTCGCTGGGGGTGCAGGCCCACCCTCTCCCAGCGCCTGCCTCCCCAGGGGCAGCCTCCAGAGCTTGCTGCTCTGTGCCCGCAAGGGGCTGGCAAAGGCTCACAGGCTGGCTTTCTTGGGAGTCGTGGTTTGAAGGGCAGCCCTGCCTGGCACTCCTGTGGCCTGGCCCATCCCTGCTCCCTTCCGAGCCCCCAGCGTCTGCAGAACAGGCTGGCCGGCCTCGGGGAGGCCCTCATGTGCCCTCGGTGCCACCTGTGTGTGTCTGTGGGCGTGAGGCTGAGGGCTGACACCTGTGGGCGGGGCCTGGGTCCCGCTGCCAGCTCCCGGGAAAAGCGGGTGGCTGCTGCCCTCCAGAGGCCATTGTGGGTACTGCACCCACCAGGCCTTCTGTGGGGAAACTGAGGCCCTGTAAGTTCCCAACGCCCACCCAGTATCTGCCCGGAAAGCCCTCTTTCGGAACCTGGCTTGCCCACGGCAGGGTGAGCCCCCACCCCGCCCCTTCCTTCCCGGGCACCCAGCATCCGTGTGGGCCCCTCCAGCATCAGAGTCGTCTCTGCCACCCGCCTGGAGGCTTGGGGGCCATCCCCCCGTCCCCGGACCCAGGTGGCTCGGGGTGTGGCTGGGACAGGGGACGCGGAGCAGTAGCTCCGTCTCTGGGCCTCTGTTGCCTCTGCAGCAGGCGGGGGTTGATGATGACACACGGGGGCGCCCAGAGGCAGGCGGGGGAAATGGGTCAGGAGTCACAGTGGCCGGCAGGGAAGAGGGAGCCCGCCTGGCCGCCTGGCCTCTCCCGCCTGCCCGCCAGCAGGGCGGGTCCTGGATCTCCGCGGCCCTGGGCCCAGGACACGCAGGGCCGGGCCCCACTGAGCGGCCGCGAGGAGGCCCGAGGCCCAGCGACGGCTTCGCCGTGCAGTTGGCTGGAATCGTGTCACCAGCCGGGCGGGTTTTCCAGCCCCGAGACCTGAAAGGTGAGAGTGGCTGGTGCGCCCCCCTCCCCCGCCCCCCGACAGCTGGGAGGGGACACCGCTGACCCGCCCCTGGCTCCTGGGGCTGCACACGATGCTCACCTTTGTAAGGTGAGAGGTGGCTCAGCCTCGCCTGGCCTGCCGGACACGGGCTAAATGAGGGGCCTTCCCCCGAGGGTCCCGGCGGGGAGAGGGTGCGGAACCCCAACCCCACGCTCCCGGGACTTCATCCACAGGCGTCTCTTTCCTGTGCTCGAGAGTGTCCGTGCACCCGGGGTTCTCGTTTCCAGTCTCAAACGTTTGCTCAGCCGCTGGGGCCGCGGCCCAGAGAGGTGAGGCTGCGAGGCAGCAGCCCCAGGAGACCTTGGCCTGCCCGTCCCAGGGGCCCAGGTGCCCAGGTGCCCAGGGCTGAGGACATGAGGCTGCCCGGGGGCTGTCTCCCCTGCCAAGGCGGGGTGAGCCGTGCCCACTGCCCTCCCTCCCCGGGGCCACAGGGAGCGTGCAGGGCGGAGGGCAGGGGCACACAGCCCTCTTCTCTGGCCCGGCCCTGGCCTGACCTTCCCTCACTGCAGGGTCCCACGGTGCCCGGCCCAGCCTGCGGGCGGCTGGAAAAGGTCTTGTTGACCTCAGATGGCGTGGCTGCTGTGAATGGGCTGAGGACAGAGGTGCCTCTGTGCTGGGTGGGTGGGGCCCAGGCCGGGTGGGGTCTGCAGATGCCCACAGGCTGGGGGTGGGGGCTGCTGCCTCTCTGGCCACCGGGGTGGCCTTGCTAAGCAGGAGGCCCAGCCAGGAGCACCGGGTCACTGCTGCACCCAAACAGCAAACACGCGTCATGCCTCCTGCGGACCTACTGTGTGCCTGGCCCTTAGGCCTGCTATGGGATTCTTACAGAAATTCCCTACGTGCCACCGTCCTTCTCAGCCGACGGGTGCAGTATTTGCCCCTGGTCACCCGGTGAGGGGCCCTCTGGGATGAGAACTGAGGCCTGTCTGGCTGTGAAGCCCAGGTCTGACGTGGTAATTAGGGACGATTTCAGGTTTCCAAAGACGTAAGAAAATAAACTAGGTGCACGTATCTGCTTCCAACGGACACTTTAACCCGTGGCAGACACGTTGGCCCTGAAGAAGCAGCTCCCACCATAACCGACTGGAACTCAGAACAGACACAAGAGGAAACGCCTGGCAGGTGTGGCTCATGGGTGGGCACTGCCCCGCCGGTCCATTCTCCGTCGGGCACATGCCGGTGGCAGACTCCACCCCCAGTAGGGGGCATGCAGGCAGCAGCCTATCGATAGATCGTTGTTTCGCTCTCACATTAATGTTTCTCTCTCTCTCTCTCTCTCTCTCTCTCTCTCTCTCTCCCTTCTTCTCGCTCTAGAATCAACGAGAACATGTCCTCAGGTGAGGACTGAAAAAACAATCCGTTCCTGTGAAAAATACCTTCAGAAAAGCAAGTGAAACCCAGACATTTTAAGACAAAATGTGTTTGTAAGCCCCCCACTGGGTGGAAGGGGGTCACCCCAAGGCCTGGGGCGAGGCAGGGCTGGGAGCCCAGAGCTGGCCTCCCGCTGAGCCACAGCCCCTCTGCTCTTGCCACCCCGTGTGGGCCTGTGTCCCCGCTCGCTGCGTTGTAGGGCTGGCTGCTGCTCCCTGCAGGTCTGGGTGCCTCCTGGTGGCCGGGCCACACGCTGGGCCCCAGGGTAGAAGGGCCTCAGGCGGTGCCATCCTTCTCCGCCCGGGAACTCCAGGGGCGGGCTCCGCTGCCCCCTCCTGGCGGGGGAGGGGTGTGCAGGAGATGCGCGGCTCAGAGCACCCAGCACTGCCCTTCCCAGGGTTGACCTCCTGGCTCCTGGCTGGTGGCCACCTGGAGCCCAGACCCCCACCCCCCACCTTGAGCAAACGCAGCTGCTGGACACCTCTCTGTGGTCCCTCTGTCCCCATGCAAGCCCCCTCCCCTCCCCTCCCAGAATAGGGCCCTTTCACCCCGGATGAGGACACAGCTCAATTTTTGGAAAACTTTTGCTCCCATGAGAAATAAAACTCATGAATCTCAAAATAGCGTCGCTGCAAACAGCCAGAAGGCCCCGCCGGCCCCGCGCGATCTGAAGGGCGATTCTTTCCCCAGAAAACAGATCCCTCGCTGACACGGTTTCTCCGGTCGGTTCTCTCCGTCGCCTAAATGCAGCCTTTTCCCCGCGGCCCCCATGCGAGGAGCAGGCTCAGGAGACAAAAGCCGCCTGTCAGCAATATTCCGTCTGTTCTCGCTCCCGGCGGCGACAATGCGGCCATTGTCAGAGCGCCTCCTGCTCCCGGATGGTCCTGTCCTCCGGCTGATGAGGAGGGAGCGTGCCAGGCCCCCAAAGATGGGGGGTCTTCGCTGGAGGGAGCCCCGTGCCCAGGCCCAGGGCCCCGATGGGCGTGGGGGGACCCCGGGCCATTAGCAGGTTTTGTGTCACATCACTTGTCCTCTGAGAGCGGAAATGTGTTTCCCAGAGAGAAGCAGGCGCCTGGGTGAACCGGTCAGAGCGCCCGGCCTCCTGGCAGCCCCGCGTCGGCCCAGGGCCTCCCCAGCGCTTGTCGGCGATGGCGACGGCGGGAGAAGTGACCTGAAGTGGCCAGAGGCTCCCCAAGCCGCGCTGCGCGCCCAGGGGTGGGCCCAGGGCTCTTGTTCCAAGATCCGCTGCTGTTTCTTGCCTTTGGCGGCTCCTGGGAGCTGCTATTTGGGGACCCCAGGCCTCACCGCCAGAGCATGTTCAGGCCCATTGGGAGGCACTGGAGCTCCCAGAATCCATCTTGATCCATCCATCCGTCTGTCCGTCCATCCATCCACCTCATCCACCCAACCATCCATCCACCCATCCATTTATCCATCCACCCATCCACCCATCCATCCATCCACCCATCCACCCATTCATTTATCCATCCACCCATACACCCATCCATCCACCCATCCATTTATCCATCCACCCATCCATTTATCCATCCACCCATCCACCCATCCATCCATCCACCCATCCACCCATCCATTTATCCATCCACCCATCCACCCATCCATTTATCCATCCACCCCCTCATTTCTCCATTCACCCATCCACTCATCCATCCATCCATCCATCCATCCATCCATCCATCCATCCATCCATCCAATTACTCACTCATTCACTTATTCATTCACTCTCTCATTCCCTCATCCTTCCATTCACTCACCCTTTCATTCACTCATCCATCCATCCATCCACCCATCCATTTGTCCATCCACCCATCCACCCATCCATTCATCCATCCATCCATCCATCCATCCATCCATCCATCCATCCAATTACTCATTCACTTATTCATTCACTCTCTCATTCCCTCATCCTTCCATTCATTCACCTTTTCATCCATCCATCCATCCATCCATCCATCCATCCATCCATCGTGCAACCCACCCTCCACTCAGAGGGTGTCCCTGCCAGGCTCCGGGGAAGGAGATCGCTATCAGGACCCTCACCTGGGTAGCCCGGTCCACTGTGGGGAACGGTTCTTGACTCGGAGGACAGAGGTCCTGGGCCCCGCGTGTCCTGGGCCCGCGATGGCGGCCAGCCGGGAGAAGGGGTTCGCCGCCTGGTTCCTCCCGTGGATGCGGGGCCCTGTCTCCCTCCCACTTTATGAGGAAAACAGAAAAGACGAGGGTCCTCCAGCCTTCACGGCAGCGAGCTGCTCCCACGTGTGGAGAGCTGCCCTTTGCACACCTGGGAGGGAGGCCACAGGCCAGCCTGTCTGGGGTTGGGGTGGGGTGGGGAGGGCAGTAGGAGGGCGGGGAATAGGGGGGAGGGGGCTGCTTTGTCAGACAGATGCTCGGTGTGGGAAGCGCCTCCCCTCCAGGTGTGTCCCCTCCAGGTGTGTCCCCTCCAGGTGTGTCCCCTCCAGGTGTGTCTCCCCCCAGGCATATCCCCTCTAGGCATATCCTCTCCAGGTGTGTCCCCTCCAGGTGTGTCATGCCCCTGCCCCTGCCCCATGTTTGAGGAGCCATCCCTGGGTCCTGATCCATCATTTGTCTTTGGAGGTTTAACCATTGGTCAGAGCAGAGTCAGGTGGAGGCCCGGTTCCCTGAGGCAGGTGGGCCTCGGAGAGAAATGCCTGGTGTCGGGAGAAGGGGCGTCCGGGGAGGCTGGCCTGCTCCCCAGCAGCCTGTCCCCCTGTCCCCTGTCCCCTGTCTGCCGCCTGTGGGGCGGGCTCGAGCCTGGGTGGGGACGTACACCCTGAGGCAGGGGCCGGTTCAGGACGAGGCTTTGGGGTGGGCTCCTCCCCGCTTCCAGGAGGAGACACGGTGTCTCCAAGAGGGAGGCCACCGCACCTGGAGGCTATGCTGCCTGGACGGCCCATCGGGAGACAGACAGCCCTGGAGGCGCTTCGCCAGGAGGCTCCCGCTGTCGCCCAGGCTCTCAGGGTCCTGCTCTCCCACCTGGTGGGCGCTGGGAGGACGGCTTCGCTGCCCCGGAGCCCGTGCCGGGAACCCCCCGGTGAAGGCGAGAAAACCTCGGCACTGCCGCCCCTGCTCGCCCTCAGTGACGCTCTGGGCACGAGGTTAGAAAAGCACACAGATTTATTGCATATCAATCTCAGTATAAATTCATTGTAGCATCGGAAAGATTACATTTGGTATACAGTCCTATTCTACAGCAGTAGCCTCGCATCGGCCACGGCGTCCCGGAAGGGCCGTCTCTAACAGGTATGTCCGTCTTTGTCACCAGCTTCGCCCTCGGAGAACCCCCAAGCTCGGCCGCGGTTTCCTGGGCTCCGCATCCCGCGTCCTCCGCCTGTGAGGTCCGCACTCGCTCGGAGCCGCCTGGCGCGGGCGGCTCGGGCGTCTTCAGTAAGTGCATCTACGGAACTTTCCTTCCCAGGGACACGTCACAACCAGACACGACAATGACCGCTACACACCAGCCATGCACATGTCACTGGCAACAGAAGCAATTTACAATCTCGGACGGGGACGCACCAGCCTCCTGCTTCAGGGTGGTTTTTCGAACGTGATATGAGAACCAGACATTTACATTTCTTGTTCACACTGTACAGCCTGGAAGCAAAGCAAACGGAACAGAAACGCGGCCGAATCGGAAAGGCAGCGACGGGACGGACGCCGCGGAGGCCGGGTCAGCTCCCCGCCTCGACGGGACAGCGGGGACGCGGCCCCATCAGGGTCGCTTTGTTCACGAGCAAATTGCACATCTGGAGACTCTAGCTGCCTTTTCCTTCTTTTCTTTCTTTATTTTCCCAGAAGTGGTGCTGGGTCAGCGACAGAGAGGACACAACGGCTGGAACGGAGGGCGGGAGGAGGCGCCGTCACAGCGTCGCTCGCTGCTGCGGACACAGCGCTATGGCTTTAGGCCCGCTGAGCTCCCCGGCCCCCGCCGGCGTCCCCGGGCGGCAGTGCAGGGGTGCACCCTGCGGGCGGCGCTGTCCCTCCCCTCCCTCGGGACAGCCTAGTGAGTAGCTCAGTAGATTTCAGACACTTGGGCGGGGGGGGGGGGGGCAGGCGGAGGGGGGACGGGGACAGGGCCCAGGGGCAGGGCACCACAATCCAGTGCTTTGAGGCCAACACACGGGACACGTACCCGGGCAAGTGCTTTGCGAACGCTCACCGAGGAAGCAGCGAGACGGAGGAGGCCGAGGGCCGCGGGTCCACGAGGGAAGCAGCTGAGGCTGGACGGAGCGGCCGGCCCTGGGCACACGCATGGCCCGGCTCTGCGGCCCCGGGGCTGGCGGGCCCTCAGGTCTGCACGACAGGCTGTGCCTTGGCCACGTGCAGGGAGGCCGCGTGGCGGGGCGTGGGGGGGGGTGGGTCCCAGGCTCACCCTGTGACAGACCCACACTCCGGGTGCCCGGGGGCCGGGCTGGGGGACGCGAGGGACGGGCGAGGAGGCCCCCGCTTCTGAACTTCCACTTCGGGGGTGAGAGTTACCGCCCACAGGAGGAAGCAGCGGAGGCTGGACGGAGGGTCTCAGGACTGTCTGACCCCCGGGCTCCCTGGGCCCCAGGGCTCTGGGCACAGATGGCGCCAGCGGAGCACAGGGACCGAGTGCTCTCTGTTGGGTCCAAAGATGGACTCCCCGAACTGCCAGTGCTCGGGCCGAGGGGCTGACTGGTTGGGACCAGCTGGCCTCGCGCTGATCGCGGTCAGGGTCACAGGAACACAGGCCTGAACATGTGCCAGTGGCGGGGGCTCTGAGGGGCGGCTCTGGGGGGGGGGGGCGGTTACAACACTGAGGAGGGTCGGCCGGAAGTAACAGAACATGACAGTCTACAGAGGCAGGTGGACAGCAGGGGTGGCCCTTGTGGTGGACAGCAGGGGTGACCCTCGGGGTGGACAGCAGGGGTGGCCCTTGTGGTGGACAGCAGGGGTGGCCCTTGGGGTGGACACCAGGGGTGACCCTCGGGGTGGACAGCAGGGGTGGCCCTCGGGGTGGACAGCAGGGGTGGCCCTTGGGGTGGACAGTAGGGGTGACCATCGGGGTGGACAGCAGGGGTGGCCCTCGGGGTGGACAGTGGCGCCGTGACGGTTGGGGACACCACTCAGGTGTCCGCCCGTCCAAACCGCCTCTTCCACAGTCACCACGCAAAGTAGGCACACGCCGCCTTCTCCGGCAGGAAGCATATAATTGGGGTACAGACACGGGTGTTTCTGAGGGGACTTCTCATGGGGACCCCATCCAGGTGAGGGCTGGTGGCAATTCCGAGCCGCACAGGGAAGCCCTGGCTGAGGGGAGGCGCTGGGCCGGGCCGGTGGGAGGTGGGAGTGGTTGTGTTTGCGAATCCTTGTGCCAGGCCCGGGCACATGCCAGGGCAGCGCTCGGTCTTGCTGCCTCGCGAGGCTTGAGAAGGGGGACCCTTTCCCAGGGACCCGCGGGCTGGGGGCATCTCAGGGGTCTCCCCACCAGGGTCTTGGGGGCGAAACCGGGCCCCCGACACCCACATGGATGACTCTCCGGCCGGGGCCGCTGTGGCGGGTGTGTGGGCATTGGCCTGCACGCTTCCGCCACCCGGGCCAGCGGAGGACATGGCACCGTGCGACGTGCGTCACCCTCACTGCACGCCCGCGTTTCTCAGGGCGACTCGGCGACTTCTCTCTCTCGTGTTGGGACGCTATTACTCTTTTTTCTGCCAAACGTTAAAGAAATAAATAGAACACTTGTCTTAAATGCAAACGCAACTCAAATTTAACAAAAACACATGATTGTCTGGACAGGGACAGCCGCGCGGGGGGGATTCGCGGGGACGCGGGTCTCGGGGCGTGGAGGCCGCCCACGCCCTGGCTCTCAGTCACACAACACACAACCTATTACACGGTTTGGTCCTTCACTGGGTACTTATATTAACATTATTTCTCCACAATAAGAATGTCTAATGCCAAAAAAATACTGTTAAGGAAGAAATAAAATAAGAAAAGAAACAAATTAGAAAAAAATTACAAGTTATATACAGATTAAGGTCAATTCCATCAGGGAAGAAAATTATTATTTGAACTTGGCCCCTATGGGAATAATTTAAAGCCCATGAGTGGGAAGGAGACTGGTCCCCGGGAGGGAGGCGCGGCCCCGGCGGGCTGGGCTGTCTCTGCTGCAGGCCCAGGTCCTGGCTGGACGTCCTCGGTTCTGGAGCTGGTCCCGCCTGCCAGGACCCGCACGGAGAGCGGTGCGGCAGCGAATCCTGAATCTGCGCTCTCAGAAGCACGCGGGGCGGCCTGGTGGCCGGCGCAGGGGAGTGGGCATGTCCCCCATGGCGGCCAGGGGCGCCCCCGCCTTCTGCCCGCGCCCGTCTGACGGGGCGGGGGAGGTGGCCAGCAGGCCTGCCTTCTGAAGAGCAGCGGTGGGGTGGCCGAGGACAGACCGGGAGGAACGCAAGCTGCCCGGCCCACCTCTCCGACCTTCCCACATAATTGGGGGTTTGGGGAGGAGCTGCCTGCGGGCCACGGGCACGGATCATATGTCACACAATGACAGGCACATGTCCCGGTCCCAGCCTTGGGTGGCCTGGGACACGTCTCAGAATCCTTGGTGCAGTCTGAACTGGCTCACAGGCGTGGCCTGGTGCCCGGCCCGCCCGCCGCCACCAAACTACGTTGGCTTTACAAAGAGGGTCGAGGACAGAGAGCTTCCCCGTCGCTACAGTACAGGCCGCGCGCAGCCGGAGCGGGCGGGCGGGCGTGGCTTTGCCGATAAGCTCAGGTTCCCAAGCGATGCAAAATTACTTTACAAAACAATTTGCAAGTCCTTTTTCAATTTCTTTTTAAAAAATACTGTCTATTATTAAAACCGCATGCTTAAATAGACTCTGTCGTCAATAAGGTTACCAAAAGGGCTGTTCTCGTCATTTTCACTATAAAAATCGTGTGGGCCTCCCCTCCGCCAGCCACACCGGGTCTGCCCTCTCCTTCCGGCCCCAAGCGGCCTCGGCTTCAGTGCGGGAGGAAGTGCCGCCGGTGCCCGCCGGGCTGTGCCGCCAGGCCGCTCCGTGCACTGCGCCCACGGCCGTGCGCCGGGCTGTCCTGATGGTGCCCTCGAGACCGGTTCTCAGAGACGTGGGCCCGACGACCTCAGGGACTTCGGCTTCTGGGTTTCCATTGGGAAAGGCGAGTGAGACCAGGGGCAGACACCGAGGAGCCGTCGGAGGCAGGGGCGAGGGTCTCCCTGGCCGCGGGCCGCGCCGGCTCCTGAGGCCTCGCTGGGATTTCTGTCGCGTTGCGGGGCCCGAGGTCACCTCGCGAGCCCCAGCCCCCCGGGCCGGTCAGAGGTGGTTGATGGGGTTAAAGGCTCCAGCCTCGGGCGTGGGTCCCGTGATGCTCAGCCATGCATCCAGGGGGCTCTGGGCGGAGGCGCGGAGAGGAGGGTCCTCGGAGACGGACAGCATCATTGCGTACGCCTGGCGGGGGAGGACACGCGACACAGGCGGCAGGTGAGCCTTGGGACCCGGCCGGCTCGGTCCTCGCCCCCTCCCGCCTCCCACAGCCTTGGCCCACTCAGACCCACACGGGAGGAGAGAGGGCCGGTGCCAGGGCCCGGCCCATGGAGGCCAGATTCCCCCAGCCAGGCCTGGATGAGGGAGACGGGAGGCCGCAGAGGAGAGCTCGGACGCCATGGCCCCGGCAGAGGGGTCCCTTGGCCTCCTGGGGTGTTCCCCCTGCAGTCACCTCCTCCACCCCTTTTCTCCGCCTGGTGACCTGCAAACCCGTGGGCAAGCGGGCACTGTGGGGACCCTGGAGGTGCCGGTGGTCATCGCTAAGACCCCGTCCGCAGTCAGGCCCTGCCCAGGGGACGCCCGTGGGGACAGGCGGTGCATGAGGACATGAGCGTGCTCAGTCCCAGGGCACCTTCTGCCGTGAGCCACGGGGTGCGAGGTGACAGCACCGCAGGGCGGGCTGGTGGGGAGTCAACACTGGACAGAATTAGTAAAAAGACACAGACAGACACACAGACGGTTTGCTGAGACTTGGGAGCTGCAGAGCTGACTGAGACCCTGTGGACTCAGGCGGGAGGCGGGTTCTGCGGCTGCTACACTCAGGAACAAGCCCCTGGCCAAGCCTGCGTCCTCCCTGACCCCGTCAGGGCTCCAGCGCGGACCTGTGCCCCCGCAGGCAGCTGGCTACGAGGGAACCTGGCTCTGTCACCCTGGCAGGTCACAGAGGGCAGGAGGCAGGGCAGCCTCACCTGGGAACCTGCTTTCGGTACTGCCTTCTGGGGGTGAGAGGACAGTGAGTGACCTCCATGTCACTGAGTGACCTGTCCAGGTCCTTCTGCTCTCAACCCTCCCTCCCCGCTGCTGCTGCAGGGACGTGCCAGTCGCTGGGGCGTCTCTTTAGCCAATGCCATGGGCACGGGCGGGCCAGGGGGTTCTGGGCCCCCAGGAAGGCCCAGGGTGGCCATGAGAGAGGTAAGGCCGGCCCTGCCTCGCCTGGGGAGGTGGGAGGGCTCTGCGGGTACCTACCTGGTTCTTAGCCTGCCTGTACAGGGTCTGTTTTAAAGCCTCAGAGTCTAGGGTGGAATTAAGCACATCTTTAACTTCAAACGCTTCCTCGGCTGCTCTGCGCAGGTCCAGCCCCTTCCCAAAAGTCGGCATCGGCTCCAAAGCTAAGAGACCGCCCGCCGGCGGCTCAGCGCACCTGCACCAACCGGAGAGGCCTGTGAGCCGCGGCCTCGGCCCTGACGCCGCATGCACGCGACGGACACGTGACGCCACGGGTCTCCAGGAGCCACATGCACAAGACAGACACACAGACACACGGACACCAGGACGGAAGCCACACGGACGCAGGAAAGCACGGACAGAGGACCACAGAGCGGGTAAGTACACGCACACGTGTTGCAAGTAGCAGGCGGGGCATCCAGGCTTCCAGGGACAAGGACAGAGGGGAGGCCTTGGTTCCCAAGAGTCTGGGCTGCTGGGGGGCTCAGGACCCCAGTCCCAGGACCCAGGGCAGGTGTGGCTATCTGTGGAGCGACTCTTCAGCTCTCAGGGGCTCCTGGAAGCTGGCACTGCCCATTGCCAGGGGCGTGGCCAGCACTCGGGATGCAGGGGAAGGGGGTCTGGTTGGCACAACTTCCAAAACTACAGGGTTCAGTCTCGGCACCACAGCGCCCGCGGGACGCTGGACGGCACCCCCAGGCGACAGATACCATGTGGCTCTGCGGCTGGACCAGCTCACTCCGTGCCTTCCCCTCCACTCTGCTTCCAGGCCTCTCGATGTGCATGCATACACGAGTGTATGTACATGCACGCACATGTCCACACGTGTTTGCACGCATGCACGTTTGTGCACATGTGCACCTTGTGTGTGCACATGCGCGTGTTTGTGGGTACGCACATGCGCTAGTGCATGCACATGTGCACAGGTCTATGCACGTGTCTGCATGTGCACGTCTGTATACGTTTGCATGTTTGCATGTGCATGTTTGCATGTGGTGTGTGTGCAAGTGGCTGGGCCTGGCCCCCTCCCCAGGCCGGGGCTCTCCCTGGCCTAGTGCAGAAGCCCCCGTGGTAGAGACACTCAGGGAGGAGGGGCCAGCAGGGCGGGGGAGGCTCGCTGCAGGTTTGGGAGTGAGTCCTCCCTGGCTGGGCCCGGCTCTCTCAGCTGCCCGGCCGTGGCCCGGAGGCCGGCACCCACCTTCGGGTGTGGTCGAAGCCCACAGCCAGGGAGGCGGGGGGCTCCTCGTCCTCCTCGTCCTCGTAGGCGCCCTGGGGCTCGGGCGCGGGGGACACGTCGTCCTGGGACTTCCCCGCAAGGCTGTCATCGTCCTCCT
Organism: Myotis pilosus; assembly: GCA_036010255.1. Classification (NCBI taxonomy): domain Eukaryota; kingdom Metazoa; phylum Chordata; class Mammalia; order Chiroptera; family Vespertilionidae; genus Myotis; species Myotis pilosus. The sequence continues at coordinate 78,347,822 of JASKON010000010.1, forward strand.
CCTCCAGCTCCTCCTCCTCCTCCTCCTCACCGTCCTCCGGCTTCCCGCTGGCCAAGCCTGGGCACGGCGCTGTGCCGTCCAGCTCCTGGACCTCTGGCCTGAAACGGCACGGGAGGGAGTTGGCCACCGACCCCCAAAGGCCGGTGACTCAGCTCCGGTCAGCTCTCCCCCGCTGCACCCCGACCCTCCCAGCCCCCCCTGGAGAGCGCGCCGCTGTGGCCCCAGATCCCTGAGCTGTGGGCCTGTGCTGTCCCTGCCTGGTCCCAGCCCGTCCCTGTGGGGTGAGCGACTCAAGAAGTGGAGGATGCCGCTAAGCGCGTGGCCGGGGACAGGCAGGGTCCCTCCCTGGCAGGGCTCCTGGCAGAGCGGACACTGTGTGTCGGGCGCCGTGGCCGGCCTGGTGCTGGGCCAGGGTCAGCGGGCACAGGAGATGTCTGGGGTGGGTTGCGGCCCAGCCCGAAGGTGCTGCGTCTCTAGCCTCAGGGACTCAGGATGTGGGGCGGCCCAGGGCCAGGGGCCCCTCAGTGGACGGCGTTGGGTCCCGGGGTTCTGCGGACGGTGTTGGCTTCTGGGGTTCTGCAGGGGTGTTGGGTCCCAGGGTTCTGCGGACGGTGTTGGATTCTGGGGTTGTGCAGGGGTGTTGGGTCCTGGGGTTCTGTGGACGGTGCTGGATTCCGGGGTTCTGCAGGGGTGTTGGGTCCCAGGGTTCTGTGGACGGTGTTGGATTCTGGGGTTCTGCAGGGGTGTTGGGTCCTGGGGTTCTGCGGACGGTGCTGGATTCCGGGGTTCTGCAGGGGTGTTGGGTCCCAGGGTTCTGTGGACGGTGTTGGATTCCGGGGTTGTGCAGGGGTGTTGGGTCCCGGGGTTCTGTGGACAGTGCTGGATTCCGGGGTACTGCAGGGGTGTTGGGTCCTGGGGTTCAGTGGAATCTGGGCCCTGGGGTTCAGTGGATGGAGTCTGGGTCCCGAGGTTCAGTGGATGGTGCCTGGGTTCTGGGGTTCAGTGGAGTCTGGGTCCTGGGGTTCAGTATATGGAGTCTGGGTTCTGGGGTTCAGTGGATGGAGTCTGAGTCCCGAGGCTCAGTGGACGGTGCCTGGGTTCTGGGGTTCAGTGGACGGAGTTTGGGTCCTGGGGTTCAGTGGACGGAGTCTGCGTTCTGAGGTTCAGTGGATGGTGCCTGGGTCCCGGGGTTCAGTGGACGGAGTCTGCGTTCTGAGGTTCAGTGGATGGAGTCTGGGTCCCGGGGTTCAGTGGACGGAGTCTGCGTTCTGAGGTTCAGTGGATGGAGTCTGGGTCCCGGGGTTCAGTGGACGGAGTCTGCGTTCTGAGGTTCAGTGGATGGTGCCTGGGTCCCGGGGTTCAGTGGACAGAGTCTGCGTTCTGAGGTTCAGTGGATGGAGTCTGGGTCCTGGGGTTCAGTGGACGGCGGGCGGCACCGGGACGCGGAGCATGTGCCGCCCACAGCCCTGTGTGTCCTCCCGTGGAACCCGCACGCACTGGGCACGTTTCCGTGCCTCTGCCCGGGGCCGGGGACCACCTCTCACCTGTGTGCCCCCCCCCCCGAGGATCTGCTTGTTGGCAGGCGGCCCGCACCAGGTGGGGTGCTCTGAGGGCCCAGCAGGCACTGTGGGGGGCCCTGGTGCCCACTTCAGGCAGAGAGGACACGGGACATGCATGCAGGCCTCCAAACAGCTGCCCGGGGCACGTGCCTGTCCCCGGGGCGGCCAGGACACAGCCCACGGCCGGACATCAACAACGGGACCTTCTCTCCTGGTTCTAGAGCCGGCGCCCAAGGTCCAGGTGTCACGGGCTGGTCCCTCAGGCCGTGAGGGGGACCCGGCCCAGGCCCCCGCTCCGGTGGCTGCCCGCATCCTCGGCCTGTAGACCCGCCCCCTCTCTCTGCTCCGTCTTCGCATGACATCCATTCTATGTGCACGTCTGCGTCCAAATCTCCCCCTTTACAAGGTCCCAGTCACATGGATGAGGGTCACCCAACCCCAGTGCGACCACATCTTCCCCCATCAGGTCACGTTCCGAGGCTCCTGCGGGCCAGGCCTCCAACAGAGGGACCTGCAGGGGCACCATTAGCCCATGATTAAGGGGCCGTGAGGCCGGGACCCCAGTGGGGGGGTGTCTGAACTCCCCGACGCTCAAGGGCAGTGGTGCCGAGTGAGGACCACCCGTTCACAGTGGCCCCACGGATCTGCCAGGGGCCCTGCACTTGAGGGATGTACGTTGACCGAGACCCTGGTTCCCACTTTCAACAGTGACGTGGGGCACCTCCAGCCAGGGCTACGGGCTCCCTGGACGGGGCGGTCCGAGGGCCTGGTGTGTGGCTGGCTCTGCCCGGCTCTCTGGGGACTCGGGCAGCCTCCTCCGTCTGAGCCTCCCTCACTCCCCGGCCCTGAGCAGCAGGGAAGCCCTGGCGGACGCGCAGGCCAAGGTCAGGGGGTAGGATGGCGCCCTGGGAATCCCGAGGGCAGGGACCCCTCTCCTGGGCACTGCCCTCACCTGCTGGGGGTGGATGGGGGCCCTGGGCCCAGGGACGGTGGAGCTGCAGCCCACCTGTGGCCACCATGGTGGCCAGTGCCCTGGTCCTGGCTGTGTGGCTGGAGCTAGGCGCCCCACTCCTCTGGGCCTCAGTTTCCCCTCTGAGGAACTAGGGGATCGCACCCCAAGGCCTCTGGGAGTTGGCTGTGTCTCTGGTTCTCGGATGCCCGGTCTGGCACCAGCCGCCTCCCAAAGAGCAGCTCTTCCCGGGGTTGGAGGTCCTTGTGGGGGGCGGGGGGGGGGGGCGGGCAGTGCTACGTGCCGAGCCCCGTGAACGGGGTTGTGCAGACGCCCTCCTCCTTCTTGAACCCGAATCCTCCATTTTTCTGCCTCTGCCGGTGTGTCTCTGTGTGTGCGTGCTCACGTGTGTGTGTGTGCATGTGTCTGTGTTTAAGGGGCAGCACTATTGTTCGGGAACCTTCAGTGCCTGGGGCTAAACAAGGTCCCCGAGTCTCAGGCGGCGAGGGCCGTGGTGGTCCCCCCACTGCTGACACTTGGTCGCACACGTGTGAGCGCCAAGGCCATGCCGAGTCCGGGGAGAGACTGAGGCGGGGGGAGCCCTTGCTGACACTCCCCGGCTTCCAGGTGGCAGAGCTGGGACGGAATGGGATCCGCTGCAGAGCCTTGGGTCCGGCCCGGGGACAGGTGCGGGGGGTGGGGGTGCTGCTCTGGGCTCAGCCGCACGGGGGGCCGGGCACCCACACAGCCCCGGGGCCCGGCAGGGGCTTCTTACCGTGTGTCTGTTCGCGCCGAAACCTGGCTCATCTCGCTGTTGGCGATGAAGTTTCTGATTTCGGAGAAATAGGAGTCTTCCTTCTCGTCTAAAAGTGCGTGGGTGTCCGACTCAGAGGTGGGGGAGGAGGCGCTGGTCCCCAGGTGGTTCGTGAGGACCCCGGAGTGCTGGCTCACTGCGTGGAGGGGAATGGGGGACCCTCAGCTGTACTGCTCCCCTCCCCACTGCTCCTCTCCCCCCTCATCGCCCCATCATTCAAGTTCTACCCACCCCCCACCCTCGTTCCAGAACCACCTCCTGGGGCTGCCTGCAGGCGTGCACCTGGGTTCTTCTTGCCTGGGCCTGCTCACCTGGGACCTGCTCACCTGGGCTGTGCTCCCCTGGGCTGTGCTCCCCTGGACTGTGCTCCCCTGGGGGTGCTCCCCAGGCTGTGCTCCCCTGGGCCTGCTCCCCTGGGCTGTGCTCCCCTAGGGAATGCTCACCTGGGGCCTGCTCACCTGGGACCTGCTCACCTGGGACCTGCTCACCTGGGGCTGTGCTCCCCGGGCTGTGCTCCCCGGGCTGTGCTCCCCTGGGGGTGCTCCCCAGGCTGTGCTCCCCTGGGCCTGCTCCCCTGGGCTGTGCTCCCCTGGGGAATGCTCACCTGGGACCTGCTCACCTGGGGCCTATTCACCTGGGGTGTGCTCACCCTGGGCGTGTTCACCTGGGGCTGTGCTCCCCCGGGCGGTGCTCCCCTGGGGTGCTCACCTGGTGCGTGCTCGTGCTCGTGCTTCTTCAGGTGCCGGTCCAGGTTGGTCTGCTGCCCGAAGCAGCGGCTGCACAGGTGGCACTTGAAGGGCTTCTCCTTGTTGTGGATGTTGCGGACGTGCCGCTGCAGGTTGGAGGAGATGCTGAAGGACCGGTCGCAGTACTTGCACCTGCAGGACACACACCCTCAGAGGCGGCTCTGCAGCCGGCGGCCCCACCCCGTGGTCTGAAGGTGGGCACGGCAAGGCCGTGCCAGGAGCAGGTATTCTGCCTTGACCTGCGGGCAGCGAACCATGTTGGGTGTGCCCTAGCTGGAGGAGGGGCACCCGGTGGGGCCGTGCCCCTGGGTGTGCAGCGCCCAGACTCCCCAGCGTCTGCGTCCTCCCGGTGCTGGGTCACCCAGCTCGGTGGCCTAAGCCTGGCAGGTCCACCCACAGGGCGACGTGCTCCCAGCCGCCTCAAGGGGGCAGCATCTCACCATGGAAAGACGCTCAGCTGGTCCAGGGAAGGGGGACCAGTAGACAGCTCCCCGCAGACCCCCACCTGGTGAGGGACGAGGAGAGGGGGGTCCCCGCCCCCCAGGGCCCTGAGCTCGCTGCTCCATCGATTGGGGGAGGGGGCTCCCAGCCTTGTGGCGTCAGGCTGCTTCCTCTGCAGGGACCACGATGACCACACGGTCCCCTTTGACTGGGGGCAGCCCAATGGTCAGCTCATCCGTGTGCCCCGTGGGCCCCATCTGCAGCCCGCACAGTGCAGGGGCTTCCGCTGTGCCTGCCAGAACATTCCGCTGACGCCCCTTCTCCGAACCCCGTGCTCACTGAGAGGGAACAGCCGTGCGCACCAGCGGAGGCACCTGTGACGTGATGCCCCCGTGGGTGTGGGGCCTCGGGCAGGGCCTGGCCTTCATGCCCCCTCTCACGACCCCCATACAGAGGGCGAAACAAGAGCTAGCGATGTGAGCGTGGAGAAGCAAGACACCCCGCCAGACACAGGGAGAGAGCCAGGGCCCCAGAAGGTGACTGAGAAGTCACCATGCTGCCCCACCTGGTGGTAGAAGACCAAGCAAGGCCGGTGACGGACAGGTGCTCCCACCTGCACTGTCCAGCTAGAGCTGCACACTGTGTGCATATGCATGTGTGTGTGCACATGGTACACGTGTATTATTGTGTACACATGTGCCCATGCACACATGGGTGCACACGGTGCACGTGTCAGCGTGTACATGCGTGCCCATGCACATTCTGGCACGTGTGGGTGTGCAGACATGTGTGCACTCAGCCCATGTGTGTCAGTGTGCACATGTGCATGCACATGTGGGCACGTGTGTGTGTAGTGTGGGTGCATGCACACACGTGGTGCATGTGCACACGGGCACAGACAAGTGCTCGGTCTTTGGAACTCGGCCAGGGACCCTGTCAGTCTCTCTCTGTCCGACGGTGTCCGGCTCCCACGGCAGCCCTGTTCCTTAGGCGGCTGCTCAGGTGGGACAAGTGCAGGGCCGAGCTGGCCCAGCCCGGGTCTGGGCATCACCCCCTGCCCATCCAGCAGGCGTGTGGGCTGAGCTGTGCCCGCCCCTATCTGTGCTCACTCGCTCGCTCACACGGCGCCCCTTTCCTGTTTCTGTCAACAAGTCCCTGGAGGGCAGCGTGGGACCCGGAGAAGCGGGGTCCCGAGTGAGAATGAGGCTGCAGGGCGCGGGTTCCCAGGCAGGAGGTCGGGACCTCGTGGGAATCCTCCCTCCGGCCTCTGGGGAGCCGGGAGGGTGGGTGGCCAGTCCCTCCGTGGCCACAGAGTCCCGAGTGGCCTCCGAGTTCTAATCTCAGTAAATGGCCCAGACAAACAAGCCTGTTTGAAACTTAGGGGAGCGGCAGCCCAGGGCTCCGGGGAGCAGGGCCTGCGAGCAGCTGGGATTTGCCTTGTAAATAAACTGACAAGTGGCGACTGAAATTTATGGCCGCGCCGCATAGAATAACAACACCACTGCGCCCGCCAGGAACGAGCAGATGGCGGCCACGGTGGCGGGCGGGGAGGGCCTGCAGGGGACCTTGCCATGACAGTGTCCGCGGCCACTTCAGGGAATGCAGGGAAGCCAGCGCGGGGGACACAACGCGGGACGGGGTGTAGCGGGGTGGGGAGGAGGGGGTGGAATGGCCCCGGGCAGCGTCCCACCCCACACAGGGCCACACCCCAGGGAGAAATGCTGTCGGTAACTGTCAAGAAAGGGACAGAGATTCTGAAACCCAGCCCTAGTACTCAGCTAAGGGAGGAAGGAGGGACCCAGCCCTAGTACTCAGCCAGGGAGGAAGGAGGGACCCAGCCCTAGTGCTCAGCTAAGGGAGGAAGGAGAGACGCCTGGCCCGGCACGGGTGTGGGGCTTCACGCGGAGGCAGGACGGGAGCCCGGGAGGAGCCGGACTGAAGGTGGTAGGCGTGTTTCCTGGGGCGGGAATCCCAGGTCCCCCCAGGCCAGGGCAGCCTCAGAACCTCGCCTCCACCGTGTGACTCAAGGTCCCGCCGGCGCCAGGACGGGGAAGAAGGCAGCCCTCAGCCCTAATTCAGTCTTTTTGTTAATCATCACCCGGGATATTTTCCCACTGATTTTTAGAGAGAGTAGGAGAGAGGGGGAGAGACCAGATGTGAGAGAGACACATCGATGGGTTGCCTCCTGCACGCCGCCTGACCAGGGCCGGGCCGGGGAGGAGCCTGCAACCAAGGTACGTGCCCTTGGCCAGAATTGAAGCCAGGACCCTTTGGGCTGCAGGCCGACGGTCTACCCACTGAGCCACACCGGCCAGGGCTCTAATTCAGTCTTTCTGTCCCTCCATCCTCATCTCAACAAGGCCTGCATGTGGAGCTGCAAGGACAGGGTCTCCGGCTCCTTCCTTCCCGCTGCGCTCTGCCTCCCCTCCCCCCCAGGCAGCGGGTCAGTCACAGGAGAACGTGCCTGTCCTCCCCGCGCAGGCTTTGGCCGCGGCTGGAGTCACTTTGGATGGCCGGGCGCGGACTTTAAAGGCAGCGGTCAGCGCTGTGTAGCGGGGTCATCGGGTCAGGCGCAGCCACAAGAAGCCGGCGGCGAGGGGCCGTCCGCTGGCCTCCCTGGCGCACACACAGGCACGCACCACGGGGTGGGGTGCTCATGTAGGCGGGGGGCGGGCGGAGGTTTACTCAGCCTCCCGGGGCAGGGGGTCCCCCTCTTTGGCAGGTTTCTGAGGCCGAATGTGCGCATTTCCCTTTTTCCACTTAAAGCCTCCCAGTGATCAAAGGCGGCCCGGAACCCCGCGATGTCGCGGGAAGTCACCCCCGGGCCCCTCATCACAGGGCCGCCTTGCGCCCGAGAAAGTCAAGATCCGCAACGCGAACTTTCCAAGCAATTATTGCTCCGTAAGTTGAACCTCACAGATTGGAGAGAACAAAAGAAATCAATGATCATCAAATGTTTCTATAAACACGCCCGGCCCCCGGGGGCCTTTACACGGAACATGGTCCGGAAACCGGCTCGCGTTACACAAAGACCCGGGCGGCGGGCAACCGACCAGCCCTCCCGCTGCTCTGGCCTTCGCCAGGCGGCACCCGCTTCTGGGCGGCGGGGCCTGCGCTGGGCGCTGGGCGCTGCCACACAGTCGGTGAGCAGGGCGAGCTGGCCTTTCTCCCTCCAGGACGCGACCTGGCCCTGTGGTGGCTGGGGACGCACGTTACGTCTCAGGGTGGGCGTAGGGACCACGATACCTGCAGGGCCCGTGGGGCCACCCCCCCAGGGATGGGGACACCCACACACAGCTCAGTCTCCAGGGCCAGGGGTGACTCGGCTCACAGTAGCCAGATGTGGGAACCTTCTGGCACCAACTTCCAGCCGTGCCAGCTCCCTGCTCCCAACCGCTGCCCCTCAGGCCCCCAGCGCGATGCCGGGCGGTGAAGCCAGTGGCTCCCAGTGCGCTCCAGGCTGCCAGCACCGTGGCTCTCGTCTGAAATGCCGGCCCCGGGCCCCTTCCCAGCTGGGTTCCTAGAAGCCAGGGTCCCCCGCAGCCCACTCGTGCCCCGGGAAGGCCCAGGGCGCAGGACCAGGTCGGTGAGCTGGCAAGGCACTCGGCTCAGATGTGGCCTCGGACCCCCGGCAAGTCATGGGCGCCCCTGAGCCCCAGGCTCCAAGCCTTTGAGAGGAGGGCTGTGCCCCACTTGTTGTAAACACCCCGCTGTGCTGTGTGGCCGCGTTGCTGCCCAAGAACTGAGGGGCGAGGTGGGGACTGGACGCACGGCTCTGTCCAGGGCCCTAAGGGGACCCGCGCAAGACCCTGGGGTGCCCCGGCCTGGCTGGGACCTGCATTTGCTTGGAGCTCCGTTCCACGGTCCGCCGGCCTGGGCACCACCCTGGCCCGGGGTCAGGTCAGCCACGGCCATTGGTCATCGGGAGTGAACGAGGCTGGGCTCGGGCGTGGGGTTCGGCTGAGGCTTCGCCGACAGACCACCTGGGGCCCTGGATCCTGGCAGGCCCTGCTCTGAGCCCCTGCCCAGTGGACACACCAGAGGGGAGGGGGCTGCCTCCGGCATCGTCCTCCGGGGGCAGGTGGGAGCCTCCAGAACCTGCTGGGCAGGGGCGCCTCCTGCCTGATCTGTACAACGTCCCAGGGCAGAACGGCGGGGGGTCGGGAGGGGGCCCGGGAGTGACCGGGAGCACACGCTGGTCCCACTCCCCGACGCGGCTCCCACCTGTACGGCTGCTCCCCGGTGTGCGTCCTCAGGTGTCGCGTGAGGTTCGCAGATCGGGGGAAGATCTTCCCGCAGTACCTGGGGGTGAGAGGCCGTCAGGAGACCCAGGGGCAGGTGCTTCCTGGCGCAGCCCCCCTCAAACTGGGCACCTAGTCCCCCACAGCTCCTCCCCGGGGCAGGTGGCCAGCTGCACTGCCTGCACTTCCATGTCTCCTGCAGCCCAGCGCCCAGGTGAGCTTTACAGAGAAGCCACTAGTGGATGGACTGTCCTGCTGGGGCCTCCGGCCGGCTCCCTCCTCAAACATCATCTCAGCCCAGAGCCCAGGGCGCTGGCTGGGACCGGCTGGGACCGGCTGGGACCAGCTGGGACCAGCTGAGACCGGCTGAGAAAGGCAGGTGCCGCAGGGGCAGACACAGTGGTCTCTTTCCCAGGCTGGGGTGTGAGTCCCCACCCAGAGCCACAGTTCAACCTCGCACAGCTCTGGCCGCTGCCTCTGGGATTCCCGCTGCCCGGCCGGCCCGCAGCCACTTTCTGAGCTCGGACAGCTTGGGGAGAGGCAGCCGGGGGGTGGGGGGGGGTCCACCCCAAACAAGAATGCGAAGATCGTGGACCATTTATTGCTGCGCTACTGCCGGTTGTGACTGGGGTTTCCCTGGAGAAGCAGGGCCACGGGCTGTGCTGTCACCTGTGGCCACCCCCCCCTCCCCCACAGGGCGCCCACCAGCCCAGGGCCCCCGGGAGGCTCACCTGCAGGTGTAGCGCTCCTTGCCCTTCCTGAGGATGGGGTCGGAGAGCGTGGGGGGCGGGGAGCGGAAGTTGAAGGGGTGGTGGGGCAGGGGCTGCAGGGCGCTGGAGTCCGCCTTCATGGCCGCGAAGCTCTCCAGCTTCTCCGTCATGGTCTCAATGGCCGACATCTGTTGGCGTGAGAACAGGAGAGGCTGGGGGACTCCCCGGAGCCACCCCCTCTCTTTGACTTTTTTTTTTTTTTTTTTTGGTTAATCCTCACCCGGGGATATTTTTCCATAGGTTTTTAGGGAGAGAGGGAGAGAGAGGGAAAGACAGAGAGAAGCATTGATGTGAGAGAGACACAGCGATTGGTTGCCCGCTGCCTGCACCCCAGCCAGGGCCCGAGTGGGGAGGAGCCTGCAGCCAAGGCACATGCCCTTGACCGGAATCGAACCCGGGACCCTTTGGTCCCCAGCCAGATGCTCTATCCACTGGGCATGCCGGCCAGGGTCCGCCCCTCTCTTAAAGCGTGGGGACCCACCCATGGGTGTCGGGTCCTCAGTGACAGAGCACGGCAGGGCCAGGCCGGGACGAGAGGCCACGCGGGCCTCAGGCCGTCACTGGAACCAGATATCCCGGCGTCCCCTCGGCCCTGGGCCGGATTCGTCCACCGACCGCGGCCCCAGCCCTGCCCTGGTCCTTGCCCAGAGCCCCCGTCACCGTCCGGGGTCCGGGCTGCGGGAGCTGGAGCTGACCTGCCCCCGCCCTGCCTGGCGTGGGGACCCAGTGAGGCGGACTGCGGACACGGGTCATCACCCCCCCCCCCATATATATATATTTTGTTGGTGTTGTTGTTGAGTCTTGAAAGATTAAGACAGTTACCTGAGTCTCAAGGGATCACAGGGATCAGGACCTGAGGCCACCACCCCTAGTGGCGGGACGCCATCATTGCAGGCAACGTACTAGAAAGAACCCACAGCTGAGACTGGACCTCACTAACCCAGTGGCCCGGAGGCCGTGCCGGTGCCACACGGCACAGGACACGGGGACACGGGCCAAGGAGCTGCCTCTCTGCTCCTTGGAGATGCCAAGGGAGTGGCAGGAGGAGGAGGAGCGTGGTATTGGTTGTTTCCACGTGGTGGGCACAGTGCCTGCCCCCCGAGGGCTGGGGGCTCGGGGATAGGAGAGCGGGGGGCTGCTGCAGCTGCACAGGCCTTGGTAGCACCGTCCCCGATGGAGGGGGCGTCCCGGAGGCCTGCCGGTGCCTGGCCCTGTGGGGCGTGGGCGGGGCCTGGACAGGAAGGGCCCCTCAGGGTACAAGTTGGGGACCAACTGGCTAATGGGCTAATGAACAGAAAATGATGGCTGCCCGTAACGGACCACACCTCTGTGGCCCTGGGCTGCCGCCTTGTCCCACGCCAGCCCCGTCCAGGTGGCAGGACCCTGTGGGGGAGGCACTGCTGTGGGCGCCCTCCCCGGCCCCTGATGGACTGATGTGAACGGCCCCCTCAGCGGCTGCCTGGCCCCTCCCCGGCCCCTCCGTGGACGGTGGGATCCCGGGAACACACACCGTTGCCCCCTGCCCGCTGGTCTGTTTTCACCACAGTCTTGAAAGGTCCTGGAACCCTCCACCACTCCGACTCCCCAGGACCCCCAGAGGTGGTGGGGGCCATGGCAGCAGGACCTCCTTGCCCTGCACCCCGGGGCTGCCCACGGCACGTCAGGCCTCAGGAGGGAAGCCGTGGCCTGGCCTGCCTGATGTGACCGCAGCAGTGCCCGCCCCGAGCACAGGCTCAGGCCATGTCATGAGGTCACTACTGGTCACCTCCCAGCTGTCCGCCCCCAGCTCTGGGCCCACAGGCAGGGGGGAGGGCGGGGGGCAGGCCCAGCTGACAGGGGGTCAGTGCACCCCGCCAGCCCCTGGTTGTCAGGCCCGGGTGGGTCTCAGAGGCCGCAGTCCGGCCGCCCTGCCCGCTCCGCCCCGTCAGATATTCCGGGCCCAGCTCCCCGCAAACACAAACACAGGATGCGCCTGGCCGGCCAGCGGCTCCCAGCCCGGCCGCTCCCAGCCGGGCCGAGGAAAATCGGGGGAAGCTGTTAACCTGCCCGGCCCGGCGAGACAATGGGCTCTAAGTTTAGCTGTGAGCCCGTCGCGCAGGTTTAACCGGTGGCTTGTCCACGCGGGGCTCCGACAGAACAATGCCCGTCTGGAGTCTGGGTGCGCCCGGGACCCTCCGGGCCGAGGCGTGGGGGTGGCTTTGGGGGGCTGGGCCCCACGCAGCGAGGACAGGTGGGCGCAGGGCGGGGACCGGGGACTCTGTCCGGCCCTGCTGGTCCCCTCGGCTCTGTGGCCCCTCTGTGCCCACCCCTGGGGGGCGAGGGCCTGAGGGGCAGACGGAGAGCCCGCAGGCCTGGTGTCTGAGGTCTCCTTCCCAGACCCAAACCCCAGTCTCGGGGGGGGGACCCGCTGCTTGTCACCTGCTCCTGCATCCTCATCCCGCTCTGGCCCCTGACACACGGCCACCCTTTCCTGGTCTTTCTCGTCAGGCACCCCAAGGCCCGCGCACCCTGGAAAGGCCGCTCACCTCCACATCCCGCCGTGTCCCTCGGCTGAACCTCCCACTCCCAGTCTTGGCTTTCCTCCCTGAGCTCTGCCCACCGCCCCTCCCACAGCCGGGTCATGGCCGGTGGGCCCCGTGGGTCGGGGGCCTTGGCTGCTTCTGAGGAACCCACAGGGCTGCCCCCCCCACCCCCCCGAGCCACCTCCTTCCTCAGGGTCCTGGCTGTTCACCCCGTCCGGCCTCAGGGCGCTGCCTGGTCCGCAGGGAGAGACCCTGGGCATCTGACGGGCAGGTGGGGAGGCTGCCGCCCGCCTCGGGGTGTGGCCCGGCCTGGACGGGCCTCGGGGTCCTGCCCCCCCCACCTCCACCCTGCGCCCAGCCCAGCTCACCTGGGGGTGGAAGAGCAGAGGGGGCGGCCGCAGGAACTTCTCCTTCAGGACACCCACGGGGTCCGGCACCTTCCGCTTCTCCACCCTGCTGGACAGCAACGCCGAGGGTTACGTACCCCCAGGGCCCGCGGGCTCCTGCCTGCACCCCTCCGTCACGGGGGGCCTCGTCATGCGGGTTCTGCTGGGCCCCACGGAGTCTCACCGACGTGCAGGGACCGTCATGGCTTGGCCCACGCGCTGCCCGCTGAGCCCTGGCTCCCTCCCTCCTGTGCTCCCCCCCCATCACCTCACCAGCTCTGGGCCCTCCCAGTCTCCCCAGTGCCTCCCACCCCAGCTGGGGCGCTCGTGACCATGCGAATGCTGAATGTGGAGCCTGGGACCAGCCCTGCCCCGTCCACTCTGTCGGGGTCCCTGGGGTTGTCCCAGCAGAACACGGAGCCCGCAGGAGGCTGCCCCCGACCCCCCGACTTCCCTGTCCCCGGTCCCAGGCACTGGCCGCTCTGCCCGGCTGGTGAGTGACCGGCGGCTTCGTCCTGGGGAAGGCGTGGGGCCCCCTCATGTGGCTGGGCAGCTCCCGCCGGGGCCCTGGCGGCCAAATGCCGGTGACACGTGGTCAGCACAGAGCCGGGGGGGGGGGTGGCCAGGGCGGTGGCCAGCAGCCCCTCTCCCCTGAGGTCACCTGATGTCCCCCCTCACCCAGGTGCCCTCTCATCATTTCCCAGCAGCGCCTGCCTCAGTTTCCCCTTGGGGTTGAGAGTCCATCTAAACGGGAAACCTCTTCCCCGGCAGACACAGCCCCTCTGACCGAATCCCAGGCCCGCGGGCCAGCCTGGTTCCTGTGAGGCCTTGCTCCGTCCCTTTGACATGTGACTGTCTTCCCGGGCCCAGCGGGATGCTGGCCAAGCAGGACCGGACGACCCAGGAGAGGGGCCGAGCACAGGAGACCCCAGAGCCGCCCAGAGCCTGGGGGCAGGGGCGCCTCCCAGGTAACCCGCGGAGAGCCGCCGTCGAGGAGGGGGCGGGCAGGAGCTGCAGGACAGGCTTGGAGAGGCTCCCTCGGGGGATAGAATGACCCCGGGCGCGGCCGTGGGGGAGTGGAATGGGCTCCGAGGGCTTAGCCAAGGCCCCTCAGAGCTGGCTGCGCCCGGTCCCGCCCGCCCAGTGGACACGGGGCTGGGGGCATGGGCGAGAGGGGACACACGGGAGGAGGGCTCGGTGTGGCTCCATCCCTTCTGCCTTCATGCTGATTTGGGCCACATGGCGGCCCCACAGGCGGGCGAGGGGACCCGGGTGGGCACTGGAGGGCAAGGGGAGACCGGCCCCCACCCCTCGCTGGCACCCGCCCTGACCGGGCACGTCTCCCACGTCCCTCAGCAGGCATGACCTCACTGAACGCGGGTCCCAGGCCCCGCTGGCCCTTGGGGAGCGAGCAGCAGGCACACGGGCCCTCGGGGTGGCCGCACGGCCCTTGCTCGCTGACACCAGTGCATGTGTGTACATGCGTGTGCACACGCCTCCCGTCCAGAGGCAGGGCCGGCGTCAGCTGCTCCGCCAGTGCCCGCTGCCTGCGCCTCGGCTCCCTCCAACCCGCCTGTGCTCAGCCCGCTCCTGGGGCTCAGCCCGGCTCCCCGGGGCACAGGTGGGGCCAGACCCTCCCACCCCACAGCCCCAGGTCAAAGGCCCACCGACACCGACACCGGGAGGACGAAGGTGGCCCCTCGCTGGGAGGCTGGCCGAGTAAAGGGACACTGATTGGTGCCAGCCCTAAAGCTTCCTCCCCCCTCCCCCCTCCTCGCCCTCCTCCCCCTCCTCCCCATCCTCAGGCAGGGCCTCCCCCCTGGGCCACCAGGAAGGCCGGCTGTGGCCAGAGGGAAGCAGAGACGCTGGGGAGAGGGAAGGGCGAGGGCGGGTGTGAGTTTTGTGGGGGCCCGAGCTGGTCTAGGAAGACAGCTGGAGGCTCAGGGGCCCGGGGTGGGGATCAAGGAGGGGTTGCGGGGTGGGGGGGGGGCTCAGGCAGCGCAGAGGGTAGCCCAGTGGCCGTCAGCGAGAGGGAGCGCGAGTGTCCAGGAGACCCGGCCCTGGCCTCCCGAAGTGGCCCGGCCAGGCACCCACACCAGGATCCCAGGATCGGGCTGAGCCAGCGTGGGCCCCTGAGCCAGCAGAGGCAGCGGGAGGGCCTGGGGGAGCAGGAGAGGCGGCCCCGTGGCCCTGGGCGAGCGGCAAGGGCAGGGCCTGTGAATACCTGTAGATGGGGTCCATGAAGAAGGGCGAGGGCTTGGCGTAGTGCAGGGAGGGCTGCTGGGGCAGCTGGGCCGGGCAGGCCTTGGGCAGCCCGTCGCCCGCCAGCTTGCGCTCCCCGTAGATGTGGTTCTTGCGCGGCTCCCGGCCCCCGTTCAGGCCGGCCCGGGCGCGGCTGCCGATGCTCAGGTCCAGGGGCTGCTCCTCGCCCGCCGCGGGGCCCGCCTTGGGCGCGGGCAGGACGGGCAGCGCCTCTTTGGGTTTGGTGGTGAGGTCGAAGGGGGACTCGGTGCTGGGGCCGCCCCCCTTGAGGGCGTCCCGGGGCGACTTTGGCTCGGCCTTGACCAGCAGGCTGTGGGCGAGGGTGCGGTCGGCGAGGGGGTAGAGGGAGGGGGGGAAGTCGGGCAGGAACTGGAAGGGGAACACGGAGTGGTAGGGCAGCGCGCCCAGCCGCTTCTCGGGGACGCCCATGAAGCCGGGCCCGAAGTACTTCTCCGCGATGGACGCGATGGCCTTGATGGAGTCGCCCGTGGCGCCCGCCGCCAGCAGCTGCTCGTCGGGCGGCGGGAAGAAGGAGTGCTGGGTGTAGAAGACGGGCACCTCGCTCACGCTGTTGGGGGCCCCCGGCGGCGCCGCGCCGCCCCCGAAGCCGGGCTTGCCCTCGGCCGCCTGGCTCTTGTCCTTGGCCTTGTCGCGGTCGCTCTCCGCGTCGCTGTCCAGGTCCGAGCCGGTGCCCGTGGTCGTGTCCAGGTCCGTGCCGGTCGTGGTGTTGATGTCCTCGAAGTCGCTGCCGTCCGACAGGTCGCTGCTCCGTGTCTTGAGCTTCTCGGGGTACGTGTCCTCCAGGTGCCCCTCGAACTTCTCCTCGGGCCCCGCAGCGCCCGCGGCGCCCTGGCCACTGCTGCCCACGGCGGAGACCAGGGGCAGCGCCGGGTTCCCCAGGGGGCTGGGCAGCTTGGCGTCCTGGGTGTGGTTCAGGGGGCTCTTGAGCAACGGCGTGGGAGGTAGCAACGGCGGCCGGGGGTACAGGGACGGTGGGAAGATGCCGGGGAAGCCGGGGGTCAGCGCGGGGAAGGCCGGCGGCGCCGCCGCGAAGGGCAGGCTCCCCGGGTGCGGCCGGGAGGGGAAGTACTCGCCGAAGCCCAGGCCGGCGTGGTTGAGGTTGGGGGGCGGCTTGGCCTTGTCCAGCAGGGGGCTGGGGGTGAGGGGCAGCCCCGGGGAGAAGAGGCCGCCGGGCGGGTAATGGTTCTTGCCCTCGCAGAAGCGCCGGTGCTTGTTGAGGGAGGAGGTAGTGCTGAACATCTGGCCGCAGTCCTTGCACTTGATCTGCGTGCGGCAGTCGGCGTGCATGCGCTTGTGGCGGCACAGGTTGGAGAACTGCGTGTAGGACTTGTGGCAGACCTCACCTAAAGCGTCAGCAGAAAGCACGCAAACACGCTATGAAATTACCAGGAAACCGGGGGGCGGGGGGGCTGGGAGGGGGCTTCTGTCCCTGGTGATCGGAGCAGCCTGTGCTTCTCTGTGTGTACATGTGTGTCACTAGGTATGCATGTGCGTGCAAGTGTGTAGATGCACACATGTTCATGCGAGAACATGCACCTGCAGGCACATGTATTATGTATGTATGCATGTAGACATGTGTGCGTGCACGTTGCACACAGATGTGGGAATGCCATGAGCATGTGTGCTCATGATGTGCATAAATGGCTGGATGTGTACACGTACACAAATGTATGCATGTCACACATGCATGTGAACGCCACTCAATGCACATATGTGTGCATGTGCACACAAGTGTGCTCATGTATTTCACAGTGAGCACGTGCGCATGCCATTCATGGGTACATGCATATGTTGCGTTGTGTATGTGCACATCTGCATGTGTGTGCCTGCAAGCACATGTGCACACAGACAAACATGTGCACCCCATGCTAGGGGTGGCCTTGTTCCCAGCATGAACAGACAAGGGCTGCTTCTGCGTCTCCTGTGCTCCCCGTGCAGCCAGGCTAGGCCTCATGCTCTGCGTCTGTAATGGGGGGCAAGGACTTCCGGCCTCAGGTGGGCAAAGGCAGGCAGGCAGCCATGTGCCGCCGCGGGGCTCGCCCAGGACCCACCTCCCTTCCTGCTTCATTCTGCCCCCCACATCACCCCCCCCCGTCCTCTCCTGTCCCAGGCCCTGGGGCCTGCAGCCAGGCGGCCACCCCTCGGGAGTGCTGGGTGGGGAGCCTGGGCTCCTGGCCTGTGTGGTCGCCGTGGGGGTGGCCTGAGGTGGGGGGGAGAGGGGGCCCCCGCAGGGCCTGCAGCGCGGGGCTGGGTCCGCGTCAGAGGAAAGCGGAACCTCCCGAATTGGGATCCAGAGGCGGTGCCATCTCTGCTCCCGACAGGAGAGGGCAGTGCCGGCTGGCGCCGAGCGCAGGACCCCGGGACCCAGGGGACCCGTCGCAGCCATTTTCCCGGTGGCCTGTGAGCTGAGTGGCAGCAGCAAGTCACCAGCGTTCCTTTCTCCTGTTTTTCCAGCCGCAGGAGGAACGCCCCCCCCCCCCCCCAGTCTCTCTCTGCAGGACAATCGCGCCCTGAGGCAGCCCCGGTGGGAACAATGGTTTCGCGTGCTGCTCGCTCCCCGGCCCTCCTGGCCTGACGGCGGGCCACCTAGCGGGAGCCGGCCCGGACATGGCACCTTCCTCACAGCATCTATTTATATGAGCGCTCGGCCTTCCTGCCGCGGGCAGGGCAGCATTTTCAAGGAAAGAGGCTGCCTCATGGAATCACATCTGCCCCTGGGGAGGCACGGGACCATCTATAAATACCCTCAGGTCCCGCCCGCTCGGGGAGGGGGAGAGGCCGTGCTCAGCTCAGGCCTGGCTGGACGAGACAAGCGGCCGTCGCTATGCCCTTGACCCTGGGCGGGCGGTGTCAGTGCCTCGGTAGTGGCTGCTACCCGCTGAGCTTGGAAACGTGCCTGGGCCTGGGAGCCTGGCATGCCGGGTCCCCACCACCTGCTCCCACTGCGGGGGCCGCAGAGACGCTGGGGCCACAGAGACGTCTCTAGGGGACTGAGGTCCGGAGATGCGGGTCCTGGACCCGGGATGCCACTGCTGTCAGAGCCGGTACGGGAGGCGGCTGCCCGCAGGGCTGAGGGGCCCTTGGACGTGGGGCCCAGCACCTGAGGGGCGGGGACCCGGGCTCTGCCAGGGTGCAGAGGGACCCTGCCCACCCTCATCCCGTCAGCAGTTTTCCTTGAGGGGTACATGTGTGGATATACACACTCATCACCACACATTCACACACATACAGACTCACACACCTACACCCACACACACGCACACTCACCCCCCCATGCACATAGCCACTGACACCCCCCACACTCCCCCCCCAATGCACACACCAGCACTCACACACATGCATACACCCACAGTCACACACACACACAGGCACACACCCAATTACATAACCTCAAACTCACACACCCACACTCACACACACAGGCACACAGCACACACCTACACTCACACACATGCACACACTGACACACACACATGCCTGCACTCACCCACATTCACACATACACTCCCACACGCACACGTGCGTGCACACACACACACATACACAGAATGACCCCCCATGGCAAGAACACCCTGACACAACTCCCCACACTCCCAGGGTCACCCCTCCTGGCTTTGATGTAATGCAGCCTGAGAAGTCCCAGGCCGCCTCGCCTGGGGTCAGGAGCCAGCCACCCTGAACCAGAAGCAGGGTTTGGCCGCATGGCCTTGAGCACCTGGCCCCTTAATGTCCTGAAGCCTCCGTTTCCTTCTCGGTCATTAGAGATAGCACAGACCCCGTTCCCTAGGATTTTGTGAGGTACTGTGAGATAATGCATGTGAAATGGTGACTCAGCACCATCTGGTGTGAATGGTGACTCAGCACCATCTGGTGTGAATGGTGACCCAGCACCATCTGGTGTGAATGGTGACTCAGCACTATCTGGTGTGAATGGTGCCTCAGCACAATCTGGTGTGAATGGTGACTCAGCACAATCTGGTGTGAATGGTGACTCAGCACTACCTGGTGTGAATGGTGACTCAGCACTACCTGGCATGAATGGTGACTCAGCACTATCTGGTGTGAAATGATTGCTCATTGCACTGTTAGGCAGAGAAAAACCTCAGGCTCACTTCCCTGGGCTGGCCCATGAGGTCCCTGGGACCTAGCCCTTTGTGACCTCTGACCCCTCTCCTATGAACCCCCTATCACTCACCCCCCAGACACACTGGCCCCCTGGCCTCTATGCTCAGAGCTGTTGTTCCGCTCTCTCCTCTTCCTTCAGTCTCTGCTGGAGTGACTCGTCCCACAGGCTGCCCGGCCTCCCATCGCATGGGTGGAGCAGTGCCCGCCTGGCACCGAGAGCCTCCTAGTCCTGCCCTGCCCCACCCCCAGCTCGGGCGCTGGTCACATGCCTGGTTAAGGGTTACATGGCTCGACCGCTGTCTCCTCCGTTATTTCACTGGGCCCTGCCACCGGGACAGTCCTGGGCATGTAGCCCAGGCCCCAGCGGAACTCGGTGGGTGCCACTGGCATGGCCGTGCCTCCGGGAGCCCGGGTTGGGTGGGGCCTGAGTGCGGGGAGAGGGTGTGCAGGGGAGAAGAAGGCGGGACCCAGGACCTTCCTGGCAGCTGCGGCCACCTCTGGCCTCTGCAGGGATGTGAGGGAGGAACCAGGGAAGCGGAGGAGAAAGTGAGGGAAGAGGCACAAGACGAGGGGGGTGAGGGAGCCGCGCCATGGACCGGCGGCCCCAGCACAGCGCCTGGCCTGGCTCTGCGGGGCAGAGGTGCCCCCGCCGCCTCGGTGCCTCTGCACCAACAGGGGTCCTGCCACCAGGGAGCCCCGGGACCCCCTCCCTTGGCTTGATCCTCGCAACGCCCGCAGGCCCGTGCGCCCAGCCGGGGACGACTTACATATGAAAGGTTTCACGGTGCTGTGGATGTGCTTGTGCTGCTTGAGGCCGGAGGACGTGGCGAAGGTCTTCCCGCAGTCGGGGCAGGCGTGCGCCCGCGCGCCCACGTGCTGCGAGCGGATGTGCCGCTGCAGGTTGCTGGGGTCCGTGAACACCTGCGGAGGCAGAGGCTGTGGCCGGCGCCCGCCCGCCCGTCCAGCAGAGGCAGGCGGAGGCGGACACGTGCTGCTCGGCCTTGGGGGGCTGGGCCCCCATTCTCCTTCCCCATCGCGGGGGTGGGGCCGCCCGGAGAGAGCAGGTCTGCCCCCGGGGCCCTGTCCCCTCCCAGTCCCGTCACCAGCCTGTCCGAGACGGGCAGTGGCCACGCCCGGGCGCGTTACCTTCACACAGTTTTCACATTCGAAGCGCTTGCCGCTGTCGTGGGACATCTGGTGGCGAATGAGGTTGGACTTCCAGTTGAAGGCCTTGGGACACTGGTCGCACTTGTACTCTCGCTCCTCCGTGTGGACGACCATGTGCTGCTCCAGGCTGTGCCGAGAGGTCAGAGGTCACTGCCGGCCAGCCGGCCCACCCCCTGCCCAGCGGGACGGCTGCCTGCGCCCCCAGCACGCCCTGTGCAGATCAGAGCGAGCTGTGCACCATCTGTCCACCTCCCCCCGCCCCCCCCAGACAGGTCCATGGGATGGAGCGGCAGAGGCGGCCCTTGGCCAAAACCACCGTAGGGCGCCCCCAGCCCTCACTTCCTGGTCTCCCTCTGGACAATCTTAACCTTGAAGCTGACCCTGGGCCTAAGAAAAGGGGTCAGAGCTTTCAACAGGGCCATGGGCCCAGCGTGGGAGGGGCGCACGAAAGCCATGGCCGCCCCGAGTGTTCTCAGGTGCTCCCCGCCCGCCGCGCTGGCCGGGGTGCAGGGCGGGCTGGGCCCGGGTGAGCGAGCAGCCCCGACCCTCGGGGGACCCCTGCCTCCCGTGGCCCAGGTCCGCCCGTTAATCTTCATGAGCGAGAAGCAATACATCACGGCCGTTAATTACGGCGCCCAGCCATCCGTTCAGCTCGGCAGCGCTGGTCCCGGGCCGGCAGCCGGGATCCCTCTCCGGTGCTAATTGTGATTTATGTGTTTATGCAAAGGAAACAGGGGCCTCGGCAGCGCTGACCACCCGGGGCCTCGGCCGGACTTGCCTGAGCGCCGACTTTCTGTCATCTGTTCGGGGCGGAGGGTTTCCCGCCCCGGAGGCCGCGAGGGGCCGGCGGCCAGTCCCCGCGATCCCACGGCCAGTGAGGGGCCTGCCGGGCTGCGGCGGCCTTGGCCGGCCTGTCCGGAGGAGCCTCTCGAGGCAGGAGGAGGCCGCGCTGGGAAGGCGACCTGTCCCCTAAGCACGGGGACGGCATGTCCCTCCTCGGACCCAGGAGGCCCGTCTTCCCCGGGGCCCTCGGGGCTCCCGGCGCCGCCTTGACCCTGCCTGGCTGGGGGCGGGAAGGGCCACCGGGGCCGCTCCAGGGATGGTGTCCAGAACTCTGTGTCTCTCTGTGAGGCCTCCTGGGCCAGGTGGGTGGCACCTGGGACGGGGGTGGGGACCCCTGGGTGGCTCCTTCCCTCTCCTGCCACTGTCTGAGGAGCCGTGCGTGCATCCGGATGTCAGGCCACTCCCCCGAGCCCGGGGCCATGGGGTGCGCGGTCCCCACTCTGGCCTGGGACCTTTCTCCAGAAGTGGCCCTGGGCCCGGCCCGCATGTCCTGCGTCAGGCCTACGGTGCTTGCCTTCCCTCCGTCTGCCCCCACAGCGCCGCCTGATGCGCAGGGCAGGGCCAGTGTCTCAGGGGAATCTCCAGGGGGTGAGGCATGGACAGGGACCGGACTTCATGTGAGAGCCAGGAACACCTGTGGCCTCCAACGACCAACTTATTGTCAGCTCAATGCCAGCTCAATATCAGCTCAATGTCAGCTCAATGCGAGCTCAATGTCAGCTCAATGCCAGCTCAATGCCAGCTCAATGCCAGCTCAATGCCCGCTCAATGCCAGCTCAATGTCAGCTTAATGCCAGCTCAATGTCAGCTCAATGCCCACTCAATGCCAGCTCAATGTCAGGTCAATGCCAGCTCAATGTCAGCTCAATGCCCGCTCAATGTCAACTCAATGTCAGCTCAATGCCAGCTCAATATCAGCTCAATGTCAGCTCAATGTCAGAGGAGTGGGACATGTACCCACCCCTGGGGGTGCCACACTGGAGGGGACCCTCATCTCCCCCTGTCCCTGCAGCCCTGGGCCTGTCAGGGCTCCCTCTGTGCTCCGAGGGCCGGCTGACCTGCTGTTCTGACTGGCTCCTGGGGAAGGGGCGGGGGAAGGGAGGGGGGTAGGACAGGGGTGGGGGAGGCACCTGTATTTGTTGGGGAACATCCGCTCGCAGTCCTTGCATTCGTGGGCCTGCCCGTCGCCGCCCCCGCCGCCCAGGCCCTTGGCCTTGAGCTCGTCGCCCAGGCCCGCGTAGAGGGCGGCGCCCACTGAGCCGCACGCGTACTTCTTGTGTCGCCGCAGGTCCAGCTTGGACTGGAAGAGCTCGTCACACACGTCACAGCGGAATGTGGGCTCCTCTGCAAGAGACGGGGGTCAGGGCGTGAGGGGGGCCGTGACCTGGGAGTGCCTGAAGGGCTGGGGGCCCGCCCGCACTCGCTGCTCCTGCTCCTGCTCCTTCCTGCCCTCATCATCGGCCGGGGGGGGGGTGGTGGCGGGACGCCCCTGTCCACAGCGTAGGAAACGCCGGAGGAGGCCGGGGCCCCGCGTCTCGGGCCTCGCGGCGGGAGCGCCCGTGCCCGGGAGCGGAGAGGAAGCAGGCCGAGTGCTTTGTTTACGCATCAGGAGGGGAAGCTGACAGCGCTCTAATGCGTGTCATAAATTACTGTCGTCAAGGTCAAACGAATTAAAGGGGGGCAGTTATTATGAAGTTTACGAGGCGGCATCCTGCCCGGCCTGCCAAGCCGAACAGCCGGCCCAGAGCTGTCAGTTTCCTGGGGGGACGACCTCCGGCCCATCCCAGCCTCCCCCTCCGCCAGTGGCTGCTGGCCGCCAGCTCCTCATGGAGCCGTGTCCTCTCCCCGCCAGGAGGACCCTGTGTCCCACCCAGGCCTGGAGCGAACACCAGCACTAGGGCTCTTGCACAAAAGTGTGTGGTGAGCGATGTGTGACTGCACGTGTGCTCCTTGTGCAGGGCGTGCAGCTGTGCAGGTGTGTGCATGCTGTGTGCAGGGCGTGCAGCTGTGTAGTGTGTGCATGCTGTGTGCAGGTCATGTTACTGTGCAGGTATGTGCATGCTGTGTGCAGGGCGTGCAGCTGTGTAGTGTGTGCATGCTGTGTGCAGGGCGTGCAGCTGTGTAGTGTGTGCATGCTGTGTGAAGGGCTTGTGGCTGTGTAGGTATGTGCATGCTGTGTGCAGGGTGTGCAGCTGTGTAGGTGTGTGCGTGCTGTGTGCAGGTCATGTTACTGTGTAGGTGTGTGCATGCTGTGTGCAGGGCATGCAGCTGTGTAGGTGCGTGCGTGCTGTGTGCAGGGCATGCGGCTGTGTAGGTGTGTGCATGCTGTGTGCAGGGCATGTGGCTGTATAGGTGTGTGCATGCTGTGTGCAGGGCGTGTGGCTGTGTAGGTGTGTGCATGCTGTGTGCAGGGCGTGTGGCTGTGTAGGTGTGTATGCTGTGTGCAGGGCGTGTGGCTGTGTAGGTGTGTGCATGCTGTGTGCAGGGCGTGTGTGGGTGTGTGTAGGGCGTGTGGCTGTGTGAGAATATGAGTGCATGAGTGTGAATGTCCGTGCATGTCAGCATCCAGGTATGTGCGTCTTTGTGTGAATGTGTCCACGTTTTTGTGTGTCTACACTCATGTTTGTGTTGTGTGCATCTGCATTCATGTGCAAGTGTGACCAGTGTGTGTGCACCTGTGCTTTTGTATGTAGCTACATGTGTCTGCATATTTCCACACTCCATGAAGGACATGTAAGCATGCCTGGACACGTGCGCATTTGTGCATGTTTCTGTGCACCCATGTGTGTATTATGTTGTGTGTGCATGCTAAGCGCACACATTTGTGTGCACACATGTTGTGTGTGGTGAGCATGCATGTATAAATGTAAATTCATGCATGTTTGTGTGAATATGCAATTGTGTGCATTTGTGTGCCTGTGTAAATGTGTGCAGCGGTGTGTAAATATGTGCATGCATGTGTGTGCCTACATGTGCATGTGTGTGTTTGTGTGTGTGTGCACATTCACAAGGACCCCTGGGCCTGGCACAGAGCAGAGGCCTGATAACCTGGGCTGAGTGCGGCCCCAGGGCCGGCCTTCAGGGTGCAGGAGGCAGGCAGCAGGGAGATGGGGTTCCGCTGCCTCCTGGTGTCGGGGGCCACCAGAGCCACTCTGAGGTGAGGAGGGGGAGCGGCCTGCAGCCTGGGCGCGTGGGTGGCCACCTGTCGCCTCCCCTGCTGATGCCCCGGGGGTGCCGGCAGGAGAAGCGCTGATGTGCCGGCCAAGCCCCGGGGACACGCAAGCACCGCCCTGACCAGTGTCACTGTCGCTCAGTCTCTGCACAGAGGCAGGTACCCGGGGCAGGGGAGGGCCTGCTGAGAGCAGCCCTGGGGACACGGGGGACTGGGTCACCTGCGCCGGGGGCAGGCCAGGCAGCCCGGGGAGGGAGTCACGTTACAGCAGCCGGCCCTGTGGGGGCTGTGGCCGTGGCCGTGGGGGCAGGGCCTTGGCCTCTGGAGCTCGGGAGGCTCTGGCCCAACATCTCTGGACGTATAGCCTGGACCGAGCCCCAGACATGCTGGGCGGCAGAGGAGCCTGGGAGGGGGCCAGCAGGCCGGCGTCCACACCAACCCCAGGGCCTGGCTGGGCAGGCGTTTGCCAGCACCGCAGCCAGCAGGATCGTGATGCTCCCGCCAATGGCAGGGCAGCGCGCTGGGCAGAGGCACAGGGCTGTGGGGCGGTGGCCGATGGAGAGGGAAGCCTCGGAGAAGATCTATAGCAGAGCCCGCCTAGCCCGGCCTGGCCGGCGGGACCCAGCGGTTGAGCGTGGACCTAGGAACCAGGAGGTCAGGGTTCGATTCCCGGTCAGGGCCCATGCCTCGGTTATGGGCTCAATCCCCAGTGTGGGGTGTGCAGGAGGCAGCCAATGGATGATTCTCTCTCATCTTTGATGTTTCCATCTCTCTCCCTCTCCCTTCCTCTCTGAAATCAATAAAAACATATATTTAAAAAATATATATTTCAAACAGAATTCTGCGCGCCAGCTCCTTCCAGGAAAACGTTCCGCTGGGAGAACAGCCTGAGTGACATTTCCACACCGAGGGGCGGGGCCTCCACGCGGCAGCACGCGCCCAAGGACCTCCCGGCACCCGCGCATCCGAGCCTCAGATAATCCACTGGCGCCTCCCGGGGATATACCTGTGCCCGCTATCCAAGGGGTAAACGGAGGCTGAGAGAGACTTGCCGAGGGACCCAGAAAAGCGACAGAGCCGTGTGACTGCAGCCTTCGCCGTGCTTCCTGCCCTGGACGCAGGCGGCAGTGTCCCCGCGTCCCACGGGCCCATACGAGAGGCGTGTGGCTGCGAGGCTACGGAGCGCCGGCATCCCTGGCCCCTCCCTGGCCTCGAGGCCTGTGAGTTCCTGTCCGTCTGAGCATCCAGGCGCCCCTTCAGAGCAGAGCCGGATGCTCAGACCCCACAACACTGCCCTGCGGGCTCACTCGGGCTTCCTGGGCTGGGCTGAGGCCGGAGGCCCTCCCCGAGCGTCACGGTCAAGTTAGAAACGCGGGCCTGGCTTACGCTCTCTGCACCCCGCGAGGAACAATCAGGGAGCTTGCAATTTGAACCAAAGCAGCGACGCCGGCCCCTCCCATCCCCAGCTCCGACCAACGGCTTTTCCCACTTTTGATCTGCGATTTGGATTGAACATGAAAACTCAAGCCCGATTCCCAGTCTGCGGCATCTGAGGGAGTCTGGAGGCCACGGGCCCACGTGGCCATGACGGTCACCCTCCTTCGCCGCCTCCCATTCAGCCATGGATCGGCCCGCCTGGCGGAAGGACCAAGCTGGGGACCCTCGCCCACCTGCGGTGTGGACAGGGGTCCCACCATCGCCCACGCAGGTAAGGCCGGCGCTGAGCGCACGCCTGGCTGTGCTGGGGGCACAGGGGTGCACACAGCCCACAGGGCTCACTTTCCCAGCACCAGCGATTCTATTGTAGTGAAAGACTGAACCAATAGCTACATTGTAGCTACGTTGTGCTACATTGTATCCGATCGTGCAGTAGGGCATGCTTCGTTGCATTGTATTAAGTCGTGTTGTATCACATTGTATTGTACGTGTCCTCCTGCATCGCGTCAGTCTCATGCTTACACACCACACCCGGCATCCTCTCGCCCGTTTGTGGAGAGGGGAAAGGGTTAATCATGCTGAGCCTTTCTCCAAAGAAAGGCATATTGAGTGGAAATGGTTTCATGATTCTCTTCCAAGAGCGAGAAGTTCTCCTGAAAGAGAACCCTTTCCCCTCCCCATTCAAAGGGTAAAAATGAAAGGTTGCGGGGACCCAGGCCCTGCAAGGCCCCCTCTGCCCTGACTCCCGGGGATAAAGGTCGGACTCGAATTTCTACGGGTCGCAGCCTGGACAGAGGGGTGCAGCCCCAGACGGGCGGGCCGGCGCTCAGGGCCCCCAGGGCGGCGGCCGTGAGGGCGTTTCTCCCATGTGACCTGAACAGTGTCCGGCAGAGCCCCCCCCCAGCAGGAGCGCACACCATTGCGACTCAGAACTGCAGTCTCGCCCCGGCAGGTGTGGCTCAGTGGTTGGAGCATCAGCCCGTGCACCGAAGGGTCACGGGTTCGATTCCCAATCAGGGCACACACCCAGGGGGTGGTTCATTCACTGTCGGGACATGTACTGGAGGCAACTGATTGATGTTTCCTGTCCACGTAGATGTTTTGCTCTCTCTCTCTCTCTCTCTCTCCGCTCCCCTCCTCTCTCTCTAAAACCAATTTTTAAAAGGACCGCAGTCTCCTCTTCTAAGCCGGGTGGGGCCGGGGGGGCCGTGGGGGCCGGGACCGGGGAAGAGGCTCCTTCTTTCACCCAAACCCAGGCGTGCGGCCTGCGCCTGCGTGTCTGTCGGCAGCTCCATCAGCGAGCTCCGCGGGGGCGCAGGGACGCAGCAGAACGCAGGCCGGTGCCCAGCGGTTCTGAGCGCAGGACCAGGGGACACAGCTGTGCGGTGCCTGCCGCTACCCTCCCGCCTGGGGCTCGGCTCAGAGCCCCGAGTGCCCGCCCCGCTCAGGCCACATCGAGGGCCCGGATGGAAGATGTTTTATGGTAATTCTCTTCGGGAGGAGCGCTTTTGCATTTTCTTTTTTGTGAAATTCAGAGTCTAATTGGGGGGGGGGGCTGCTGGGAGGCGAAGGAGGGGTCCTGACAGCAGAGTCTGAGGTCACCTACGCCATGGGGCGAGCGTGGGAGCAGGCAGCCACACGCTGGATAAATCGGGGAAATGCAGACCCAGGGGAGTTGCGAGGGGCCGCGGGGGAGGAGGAGTCAGGTTTTAAGGCTCGGGAAGGAGGACATTTCGTCGCACACGAGAACCGTCGGGCACAGGCCGGGCGGCGCGGGCTCGCCTCCGAGGCCCCGCATCGGCCAAGACTCTCGGTCTTTCCAACAATTGTTTTAAGGAAAACGAGACCATCCCCACCGCCCAGGTCCCGGCCGTTTATTTTTCTTTTCTCCTAATGAAAACCACCCGCCGGAGGAGCGGACAGACGGGATCCGGCTCCCGAAACCATCCTCTGTGGCCGCCTGGGCTGGCTCTGCCGCGGGAGGAGGCGCTCCCACACCGGCCGGGGCCACACGGGCACCAGAAGAGCACGGAGCCGGCCCTCGAGGCTGCCCCGTGACCCCCACGCCCCGCTCCCCGCCAGCCAGGCCGCCCGTGCCGGGCCGTTGGAGGAACTTGCTGCTAGAGGCTTAAGCACGAAGCTGAGGTGTGTTGGGGTGGCGGGGGGGGGGGGGGGAGATGAAGTCGGGAAGGAGCCCCTCCTCTCGCATGAGGGGCAGTAGCTCCCAGCACGGCCAGGAGGGGAGGCTGCTTTCTGTTCACTCGTGGGGTCTCGGGCAGAGAAAAGCCTCCAGCCCGGCCGGCGGGGCTCAGGGGCTGAGTGTCCACCTAGGAACCAGGAGGTCACGGTTGGATCCCCAGTCAGGGCACAGGCCCGGGTTGTGGGCTCTATCCCCAGCGTGGGGCGTGCAGAAGGCAGCCGATCCATGATTCTCTCTCATCACTGATGCTTCTATCTCTCTCCCTCCCCCTTCCTCTCTGAAATCAATAAGATAAAATCTATTAAATAAATAAAAAAGAAACAAAGAAAAGCCTGCATCTGCTCAGAGGCGGCGCTCGGGGTCAGGGGGCAGCCCCCGAGGGCCGGGCATCTCTCTCCAGCGACTTGTCCTCCGTGGCACAGGGCTCAGCGTCCTGGGAGCCCGGGCGCCCGCTGCCCCACGCGGCGGCAGGGGAGCGACTGTCTCGGGAACCCAAGCCCGTGTGCGGGGAACTTTTCCAGCTTCCCCCGAGGCGCACGAGGTGGAGGTGCGAGGGAGGGACGCGTGCCCACTGGACAGAACCGGGTGACGGTCAGGAGGCAGGGACATCGGGTGTGGACAGAGGTAGCCGGGCCCGACCCCAGGACCTGCTGAGCCCTGCGCCTCCCTCTCCCCGAGCGCACTGGCCAGGCCTCCCCCTCGGACACGGTCTCCTTTAGCGACAGCTGGCACTGGTGTCAAAGCTGTGCCTGTCACCGCCGCCCTCGGGAGACGGAAACTTCCCCGCAGGCACCATGCTCTGCAGGCGTGAGTCTAAGCCACAGACTGTGTGCGTGTGTATGTGTGTGTGCATGTGTGTGTGCATGTGTGTGCATGTGCGTATGTGTGTTTGAAAGCACCGAGGAGCGCAAGCGGTGCTGCTGGCAACACCGTTGAAAACCTCCCCGGGACTCAGCCTGCGAGGTGCCACGCGACACCCCAGCACCCCGCATCCGCCAAGGCCTACCTGGAACTCGGGGCAGGGCTCCCAGCACCCCAGGGAGGAGATGCCCAGGGCGGAGGCTGGGGAGCTGTAAGGGAAGCCGGTCCTGCTGGCTGGGACGGAGTGGGGGTGCGGCCCCGTGGACGCGGGGCGGGGGCTGCGGAGCTTACCCTCCAGGCCGGGCGGCGCGGTCCCCAGCGAGTAGGCGCCTTCCTTCACGTGCAGCAGCAGCTCCTCCCCCGGCCCGATGTCCTTGATGACTTTATAGTAGATCTGGGGGGAGAGCAGAGAGAGGGTGAGCGGTGGCCTGGAGAGCCACGGAGTGTGCCAGCCTTGCCCTGGCGCTCGCTGGGAGCCGTGGGGCCTGCTAACCTCCAGGAGCCCCCGGAGACGTGCCCCCTTCGCATCTGTGGGGTCCAGTGTTTGGATGTCCACGGGGGTGGGGGGTGGGTGCAAAATTAAATCCATGAGGGTCTGACCCCGAATCTGGAGCAGGAGCATCTTGCAGGAGGGGCAGGAATGGGGGCTCCCACCCGGTGGGGCCTGGGTGCTCCCCTTTGCAACGTGTGTGAGTCAGGGAGACGCCCTTTGGCTCACGCAGGCCCCGGGTCAGGATGATGTGGGTGTTTGTGAAGGTGCCGTGAGCTCAGACAGGGACCGGGGGGGGGGGACCCCAGCAGTCTCCGTGGGAGTGGACACCGTCCTGCAGGGCGTGGGGGGGCCTGCCGCCAGCATGGAACCAGTGGCCGCCAGGGGTCTGAGCGGGGGACACCCCTGAGAATGCGGGGGCGCAGGGTGGGTTCTGCGCTGTGTCCAGGGGGCCAGCTCGGCACGCCCAGCCTCAGCGCTCTGCACGGCGGACGCGCCCGGAGCTCTCAACGTGCCTCCCGACGAGGACCCGGCGCACCGGAGGCGGCAGCCACGTTGGGAAAATTCTGGCAACTCGAAGGGCAGCACGGAGGGGGCTCTGGGACGAGCCCAGGAACAGCGGCTCCGAAGCTGACGCCAGGGACCCCACACCTTTAATCCGGAAGCATCCGCCAGCCGGTGCGTCTCCTGGGCCAGCCCGCCGCCCGCCGCCCGCCACTGGCGTGGGGTGTTCAGGCCTCGGCCTGGAGAACCATAACCAAGGGGCTCCAGGAGCCTCGGTCCGGCCTCGGGACAGACTGGGAGGCAGAGAAGGACCCAGGCAGCATCTGCCTGGAGACCAGGCTGGAGGCTACTTCCCGGGTCCCCCCGAGGCCGGCACAGGGCCTGGGGACAGGTATCCAGCCGGCTTCCCAGGTGTCCCAGAGGCTGAGCTGACCCCTGGCTGTCCCCCTCCATCCCCCGCCCTGGTGACATCTGAAGGCTGAGCTTCCGGGAGCTGGGGGACCCTTGGGGACTCTCCTTCACAAAGGGCCAGTGCCAACCCCACAACCACAGCAAGGAACCCGCCAGAGGAGGTGCCCTTAGCCGCACTGCGTCCCATGTCCCCCTGGGTGCTGTCCCCGGGACAGCGGAATGCACCCTGCGAAGAAGCCTGCCGGGCACGGTCCCCTGGGGATGAGCCCCTCCCTGGGCACACGGGTCACTGCATTTGGAATCAGGTGCGTCCGTAGAAAACGGCAAGATTTTAAAACGAAGACTCACACCGACCACGCGAGCTTATGTACTTAAACCACCGTGATTAACATCCCGGGTTTGTGTCACTTTATCCAAAAAGTTACACCGTGGCTGAGCCGTTTTTTAAATCATCCGCTTCGAGCCGTGGTGTTTCCCGCCCGGGGCGCTGCGTCGGGTCATTAACACGCAGGGCCGGTCCTCTTTCACCCCCGGCGGCGGTGGCGGCGTCAGAGCGCACAGCGAGGGCAGGTTTAGGCCGCCCTGAGCCCCGCGCCACTAGCGCCCGCATGCAGGCTGGGGAGGCCCCTGCTTAGAGGAGGCCCTGCAGCCAGATCAGAGGCTTCCGCAGGTCCCCGTTAGGGGGCAATGTGGCCCCGCCCGCACCCCCCTCCTGCCCCGCGGGGGCCCCCGCCGCTCCAGGCCACACTCTGACCTGGCTGTCTGTGCGCGCAGCTCCAGGGCGGCCGTGTCCTCTGAGGTGAGGGCCGGGCTGTTGGGCTCCTGCTACAGCCGGGGCCGGAGGGGCTGGACGCGGTGCCTCCCTCCTCTGACCCCCTCAGAGGGCCAGCCGGCCTCCCAGGACCCTCCCCCAACACCGCACCCCCTCTTGGGGGGCCCCAGCCTCTCCCAGGACCCACACCCCAGCTGCTAGGGCGGCCGTACTTCCTCCTCTGACCCCCTCGGAGGGCCGCGGGGACCTCCTGGGACTCCCCCACCCCCACACTCAAAGTTCCCCGGTCCCCGCCCCCCACAGCCCTCCCAGCTCCCAGGGCTGCTGGGCCCCTTGGGATCCTTCCGCACCCACAGCCCCAATCCCAGGGCCTCAGACTCCCTCCTCTGACGCCTTCCAAGGCCGCCTGGCCCCCCAGGAGACCAACCCTCCCCTGAGCTGCGGAGGGAGGGAGGGTCCAGCCCGGGCCCTGGGACCAGTTTGCAGGCCACGCAGTTGCCCCCTCCCGGGCTGCGGACCCACAGGACCCGCCCGCCCCGCATCTGGCAGGGGCGCAGGCTCAGGACGGGAGGCGGCGGGGCCGGTAGCCGAGGCCGCCTGGACTTTGAGCTGCAGACGGAATTAATCGCTATTAGTGCTAATTGCAGTGCCTGGGCGGGCGGGGCAGGTGGGGGTGTGGGGGCACCATCACCTCCACCTGGAGGAGGGGGCAGGGAAGGTGAAGAGGGTCTGAAAACATTTCCAAACCTGGGGGTCCTGCCTCCCCGGGGCATGGCGGGTGCGCAGAAGCCCGCACAGAAGCCAGGGGTTTTCCCCTCGCGCCCCAAGCGGCACCCAGGCCTTATCAGCCAGAGGCGGGCAAAGACCTGGTTCCCGGTTCCCGGGGGTCGGCCACTTCCCGGGACAAAGACCCGAAGGCCGGGCTCAGTGGCTCCCAGGTCGGCAAAGGCACCTCTGGGGTCAGGTCCCTGTTCTGAGCCGGCCCTGCCCCCGGGGCCCATAGCAGCCCCTTGAAAATCCGAGGTCGGCTTATCGCCGTCTGCCCCTCGGCCCCTCACACCCAGGGTGGGGCCGTCCACCGGCCCAGGCTGAGCCAGGAGTCTCCA
Source organism: Myotis pilosus (assembly GCA_036010255.1). Taxonomy (NCBI): domain Eukaryota; kingdom Metazoa; phylum Chordata; class Mammalia; order Chiroptera; family Vespertilionidae; genus Myotis; species Myotis pilosus. Next base: position 78,379,621 of record JASKON010000010.1, read on the forward strand.
CGGGAGGAGAGAGGCGGCCCTTTTCCGGCAGCGGAGCTGCAGGAAGGAAACGCGTGTTTTGTTTCAGGGACGGCGTGCAAGGACCTGCGCCTTTCCCCGAACAGACCCTCCCCGGCCCCATCCGTGGTGCTGGCGGCTGCAGGGCGGCCCTTCCCTGGTCCCAGATCCGGGCAGTGCCGGCTGTGCCCACAGCTGGTTCACTGGCGCCGATCAATGTCCGCCTACACGGCTTTCCACACAGGCTTGCCAAGTGGGCTGCTCGGAGTGAGTCCTCGCTTCAGGGGCCCAGGCTCTCCAACGGCCAGGACCTCGCCGAACAGGGGCAGCCAGGCCGTCCAGGATCTCGCTGGACAGGGGCAGCCGGGCCGGCCAGGACCTCGCTGGACAGGAGCAGCCAGGCCGGCGCTGGGACTTGCCCGGTGTGGCCCTGACGGGGAGCCTCCCCGTCGCCCTCCAGAGGTGCCCCTGCGGCGTGGGGAATGCGGACACACGGTGGCCAGGGCCTCGCCGAAATGAGCTGCCTGAGGAGCTGGGCTCGGTGCCGGCCACGCTCAATCCCCGCCGGTTAGAACGTGAACATCTGTTTCCCCAGCGACATCCTTTAAGACCAAGACATGCTCCCCCCTTATCACGGCGGCCAGTTGGGGTACTTTCTCCTTTCGGTTTCTTAAGGGTTTTTTTTGTTTGTTTTTGTTTTAAATATCACACGAATTCGCAAGGATAAAGACTGTCTTCTCATGTGAAGCTAGAGAACAGTATCCGCTAACACTTAAGCCTCAGGTTTTATTTCTGTGTGATCTTAGAATTCTTACGCTTACGGGACGCAGACCCGGCCAGCACGGGACCCGGCGCGGGACGCAGGCGGCAGCCGGCGCTGTCCCTGCAGGGAACACACGGTTTTCTCAGAAACAGGAAAGTGAGCAGGTGACCGGCCGACCCTGCCCCCTCCTTTTGACCAGTTTGGAAACTGTAAGGAGGCGTCTGGATGCAGAGCTGCAGTCGCTTTCGCTGCTTCTCTGTAAACAGCCACGGCTCTCCCTCCCGGATTTGAAGTCCCAAGGCCTCTGAGAGGCGCCGAGGGCCGTCGGACCCCCCCCCCCCCCACCCTAGGGAGCTGCTGGGACCTCCCGGCGGGTCCTTCCTGGGACGACGGGGTCTGAGGCGATGCCTTTTTTTTTCCTCTCTCGGGGACGCTGAGGGGGCCATGGGTGCCTGCGCTGCCTCGTGGCCCCAGGACGCTGGGAGTGTCACTGCGTCTTCACGATTCGCTGTCCCCAAGGTAGGCCATCTCGCGCTGGGACGCTGTGGACACGGGAGCCCTGCAGGGCTGAGGGGCTGAGCATGTGAGCTTAGACAACAGCGTAGGCGGCTCCACAGCCCGCAGGGGCAGCGTGGGAGCGCGCTCGCTCTGCCCGTGTCGGGCCCCTGGCCTGGCCTGGCCTGCTCGCTGCTTCCTCAGGACCCAGCAAGGGGACAGCAGTTCTGGGTTCGGCCCATCCACAGGCTCAGGGGGGAGGAGGCTGCGGCCTGGGACTCGCGGGGCCTCTCTCCTGTGCGTGGTGAAGGCCATGTGCGCCTCCGTCTTTACATTGTGCCGCATGCATTCGCCGCCTGCCCGCAGCTCCACCAGGAAACTGGGCTGCACGCGCCTCAGGCAGTGTGGGCCTGTGGTTAATTCTCCCTCTGGATTCTGGGTCCCAGGGAAGCCGCTCATCGTCCTTAAGCGCCAGTGGAGACGGCGGCGGGGACCGCCCGGTGGCTGGCGGGGTTTCTGGCCGCCGTTTGGCCGGACAGAGGGTCGCTTTGCTCCGAAGGCGAAGCGAGCGGACAGCTCTCCGACTGGAACGAACGGGCGCGTGTCTTCAGTCTTTTGTGAACTGATTAGGAAACGTGGAAATGAACCCCTGTCCTCTCGCTTCCAAACGGAAAACCAGTTCACTCCAGCTTTTACTGTATCAAACCCGGGGGGCGGAGGGGACTGCCAGGCAGAGGCGCCGTCCCTGCACCAGGCAGGGCGGGGACGGGGGCCAGGGCCTGCGGCTAGAATCCCAGCCCCAGCAGACCGCGGGGTCCACGCCAGGCAACAGAAACGAAAGCAAAAGAGCAGCGCCCGGTGCCAACGGCGGGAAGCAGCGGGTTCGCATTAGCGCCGGCCTGGTCCGTGCGTGCGGCGTGGCTATCGGGCGGCCGATCTGCTAGGAGCTGCCTTTGTCTGACGGGAGGAGGAGGTCGGCCCGTCTGCTTCCACTTTGGGGAGGCCGACCCCTGCTCCGCCGGAGCCCCTCGCCCGGCCCCGAACAGGCTGCTGACGTGGGTGTTCCTGCCGCCCGGCCCGCCCTGGGGGGTCCCCTGCCCCGAGCCCTGCGCCCCAACATGTGTGTGACCCTGGCACCACGCCACACCATCCTCAGCGCCGTGGCCCCGTGCCACCTCGCCACCAACACCCCTGCCTGTTGAGGGGCCTCTCGGAGCCGCGGGGACTGAGCGGAGGGTCCCTGGCAAAGAGGAGATGCCAGAGGCAGGGCTGGTCCCACAGCCACCGGACCCAGTGCCCCGAGGAGACGGCCGTTCAGGTGGACCCGAGGCCGGCGCTGCCCGGAGGGAGGGGTTGGGGCCTCCGTGTGGGCACTCCATGGAAGGGAGGACGCTGGGTGCAGGAGCTCCCGGGAGCTCGAGGTCTTCCGAGCACAGCTCACTGTCTCCCTGGGGCAGGGGCTGGTGGGCTGGGGAGGGGGCGGGCGGGGGTCCCAGGAGGCTCCAGTGGGTATGAGGCCTGGCCCCGGACACCGTGCAGTGTCGGGGTCTGGGTCCCCCGAGTGCTGAGGGCGTGAGCTGCAAAGTCACTCACTGCCCAGAGCCTGTGGGGGCCCAGGAGCCCGGCTGCCAGCAGAGGCCCCATGGGCGGAGGGAGCCGGGGTGCCCGGGGACACCAGGAAGCTCCGTGGGCCGAGGAGGTGCAGGGCAGGCAGAGGGCTCCCCTCCCCCTCGGGGCGGAGGGCTGACGAGCTCGGGTGCCACCGGCCTCTGCCTTTGCCTCAAGGCCCCCCACACGCCCCCGAGCTCCTGCACCGAAACAGGACGGGCACCGCGAGGCCGTGTCTGGGAGAAACAGCCCGAAGGAGCCTGACGCTGTGCGGGCGACACTCGCGGGTGCAGCTACAGGGCCAGGCGTGCTGCTGCGCGGGGGACAGCACTTTTGAGCAGAGACGCGCGGGGATGAGCGTGGGGCCGAATGAAGGACGGGGGGGGGGGGGTGGAGGGGAGCCATCAGTCCCCGGGTCTGACGGAAGGCGGGCAAGGCAGTCAACCCCCTTTAGACGCTGCAGGCGCGACATGGAGCGGAAGCCAAGCTCCCGGAGCCGTTCCCCAGGAAAGAAGCGGCCGCGCGGAGGGTCGGCCATCTGTGGGCTTTTCCAAGTCCGCGCAGACAGATGCCCGCTGTCCTGCTTCCCGCGGGGCCCCGCGTGCCCGCCGCTGCTTCCCAAACGGAAACCCGGAAGCTCCGTCTTCCCTTCTCTCTGTCTCAGAAGCACAGCCCGGCCGCTGCCCCGGGCGTGAGGGCCACAGCCAAGGGCGCGCTCCCCAGACAAAGGCAAGAAGCCCGCTCCCCCCTGTGCGCCCGGATCTAACGCCTCCGCTCCAACGCCCGCCATCTCCAAGGAAAGGGTTTCTCGCCCGTGGCTCAGGGCTGAGCATCGGCCTGTGAACCAGGAGGTGACGGTTCGATCCCCAGTCAGGGCACAGGCCCGGGTTGCGGGCTCCATCCCCAGTGTGGGGCGTGCAGGAGGCAGCCGGTCCATGATTCTCTCTCATCACTGATGTTTCTCTCTCCCTCTCCCTTCCTCTCTGAAATCAATAAAAATTTTTTTAAAAAAGGAAGTTTTTTTTTTCAAGTTCTGTTCTCCCTTTTATGATTATTCTTTGCTTTATATGGAACATTTTTTTTTGTTGCCACCAGAATAAGATTGTTTCTAAATGTCAGGTTCTAACTAAAAGCCGTGCACGTCCTGGGAGCAGAGCGGACTCCAGCCCCAGGGTGTGCTCAGGGCCTGCTGGGTGCAGTGAGCCCCGCCGGGGCCCTGAGGGGTGAGGGAGTCGCCCCAGCCCAGGGAGGAGGGACCGCCCTGGTGGCGGCTCTGCCTTTATTAATCCCAAACCCTTTCTCTAACACGGGGAGCCCGGAGCCTGACGGAACGGCTTGCCCAGGCCACAGGGGAAGGCGCCTGTGTCATGTGGTCTCTGCTAACATTTTTGAAAGCGATGGAATCCCTTTTGCAAGTGAGGTCTCCTGTGTGACCCCAAGATGCCGTCGGCAAAAGCAAACGGCTCGGAGGGGGGGGGCCTCCGGCTCCCAGGAAACCCATGTTCAGGGAAGACGGCGGGAACGTGGCCCAGGGGCCGGCTCCGGCTCTGGCGCGGAGAGCCAAGAGGCCGGCCACTTGCAAACTTGTGATTAAAGCCATCGAAGCCGCTCCCGGCATGGGGCCACGCTGCCTTCCTGTCCATAGAAACTCCACCCGGCACCTTCCATCCTGGTCCGCCCATGGGTCAGGATGCCCATCGCCCAGGGCGGCCCCAACACCCAGGGGATGAGTCCCCGCTGCAGGCTGGCCCTGCTGCCACCGCGGGTCTCAGGGCGGCGGGACCGCGGCAGCCTTCCGGCTGGTCAGCGGTGGCCCTTCCCCAGGGCCTGGCCACACAGCCCAGGCTGACCCGATTCTCCAGCGACAGTTCCGCTCCCCGCCTCCCGCCTGCCTCCCGGGCAGGGGCACCTGTCGGGAGCGAGGCCCGCAGCATCCTGTCTGCTCGCTGCTCCGCTTCACGCACCGGCCTCTTTAGCCCCCAGGCCTGGCAGCCTCAGGAGGCACTGACCGAGGGCCCGGGTGGAGCCCATGAGGTGGTGCTGCACTCCCTGAAACCCTGCGCCGACCGTGTCAAACCCCCACGCAGGACGGGGCCTGGCAGAGGTCCCTGGACCCTTTACCTTGGCCCCCCAGGCCTCTCGCCTCATTGACAAGGACCCGGCAGGGTCAGAGGTCAGAGGACCCTTCACTTCAGTCCCTCAGGCCTTCCATTTCAGTGTCAAGGCCCCGGCAGGGACAAAAGTCAGGGATCCTTCACCAGACACATCAGGCCTCTTGCCTCGTTGCCAAGGCCCCCATGGGGTCAGAGGTCAGAGGACCCTTCCCCTCGGCAACCCAGGCCTCCCACCTTGGTGCCAAGGCCCCCGCAGGGTCAGAGGTCAGGGGTCCCTGGGCATGAGCCGCGACCTACCTGCTCGTTGATCTGACACATGGTGAGGTTCTGGTCGTCGCAGGAGCAGGCCACGCGGATGTACTTGAGCCAGCTGCCCGCCCCCGCCTGCCCGGCGTCCACGCAGAACTTCTCGCCACCCAGGTCTTCGGAGACCTGCCCGGGAAGGAAGAAACGGAGCGGGTCAGAGGCGTCCTCCATGAGACACGCGGCTGGGCCCGGAGCAGCAGGCGCTCAGAACCCGGGCATGTGAGCGAGCCCTCGGCCCACAGTCACCTGCCAGCAGCCCCGGTGCCCAGGGAGGGGGCCTCTCTCTCACCGAGCAGCTCACTGGCCGGCGTGGAAGCTGCCACCTGCCCTGTGACGCCCCCAGCAGAGCGCCCACGTGTGAAACCCGAGGCTGCCGCCGCAGGCCTGCAGGAGCCGCTCTGGGAGGTAAAGGTGTTGGGTGTGTGGCCGCATGCGAGCTGGGTGTGCACATGCTCACACCCGCGTGCACCTCACCCTGCAAGTCAGAACGACTAAATGTTCTTCTGAAACGTGGAAAGTTTCATCTGACACCATGGCTGCCCCCCGCGCAGCCTCTCACGCCCGCAGCCACGGCTCCTCTGGCCACGGTTCCCTGACCGGCTCTGGCCGGCGGTGCCTTCATGCAGAGACCTGGCTGTCCAGTTCAGAGGGTCGCCTCGCCTTGGTGGGCCCGCGGGGAGCCACAGGCTGGGTGCCCCCGGCCCCCACCTGCTCCATCCAGTGCCTCTGGGGGTCCAGCCAGAGCCGTGGATGGGGCAGCATCCGGGCCAACCTGGGGGCAGCCCAGCTGGATACAGGGATTGGGGGAGCTGAGGCCACCTTCACCCTGAGATCCTGATGGGCAGGGTGTCCAGCTGGGCAGGTGATGGGAGCAGAAGGGCCCAGGGAAGCCAGGGCGGGGGGCAGGAGGGGGTGACCGCCCAGTGTAGACAGAGGCGGCTCTGGGTCCCATGGCTGCTACGCCCCGCGGATCTGCTGAGCGCGTTACGAAGGGAGAGCACCCGGGGGGAGGAGCTGCCTGAGGCCAGAGCATCAGTGCTTCGTAAACATTCCTGTGGCCCCCAAGTGTCCCAGACACTTCCTAACGGCCAAGGGCCCCCCAAGTGTCCCAGACACTCCCCGCCTGGCCAAGGGCCCCCCAAGGGATGGGGCAGCTGCTTTGCTGTGGGGGACACAGCACCTGCCTCTAGTCTGTCTGTGCGTCTGCACCCATGGCCCTTGGGGAGCCCGTGGCGGCCCCTCCTCTGAATGACAAGCGTCTGAGTGACACGCAGGGGCCCAGCACTGCTGACACCTCCGTGGGCTGAGCTGGGAAGGTGAGCTGGGGCCTCCGCTTGGAGAACTCTCCATTTTGGGGGGACTTTAACCAAAGGGGCCTAATTGTAAAAAAGGGGAGAGAAACCAGAGGGTCTGGGCAGGGTGGAGACACGAGACGGTAGGCGGGAACAGGTGGGCCCTGGGAGGGAGGGCACAGGTGGGTGCAGGTGGGCACAGGGAGGGTGGGCACATGGATGGCGGGCATAGATGGGTACAGGGAGGGTGGGCAGTGTGGCAGCGGGGCTCCTGTCTCCGTCCCAGCTTCCAGTCCTCACCATGGCAGCCCAGTCCCTGAAAGACCAGGGAAAGGGGGCGTGGCCTGCGGTGCCAGGTGAGGCCCCTGTGGGCGGCTGGGGGGGAGCGCAGGCCCATGGGAAGGGCCCCTCCTCCCACCTCCCACCCCGACTGCAGGAAACCCGCCGAAAAGACCCCACACGAAGCCTGCGGTGGTGGCACCTCCCGGAGCGAGGCCGCCCCTCCCCCGCCTTCCTCTGTTACAGGAAGAAGAGGGGCAGGTGGGGGTGGGGGGCCTGGGGTTCCCTGCGGCCCCCACCCCGCAGGGTGTGCACGCGGCTGGCAGGGACGGCGTCTCTGTCTCCCTCTGTGCGTGTCCCCTTCTCTCTCTGTGTCTCTCTGTCACTCGCCCCCAGCCCCATCGGTGGCTCAGAGCCGGGCCTGACAGCTCTGGGGTCCAGCTGGCTCAGGTGTCCCCTCACCCTGACCCCCAGGACCTGGTGCCTGTTGCCCGGAGCCAGCACTGGAGGGAGAGCCATGTAACTAACCAACGAATGAACTACTGTTCTACGTGCTTAAAGCTCCTCTCCATCCAGTTTGCACGTGTGAGTGCTCATGTTTGCACGTGTGTGCATGTGTGTGTATGTGTGTGCATGTGTATACGTGTGTGTGTGTGGCTGTGAGGGGGCATCGGGTGGCTGTGGGGCACCCACTGTGCTTTGGGAAAAGACTGATCCGCGGCCTGCGGGATGGGCCCCAGGTGGCCCTCGGCCCTGCCTCCTCCACCAACCACCTTCCCCACTTTCCAGGGCCTGCCCTCCGTCTCCCTCTGCACATCCCGGTGGGGCCGGGCCTGCGCCAGCCCTGTGCCAGGATGCGGCACCACAGGCAGCCCCTGGGTATTGCCCTGGGCCCGGATGCTGCACTGGGCCCTGCAGACTCGCTCCCCAGGCGCCTCCATCTGCTGCGGTGACAGGGCCCCGAGTGGGACCAGGACTCCTCTGCTATCCCCCTGCCCGCTGTCACCCCGAGAGCCCACCTGACCCTCTAGGTCCTCGAAGGGCTTGTTCTGGGGGGAGGGGAGGTACAGCCCCAGAGGCTGAGGGCAGGGATGGCTGGAAGGTTCTGGACTCACCCACCTGACCCCACGCCCACACCGACGCCTTCCTAATGTGTATGAGCCAGTCACACCCACGGGCACAGGGACCCCGCCACCTGTACCCCACAGCCAGGTCTACCGTTGACCCTGATGCAACCTGGACGAACAGGCCCCGCCTTCCAGAAACTTCCACCCTCCGCTGTTGCAGAACCAGCCCCTTTTCCAGGAGACGCCCTGCAGGCCTTTGTCCCTGACCCAGGCGCTCCTGGCCCTCGTGGTGCTGGGCACATGTCCCGGCTCGCACACGGGTGTCTGAACAGGACATGGCTGGCCGCTCGCCCCTCGGGACGCTGTGCGGGGCCTTCAGTCTGTCCCTGCCCCTCTCGGGGTGCAGGGCCTGGGTTCGGGGGCCACAGTCTCCTGGCGCCTCCCCCACCTGGCGCCCAGTGTGCCCCCCTCTCTGGCCAGCAGCCACCCTCTCCTGATCCCTCTGGGGCCACGTCCCTCCTCCTCAATCCAGAAACCCTGTCCCCGCCCTGACCCGGCGCCTAGTCACTGGGTGGCACTCACTTCCGGGTGGCCCCAAAAGGTCAGAGGAGGCCCCTCCTCCCAGGGCGCCTGGCTGGCTTCCGGGGCGACAGAGCAGGACTTGGCTAACCCTTTCCCTCTAAAGAGATGAAACTGCTTCTGAGAGGCGCCAGGCGGAGCTGCCCCGTCCTCCAGTCCCTCCCTGCGTGCAGCATCCGCGCCCCCGCCTGACCTGGGTCCGAATCCTGGCTCGGGCCGTGGGGCCCGCCCCGGGAGTCCCAGCGCCCCCAGAGGAAGCTGCCCTGATGCCCACTGCGCCCACTCAGCCTCGCAGACCCCTTGTCCTCGTCCCTGCCAGCTCCCCGGCTGGTGCACCCCCCCCCCCCGGGCCCCATCAGAAACGCCGCCTGGGAAGCAAGGGAGGGAGAAGCTTCCAGTGGTTTGCACATCGTTGGAGGTTTCCTGCGCTTCTCATGTGTGGGCGCTGCCGGTGGCTCTCTTCTGCTCATGGCACGGCCTGCCGAGGCCCGTCGGGGGCGAGCGCGCAGGTGGGGTGCCAGGCTGCCGTCCTCGCTGGCCCAACGGGTCTGAGCGAGTGGGATGGCGCCCCAGGCTGCCCTCGGTGCCCAGGTCCTGCTGCTGTAACACGGCTCCCCTGGCACAGAGCCCACCCCCAACCGGTGGGCACCAGGGAGGGCCTCCTCCTGCCCCTGCCCCTGCCCCTGCCCCTGCCCCTTCTTTAAGGACCAGTAGGCTGTTTCCAGCCCCAGCCCAGCCCCAGAGCCCCGTGTGTGTGGTGGGCACGCACATGCACACCCCACGGCTATTCATGGCATCTGTGAGCTCCATTCTGTCCGGAGGGGGCAGAGGGCACTCCGGAAGCCCCTCCATCGTGCCCAGGCTCAGGACCAGCTCAGAGATCCCACCCCCTCCGACTCTCACTAGCTCATTACGGCTCAGCTCAGCTCGGGGATGAGACGACCCGGCGTTGCCCCCAAAGGCGGCTGGTGGGAGGGGTCGCGGGGCAGACGGGCGTCCAGGCGGCAGGTCAGGGCCTGGGCCCACCTGCTCTGTGTAGGAGGGAGGGGAGGGGACGGGGCGGGGAGCAAGGGGGCGGCTTCTGGGACAGGGAGGGCAGCCAGGTGGAGGCAGCCCTCCCCGAGCTCATGAGGAGAGAGGGGTGGAGAGCTGTGCTTCCTGGGGCGCATGGGGCCCCTCGTCCCCAGGGACCAGCTCCAGGCCAGGGGTGCGTGCCCCGGGCACAAGGACCAGGGTCCGTTGGTTTCAGGGACCCCAGAGCCCAGCCCGCGTGAGGAGGCTGCAGGTGCCCCGCAGGGAATGCTGACGCCGCTGAAGGCCGAGGCCCCAAGTCCGCATCTGGGGGCCCTGCTCCTGCGCTAATGACGCCAGACCCCGAAACCGCCTCTGCTGTTCCGGGGCGCGGGCGCGTTGAGGGCCTGAGGAAAGTCACAGACCGCAAACTGTTCAGGTAAAAGGCGACGCGAACCCCCGAGGGAAGGTCTCGGTCCCCCAATACTCAGGCAGCCGGGGCCACGGAGCCTCCTGGGGCTCACAGACCAGTTCCCCCAAATACCCTGAAACGCGGGGCTGCGGCGCTGCAAGGGTGCACGGCCTGAGCGCCCCCGGGAGCCCGGATCCCAGGCTCAGCCCAGCTCCGCTGCTGCCTCTCAGCTCGGACGCCTTCCCTGCCTCCTCCCCGCCCACCTGCCCCTTATTCTCCTCCCTCCCTCTCGCCTCCCTGGCCCAGGGTCCTTAAGCGCGGGGCCACCCAGCCGGCAGCGGCTGCGAACTCGGCAGAAGCCCAGGGCGAGGCAGCGGCACTGCAGAGCTTCGAGCTGATGGGGTCCCCTGGCCTGGGACTCCCACCCCCGATGATGTCATCAGCGCACGCGACAGGAAGAGGGGCTACAGGAACCTGGGGCTTGGCGGCTGCCCCTCACCGGCTGCAGAACCGGGTCCCCACAATCAATGGTCTGAGTGAGGTGTTGGGGGGCCGGGCTTCCCCCAAGCACAGGTCTCGTCACCATGCAAGCCTGCAGTTTGTCTCGGGGGCCGCGTGCTGCAAGCGGAGCCGTCGGAAGAGACGGGCACCGTGGTGCAGACCAGCTCCCCGATGGGCAGGGCAGTGAATGAATGAATGAATGAATGAACATGGACCTGCTCAGACACCGGCCCCGGGGCGGCCAGCAGGGAGCAGGTGACGGCGCAGGAGTGGGAGCTCGGGACCCCTGCGGGCGAGGAGCCCCGCACACGGTGAGTGCCGTCACGGGAGCATCAGGGACGGCCGGGCGGCCAGCGGCCAGGGCACGCGGAGGGGCGGCTGGGCTGTCTCACACGTGCCTGAAATGCCAGATTCTCAGCCTCACAACACGGGTGGGCAGGGGCTGGTCCTGCCGCCTTCGCTCCTGCGGAACCAGAAAGCCTCCTCGCTGCTGAGGGCTGTGCGGGGCCGTGGCCGAGGGACAGGCCGAGCGGCCTTGGCAGAGCCCACGCCCACACCGGGCCAGCGCTGAGAGCCTGCAGGGTCCCTGCTGGTGGCCACAGGTGCCTGCTGCCCCCCCACCCCCCCCACTGCACGTGCGCATCAGGCCGCTGGGCAGAGGCAGCCCTTCCTGGCTCCCCCGGGGGTACAAGTGCGACTCCTGGTCGGTCGGGAATGTTCCGTAGGTGGCCCGGGGCCCCTGGGGGACAGACCAGCGGCAGGAGCAGGTGAGGGGTCTCGTGAGCTTCCTCTCTGCCCCCCAGGTGCCCCTCGGAACCTACCCCTCAGAATCTGCCCCTCGGAACATGCCCCTCAGAACATGTCCCTCGGAACCTGCCCACGCCCCAGAGAGAAGGCGGTCACTGCAGGGCTCCCACGCACCTCTCAGAGGCCCAGGACGGACCTCAGCGCCGCTGGCTGACAGGGTCAAAGCATGGATTTGGGGCTGGACTTGAACTCGACAAGGAACTCATGCGCCCACAGGCCCAGGGCCCCTTCCCCTACCCCTGGAGAGGCTGGTACCCAGGCAGCTACTTGCCAGGGTGGGTCCTGCAGGGGCCTGGCCTCAGGTGACCCAGGTAATGCTCTGATCCACCCCCCCCGCAACCAGGCACCACGGTGGGGTACCCCCAACCTGTCCGTGGGTGCCCATGTGCACAAGCCCATCTCATGGGGGCTCAGCCTGGCCCAGCCTCATGGGGCTGCTGCTCCTGGGGCGGGGGGCGGGGGGCGTGCGGTGGGAGGACAGCCCCTCTGGTCCTGCACTGTTGGCTGGACCTGGAGGTCGGGGCTGGGGGGGCAGTCGTGAAAAGCCACCGACGTGCCACCATCTAGGCCAGTTTGGGCAGGTAAAGGCCAGTGCAGGGAAGCCCCCCAAATCCTGGCCTGGCTTGTAAACTGCCCCCCAGCTCGCAGCTCCCACTCCTGCTCCCCCGCCCCCACAGGCCCGGCCCCTGCTCCCGGGCCTGATGTGGTTAAGATCAGCCAGGCGCTCGCTCAGCCCCGCGCTGCCGTGAGGGGGGTGGAGCAGGAGCTCCGAGCGGGGAGGTCACAGGCCACCGCAGGCCCAGCTGTGACGTTCGCGAGTGAGACGCTCCCAGCTGCTCTGGTTGCTGTCGCTCATGAAAAAGATGGAAACCGGCCAAACAACAAAACCAAGGGCTTGCGGCGGCACCTTCGCCTGGGGCCAGGGGAGCCCGGCTCTGCCCACAGGAAGCGACCCCAGTGGAGGTGAGGCCCCGCAAGGTGTCACACGGCCACATCGCTGGTGACGAACGGCAGAGCTGTGAGCGGGCACCTGCCAGCAGGTGCTGAGCGGTTTGCACCGCGGCTGAGCTGCTGCAAACCGGGGGAGGGGCCTCCAACCTGGCAGCCGGCCGCAGGCCTGGGCACCTGTCTACACTCTCTCTTTGCTGGACAAAGGCCCCGGTGTGGGCACGGAATGCCAGGCCGAAATGCCCCCAAGGACCCAGGCCTCCCCCCACAGCTCTGCCCCCCGGGCTGGGACCGTGCGCCGTCCAGCCGGTGACCCGAGAGGAGCTGCTCGGAGACCCAGAGTCCGGTCACCCTCCGACCCCCTCCAGCCCCCCGTCACCATGGACGACAATGCCAACGGCGCCCGGGAGTGGCTTCCTCCCACATGCACGTCTCGGAGAACAGGGAGCTCGGTGTCCCCTCTCCCTTCCTCTGCAGGCGTCCCCCGCCACCGCCCCACAGACTGCTGCCCTGGCCGCTGGCCACCAGGAGCTGTACCATCGAGTCCCTAGCGGCCACGTTCGCACATGAAGACACAGGCACAGGGGGATTGGGGAACCGGCCCGATGTGGCTCAGCAAGAAAGGGGCCGGCTGGCTGGACACGGCACTGGATGCCTGTCTCACTCCTTTCATCTCTGTGAGGACCAGCGCTAAGCACCCTGGTCGGTCCTGCCCTTTCTGCCTCTCCTCGCCTTGACCGTGGCGGCCAGGGGTGACTAAAGCTCCCCCAAGCCTCAGAAGGACTGGGGTTCAGTCAGGCCTCACTGACTGTCTCCAGGGGTGGTTGGATGGACGGGTGGATTGGAGGATGGATGGATGGACAGACAGATGGAGAGATGGATGGATGCGTGATAAGTGGATAGATGGGTGGATGGATGGATGGGTGGGTAGATGGATGAATGGAGAGATAGATGGAAAGACAAACGAATGGCCCGGCCGGCGTGGCTCAGTGCCTGAGCATCGACCTATGAACTGGAGGTCACAGTTCGATTCCTGGTCAGGGCTCATGCCCGGGTTGTAGGCTTGATGCCCAGTAGGGGACATACAGGAGGCCTCTCTCATCATTGATGTTTCTCTCTCTCTCTTCTTCTCTGAAATCAATAAAAATATATTTTAAAAAAGACAAATGGATGGATAAATGATAGATGGATGATAAATAGAGAGATGGGTGGACAGATGGGTGGATGGATGAATGGATAGATGATGATGGATGGACAGACGGATGATTGGGTGGATGGATGGGTGATGGATGGATGGACAGACAGATGAATGGATGGGTAGATGGATGGATGGGTGGATGGACGGACGGGTGGATGGATGAATGGATAGATGATGATGGATGGACAGACGGATGATTGGGTAGATGGATGGGTGATGGATGGATGGATGGATGGGTGATGGATGGATGGATGAATGGATGGGTGATAGATAGATGGATGGATGGACAGACAGATGAATGGATGGGTGGATGGATGGATGGTGAATGGATGGGTAGATGGATGGATGGGTGGATGGATGAATGGATAAGTGGATTGTTAAACTAAATGATGGATGAGACACAGAGTCCCCCAACCTCCCCAGACACTTTTGGCTTCCTCCTCTTCCCAAGGTGAGCTATAAGGGAACATCCTGCCAGGGGTTGTAAAGGTGGAAGAACTCCTGGGGACACCTCTCCCAGGAAGCCTGCCTTGATCTCACACACCAGAGCGGCTCTCACAGTCCCTGCCCCATCACAGGACAACCACAGTGGGTTTCATTGCTGATCCCCAGAGCCAGGCGGATGGTGGTGGCCCCTGTCTGGGGGACAAATGGGCGAGGGGCTTCAGGACAACAGACCGGCCTTTGCCAGCGAGTCTCTGTGCTCATCTCCCCTTCACCCTCTGGGCCCCTCTGCTCATTTCCCCGTGGGCTCTGCCCAAGGACGCCCAGACCCTCCTCCTTGTATCCCTGCATCTCTGGACTCAGGGCTGTGATTCCCCTGCATCCAACGTCACTGTGCTCTGTGCCCCGTGACTGGGCTTTCCCCGGGTTCGACGGGGCAGCGTCCTATTTCCCAGGGCCGAGGCCACGCTGGCTTGTCCCTCTCAGCGCCCTGAGGGACGGGCACACAGTAGGTGGTCAGGGGAGGGCTGGCGCGCAGCCGGACGGGTCCAGCTGGGATATATTTAGTGCCTTCCCTGCGCTGACTCAGTCTCTCCGAGCCCATCCCCTCTTCCTCCTCCAGGGGACACGTCGGTCCGGAGCAGCTCCGTGACTCACGCCCCCGTATCAGCCTCGTGTTCTGAGATCAGCGCCCACAAATAGCTCACATCTCAACAGGCCGACTCTACGCGAATACCTTGCCAGTCCCCAGCGAGCACGCGCGGCTGACAGACAAACATGGTCATTGGCAGAGGCTCCTGGCGCACAGCCTGCGGGGTGTGGACGCCCCGCGATCAGCCTGCTCCCAGGTCCCCCGCAGGCCTGGCCGCGCCCTCACCTGCGCTTCACAGAGAGGGGCTGCCTTTTCTCCAAACGCTTTCCCCTCATGCTTCTGCCGCCTGGGATTTCAGTGGCTTTTTTTAAATCCTCACCCGAGGGTATTTTTCCTTTTATTGTTGTTTTTAATATTTGTTTACTGATGTCAGAGAGGAAGGGGGAGGGAGAGAGAAACATCAGTGACGAGAATCATTGACTGGCTGCCCCCTGCACGCCCCCTACTGGGGATCGAGCCCGTACCCTGGGCATGTGGCCCTGACCGGAATCGAACCTGGGGCCCTTTGGTCCACTGGCCAGCGCTCTATCCACCGAGCCACATCGGCCAGGCGATTTCTGTTTTCTGGTGTTTTTGGCCGGGGGGCCCGGAGCTCGGTCGTCTGGCTGCGTGGGGAGGGGCCCGGGGTCCTGTAACTGTAACCCAATGGCCCATCTCTCCCAACTTCTCAGCGCATCAGACATCAGACGTGGGGTGATGAGATACTGGGGGTGCGACGCGGGGCTCCGAACCCCCTGGCTCCTTCTGGATCCTCAGTTCTCCCGCGCGGCCTGTCTCAGGGATGGACCTCGCGAGCCGCACGCCCGGCCGCTGAGGGCTGTGCCCAGCCTGCGCCACCTCCCTGGGAACCCACGGCCGGCTCCCTTCCCAGACGCGGGCGCGCTGGGGCGCCCGGCGAGTTTGGAAATGATTCATGGGCCGAGGGGGGGCCGAGTCCGGCCGGAATGACAAATGGAACCAATTAAATCCCGCAGGTCTGCCCTGCCCCGGCTCCAGCGTCCAGTCACCTCGGAGGAAATATATTAGAGGAATTAAAGTGGGTCCCCGCCCCCCCGGTACTACCTGGACTCCTTTCAAGTCCACACCAGCCAAGTGCAAACAGCTCTTCTCACTCAGGAAACAGACCCGAAGTGGCTTGTGAACATCTAATGACAGCGTCCCGAGGCCCCGCCAGCCCCCGCCCCGCCTGGCGGCTCAGCGCAGCCGGCCCCGCGGACGCGGGTGAGAGCCCCGGCCTCGCGGTGGGACCGTTCTTCGTGGATTCTATCGCTTTTTAAAAAATCCTCCCCCTAGGATATTTTCCATTGAGTTTGGGGAGAGTGGGAGAGAGAGGGAAGGACAGAGAGAAACATCAACGTGAGAGAAACACATCGATGGGTTGCCTCCTGCAGGCGCCCTGACCAGGGCCTGGGCCGGGGAGGAGCCTGCAACCGAGGTCCGTGCCCTTGACTGGAATCGAACCCGGGACCCTTTGGGCTGCAGGCCGGTGCTCTATCCACTGAGCCGAACTGGCGAGGGCCCTATTGCTTTTTTATTTTAAATTTGAAAAGAGGCAAAGGGAGGAGGATGTGCCTTCTCGCGGGAGCGGGCGTTGGACTTCGTCCGGCCGCTGGGCTCCGCGATGTCCTGGGATGAGGATGAAAGCTCAGGGCGGGCTCCCCGTGGCTCAGGGGGCTCGCCTGCCTGCTGTCCTGAGGCGGACACATCCCCGTGTGACCATCAGGAAGGGCTGTGCAGACTCGGTCCTTCCGTCCTGGGTGGGAGCGGCCGGGCCCGGGGGCGCGGTCAGTCCTCTCCCTGTGAGCTTGGCTCTCGGGTGCCTGGCAGGTCTGACAGCTGTGGGGGCAGAAGGTCTCTTTGCCGTCTTCCTGGCCGGTGGTGGCTGCCCAGGGTGGGATCATGTTGTCCTTCTCCGGCGGCTGAGACGCCCCCACTTATTGGGGGGCCTGAGCTGGGGTCTCTGGCCAAAGCGGCCCTGTGCAGTGACTTCCCGCGGACACGGACCCAGCCCCACACGGCGAGGTGTGGGCGGCTCTGGGCAGACAAGTCGCCCTCGCGATCCCACGAAGGACAGGCTCACGGAGCTGGTGGGCACCGGGGGGCACCCGCGCCTCCCGTCTTTTCTAGAAGGTTCCCTGCCTCTGTGGGAGCTTGTCCTTAGGCATGTCTGGTGGGTAACATCGCTCTCTATTTCCTTCCCTTGCACTCTCCACGTGTCCCGTCCCCTTCACACGGTGTTTGATTATTTTAAAGCAAAAATGATCACTTTGATTCTTTCCCAAGTGCCTTGTTTTGAAGATAAGGTGTGTGTCCCCTCCCCGTTTAATACCCGTGTTAATAAAAAAACCTTAATGAAAAGGAAAGGAGAATCCAAGTACTTAGCATAAGCCCGAGCACTTCCCGACCACCCTTCCCGACCGCCCTTCCCTAGGTCGCAGCCACTGGAGCAGACGCAGGCGCGGCGTGGAACTCTCGGCGTCTTCCCACCGGGCCGTGCTGGGCTCTCCGTGGGTCCCGTGGAAGAAGAAATTCCCTGAACACACGCGCCTCCTTAACATCTCAGGTGCACGCTAGCGCCGCAGGCAACATCGGGCGCGGCGTGGGGGCGCAGGCCTGTGGGACCTGGCGCATCTGAAAGGGAGTCCCCCGCTGAGTGGGCTCCTGGCCACGGCTCGTGACATCTCTCAGCGTCTCTGCATTTCTCTCTCTTTTTTTTTTTGTTTGTTAATCCTCATCCGAGGATATTTTTCAATTGACTTTTAGAGAGAGTGGAAGAGAGAGAGAGACAGAAACATCGATGTGAGAGAAACACATCGATCGGTTGCCTCCTGCACAAGCCCCGACTAGGGCCAGGGCCAGGGAGGAGCCTGCAGCTGAGGTCCGTGCCCTTGACAGGACTGCACCCGGGACCCTTCGTCCACAGGCTGATGCTCTACCCACTGAACACACTGGTGAGGGCTCTCTGCTTTCTTTAGGCCAGTGGTTTTCAACCTTCTTCATCTCGTGGCCACACCAGAACTCTGTGGCACACCGGAACGCGGGGGGACAGAGGTCAGTGCCCCGACCACATAGTCAGGTGCCACGTGTTTATAGGTTCTCGCGGCTCCCCGGTGGAAAATGGCTGCACGAGACCAATATTTGCAAATGGGCAGGATCCCCGGGCCGGGCTGGCAGCCACCAGTGTAACCCACTGGGGGCCCAGGTGGGTCGGTGGCCTCTCCAGGGTCAGGGGCTGTGACCAGGGCTCTGGGCTGATGAGCGAGGCTGCGTGGGCTCCCGGCGCTGGCCTTGAGGAGGGCGGCAGGAGGCCTCAGAGGTAGAGACGGCCCCTCAGGGGCCACCGTCGCGGCCTTGCCAGGGCACCGGCTGTGCCTCCGCAGAGGAGGCTATGGTCCCTGGTCTCCGTGAGGCCCTTGGGCAGCGACGGATGAGGAAATCACCATGGGCGTCTGCGAGGCGGCGGAGAAGCGCCTGGATGTGCAGGAGTTCAGACCCCAGGATGCGTTGGGGACGGCGCCCCTGCAGATGGCGATTGGAGCTCATCCGGGGAGGGAGGCGGCTCCGGGGAGCGCGTGTCCGGCTCGCCAGGCGGGTCGCGGGCGGGGCTCAGCGCCTCTGCCGTGATGAGCAGCGCCTCCAAGCTCCGTGTTTTGGTGGGAAAGGGTCGGAGTGAGGGCCGAGGTTCCGCACGTGGGGCTTCCCGAGGGCCGTCCTTTCCAAAAGGGGCTCAGCGGTAACTCCTCCGGGGGAGCTGTGCCATTGAGACGCGGCATAAATCGGGGGCCCCGGGCTGCTCGCGCTTCTGGACGACAGACACTCGGGGTCCTGGGCCGGCAGCCCCATCGTGTCCAAGTGTCTCCCCAAAAGCCTTGGCTACTGGGGCGTCGGGCACGGGCTCAGCTGATGCCCTGCATTCCAGCATCCCCTTTGCTGGAGGGGCCCTCCCAGTCCCACCTGCCCGGGAGCCGCAGGCCCAGCCCCCCTGGCACTGCCCCCCCGCACCCCCCACACCCCTCCTCCCTGCACCCCTCCCCTCCCCGATGCCACAGACCCCCTTTGTGCGCGGGAGACGGGAGACCAGGCCGGGTGTCCCAACACCCGGTTACAACCCGGGATTCTGCAAGAGGATGTTAACCACACGTTCTAATAAAAAAATAAAATAAATAATAATAAACATTTGACCCGAGTGAGGATCTTTCACGAGACGCCCTAATCATTTTTCTGCTCCGACCTCCGTTTTCTCTGGCCCGGCTCCAGGGAGCCCGGGGGCGCGACGGCCTTTCCTCGGAGGGAACAAAGGTCTTTTTCAGTCTGAGGGGCTGTCAAGTTTATCCAAATATTCTCAGCTCACTACCAGCCCCTTTCTGAATTGATATTTCCAATAAAAGGACACTTTGTATCTTTAAGCCACACGCCCCCCGAGCCAGGATGCGGAGGGCAGGGGAGCGGGCCGCACCGCCGGCGGCCACTTCCTCGGGGACGGGTGGCAGGAGGCGTCCCCGGCCTGACGGGGTGGGAGCAGGCAGCCCTGGCTGGGCGCTGAGGGAAGGAGACGGGACCCACAGAGGGTGCCCACCCTCCACCGCGCCCCACGTCAGGGCATCGCCACGCACCCCCTCCCGGCCGCGGTGCTAATTTTGGCCGAGCCTGCCCAGCCTGCCAGCAGCTGCCAAGCGCATTAAGTCATGAGAGCAGAGGTGGCGGCGAGAGAATTCATTCCAGCCGGGCTGAGCCGTGCGAGGCCTGTGTTCTCCGGCTGTCGGCACGCCGGGCAGGGAGCGCCCCCCGGGAGCCCGCCCTCCCCCGCACGGCTCCTCCCATCTGCCCAGATGTCTCCCCCTAGCCAGCCTCAGCGCCCTGTGCTGTGTGCGTGTGCGTGCATGTGGGGGCGCATGCACACACCTGTGATCACACGTGTGCACATACGTGTGTCCACGTGCATGCACATGTGTGTGCCCACAAGCACGCACACACATGCATTCGACACCCTTCTGAGGGTCCCTGCAGCCCCACAAAGGGCATTTCCTCCCACCGGCCTCCAAACGGCTCTGATTAGCGTTAATGATAATTCTCATTAATCACCCTCGGCTGCTGCGGATGGAAACGCGGCCGCGCCCCGTGACAGGGCCACTTAGCCGTATTTATGACTTGTGTGCGCAGCGGCAGCCGGGTGACACCTCTGGCCGTGGCTGACATCGGGGCTGACATTTGGGGCTGCAGCTGCACCGCACAGAGGCCCTGTGTTTCTCCTTGCCCGACCCCGCCCCCCCCCCCCCCCCCCGCCCTGCCCCAGGGCCGCCCCAGTGCAGAGCAGGGGCCCCTGTCAGGGCTGAGGGCGGAGGGAGGGGGCTGCGGGCTGGGGGTGTGGCTGCCTGAAGCAGGGAGGCTCCTGTTGCCAGGAAGCCCGCCTGCTTCTCAGGGGGAGCCCACACTCTTTCCTGTCCCTGTCTGTGCGTGTGTGTGCGTGCGTGTGTGCGTGTGTGCGTGCGTGTGTGCGTGTGTGTGCATGTGTGCCCGTGTGCCCATGTGCCCGTGTGTGTGTGTGTGTGTGTGTGGTGATTGTTCCTGTCCCTGCCGGTGTAGCCAACATGGACTGTCCACTCACAGTGGGACTGCATCTCATCTCCTGGCGACCCTCAGCCACACACACAGTAGGTGCTGGGGCATGTTTGTGGCTCTAAGAGTGTCTAAGTCAGCGGTTCTCAACCTATGGGTCGCGACCCCTTTGGCAGTCGAACGACCCTTTCACAGGGGTCACCTAAGACCATCCTGCATATCAGATATTTACATGACGATTCATCACAGTAGCAACATGACAGTGATGAAGTAGCAACGAAAATAATGTTATGGTTGGGTCACAGCATGAGGAACTGTATTTACAGGGCCAGAAGGTTGAGAACCACTGGAAGTGTTCGGGGAGCAGGGGTCGGGGTGCTGCAGGCAGCTGTGTTCGCAGAAGCCCCTCGAGTCCACCTGAGCAGCCATCTGAGGTCTTGGGGTCACTGCCAAGCCCGGGACCCTGCCACCGTCCTGCACATCCCGGAATGAGCCACCCTGAGCCGCAGCCACGGGGTCCGGAGGCTCCAGGGACCCCTCCGTGCCCACCAGCTGCTGGTTCCCGGCCGAGACGAACGAACGGGTGCATCTGGGGCCCGGGCAGTCTCCCCCTTTCTCTCCACCTGCAGCCCCGCCCGGACCCTCGGGCAGTTCCCAGGGCAGCGCGCGAAGGTGCGGGAAGGCCGTGCCCGTGAGGGACAGCGCCGCCCGAAACACGCCGCCTCCTTAGGAAGCAATAACTGCCTCTCAGGCTCGGAGCGGGGGGCCTGCATGTCGGCCTCTCCCCTCCGGCCAGGCCGTCGGAACTGAAGCTGTGCCCTGGCTCCCATGTCCATAGGCCTGTCTGTCCCCGCAGCCCGTGGGGAGGCAGCCATCGCCCGCGTAGCAACAAGCATGCCGCCCTCGCCGGTGAATCCCCCGGCCCCGGGCCGCGTGCAGGGGCACAGGTCATCGCGTGGCCCCGGGTGGATGCGGGAAAGGAGCCGCCGTGGAGGCTTGTCCGGAGCTTGGCCTGGACGGGTGGGCTGTCGGGTGGAGCTCGCGCCCACTGTGCTGACCTCCCGGGCGTCTTCAGCGGCTGCGGTTCGTCGCCCGCCCTCTTGTGCCCCTAAGTCACAAGGTCAAAGTGCGCTCTGACACACGGGACTATTTGGGGTCCACTAGATGGTGAACGGAGCCCCCGAGACACATTAACCACCTCCCAGACCTCCCACCGGCGGACAAGCTCCCTGAGCACAGGAGCCCCTCCCACAGTGAGCTGGGGCCCTGGGGGTGCTCTGACCTGTGCACCCTCGGAAGCCCCTGGAGCCCTCAGAGCCCCGAGCCCCACGGAAAGCTAGCAGAATCAGCACCCTGATTTCATGGGGGTCTCTGTGCTCAGGGCCACGTGTGCCCGGACTCCCCGCTCCCCCGGCCCCTAGGAAAGCAGGGGGACTTCTGGCTGCTTGAGCCTCCAGCCCCTGGCAGGTGGGGCGCTGCCTTGGGGCCCTCTGTGAGGGGCTGGCACCCGGTGTGTTTTGTTTGGGGGTCTTCCTCCCCCCGCCCCCTGCTCACCGAGGAGACAGCCATCAGGCGGCGGTTGGTGGCTGCACCGGGAGGCGGGCGGAGCGGCGGGGGGGGGCCGCGGGCCAGGGGGCCTCTGAGGAATTTCACGATCATAAAGTGGAGGCCGGATCGCCCTCTCGGGAATGCAGAATCGGCGAGGGCCACGCAGGGGCCCCGAGAGCCCAGCGCTTCATCTCGGGGCGAGGGCGCCGAGCGCGGGGCCTGCGCTGGCCTCCCGACTCCCCTGAGCCCCCCTCCACGCCGGGGTTCCCCACGAACGATGTTCAGTTATAATGACACGGCCGCACCTCCCTGTCACAGTGGTGGGTAAACCGTTTGTCAAGGGAAAGTGACGGCGGACACACAGCAAAGACGGGCGCCGGCCCGCGGGCGGCCCCGGGGCACGGGTGCGGGTGGGAGGGGCTGGGGGTCTGTGCGTCGGAGCCTGCCCCTGGCGCATCCGCAGTCCGGCTGCCTAAGAACATGGACATGGGGCCCCGCCACTGAGGCGAATGAAGGCCCCCGCGACAGCTCGGCCCCCGTTTCTCTTCGGGGTCCTGAGCGAGGACCCCCCAGAGCCAGCCATTCCCTGAGAACAGAGCCCCGGGAGTCTAGAGGCCCCACTGCTTCCAGGTCCCCGGCCTCTGGGGGGCAGTCCCGTCAAGCACGTCGGGTCTCTGCAAAAACACGGCCCGATAGATGCCCCCGTCCAGGCCATCGAGGCCCCCACATGCGGTCACCATTGCAGCACCCCATCCCGATGACGAGATAGACGACGTGTCTGAGTCATTCACCAGAGCTTCCACACGGGCGACAATTAGGGACAAGGGCCTGTGGCCCCACCAACAGGGCTGCAAGGAGCCAGTGACTTGGCCTGGTGCTTCCGGCCGTCACGTCTACGGGCAGGGATGGCGAGGGCCGGTCGGTGTGGGTCCCAGTTCCGTGTCCAGCGCGGACGGAGCCGTGCCCACGGCACCTGCTCCCCGAGACCTGGCAGAGCAGCACGTGGAGGGAGGCGGGTCTGCGCCAGCACCACACGGACACCCTTCCCGCGGGTGGCGCGCTGAGCGGCGGGGACCGGGGAGGGGGCTCAGTCCACATTCCCACGCCAGCTGCTCCGGCTCCCAGTCACAGAGGACATGGTTTTTTCAGGGGGAAAGAAGTGACGATTGCCAACAAGTTTCTAAAGGGCCCTCAGACGCAGCCCGAGGCTGGAGCTGTGAGCGCGGACGGGGGTAAACAACGCTGACAGGCGGGCGGAGCGTGAAACCCGACTCGGCTCCGAGGCGCAGCCGAGGGAGAGGCCTCGCAGATGGCGACGGCGGCCAGGCCCCGCGGGTGGGCGCTGCGGGCGCTGCTGGTGGCCGGGCAGGGGTGTCGCTGCCGAGCCTCTTCCCGGGAGCCTGGCCTCGAGGTGGATGGTCCTGAGCGGCTGTTTCATGGCCTTGACCCAGAGGAAGGGAGCCGCCCCTGCTGTGGGCACGGGGTTAGTTTGTGCCCCGAGTTTCTGAACTAAGAAAAAATGTGAAACCACATACATTTAAAGAGTCCAGTGGGGTCCGGCCGGCGTGGCTCCGGGGTTGAGCATCGACCTCTGAACCAGAAGGTCATGGTCCGATTCCAGTCAAGGGCACAGGCCCGGGTTGTGGGCTCGATCCCCGGTGTAGGGCGTGCAGGAGGCAGCCAAGCAATGCTTTTCTCTCATCATTGGTGTTTCTCTCTCTCCCTCCCCGTTCCTCTCTGACATCAATACAAATATATTAAAAAAGAATAAAGAGTCGGCGGGCACATGGAGGCTGCGCGTCGGCCACTGGGAGAGGTCCCAGGAGACAGCACCAGCCATGGGGTCCCACGGGGGTGTCAGCCCCCAAACCAGTCACACAATCTTCCCTTCTCCCTGCACTGCGGAGTGTCGGTGTCCCTCAAAATGGTTTGAATTGGGGATGTGCCTCCTGTCTTGTGGCATGAGCGTCGCACACAGTGCCTGAGGCAGACTCGGGACTGGGGGGCATCACCTGATTCCGACTGTCCCTGGATTTTCTCTGGTGCGATTGCTCCAATGGGGGACGGCTGCCTCTGGGCGCCGGCCTGGCCCGTGGCCCCAGGAGACCATGGGCTTTGTCACCCGACCAGAGAGGTTTCAGAGAGGCCTCTAAGCACGGGAGGGGGTGGCCAGGGCCCCACCTGCCTCTGCCCGCTCCGTGGGGGAGCCCGGCCCCCTCCCGGCTGCCCTCTGAGCCACGGCGGGGCATCTGCAATGAGGCGGCAGCAAACGTCTGCGCAGACGCTCGCTCTCCTGCGGCAGCCACGGTCTCCTGTCCCCGCTCCCTGGCAGCCGCTCTGTCCGGTGCCCCAGCCCCTCTCAGGGCGGCGAAGGTCTAGTGTCCAGAGAAAACCCTCCAGGACCCACTGACCATGTTCCCGGAGGCTGGGCTGTGAGAGGCGACTTTTCTCTGCGCGCGGGGACGTGGGACGCACCGCCGCCCGCTGCTGGGGCCTGTGGTCCACGTGGGCCCAGGCGAGGGTTCGACCAGCCCCGCCCCTGTCCCGGCTCCGAGGGCGGAACCCACAGCTCACCAGGGTCCGGGACACGTGGACCACGGGCGCTGCTCATGCCCGACCTCATCCACGGGAGAGGGGGTCTCGGACCCCGGCCCTGGCATCACGCGGGCATGTTCACGTTAAGACCGGCCCCGCCTCCCGCGGTGGACTCTGCGCCGGCTCACCCTCTGCTGGGGGCCCGCCCGGGGCTGCAGGGGTCGAGCGGGTGTCTCCGGGTTCTACCCAGCATCTCTCAATGGTGACTTGCCACTGTCCCCTGGGAGACAGAGTGGCCACGGCAGGAAGCCCAGAGGAAGGTCATTGCTTGGGGACAGGAGGCTCTCGCTGCTGTGGCTGCGACCTGGGAGCAGCTGAGCGGCTGGCAGGGTGGTGGGTGCATCACGGGAGGGGCAGGTACACCCCCCTGGCACTGCCCAGGCTGCTGCCCGCAGGGAAGCTGGTTCCTGGGCCCCGGGGAGGGGGAGGGGCAGGCGGAGGCCCCGAGCGAGGCTCTGGGAAGCTCTCCCCGCGAGCCATGCCCAGGGGACCCTGGCACCCGTGGCTCCCGCCCGCCGCTGGGACTGGGAGGGACGAGGGCTGTGGACGCTTGTCCAGCTCAGCGGGCGGCCGGCCCCTCAGGAGCAGGCAGGAGCCACGCGGGGGGGCAGCCGTGGGGGCCTCTGAGGGCGAAGTGTTCCCTCGGAGCGCAGGGGGGACGGGGCCGGGCTCCGGGCACAGAGAACGCGCTCCGGGGAGGCCGCGCCCCTTCCTCCCCGACGGGACCAGGGTGGCGGCAGCGGATGGCGAGGGCAGGTGAACAGATCTGCCCACCGGGTGTCCGCGTTCCTCCTGAGTGGGGCGCTGTATGGAGCAGATGCCGCTGGTCTGTGTCCGGCTCACTGGGCTGGGGGTATAGGGCTCCTGGGGTCCCCACCGGGGTCTGGGTGCACGAGCTGCAGCGGAGGCGTGGGCTCTGCACCTGGGCCGGGCCGGGCTGGTGCGGGTCCACCAAGGCCCGAGGAGTGGGAAGAGAAGCCGCCCCCTGTCTGGAGGCCCAGGGTCGGTGCCGCCAGCCTGAGGGTGGCTGGTGTCGCCTCAGTGCCCTGAGCGTCCCTGCTGTTGGGGAATTTTCTCAGCTCCCAGGATCCGACCGCTGAGTCTGGGCAGGAGGGACAGTGCCCCTCGCTGCCCTGCAGCCAGGGCCCGCCCGGTCCAGCTCCTGGCACCACCGTCTCCGTGCCCAACCTGCTCACAGATCTCTCCTTCCTTGGCCTCAGCCTGCTCATCTGTAAAATGGGTGTGAGGGCAGGGCCTGCCTCGGGGGCTGCCCCACGGCCTAACCAAGACCACAGCGGGTGGCAGACGTGGCAGGTGTTCAGAGCGGGCTCCGCTTCTTTCTAAAGCTTTGCACACAGGAGGGGGTTGGGGTGGGGGAGAGGGGAGGCTCGAGACAGAGGGCTTCAGGCTCACCTCCCCTCATCCTCTGAAGGGGCCGCCATGAGCGTGGACTCAGGCTGATCAGAGGGCGGCCACACGTCACACAGTAGACGGCCGGCGTGTCTGTGCAGAGTTGCTCCCTGCCTGGGGGGGAGGGGGCTCCCCCGCCTTTATCTCCTCGGTGGGCGGCCGGGGCCAGGGCTGGGAATGTGGCTCTCGCACCAGGCCCGGGCCGCACGCTGATGTGGGCAGGGGGATTATTTGCTTAAGATTAGGGCAGTTTTGCTACCGCCGCCGTGGGGATCGTGGGAAAAGCAAACGGCACCATTTCCAGAACGTGGCAGCCCTGGGCCCTGACCGCGGCGCTCCTGGTTCAGGTCGAGGCGGCCGCTGGCCCCTCGCCCCCAACAGGCGGACTCTTCTTGTCGGGAGGGGCCCGGGGGACGGGGTGCTGAGCGCCCTCGCCCACATTCCCGTCGATCACATGGCCGAGGCAGTTCAGGGGTGGGGGAGGAGCATCCGGACCGGCGAGGCACCCCCATTTCCACAGACAGCCTGTGGCCTGAGTGGGCAGGTGGCCTGGGGGTCGGGGGCTGAGCCCTGCACCCCGTCCAGCTGCCTCACCGGGCGGGGTTCAGCCTCCTCCTCTTCCACCTCTCACCCCGGATCCCAGGGGTGCTGACTGTCTCAGTGGGCGGCGCAGGAGTGAATGTTCGTAGTGAGCTCAGCAGCACCCGGCGTGCTCACCGCATAGCCAATGCTGCCCTGTTCTTGCTGTTATTAACCCACTGGACGGGGGTCCCCCCCAACCCCCCCGCCCCCCCGTCAGGGAGCCTCCATGAGCATCCTAGCAGCGTCTCCGTCCCATGGGGCAGGCGATGGGCTCAGGGCTCAGGCACCGCAGGGCCCAGCCCCTGCACCCCTCTCCTCCCACGTGTGCCCTCGAGGTGACCCCCAGGCCCGAGAGCACCGGCCCAGGAGCGAGGTGGGGACCGCGTGCCTAGGCCAGGCCGGGGCTCCGTAAAGAGTCCCTTGGACATCAAGGAGCTGAAGATACGTGGTCCCGGCTTCTCAGGGGCTTTTAGCCACGGGAGGCGCCTCCCCCAGGGGCCAGTCCAGGAGCAGGGACGTCGTAGGAGCGTCACCGGGAGCCCGGAGTTCCCTGTGGCGTCCTCCTCTCGGGACCTGGTGACTCGAGTGGCTGAGCAGCCCGAGGTCATCTGCCTGTAGCCCCAGCCCCTCCCCCAGGCCTTCCATAGCGCCCTGGGCTCCCAGAGCCACCCCTGCTGCAGAAGGAGGTGGCACGGGGGGGGGGGGGACCTCTAGGGCTCAGCTACTCTCTGTGTCTGGCCATCCCCACCCCTGGCCGCGCTTCGACTGGCTAGTGTCCCCGAGGCTCACGGAGGCGGCACCGATGGACCATGGACGATGACGGAGAAGCTCTGCTGCCTGGAGGCTCCGGGTCCCAGGGCGCGGACCTCGGGCCGTGGTCAACAGGAAGTGCGGAGGCCCCGGGACTGCCCTTGGGGCGGCATCATGTATGAGCCAGGGCAACGCAGAGGGCGCTGCCGCCTCAGCACAGGCATAGGCCAGGCCAGAGGTGCCTGCCCTCCCCCCGCCCCCTGTGTCTGTGAGGCCCCAGCTGCTGCGGGACCCTGGGCCGCCGTGCAGGTGAGCAGGGAGGCCTGGCCCTGGAAGATCCCAGGCAGATTATCGGCGGCCGTAAACTCTTACCACGGCCCACGCAGCACGCATTTCACACCCGGTTAACTTTTATGACAAACGCCGGAGGGAGGGGCAGAGGGAGCAGGCGGATCCCAGCCACAGGGGCTGTCGGCGCGGCGTCTGGCCGGGGCCTGTGGTCCAGCTCCTGGGGTGCATGGCGGCCCCCTCCCCTACTGCACCCCCCCTCCCCCGCTGGGACCGTGGCCGGCACCACACTCAGGTCCCATGTCGAGGTGGAAACAGCCCTAAGCCAGGCCAGGCGTGGCCCTGAAGGAGCCCCTGCCACTGTCTCAGGGACAAACCCGCAGGGGGCGCCCAATGGGTGCCCCAGCTCTCACCCGGGCCCGCTGTGGAGGACGCCCCGCTCCCCGCCTTGGCCTCACTTTTGCACTCAACACGGGACTCTGATGGGCACCGAGGGCCAACCTGCCCCCTGAGCTGTCTATTGTTCACTGAACTGGGCAGAGGCCCTGGGGGCCCTGAGGTGGGGGCGAGGCGAGGGGGCGGGGCTGTCCATGTCTGTTTTCAATATGCGGCCAATCAGGGCCGCCCCCTCGGCCTGGTGTAATTTGTGCTGGGGGTGCCCCGGGGCCGGTGGCTGACAGTGATGATTAATACGGTGCATTAGGGGATTCCAGCGTCGCGGCCAGGCTGCCCGCCCTGCTCATCAGATGGTCAAGACTCAGGCCTATTAAAAGCAGCGGGGGTCCTGGCGGCTTAATCACAGGGGCCCGGAGGGAGGAAGGGAAGGGGGGACACGCCAAGCGGCAGCGAGAGGGCGGAAGTGCTCCTGGAGCCCGCCCCCAGCGCAGCCTGCAGCCCAGCCTGGGCGGCCCTGAAGGGGAGAGGCCGGGAGCGTTTGGGAAGAAAAACAATTAAACCCGCACCCCTGCAGGCAGGGGCAGGGGCAGCCACGCGGGGGTCTGAGGGCGGCAGCCCGGCGGGGGCGGTGCGGTGGGCAGGAGGCCGCCCGGGCCCAGGACAGTTTCCTCCTAAAGCAGCGCAGTGACTGCTCCGATCAGAACCTCCCGCGGGTCCTTGGAACCTGCCCAGCGGCTTTTCCACCCAAAAGTCTGGCAGGGCCACCCCGGCCGGGCGCTTCCGACCAGCCGTTCGTTGTCGGGGGGACGGGAGGCCGGCAGGTGCCCGGCAGGTGCCCATCAGGCCCATGGACCCTGGGCGACGTGGCCATGCTGCTCGGACGCCGCCAGGGGCTGGGCCCGGGAACGGCCTGGCGCACCCCGTCTGTCTGGCCTGGGAGACGGCTCCTGGCAGCTCCGCGGTCCCCGGAGGCCACTGTGCTCCCACCCGGGGGCGTGCGGACTCTGCGGCCCAGACAGTTCCCACCGCCCGCGGCTATTTCTGGAACCGGCTCTGCCTGTGCTCCCGCCCAGGCTCCCGGGTGAAGCGTGTTGACGTGGGGCTGACACCTCCCCGGGCGCACTCTGCGGGGACTGGGGGCTTCGTGCCCCGGGTGCACCCACCTGGGCAGGAAAATGGGTTCGAGGCGGGAAAGAGGACAGAGGAAAGCGTGGGGCTGCACGTGGGGGCTGTGCCGGCAGAGCTGTCGCCTGGAAGGCCCCTGGCTGGGCGTGGAGTGCGTGCCACCCGGGAGGCGACCTGTGACCCAGGCCCTGCCCGTGGGCCGGGCACTTCACCCCGAGGCCCTGGCAAAGCCACGCTGTGCCCGAGAGCCACTGGGGAGTGGTGGCATCCCTTCCTCTGCCCGGCCCATCGCTGCAGTGGCTCACCCCATCCCCCCCGGGGAGGGGCCCAGAGCAGCCAGGGCTGTGGCATCCTGGGAGCACTGGCCCCCCTGCCTGGATTGAGGGTCAGACCCCAGCCCCAGCCCTGGGCGCACACATGGGCGGACACCAGCGCTGAGAGGAGAGCCGGGCACCCTCCTCCCTAGAGGGGAGCGACCTGGGGCAGGTGCCGCTCTGCTGTGGGTTCTCCCTCCAGCGCAGGGCTCAAGGCAGGGCCGGGTGGAGAGAGAATCCACGGCAGTGGGCGCCGGAGCGAACCCAGACGCCGCCAGACCCACGGACTGCAGGCCTCTCGCCCCACGCCTGGCGCAGCCCGAGCTCACAGACACACAGGGCCTGCAGGACGCGCGGCCGGAGCTTCCAGAGATGGGGCTGGCCTTGACCTGGGAGGAGAGATGGCACGGCTGCATTCTGACCAACACCCTGGTCTCCCTGGTGACAGCGGCCTGAGCTCCACCTGCCCTGACCGCCGGGGTCCCCTGGCATCCTGGGACAGGCAGGCCTGCAGGGCCTGGCACCATGGCCTCAAAGGAGCAGGCCTGGCCCCAGCAGCAGCAAAAGACGGCCCCGCCCCGCCGCACTCACGGGCGCCTGACCTGGGGTTATCGGGCAGCGGCTCTGGCGATGACCTCATTAAGGCCCGTGGCCACGTCAGCACCTTTCTGAAGCCCCTTTCATCACTCGCAGCGTGCGGGGCGCCCGTCGGCACCTCCTCCCTGACACCCGCCTATCTTATCTGCCCCGGCAGGACCCTGCTGGGAGCCGAGCGCGGTCTGGGAATGCCGGCCAGACAGCGGCCGTCAGTGCTGACACGGGCAGGGCGAGCGGACAGTGGATTCTTGCTGACAAAATTGTGCAGAAACACACGGACTCGGGCCCCCAAAGCCAATCATTGCTGTGACTGTGCGTGGAAACCAGGCCCCTCCCGCCTCCATTGTGCAGACGGGGCCCTGTACCCCCCTTCCCTCTCCCCCCTTCCCCGCCCTCCCTCCCCAGAGGCAGGGCTGAGAGCGAGTTCGGTGGCTGCCCACCCCCAAGGGCCCCTCTCCATGTCCCAGAGCCAGAGGCCCATCATGCGCCTTGGCCCCCGCAGGCTCAGGACCGGTGGCTTTGTCCCGGGGCCCCGAGCAGGCGGAGGGTCCCTGCTCCCAGGGCTGCGCTCCAGGCCCTCAGGGCGGGGAGGGTGCCGAGGCCCCGTGTGTGCACCCTCTGCGGTCACTGTAGCCAGGTCCCAGGGGTGGGAGGAGGGTGACTGTCCCCGTGAAGACCCCAGAGGCTGCTGTCAGGGGCCCTGCATGTGGCCGGCAGCACCTGACCTTCAAGGTCACCTTTCAGGACACGCTGGCCTGCCTGCCCGCCCCGCCCCCCACCTCACACTCAGACCGGCTCTGCCAGTGGCAGCCCCGTGCCCACTGCTCTGAGGAGACAGCTCCGTGTCCCCGTGCCCTTGGCCGCGGGTACCACATGCGCTGAACGGCGGCCGCTCCTCCACCTCTCCCCACGCTGCCTGCTTCTCCCAGGGCCGCCGCACGGATCGGAAAGAGGACCCACCGGGTGGCCGGTGCTGCTCCGGGAAGCGTGGCCAGGACTCGCTGTTGGTGCCGGGGCCAGGCGGTGCCAGGAGACATGGTCCTGGGCCCGCCAGCGGCTCATCCTCACCCCGAAACCCACAGAGAAACGCCTGGGGCCCCGGGACAGCCAGGGCCTGGGCCAGGGCCGTGCCTGCGTCCACGCTTGGCCTCCCTGCCCTCCCTGTGTCCGGGCCTGGACCGCAGCGGGAAGGACAAGCTGGGCTCTGTCCCGTCGGCTCCGAGAGGGCGGTGAGCATCTGTCCGTGAAGAGCCGCGAGGGCTGTGCCTGAGCCAAAGCCGCACTGCGACAGACCGACTGACCGACAGGCGCCCCTTCGCCGAGTGCGTGGGCGGAGAGAGAGGGAGGACCGTGTGCGTCCGGAAGGACGGGACTCCCTGCCCAGGACAGAGGGAGAGGCCTGGCTGGCCATGAAGACCGACGTGAAGGAGAAGGTGGATTTGCCTGGGCCCCTGAGACTGAGGAGAGCGAGGAGGAGAAGGAGACCCCGGGAATGGAACAGGGCGGGAGGGAGGAGAGGAAGCCGTGGGTACTGGGGGCCCAGGGGTCCTGAGGAAGAAGGACGAGCCGTCGAGCTGGGGGCCTGCGGGACGACAGTCCAGACGGTCGTGCATTCAGACAACCCCGCCTCCAGGCAGCGGCCCGGCCTCCCGCCCGAGACCCGGACTCCCCGTGGCCCCTGCCCCCCAATGGCCACGTCAGCAGCCCAAGGCTCGTCCACTAGACAGCAGGCCCCCGCCCGCCTCATGCAGAGCTCGGAGCGCGGCAGCCTCACCGTGGCGCAGGGGAGGGTGCCGCCCCGACTGCAGGCACCGACGGGAGAAACAAAAAAGGAACCTGATAAACAGTTTCCATCCCCAACATTTTCCACATTCAATTATTTTTAAATTAAATAACCTCCCGAGGAGGAGAAGGCGCGTTCCCGCTCGGCTCGGCCTGCCAGGGCTCACAAAGCCCGCATTGGGGGCCGGACGGGGGGCGTCTCCGTGGAGCCCACCCTCAATGCCCCCTTTTGTGTCCGCCCTCAGGCAGCCCTGCGACCGCCCCGCGGCCGAGACCCTGGCCCGAAGCCACGGGGCCTCGGTGGGGCTCTTGTCAGCTCCCGGGAGCCCGGGTGGGGGCACCGAGCGGCCGGGGTGGAGTGAAAATCCCGCCAAGAAAAACAGTGATGGAGGCAGCACGGGAGGACGGGGGGTGGGGGGTGGGGGGACGGGGGACGGGGTGTGTGGCTGGGATGGGGTCCCGCTGTGCCCAAGTGACACGTTCAGAACCAGCAACTGGGCCAGTGTGGGCTTTGCAGTCAGCACATCCTCCCCCGACCCGTGGGGTGTCCGTGGGTGGAACATTAAGCTGTGTGAACCTCGTCACCGCCGGAGGCACAGGGAATGGTTCCTGCTAGCCCCTCCCCAGGCATCGGTGAGGGGCACAGAGCGAGGCCACATGCCGTGCATGTGGAATACAGAAGATGGGGGCTCCGGGGGCTCCGGTTCCAGGAAGGCGGAGTCACCTGAGTTGGACTCACCCTCCTGAGATAACAATGTTCTCTGGTGGACAAAACACTTAAAAAGAAGCGAAGGCATCAGAGAGTGACAAACAGCAGGACACGGAAGGCGTGTGGCCCTGAGAGGGGGCTGCCCTGGGGAAGTCCCCAGTCACCTGGCTATTCCCTCGGAGTCACCCCCCCCTCGGCACGGGGCAGCGGCAGCTCCAGCAGAGAGCCCCCGGCTCCTGGGGCTGAGATGTCTGAGCCGCTGTGAGGCCTAGAGAGGAAGGGGCCACAGGCAGGGGGTTCCCAGTGGGCATGGGAACCCCCAAACCCTGGGCTTGTTCCTGCATTGCCCGTGCCTGGGAGGGACAGCAAGGAGCCCAGCAGGAGTCAACAGCTGGGAGGTGGAGAGAGCTGAGCAAAGATTCCGGCTGCTCCCGGCCACAGCAGGGGTTGGGAATCTGGAATGTGAGTCCCGTCAGCTCAGGGATTTGGGGAGCATCTCTGATTCTCCATGAAAAGCCTACAAGGGCTCTGCCTTAAGAGCAAAGATGAGGAGCAGAACGAACAGACACGCCCTAACCAGATGGGTAGTTAAACGTCTACAAGGTGACCTCAAAGTACTAGTAAGCCACTAGTGACTGAAAGTCTGCTCTAGAACAAAAAGCAACACTCTTCAAGGAAAGACCACAAAATCTAGAGTTTCTACCGTGCGTCATCTCTAACATCCAGTACAATATGCCAAATGTACATAGGAACAGGAAAGCATGACCCATAGTCAAGAAAGAAATTATCCAAGACAAACCAACACTGATATGACCCAGAGGTTAGAATTCGCAGACAGAAACTTTAAAGCAGCTGTTACATATCTGTCCAAAGACTTAAAGGAGAAGATGATCATAAGCAGTGCACAGATAGGAAATGCCAGCGGAGGAATGGGAAATGCAACAAAGAACCAAATTCTAGAACGGAAAAGTACAACGCATGAAATGAACACCTCGCTGGGTAGGCTGTTAATAACAAGTCAAAGACGGCGGAAGAAAGGGTTGGTGAACCTGAAGATGCTGCGTAGCATTAAGCCAATCTAAATAATAGGAAAAATACTGAAGCAAAATGGACAGAGCCCCAGTGACCCGGGGGACAATATTCGGTGTATGTGTAACCAGAATTCCCAAAGGAGAGAGGAAATAGGAAATTAGCAGAAAATTGGGACGGGGGGGGGGGGGGGGGCTAAAAAAGCACTAAACACAAAAAAATTAAAAACACCCACCAATAATAATAATAATAAAAAAAGCTCTGCCAAGGGAATAGAAAGGCAAGCCGTGCCCTGGGAGAAAATACCGGCAGTACATACACAGGACGAAGGCCTTGCATTTAGAATAGCTAAAGGCCTCCTAAGATCTGATTCATAAAAAGACAACCCAATATAAAAGTGGGCCCAAGACTTGAAAAAAAACCATTTCACAAACGCAGTCACCCCCACAATAAGCACATGACGCGAGAACACGGCTCCCGCCGGCAGTCGTCAGGGAAATGCACGTGGAGACCACGGGCGCTATTTCGTAGCCGCTAAGTGGTTGCCGTTCCCGGGGCCGACAGCACTGCGTGTCAGAGGCTCCGAGCACCGGGGCCCTCGCTGTGGGAACGCACACAGGCTCGTCACTTCGGAAAACACTTGGCGACACCTTACAGGTGGAGACACACCCCATCCCCGGGCCCAGCCATGCTACTCCCAGGCCATGTCCACGGGAGACACGAAAACTCAGCCACACGCGAATGCTCACAGCAACTATATTAATGGTTGGGCCAGATCTGGACCAACCCCACCGGCCACATGGACAAGGGTACAGACGGCACGTGTCTCTCTGTGAGGCTCAGAGGCAGGGGGAGCTCACCGGACAGAAAGAATAGCGGCGCCCGTCTGCCCGCAGGGAGTGCTGGCCGGGAGGGCAGGAGTGAGGGTGACACCCGGGCTTGGGTTCTGGCGGCCATCTCACTCGTCACTAGTCATCCAAGTGCTGTGGGACATCCCTGGTCCTGCACTTCAGGTGACGTCACCTGCACGCCCCGCCCCTCCGCTGTCACTTCCCACCATCCGCCTCCCTCAAGGGAATGCGAGCTCCAGGTAAGCGGCTGGGTCTGCCCGCTCCACCCTGGTCCCGGCCCCTGGCACATGGCCTGGCCCCCACTGGGCACGAAGGAGACCAGTGAGCCCCACACTGCCTCTGTGCGGCACCTTAAAGCCCACAGGAGCCTGTGGTCGCTGCCTGAGCACCCTGCACTGGAGAGCAGTCAGTCCCTGCGACACCCCTCGGCCCTGGGGGCGATCATCCCCTTGCAAAGGGGAGGCAAGGCTCAGTCCAGGCAGCGCCCCCCACCCCCCAGGCTAACGGGAGCCTGTGATCTGATGACCCCACTCCCCAGGCTGGGCCCTGCAGCACCACACAACCTGGAGCGAGGGTGCCCTGGGCCGGGTCTCACTCCTCCAGGGAGGCCTCCAGGCTCTGTCCTCCAGGCAGCCCTGCTCAGCTGTGCTCCTGTCCCTCTACCCAGAGGGCACGGGCGCCTTCCTTCGGCCACTCCACAGCTTCTGCTCCCTGTCCCCCATCCCTCTGGCTGTTAATTTCATAAAGAGGCCATTATTCCTCTATGGTCTTCACAGAAGCACGTCCCCAGCAAAGGGAAACATTTAGTTAATAATTTAACACTGTGCTGTCTGCTGAGTTTTCAGGCCCCAAACAAGATCGATGGAGCTAACAATCGGCTTATTGAGTTTGCGGCTGTTTCCTGAAGACGCCAGCGCGCAGGGGCCGGCGGGGGAGGGGAGCTGGAGCAGGGAAAATGTAGATGGCATTGACGCAAGTTGTCAAAAATAATTGTCTTATTTTCCCGGGGACTGTTCCAGGCGCCCCCGGACACGCGGACCGCGGCCGCTCTGCGGGAGCGGGAGCCTGGCATTTCCTGGCATTTCGCCGCCCCTCCCGAGGTCCCCCAGGTAAAGGCCTGTGTCTCATGATGTCACCGTGGAGCCCCAACCTGTTTCAGGAGGCGGGGGAGGGCTGGGCCCGCACCTCCTCCTGCTGCTCCTCCAGGGGCATGCCCCGCAGGGCAGGACTGCCCGCCGGCGGCTTTGACGGTGCCCTCTGCCAGGTCCTCCCCGGCCCCAGTGGTGAGCTCAGCGCTGGGGAGATGGGGGACAGTGCAGCGCTATGCCCGCCCTGACAGGGCCTCACCCACCCACGCTCAGAGGCCAGCTGTCTAGGCTGCACCCAGAGCCCCAGGAGGGCACAGTGGGCACGGCCACCTGGGTGCCGGGTGCTTCCCCAGCCCTGAGTCGGAGCCCAGGGATGCTCCCCAGCCACCTGCTGGGGAAGACGGATGGATGGATGGATGGACGGACAGACGGACGGACGGGGCGGCACTCCTGGTCCCCCACTTTAAAAGGGGTCTCTGGAATCAACAAGTCTGAGGGGGTCCGGGGCCTCTCAGGTTCTTGCTTGTTGTTGCTGAGATAACTGGGGGTGAATGGGCGTCCTGAGCCGACAGGCCTTGTGAGGAGCCCAGAGCACCGGTCCCTGATGGCACCACTCACCCCGGCCTTGGAGGGCTTCCTGTGCGTGTGAGCCCCTGCATGGGGGGCGTGGTCTCTCCCTCCCTCCCCATCAGGCCCCCTCCCCCACGCAGTCTCCCTGGAAACACCAGGGAAGACCCTTTGCAGTCCCTGATGGGAATTTGGTTTGTTTGTTTCTCTAGAACAGCGGTTCTCAACCTGTGGGTCGCGACCCCTTTGGGGGTCGAACGACCCTTTCACAGGGGTCGCCTGAGACCATCGGAAAACACATCTATAATTACATATTGTTTTTGTGATTAATCACTATGCTTTAATGATGTTCAAATGTAACCATGAAAATACATCCTGCATATCAGATATTTACATGACGATTCATCACAGTAGCAACATTACAGTTATGAAGTAGCAACAAAAATGATGTTATGGTTGGGGGTCCCCACAACATGAGGAGCTGTATTAAAGGGTCGCGGCATTAGGAAGGTTGAGAACCACTGTTCTAGAAGAACGAGAATGAAAAACTGTCAACTGTGTTGGACCCTCACCAAACTGAAGGCGTCTGTGTGTGCACATACATGTGCATGAATGTGTGTCCATGTGCTTTTATATGTGTATGTGCATGTGTGCCTTTGGGTCTTGAGTTGTGCATAGGTTTCTGTGGACACATGAATGTGTATGTGCACGTGGGCACATGTGGTGTGTGCACACGCACACTAGTCTGCATGTACATGTGTATCTCTCTGTGTACACATCTGCACGCACATGCATGTCTATGTGCACATGTATCTGCATGTGCACACGTGTCTCTCAGTGCATCTGCATGTGCATGCATGTCTGCATGTGCATGTGAGTCTATGTGTATAGGGCAGGAGGAGGCTCGAAGCTGCGGGAGGAATCACGCCCGCTCTCCTGCAGCCGTCTCTCCTTCCCCCCAGGTCACACTCCCACGGGGGATGCACACACACATATGCACATACACATCATATGTGTGTACACACAACACACACACACTCACAAACACCCCACACACGAACCCATGCACATGCAACACATGCGTACTCACATGCACACACAAACACTCCTCACCCCAACACATGTGTCCCACCCCCCACACACATGCCCTCTGGCTGTGTCTCAGAGCCCAGGGACAGGGCTATCTTGAGCACAGCTCTGGGGATGGCTGACATGTGATGGGTTTAGTGACACTGGGGGTGCCGGTCCATAGAGACGGCGCAGCCTCCTCGGCCTGCGGCCCCACAAGATCTGAATCAGAAATCCCAGCTGGGCCAGGCACCGCCCCGCCACCCCCTGCCCCTCGCCCCTGCATGTGGCTCCATAGCCCCGGGAGCCCCAGAACCTGGCTGGGCTGCAGGGGCGCCTGGGGAGCAGTGGGCGGGGCCCTCCCAGGTGCCAGCCGGCACTTTCTACCGGGACGGAGGACGGAGCATGAACGAGGGTGGATCCGAGAGAAGGAAATGTTTCCCTCGGAAAGTTTATTTGTAGATTCACGTCGGAGGGCGTGTGTTCGCTCACCTTCCGCCCGAGGCTGGGTCCCAACGCCCTGCGACGGGCTCACTGCCCTGAAGGGCTGGTGACTTGTTTGGGTTGCCCGGGCAGTGAGAACACACATCCCCCCGCCCTCCGCTTGGGGCCTCGTTAAGCGCAGCCGGGCACACGCTACCGGTGGGGCCTGGGCGCCGGGCGGAGGACCCGCCCTCTGTGGGCCCGGTGGGGGCTCTCCCGTGTCCTCTGAAGGTCCATCCCGTCCGCCCATCCCTTCCTTCCCCGAGGAAGGGCCGCCTGTGCAGAGGCCTCCTAAGTCCCCCCTCTCCCCCCTCCCCTGCGCTGCCCGCCCTTCACCAGGACCCAGGGCCTGGCTGCACGTTGCTCAGCCTCCGCTCAGAACGCCACGTCCACCACCAAAGCGACTGCATTTTGTCGCCGTAACTAGCAGGTGACCCATGTAAACAGCCATCCCGGAACACACCCCGGGAGCTGGACAGAGGCGGTCACGACGAAGGGTGATCACACTTCGCGGTAGCACCGTTCGCCGTCCCCAGATGGCTGGACCCCGAGTGTCCCCCGCGGGGGCTGACAGGCGGCCGCCACACAGGGGACGATCACTCGGCCCCGAACAGGATGGAGCGGGACCTGGGCTGCAAGGACGAGCCTGAAAACTCAGCGGAATGAGAGCGAGCCGGTCACCAATGGCCGCGGGTGTGCAACCGTGTGTCGGAACCGTCGGGCGGGCGAGTCCACGGGACACACAGGACGGCCAGCAGCCTGGCTGCCGGGCACGAGGGGGCCGCTAAGGGGTGTGGGCCACCCTCTGGGTGATGAAAAGGCTCTGGAACTGGACAGACGTAATGGTCACACAACTTGTAAAAGTGCTAAATGTCACTGACGTGCATAATTTAAATGGTTAATGTCATAGACATATGTGTCTTTTACTGTAGCAAGAACAGCCAAGCCCCAACACTGAAGATTTAGAAGAAACACAAAAACAGAACCACCAAGCTGCAGCCCCGCCCCCAGGCTCCCACCCGCCCCAGGGGCATCCCCAGAGCCGGGCCGGAGATGATGGCCTGGGCATAAAGCCACAGCCTCCAGGATGGAGGTGCCGTAGGCTCCGGCCACCCTCCCGCCCAAGGTGTAGGCGGGAGGCCGGAGCCCAGAGGAAGGCCGGGGCTCCAGGCTCCACTCCCCGCAGCCCCCAGGCGAGGCGCGAGGACTGTGTGTCTAGCCTGGAGCTCCGCCTGTAACCCCGGGCCGCTAATTGAAATGCACGAGAAACAATTAAGAGTAATTGGAATCAATTAATAGATGATTTTCTTGGGAACTAGTACACAATGTGAGGCAGAATCTAATTACAGCCGCCGAGGGGCCCCCCCCCCACCCCATCACGTCAGGAACAGGACGTGGGGGAGCGATTCCGGCTGAGCGGCCGCCCGGGTGAGCAGGGACAGCTGAGGCCGTGGGCCAGGCTGGCCAGGTGCCCAGAGGGCAGGTGGGCAGGTGTCCGAGCAGGTGGGTTCTAGCCTGTCACCTGCCTGGGGTGCCACCCAGCTCTAAGGCCAGCTTTATTTTTTATTTTTTAAAATATATTTTTATTGATTTCAGAGAGGAAAGGAGAGAGAGAGGTAGAAACATTAATGATGAGAGAGAACCATGGATCGGCTGCCTCCTGCACGCCCCACACTGGGGATGGAGCCCACAACCGGGGCAGGTGCCCTGACCGGGAATGGAACCCTGACCTCCTGGTTCATAGGTCGAAGCTCACCCACTGAGCCCTGCCGGCACATCCTTTGGGACTTGGGGACATCTGTGTCACGTGGAAGAAGGACCCCAAGCTGGGAGACCCAGGGCCCCCAGGGCTGTGCGCAGAGCAGCTCAGCGGCCTTCCCCTCGGGGTGGGTGACGGCTGAGGAGGCACCATGAGCTCAGGACAGGGACAGGGTCACGGGTCCCCAGCCTCTTGCCAGCACCTGGGCCAGGTGCCCCGCGGCAGCGAGAGAGGCCTCCCTACCCGTCCCCGCGGGGGGCTGCCCACGCCCCGGCACCAGGGTCTCGCTCGGCCACTCCTCAGGGACTCGGAGGAGCGTTGTTTCCTCTGGACTCGGCTCACATCTTAAAGCTCGGGCCCGGGAGCGCCCGCCCCGAACCCCCTCCCCGCACCCTGTCCCCAGCCCAGGCCGCCCGTCAGCAGCTGCTTAGCCTGGAGCACGCGTCCCTTCCTTCCACAGAGGCATGCGGGCCCCCGGGGGGGCTGGGTTTGGGGTGCCCGGCCGTGTCCTCTGAGGAGGTGGCCGCGCCTAGAAGTCAATGGGCCCTGAGGCGGCTGTCAGCTCGGCCTGTGGGAGGAGCAGCAAATGCTCCCCAGACGGGGGGGGGGGGGTGGTCCCAGGAATGTGTCCCATCAGGCCAGCCCGGGAAGGGCCAAGGAGGCCTTGCCCAGTGGCCTCTGCCAGGCACCCAGGTGAGGGTGGGGGCGAGCAGATCCCCGCCCGGCTCAGCCTGCGGAGGGGGGCCCTCCTTATCAGATGCGGGTCCCGCTCCCGGGAGCCCATTCAGCGCAGCGGAAAGCCAAGCTCCCCTCACAAAGGGCCAGCTCTTATCTCCCACCCCTGACCCCTGACCCCCGACCCCGCAGGCACGCGAGGCGGCTCCGGTTCCTGCCCCGAGGACAGGTGAGAGGGCTGGTGGGGGTGTGCAGGGAGGAGGGGGCAGCACTCAAGGCCCCCCCCGCGGCCCCTGTGAGGGGGGATCCGCCTCCTCCCAAGAGCTTCCCCGGACGCCGGCCCCCTGGGCGCTCGCCTCGACTGGGCTCGCGTGTCCGTGCGGCGGACGGGCGCTCTACCTGATTCGCTCTGGAAGGTGGGGTCCTGGGGCCTTGGACTTGGGGCTCAGAGCTGGCAGCTGGCCGGGGACGGGGCAGGTCCACGCCCCGGGATGAGGACAGCGGCCACCGTGAGGGTGGACGGAGACGGGAGGCCCGTTCCGCGCGGTCTCCGGGCGGCGGACGGTGCTCAGGGGGCGGCAAGCAGAGGGTGGGGGGAGACGGGGCCGCAGAGACCAGCCCGGGCGGCCCCACGGCAGGATGTGTGCCCTCTGCTCAAGGTCACCACCAGGGCGTCCAAGGGCATTGAAGTCTGCAGGCCCCTGCCTGGCGCCAGCCACCGGCCAGGCGAGGGTTAAAGGCCTGAAGGTGAAGTGGGTGCCCTCCCCCCAGGCACCCTCCCCCCTGCCCCCTCAGGGCTGAGGGTTCCGTCATTGTCCCGAACCCGAGAGGCCAGTGGCCAAGAGGGTCTTGATTCTTTTTTTTTTAATCCTCACCCGAGGATATTTTTCCCGTTGATTTCCAGAGACAGTGGAGGGGAGGGGGGGAGGGAGAGAGAGAGGGAAAGAGAGAGAGAGAGAGAGAGAGAGAGAGAGAGAGAGAGAGAGAGAGAGGTGAGAAAGATACTCGACTGGTTGCCTCCTGCACATGCCCCAACCTCGGCTGGGGGACCTGCAACCCAGGTACGTGCCCTCGACCAGGAATCGAACCTGAGACCCTTTGGTCCGTGGGCTGGTGCTCTAAGGACTGAACAACCGGCCAGGGCAAGGCTGTCTTGATTCTTAAAGGGACAGTGAGTCCATGGCCCTCCTCTGGGGGAGCGTAGGTAGTGCCCCTCACTCAGCCCCTGGGCGGGTGGGGGCGGAAGGCAGAGCAGAAAGGGGGGCTCCGATCTGAGGGCACCTCCAGGGGCCGCACACCCTGATGGGGTTCCTCCTGGGGCAGCCAAATAGCTCCCGCCCCGGCCGGCCTGCAGCTGGGAAGGGTGGGAAGGGTGGCGGGGCTGGCCTGGCCGGGGCCTGCCCTCCCTCAGCCCCGGGGACACCCAGCCGGCAGCCTGGGGACCGGGAGGGTCTCCGTGCCTGTGAGCGGCGGCGTGTGCGGTGGCCGTGGGGGGCGGATACGCTGCGATCAGTAACCGGATCAGCGCCCGGGTCAAATGACTTATTGTCCCTGAACAGCAGCCCTGCTCGGACCCTCGCGCTTGTTGGTCCTGACTGTGCGGACAGGCCTGAAAGATGACTCCGGGGCTAGCGACCCCGGGGCGGGGTGAGGGGGCTGCGCAGATGAGTGTCCTGAGAGGGAGGCCCAGGCGGCGGGGGGCCCAGGCGGCGGGGGGGCGGGGGCCTGGGTGGCCGGGGGCCCGGGCGGCGGGGGGCACTGGCGGCAGGGGGCACAGGCTGCGGGGGGCACAGGCGGCGGGGGGGCCTGGGTAGAGGGGGGCCCGGGCGGCGGGGGCCCAGGCGGCGGGGGGCGGGGCTTGGGTGGAGGGGGCCCGGGCGGCGGGGGCACTGGCGGTAGGGGGCACAGGCTGCGGGGGGCACAGGTGGCGGGGGGGGGGGCCTGGGTAGAGGGGGGCCCGGGTGGCGGGGGGACACAGGTGGCGAGGGGCCCGGGTGGCGGGGAACACAGGCGGTGGGGGGCCCGGGTGGGGGAGGCCCAGGTGGAGGCTGTTCATTGGAGCTTCTGCCCGACCCCAGGTTTCTCCTGGGAACCGGCGTCCCCTCGGCCCTGGTGCAGCCTCGCCCGCAGACAAGGGTCTCGGACTCTGAGTCCCAGGGGGACAAGCGACACCGGTTTGGACGGTTCTGTCCCTGAAACACCCAGGCTGGGGGCGGCCGCGAGGGTGACTCCGGGGAAGCACATTCAGAGGGAGGAGGAGGATGTGGACACAGGTTTCGGTTCCAATTGTTAGTTTCCCACTGAGTCTTGGGGCTGCGGCTGCGCCCTCCCTCGGGCCTCTTGCTGGACCAGGGACACGTTCAACACCCACTGCCACCCCCCAGCAGTGTCCCCTCCCCCCATCCCCCAGAGCAGTGTCCTTCCCAGCCCCCACCGCCCCCCCGAGCAGTGTCCCCTCCGAGACAGAGGAGGTATCAGGGCAGCAAGGCCGCCTGGAGACGGGGCAGCGGGGCAGGTGTGAGACCCCCTCACGGCCTCGGAGCCGCCGCCCACCTGGCTGGTGCGGGTCCGGCGGCCACGCCCGCCCCGTCCTCTGCCCTGGGCGCTGGCCCCCTTGCCCCTCTGAGGAGGCCTGGGCAGGGCTGCAGGTGTGCAGAGGCGGGGTGCGGGGGGAGGGTGGTGACGAGTCCTGGGATTCAGGGTGTTGGGGCT
The DNA here is from genome assembly GCA_036010255.1 of Myotis pilosus. Lineage (NCBI taxonomy): Eukaryota > Metazoa > Chordata > Mammalia > Chiroptera > Vespertilionidae > Myotis > Myotis pilosus. The sequence goes on from JASKON010000010.1 coordinate 78,421,978, forward strand.
ACACAAGGGGAGGCAGGGTCCCCATGGCCACTGCCCTTGGTTGACAGGCCTCCACCAGGGCAGCGGTGCCAGGGCCAGCCTGGCAGTGACCGCACTTCCTAGAGCTGACCATGGGCCTGTCAACCGTGTCCCCCTAAAGTTCCATCAGCCTGGACCCTCTGAATGGGACCCCCTTGGAAGTCAGCCCTCTGCAGGGGCCGTCAGTTCAGCTGTGGGCACAGGGGTTGAGGCGGAGCCCAATCCTGTGACGGCGCCGTTCTGAGACGGTGGCTGTACACACAGGGAGGGGCGGGACGGCGGGTCGGAGCTGGGGTGACGTCTCTACCAGCCAACAACACCAGGGCCGCGGTGGCACCGGAAGCGGGGAGCCCCCTGGAACGATTCAGCCTCCGAGTGCCCAGAGGGAAGCTGCCTGCCACACCCTGAGCCCAGCCCCAGCCCCAGCCCCAGCCCGGAGGGGAGATGTGCATTGTGTCAGGTCGCCACTTGGTTATGGCGGCCCCAGGACCCTGGCACGTCCCTGGGAGCCATCACCCGGGGGTCCTGGCTGGAAGCCCAAGCGGGCGGGTCAGGGACACCTGTGTCCTTTCACTCTGGGGCACAGTTGTCCCCCAAGGGGGCGTGTCCCCTGCCTTTGTCTTGCTGGCCCCGCAGGACTGAGCTGACCCCACAGCTGTGCCCACCCAGCAGCCTGACCCCTCCTCAGCCCAAGGGATTTCCTGGGAGATACTGCCCTCACCGAGAGCCCTGGGTTTCGGGTAACCACTTCAAGGGAAGTGTGCTCCTTAGAGCATAAGGATGGAGGGTGGGACCCAGGGCCGAGCCCGCTCTGGGCAGGGTGGCTCCCCGGCCACAGTAACCTCTCAGCGTGCTGGGGGACATTAGGTGGCCAGGGTCTGGGCAGGGGCTGTAACGTGTGCCCCCACTGGGGAGCTGGGGGCCCTGCCCAGACCCTCTTGTGTACCCTTCCCGGGGCAGTGGCACATCCTCCAGGCACGACGCCGGGCCCCAGGCCACCTGGAGCCACACACACTGCCACCGGCTGGCAGTCTGCTGGGTCCTCACTGAGCTGAGCACTGAGAGGAGGCTGGGGGGTCCTGACAGATTTGAGTGGACAATTCTGCTTAGGATTCAGCCTGAGGGTTCCACCCCTGCGCACCCCCTGTGCACCCCCTGCACTGTCCGAGGGCTGCTGCTGGGTGTCAGAGCTTGGGTGGCTGCTGAGGGCCCAGAGGAGGGGCCATTGCCCTGGGAGTGGCATGTTGGCATTGGTGAGGCTGTTTGGCTTTTGTCTCAGGTGATGAGGACCTCAGACTCTTTCCATAGGGAATGAAGGGATGAACGAATGAATGAATGGAAGAATGAATGAATGGATGAGTGGTGGATGAATGAAGGGATGAATGAATGAATGGAAGAATGAGTGAATGGATGAGTGGTGAGTGAATGGATGAGTGGTGAGTGAATGAATGAGTGGGTGGATGGATGAATGAAGGGAAGAAGGGATGAATGAACAAATGGAGGAATAAGTGAATGGATGGATGATGGATGAATGGATGGGTGGGTGGATGGATGGAAAAATGGAGGAATAGATGAATGGATGAGCTGTCAGACCTGTGTCTTACCATCCCCATCCCACCCCACCCCGCACTCAGGTGGAGCACCGGAGCTGCGTGGAGGTTGTGATCAGGGCTCTGGGAAGCACTGTGTGGCTCAGGGGGGTGGGCTGGCCGCAGGAGCGCATGGCAATGACACCCTCAGAGGAGCAGAGTGAGCCATGCGGGGCGGGGCAGCCCTGCAGTGCATATCCCTGCCCTGGGCGCCTAGCCCCCAGGCTGCTGTGGGGGTCCTGCCTGTGCCCTCTCTGTAGAGGGGCCGTGGAGGGGGCGGTCCGGGGCGGCCAGCTCCTCTGCCCACTGCCCGTTTGGGCTTCTGACCCGAGGGTCACCCTTGAGCTGCAGCTCCTCCTCCCTCCGTCCTCCTTGCCCCCGGCAAGGCCTGTCCGGCCTGTGGGAGCTGCTCCTGGAGCAGCCGCATGCCCGCCGGGCCCGCAGCCTCACAGGGAGACAGGGGCGTGTGGCCGGGCCGGGCTCTCCGAGCTGAAAAGGCCCCTGTGGCCGCGTTACATAAGCCGTCACATTGTGCCCGCCTCGCGGGCGGGATTCCGGGGAAAAGGCCGTCTTTGTGGCGGAGGCTCTGGGAGGCGGGGCTGGCCCTGCTCCTGCTCTGGACCAAGGGCAGCTGGGCTGCAAGGACGGCCGGGACCTTGTGCCCTTGACGTGCCTTTTATGGGGCGCACGTTGGTTTCCAGCCCCGGGTAGGGGTGGGGCAGGGATTCCGGGGCCTGGGGCGCACAGGTGCCCACCAGTGGGCCTCCCCCCGCCCGCCCGCCCCGTCTACACAAGTCCCTTCTTCCCGTGTTGCTTGGGCTCCCTGGCCCCCCTGAAGGTCCCAAGAAGCCTTCCTGAGGGGGGCTGATGCCCTCCCCGGCGGGCAGGCGGGTCCTGTCCAGCCTCCGGGCTCGGAGAGCAGTGCTGCCCGGGGCTCCCCGCACACAGGCCTGGGGTCAGACTCCGTGCCCCCCACCCCCGCCCCCACTCCCAGCTGCAGCCGGACCTCCTCGTCCCCCAGGTCCCGAGAGCTGGCGCCCAGCCTTCGCGTGGCCCCGGGCCGGCGGCTGCTCCGGGCTCCGGCCTCAGTTCGCTGCCCTGACTCCAGCGAGGCGGCCGCTCAGCCCTTCCGAGCGCCACGTGCGGGCGTCACCGACTCTCCGACACCCTGGGCCGTTCCCCGCGAGGCTGAGACCCCAAAGCCGACACAGGGGCCCGTCCCCGCTGGCCACGCAGGAGCCAGAGTCACAGCACCTTCCCCGGCCGACCAGCGCTGCCCAGCGAGGACCCCGGCCCCATGGGCCCCGCAGCCCCGCCTTGGCCGGAGCAGGAAGCGCAGACATTAGGGAGCCTCAGCCGGAGAGCAGGAGCCCGCACGGCAGGACTCCCCGCAGCTACAGATAAACGGGGTTTTCTCACGTGTCCCCAGGGACCCAGCGGGGTGGCGGGTCCCCGGCCGCCTGCAGGTTGTGACCGGCAGAGGGAAGAGGGAGGACCCAGGCTCTGGGAGAGGGATGCCGGCCCGGCCCGGCCCGAGCTGTGGCCACTGGGCGCCTGCCTGTAACTTGTGGGCCCACCCGGGTCTGGGAGGTGACGGACAGCCGGGAGGAGCCCCCCAATGGCAAGGGCTCCCCCGCTGCTGTCTCAGGGGAGGGGCAGGGGGCCCGGTCTGAGGGGAGAGGGTCGGGGGCCCCTGTGCGTGCACTGCCCCGCCCACGGCCACGGCGGGAGCAGGTGGCCGGGCCTCCGTGGCTGTAAATCCTGCTTCACTGGAGCGCGGGCTCCACAGGCTCCCGGGGGAGGAGCGCTGGCACTGCTGTCATCAGACCCTTCATTCCCGGCCGTTTGCTCGGCTCTGAGTTCCCAGCTGCTCAAGGAGCGGCCCTCACAGCCACCCAGGCCCCACACCCCACACTCACACCCATCCCGCCTCACTCACGCACACACAGGCACACTCATGGGCACATGCACACACGTGTGTGCACACGCTCACCAACACACATGCTGGAGCACTCATATGACACACACACATGTATACACGAATGCACACACATGCTGGAGCACACTCACATGACTCACATGCACGCACACTCATGCACGCACGTGTGCAAACACAAGCACACTCAGCCGGTCCCTGCTCAGGCCGCCTGACCGCAGGCACCACGAGGGGGGCGCCTCCTCAGGCTTCCTCTCCCCCCTCCTGACTCCCCCATTTGCTCCTTCTGGGAGGCCCGGCCGCACCGTGCATGGGCTGCCCCCATGGTGCGACGAGGACAAAGCCCTGTGCCCGCCTTCAGCAGATCGGAGTGTGACCCGGGGCCCCTGCGCTCCCCTCCACCGCCCTCCCCAGGCCCGGCAGGAGCACAGGTGTAGCTCAGAAGCTCTTCCTGTCCCAGTGGGCGGGTCTCTGTCACCTGGGCTGGGAGAAGCCCTGGAGGATCCAGGAGATCAAAGGACTGGTCTTATCTCTGCAGGGAGGACCTTTGTTCTAGGAGGGCTGGGGGGGAGGGAGGGAGGGGAGGAGGGAGGAGGGCTGCAGGGGAGGGAGGGAGGGAGGAGGGCTTCAGGGGAGGGAGGGAGAAAGGAAGGGAGGGGGGGAGGAGGGCTTCAGGGGAGAGAGGGAGGGTTGGAGGGAGGGAGGGAGGAGGGCCTCAGGGGAGGAAGGGAAGGAGGGAGGAGGGTGGAGGTCTGCCTGGAGGTGGCAGGAGCCATCATTGATTCCTTCTCTCTTCCCCACACAGAACCAAGGTGGAGAGACGCAGGCCTTGTGCCCTGAGATGACAGAAGTGACCTGGGCGGCCTGGGAAACCCACCTGCTCTCCAAGAACACGGTGTGCGGCCAGCCCCCGGCCCGCACCCACCTGCTTCCCCAGGCCGCAGCCTGGAGGCAGCCCAGCCCGGCCTCTGCAGGTCCGCCCCCCATCACGCTCACCTCCCTCACGCACACCCCAGCCACACGCGCACACCGGTCCCATCGGCCTCTGAGCCGACGCCCCGCGTTCAAATTCCCAGCGGCCGGCCGGCAGGGCCTGGCCTCAGCAGGCAGCGCCTCCTATGCTGTTCTGGGCGGGTGAGCGGTTTATGGTGGTGCTGCAGTGCAGACAGCCGCCAGCAGGGGGCGCAGGTGTGCCCGCACACAGCCCAGCTCCCAGGAAGGAGGAAGCAGCCTCTCCAGAGGGCGCACCTGGTGGTCGTGGCAGCCTTGCTACCCTCCCTCCACGGTTGCCTCCACGCTCGGCCACGTCAGCCTGATGGGAAGACGCTGCCCTGGGCACTCAGCCTCCAGAGGCCAGAGGCCCGCTGGCCTCACCTGGCCGGTCCTGCCTCGGCGCCTGCGGGTGTGGGCAGCCATGGCACCCTCTGCGGGGAAGCACAGACCTGCTGGACGACAGCGATGTCTGGTGTCATGTGGCGGGCGGGGTGGCCCAGAAGGAAGATGCCCAGGTCAGGAGCCAGCAGAGCTCAGTGCCGTCCCAGGTTTGGGAAAGTCTGTATTACCCCCGTAGTGCCCTGGGCCTCAGTTTCCCCAACTGGGCACCCAGGCAGGAGATGAGACAAGCACTCAGAGCCCTCCCCACCCTCCTCTGTCTGTCCCCGGAGCCAGGGGCCAGCCAGCACGATGCTGATCCCCACCCCATCCTGGCTGCCCACACGCTCCCCGCCTTGGCTCCATGGCCTCAGACGTCACCCACAGCTCCGTGAGCACCGGAGGCAGGTCCCAGCCCCATCACCCGTGTCCTCACCCCCTGCCTCCAAGGCCGACACCTCCAAGCCCTGGAAGCTGGGCTTTGGAATAAAGGCCCAAACTCAGGGGAAGAGAACAGTGACAGGTGACTTGTTCTTCAAACACAGAGCCTCAGTCCCAGCTCCTCTCTCTCTAAGACCAAGCCACACGCCCTAGTCCGCCTGCCCCAGCCAGTCCTGCTGGCCGGCAGCGGGCACAGCTCGCAGCGGGCACAGCTGGCAGCGGGCACAGCCGGCATTGGGCACAGCCGGCAGAGGGCACAGCTGGTGGCCCGTGGAGCCAGCCCACACACCAGAACACCACCCAGGAGCGTTGCTGCCTCCCGGCTCGGCCTCTACGGAACCTTCTGCTGACTCCCCCCCGAGACGGTGGCTGCAGGACGCCACGGGTCCAAAGTCCCGGGGTCACTTCCCATGTCACGCCGGGTTCGCAGCCACGTGCGGCGCTAAGGATGTCAATGAGTTCGTTCAGGCGCTCAGGGCTGTATTTCTGTTCACGGGCGCGTGTTCCCGGAGGCGGGAGCTGGCAGGCGCACCCTCCCCCCGCGCCCCTCCCCCCGCCCCCCCCCCCCCGCCCCTCCCCCCCCCCCCCCCCCCCGCCCCGTCTGTTTTCATGACTTTTTATTGTTACAAACCCGTTGGCGCGCAGGGCACCCCCGGCTGCTCTAGGCTGCCTCAGTCCCTGTGGGAGCGCAGGACGAGACGGAGGAATTTACTTCTGCGACTCGTAATTGGAAACACGGTTATTGAGGTCCCCCCCCCCCCCCAGGGAAGTTCAAGGCCAGGAGGGTTTGTCTGCGAGGGCGGAGCAAAGACTTACAAGTTGGAAAAAAAATTATGTGTGTGTATTATAATTTGTGTATTACACGTATACGCGATATATTACATACATGTGATGTGTTGAAGCTTCCTCTGCCACAGTTTCCGGTTTAAATTGCAGAAGAAAAAGTCAATTTTGCACCAGAAAATTTCCTTTAAAAAAACAAACCTAATACCCAGGCTTCTCGGGGGCAGGCACCGGCTGAGGGCGCTGGAGGCGGCGCCTGGGCCGCGCAGGCCGGAGCTCGGAGGATGCGCCGGTGCCGTTATTAAAAGTCCTGTACGTGTCTCCCCTTGTAATCGAATTTCACCGCATAATTTAGGAAAAGCCGCACACACAAAAAACTTGTAGTAAAAATCCGGGGTATAATTTTCTTCAATCAACTCCGGCTCATGACTGCAATTACCCCGAACCCTGTGCGAGCCTCGCCACGCTGCTCGGGGCTGGGCCTGGGGGCCGCCGTGGGTGGCGGCCTGTCATGTGCCGCTCAGGCCGCTCTTTATGGTCAGGTTTCGAGTGAGCGCAAGCGGCAGTGAGCAAATTTGATAATTCCATCTCCAATTAGCTCATGTGACGTGCCAGCCACCGCTAACGAGGGCATGACACAGGGAAACGCATCTTCTGGGGTTGGGATGTAAGGTGAACCAGCCTGTCATTTTGCCGTTGGAAACTTTGTGGGGTCTGCATTAAAGGGAAATAATCCCATAAGCACCGTGGATTCCTCTCGGCACCGGCGGCGTCCGGAGGAAGCAGCTGGGGTGTGTGGGGAGGCTCGGAGCACGGGAGGCTACCCCGCCGGCCAGGCCCGCCGCGGGCTTCCCAGGGCCTGGATCTGGAGACGAGCGGCCCCAGGTCCCGGGAAGGGCTGAGGCAGGAGGGAAGGTCCCCAGGATGGGTCTGCCGCCAGAAGCTGGGTCTGGACAGAAGCAGGGTGCTGTGGGGAGCCAATGACACCCAGATCTGGGGACTGCTCAGGGCCCGGCCCTGACTCCCAGGGTCCTGGTGCCCATGCCCACACCCTGCTTAGTAATGATGCCAACAGGAAACAGGGCATCCAGTAGCCCGTCTTGCCAGCTGGAGTCCCCCACAGGGTCTGTGAGGGTCTGGCTAGAAGTGTCCTTGTCACTCAGCTCATCCCTGTACCTCCCCAGGGAAGTGCCCAAGTGTCCCCTGGAATACCTGCTCCTATTACAGGAACAGGCAGCCAGGAAGGAAGCATCACTCACACTGATGGCCCCCTAACAGTGCAAACCAGGGGTTCACGGGCCAGTGTTTCTTCGCTGCTTTCTACGCGTCAGGCTGCTGAGTCCGGCCTGACAGGTGTCACTACTTCCCACTCTGCTGCTTCCCGCCACACTGTACCCCTGCTTCCCGCCACGCTGTACCCCTGCTTCCCACCACACTGTACCCCTGCTTCCCGCCACGCTGTACCCCTGCTTCCCGCCACGCTGTACCCCTGCTTCCCGCCACACTGTACCCCTGCTTCCCGCCACGCTGTACCCCTGCTTCCCACCACACTGTACCCCTGCTTCCCGCCACGCTGTACCCCTGCTTCCCGTCACACTGTACCCCTGCTTCCCGCCACACTGTACCCCTGCTTCCCACACTGTCAACTCCCCCTACGTTCCTCACCCTCTGTCTCCCCGTCTTGGCGGCCCTCCCCAGTCTTGGTGGGCATCCCCGCCAGTGAACAAGCACCCATTTCCGCCAGAAGTGGCAGCATGTGCAGTGGGACCTGGAGCCCTTAGCTTTGAAGTGTTTCCTTTGGGGCCACCCCCACCCCTTACCCACCGTGGGGGGTAAGCCCGTCAGCAAAGCAGAGGCAGGACTTTCCGAAGCCGCTCTGCGGCCCTGGACTTGCTACTTTAATCAGAGCTGAAGGGCCCCTCCCCGCCCCACGTGCCGGCAGTGACAGATGACTCTGCCTGAAAGGGCTGAGGGAACGGGAGACGCGCTTTATCTGTGTGGCCTGGGCCCCTCTGCGGCCGGAGAGAGCCGGCCCCGTCGCACTGAAAGCCGCGGCTTGTTCTCTCATCTGATGGGTGGAAGGAATGTGGAAGCCTGATCCTGTCCCCTGAGATGTCACTCAAACCCTCAGATCCCCTCTCCAGGCACCTCCCCTGGACGCCTCCCCGCCTCCCCACCCCCACTCCTTGCTCACCTCAGAGCCGCTCTAATCAATAGAAACTAGAGTGAACTGGGGCGGGGGGCAGGAAAGTAAAACATGATTACAGATGCAGGCGGGATGGATGCTCTCAATTGGAGGCTCTTTGAAACCCGGGGCAGATCGGCTTTCCTTCCTGGGGGGCTGAGGGGGGGGCTCAGGGGGGGGTGCTTGTCAGTCTCCCTGCAAAGGGAAAGGATGAAAATTCGGAGACAAGCTCCTCCCCAGGCTGGGAGGCAGCCGTTCTGGCTCATTAGAGAAAGCACAACAAAGAACAAAACTTGTTAAGTGTTTCTTCTTCACAAGAACAGAGAGAGCCGAGGTCTTAATGGTTCGCACTGAGGCCGTAATGTGCTCTGTCCCAGTGCCCTGTCCCTCAGAGCCCTGTCCCCCAGAAGCTTCCTCCGCCAGCTCCTGGGTCTTATTCCAACCCCCGCACCGCACCGCACTCGCCCCCCCCAATAATAAATCCAGCAAACTTTCCAATCTAGGGGTGCAGTGCTCCTGGGCTACGGACCTGCCCTCTTCCTGAAACCCGCATAGAGCCCCGGCCCTGCGAGGGGCCTGGCAGCTTGATTTACTTGGGCCGCTGCAGGGCTGCCCTGTAGACGTTCAGAAACTTGGAAAGGCAAAGGGTGCAGGGAGGGGGGGAGAGGGAAAGAGGGAGAGAGGGAGGGAGGAAGGGAGAGAGGGAGGGAGGAAGGGAGGGAGGGAGAGAGAGAGAGAGAGAGAGAGGGAGAGAGGGAGGGAGAGAGAGAGAGAGAGAGAGAGAGAGAGAGAGAGAGAAGAGGAGAAGAGAGGGGGCAAAAAGAGGGAGGGAGGAAGGGAGGGAGGGAGAGGGAGAGAGAGAGAGAGAGAGAGAGAGAGAGAGAGAGAGAGAGAGAGAGAGAGAGAGGCCTCAGCAAGTTCTCTCCTGCTGTCGGGGTTCCCACCTCCTGCCTCTAGGCCTCAGCCCTCTCGGAGGGGGCTTTCCCGTGAGCTGGGGGAGGGCGGGAGGATCTGTGTTCAGAGCAGCCCCGCGCACTCAGCCAATCCATCTTCCCCCGGATATCGCTAATCTGCACATTTCTCTTCTTGTGTGATGTTCCCATCGCTTTATCATAAATGGGCTATGAAGACATTTGGAGCTGCTACTGTTGTAATCTATCCAAGATGAATCCGGCCCGCTCCCGCTTCCGGCCCCATCTGTCTGCCAGACTGTGGCCGGCCGGCAGGCCGGGCATCCTCCCTCCAGGCGGGTAATTGCAAAAAAGGAGCCAGTGAACCGAACCAGAGATCAAAGCGCTCAGGGGGGCGCGGGGTGCTGTCCTGAGCACACACTGGCTACGGGGTGGGCGGGCGATCGGGAAGCAACAACCCGGGTCCAACCTTCGCTCCTAACGGCGCGGAGGCGGGGAGCTGGCAGATGAGCCAGAGCCGCTGCGCTGCGTGGGGCACGGCAGGCCTGTGGCAGGGGACCCGCCCGGGGGCCTTCAGACCCTCTTGGCCCTTGTCCTGCCCTCCTCGGACCCGAGGCCTCCCGGCCATCTGATGGACCACACATGCCATCAAGTCCTTCAGCTCTGTGGACAGCCCCCCCCCCATCCCTGTCTTGCTCCCTCGTTCTCTCCCTTGCTCTCTGGGCCAACGTACAAACATTCTTGTGCACACGGAGGTGAGAGGCGCTGGGAGAGTTAGCTGAGTGCCGAGCCCACTCCACCCGCAGCCAGACATGCTGCCCGCCCGCCCCGCGTCCTCCGCTCCCGGCGCCCAGGGCGGCCTGTCGCCCTCCGGAACCTCAGCAGCGTGGGCCCCGGGCCCGGGAGCATCTTCTTTAGGCTGAAGGGGCAGCGAGGGGCAGGGCAGTGTCCTGGGTCCCATCCTCATGGCTCCTGGACGCGTTTCCATCCCGTGGACAACATCGCGCAGGGCTGGGCCTCCAGGGGCACTGTCACGCGGGCGCTCACAGCGCCTCACATCTCCTGCTAATCCTTCCCGGTCCCGAGCTGGGCCGGCTCCCGGCTCCGCTCCCCCGGCTCCTGCCCAGGAGCGGCCTCTCGGCGGCCGGCCAGGTACCGCTGCCAGCGAGGCCTTCACACATTCGCGCTCCGCTCTGTGGGGGGAGCTCCAGGTTGGCCTGGGCAGCGGCTGGCGGGGGTGGGGGAGGCAGCGGGGGCGGGGCAGCGGGGGGGGGGTGTGCAGGCAGAAGCCCAAGAAGCTGCTCCAGCTTCGAGGGGGCCCCCAGCCCCTCCCGGGCCTGAATAGGACAACAGGCAGCGGACCCAAAGGGCCTCCTGCTCCTGCTGCAGAAACGTTTCCATTCACACTTAGATGTCTCTTCCCAGTTCCTCCCTCACCCGGACGCGGTGGGCGCGGCCAGCAGGGCCCTGGGCGCCACGCTGACCCCCTGGCGCCCTCTGCCCTTTCCCGCGGCTGGGAGCGGCTCCCACTCCCACGCGGGCTCTTTCCCCGCGGGGGTTTCTGGTGGGTCCGCTCCGGGCGCGGACGCTGCGTCACTTCTGAGTCAGGGCCGGTGTGGTGACTCAGATCCACGGCGGATGCGGAGACCGAGCGGCACGTTCCTTCCCGCTGTCGCCTCTCCGAACCTCCGGGGGCAGAGGCCACGGAGGAGGCAGCGGAAACCACATCCTCGCCGTCACCGGCTCATGGGACGAGCATCCCTGCCGTGGGCTCGGCGTCACGTGTGGACTGACTCAGAGGAGACGCCGTGCGGCCCATGGCCACCAGCCCACACCGGCTCCACCACCGGGTCGTGGCCCCTCACCCCAAAGCGCAGCCTCCCGGGAACCCGTCAGCGGACCCGGCGGGGGTGCTTTCTGAGGTGTACCTCCAGGCGTGGGTGTGCTTGTGGGCACACATGGACATGTGGGTACACGTGGACACGTGGGAACACGCAGACATGGGGGTACACACGGAAATGTGGGCACACACGGACATGTGGGTACACGCGGACATGTGGGAACATGTGGGCATGTGGGCACACGTGGACATGTGGGCACACACGGACATGTGGGCACACACTGACTGTGGGCACACACAGACACGTGGGCACACACGGACATGTGGGTACACGCGGACATGTGGGAACATGTGGGCATGTGGGCACACGTGGACATGTGGGCACACACGGACATGTGGGCACACACTGACATGTGGGCACACACAGACACGTGGGCACACACGGACATGTGGGTACACGCGGACATGTGGGCACACGCGGACATGTGGGCACACGCGGACACGTGGGAACACGCGGACACGTGGGAACACGCGGACACGTGGGAACACGCGGATGCGCGGGCTGGGAACAGCCTTCTCCGGGTATGTCAGGGTCACACGTGTTCACAGTCCGGGCACACTTCTCAGAAGTTATTTCTGGAAAAATGTTGCCTCTCATAACAGCAATGAAAGGAAAACACGGCCCCGGCCAACATAAATGTCTCTTTGGAACACAGACGGTTAGGCTTGGAGAGCCCGGAACATTCGTGTGGGTTTGGCATTCCAGCCGTGAACGGAGCGGCTGGGCCGTCGGCGAGCTTCGCGGGGGACGGAGGTCCATTCCTGACGCCCCTCCCCGGCCTGTGGCCTGGGGCACCCGGATGGGCCCTGTGACTGCCGGCCAGGAGGGCAACGGGGATGCCACGGCGGCCGGCTGGCAGCGGGCTCTCAGCTCCGGGCAGGGGCGGCCGGCCTCTCAGACAACCTTTGGGAGAGGGTGGCGGCCGCCCTTGGCCTCAGGTCCTGTGGTCCTGCGCCCCGGCCGGTCCTGCTGCTCGTCACGCTGCCTGATCAGTGACCACCTGCCACTCCCAGTCCGCAGGCCGCCGGCCGCCGGCCCCAGACCCACTTCCACTCGGGTCCAGGCCCCGACCCCGGGCTCTGGTGCAGGGAAGCCCCGAGGCGGTGAGGGTACGGAGGGCACCGCTGCCTCGATGAGCGCGAGGTGGGCCGGGCCGGAGCGGCCCTGTGCACTCTCCCGCAATCCTGACCTTGACCGGCTCCTGACTGTCCTTGGAGTCTCAGGAGGGGAGACCAGTCAGGACTGGGGTCCAGGGCATCTCTCTGGGGGCAGCACCCTGGATCGGAACCTGGCGTCAGCCTCCACGGCCTGGGCATTGCCAGGCGGGCCAGCCTGTGGCTCTGGGCTCAGCAGGGACGTGCGGACGGGAAGGGCCTGCAGCCCCGCGGCCGGGCAGGGGCAGCGAGGGCGTGGCCTCCTGGTTGTGGGCAGGCGGGGCTCTGAGGCCTGGAGGCCTGTGAGGAAGCTGAGCCCGCACTTCCCGCTGGGAAGGGGGTGGAACGGCGCCATTCTCCCGGGGACGGGCCCACTCTGCTGCCTCCCAGAGCTGGCAGACTGGGCCCTGGCTCTCGCCTCTCCTGGCTATGCCGTCTGTGCAAACTCCAGACTGCCCTGTGCCTCAGTTTACCCACGGATAGAAGGTCAAGGTGAGGACTAAGTGAACACAAATCTGGACCACGGTGGCCTGGTCCCGGGCCTGTACGTGACCCTCGGTCATTTCTTCTCCCGGCTTCCCTGAGACCTGCCCCTGGGCCGGGGCCTGGGGCCCAGAGGTTCTGGAGTCGGGACGGTGCCTTGGGCGATGGGCAGCCGGCAGAGCGGCGGCACCCGGAGGGGCAGGTGTCCAGGTGAGGGCGGAAGGGGCCACGTGCTGACCTGACAGCTCAGGGGAGGCCTGCATGGCGGCCCTGCAAACTCAGACGTAAAGTCACCACAACGGATGGTCTGACATTAAACTTGAACTGAAGCAGTGATGGTGGGCAGTTACGTCCTAGGCCGGTATCTTCAGTGACATGGTCAAGCTTGACCTTCACTGAGCCTGTCTGTCTTTTTGCCTCTATGATAACACACCCTTGAAGTGTCTGGGTCACTTGTAACCTCCCTTTTTCTGGAGCCCCTGGGGCACAACCTAATGTGCTGGGCGCCAGGACAGAGACCACAAATCCCTTCACTATCATGTTAATTGTTCCTGCACCACCTAAGCATGTGTCCATCATTTCACTTTGTATCCAATCCCGGGGGTTTCCCCACTTGGCTTGCTCCCGCCCCTCTAGTCTGTCACCAATAGATTTCATGTCACCCACCTACGCCCCTCCTTTGATTAAAATGTATAAATACAGATGTAACCCTCCGTTCTCCGGAGCATCATCTCAATCATCGAGGTTCTGCGTCTGGGTCAACAGTTTGGCTCAAATAAACTCACAACAATTCTTCGCAGGTTTGAACGGTTTTACGTGGACACAGGCGCTTTGGGGAGAAAGAAATACCTCTCTCTGGGCTTGGCTCCGCCTGTTCGCTGCCGAAGGCGGAGAAGAGATCACGGGACCGCAGCGCGCAGCCCACTTTGGGGAAAACAACCAAGATGCACCGCGGCCTAACTGCGCGACTGTTGTCGGGGTCTGGTTTGCATGAGCGGAAGTGATGGCGGGCACAGGGTGGCCCACGGGTTAACCCCTTCCCGCCTCGCCGCCCTCACCTGCCCGCCGCGCACTCTGAGTGGGAGGAGGGGTCCTGGGCCGGGAGCCGGAGGACCCTCTGCACCCCGACCACGGACACTGCCTGCTGGCGCTCGCCCGTGCACGGGAACGTGTGTGCCCACGCGTGCACACGCAGGGACCGCTCCACGGCCCTCTCTCATCTCTCATTGCAAAGAGCTGCCCGGACACCGCAGGTCCAGAGAGCATGGGGCAGGAGAGGGGGCGGCCCAGGGAGTCTCAGCAGGGATGGGGTCCTGACCCGGCCCCCTTGGTGGGAAGGGCTTGTAGCTGGGCTTGTAGAGGAGGGGCGGTCATGGGCACTGGACCAAGCGACCCGCTGGTTCCTGGGCCTGACCCTGGAGGCCTGACCTCGCCTCGGCCGGGCGGGACTGGGACCCCTTGCAGCTCAGAGGCCCCTGGGACGGTGATGCCAGAAACGGGGCCACTGCTCCACCAGCCTGATGTCACCTCCCACAGCCCGGGGGTGTGGCTGGGTCGGGGGTCATCTGGGGTGATGGATGACGGAACACATACTCCAAACTGAGTGACAGGAGGTGCTCTCGCTCACTGCGGGCTTCTGCCTTTGGGCTCAGGTCTGCGTCATCAGCTTTGTGGGTATTTCCTCAGTTAACCGCCCCGGACCACCGCTGAGGGGCACCCGTGTGATGCCCCTTTTACAGATGAGGGAACCGCGGCACAGAGGGTGACGGGTCCCCGCGCCCTGAGGGGCACCCGTGTGATGCCCCTTTTACAGATGAGGGAACCGAGGCACGGAGGGTGACGGGTCCCCGCGCCCTGAGCTGGGCGGAGCAGAGCTCCAGGCTATGGCCCTGGCACCTCCGTTGAGCCTCAGGCCAACTAGCACATGACTGTGCCCTGGCTTCTCTTCTAAACGTGCCTCCCCGTGGGTAAGGATGGCAATAGCCCACGCGGTGCACCTGTGGGTGCTCTTGGTGAGGCTGGGGGCTGGGGACCTCTGGCCAGGGAGTCAGGCTTGCTCCAAACCCTCATGACCCCGGAGCCGGCTTGGAGGCCACTTCCCGCCAACCCATTGTCTCACCCACCAGGGGACCCCGCCGCAGCCCCTCATCGCCATGGCGACGACAGTGCCCGACACCACGGAGGCGTGGCCGCCACCATTTCTGAGAGGAAACCAGGCCAACGCAATCGCTGTCCAGGGCAGACACTCCCCAGCGCCCGCGTTTCTCTGTGGAACCCGAAAACCTCCCCGAAACATGCTGCACCTGTGCCGGGGACGAGCGCCCAGGGGGTTGTCATGGCGACGCTCCCGCCTGTGACACCCGCATGTCGCCACGGGGCCGCGGCCAGGAGTGACGGGGCCCGGGATCCAGGGGAGGAGGCGTGCGCCTCGCAGCCACTCGGCTCTTTGACGGGAACATCTCTCAGCGCGTCCAGCTTCCGGCCTCAGCCGAGGGCGCGGCAGCCGTGGGGCCGTGTCGTGCCGGTGCCTCCAGCTGCCGCTCCGAGCGGCCGGCGGCCTCCAGCGTCCTGTGCGTGCGGTTGGGGTCTCCCGGCGGCAGGGGGCCAAGGGCTCCGCTGTCCCGGGGTCTGACCGCCCCTGGCAAGTCCTTCCTTCTGCCTCTGACCTGCTGGAGGCTCAGACGGCGGAGAATCGGGCTCAGAGCGAGGCCTTTCCCGGAGGAGGGGGTGCGGCCGAGGCCGCGGGCCGGGTTCTGACACTCTCCGCGGTCCCGGAGGCCTGGGCCTGGCAGTGCACGGCCCGCGGCCCGCGAGGGGCACCGTGTGAGGGAGACGTGAGCCGTCGCGGGGAGAACACATGGGCACACGCGCCTGGTCCCCCACAAGGCCTTCTCCTCCCATCTGGGGCTCAGCCGCGTCCTGAGTCCACACACGAGGCCCGCGTGTGACGTGGAGCCAGGACATGCGCGAGGGCGGGGAGCCGCCTGCCAGCCTGCCCGTCCCTGCTCTGCCCGCTGCGCCCGCCTGCCCGGGCTCCGGTCCCAGGCGCGGAAGCTGTTCTGCTGTCACTCCGATGGGCTACAGGGTCGCACCGCCTGACGAACGTCAGCCCGAATCGTTAGCTCCGTGCGAGAGGCTGCAAGTAAGTGAGCAAGTACATGGCGGGGGGGGCACTTATAGCCAATGGCGTGGCTGGGCGTTGCCACCGGTCAGGCCTGGAGGTTGAGCAGCGGGATCCAGCCAGAGGCAGCGCGGGGAGGGGCGGGATCGGCCGTCCTCCCGCATCCCCCGCCGCCGTCTCCCGGGGGAAGCGAGTGGTGAGCAGCCTGCTCGCCAGCCAGACCCCGGGTGCGCAGCCCCAGGAGGTCCTCTGCCGACTTCCCACATTTCTGGTCCGTGGGAACCTCTCCCGGAGGGAGTGCGGGTCCGCTGTGTGTGTGAGGGACGTGTTCCCACACAAACGGCCAAAACGCCGCACTGCCGCCCGGAACGCCGGCCCTTCCCTCCCTCGCAGGCCTGCTGGACCACGGCTTCCTTTTGAAGAACTAAATGTGTTTTTATTGATCTCAGAGAGAGGGAGGGAGAGGAGAGAGAGAAACATCAACGATGAAAGAGAACCACTGATCCCACTGGGGATCACGCTGGCCGCCCGGCATGTGCCCTGACCTTGAATCGAACACTGACCTTCTGGTTCCTAGGTGGACGCTCAACCACTGAGCCACACTGGCCAGGCAAGATCAGGGCATCTTTACTGTGTTTACTCCCCATCCAGTGGCGGGGCCTGGACACCCCGTCTCAGTACCGCCCATCCTGCGGGTGCAGTGGTGGGCACGCCTGGCTTCAGCAAGGCCACCTGGGAACTGGGGGCCCCATGCCTCCCCGGGCTCCCTGGACAGCCATGGGCAGCGTTGGGGGAGGAGGAAGCCTTGGGGTGACCCTGAGCTCCGAGGCCACTCCCTGCCCTCTCTGGGGGGCTCCAGGCCTGCGGGACAGCGGAGGGGCAAGGGGACAGCTCCCTGTTCCTGGCGGACTCAGGCGGCCGGTGCGCCCACAGACCAGCCTGAGGGGCTGAGGGACCGGCCCCTCTCCTGCCCCTGCCTGGGGCGTCAGCCGAGCCCGCGGCCCCGCCCAGCGTGGGGGACACAAGGCGCCCTTTGTTTGCGCGGCGGGCGGGGGGGGGGCTTTGTCTGGGCTACAGACTTGGTTTCCACACTGAGATTGTCACGGGAAAGTTCGGTTGAAAACTGCTTTCTTCTCCTGCTACGTCCGAGGAAGCGTTGCTCACACCGATGTGACCACCGGTCCCTGCTGGGCTCCCCCATCCTGTTCCCAAGTCCCCAAAGCCGGTCTCCTAGGGCTTCCCTGAGCTCCCCAGGGCTCCCCCGGCTCCCCCGAGCCCACACAGGATGCTACGGACAGAAAGACGACGGCGAGTACCCTGAGGATGTGGGGCGTCAGCCTGTGGGGCGCTATGGTGGACTCTGGGAACAGCTGACCGTCCCTCCAAGAGGGAAACTGAGTCACCATGGGGCCCAGCAGCTTGACTCCTGGGTCCGTGCCCAGGATCAACAAAACGGGCCCACACAGAAGTGTGTGCATGCCCACTCACGGCAGCACTGCCCACGGCCGCCAAGAAGGGGGAAGGACCCCGCGGCCATGGCCGGAGGCGCGGATAAACAGAAGGCGGTCCCCCCACGCGGCATGGCGTCAGCCACAGCAGGCACGCGCTCCTGACACCCTACCACGCAGCCGGCCCTCAAGACCCGCCGCTGGTGACAGGAGCCGGACACGAAAGCCACAGACATGTGACCCCATCTATGTGGGCGTCCAGAACGGGGAGCCCCCAGAGGCAGGCGGGGATGGGGGTTTACAGGGACGGGGGAGAGGCCGCTAAGGGCATGGGGCTCTCCCGGGCGAGGAAAGTGTTCCGAGGTGACGCGGTGTGACGGGCCCGTCCCTCGGTGAACAGAGCCCCAAGCTGGCCCTGGCCGGCAGCTCCGCGGGTAGAGCATCGTGCCCACAGGCCAAGGGAGCGGGTTTGAGCCCTGGTCAGGGCTCTTGCAAGAACCAACAAATACATCACTGAGAGGAGCAACAAACGGACGTCTCTCTCTCTCAAATCAATCAATCGATCGATCGATCAAAACCCGCCAAACGGCACATGTCTGAAGGGCGAAGTCAGGAGGTAAATGAGGCCGCAACGAACCTGACCTCGCTCGTGCACACAAACTAGTACATATGTGTGCATGTGAACACAGCTGGTCCCCACCCGCCGGTTCCGCATGTGTGAGCTCACCTACTTGGCAAAGCGTATGTGTAACCGCGCGTCAGTCACACAGTCCCACCGCGGTCACCTTGCACGCACAGGGGCCGAGGTCGGAGTGGCCGGAGCCCTGGCCACAGTCTCCGTGGTGCCGTGTTTGTCCGCGTGTTTTCCCGTGGTTTCTGCCAGTGGCCGCAGCCTAGCGTGGGGCTGTGCGGTGTCCTGGGTATAGAGGCTGCGGGTGCCGGACGGGGAAACCCGTGCCACGCGCGATGGCGGTGTCAGCAGGACGCACGGACTGAGGGCTTCACACAGAAACACACCGAGCGAGACGCGGCACGCGCCGATCGGCCGCCACGCGTGTGAGCAGCGGCCGCAGGAACCCGGCTCTCCCTCCGTGTCCTGGGAGCGCTGGGTCAGTGTTCGGGGACTTTACAGACATTAACTTCCACCAACGAGCCCCGGCCACCACCGCCTGCTTCTCACCGGGCCCAGGGGCCTCGCCACGTGCAGCCCACAGCAGGGCAGAGCCAGATGACGGCCCCGGGAGGGGCCCACGTGGGAGAATCGGAGGCTTTTCTGCCGAGTCCACGGGCCCCCGGGGGAAGCACAGGGCTCTGGGGAGCGGAAGTCAGAGGCCTGGGGCACACGCAGGTGGCAGGCCAGGCAGCCAGCCGGGGACACCACCTCCTGCCCCCTCGCCCCCATCTCCACGCGGTGACCCGCATGCCTCCTCCCGCCCCTCCTGGAGCCTGGCCTTCTGCACAAAGTGGGGACCAAAATATTTGTGGGGTGACTGGTGGATCCCCTTGTTTCTCAGGGGCTGTGTCAGGAGGTGGGACCACAGGAGGGAAATGGGGCGGCCCGTGTCCCTATGGGGGTGGGGGTGGCATCTCAGCAGGGGTGTCAGGCAAGAACCTGGAAGCTGCTGGAGCCAGTCCTGAGCCCAGACTGCCCGGCAATGGGCCTCCCGGGACCCACAGGCGCAGGGCTGCAGGGGGTGGGGGGGGGAGGGACCCGGGCCGAGTGGCCCCTGGGACCGTGGTTGAGGGCAGCTGCCGCCCGGACAGTCCGAGGCTGGGATGGAAGCCGAGCTGGGAGCCCCCACACGCTCATGCCTTGATCAGGGCCGGGCCTGGCTCCGGCCTTCCTGTGGGGGCGGGTGGTGGTCATGCTCCAGTTCCCCCCGCTCCCTGACCCGCTGCCGCCCTGGGGGGGACAGGAACTCCACCATCGTGAGGTGACTCACGCGCCCCTGGGGCTGCAGGGGTGTCATCGGCCTACAGGATTTGGGAAGCATTTGGAGAAGAAAGAGCCCAGCGCCCAGAAACCAGACTAAACAAAGCCTGCGGTGGGCGCGCACGGCGAGGGGCCGGGGGGCCGGACGGTGCGGAGGGAGCGGGCGGCAGCGGCTCCTCGGTTACAGGCCCCGCGCCGGCCCCGGGAGGGACAGTGAAGGGCCCTTTGTTCCTGGGACACACGTGCGCGCCCACCTTTGATGAGAGCGGGCTGCGCACCTGCATCAAAGGGCTGTCTTCCCATCCCCCACGGCGGGTGCTCCGGGGTTGGGACGGGGGGCACGGGGCCAGCGAGGGGCCGAGGGGCATGTCACCTCCCCGAGCGCGTCACGGTCAGTCCAGAGACGGTCGATGCCAAGCGCCTCTCCCATCGCAGACTAGCCTGCCTTCACGTACGGGGGGAAACTGAGGCCAGAGGGGCGCTGCTCCCTGGGCCTCGTCATGCCTGCTGCTCCCTCGGGCGGCTCAGGAGGGACGCCAGCCCTCAGGGAAGCAGGGAAATGGCCCAGCCGAGGCTTCTGCAGAGTAGCCGGAAACCCGATCCCACACATGTGCACACACATGCACGTGCACTCACACACATGTGCCCACACGCACACAACGCACCTCACACTCACATGCGCACACATTCAGATGTGCACACACATGTGTGTAACACCCTAACGTGTGCGCACATAGGCATATGTACAACCCACACTCATATGTGCACATACTCACATGTGCATGCACATGCAAGCAATGCTCTCACACACATGCACTTGCATAGCAAACTCACACAACCATATATCACATATATCCAGGCTCACACACACACATGCATACTCACACACACATGCATTCCTCATGCATGTGCACACACTAAAACCACACACGTGCTTGCACACACACATGCTTTGTGAGCTCCCAGGAGGCTGCTGCAGGGCGACCTTCGCTAGGAGGCGGCGAGGAACCCACTGGAGACGGAGCAGCGTTGGCGCCAGTGCCCCCCTCCTGGCGACCGCCGAGCCTCCGCACAAACAGCACGGATTCTCCCATAAATCCCGCTCAACAAGCTCTTAGCCGTGAAATACCCTGCTATTAGCCGAGACAACCACTTACTCACAACAAATGCTCGTCGCGAGTTCATCTCGCGCGCACTCCCTCCGATCGACGGCCCCGCACTTCAATCTCTCTGTTTATGAAACAATAACGGAATCCTATTTAACCGGCCGGCCTCGCCTCTGATGAGTTGCCATTCCAACTTTGCCCCCGGCGATCGGCTGCTTCCATTAAGCCTTGTCCTGCTTCACAGACGGATGGATCGCCGCTCAGAGGGCAGGCGGCCTCTCCCACACGCTCTCATCAAAGCCTCGTCCGTGGCGGATCTCAGAGGGTTCATTCCCGCAGCCCTGGGCCTGGGGCGGGTGCGAGGTGGGTTCCCAGACCCCAGGCACCGAATCGTGCCCTGCACTTCCCTCCTGGCTGCCTGGCCTTCGGAGGCCTCACTGAGGACCCCTCCCTGCCCGCCCTCCCCCTTGGGTGACTCCATTCACATGTGCAAGTTGTATGTTCAAATGCCTTTGAGCTGCAGGCACGTGCCAGGTGCGAGAGTGGAATATGGGTCCACAGGACCTGGTCCCGTGTTCGTGGGGCCAATGGGCCTTGTGCAGCCTGACACAGACACGCCCCTTGTCCTGTGAGGAGCCGAGCGCTGCTTCTGGGGCGAGTCTAGCTGAGGAGCTGGGGACCCTCGGTGCCTCCTCCGGGGTCACCCTCTCCGCTGCCAGAGACCCCCAGGCCACTCTGCACACATTTGGGGTGCAATGATTTCCTGGCTCAGCTGTGGGGTCGGCCAGCGTGGAGGTGATATTCCTCTTTGCCTCTGCACCAGTCCCCCAAGTCCTATCTCCTGGACCCAGCCCCCAGCCCCTAGCCCCCAGCCCCCCAGCCCCTGGCAGGGTTCCCACGCCACCCGCCTGGTCCTCAGGGGAGCGGGGGATTGTGTGTCCTCGCCTTTCCCTCCTCGACACCCCGGCTCTTATCTGCCAGCAGGCAGTGCGGTCAAGGGTGAAGGTTACGCGGTGCCACTCGCTGAGAGAGCTCCTTTCAACGCCTGGGAGCAGATAGCACGCCGCGGGCAAGCGTGACCCGCTCAAGTGCTCTTATCTTTCTGCGCCCCAGGTTCTGCGCGGGGGGGACACGCAGGCGGGGATCAAAGGCCCGGAGGAGCCGGACGCACCTTTGATCGAAGGGGCTAAAAATGAACGGGTTTGGGCAGGGCCCGCGCCTCCCGCTGCGTTATCGCCTCCGCGCTCTGGGCTCGCGGCTCGGCCGGCTCCGGGTAATAAGGCGGGCGCTGAGTAACGGCCTGGGCCCGGCCCGGCCCGGAGGATCCTGCGGGCGATGCCATTGGACAGAACAGCCCGGCGATTCCCCTCAATCCCTCCACCACGTGCGGAAGGTCGCGAGCACGACCTTGAAAGGCAGCGCCCTGCCAAGGCTTCCGCCCCAGACACCGGCCTCTAACCCGCCTCTCGGAACCGACCCGGTGCCTCCACGCTCGGAACCTGGGGGTGCCGCCCGCGGGGGCCCCCAGGGAGATGTGCCCACGCGGCATGGGGAGACAGGCCCAGGAGGGGCACCGGGGCTTCCCGTGTGGGTCCCAGGCAGCAGGAGGCCCTGTGACCTTTCCACAGTGCAAGGTCAGAACAGCAGCCGAACCGGGCTGTCCTCTGTGTCTGCCCCGAGGGTCTCGCCCGAGTCGCCTGTCACCCCCGCAGGCTCGCCCGCAGAGCACCGCTGCTCCTCCGCTCGCACGTGGGTCTGGCCGGACCCGAAAACCTGCATTTCTAACGGGGTCCCAGTGACGCCGGGGATGGCTCCCTGGCCTGGCACACGGCACTGATTTGGACCTAACTTCACGTGGGCACCGATTTGGGTGACAGCAGGACGTGGCGGGGGAGGGGCTGGCCACTGGGGGGTCTGCTCGAGGGGACAGGCGCCAGGAGGGGCCGCGGCCCAAACAGGCCGTGGGGCACGTGCTGCGGCAGATCCTCCTCTCTTGTGGTTTCCACTCTCACCAGCGCGAGACTGCACCGGTCCCTGAGGCCCGTCCCTGAGGCCCGGGAACCACAGCTGGCGGCACGTCCAGGGCATCGCCCCGCACCTTGCTCCCCGCGGAGGGCGACGCCAGCCGCTCCCAGGCCCGGTGGCGGGAGGCCAGGCTGCTCGGTCACGTCGCAGGACAGTTAATAAGGCCCCTGATGAGTGACGGGGAGCATTTCTGCACCACTAATTTCCGTAACTGTCGCCCTTTGAAAGACGGCTCGGGGCCCCGTGACCCGGCTCTTCCCAGACAGAGCTGCTTTATGCGGCCAAGTTCAGGCCGCGGATCCCGTTTCAGGACTGACAGGGCCGCCTCGGGGAAGTCTGTAATATTTTGAGGTCCATGGCCCTGTCTTGAGTTTCTTTCTCTATTACAAGTCCTCTTGGAGCCCAATTCTTCCCTGTGGCAGTGGGGCTGGTGCTCTGGGTGGAGACGCTACTCCAGATGGGGACGCTGCTCCAGGTGGGAGGGTGCTCCACGTAGGGGAGGTGCTCCAGGCGGGGAGGTGCTCAAGGTGGGAAGGTGCTCCAGGTGGGGAGGGTGCTCCAGTTGGGGAGGTGCTCCAGGTGGGGAGGGTGCTCCATGTGGGGGAGGTGCTCCAGGTGGGGAGATGCTCCAGGTGGGGAAGGTGCTCCACGTGAGGATGGTGCTCCAGGTGGGGGAGGGTGCTCCAGGTGGGGAGGGTGCTCCAGATGGGGGAGGTGCTCCAGATGGGGGAGGTGCTCCAGGTGGGGATGGTGCTCCAGGTGGGGGAGGTGCTCCAGGTGGGGAGGGTGCTCCAGGTGGGGAGGGTGCTCCAGGTGGGGGAGGTGCTCCAGGTGGGGGAGGTGCTCCAGGTGGGGAGGGTGCTCCACGTGAGGAGGGTGCTCCAGGTGGGGGAGGTGCTCCAGGTGGGGAAGGTGCTCCACGTGAGGATGGTGCTCCAGGTGGGGGAGGTCCTCCAGGTAGAGGAGGTGCTCCAGGTGGGAGGTGCTCCAGGTGGGGAGGGTGCTCCACATGAGGAGGGTGCTCCAGGTGGGGGAGGTGCTCCAGGTGGGGAAGGTGCTCCACGTGAGGAGGGTGGTCCAGGTGGGGGAGGTGCTCCAGGTGGGGAAGGTGCTCCAGGTGGGGAGGGTGCTCCAGGTGGGGGAAGTGTTCCTTTTGCCCAGCACTGGGTGGACGTGGGCCCAGGGCTTTGCTAGTGGCAGGGACAGCATTAGGGGAAGTTGTGGGGGCCACACGCCTTCGCTATGACAGTGGCCCCACGGCTGTCCTGGGTGGAGCCTCCATGTCCATCAGGGGAGCAGCTGGGGACTCAGTGGGTCTGGGATGGGACACAGTGTCCAGAGCGGAGGGGGGCGGATGACTAGTCACCTTTGGGAGCACTGGGCTCTCCCTGTCCACCTCCCACCCTGCCTCTGGGGAGACCGGCAGGTCCAGCCTCTCCGTGCCTCAGTTTCCTCCTCTGTGCAGTGGAGCCGCTGAGACCCCCTTGTCAGTCAGGTGAGGGTGCACCAGCTGCCCCCCTGGGAGCTGAGAGCCGCGCCGGGCTGCGGGCGCCGTGTGTCACTCATCCCTGCCCGCCTTCCACTCCACGAGCCGGAACCCGCCTCTCGGGAGCCCTGCACGGGGTAGCGGCACCCGGTCAGTACCAGCTGATGCTGACTGGGCGCCGGGACAGGCTTCTCCCACGTCCGGCCCAGCCCCGGCGCAGCGTGAGCCCGGCACACGGGAGGAAGGCGAGTCCGGGAGGCGCCACGGAGACACGACGCGTGGGGCTGGGCTCCGGGCTGGGGCTGGGCTCGGGCCGCAGGTGGAAGCGCGCCGTGACCTGGGCCCCAGAGCCCTCAGCTCGGGCACGGCGGCCCCCAGGCCTAGCCACGCGAACCGCCCCGGTGCTGGGAAGGCCGCCGCCTTCTCCCCAAGCCTCCTGCGCTAGTCTGGGATTCGGACTGTTGTGGGGCCAGACTGGACTCTCAGGACCCGCGGGCAGCACCCCCGGCTGCGAGGGCCTCGCTCCTGGCCATGCGCTCCCACTGCCGGGCGCTCGAGCAGGCAGCCCCACCCGGGCCTCTGTCTCCCTCCTGGCCAGGCCTCCTGGGAGTTTGTCCAGCACCCGGACGTTCACCCACAGACCAGGCCGTCGTCACGGCATCGCTGACGTGGGAGGTGCAAGTACCGCCTTCGGACCCCGCCGGCCTGAGCCCTGAGCAGAGCAGCGAGCGCCCCGTCGGGGTGGGGCGGGGACCAGTCATCCTCTCCAGGGGCCCAGAGCAGCTGGATGCCAACCCGGAGGCCCAGGGAGCACAGGCTGACGGGGAACAGCGCCATCTCTGGAATTTCCTGAAGGCTCCTGCGTCCCCAGCCCTGGGTCTCTTCCTGCGGGGTCACGGCTGGGCCCGTGAGTGGGGGTGGGGGTGAGCTGGCGCCTCGAAGGGTTAATGCAGATGGCGGCCCCCTCCACGCACAGTGCTGCAGCTGCACCCACACGTGCTCTCCGCCTCCCACGCGCGTGGAGAGTGCGTGTCTGCAGCTGGATTCAATTACGGGGCGCGGAGAGGGTGTTCCCCGCGGGGGACCGAACGCTCCAGTGCCCGCGGAGGCAGAGGGAGCCGTGGGCAGAGAATGCTGACTCCGTGCCTTCAAAATCCTGTAATTGACTTTTTAAAAAATGACATTAGCATTTAAATGGCCTCGTCGTTATGAGGTGAAGGTTCAGGGGAATATGATCAATGTATTGAGCTCCTCAAATGTTCTCGGATATTATTTTTGCGGTGTCTCGCCGCAGGGGCTTCGCGCACGCGGGCTTTGATTACGCTCGAGTCTGCCCACGGTGGGGTCTGCTCCCCTCCCCGCGGACGTGCGCCGGCCTCTGCAGCCACGGCCAGCACCCCTTCCCCAGGGTTCATGGGGGCGCCTTACCCCACCCAGGCACAGGCTGCCAGTGCCATCAGGAAGCGGGTGGGGTGTGTCCCGGGCCCCAGGGGCTGTGACCACCAGTGCTGACATCGGGGCACGGGTGGAAGAGGGGTCCGGGCACTCGTCTGTCCCCTCCCAGGGGTTGTCAGCCTGACCGTGCCTGGGGCCAGCGCCGGAGGAAGGCCGTGCTGCCCGAGTTTGTGAGCAGGGCGAGGCCCCAGCTTCGCAGGGCGCCGCGGCCTGGGAATGTTTTGCGGAATTACAGGGATCAGGTGAAAATGTAAAACGACCTAAAAGAGAGGCTGCGGAACAATGGGGTGCCGGGGGCGGGAGCGGCTTTCCCAGCGACACCTGCAGAGGCAACGAGACCGTCCAGGTGGCCAGCGGAGGCGAGAGGCACGTGCCCTCCGTGGGGGGCTGGTGGCAGAGGGAAGGGTCCCGGCCCGACTGCACACCCACCCGGGTCCCGTAGTGCAACCCTCAGAACCTCAGAAAGGGCCGTGGGTGATGGCCCGTGGAGCTGGGAGCACCTCCCCAGGACATGCTCTGGGCCGGCCCAGAACTCGGGGACACAGAGCGCCACCTGACTCCCTCCGATGTCGTCCGGGGTGCCCACACACCCTGGGGACCCGAGGACCCAGCTGGCTAGAGGACCCGGCTCGGATCCATCCGTCCAAGCTCAGGACCCACCCAGGCCCACGTCGCTCTGGGCTCACCGCTGGGGGGGTGGGGGGGGGCAGGTGCACGGGCCACCTGGAGACATCGAGCCCGGACACTTCCTGCAGTGGCTGCGGACGGGACACGCACGTGCCGGCCCACCCATCCTTCCCCGACCCTGGGCGGGCCCTTGGTGTTCTGAGGCTCCGTGGCCCCGGCTCACTGGTCGCTGAAGCTCTGTAGGTGGAAGGCCCTTTCGGGGGGCCCATCACAGACATGACTCCCAGGCTGCGAGGCCCCGGCAAACCCCCCGACTTCCTGTCCACAGGCCCCAGCTCTGCCCACGGGTAGTTTGCCGGATGGAGATGGTCCGCCTTCTCTCGGGCCGCACGCCTCTGCTTATAAGGCGCAGGGGGGCTCCGCACCCACATCTCCGCGGCGGTGCCCACAAGTTAACAGCCACGCTCGCAAGCCGACCTGTGGCGCGGGTCCCTGTGCCCGGAAGTATCACCCAGGCTGTCAGAAACCAACCGTTTGGGGGGGGGGGTGCCGCGGCCTGTCACCCAGGCTCCTCCTGCTGTGGCCCGAGGTGAGTGGCCGCCGCACAGTTTTGAACTGATGTCCGGGCCTCGGGAGGTGACACCTGCCCAGAGCCTGTCTCTCAGCCTCCCCACCTCCTGGCCTCCGCCCGCCTCTCCAGGTCCCGTCTAGAATTCAGGACAGGGCGGGTCAGCTGGGTTTACCTCGATGGGCCCCTCCCCTCGCTGACATCCACCCTGGTCCTGCTGGGGAAGGACCTCAGGGCCACCCCCCCTCGGGAGGGACTGCCCGGTGAACGCTGCTGGCTAGCGGCCTCACCCCCGGCGCCCCACAGCTGCCCACTCGGAAGCCGGGGGAGGCCCACACGCCTGCCGGCTGGACGCCCCAGGGCACAGCTGTCCCTGCAGCCAGTCGCCGGAGCAGTAAACCAACGGCCTCCGAGGTAAAACTACATCCCTGCCTGCTTCCTGGACACACACCTTTTAGAAATCAAAAAACACCGGACAACAAAATAACAACAAACCTAAAGCCCGGATGAAACCCTCCGCAAAGCGTCGTCGGTGCTCACTAACCTGATGTCTGAGCCCGCAGAGGCGCTGTGAGCTGGAGGGGAGGGCTGTTCCCCGGCAGGGAGCCCCCCCCCCCGGGCCTTGGGCCTGGTGCCCTCCCATCCACTCCGGCCGTGGGCCCCGGTGCCAGCTCCAGACGAGCCCGAGGACCCAGCCCCGGGCACTGAACCCAGATAGGGCCCGGCAAAGCCCCGGGAGGCATGCCCACGCCTGGGGTTCTGGAACGTTCCGAAATGCTTTTGCTCCCGACAGAATTCTAGGCCACGGGGAAAACTAAGCCGTCGTTCGAGGCCATATCTTCAATTGCTTTTCTGCTAAAACGGACTGAATGGGAGCCGTTTACATGCTTAAAAAAAGACTCGCTCCAGGCCCACACGGTTCATATTAAAAGTCAGACCGGAGCTGCGAACGCTTAGCTCTTTATTTAAAGGTTCCCCAAAGGCAGATAACGTTGTAACGCCGGGAAGCCGGGCTTGGCTGCCGTCCGCACAGGCTGCAAGGCGGCCGCTCTGGAGGGAAGCGTCCCCGAGCAGGCGATAGAGGGCGCCTGCACCCCAGCTTCCGGGCACGGTGGCAGCCCTGCCCCAGGCCTCAGGAGGCAGCGAACCAGCCACTCGGGTCTCCGAGGGCTACTGGCCGCCACGACACGGAGCCAGCGGCCCGGCCCTGCCAGCTTCCCGTGTGGAGGTGCCGCTGGGACCGCCCAGGGGGAAGCCAGTGTCACCCCCAGTGTGGCCTTTCGGAGCCCGAGTGGCTGGTCTCCCAGGCCAGCCTCATCCCCGCCTGCATGTGGCCTGGAGCCCCTCCCCTGGCCCCTCCCTTGCAGGGGGTCCCCCCTGGAGGCATCGAGGGGCTGCCAGGCAGACATGCCCGCCTGTGGGCCAGAGTCCTCCAACTGCAGGGTGACTGACGCCCTCACTCGGGCCTTCGGGGGAAAGGCTCACCGGGTCACTGGGAACTGACCCCTCAGCCTGGTACCCCAACTCAGTGCACCCCACCTATGGCTCCTCCTCCCTCAGTTTCCCAAGGATGACATGTATCCGCCCACGGGTGACGTGTGTCCCCCAAGGAGGGAGAAGTGCAGGCTCACGGAGTTACACGCAGCCCCCGGAACAGGCTCAGAACCCACATCCCGCCAAGGTCACGGGCCAACTTGCCTCCGTGGCTTGTGTTTCCAAGACACCACACTGAGCCCCGTGTGACCGCAGGGACCTGGCATGACCGGGCTTCTTGGCCACTCGGCTATGAGACGCTCCCTGTCCCGTTAGGAAACAGCCTTCCTCGCTGTGGGGGGGTCACTGACACCCTCCGTGTGGGGGGTCCCAGGAGGCGCTTCCCGAGCCGGAGCCTCCGGCAGAATGGCCGGCCCACCAGGCACCCAGGCCCAGGCTCCGGGCGGGTGGGGTGCAGGGGGGGGGCGGGTGTCCACAGGCCTGGGGGCCAGAGCTGGGGGCCAGGTCTCTGGGTCAAGGACGTGTGGGGGCTGAGCCAGGAGCCCGGAGCCTCGTCCGGTTCACAGACGGCGGAGCTAAGCTGCCCGGCCGGCGGGGCCAGCCTGCATTCCCAGGGTGGCTGCCAGGGCCTGGCACTGCCCGGCCTCCATGGAAATGTGCCTGCCAAAGCCGGCCCCGGGCACATTCCTCTTCTAGAACATACTGAGCCCTCACGGAGCAGCCTGCTTGGGAGCGGGAGCCAGAGCCAAGCTGGTACCAGTGTCAGACGCTTCCCGTTCACAGGCAAACGGGCTTCCTTGGTCCAGGGAAGAGCTGGCGTTGCCCCCCGGGCTGGACGGGACCCGGCGGCGCACGTGACGGCCGTTAGGACTCAGGCCTTCGTTCCGGCAGAGCGCGCGGCCGCCTGCGAAGGGCTCTGGCCACGCAGAAGGCATCGTCCCGCGTGACCTGGTGGGAGCCCAGGTGTGCGTCCTGAGGGCCCTGGGGCCGTGGGGATGCTCTGCTGTGGGTCCGGCACCGGGGTCGCTTTCTCGTGGGGTCCCCCTGTCCGCCCCCGGCTCCACACCCCTCACCAGCACCCCCAGTGGGCCTGGCACTGGGGTCGCTTTCTTGTGGGGTCCCCCCGTCCGTCCCCGGCTCCACACCCCTCACCAGCACCCCCAGGGGGCCTGCCATGCTCAGGGCCGGGGCCAGCAGAGCCACGGCCGGGCTCTGTCACCGCGCAGCCCATGGCAGCGGCCCCAGGTCTCAGGGTCCTGCCCAGGCCTCGTGCCCTCCCCACGGCTGACGTGGCTGCAGCCCCATTCACCTCGGTCTCCGCCGTCCTGTCCCTCTGGGTGCCAGTGCCCAAGGGGGTCTTCAGGCAGAAGCGGGTGAGGAGCCCACAGGACCTCTGGCCCAATTCACCGTTGGAGGGAACACCTGGGTCCTCGCCCCATCGCTCCCCACCGAAGGCCCAACACGCCCCGTGTGGCAGGCCCCCCTGACAGCGAGGCCCAGGTTCCACGTCCCCCCTCCCCTCCGTGCTCCCGGCAGCCCCTGGGAGTCCCGCATGGCACCCCTCCCCCCACCAAGGCCAGGCCACTGCTCTGCTCTCTGAGCCCCTCAGCCTCTGGAGCCCAAATTTGGGGAAAAACCACCCACTTTGAGCCAATTCTTCAGCCCTCCACGCTGTCCTGATCGGCTTCCCCATTTCCCGCCAGTCCCAGCGTGCCCAGTCCCTGTGTGCTCAGTCCCCGTGTGCCCAGTCCCTGCATGCCCAGTCCCCACGTGCCCAGTCCCCTCATGCCCAGTCCCTGCATGCCCAGTCCCAGCGTGCCCAGTCCCCTCATGCCCAGTCCCCATGTGCCCAGTCCCCACGTGCCCAGCCCCTGCGTGCCCAGTCCCCTCATGCCCAGTCCCCATTTGCCCAGTCCCCACGTGCCCAGTCCCCATGTGCCCAGTCCCCGCGTGCCCAGTCCCCACGTGCCCAGCCCTGAGCTCGCAGGCTCGCTGCCCCGAGAGCAGCCGCGGAGTTCCTGGCCGGTGGCCACCTGCTTCTTGCTCAGCCCTGAGCCGTCCTCGCGTCCCCGTATTTACATTGTCCAAGCTGAGCACCTGTTTCCAGGCCGCGGGGAGGCATTCGCTGATGCCCAGGGTGCATTTCTGGAAGCCACGGCCCGTGGGGGGGCTCCCCAGCCGCCCGCGCCTGGAGCGGAGGGGACACTGAAGCCCGGGACCGACCGCGGACGCCCTGCCGTGGGGCTGGACGCTGAGACAGGTGGGCTGGGAGATGGAGAGAACACCTGCACTGCGGGCGGGAGACCAGACTGGCCAGGCCACCTGCCAGGTGAGCAGGGAGCCCAGGAGGTGAGTGACATCCCCGCCCGGCCATCGGCCCGCTGTCCAGTGCGGCCACTCACTGTCACCGACGACAGTGTCCAGGTCAAAATGCAGGAGCAGGTCCCGCCGCCGCGAGCGCTCCCCTGAGCAGATGCCACCCCATGTCTGTGCTGCGGTCTTAGTGTGTAAGTGTGTGTGAGCGCACACCTGCACAGCCCTCGCACACACGTGTCCGCGCTAACCCCTGCACCACGCGTAGGCCACGCCTGAACACAGACACCCCGCCCCCACTACACAGGCACCGCTCACGGGGTTTGCTGGCAGTGGGAGTGCCCCCTGCAGCGACGGTGTGTCTTTATGAATGAGCAGAGCAATCGCCACTCATTGTGATTTTCCCGTTTACACCACCTTGTTCCCCCATTGATGGCTCCACAAAGAACATGTCCCTCTCATGCCGGGAGACACATGGCATTTCTCCAAGGCACCCAGCGTTCCGCAGGCTCTGTCCTATGGCACAGGCTGCCCCGTGACAGAGGGAGGAAGCGCGCAGTCAGGGAGGGCCGGCAGGAGGGAGGGGACATTGTCAGGGACGCGCAGGGCACAGGCCGGCCTCCCTGTCACCTCCCTGGTGGCCCCCATGCCCAACCTCACTCCAGGCTGTGCCCGGGCCTCTGTGTGGGCCTCCCTCCATGGGTGCATAGTCAGGGGGCAGGGAGCAGGGGGCAGAGGGCCGACAGTGGGGGCCACTTTGTCCTGCCTTCCCTCCTGTCCCCACCTCCCTCCCTCCACAGGCCCACTGTGTCCCCAGCCTTCCTGCAGGGCCCACCCTCCCCAGCTGCCCTGTCTAAGCGCAGGCCACCTCCCCAACCCCCGCGGCCGCCTGCTCCCTGGCCTGGCTCCCTCCCTCTAGGGGTGCGGGCCGCATGCCTTTCTCAGAGGTTCTTACTGGTCACTTTTTCCTCCAATTTGCCAGAGAGAGCCCTGAACCAAAGGGGGCTCTGGTCAGGGCAGTTCAGAGGAAGCCTGCGGCCGGGTGGGCGAGGATGGGGTTCAGGGGGTGTCTGGCTTGAATCCCATGGGCAGCCGAAGCCTAGGGGACAGCCGAGGCCTAGGGGACATCGAGACCTGGCCCAGCTCAGGCCCGGATGCCCTGACTCTCACAAACCGCCCTCCCTGCAAACCTGCGGTGTCCTGGGCCCGGCCGGCTGCGTCTCATGTGCCCCATTCGCTTGCCCCTCGGGCCCAGGCCGGCAGGAGACCCGGCCTCTCTCTGCTGAGAGACTCAGTCCTTCCGGGCCGACGGGCAGGGCTGCGGGGCCCTGCTGATCGTCTGCCCTTTGGCAAGGGGAGGTCCCCAGTCACCCCCAAACCTCAGGGTCCCAAACTGCTCTGGGGGCCACGGGCGCAGCTTCCACACCCGCTTTCTCTGCAGAGGCAGCACCCAGCGAGCGCAGCAGCCGCCCCGGGCCGCAGGGCAGTGGGAGCTAATGATGACAGACAGAAAGCACACGGCGCCGCGTCCGGAGCCGGACACGCCGCGGCCCCCTCCCCACCGCTGCAGCTCCGACGCCGCAGGAAATGCTGGGGGACTGGAGCGGCGAGGGGGTGGGTTCAGATAGTTGTGCCCACAGGCCTCGGGGAGCCGGGCCACCGAGAGGGGACGTTGGGGGTGGTTTACGCTGTGAGTCTCATGGTCCCGTCCCCGCCCGTCTCAGTCCTCAGGCTGGGGGGCGGGGGTTCTGAATTTAGACACAGCCCCCCAAACTCGCCAGCAGTCACGTGTCCACAGAGCTGGAGAAGCTATGGAGCGGCCAGTGTCCCACGGGTCCCAGGAGTGCGAGCTTTCAGGGAGGGCCTTGCCTGGAGATGCCCCAGCCACATCCCCACAGGCCCCACAGCCTGGTGGCCTGTCAGCGGGTACTGGGTGCCCTGGCTCACCGCAGGCGCTGGAGGGGACCCCGAGGTTGGAGGCGGGTGTTTCATGCCCAGCACGGGGGGAGGGCATCACTCCCGGGCACGTGGCGTTTGTGGACCCTCTGCTTTGCAGGGTGCGCGGCGAGGTTTCCCAACAGCCCGGCCCCGCACGCAGGCCACCGAGGGTCTTGACTGTGGCAGTTGTTTGTTTTGTCGCCCCTGTGTCACCGGAACAGCATTAGGCTTAGGGCAATGGCCCAAGGGGGCGGGGCCGGGCCAGGCCACGCCCGGCAGGGACATCTTTGGAGGCATCTGGTGTCAAGGAGACCGGGAACCTTGGGGTTTCTGTGCCACAGGAGGGAGAACTGAGAACCAGGCAAAACCCACGAGGACGGAGAGGCTGGCCATGGGGGTCAAGGGGCGTCTGGATGGGAGAAGGAAATGCCACGAGGACCCGGAGGAGGGACCCCAAACCCTGCTCTGGCCGCTGCAGGGACGGCTCATGCACAGCCCCCAGGAACACGGCAGCAGTGGTCTCAGGATGGTGCGCACGTGTGTGCCTGTGAGTGCGTGCACGTGTGAAGGGCTGTGCGGCACACAGGGATGCGTGCCCTGCTCCAGGTGCCCCGTGGATTCCTTGGGGTCCGTGCCCTGTGGTGCAGTCCCAGGATCTGAGACGTTGGCACCGCACTGTCCCCGGCCACGTCCCCAGGGACACCGGCAGATTCATCTCAGAAACCGCTGTGCTCACCCCAAGGAGCAGGGCTGGCGGGGACCTCCCTTCCCGGCCCCTTTGTCTCTGAGATGCGGGAGCCACGAGCTGGGGAGAGGCCTCAGGAAGCGGCTCCATGGAGGAGCCAGCAGGGGCTCCCCGTGGTCCCACAGCCTCTGGTCCATGAGCCGGGGCCTCCAGGCTGCCCTCCGAGGTGGGCAGGGTGGGCACAGGGTGCCTGGTGCTCGGTGACATCCCTGGTGGCAGCGGCTGGAGCCCCACCCCCTTTCGCGGGTCCGCTGGCAGCAGACACACCATGTGCCCCAGCCGCCCCGCTGTGGCCGCCGCCCGGGCCTCATCCGGGCCTGGTTCCTGTCTGTCTGCTGGCCATCGCACACGGCGACAACAGGCCGAGGTGACGGATGGCCCGTGTCAAGTCCTGTCATACCGACGGGGCCCCGGGGGAGATGTGAGAGGCTCTCAGAATGGCTTTATTACCAACCTGTGGCCGCAGCGATGATCAATCACACTGATCGGGGATGGCAAACGGGGAGACGAGAGGCAGACGCCGGCCTCGGGGCCGCGGGTCAGCCAAGGGGCGGGCGTGGGGGACCGGGGAGGGTGGCGTGCTAAACGCCGACCTTGACCGCAGGCCAGGCCCTCAGTGGACACGCTGCCCTCCATCACGAGGCCGGCCGCGGGGGCGCTGGCGGGGACGAGGGACGGGGTCTCCTTGGTACTGGCTCTGTGCGCCGGCCTGGAGCAGGCGTGAGACGGGCCGGCCAAGTGGCCCACCCCGCGAGGAGGCTGTGCAGCCCCGGGGTCGGGCCGAGCTCCGCACAGGCCGGCCGAGGCGCCCCGCGCCCGCCCGGGGCAGATGAATCAGGCCTTTCTTGGGGAGGTGCCTCGGCACAAGGGCGCTTCAGTCGGACATAATTGCAAGGAAAAATAAACCCGCCTTAACAGAAAACAGCTTTCCCGTGTGTTCTCCCCGGCGGGGCCTTTTCAGCGGCAGGTTTTGGCAAGTCCGGGCTGTGGGTAATTGTCAACAAGGCGCGGCGTCCAGAGACCAAAGCCAGCAGCACGGAAATGGCACCCACAGCGTGAGAGGGCCCGGGATGCGGCCCACAGGCACGCGTGTGCGCCTCCGCGCCCCCCCCCCCCCGCCCTCCGCGGGTGCCCCGACCACAGGCTGAGGGAGCTCTGTCCTGGCCTCCGTGCAGATGGCTCGCAGCACCTCGCGGCTCGGAGCCCGGGCACGGAAGACGGCAGGCCTCGCGGGCAGCGGCCAGAACTGGGGCTCTGGCTGCACTGGGCTCCCCCAGGGTGGGGCGCGTCCCCTCCCGGCCTCCTGGCTCTGCCTCCCAGTTCTCATGTCACCCCCGTGAAAGGTCACCCAGAGGCTGAGGGAGGGCCTCTGGAGCCTGGCCACGTCCTTCCTCAGGGGACCCGATGGACACAGTGAGGTGGGGTCCAGGGCGTCAGGAGATGCCCACCGGCCACATGTTGAGTGACCGCTGGCCCCCTGGACAGGCCCGGCCAGAACCCCCCTCTGTCTCTATTTGTTTGCGTGTCCTGCCAAGGGGCCATGGGGGTGAGCGGGAAATGGCAGCGGACAGCGGGGAAGGGCATGCAGGTCCGCTGGGCCCAAGGAGAGGACAGATGCCACCCCGAGTTTACCCTGACTTCCCACCGCGCCTCTCCAGGACCCGGTACAGGGCCCGTGAAGTGCCCGCTGACAGGCCGACGCTGCCCATGGGCTGGGTCCGGAAGTGCAGGCTCATTTGCCAGCGAAATTAATGAGAAGAGAAAGACTTAAACAAGATAGTAATTTATGACTCCACCGGGTGGCCCCCCCGCCCCACGGCTCATCGTGCCTTTCGCTCCCAATGACACGGCGCCCGAGGGTACGGAGGACGAGACGGGGCGCCCAGCTGCCCGGTTGGCGCTACGCCCACACACCGGGTCCCCACCCTGCCGCCTGCCCACGGGGTTCCGGGGGCTCCGGCGTCCAGAACACCCACCTCCAAATCGCAAGCCCCTGGGAGCCGAGTGACCGCGGTTGTCCCGCGGTGGCTGCCCCAGGCCCCGGGACCAGGCCCTTTCTCGCCTCCCTGCCCCGGCCGCCACCCACCCCCGGAACACAAAGGAGAAGAATGTAATGGGGAAGCCAGGAACGCGGCAGCAAAATAAACCTTCCTAATGGCCACCAGACTCGCTGCGCGTCAGCCCGTCTTTGTCGGCCGCCTGTAAGGCTCACGCAGCTCGGAGACAAGGCCGGGGCGGCGGGAGCGGCGTGGTGGGGCCGGAAGGCAGGTGTTACTGTAATTAGCTATTGTTTGACTATCAAAAGTCAGGGCTGATTAAAGCTGCTAAGCACAAGTGCGCGATTTCGTTTCAAAGAATATTATGAACTGCACGCTGGGCCCTTTCAGCGCGCCGCCCTCCGCCGCGCTCCGAGCCCATGCCAGCAGCAATCACTCGCGAAATCTGCATAGCCCGGCTTTAATTCCAGCCGAGACCTTTCATTAGAGATATGTTCCTTCACGGAGCCCGGTCGCCAGCGAGGGGAGAGAAATGTGATTTCTTAAGAAGAGTGAATGGCACCTCTTTAGTGATTAACCCGAGATTAATGGGGGGCCCCACTGCTTGGCCTAAGTCCGCGTTATTGCTAATTCATTTAGGTGCCGCTTCGGGCCCGCGGGACCGACGCTACCTGCCGGGGCGCCGGGTTTTGGCAAGCGAGGCCGGCCATTAAGGTCAACCCCAAATACACTTTTTATTAAAGAAGCTTTGAAAAGTGTCTGGTATTAGCCTTTTTTCCCCCCCGATTCCCTTTTCGATTTAATGTGCTCCATTAGTTAAAAAATTGGGTCCTAATTCCCTCGTCGGAGAGCGATGTGAGTTCCACTTTGCGTGGCTCCTTTGTGACTTGTGCACGCCAAGCCCACGCGGGGGGCCGCGCTCGGGACCCACCCCGCATGCCCCCTCACAGGAGCATGTATCACACGGGCAACACGCCTGCCCAGTCATGCTAACGTGTGCACACCCACATAAATGCACTCGGACACACACACACACACACACACACCCCTGCCCAGCCACTCACATGTGCATGCACATAATATGTGTACACATACATGCGCACGCACACGCAGATGCACACACACGTGTCATATGGGAACACCCGCACACATTCACACACATGACCAGAGGACATTAAGAATAGAACCACAGTGAGCACGCGGTGCAATACGCAGATCTCATAACATAGGAACTCACACCTGAAATCTGTATGTTCATGTTGACCAATGTCACCCCAATCAATTTCACAAAAAAGGATAGAGTCTCAGGAGATGTGGAAGGGGGGCACCCACTCACCACCTGTCCCCCAAAGGACAGAGGACGGAGTCTGAGGCCTGCCCTCTGGCCCGGCCGCCCTGCCAGCAGTGGCACCCGAGGCTGCACCCTCGCTGGGCCGCTCCCCGGGGGCCACTCTTGGATTTGGTCGGCGGCGAGTGCTTCACCCCGCGGTCCCGAGTGGCTGTTCTCTGGGCGACTGAGTGGCCACCAGGGGTCCTGTTCTGAGACACACGGCCGGGCGGGGGCTGCGAAGTCCATGTAGGTGAGGGAGCGGCCTCCACGCTGGGTGGACTGAGGCCTCGGTTCCTGCCTCTGGAGATGTGGGCGAGCCTGGGCGCTCAGTTCCGACTCCCAGACTTCCAAAGGGGCTGCCCCTGCCCCGGCGGTGCTCCCCCAGCCTCGCCCCTGCCCCGGCGGTGCTCCCACAGCCTCGCCTGCCCCTGCAGCTGGGTGTGCACCCAGCGGCTCCTTCGCCTCCCCAAGGCCTGTCCACCCAGCCCCCACCCTCTGCCTCCTGCTCTGCTCCAGTGAGCCTCTGAAAGCCCTGCAAACCCTTATTTAGTGTCTCCTGCTCCTGCCTGGACATCAGGAAACATGCCGGCGACACCCCCTTTGCTGAGCCCCCGTGCAGCCTGCCTGGCAGGGTCTGGCTGAGACGGGTCGCGGGACAGCGTGCTGGCGGGTGGGGCCCTTGGGCAGGGCGGCCCTGGTCACGGGCCTGGAGAATAGCACCCTCTGCCCCGGAAGGGCAGGCTCGCAGCCTCAGAGCTGTGCCCCTGGAGGAGGAACACGGGTGGGCTTCACTGTGGAGGAGACAACCCCCGACCAGCGGCCTCCGAGTGGAGCCCCGTGAACCCGAGGTGCACACCGAGCGGGGCAGGGCTGGACCGGAGGGGGGACCAGCCGCTGGCTCATGGGAGGAAGGCGGGGCCTGGGCCAGGCCATCGCTGAGGGCCCTGCCGTAGGCACAGTAACATATTTTAGTGGCTCGGGCCTCTCGAGCTGGGGCACGAGGGGGAAGGCCCACGGGGGGGGGGGGCGGCCCTCCTGGGGCCCATGGCTCTCTCCACCCGTCCCTACCCTTAGCAAGGTGGCGCCTGGCTGGGGCCGAGGTCTCTGTGAGGACAGTGGACTCTCCTCTTCCTGAAGCGACGTGGGAATGAAGGGGCAGCCCCCTCTGACCGGCCCCGAAGCCGGGTCGGCGGATGGGCCGGCCGGTGCAGGGCTGCCCCAGGTGCTGCGTGTCCGGGGCAGGCGCCCCACCTCGGCGCTGCCCCGCTCCGCCCAGCCTCGGCCTGCGCTGACACCGTCTAACGGCTCCTCTAATGCGCGTGTTAATTATGTTGCTGCTGTAATTCCCCCCGCGGCCCGTCAATTAAGGGGTCACAATCCTGAGCGTGTTTACCCAATGAGCTTTCTTGTTTAATTACCCTAATTGCTCGGAGCCTGACAAAGACTCTCCTCTTCCTTGTCCCTCGGAGGCTCAGCCGGTGACAAGCACCCGCACGCGTGGCTGGGCTGTGTCCCCGCGGGCGCCGGGCAGAGGGCCCCGCCTGGGTCAGCCGGGTGCGCAGGGCGGCCGCTGAGCCCGGCTGCTTGGCACGCGCTCGCC
This sequence comes from Myotis pilosus, assembly GCA_036010255.1. Classification (NCBI taxonomy): domain Eukaryota; kingdom Metazoa; phylum Chordata; class Mammalia; order Chiroptera; family Vespertilionidae; genus Myotis; species Myotis pilosus. The sequence goes on from JASKON010000010.1 coordinate 78,459,936, forward strand.
GTGTGTGGCAGCGCAATCCTCGGTGGGTCCCGGTCGAGGACCTGGGGCCCGGTGGGCAGGGGTGCCGAACCGAGGTCAGGGCTGAGCCGGCTGGTTTTCAGGGACTGGGCCTGTGAGGTGCAGGCACCCGGCCCCGGTCTGAGCGGACCAGACGCAACCCCGAGGTTCTGACTCAGATTAGAGTTGGCCTCCGGGCCCTTCGTCCTGCAAACAGGGCGGGAGGGGGGGGGATCGGGGCGGGCCTCCCTGTGGGCCAGGCCTCCGCACTGACGGGGTGGGGTGCTGTCCTGCACCCCAATCTACAGAAGGAGGCGCTCAGGTCACCTGGGCCCCGCGGGCCGACCTGGAGTCACTCTGCGAAGCCCACTCTTGCTTTTGAGCAAGAAGCCGGGTCAAAGCAGCGTGAAACGGGGCGGCCGCGGAGGGAATCCGTCTGGCGCGTCCCCGACAGGTTCAATGTAGAGTCACTTCAGGACCCGGCACGTCCACGCCCAGGTCCATGCCCAAGAGAACCGAAAACAGGATGCAGTCAGACACGTGACCATGCACATCCACGGCAGCCGACAGTGGGCACCACCCCAGGTCCATCGACACCGTGGCTTGGTCACACGGCGGCAGGTCCACGCAGTGCGGTCTCCCTCGGCCAAGAGAAGGCACGGATACAGCGCAGCGTGGCTGACCCTCCAGGCATCACGTGCAGGGACGTGCTCAGTGAACATTCAGACACAAAGGCCACGGGCTGCGGTGCCATTTACAGGAAAGGCCCAGGACGCCACAGCTGCAGGCCAACGTGGATTCGTGGCTGTCAGGGGCGGGGAGTGACTGCTGGTGGGGCCGGGGTCACCGTGGGGCTAAGGAAAGTGCCGAGAACCGCCCCACATGCACCCAGGGCCGCTGCACCCTTCACTTCTAACCGTGCACGCGTGTGTGTGAACGTCACTCCGCGGAAAAGGCCAAGGGGCAGAGGAGGGGGAGCCAGAGGCGGCCCCGCGGAGCCCGGCTGGCGTGGTGGCCACGCGGCTGCTTTGCCCGAACGCGGCAGGTCGGCGCTGGCCTCCCGGGGCTCCTGGGGGATTAGCTCAGGGCCGCTGAGGTCAGCAGCAGCGACGCGGGAGGCGCGGGCCCGCGACATTGTTTGGGGGGATTAGGGGTGCTGGCGGTCCTCGGCCACCCCGCCGGCTGCCCGGGCGTCCGGCTGTGCCGGGCAGGCCCGCCCGCTCTGTGCAAGTTTCCGTCTCTTTAATAAAGATTAAGATGTCAGAGGGCCAGCGTTGCACAAAATCCCACTTTTATTAACTTCTCATTACCAGCCGGAGGCGCGGCCCGTCGCCGAGCGGGGAGAACATGGCTATTAACCATGCACCGTGCCGCCGGCTCCGAGTTCCGCTGACTCAGCGAACGGGCCGCCGCCCGCACCGAGACAATGGACCCGATGAAACGAGGCACCGCGGCCGGACCGGCGGGGACCACAGGCAGCGAGGGCCCCCGGCCCACCCGGGAACGCAGTCCTCAGCGGGCCCTGGCCATCACTCACTCCGTCTCCATGGCAACCCTGCACCCCTCGATCCGTCCCAGGAACCTCAGGCAGCGCCCCTGACTCACAGGCCACGGCACAGGGAGACCGGGCAGGCGGCTCGCCTCCCCCTGACGGACTGTAACCCGCTCCATCGCAGGGCAAGCCCTCACCGGGGCCCCCACGCTTCCTCCCCTGGGGACCAGCACCCCGGCCAGCTGCCACCCACACCGGCTGTGCCCCACACCCACATGCCAGCCCACAGCAATGCCCTCGCCCAGGCCGGTGGTCACAGGGTGCCCAGCCCGCTCTGTCCTCTTTCCCGGTCACCCTGAGCGCTCCACATGCTCGGTCCTCTCCCGCCTCCCTCTCCGCTGGTCCCAGGTCTCAGCTGCTCCGCTTCCTGCCGCCCTTCCACGCTTGCATCCCTGGGTCCGGAGCTCATCGCTCCGCAGCCACTGCCCTCCGGACGTGCTCATCTAAGGGGCACCACAATGGAAGACCTGCCGGCCAACATCCCGTTCCAGCACCATCAGCCCGGCCTCTCCCTGCACACGGTGCCGCCCGCTGTCCTGGGAGCCGCCCTGGGCCCCTCGTCACGGTCCACACACTGACTGATGCTTCTCCCTCCAAGATACCCAAATACGTCTGCCGGCTCATCTCCCCGCTCCCACCCTTGCGCAGCCTCTCCACCTTCCCTGACACCCCATGTCTCCAAGACCCCCCCCTGGACTGCCCCCCCCAGCCTCTCCTTGCACTCGGGAGCCCTGGGTGCTCTCAGCTCTGCCCTCCCAGGTCTGACGGCCCCTCGGCCTCAGGGACCTCCTCCAACCCCCCCACCCAGGACCTGTCACGGCCCCCACTTGTTCCACTTCTGGTCACGTGTACCTGCTCACATGCTTATTGCTCTGTTGGCATTTATTTGCCTCTTTAACAGCATTTCGGGCTGAATGTTTGTGTCCCCAAAATCCACACGTTGACACCTGAATTCCCAATAATGGCATTTGGAGATGGGGTCTTTGGGACGTGATTATGCCACGAGGGCGCGGCCTTTCCAAGGGAATTAGGGCCTTAGAGAGAGAGAAGGAGAGCTTGCTCCCCCTCTGCACCCCTCCGTCCCCCCCCCCCCCCCCCGCCATGTGTGAGGACACAGGGAGGAGACGCCCATCTGCAAACCAAGACGAGAGGCCGCACCGGCACGGACTCGGCGGGGCCTCGATCGCACGTTCCAGCCTCTGACGGCAAGAGGTCAGCGCCCGTGGCGTTTCTGATCAGCCCGCGCTGACTGAGGCAGGCGGGAGCGGATGGGCCGCGGGAGGCGCCGGACCACGCACAGCCGCGGCTCAGAGCCCAGCGCAGGCCGGCAGGCAGCATGTGCTCAGCAAACACGTGCACTGGGGCAGCGAAGGGGTGAGGCCGGTGGGGCCGGCTCAGCTCCTGGGCCCCGGAACCCTGGTCCTCAAGGGGGATCAGCTGCCCTTTGGGGGAGCAGGAAGCTGTACGCCGGGGACAGTGTCCGACGGGGCGGCCCCGCCCTGCCCACGAGCAGTGAGTGGATGCATGAATGCGTGTTGCTGGCCCTCAGCCTCTGCCAGCGGACCAGCAGTCGTTTTCCAAAGCGGGTCACAGGCTGCTCCCTGCTTCTATGTGAGGAGCACCCCCTTGGTTACCAGTCCTGCCCAGGCGCCCTCTCCACAGTGAAGCGCGAGGTTCACCAGCGAGATGGCTGCTGCGGGACTGCGGCCGAGAAGCAGACCTGAGCCGGTGTCGGCCCGGGAGCCGGAGTGCAGCCCCACACGCCGGCCAAGCGCCGCGGGGGTCACGGGGGACCCTCCGAAGGGAAGGATGTGCCACGGGGGCCTGCTGGGGGCTGCACTCTGGCTGGTGACTTCTGGGGGCTCGTTGGTGGGAGCCGGGGCAGGTGGCTCAGGCCCGGGGGACAGGGCCGGCGGCCAGGCAGGCCCAGCATCAGGGAGCAGCAGCCCCCACCCCCCCGCCCCCCGCCAGGTGGACCTGTCTGGACCAGCCTGGGAGGGGCCAGCAGGACAGCAGCATTCTCAGCGTGTTTGGGATCGCCCCAGGACGCCTGCTGGGACCTCGCTGTCCCACACCAGGGGCGAGGCCACAGGCAAGCCCAGGGGAGCGAGAGGCCGAGCTCGGGCGCCACCGGGCTGCTGACAGTCCTGTTAACCCCCCGCGTCCGCAGAGCGGCCTTCCTGTCCCCAGGCCTTCAACGCAACTGAACGCCAGACACAAGAGCTCCGGGGGCCCTGGGGACACACTGGGGGTGGGAGCGGCAGGGACGTCCGGTGCAGAGGGGGGCCAGGGTTCGGAAGACCCTTGAGTGGGTGCTGCCCGGCCTCCAGCAGAGGCCAGGCCAGAGGAGCCAGGGCCCGGCACCACCTCCGCCAGCCTGGGGAGCGCCCCCCCCCCCCGCCAGACTGTGTGATGCCGCCAAGCGCAGCTCGGGGCACAGGGGCTCAGCCTCAGGAGGCAAGCCCACCCCACACCTGGCGTCACCCACACCTGAGCGATCCCGGCAGCACCTCCAGTTTTGGGGGCAGCACGACCGGCAGCAGCCAGTGCTCAGGGTGCAGGCAGGTGGGGCACCTGGTTGGCTGGGACCACGACTTGCAGATCATGTCTCCTGACTGAGAGGGTCCGTGGGGCCCTGTGGGGCCGGCTCCCTCTGGCGGTCTGTTTGCCTGGCTGGTTGGCTGGCTTTGCCAGCGATGGGCTCCTGAGACTCCCAGGCGGGGGCTGGGCCCTGGGTCTGGGCGCTAACAGGTGATGCGAGGACCTTCGGGAGGTGAGGGGCCCGGGGTCTTCAGCGTCCAGCAGAGCGCACACGGAGCGGCCTGCGGGCCCGTCGAGTCAGTGTGGCTGAGGTCACGGGGCCGGACTCCGGGGTTCTCTCCCCAGCTCTCCCTCGCACGCTGTGTGACTCCGGGCAGCTCCTTAACCTCTTGCCTCACTTCCCGCCGCGGGCTGGGCACTGACTGATCTGGGGTGAGGGCCCCAGAGCCAGGCTTTCGCAGCAAGTGCTTGAAGCGCCAAACGCGTGAGCAGATTTAGTTCCAGTCCTTCCTCGCAGCTTCGGGCCGCTGGGAGGCCGCTGGGTAGGGAAGGGGACAGAGGGTCTCAGGCCCTGTCCCTTCCACCCCATCCGGCAGCCTGGGGGTGCACACGGCAGCCAGGCGGGCTCCCTCTGACCAAGGGCCAAGCAGGCTGTGGCTCCAAGCTACCATCCGCTGAGCAAACCGGCCCCGCAGGGGACAGCCCTGGGCTGGGGTCAGGGTCGGGGGTCAGACAGGCCGTGACAGAAGGTGGTTCTCTCAGACCCCGCCTCGTGGACGGGGCAGGCAGGCCGCCCTGTCACAGACCAGAGTCACTGGAGGGGCAGACGTCACCTGGGCGTCTGGCCCCAGGGCGCCCGGGCAGGCCCAGCGGAGGGCCCGGCTGGGTGCGGAGTGTGGGTGGGCGGGCGGCCGTCCTGTGTACCTGCCCCGCCCGCCCCGGCGCTCAATAGCCTTCGCTCCAGCCTGTTTACCGGCGGGGGGGGGGGGGGGCTCTCCCGCTGTGTAAACACGCTCTCCAAAGGGCCCGTTCTCACCGCCCAGCTTTCCACACTCGCATTATGAACTGGCGAGCTTATCGGAGGGCCGGCTGGCGGTTGGAAGGTGTTTCCACGCATTGTGCGGCTGCATGGAAACCGAGCCATGTCAGCGCCAAGGACAAAGGAACTCAAGTGTTTGAAATGCAAAAATATTTTGACCCGACTACATCATGTTTCAAAGGAAAAAAGTAATTCACGGCTCACAATTCGCTCGCTATCTCGCAGGAAGTCCTGTATTTCTTATTCCCTCCCCAGGGCCCGGCCTCCGTGTGAGAGGTCGCCGCGGAGGGCCAGCGCGTGGGCCCCTTGATGAGTTTTCTTTCCGTCTCTTCCTGTTGTGTTTTCTGAGAGCTGCCTCGGTCTGTGAGGGGCTCGCCCCATGCTGCTCCGGGCCTTGTCCCCAGGTCCTCCCACCCAGGAACGTGAGTGGGGCCACACGTCTACTCTGTGCTGCCAAGTCAGGAACCAGGGCTCCCAGAGTTTCAGGGACCTGCCCAGGTCGCACCAGGTGATGGCGGAGCCAGGACTGGCGCTCCTCCGGCTCATGCTCCTCTGGGTGTCCCCTCCTGAGCTTTTTGATTCTCCCGTGTAGCAGTGGTGTCTGGACGGGACCTCAAGGGCTCATCACCATCATTACTATTATTGCCAACATCTGCACCATCACCACTATCACCATCATCACAATCACCACCATCACCATCACCACCATCATCACTATCACCATCACCATCATCACCACTATCACCATCATCACAATCACCATCATCACTATCGCCATCATCACTACCACCATCATCACTATCACCATCATCACTATTACTATCACCATCATCACCATCACTATCACCATCATCACTATCACCATCATCACTATCATCATCATCACCATCAACACTATCACCATCACCACCATCACTATCACCATCACCACCATCATCATTATCACCACCATCACCACCATCACCTCGGTCTCACTCTGAGCCCTAAGCAGGTGCCAGGTGCTTTGCAGAGAGTAGCTCATGCAATCAGCAACCACAACTGTGAGGCAGGAGCTATGATCACCCCATTTTACAGCCGAGGAAATGGAGAAGCCAGCGGGTAAGGAAGGCCTCAGAGTCTTGGCCTCTGAGAAGTGTTTTCTTCCACTGAACCTTGAAACCACAGACAGTGCTGTGGCCAGGCCTCAGGGGGCTGCTGGAGCCGGTCCGAGGAGGCCGCGCAGCCTGTGGGGTTGGAGCTGAGCGAGCCCCCGCGTGGCCACTGACGTGTGGGACCTGGGCCTGGGAGCTCGGGGTCAGCCTACACAGGATGGGCTCCCGCGTGGGCCACGCGGCCACGGCTGGGTTTCCCTGGAGGGTGCGGTGCAGACGTGAGGCCGGGAAGGTGTACAGGGGAGAGGCGCTGTGGGAAGGGGGCTTCTGAGGAGGTGAGAGAGGGGTCATGCTGGGAAACAGGCGTCCCAGGAGGGGCGAGGGCTCTGAGGGGTATCTCAGTGACCCTGGGGCCACAATAGGGCTCTGAAAGGGAAGTCCCGGGTGTTTAGCGAGGGACACGGGAGTGGCATGGCTGCACTAACGGGGCGGACAACCAGGACGTGGCAGGACAACCAGTGAGACCCACCAGAGAGGCGGGGGTGCAGGCCCAGCCGAGGAAGGCGGCTCCCTCGGGCCTCACGCGGCCCCTGGTCCCAGTGGCACACGCTTCCCACGCAGACACCAGGACAGTGATGACCCAGGGGGCAGGGCCTGCTGGCCGTCCTGCCGATGCCTATGGGTCCCTCTGGACCCGAGCTTGAGCCTGGGTTGGGGGCATCTTGCAGAGGCCACGCTTGTCACTCACTGTCCCAGCAGCCACAGGCGGGCGAGGCCACCTGTCCGAGCCCCGAGCCAGGGCCGTGAACGTGCAGATGTAGCCTCTGCCCCAGTGTGGCCCGACTTCACGCAGACAGTCATGTGCCTGGCACCGCGCTGTCGTCCCCCACCTGGCACCTGGCCTCAGTCCCACCCAGGCTCCTTCGCGTCGGCACCGGCCTTGACCTTCCCTCTGCCTGAGAGGGAGAGACTCGTCTCCCCTCCGCTGGTTCTGCCTCCGGGAGGGCGGCACGTCTGTCCGCAGAATGGGCGAGACGCCCCTCGTCCCCGGCCCCCGCCCCTAGGGTGGCTGCCACTCCAGGCCTCCCGAGGGCGAACGGGTGGTGGGCGCTGCCTCTCCAGCTCCCTCTCCCCGCTGCCTCTGCACGCCCCGTCCAAAGCAGAAATACAAAGGGAGGAAATCTATTCAAAATTCCTCCTCCTCACTTTATTTTTGCAGCTCTCTGGGGTGCCCACGCTCCAGGTTCTCTTCCGATAATTATGTGCCCTTTCACGGCCTTGGCAACCCGGAGCTGGGCTTGGAGGCGAGAAGCAAGGCGGGCCCGGCCGAGGCCCGCGGGGCGTCCTGCCGTGAGCGCTGGGCACACGGAGTCCGGGCCCCCCACCCGGGCGAGGGGGGAAACGGCTTCCATGACTCTCCTGTCTCTGACTCTCTCTCCTCCCGCTCAGCTGATCCGTGATAAATGCCGCGTCAGCCGCGTTTATGTGATCATTTTCCTTCCCCGGCAGCGGGCACATTTCCGCGGCTAATCCCCGGCACCTCGCCATCGCGCAGAAATAACAGGCACGGCTCCCCGCGAAATAATAAGTCTCGCCTTTTATGACTTAATTTATCAGCGCTCCACCGAAGAGACGGCTTGTTAGCCGGGTGAGAAGCAGCCGTCCCCCGAGAAGGCCGGGCTGATGGACGGGGCGTCGCGCGGAATGATGGGCCCGTTAGCGCCGGGGAGGAGCGGTGGCCGGCGCTGCAGGACGGATCAGTCGGAGGAGGAGACGCGGCTCCCACCGCATCCGTTAAACCGGGAACCCCTCTCTCCCCAGCCGAGTCCGTCCGCTACCCGCACACTGTCCCCCGCACAGAATCGGGGAGGGGAGGACCTGCCCAGAAAAACGTCTCCTCGGACTCACCCACCTGTAGGGCCTGGGCCACACCCACACCCACACCCACACCCACAGGGCGAGATGGGCGTCTGTGGGGAAGGAGCCGAGCAAACAGCATCAGAGGCCCCGGGAGCCTGCCACCCGCGGGGGGCGGGGTGTCTGGTGTGGATGCTGCCGCTGGGCATCCCAGGGACCGGGGCCCCCAAAACTGAGGCCGGGCCCCCTGCACAGGTGACGTGTCTCAGAACAAGGACCGCACGAGAGCACAGAGTGGGGTGCTTCTGCCTGATGTCTCCAGCACCTGGGACAGCGTCCCGCACACAGTAGGTGCTCTGTGCCATGTGGGAGGCAGGCGAGGGAATGAGTGAAGGCGGTGAGACTGTGCAGAGCTGGACTCAGCACCGGGAGCCCTAAGTCAGTGAGTCGGGGTGAGGTGGGGCCTCGACGACAAACAGCCAGCAAAGCCAGAGGCTGAGCAAAAGTCTCACCTCTCCTGTCCGCCCCATGCGGCTCGCAGGGCGGCTCCGCTCACGGCCATCACCTCGCATCTTCTGGAACTTTCTGGCTGCTGAACCGGAGGACCGAGAGCTCGGGGGGGGGGGGCGGGTGTCCCACGGCACCTGGCGGCCCAGCCTGGCGGGAGGCAGAGGCCTCTCCCACGCACACCGCCCGGCGCGGAGCAAGCTTGACGACTGAACAGTCACTACAGCAGCCCGTTCAGCAGCGACTCTTAAAAATCCCCCGAGTCACCCCGGAGTGACGGCGTTTTCTGTTGTTTTTGTTAATCGTCACCCAAGGATATTTTTCCCATTGATTTTTAGAGATTGTGGAGGGGAGGGAGGGAGAGGGCGAGAGAGAGACATGGATGTGAGAGAAACTCATCGATTGGTTGCCTCCTGTACGCGCATGTCCCGACTGGGGCTGGGATGGAATCTGCAACCCAGTTACTGCAGGTCCTCGGGCGACGTCGGAGACCCGTTCCCACGGCGACGTAACGCGATTTTCGCCGTCAGTCGGAACCTACCCACATAAGCACCGACGTCACCCACGTGGAGCACACACACTGCAGTCATGACAGGAAACAGTAAAACAATTTAAAAGAAAGATAATGACTCCCGACCTTTACTTGTGGTAAATAAATAAAAAACACACAAAGCACAGATGGACATACGTCAAAGTGACGGAACTTTTTTTTAAAATAAATAAATGGGAGATGGCGACGTAACCACGAAACGACGTACATCGAGTCCGACGTAACCCGAGGACTGCCTGTACGTGCCCTTGACTGGCAATCGGACCCACGGCCCTTAAGCACGTGGGCTGATGCTCTAACCACTCGCCAGCACAGGCCGGGATGGGACAGTGTTATTCTGTACATCTTCTCCCGCCTTTGCATGTACACGTGTCCTCAGCCGCGTGCATATATTTCATGTACGACGCGTGTGGGTGATGTGTGTCTTGTTGAAAACCCTCTTTCTATAAAAAGCAACAGCTTTATCTTTTTGAGTAGCTTCAGGCTTATAGAAAAATGAGTGGAAATGACAGAGGTTCTGGGTACCCCCGGCTGGTCCCCCGCAGTTCCCCTCCTGCCAGTAACACCTTGATGCGCGTGGTCACTTGTTGCACTGATGAGCTGTTGCTGACACAGATCATCGAAGGCCATAATTTGCCTGAAGGTTCGCCCGGGGGCTGTGCCTCCCACGGGTTTGGAGAAATGCATCGTGTCATGCACCCCCATCACGTGGTCACACAGAGCTCTCACTGCCCTGCACACCCTGGTGCCCAGCCTGCTCACCCCCAACTCCTGGCGACACTGATGTTTTTATCGTCCGTATGGTTTTGCCTTGTCACACAGCCGGCAGCCCTTTCCGACTGGCTCCTTTCACTCAAGAATATGCAGCCCGGCCGGCGAGCTCAGCGGTTGAGCCAGGAGCTCAGGGTTCGATCCCCGGTCAGGGCACAGGCCCGGGTTGCGGGCTCGATCCCCAGTGGAGGGGGTGCAGGAGGCAGCCGATCGATGGTTCGCTCTCATCAGTGATGCTTCTCTCTCGCTCCCTCTCCCTTCCTCTGTGAGATCAATAAAAATGTATTTTAAAAGATAATATGCATTTAAGATTCCCCAGGAGTTTCTGTGGCCCGAGAGCAAAGCGCTCTCTTTGGTGCTGGGTCACCCCCGGGCCCTGCCAGGCACTGGGTGGGTGGGCTGGCTTCTCCCCTTCCTGGGCCCCTCATCCCTGTCCTGGGCAACCCCACTGCCCATCAGTGAGGGGCAACCGTAGGGGGCGCTGCCTGGCCTGCCCCTCAGTCTCATCTAGATGCTGGTCGGAATCCCTCCCAACACGGACCAGGACGGGCCCAGCATTGCTGTCCCCTGGCAGCTCAGGACCAGAGACCAGGTCCTCCCTGCAAGGAAGAGGGTCCTTGTCCAGGGCGAGGCGCCTCCACGGGAGGCCGGGCCAGGGTGCGGCAGGAGCTGTGCCCCCGACGTGGCTGCAGGGGGCAGCGGCTGAGTTCTGCTTTACCCGCTCAGTCGCCATGTTCACGGCTTCCTCGCCTTGCCACAGTGTTTGCACCTGCTCTCGCTGTCACCTGGGAGCCGGCCACATGTCAGCTCCAGGGCCAGCTTCCCCAGGTGGCCTGCTGTCAAAGACTGTCCCCGCCCGCGTGCCCTCTGCCCCGGGGCGGGCAGAGATGCCTATCCCACCCTGTCCTGTGGGGTGGCCATGACATTGGCCTCGGCTGATGTGGGCCTAGGTCTAAGGGATTATGATGGTCAGCCTTCACCATGAGAACAGCACGGCCCAGGGGCCCACTGTCCAAGGAGGGTGAGGCATTCAGAGGAAACTGGGCATCAGCTTGGTACCAGACCCAGCTGAGCCCGGCTCAGATCGGCCAACCTGCCCACGAGAGAATCAATGAGTGTGTCAGAGTTTGGGGGTGGTTTGTTACACGGCATTATTGTGGTGATAGCTGACTGATACACTTCCTTCCAGTTACTCCAGCCCAATCCAGGCTTCCTTTCTCTGTCCTGTACCCACAGCTCAGTGCCACTCTGCCCGAGCTCCCGGAGGGTCCAGGTTGGCACTGAGTTTATGCCTGGAGGGCAGCCCTGGAGGCATACGTATCACACGATACTAAGGAGATGCTCCATGGAAAGGTGTGGTCTCTCCATTTCTCGGTCCAGCCACTTCCCTCTCCCTTCTCCCTCCCCCTCTGTACCTGTTTCCCGTGCAGGGACATGGGTGATGGCGCCTGTATGTGGGGTTGTAGGTACATGAATGCATGCTCCTAGTCCCCGGGCCGGGCCAGCAATGATGGGAGATGGCTTCAGTGGTTGGTCTCTGGTGCCCGGCCTGCAGGGCTCTGTGGGGGCGCCTGGCCTCCCTGGGGGCAGGCGGGTGGGGGGCGCCCTTCCCCAGGAACCCTCACCTGCTGCTCTCCTCCTCCCCCGGGCTCTGCGCCTGAGCACACGGCCAAGTGCATGTTCAGCCCAGCAGCCACGGGAGGCCCAGGAGCTGTGGAGGGTTGAGGCCTGAGGCCAGAGGCCCCACCGGGACCCCTGCACACCCCCCATCCCCGCGACATCCGTCTCTGTGGCAGGAAGCTGGGCCACACCTCAGAGCAGCGGGGGGAGAAGCTGGGTGCAGGGGCAGGGCAGGTGCCTGTCCACAGGAGGCAGCAGGTGGCCGTTGGATGGGACAGGGAGGACCTGCCTTCCCCAAGGGTGCCGAGGCCTCCGAGGCCCAGAGGCGGCCCCGCTGGGAGGACGAGGCCCCGCACCCCAGGAGCAGAAGGGAGGGTCCCAGCTCCAGCGGGCCCGGGGCCGAGAAGAGGGACCCAGGCTCCGCTCCTGTCTCAGGGCAGGGCCTGCCCAGCGCCTGCCGGGAAGCCAGCCCGGGGCTGCCAGTGGGGGGCAGCGGTACAGCCTGGACCCCCAACACCTTCGGGGAAACACTGTCTGAGGCACAAGGCGGCCTCCGGAGCCGATGCTTCCTGCACCCGCCGCTGAGAGAAGCGGAGCAGCACCGTTCGCGCTGCCATCTTTTCCCGGAGACGGACCCGCCGCAACACAGACGTGTCATCCCGAAGTGGAATGGCCACGACCACGCTGGCGAGCGGCGGGGCTGCTCCCGGGGGAGGGGCTGCGCTGGAGGGGGCGGCCCCACGGCCAGCCCCGCCTTAGCCGAGGTGCGCGTCTGCGTCTAACGCAGGAGACGCGGCCTAGCCCAGGGCTGATGCATTTTCCCTCCTAAGAGTGCGGCGCAATTTAATTAACTCACTCCCCCCCCGCCCCCCCGAAGATGGCGGAGTTTATTGACACCACCATCTGGCTCCTGTAGGCGGTGATCAGATAATAAATCTGGGTCATTAGCTGCTGCCTGGGAGAGGCGTCCTGCCCAGCTCCCTCCTGCCAGCCAGGCGGGCCCGGGCGGGCACCTGCGCCGTGAACTCTGACCGACGGCAGGTGCCACGACACCACGAGCAGACAGGTGTCCTCGAGGAGACCTGACACCCTCACAGGCCAGCGAGCACCCAGGGCCGCACCGGCCCCCTTGGCCCCCTGCCAGCACGCAGCCGCACCCCAACGCCCAGGCAGCGGCCCGAGCCCAGGCTGTGCCACTCGCTCTCTGCTCCCCAGCTCCATGCCCGGCCACGCGCTGCTGGAGCTGCGGGGGCTCCCTGGCCACAGAGAAGAGAAACCGGCAGCCGGGGTCCCGTTCAGCGGAGGGCGCCGTGCAGGGCAGAGCCGGGCTGGGAGGGCGCTGGGGGCTGGGAGGCGAGGGCCCCGCCGGCCTCCCCGGAAATGAGGTCTTTGTTCACCTTTGGGTTCGCGCACACGTTCAAGTTCTGAGTCTGTCCTCTGAGATGGGGTTTCCCTGCGGCTGAGGTTCAGTTTGGGCGGAAAGTCTCAGCGGGTGGGGGAAGGGCCTGCCCACGGAGAGGGCCCCCCCGCACCTGTTCTCACACCCCCGCTGCTGCGGGCTCCCGGGTCCTCCCCGCGCTCCTCCTCCAGGCCTGATGCCGCCCGATGCCTTTCAGAAGCTCTCACAGGGAGCTCAGGCCACGAGAAATCCCGGCCACCACTTCCCCCAAGGGGAAAATCAAACTCTCGTCCCCCAGGTGTGGCGCTCAGCTGCACCCCATGCTTGTGCTGAGCCCTGCACCGGGGGTGGGGAGGGGAGACGGGGGACGCAAGGGGGCCCTCAGGCAGGCCTGCCCAGCAGGTAATGAATCACCGACGGGAACGGATCACCTGCCGCTCGCTCTCCAGCCTAATCTGGCGGGGAAGCTGCTTTCAGGTGGGGGTGGGGTGGGGGTGGGGGCAACACGCAAAAGGCCGCCTTGATAATGTCATCGCCCCGCGCGGAGCTGCCGGAACTGCCGGCCACACTTGGGCCCATTAATCACCCTTATCTGCTCAGGGAGGGCCCCGCGCCGCCCGGGCAAGTTCAGGTGCTGGGAGGGGGCGGCAGGTCAGAGTCCGCCCAGGGGCCCGATCTTCTGTCTCAGCCTCTGGGGCCACCGAAGTCCCGCCCCCGCGGTGGCGGGAAAGCCGGCGGGCAGAGGCGGCGGCCCACTTCCCGACTTTCTGCGTCTTGGCCCCATTACACCTCTCAGCTTTGCAGCCTTTGATTCAGCAAAATCAAGGATGCAAACTTCTTAGGAGTACTTAGTTTCCATGGCAACCGAAGCTGACCTCAACATTATTGTTCTCAAGAGGGGACTGACTTTCCTATATGTTCATGCACTGAATTAATGGACTCCCGGCTCTTTTATCAGCGGCCCCCGAACAAAGGGCTTTCAGCCACTGTCCAGCCTTTTGTCCCGGGCTTACCGCGACGAGGCCGGCCTATTCAGCCCCAGATTATCAAAACCAACTCGGGGCTGTCTCCGCGGCAGCTAAACACACTTTGATTTCATAAAGACATAACCGATCCCGCATGCAAATTCATAATTGCGATCGCGGGGTTCCCGGGCCCGGGCTCGGGGTGCTTTCTCGGTCATAAAGCTCACGTAGGTGGCCCGCGCGGGAGTGACAGCGCTGCCGGCTGGGGCGCAGAGGGGCCGAGGCAGGCGTTTCCGACGCGCACCCCGCGGCACAGGCGACGCGGAGCAGCGGACGCCCCGGCTCGCTGCAGGCCCGGTCAGAACAGCCCGGCCCGGCGCGCACGCGGCGCTGCATTCTGAGGGTGCCGTGCCTGTGGTCTCTCCATTTCTCGGTCCAGCCACCTCCCTCCCCCTCCTCCCTCGCCCTCCAGCCACCTGGAAAATAGCTCTGCTTCCTCGGGGAAAACCATGCAAAAGAAATAAACTGCATAACGCGGCGACGCACACAAATGCTTGGCTATGCGGTGCTGTGCAGAGCGGAGCCTAAACAGCCCGGGAGCCAAGACCACCCCGCAGGGCACCCAGTCAGGCCACAGTGCACCCAGTCAGGCCACAGTGCACCTAGTCAGGCGCAGAAGGCTCAGCCCTCCGTGTGTGGCCTTTTCTAGGACCTGCCGGACAAAGACACTTCACAGGTGCCTGCCTGTCTCTATGACCTCCGTCCAGGGCTCACGCAGCTCGGCTCCCCTTCCTGGCTCCCATGTCACCCTTCATCAGCCGTCCCCCCCCACCCCCTCCACGGAGGGACACGGGAGACCTTCCGGCTGCCCGTCACCGGAGGCGTTTGGCCCGGGTCAGGCGACGGAAAAAACGTCCGCACACAAGAGCCCAGTGGGACAGGCCACGGTCCTAACATCCAAATAATCATTTCACAAATTATCATAATTATCCATCCATCACCCTGTTTGGACAATGCCGGCGGGGCTATCGGATGACTTTTATGACCTGTAGCATTTTGCACGTAATAACAGGAGAGATTTATGGACCCATCACACCCCTCTTCCCGCGGTAGGACTTCATTAGCTCGATTTGTTTTTGTCTTTCCTTCTCAGCCCCGGCCTCGCCGGCCTCCCCCGGGCGCTGGCTGGGGCGGCCACGGCCTCCCAGGCTGCGTTGGTTCCCCTCCCAGCCCTGCTCCTGCAAATTCCCGATTTATTTATTGGGGGGTGGGGGGGTGCTGGTGGAGGAGAAGGGGAGAATTTTTTTTTTTTTAATGACCACTTTCCTTTGTGTGTTTGCTCCGGGCTGTTCTGTATTAACACGTCCGTCCTTCCTTTCCAGACGGCCCAGCAAACACGACAAAGTGGCACAAAGCGGAGGCGACCGGGGCCGTGTCCCCGTTCATATCGCCAGAGAGATTGAATCAAAATTCCTTTCGCTGATACCATCTCCCCGGGCGGACTACACTCTGGTTCGGGGATAAATCCCAGCCCTCGGAAAGTAAAGAATACATTTAAGCCTTTTGCCAAATGTCTATCCTATTGGATTTTGATAAGACGGCCATTGAGCCTTAACAATGTCTTCCATCCATTTCCAGCGGGCCCTTAACACGGCTCTTTATTCGTCCCCAAAGCCTCTTCGCCCGGCCTTTTTATTACCGGCTCCGGCGGGCTCTCCAGGGAGCGGGCGACCTGAGTGATGGATGGACCACTGGTTAGATTATCTCCCGCAGATGTTTGCTCTCCCGGAGCCGCGGGCATTCCCGCTAAGTAAACAGACTAAATAGAGTCGTTGGCGGGGGCAGTCCCAGAGGCCCGGCCTGGAAGCTAGAAAAGGCAGCGCAGCCGGACCTGCGGCCAAAGCGACTTTAGGGGAAGTGTGAGGGCAAAGGGACGGGGGTGGGCACAGGTCTGAGTCTCCAGGCTGCTGGGGCTGCAGGGGGCACATGGGGACAGGGGTGTGTGGGGGGGGCGGGTACAGAGGAGGATGCATGAGTGGGGAGACAGGGATGGAGAGGGATGAGGCCGGTGACGAGGGGCTGGGGGGTTGCAGGGGACACGGGGTGGGGGGTGAGGGTACTCAGGGGTGGGATGCCCAGGTCAGCCAGGAGGTGGCTCCGCCCTTCTGGAGGCGGGGCCAAGCCTGGCACTGCTCACAAGCTGCTGTGTCTGTCACTCCAACGGGAGCCCTGCCCTGTGCTGCAGACCCAGCTGCATCGGCCTTGGAATCCCGGGGCCCCTGGGGTGTGGACGCCGCCCCCCGCCCTGGGCCCAGGCTGTTTTGCCTGTAAACTGAGCAAATGGGCTCCTCAGCCCCTTCAGCCACCAGGCTCCCTGAACCTGAGGATTTATTACAGCGACTTCCCCACAAAAGGCCTCATTTTCTGCAGCTCCTGCGGCTCTCCACTGCTTGAACGCATTGCCGTTCGTCACCGTTCACTGCGCCGAGAAAGAGCAGGAGACGGCCTTCCTCAAGCTGGACGGGGGAAGCTCAGAGAGCTCAGCGGGCCAACCCCGGACACACCCTCCCCAGCCCCCCAGGGCTGCCCATCCTTTGTCAAGACTCCCAGACCCCATCTTCGGGGAGGAGCGGCCCTGCTCCGCCAGACACGGGAATCCCGAACCACAGAGCCTGCAGGTGGGCGCCTAAGTCCGTCACCAAGGAGCCACCCGCCACGCGCTCAGCAGCCCGTCAGCAGGCAGTTAGAGGCGTCGCAGCGCACACACCTCCATCGCTGTGAGTGACCTCTGCTCGTCAGCGTGGCCTTCTGTTTGGCAAGGAGGCGGAATGGATGCTGCACTGCCTGTCTCTTTGGTCCCGTGGATAAACCCCTTTGCCTGTACTCACCTCTCTCTCATGCCACCCCCTCTCTCCCTCCAGAAAAGTGGGGACACAGCCTGACGGGCCCCCAGCAGAGCACCATCCTTAGGTTGCCAGCAGCTCACCCTGTGACCTCGGCCGCCCATCTCGTCACACCCCACATGCCAATAACATCTAAGTTTAGTGGGAGGAAGGGGCGATTCTGGGGTTCGGGGGACAGCGGGGCTGGAGAGAGCAGCAGGAGGAGGTGGGAAAGCCCCCTCCAGGGGCCTGTCCCCAAGTAGCCGGCAGCCACGGTGCCCTGCACTCCGGGGCCCGACACCGGCTCCCTGAAGCTCAGGCAGCTGTGGGCTCTGGTCTGCTCGGAATCTATGGGGAGAGGGACCCCTGTGCCCTCAGACGGGCCCCCAGCATCTGTGTGGAGGGGAAGCCCACGGGCAGCTGGGACGTTGGAACAGGGCCTGGCCAGCGGGCACCTGGCCCCCAGCCGTGTGCAGCGCTCGGGAAAGCCCTGGACCACGTCGGCCAGCGCCAGACGGGCTGCCATTCACAGAGGCGGCCGCAGGAGGACAGAGGAGGTGCTGACCTCATCCCCCTCTTGGCCAGTGTCCAGCACCTGCCCCTCACCGCCCGGGACCCTAGACTTGACCTCTGGCCTACTGCCTTGACCTTGCGCCCACCATAAAGGCATCACCTCTGACCTCCCCCCAGGCCGCCCCACTGTCATTAGCAGGCCAGCCAGGGCGGGACGGCAGGTCCCGAGTTTTGGGGTGAAATGAAGATTTCACATTCGCTCTAGAAGTGGAGGCTGGAGGCAGCTACAGGTCTATCCTGGGGGTGAGGGCACCGTGGTTCCCGTGTGGAGGGGGGACGGACCTGCTTGTGTCCCCGTGACCTTGGGGCAAGAACAAGGTCAAAGGTCACCTGCCAGAAGCCCCACAGGAGGAACCCCGAGCAGGAAGCGTCTCCCAGGGCAACGGCTTCTCCATATCAGTGTCTCTGGGGTTGAACATAGTGAGAAGGGTGGTCCCGCCCCTCATACATAGTCAGCCCCGCCCCTCATACATAGTTGGCCCCGCCCCTCATAGTCAGCCCCGCCCCCACACGTAGGTCTGCCCAGAGGGCGGCCCTCCCATGAGGACTCTGTGGGAGGTCCCAGCTCCATCCACCCACCAGGCGCACAGAGAACCGGGACAGTTTGGCCGAACTTTTCATGTCGGGACCGAGGGCGGGAGCGGCCTGGCCGGACGTGAATGCTCAGCTGAGCCTGGCGGACGTGAGCACACGCTCCGTGACTCTGACCCTGAGACGGAGCGTGCTGGCTCAGCACTCCCGGGCCGGGAGGCGCCCCTGACACTGTCGGGGTGCACGCAGCACGCGCCGCCCACCGCTCTGCCTGGGGGCTTCGCCGCAAAGACGCCAAAGAGAGCAGGTCCTTTACGTCTACGAAGATGGGTCCCGGCCCAGTTGCCGCGGGGAGTGTGGCCTCTGAGTGTATCATGGTGTGTACTGTGCATGTGTGTGTGTGTCATGTGCACTGTGCATGTGTGTGTGTGTCATGTGCACCGTGCATGTGCATGCGTGTGTCATGTGCACCGTGCCTGTGCGTGCTCAGGCATGGCCCACTGGCTCGAGGCTGAGCTGCCTGATGACTGGCAGGCCACGGGGTTGGGAGGTGATGTGAGGGCATGGGCCCCTCCGCCGCTGGGCAGCGGGCAGCCGGCAGCCGCAGGCAGGGACCTGCGCGTGTGTCCTCTCCTCGCCGCTTCACTCTCGGGACCTCTTAGAACTCATGCTTGTCCCGCATTCGCCCGTCACGCACAGAGCACGGGCGACGGCCGCGCTGACACCTCCTCGCCCCTGACAGGCGGGCAGCGTGTTCACCGCCACGAGGAGCCCTTTGGGAGGCTGCGTGCCCGAGGCACAGGCGGCGGCCGCAGCCACCTGGGTCCCTTCCCCCTCGCTCTCCCGGGACAACCCAGGGGCGACAGTGAGAAACACCTGCGTGTTCTTAGCGTCAGCATTGCCTGGCCGCCGCGTGCCCGCAGGTCGGGGCCCTGCCCGCTCTCAGCTCAGCTAACACGACGAAGGCAGCCCATCCTAATGACAGGGATGCGCCCATCTGTGCCCGACGGACATGACACGCAGGACGGTCCATGCCGCCTGCCCAGCCGCCGCCCGCCTGCACACCCGCCCGTTCAGGACGCCCACGACGAAGGCCCGGAGGCGGAGCAGCTCTCCTACCTTTTGGACGCAGCCCTCCTGCGGCGACACCTCCGCCTCGGCCAGCATTTGCTGCAAAACAACGTGGAAAGGGGGTGAGTTCCGGGCCGTGCGGCTCCCAGGCTCCGCGGCCCCCGGGGCCGGTCGCGTGTTCTCTGGAATAACGAGCGTGCGGCCCGACGGCTTCTCCCCAACGTGAAGGGCAGCGCCCTGTGGAGAGCAGGCTCCTCCCTTCTCCCCAGTGTGTTGAGACGGTAAGGAGCCCCCCGGGACGTCACCTCCCTGAAGGCAGTGGGTCCCACAGGGACGGAGCCACCCCGTGTCGCTCACCCTAGGCCCTGAGACACGGGGCGGAGACCGGCACGCATTACTAGAGCCAGCTCAGTGGGGACACGGAGGTGCTTGGAGCCGTGTCATGGACCCTCCTTGCTCCCTCTGAGCTCCACCAGCAACGTGGGCCTGTGTGTGGGGGTGCCTGTGCCGCCGGGAGCACCTGTGGGGGGGGACAGGCGGGTCCTGTGGCCACACAGACACCGGCCTGGGACGGCGAGGGGGAAAGGCCAGCCACGCTGGGTTTCCTCGCAGCCTGGACTTGGCGCTGTCCCGGCTGGACAGCTGTCGCCTGTCGCCTGGCAGGCGTCTCCTGAAAACCACCAGGTTCCACCCCAGAGGGCAGCGTTTCGGGGACGGTCCCAGGCGCTTTCTAGGCTAAGCACACAGACAGCTCAGCGACACGGTGAGGTTTTCCCTTCTGGAGCCAAGTGCCGCGCGGACGCACGGAAACTGGACCGTCACTTCCCGAGGACTGCAAACCGGGGCTGAGACGGACGTTTGAGAAACGGGGTCCATCCAGGGATGTTACTCCCTCCCCTGAAAATGATGCTGCTGCCTCTTCAAGGTCCGAGTGCAGAGCAGAGCGCCTGCCAACACCCACAGGCACCCTTCAGCGCCCGCCAACACCCACCGGCACCTGCCAGTGCCCTCTAGTGCTTGCCAGCGCCTGCCAGGGCCCTCCAGCGCCCACCAGTGCCCACGTGGGCAGGTGTGAGGACCGGAAGCTGCGGTCCAAAACACGGGCGCATTTTCCCGGGCTCAGCTGTAATAACACGAAGTCATATTTGTAAAATGTTGAGAATTCTAACCAATTGGGGAGTTTATGTTTCTTTTAATAGATTCTGAAGTTGTGGTTTGGAAGGTGACTCCAGCGAATAAAGGGGAGAGGGAGGAGGGTGGGCAGTGCAGAGGGAGGCCGGACGGTCCCCAGCGCAGCTACGGAGACCGGGGCGCAGGGCCCTGTCCCTGCCAGGCTGGCGCTGGACGGGCCATGGAGATGAGCCCGAGGCTGGAGCTGAGATCAGCAGCAGGCGGCCGGCCTTCCTGCCTTCGTCTGCCTGGTTTCCACTCCACATCCCCGGGGCTGACACCAGCCCCGGCCCCCAGCGGCTCCTCGGCCGCTGCTCCTGGCTCGAGGGGTCTCCCTGGGTCCCCAAGAAGTCAGTGCCACCCACACAGGGGACACTGTGAATCTGCTCCTAGCCTCTGGTCAGCACCACTTTCCTCACCCACACAGCTCGCCCTCGCCCCTCGCCCCCCGCACCGCCCTGGAGCCCGACTGGGAGCTGGATGGCCCAGTGGCTGAGCGGGGTTCGCTGGCCTCTGGTTGGGCCCCGCCAGGAGGCCCCTCCTCTTCCGGTGGGAGGAAGGCTCATTGGAGCGTCCAGGCCAGAGCCCACATGCAGGCCATGGTCCCTGCATGTCCCCATCGCTCCCTGGAGGTCATCAGCACCGCATCCCCAGACCCCAGTCCGCTGGTCCCCAGCACAGGCCTCACTGGGCCCCAAGGGGGAGCCGCCCTCTAGGGGAGCACCTGCTTCCTGCCCCGGTCCCACTGGGGCTCCACGCTGACTCCGGTGGCCGTGGCCTTCCCCTCCCCCTCCCCGTGGCCCGTTCGTGGAGAGGGCAGTTGTGATAGCTGAGCAGGTTTGAGGTTTGCAGGCCAGTCATGTCCGTCGGCCTGCCTGTAGCATTGAGGGAAGAGGGCTTATGGCATGGCCAGAGGGAAGGGGGACCAGGAGGGACCAGGGGGGACATGGGGGACCAGGTGGGGCCAGGGGGGACCAGGGGGACATGGGGGACCAGGTGGGGCCAGATGGACTCGGGGGCCAGGCAGGACCAGGGGGACCAGGCAGGGCCAGGGGGACCAGGCGGGGCCGGGAGCTCCCGGGCTGTCCTCACTGCTCCTCTGAGCAGGGCCCCGGCTACCTCAGGCCGTGGGCGTGGATGTGGGCAGTGTGTCCGCCTGAGGCACCTCTACAGGGTGGACCAGGTGGCCGGGAGGCCCCCAACCTTGTGATGTGGGAGAGGCAGGCGTGAGGCCCCACGTGCCCAGTGCTCTCCCAAGAGAAGCTGCACAGTGACCTTGACGTGTCCCTGTTCTGGAAGCTTCTCTCGCCTCCCTCTTCCCCGGCGCCTTGGCAGGTATGCTTCTCGCTGCCTCTGCTCCTCACCCAACGCTGACCTTGGTGGACACGGCCGGACGCGCCCCTCTGGAGCCTGCGAGCCCGCCTCCCCCAGGGCTGCGCGTCCCTGAAACGCCTCTTTATGCTGCGGCCGGAGGGCGCTGGCAGAGGCTGCGGCTGCTCTCAGCCCGTCCCGGCCCCGGCACAAGTATTAGGTGTGTTTTGATTTAGCATTTTAGCCAAAAGAGCGAGGTTTGACCTCCGGCATTTCGCTTCTCTCGCGGTCTCGGTGCCAGGACTGAACTAAGTGGAGTTGGGCAAAATGTCTTTCCTGACCCTTAAAAATAAATACCCTCTGTTCTCCGAAGAGCCCGCGAGCGCAGACACGGCCGTCTCGTGCGCTCACGGCTCTGGGCGCTGGCGTGCGCCCTGGGCTGGGCTTTCCGCTCGTGTCACAAATGGATCCCAGAGGCTCTCTCCTCCCAGAACCTGTTATTACGGGATCTGCAGGCATCGCCGTGAGAGGAGCCCGCCGGGCCGGCCACCTCGGCTTCCTAACCAGACAGAGGTGGGGGAACCCCCACCCCCAGTCTGTCCTGTGGCCCCGAAATCACCAAACGCCCGCGGTCACCGACCTCTTGCCCTTGGCCTTGGAGCCCAGACCTCTTTCTAACCAGTGTCCCCATGCCCACTGCTGACATCACTCCCATGCCCAGAGCTGGGAATCAGGGCCTCCGAGTGGCTGACCGCTGGCCATGGTCGGGGGTCAGTGCTGTCTGGGCGGGGGGGTCCTTGGGGGGTCAGGAGAGGACGGCCGGTCCCCAGGGTGGATGGAGAGCCCCTCCCCCTGCCGTCTCTGAGCCTCACTCTGCTGACTCGGGGGGGCCCGGGGGCCATGGGGGCTCAGAGGCTGCTGGAGACACAGCCTGAGCGGAGGGGACAGGATGGGCCAGTGGGCAGCTGCCCTAGACCCCACGTGGCCTGCCCTCCGAGGACGGGGTCATGCCCTGAGCAACGCCTGCAAATGGGCCTCAGCAGCTGACGACCTGAACTCCGGCGGCTTCAGGCTCCTCTCGGCCTCGACAAAACATGTCCCCAGCCCACACGTGCACATAGCTCCACACATGCACACGGCCCACATATGCACACAGCCCACACGTGCACACAGCCCACACATGCACACAGCCCACACATGCACACAGCCCACACATGTCCACAGCTCACGCGTGCACCCAGCCCACACGTGCACCCAGCCCCACGCATGTACACAGCCCACACGTGCACACAGCCCCACACATGTCCACAGCTCACGCGTGCACCCAGCCCATACGTGCACCCAGCCCCACGCATGTACACAGCCCACACGTGCACACAGCCCCACATGCGCAAACAGCCCCACACGCGCACACCGCCCCACATATGCACAAAGCCCACACATGCACACAGCCCCACACATGTCCACAGCCCACGCATGCACACAGCCCCATGTGTGCACACAGCCCCACTTGCGTCTCCTCCCTCCTGGAGTCTTTACAGAACAATCCTCATCCTTCATTTTGGGTCCAAACCAGAGTCCGACCATGACTGCCCCTGGCGCTGGTGTAAACACTGCACTTCCATCGTGAAGGCAGCGGTCGCCATGGTGACATGATGCAGACACGGGGGCCGGGGAGCACTGTCGGGGCCACGAGGCGGGGCCTGTCCCGGGCACCTCGCAGGTGGCTGTCTCTCCTTCTCAGGTCAACCCATCAGGGCAGGAGCTGCCCTGACCCTGCCTCACAGACAGGAGACAGGCCGGGGCGTCGGGGCCATGGGGCAAAGGTCAAGGAGCTGCCAAGTGGAAAAACCCAAGTTCAAACCCAGGCTCCGCACGCCGGGCTTCTGCTCCGGGGGCACCCGGGGCGCTGGGTGTGTCGCGGAAACAAGCCACAGGGCGCCCCTTCCGACCGGGACTCGCACCTGAAGCCCTGCCAGGCTCCCGGGCTGGGCTGCGGCCTGAGCTCACGCCGGGCTGGGCGCCGTCCCGCTGGCCGCCGCGGGACAGGAACCCCGAAGGGCTTCAGTCACCCCGGCCGCTGGCTGCGCGGCAAAGGCTCCCTGGTGTTGACACAAACTCTTGGGCTCTGGGCGGGGCATCCAGATTTGTTTATTTTCCGCATTAAAAACCCGCTTGGCCGCGCGGGGCTGCAGAAGTGATTTTTTTCGAGAGGCGCCTGGGACACTGTTTTTAGCTTTTCTGCCTAAACAGATACTCAGCCTTTCAAGTGAGCCTGCCCGTGAATGGAGGCTCTCTCCTCACCCGAAGGAAAATATTTACACAGCCCAGCGCGGCCCGAAGGGCCAGCTCCTCCGGAGGGGACGGGCCTCCCGCGCGGACGGGGCTCACCGCTGTTTACATTCCCAGCCAGCCTCTCCCCTCCACCGCCTGCCTCCCGCCCCACATGTTCCCCAGCCTCCTGCCCGGACCCCGGAGCCAGGGGCAGGCACCCCGAGTCCTCCCCGGGAGCCCACACCGCTGTCCCACCCGAGGACACAGCCCCGGGCGAGTGACAGACAGGGACGCCCGGGCTCGCTGCTGGGGGACCCGCCAGGCGCTGTGCTGGAGGCTCCCGCCCACTTCCCGCTGCGGCGCCCCACCCAGCCCCCCTGCTGGAGCGGGACCTGACGTCTCCCCAGGCCGCAGGAGCCGCGGGGGGCAGACCATTGTTTCCTGGCCAGGGAGGCCCTGCTGTGGCCAGAGCCTCGGGGCACGGTGTGCCCGCCACCAGACGTGCCCAGAACACTCTGTGCGGGGCGGTCTCCGGCCACGTGCACGCACCCTCTCCTGGACACCCGCCCCCCGCGGCCTCCGGGGCCGGGGTTCCCTGTGGCAGGGGTGCCTGAGGGACTGGAGGAATGGGCTCCCGGCCCTGCCCCCGGTGTCCTCTCCACGCGGGACGGTCCCGGAGGGCAGGGTGGCAGCACCTCACACCCTCGTCTCCACACAGCGCCTGGCGTCTACACGGCCGGGGGGACGCTTGGCAGAAAGTTCAAAACTCCCGCAATAGTACTGAAGCCAGCGTGTGAGCTCCGCGGGGCAGAGGCTATGGAGTGAACCCCTTCAATGCCTTGAGCCCCAAGGAGCGAGGGGGCCCCAGCTGGGTGCTTCTGGGAGCAGGAATCTGGAAGCAGGGTGTGGAGGTGGGGAGGGGTCGGCGATGGGGGGAGGGGGCGGGGCAAACAGCACCCAGAGGAAGGGCGGGGCCGAGGGGCTGAAAGGCCCCGGGGCTCTGTTGGGCGCCCCTGTGCGGACCAGCCTCCACAGCCTCCGAGGGTGGGTGTGGACATGGTGCTGGCAGGACAGGGCGAGGGGGCGGGGGCTGGGGAGGAGGGTCTGCAGGGAGCAGGGCTGGGGCTGACCATCTGCCAGGGCTGGGTTGGTGGCAAGGACTCCCCTTCTCTGCCCGCCCCGCCCCCTCCTCCCCTGCGGAGGAGAGAGAGCAGGTTAGCCCTTGTCGGATGGTCAGACGTCCAGCCTCTGTGCTGGGCCTTCCCAGCTGAGGCTTCGGTCCCTCCCCCCCCCACGCCGGCCCCTCCAGGCGGCTCCTCCCTGTACTGGGCACCCCGGCCTCAGCGCCCACCCAAGGCGCTTCCCAGCACCCCTGTCACCCTTTCTGAGGGGGTGGCTGACCCAGCCCGGGCCCCTGGAGCAGGCCAGGCCTCTGGGGCTCAGTGCACAGGCCCTCCCGCTCGTCCCGGCCTCGGTGGGAGCTCGTCCCGGGGGCTCTACCCTGAGCTGCTCGTGGGCGCAGGCACGTGCTGGTGCCCAGGCCACGAGGGCAGGCGGGGGCCTGACCAGGAGCAGGCAGGAGAAGGCCCAGTTCCGTGCTGGGCAGCAGCTGTGCCAGGCCCCCGCCTCCCTGCTCTGCCAGGCAGGGTGCTGGGCGCTGAGGCCTGTCCCCGGCGCCACGTATCCAGCGTCCCACCCACCTGGGGACGGCCCCTGGCCCTGCTTCCGGAAGATCGATGGCCCCGGAGGGAGTGGCGTCCATCACAGGAGGGGACGCAGGCACTTCCCATCGATGATGCGTGACGAGCCATGACATTCAGCCGCAGAAAGGGGTGCGCGGGCCTCCAGGGCCTCAGATCGCGGTGGTTGGGGGACCGACACACGTGCCGGAAACGCGGGAACGTTCCGCGGGGCCGCGTGTTCCTGGGCCTGGGGCCAGAGCTGCCTTCTGCTCTGGGGTCCGAGAGGAGAAACGCAAAGGGCGGCAGGGACCGTGGGGCTGTGGGCGGCTCAGACCCTGCAGAGGGGGTCCCAGTGGGGAGGGCCGGTGCTGCCGGGGCTCAGCCGCCGGGCGGGGCCGAACCACAGGAGGCTCAGAGCTGGGGGCACTGCTGGCAGCCTTGCCCATCATCCCCGCCCTCCTCCGGCCACAGGCCCGGCTTCCAAACTCCCAGGCCGCTCCCAGCGCCCGCCGCGCCCGGAGAATGAACCGCAAACTGCGAGTCTCCCGCCACAGACGCGTCTCCAACACCCCAGAGACCGGGGCCCCAGGTGCTGCCAGATCAGGAAGGGGCTGCGGGCACAGGTCCCCCGTCTCCAGTGGCCGCTTGGAGATGGAACAGAGGACGGCCTAAAGGAGCCCTCGCCGGACTTTCCAGACTGTTCTCTCGCATCCTCGCAGCCTGGCCCCCTGCAGCCCCAGAACACTGCCCGGCCCTCGCGAGAGCCGCCGCGCCCAGTGCACCCCCGGGCGTCGGGGCACTGCCCACGCCCCCTCGCTTGAACCACAGGCAGCACCGGCCCCTGGCCGCACGCCAGATGGGCTCTCACTCTCGTGCAACAACTACGTCCCCCCAGGGCCACGGCGGCCGAGTGTCGCTTCTGAAAGCACCACCGGTCCCGCGCACAGACTCCGCCCGGACCCCTCGAGGGCAGCCCACCTGGACACCGCCCGCGACCCTGCGCAGCCCTGGCGGACTTGGCACCTCGCGGTCTCCCACGGGGACGTACATCGGGGTCAATTATTGGTGCTGTGCACAGATCTGTCTTCTATCTGCAACCCTTTTTGGTTATAGCAATCACCGGGGTATTGACAGACTCGGACGAATGCCCTGGCCCTGGCCCCTGCTTATTGATCACCTGTTTGTTAAGATGACTTTTAATAATCATAAGTGAACGGGGGCAGATCTCCCAGCCGTGGCCGCTCCCACGTGCACGCAGTTGGGGATGCCGCTGGGCAGAGGCCGAGATGGGGCCTCCCGGGCGCCCCCAGGATTCGGGCTCCTCCTGGGCTGTACATGCCCACCCCACTCACTGGGGCTTGGGGTCCCCTTGGATTATCTGGAAGCGGGAGGGTCAGAGATCGCCACCCCCCATATCAAAGCAGAAGGAGTCTAACTCGGTTACAAACGGCGGGCAGCTCAGCACCTCGTGGGGACAGGAAGGCGAGGGAACGTGGACACCAGTCCCGTCATCAGGGTCCCGTGGGGCATGACCGGGGGGCAGAACGCCGTTCCCGACCAAGTGCCGGCCCATCTGGCCCTCGCCTCTAACGATCCCCCTTCCTCCCCTCAGCAGGGACGCACGCACTCTCCCCCAACCTGCCCACCAGGGAGGCGGAAGCACCCCGATCCCACTCCCGCTAACGACAGCCAGCGTGGGGTTGTCTTGTTAATGCTCACACCACCCTCTCATGACCCCCTGGCCTGGGAGTGCAGAGCTCAGAGAGGCTGAGCGACTCGCCCAGGTCACACAGCTGGGAACCCAGAGCCGGGACCCCCACAGGCCGAGCCCGGAGCCGTGGGGCACTGTGGCCGCCGCACAACTGGCTACATGTGGAGAAGGGGGTGGGTGGTGAAAGGAGCTGCCTTCTCCCCCAGGAATGTTTCCATCTGCGGGGGAGTAGGGCCGGGCCCCCGTGCCCGGGCTCAGGCGCAGCTGCCGTGCTAACTCAGGACCACCGTGCGCGGGGCGGCGGGAGGCGGGGGCCACCAAGGAGACCGCACACTAACGGGACCCAGTGACAGCAACAGCTGTGCCCAGGCATCGCGCTGATCGCCGTGAGAACGGCAGCGTGGGGCCGTATGTCCGTGACGCGGCACTGCCACCGGGACCCTGCCGCATCCGCTCTTTGGGGGGCAGGCAGGTGGGCCAGGAGGACCCAGCCATGTGTGGCCCCTCCTGTTTCCCTGCAAACCCCAGGCCCTTCTGCATGTCCAGCTGGGGCTCCAGCGCCGAGGGGAGCAGAGGGAATTGCCGGCCGCCCTGGACCGGCAGACCCGGCGAAGGCTGCCTGTGTGGGGGAGCCCTGCTGGCTGAGACAGGGTGTCAGCCTGACCTCCTTCCCTCGGAGCCTTCGGGGGGGTGGGGTGGGGGCGAGGCTGCTGGGGCGGCACAGGGAACCGGCATCACCGCCAGCTCTGCACCTGGGCCTGGCAGCACCCCTCAGCCCCGGGCGCCTTGCTGACCACGCAGCCCCAGCTCCCCCATCCGGGCAGTGGGCTGCCGGGACACTGGACACGCCCCCACCCCCACGCTGCCCATGGCCACCCCGGGGAAGAGGAAGACGCGCATGGCAACGGCCCGGCCCATTTCCGACAGGAACTCGAGTCCTGACGCCACTGAGGCCGCCGGGCGCAGCCCCAGCCCTCGTGGGGGGACCTGCAACAGGGGCGCTCGACAAACAGCCGCAGAGGGACAGAGGGCCCTGCATGGCCTGGCTCCTGGCGGGGTCGGCGCCTGCAGCCAGCCTGTGGCCTGTTTTGGTTGTAAAATACAGAAGGACGTGGGGCAGAGACTGCACGTGGCACAGACACCCTGACGTGTACACGAGCCAGTCACACAGACACCGTGGCCCGGGGACCAGGTCAGCGTCTCCGTGCCTTGAGGGGGGGCCAGTCTGGTTGCAAGGCCTCCTTCTGGGCAGAGTGTGGTTTTTTGTGTTTTGGGGCTTTTTTGTTTGTTTTAATTCTCACCCGAGGATATTTCCCAGTGATTTTAGGGAGAGAGGAAGAGAGAGGGAAAGACAGAGAGAAACATCGATGTGAGAGAGACACATTGATGGGTTGCCTCCTGCATGTGCCCCACCAGGGCCTGGGCGGGGAGGAGCCTGCAACCGAGGTACATGCCCTTGACCAAAATCAAACCCGGGACCCTTTGGTCCGCAGGCTGATGCTCTACCCACTGAGCCACACCGGGGTCTCACTCTGTGCCCCCTGGAACGGGGGCTCGCTGGGCAGGTGGCTCCTCTGTCCCAGGAGGGTTGCTCGAACTGTTGGCTGACACCTGTGGCCAAGGCAGAGCCCCAGGCAGGGGAGCTGCCCACGCCTCCGGCAGGTGGACGGCCGGGTGAGCGGAGTGGCCGCTGCGGCCGCGCTCGGCAGGCGAGTTCCCAGGAACACCTGATCCCCGACAGCTGCAGCCGCCCAGGAGGGGATGAGTGAGTCGAAAGCTCCGGGTCCCGCCATTCCTTCCACTTCCTGTCCTTCCCCGTTTGTTTCCCGTGAGGAGAAGCCTGCAGGATTGTCGGAGGGAAATCTGCAAACGCCCCTGGAATTCTTTCCTCAAGGCCCTCGACACCCCTGGAGGTCTGGCCTCCCGGGGGGCGGGGCCTTCACGGGGCAGGTCTGGAGGCCGAGAGGGTCTGTGCTCAGGGCACCTGGGGGGTGGGTGGCCTGGATTCCACAGGCTTGCCCCAGGCCCCCCAGGGCTCCTGGAGGGAGGTCGGGGGTGAGGGTGCACCCTCCCGGCACTTGGGGTATGGGGGCAGGGGACCCGACAGCTTCAGAAAGCCCTGCAGGCCCCGCCCTGGCCCCACGGACACCCTCGGGAACACAGAGAACGTGAACCCCAACAGAACACGGACGCCAAAGGGCCTGCTGACCGTCCCGGCCTCCGCACAGGGTGGGTTCATGCTGGGCCACCTCCTGTGCTCTCCGTCGCTGTGTGTGTGCGTGAGGCTCACATCTAGTCTAAGGACAAGAAGAGCTCACTGTCTGTCCTGAGAGCCCAGCTCCGGACCCCGCTGCTCTCCAGGGCCTCGGGCCCTGCACAGACCTGCTCATCTCCGCTCTCTAGTCCTGAGAGCAGAGGGGGTCCCCTCAACCCTCCCCTGGAGTTCCCGCAGCAGCCAGATGTGGCCCGGCCTCGGGGTGCACAGACCCCAGAGGGCAGGACAGAACAGGCTCCTCTGAGCCCTGAGATGGCAGCAGGTGCGTCCCCGGGCGAGGCAGCCCGATGGGGGAGGGGCCTCTGTGGCTCATCAGCCACGTGTGTGCCGGTCCGTTTAACGTGACCCGGTCACTGTGGGTCTGCGGGACGGGCTGGGGAATATGACCCCCATTAGTGCAGGAGGAAGAGGGGCCGGGCCCCTGCAGTGTGTGCGCCGTGGGGGTCCCCCAGCTCAGGTCCGCCCCCCGCTCCTCGCTGGTCTGCAGAGTCAACACTCCAGGACGCTGTCCGCCCAGCCCGCGTCGGGCAAAGGTGACCTCGGAGAAACACCCCCCGGACACAGCGGGGCTTTGCAAACGCGCTTCGTGCAGCTGGGAGATGCTGGGCGGTGGCATCAGTATTTGCTCTTTCCTGACGCGGAGGGGAGAGCTGGGGTCTTCCCGGCTCTGAGCCCCCTAAGGGTCTGTGTACCCACTGCCTGGGGTGGGGCAGGTGCCCTACACCGGGCGGGGGGGCAGAGAGAGACAGAAAGAGGGAGGAGACACAGAGAGAGGTGGGGGAGCAGAGAGAGATGGAGGGAGCAGAGAGACACAGAGAGATGAGTGGGGTAGAGAGAGGAGGACGCATCCCGGAGACATCACTCTGCAGAGCTGTGCCCACTGAGGGCGGGCGGGGCGAAGGGGCAGTGACGAGGGCCTGGCCCCAGGGCGTGGGCACTCCCTGTGCTGCAGGCGGGGTCCTGAGCCAGGACACCCCAAGTTCACTAAGGACCAGATTCACACTCAGACCCAGGCGGCCTCTGCTGGGCTGGGGCTCATGCCGGCCGTAGAGACGGAGAGACGAGGGGACTCAGGGAGGCGCCCAGTGTCTGTCCCTCCTCCCGGCAACCTTGGCTGTGCTGCTCCGCCGGGTCCAATGGTTGTGACTACACACATGCGTGCACGTCCCAGATCCCCCTCCTGGGGCTGCGGGTTCGGGCAGTCGCCTTTGCTCCCTGGACGCCACGGTCATGGCGGCACACCCGCCCCGGAGCCCCGTCAGGCCCTGCCCTCCCCTAAGGAGCCTGCGCAATGGGACGAGAGCGGCCTGTTCATTCGACCCGTGGGGCAGCCCAGGCGGCCTCCCACGCCCTTCCCGCGTTGGTCTCCCCAAGTGGAAAGGGTTCACTCGGATGGAGCAGTGAATCCTGGGGCAC
The DNA here is from genome assembly GCA_036010255.1 of Myotis pilosus. Lineage (NCBI taxonomy): Eukaryota > Metazoa > Chordata > Mammalia > Chiroptera > Vespertilionidae > Myotis > Myotis pilosus. The sequence continues at coordinate 78,490,721 of JASKON010000010.1, forward strand.
CGGGGCCACACGTGAAAACGGAGGGCGGGACGAGGAAGAAAGCTGAGGCCGGGGGCGCAGGGCGCAGGGCGGGTGCGTGTCAGGCCGGCGTGGGAGGTGCTGTGCCCACGCTGCCCAGCGCTGTCCCCACGGCCCGTCCGCTCGGGACACAGCGCCCGGGAGAAACTGTTGGTGCCAGCCGGGGACTCTGGCCCTGGCCTTTCACCACGGGGGGCCCCGGAGCTGCGCCCTAGATCCCAGGTCCGGGGTCCGACGGGGGCCCACGGCTCTGATCTCCCCTTGCCGTTGGCTGTGACGCGCGCGGTGACCCCCAGCCCAGCCGGGTCCCTGTGTGCTTGGCCGTCACGGGGTCGCTGCCCGGAGCACCTCCTCTCGGTGGCTTGTGGCTGAGACACCACAATCTTTTTACCCAATTTTCCAGCTGAGTGACGGAGGCCGGGGAGGTCAGGCTGCCGGCGGGGTCACTGAGTGAGACAGCTAAGCCGGCCTCCGGCAAGGATGCGGGCCGGCTCCTCGACCCTCATCGCCTCCCCAGCGGCCCCTCCATAAATACTGGAGTAACAGGCTCCGCTTTCCTCCTGATACTGAGCTCCCCACCGGGCCACCGGGTCGCGTCTGCGTGCCAAACCCTCACAGATGCGGTGGCCTGAGCCCCAGGGTCCCCAGCTCCCAGCACCGCGGGCCCCCCGAGACCTGGAGAGAGAGTACGTGGGCCCATGCGTGCGCCGACGCTGCCGGGGGCCAGCCTGCTATGAAACGTCTGAATCGCCTCTTTTGCACCCAGCGCTGATGCATCCTGAACTGGCATTAACGGGTCCAATTAGCAACGACACCGCATCCGTGTCATGGGCGCGTCGGGGCTCTGCTCTGTCTGGGTCTGAAGGAGAAAAGGCCGCGGCCGTTGACTGGAGCAACGCGTACAATTGAGAGAAGAGACGGGAGGGTCAGCCGGACTCGGACCCGGGCTCCTGGCTGCGGCCCCCGGCCCCCCGCCGGGCAGGGCTTCCCTCGCGTCCGCGCTCCTGCCTGGGCCTGGCAGCGCCATGGCATCAGGAGGGGAGATATTTACTTTTCTGTGGAGCTGAGAGGCCGGGCATGGAACCGTGTTATGAAACCCTCCCAGCCCAGCTCTGCAGAGACCCCGCAGCCCAGCATGGCGTACTGATTGCGCGTTTGCTCCTTGTCGGGAGCCGGAAGGACCGCTGTGGGGAAGGGCGTCTGGGCGGCCGCGGCCGGGCAGCCTTCTGTTCACGTCTCTGGGCCACAGTCACGCGTTGGAGCCGCGGAGACGGGAGACGGCTGGATGCTCCAGGTCAGACTCAGCACGGACAGCACGCGCCTCGGAGGCCCGGCTGGGTCCCGTCGGAGGGGTCGGCCCGGGGTCTGCCAGGGGCCCGTGGGGGTCGTTACGGCCGGGAACAGGCTGGGCCGGCACGCTCGGTGGGAGCCCCGAGTTTTATTAGTTTGTAAAACTGCAGAGCGGGCTCGGAGACTCTGGGCAGCTCTCCGCCCCTTCACGGGTCAGCAAACCCGAGCTCTTGTTTTAGAGACTTCCACTTGTTTTATGAGGAAGGTCCCCGCCTTCCTCCCGCCTCCTGAGCTACCGGGAGAAGGAGCTGCTGTTTCACCAAAATGTCCTTGAATCTGTCCACCTGCCGGCTCCGCCCACCCTCCCCAGGTCAGCCGGCCGCCGCGGCCACCGTCGGGATCCCGGCTGCGGTCACCATCGCCCCGCGGCTCAGGGCGAGGAAGGTCACAGCGCGGAACGTGTCCCTGCGAGGTGAGCGTCGCCCTCAGCGCTGGTGTCTCTCCACCCCTCTGCCCCCGGCTCCTCCCGCGGCCCCGCCCTGGGATCACGCATTTCTGGGGGCGGAGCTGGATTTCCCGCTCACAACCCAGATGTCCGGGGGGGGGGGGGAGCGGGCAGCCGCCCGACCCCATCCCGGCATCCGCTGCAGACGGAGCCTTTATTCGACGCCTTGGAAAGAAGTTCTCATCTTCCCCTTTGTCAAAATAAAGCTCGGATTCCTTAACTCTCAGCCCTCATCTCGTTTCAGATCTTGCTTGCTTAGATTTCCCTCGGTGCGCTGGCATGAGTGTGTGTCCGCACACGACACGCACATGTATGTGCACACACACGTGAATTCATACACACACACACACACACACACACACACGGACGATCCGCCCGGATGGTGGGGAGAACGCCACTGGGGCTGGGGGAAGGTAAGGCGGACGAGGAGACCTGGGTGCAAACATCTCAGAAACCGCTTCCAAATATTTGGGTTTGTCACGGCCCCAAACCGCCGTTCGCCAGGCACTCTTCCCGCTAGTGCTTGAGCCCGCGGGTATTTTAAAGGAAATGAAACCCGTGTGTTTCTGATTTATTTATACTTAACTCATCAAAATGCTGTTTTAAGGAGCTGTTTTGTGTCCAAATGCCCTTTATGCCTTTTTCCTTCCAAACGCAGAGTCACGCTTTGCCAAGTGTGTGTGACCTTCAGCGCTAACATTTTCAAGGCTCTTTTGAAAATCAAGTCCATGGAGTCCAAACAGACCTGAACCGGAACTAATGGAGCCGCCCCCGCCCCCAACGCCCGGAAACCTGTGACTGAGACCGGCCGGGAAGGCGATGCCCTTCAGCCCCACCAGCTTTCTGCTCTGAGGCTCCGCCCCAGCAGGGTGACCACTCACCCCCATGGCCGGAGCCCCCATGACCAGAGCCCCCATGGCCGGAGCCCCCATGGCCGGAGCCCCCACGGCCAGAGCCCCCATGGCCAGAGCCCCCATGACCAGAGCCCCCATGACCAGAGCCCCCACGACCACTCACCCCCATGACCACTCACCCCCATGGCCGAAGCCCCCATGGCCAGAGCCCCCATGACCAAAGCACCCATGACCAGTCACCCCCATGGCCGGAACCCCATGGCTAAAGCCCCCATGACCACTCACCCCCATGACCAGAGTCCCCATGACCAGAGCCCCCATGGCCAGAGCCCCCGTTGCTGTGCCTGATGGGAATGCCCACATTTTCTGGAGACAAGCACCCCAATATCTGAGATTTGAGTCTCTCCTGTTGGACAAGCTCAGGGGCACCTGGGCGCATTCCTGGTCACCCTGGGGGTGAGGGGCCGTCTTCCCGAGAGGGGCACAGGGCTCCCTGGTCCTGTGTAGCCCACGGCGCCTTTTTAAAACTATATATATATTATTGATTTCAGAGAGGAAGGGAGAGAGAGAGAGAAATATCCACGATGAGAGACCCATGGATCGGCTGCCTCCTGCACGCCCCACACTGGGGATCAAGCCCACAACCTGGGCCTGTCCCCTGACTGGGAAGTGAACCCTGACCCCTGGTTCAGAGGTCGATGCTCAAGCACTGAGCCCCGCGGCTGGGCCACGGCGCCTTTTATCCCACTCCTCGGCCCCACCCCTCACCTCGCAGTGCCCGGGGCTGCCTAACACAGGGCCACGTGCGCACACAATCCTAGTGCCGTCAAAGGTGACTCAGACCGGGAAGGGTTTCCCTCCGAGAGGCGAGCAGGCGGCGCTGCGGCTCGGAGCGTGGCAGGGGGGCGGCCAGGCCTGTGTGAGGCCGGTCCCTCGGGAGAGGGGAGAGGGGAGAGGGGCAGGCGGGGACACTGTGGCCCGCCTGTGACGCGGGGACTCGGGGCTCTGCGTCGGGCGTGATAGCTATTTCTGGCGGATTTCACGCCATGGCCTTCAACTATGAACGAGGTTGCCTTTTCTGTGTATGCGACACGAAGTGCTTCACCCAGTAGGTTAAGCTGTGGCATTCATCGCGGCCCCACTGCGCCCAGCCCCACAGGTAAGCCCCGGGCCATCACCGGCCTCGCGGTATTGAAGCTTCGGGGAAATCGACTGTCTGCTTGAGGGCAGAGCGCTGATGCGTGCCGCCTCCTCCCCGAAGGCAGGGCGTGGATGGTGGCGATGGATTTTCCATTACCGTGAACTGTTTCCCAAGTGGCACCTTTTATCTTAATATTGAGGCAGGGGTCCAACCCCGATGCAGGTGGGACGCCGGCTGTCTCTTTCATCTTTTCATGGGATTTCGAGTTGAGAAAAGCAAGGAGACGGACAACCTCCCGTGACTATGGCTGCGCGGCGGCGTGCACTGGGCCAGGTGTGCACACATGTGTGTAGGTGTGTGCCCCGCCCCCCCGCCCCCCGCCCCCGGCTGTGGCAGGAGCTTAGACCAAAGATGAACTTCGGCTCATCAGCGTCCCTTCCATTCGTCAAAGATGACAGGTGTCGTAAACCCAAGAAACGTTTGCTGCGGGAAAATCGATACGGCTCCATGGTCGGCGCTGGGGAGCTGGCCCTGGTGGTCACGCCCAGCAGCAGGGCAGGGAGGGTCGCTGGGCCTCGTCCGGGCGGGGGCAGATGCGGCTTGCCTGTGGGCAGGTGATCCCGCACCGCTCGCTCCCGAGACCCTGGTGTTGTGGCTTCCGCGGCCAGTCCGAACGCCCCGTAAGCGGCCTGGGCCCCTTTTGAGAGTCCGCAGCCACAGGCCGCGATGGCGGTGGGCAGGCTGCGCCACCTCCTTTGGATGCAAAACGCCCGGACATCAGCCGGGGACTCGCAGGCGGAGGCAGCCACAGCGCAGGCGGGCGACCCGGTCCCATTGCCCACCCATCGTCCTCGGCCCGGGCGGCACTGGAAACCTCCGGGGCTCTGCAGAATGCCGGTGCCCAGGCCCAGCCGGGTCTCCTGTCATGGGGGTGGGGGAGGGCCCCGCCCTGGCCTGCATGTGGCGGAGAGCGAGGCCTGACGCAGGGTCCAGAGGTGCCAGCGCCCCCACACCGGGGCCAGCTGAAGCCGCCAGGAACGCAGGGATGGCTGAAGGCGCTGCAGGCCGGGGCCTCCGGAGCAGGGGCGGGCGGGCAGCTGCCTCCTGCGGGCAGTGCACGCTCTGCTGCCAGCTTCCCCGCTGTTTGCTCTGGGGGGTGGGCACGGCACCTGACGTGAGGCGGCCTGTGGTGCGGCCCTGTGACAGCCATGCCTTGCTCTCGCCCGGCTCCAGCACCGGCACTGGGGGAAGGGCCTCTGCGGTGTCCTGGGCGCTCGGGGGCCAGGAGCAGGAGTGACAGCCAGCGTCCTGCTTCCTGCCCGTGCTCCGCCCTCTCAGCTTTTCCTGTAAACTCTCCAGACCCGGAAACTCGAGGTTCTGGCCTCAGCAGGAGAGGAGCGACTGCCCCAGGAGGGATTTCTGTGTGCACGTGGGTGCACATGTGTACAGGCGTGCACACAGCATTACCCTTATGTGTGCATGTGGGTGCATGCACGTGGGTGCATGTTTGTCTCCATGCTGGCGTGCGTGTGTGGAGGTGTGCACACTGCATTCTCCCTGTGTGTGCATGTATGTGAGCGTGTGTGTTGCCTGGCACCCAGGCTCCGGACAGCTCGGGGCCGAGCAGGAAGGGGCCGGATGCAAGATGCCCGCGGTGCCCGGCTCCTTGGGAACAGTGCGCGCGCATTGTGCACCGGGGGCCAGTCTTTCCCGTGATTGATGGCCTGGGCAGTAGCTCTTTATTTCTCCGAGGAAAATACAGTGCTTATAGACTGGCCCACTCGAGACAAAGGGTCCCCACAATGCCAGCTCGGCATTCTTCCCTCATTAGCACAAAGACAACACCTCCGGCAGCTCTTCGCCTGGTGCAAGGAAAGTCCCACATACATTATCCAGTTCAGTCGTCGCCGTTCCTCGGTGAGGCAGAGGCTCAGAGAGGTTAAGTGACTTGTCTGAGGCCACACAGCAGCAGACTGCTCCAACAGCGGAGGGTCCGCGTCCCGGCCGCTGCCTCCTTACTGTGGAGGCTGTGTCCTTAGGGGTCAGAGCGACACAGGCAGCGGGCCCTGCTGCACGTGCTCCGGCTCCCTCCACGCCAGGGGGCACATGCGGGTCTAAAGCAGACGTCAGCTGTGGCCAGATCCCTGCCCGAGGCCCGGGCCCCTGCCCAACAGACCGTCCTGGTTGTAAGAGGCCCGCTCCCCAGCCAGGGTCTGCCTGGAGGCGTGGGCGCTCCGCTCCCTGCAGGCTGAGTGGCTGGCTGGTGCCAGCTTCGCTGGCCGAGTGGCTTGCCTCTCCCGACCAGGCCGTGTCTAAGAGGTCATGGGAGGGACCTGCCCCACTCAGGGCGGCTTCATCTTTGCCCTCCTGTTGGCCCGGCTGCCGCAGGCCTCCATCCATCGAAGCTGCTGCCCAAGCCGGGCCTCTGGACCGTTCCAAGGCCACCAGCCCTGGCACAGGAGAGCCCCGGGCAGCCGGGGAGACGGCAGGATCTGAGGGCGGTAGAGCGGGTGCCCCTGGGGCCCTGTGCCCGCGGCAGGTCCGGCGAGCTCAGCCCACCCGTGAGTGTGCCGATCCTGAGCTGTCCTGGGCGCTGCTGGAGCTGGTCCACCGCCAGCGAGGAGAGGACGGGCAGGGGAGGCCTGAGCTGGGGAGCCGCGTGGGTTGGGTGCAGGGGCGGGGGGGCGGGGGCGGTGCATCCAGCTCTCGGGGGCCATAATGAATGTCTGCTGGGGCGGAGCTCGCGTCGGGGGAGGAGGCACCGCTGTCCCCGGGCTCCGCCGGGTTCTCATCGCCTGAGGTGCCGTGGTCACTGGGCTGCAGGGAGGCTCATTATTGCCTACACGCCAAACATCTGTGGCCCGCGGGGCCGCCCCCTCGCATGTCCTGTTCTAGCGCCGACCCTGTGGCCGGGACCTCAAGGCCGGAGCACACCTGCTTTTCCCCGAGGCGCCCCGTAGGCTCGCTCGCCCCGGGGAACCCGGGTTCACGGAGGGAGCCCCCTCATCAGCTGCTGGGGCGCCGTCAGGAGGCAGCGGGCGCGGCGGTCCTGGTCGCCTTAAGGAGCCGTGTCCGGGCGCCCCGTCCCGGGCCTGTTCAGTCATTAACTGCCAGGGGACATTATCTGGTTCTGGATCTGCCGGGTGCAGAGCCGCGGCCGGCTCCGGGAGCGCTTTATCGTCCTGTTCCCGGTGGCGCAGACAGGCCCGGGCAATCATTAACCGGCTCCCGCCGCTCCTGTGCGTCCCGCGGCCCTGCCCCGACAAAGGCTCGCGGCCCGCGCTCCCTCCCACGCTCGGACCCTTCCCCCGCCCGCCCTCCGCGGGGAGCATGAGGAGCGGGTCGTCGGGGAGCTGGCACGGCAGACAATGCGCGTCTGTGTGAGCCATTCAGCGCCGTGGCCGGCAATCTGGTTTCTGGGCCCGCTGCCCTGACCCTCTTTACAGAGCCCCGCTCGGCGGCCCAGTGTGAAGCGGCTCCTTTCACGGCCCTGACACTCTGCAGATTGAGACGTCAGCCTGGTCCAACGGCAGCAAATTAGCAATTTTTCTCCCGCTAATTGGAAATAAAAATGTTTGCCGAGGGAGCCGTTTGTCGGCATGCGGTTTTCGGTTTCCGCACGTCCAAGGGTGCTACGCACCCTGGGGTGACCCGCAGCACGGATTCTACGGGGCCTGCTGGTGGCTGGGTGCCTGCCCCCGGCCCTCCCCCCAGTTGCAGCTCCCCTGGGGCCTGGGGCCCCCGTCCGCCGCCCCTCCTCTGCAGGAGCTGGGCCGTGGCCACAGTGCGCCCTCCGAACGCCGCCAGGCCGGGCAGGTGGCAGCCCTGGCAGGGGCACCTGACGAGGCAGCCCAGCAAGGAGAGAGGGAGCAGGAAGTCAGGGGTTAACGGCCAAGGGCGGCCCACGCCGTTCAGCACAGAACAGTCTGCAAAAGCAGCTGTGTTATCTGATTTCTGAGTCCTTGCCCGCCCCTGCCAGCTGCGCCTGCCGGGAGGAGGCAGGCCCTCTGGCCTCCGGGGCACTTTCCATTCCAGCCGCCTCTCGGCTCCGAGGGTGGAAAAGCCCCGCGGGCCTGGGCGAGGGGCAGGGCCCCTGCCGATTGGAGCAAAGGAAGAAAGGACCACATGGAGGGCCGCGCCCGCCCTGAGCCAGTGGCCCAGCAGCTCTGGGTTAAGTGCAGCAATTTGGAAATCGGCTTCTCAACAGACCCACGCGCACACCCACCTGTGCCCCAGTGCGCGCCTGCGTACACGTCTGGCGGGCGCGAGTGAGCGTGCGTGGGTGCCAAGCCGACCGGGCCCGCCCGATGCCCGGGGTCTCCCGGGAACGCCCTGCTGGGCCAGCGCAGAAAGGGTTAGCCCGCGCCCGCCTTCCCCTGATAAAGCGTGTGACAGCCATGCCTAATAATTCCTTCTGCGGTTTTCTCTCTTGATGTCTTTATGTGAATATGAAGCCGAATGAAAGGCTTCGGGGGACCCCCACGAGAGAGGAAAAGTGTGAACCAGGGAGGAAGAAAGAGTGTGCCGGCCCCCCGCGGGGCCCAGCCTCCCTCCGCAGTCCACGCCTCGGCCCCGAGGCCTTTGTGAGTGGGAGCCGGAGGCTTCTTCCTCGGCCATGACAATAGGAGTTTTGTCCGAGGGCCGGGGTGGGGGGTCAGCAGCAGCGAGGGGCAGCCCGGGGCCTGCAGATGTGGGACGAGAGATGATTTATTGCCGTAGTGTCCTCGGCGGCATTTGGCTACCTTCCCAGACCCCACCGTCAGTGGCGGAGGCGGAGGGAGGAGACGGGGGAGGGACAGGGGGTCCAGTCCAGTGGCCCCGACACCTGGCCTGGGGGGTGGCCGTGGGGAACGGAGTGGCGTGCAGGCGGTATCCCCGATACCTCTGGGCAGAAGAGTGGGCATCTCGGCCGCTCCCCAGTGGAACTTGCCAGAACTTGAAACCAGCTGAGTCCCTCAAGAATGTTTCCAAAAAGACAGACTCTCAGGATGAGCTGCTCGGGGGTGGTGCTGGGGGTGGGGGTAGGGTGGGGGTGGGGGTGGGGGTGGATGGGGTGTGACCAGGGCAGGGACGTCAATGGCATCGCTTTGCTCTGGAAGCTGGAGTCCTGAAGTCCTCCCCCTGCTCCTGCTTGGGACGTGCCCTCCAGTCCCGGCCAAGTTCCCACGTGGCCTGTCTGCGCGGCAGCCCCCCCAGGGGGCCCACGTCCATCCTGGCCCAGGAGCGGCCTTTCTCGGGCCCTGACCCGGCCTCAACCGGCGGGCCATGAATCCAGCCAGTAGGCGGCCCGCCCCCGGTCCAGCTCCATTCCACACACATAGGTCGGCGGGGCCGCTGCAGGGTGGTCCGGACCAAGGGAGCCCCCGTGCCCGTGTCCCCAGCGCCACACCCAGAGGCCCCCACGCAAAGCCGAACCGGGAGCTGCCCGCGGGCTCCGAAGCCAGGGTGGCTCAGTCATTTCCAGCGAGAAGACACGGCTGCCCGGCTGCCTCCCACCTTCGAAGCCACAGCAGGGGGGCAGGTCCGCGCCGGGCCTCTTCCTCCCGCTTTAGAATCGGCTTAGCGAGTCACCCCACTAGGCCCGGGAGCACAGGACGGGGCTCACTCCATAAAAATGACCTTCCTGGCCCGAGGCTGGGGCTCCTCCTTCCGCCCCGATCAGGAACAGAGCAGGACCCGAGTTTATCGGCACAGAGGCACCCAGCACCTCCCAGCGGGGGCCTCGGGCTGTCAGGACAGCGGTGGCCCTGGGAAAGGGCAGGAAGGTGCTGGGCGGTGGGGTGGGGGCGCTGGTGGACTGACCACGCGCCACCTGTGGGCTCCAGCCCACTGCACTGATGGCCAGGTCACAGTCCCTCCCTGAGTGACATGGAGGGTGATTTCAATGTCTTTGTCCCTGGCCAGTGTGGCTCAGTGGACAGAGCGTCGGCCTGCGGACTGAAGGGTCCTGCGTTTGATTCTGGTCAAGGGCACATGCCCAGGTTGCAGGCTTGATCCCCCGTAGGGCATGTGCAGGAGGCAGCCCATCAATGTGTTTCTCTCACATCGATGTTTCTCTCTGTCGTTCCCGCTCCTGCTCTCTCTGAAAATCAATGGAAAAATACCGTTGGGTGAGGATCAACAAAGAGAAAATAAAAAGTAAATGTCCTTGGCCTTTAGGTTCCAGCCTGAGCCTTCTTTTTTTAATAAATTTTCATCGATGTCAGAGAGGAAGGGAGAGAGAGGAACATCCATGATGAGAGAGAATCACGGACTGGCTGCCTCCTGCACACCCCACCCTGGGGATTGAGCCCACAGCCCGGCATGTGCCCTGACCGGGAATCGAACCCTGACCTCCCGGTTCATAGGTCGACGCTCAACCACTGAGCCACGCCGGCCGGGCTAGCCTGAGCCGCCCACCTAGGCCCCAGGCAGCCACCCAGAAGCGCTGCTGGGCCCCACGACCCCCTGAAACGCTGGCCCCGGGGCAGAGCCGGCCCCCTTCAACCCCAGGGCCCTCCCGCCCTCACGTGGAGGAGGCCGGGGTGCTCCCTCCGAGGGGGGCGGGGCTGCAGGCACCGCACGCCTGCTCCCTGCGGCCTCGAGGCACCGTGTGTCACGGCCCCACGCAGACGTGAGAACCACTCGGGCTTTTTGCTCCTCGGACAGTATTGGGACGCCGCCCGTCCAGCGCCGGGAGGGCCTGGCGACTGCCACCTCAGCACAATCCCCGGCTCTTCCCGGGCCGGGCCGGCACATTTTTCCCAGGGAAAGAGAGTGTGGCCTTTGTGCGCGGGCCCGGCCGGCCCGGGTTACAGTAAAGATTAATCCCAAACAAGGGACAAGGACAGACAGACAAAGAGCTTCATACACTCGGCGCTTCAATGGATGTTTTCATAAATGTATGAATAATTTAAATTATCATTGCCGGGCATTTATTCGAGTGTTTCGGGGGAAAATGCCGCGTCTTTTTGCTCCCTCGATTCTTTTCATTTTTGTCTCATCTCTTTTATGTGCGGCCGGGCTGTTCCCCTGCCATCGGAGCCGCGGGACAATGGGATGTGGAGGCGCGGGGGCGCCGAAGAATGCCGCCCTTGTTGCCATGTCGTGCTTGACGTTGATTAATGAGGGTGCGGACACGGGCAGAATCTGTGAGAGCCGAGGGGGAGCCAGGGGCCCGAGGGCACCGAGGCGGAGGGCAGGGGCTGGCAGCGAGAAGGCCACGGCCACCGCTCCACGCCCAGTGGGAAAGGGCAGAGGGGGAAGAGCTGGGCCCGAAGCCACCAGTGCCAGGGATGGGCACGGGAAGGGGTCCAGGTCCCCAGCATCCGCTGGGCAGAGGGATGGAGAGTCCCGGCCCCCGAGCTGGGGGCACGGGCGGGCAGCCCACCTGCCCACACCCGCCTGCTGCCAGCCTCTCAAGCGCTCTGCCCCCAGTCAAGGGTGCGGGCGGGGTCTCGCCGGAATGACACAGCTAATGGGACACGGCTGCCGGGCCCCGCGCCGGCCTCACCGCACACACTTCCGGAGACAGACTGTCTTTCCGACGTGCCTTTGGTCGCCATCGAAACCTCCACCCGAGCTCAGGGCTGACCAATGGAAGGAACAGGTCAGCACACGGGATGGTAGCTGTGTTTTTTGGTTTTTTGAAACAGATTTTGATTGATTTCAGGGAGGAAGGGAGAGGGAGAGAGCGATAGAAACATCAGTGATGAGAGAGAATCATTGATCAGCAGCTGCCTCCTGCATGCCCCCTGCTGGGGATGGAGCCCACAACCCGGGCCTGTGCCCTGACCGGGAATCTAGCCGTGACCTCCTGGTTCATAGGTCGACGCTCAACCATGAGCCACGCTGGCTGGGCCGGACCGTGTCTTGAAATGGCCCTGTGATGACAGCCAGGTCAGCTGAAATGAACACCTTCAGCCACTGGGCACATCACCCATCTACACCGGCCCTGTCTCAGGCTGCTGCTATGGGCCTCTGGGATCAGGGGGCTCCAAGGAGAGGTTTGGGTGGGGGGACGCTCAGAGCATCACGGCAGTGTCTCGTGACCCGCCAACGGAAGAGCCCGCATCCACCAGCAGGGCTTGCTCAGGCCATGGCTCCCAGATGGTATCTGATGTGGGAAATGCCAGCCGGGACAGGCGCCCGGCCCAGCGCGGAGATGGCATCGCCCCCAAAGATGCCAGCACTTCAGGCGAAGCTGCTCTTGCCCTACAGGGCGCTGTGTGGGCGCCCCTGCCAGGGGTGGGGGTCTGGGGCCCGTGGGTCTGACCAGCGCTCACCCTTGGAAACCAGCTCTGAGGAGCTGCCTGTGGCCTGAAAGGCATCCCTTTGGCCTGGAGGCAGGAAGACACCGGGAGGGAACAGGTGTGCCAGGCCCCAGGTCTAGAAGGTTCTGGTTTCTGTCCAACAGGAAATGCACCCGTCTGAGCAGGGGAGCCATTGGCCTATTTGTCATTCTTCCCCTTTTAGAAATAAACTGCTCACAGACACCGCCTGCTCTGGCCAGTGCTGACCCTGGGGCGGGCCGTGCGCCCTCCAGGAAAGGGGTCTCAATGGCGTGAGGGCAGGGGGCTCCTGGTCTCTGCCAGGCGACCGCATTGGCGCAGACACGCGTCAGGCGCAGCTCACAGCGTTCTGTGCGGTGCCCCCGCCACTCCCTCCGCCCGCGTGCTTCCGAGTTAATGTCCCAGGCCGAGCGCCCCGATAGTGATCTGGACTTGCAGGATTAAGGGGGGGCAGTGAGGGCGCCTGGAGGGCACCGGCATGGCCTGGCGAGTACTCCGGCTGCAGCCCTGGCTGTGACCTTGACTGTGGGCGGGCTCAGTCACCCTGCTCCCTAGCGGGTCCTGTCGGTGCCCTCCACCCGGCGTCCTGCGGAGACACGCGTGACGTGCCCCGAGCACCTCATGAGCCAGCTGCCACCTGTCAATCAGCCCTCTGACGGGCACGGCCTTTCCTCGGGCCCGGCCCACAGCCAGCCACCTTCTGATGCCTGCCCTGAGGGAAGGGAACACAGACTCCTGGGGAGAAGGGGACACACAGCCAGTCCCCCAGGCAGAGACACCGTGCCCAGCCCGGCACCTGTGGCTTCCCAGCCCGTGACAGGCCTGAGTGGCAAATTACAGCCCTCGCCGTGTTACAACTACAACAGCTGAGCGGACAAGCGGGCCCGTGCCCGCCCCGCGGGGCCCCTCCCGACAGCATCGCTGGAGCTGCGTGGCAGCAAACGAAGCAGGAAGCGGGGTCCGTGCCTCGCTGGACTCGCCATGTCTGACTCACGAAGACCTGGGCAGGGGCTGACCCTCCCCGCGGCGGAAGGTCCCGCCGTCGGCCCGCCCGGCCTGCGACGCGGTGTTTGGCTCCGTGTTTCCCTTCTGGCCCTCGCGGGGCTGCCCCTGGCGTGGGATGGGAGCTGCGCGCGAGGCCTTCCCAGGAAGCACGTGGCAGGCGGATGGGGGTCCCCGTCCTTTCCTAGGCAGTGCCCTCCGAGGCCCTGCACACGGCTCTGCTGGGAGGGCGCTGAGGGCCCGGCCGGCGTGGCTCAGGGGCTGAGCATCAACCTATGAACCAGGAGGTCAGGGTTCGATTCCTGGTCAGGGCACAGGCCCGGGTTGCGGGTTCAGTCCCCAGTGTGGGGCGTGCAGGAGGCAGCCGGTCAATGATTCTCTCTCATCGTTGATGTTTCTGTCTCTTCCCTACCCTTCCCTTCATCTCTGACATCAATGAAAATGTATTTAAAAACAAAAACTTGTTTAAAACAGTGTGGGGGTCAGGGGGAGGGGAGATCCCCGATAAAAGCAACACAGCAAACGCCCAGGGCCCTGTCCCAGGAATGAGGGCCAGGCTGCCTGACCCTGTGGACACTTACAAACCGCCCCTTTGCCCAACTGGCGTGGCTCAGTGGATTGAGTGTCGGTCTGCGGACTGAAGGGCCCTGGGTTTGAGTCCTGACAAGGGACACAGGCCGGGTTGCAGGCTCGATCCCCAGTAGGGGGCGTGCAGGAGGCAGCCGGTCAGTGATTCTCTGTCATCACTGATGTTTCTATTCCTCTCTCCCTCTCCCTTCCTCTCTGAAATCAATAAAAATATATTTTAAAAAAATTAAAAACAAAAACCTGCCCCTTTGACACTGAGCTTCAGGGGGAGGACGGAGCGCGGAGGCTGGGAGGGGTGGAGGGACAGAGCCAGGCACAGGGAGCCACGGAGACCGCCTGTGGCCTTAATCGGTGCCGAGCGCCCGTAATGTGGACGTGAGGCGGCGGCGAAGGCCAGGGGCCCCGGGAGCTGGACGCGGCCTTGCAGGACTCAAGTGCAGAGCTCCAGCCAAGACCTCGCGGAGGTCGGAGGGAGGGGGCGCCTCGGGCTCATGCCACCCTCGGGGTCCAGCCCTGCCTGGCCAGGCGGGCTCCCAGAATTCCCCCGGTGGCCCCACCTCGGGCGGCCCTGCCCCCACCTCGCGATGCTGGGCCCGGCCAGGGGGGCGTCCCGATCACCTGAAAAGGCAGCCCCGAGGGTGACCCGGGCCTGAGCCCCCGGCGGGGACAAATGAGGAGCTTAACTAGTGCAGGGATGAAAGGGACGGGGGAGGAGGAACAAAGCTGCCGCCAATTTGCTCTTTTGGGCTTTGTGCGCGCTGGCCCGGTTCCCAGGTCCCCCCCATTGAAGGCCGAGCGGCCCTTCCGCAGCTCCGAGGGTTTTCAGCGCCGCTGAATGGAGTGCAAATTAGCGGAGCCTCAGGAGGCTTGTTACTGTCACTCCCAAACTGACGGCCAAGGCAGCGCAGGATTAGCCCATCCCGGGGACGCTCTCAGGCAAGGTAGGAAGCTATTCATTGTCTCCCTTTCATGTTCCCTCCGCAAGGGCCGCTGGGGCGAGGGAGGCGTCCGGGGGGAGGGGCACGACACACACCCGCCCCCACGCAGGCTGAGCCCGGGCCCTCGCTGCAGGGTTGGCACACACATGGATGGCACCGCAGTGTGCACACATGTAAGGCACCTCTGCATGCAACATGTAAGGCATCTCTGCACGCGCACGGAAGGCCCCCGGCCTGCACACGAAGACCCCCAGCCTGCACATGGAAGGCCCCCTGCATGCACATGGAAGGCCCCCTGCACGCACACGGAAGGCCCCCTGCATGTACACGGAAGGCCCCCTGCACGCACATGGAAGGCCCCCTGCACGCACACGGAAGGCCCCCTGCATGCACATGAAGGCCCCCAGCTGCACACAGAAGGCCCCCTGCATGCACACGGAAGGCCCTCGGCTGCACACGGAAGGCCCCCTGCACACACACTCAAGGCCCCCTGCACGCACATGGAAGGCCCTCGGCCTGCACACAGAAGGCCCCCTGCACACACACTCAAGGCCCCCTGCACGCACATGGAAGGCCCTCGGCTGCACACGCAAGGCCCCCTGCACACACACTCAAGGCCCCCTGCACGCACATGGAAGGCCCCCTGCACACACACGAAGGCCCCCGCAGGGTGCAGGTGCCTGGGCCACTGCCTGCACGTTGGTTCTCCAAGAAGCAGGACTGGTTGGTGACTGACATGCTGAGTGACAGGCCAGGGGCGTGCAGCAGGCACCGACACGGCCAGCGCTGCTCCCGCGGACATGGCCAGTGGCCTCATGGGTGCCAAGAAAGACCAAGGCCAAGGCCGGACCTTGGGGACCAAGTCCCCACGTCACAGAGCAGGACGAGCGGAGCCACGGAGCCGCCGATTGGACCAGAGACTTTGCTTCCAGCAAGCGGCCTGTTCTCTGGGGCCCGCCTGCGCCTCACGTCTACGCAGCCCAAGCCCACAGCTCCTCTCGGGCGCGTGAGGGAGGAAGCCCACACGTCTAGTGGAGGCGTGAACAGGCAGGTGTCTGAGCGAATAAGTAATTGGATGAATCCACAAATAAACAGCTAATAACTTAATAAAGAACAGCCCTCACCAAGTGAACACATAAACATGTAAATCTAATGAGTGAGTAAACACATATATAAGTTAATAAACAGTCAAGCGAATAAAATACATGTGTAGCGAGTGATTAAATAAATACCTAGTGAGTGAATGAGTAAATAGACAAATAGCTAAGGGGCGAGTAAACTCAGGGATGGAGAATAAGTGTGGAATGAGTGGCGAGATCAGCAAACACGGCCAGAGGCCGAGAACGGTGCGCACCCTCTCCCCTGCCTATGTGGGGGGGGGAGGGGGGACAGGACACGATGTGGCAAATGCTCTTTCCTTCCAGTCTCTTCCACGTGGCCTGTGGTGTCTGTGCACCAAGAACGTCCTGGGCATATTTTATCCACCTTTCTGTGGGGGCTTAAGCCACCGAGATTGGAACTGAGAGTCACACAGACACACCGCCTCCTGGGCCTCGGTTTCCCCATCTGTCACAGCTCAGCTCTGCTGGGTCACGTCGGTGTCGCCCCACACCTTTGAGGGCGCCCCCACCCCAAGCTCAGGACAGGCCTTCATGGTGGAACGGACGCGGCCCAGCACGCGGTTCCTGGCGGCGGCGCCTTCAACGCGGCACTTGCTCAGCGCGTCGTGTTCTCGGGGGCACCGCGGTGCTGTTTCAAACAGGGCGGTGGACAGTCACCGACTGTCGGAGCCGAGAGACGCGGCCTCAGGCATCAGGCCTCTGGCAGACGTCCCGCGGAAGTGCCACCGAGCCTTCCCTTTGCACAAGAACGCTGCCCACAGACGGGCGTGCGAACCAATGCCAGCCCCACGGGCCCCGCGTCCCCCGAGACCGAGAAGGCGGCCGGTGGCGGCCGCTTCCCAGATGCAGGCCTTCGCAGGGCCCCCCTTCGCGGGGTCTGGAGAATTCTGAAGGCGGGGCGGCAGAGCAGGCACGCCTCCCAAGCAGAGGGGCCGGCCCTGTTTTCAGTAAATCAGTCTCGATAAAGCTCCCCACTCGGCGTTCCGGAACATTCCACCTGCACCTACAGGCTTCTGCTGAGATGTGCAGGCGGGACCGAGGCTCCCAGCAAAGCCACCCCACGCCCAGCCCTGGCTGCCTGCCTGGCCCTCCACGGGGACGTGGCCGTGACCTTCAGAGGGGAGGGGCCCGCGGTCTGGTCTGTCTGTGGTCACGCGGCAGGCGCGGCGGCCAGGACAGCTGTGGCACGGGTCAGCCACGGCGGGCTGTGGGACAGGGACGTTTGCTGGAATCATGGGTTTCCAGCGTGACCGGCCCGGCAACCCCAAGCGAGGCCTGTTTCAGGCCTTATCTCCTGCTCCTTTTCTCCCCAGACTTCAGGTCAATGATTAATTTTCTCGTCACAGGAACCAAACTTCCCCATATTTTTAACTAAGACATTCAAACACCGCCCGATGGCCTCCCGGCCCCCGCCCGCCCCGCCGTGGAGCACAGAGCACCCCCTTCTGAGTTCCTCCGGGAACCAAGGCGCCCCAATGGAGTGAACTCCGGGGGGAGCTATGTCCACAGCCGCCCCCTCCCAGGCGGACGGGTGGGGGGCGGGGAGAGGGGACTCAGTCACCTCTGGACGGAATGCTGACCTTCACATTGAATAAGGAAATGGAGCCAGTGCCTGTGAGCAGGAACCCGGTCCCAGAAGAGCGAGTCGGGCCCCTCCTGCACCCCAAGTCCCTCTGTCCCATGTGGGGTCCTGGGTAGAAACCACAGCTGTGCTCAGCCCCGGAAGGCCGCCCCGATCCCTGTGCTGAGCCCGCTCCGGGCCACAGCCCTGGAGGGCAGGGGGCCGAGCTGCACCTCAAGGGCCTGGGACCTGCTCGGCCACCCCTGGGTGCACCCCACGCTGTGCCCCTCAGGGTGGGACAGAGGCTAGAGCAGGAGAAGCGGTCAGCGCGGCAGGCGGCCCCTCACCCTGCTCCCCGTGTCTCTCCTGGGTCACCTGACACTGGCCTTGAAGCCTCAGGACAAACCTGGGGGCCACAGGGCTGCCCCCCTGAATAAAGGAGGGGTTGTGCCCAGGCTGTGGGCTGCGCAAAGAGACCAGCAGCCTAGCCCGAGCCCACCGACGGTGCCACCCCATCCTCCCGCGAAGGGACTGGCCACGCGGCATCTGTCCCTCTCCTGGTGCTGGGAGGGACAAGGACCACACACACGGAGACCTCTACACGCCGGGGCAGGCCAGGGCTGAGGCGGGCACGGCCAGCACCGGGCACGTGGGAGTCTGCAGGCCACACCGGCCCCTGGGTGGCACCTGAGGGCCCGAGGACACAGCTCCTCAGGAAGAGGCATAGAAGCGGTCACGGCCCCTCCACGAGCCCCGTGCCCTCAGGGGGGACATCTGGCCGTGCCCGGAGCCTCCTGGGTGTCCCAGCTCAGGGTGGGGTGCCCGGCACCCATCATGCCAATGCCCGCCATGCCCAGGACAGCGCCCACATCAGAGTCCCGGCCCACCTGTCGACGGAGCCAGAGGCGCCTTCGTGGGGGGCACACCTGTGCCTTCCCGCCACTTCCCAGGGTGGCCCCTGGGGGGCAGACACCCTGACTCTGACCGCGAGGCGCGCACCACCGACCGCAGACAGACCAGCTGTCTGGACGCGGCCCCACTGGGCAGGCCCCGGGCGGGCGGGTCCAGGTCCGTCTCCTGCAGTCACGCCTCGGCCCGAGGGGCTGGACCTACGGGGACAGGGACACTGGGGCACGGCACAGTGGGGTCACTGCTTCAGGGCCATCCCGCGGACACAGGGTGCAGCCAGGACCCAGGTCCAGGGCGGTGGACACGGTCTGGGGACTGCCCTGCCATCGGGCCAGGGAATGGCGCAAGGGACTCCGGCCTCCGCTGCTCACACTTACAGGGTAACAGTCTACGGGGACGACCCCGTCAGCTCCTCCCCGGCGTCACGCGGCCCGGCTCTGAACGAAGGTGCACGCGGCCGCCTCCTGGACGCTGCTGGTGACATGCCCTGGCCTCGCCGGGACAGAACGTCACGTGTGGCTGCCGTGAGCGGACACGTGAAGTCATGGAATTAATTAAGTGACCTCCCACTTGGTGGTTGCAAATTTCTTTCCAAGTCATAAAAGGGATAAACAGCTTCGGGCGGGAACTCCTCTGGGAAATTCTTTTCTCTCTTTTTTAATAAACTTTTTTTGTTGATTTCAGAGAGGAAGAGAGAGGGAGAGAGAGAGAAACATCAATGATGAGAATCATGGACAGCTGCCTCCTGCACGCCCCACACTGGGGACTGAGCCCGCAACCTGGGCCTGTGCCCTGACCAGGAATCGAACCCTGACCTCCTGGTTTGTAGGTCGACGCTCAGCCATGAGTCACGCGGCCAGGCTTGGGCAGTCCTTTTGGGGCGGAGCTGGTGGAGCTTGCGCACGGCCCGCGTGGACGAGCCCACCTGCCTGGGAGGCTCCTCTGCCCGGCGACCACCCGTCAGAGCCTGGCTGTGGGCTCCCTCTCCCCTGCGTTGCTGGGGTCCAACCCCAGCGGGTCCAGGGGTCCCCAAAGGTGTAGACGGAGTCGGCGAAGAAGGAATGACACGGAGACAGCGTTCAGTTGATCAGCAGCCTTGCCAGGATCTCTAGCCACAATCTCCAGCCAAGTTCTGTGTCCATGTTCTCTTGCTAGGTTCTCCAGCCACATTCTCCAGGTTCTCCAGCCAGGTTCTGTAGCCATGTTCTCTCGATAGATTCTCCAGCCAGGCTCGGTTTAGGTTCTCCAGCCAGGTTCGGTCGCCAGGTTCTGTAGCCGGGTTCTTCAGCCAGGTTCTGTCTAGGTTCTCCAACCAAGTTCTGTAGCCAGGTTCTGTCCAGGATCTTTTGCCATGTTCTCTCCAGCGAAGTTCTTCTGTCTCTAGGTTCTGTGTAGGTTCTGTCTTCTAAGTTCTGTCTTCTAAGTTCTGTCTCTCGTTGTCTTGTTACATCTGTATTTATACCAGTTGATTCAATCCTATCAATCTCTATTCCAAAGGTGAGGGTATTTCTTATCTCCATTCCAGGGAGTAAAGATTATGTAGTTTAAGCATGATTGTTCGTAGTTAAAGAGATTAATTACCCGCCTGGCACTTAGTGAAGGGGTTTTATTCCCTCCCTAACTTCAGGGGAAAATCTCTACCTGGGGAAACAACCTTTCTTGGAGAGGTGACCTTGGTTAAAACACATAGTGCCAAGAAGGTGAGCAAATATATTAAGAACAGTATGCCATATATGCCAGGTCCCTTGAAACAGCAAGGATGGACCGGCTCCCGGCACTGCGTCCCGCTGGCCGCACCCCCTTCCTGGCAGCAGCCGCTCGGTGGGCGGGACAGGCAGGCGCGTGGACGTCCCTGGGCCCCATGTGGCTGCTCCCCTCGGAAAGGAGACCAGCGATGCTTCCCTCGCCCTCCGCTCTGTGACGGGGCATGTGTGAGGCCACAGCCTGTTTTAAAATTCACTCCCCAAACTCAGTTTCTGGGGACGTTTGTAAGGCGGGTTCCCCTGACTGGGCTCCAGGCTGCGTCCGTAGCTCCCATCCCTCCGCCCGCCCGTCCGCCTGCGCTTTCCTCACTGCTGCTCAGGAGACAGGGTCACGGTCCGCGGAGGAAGTAACCGCGCACCTGCCACGGCATGAACACCCAGGTCTCTGCCCCGAGGCCCGAGGACACCGGGGGGTCAGGCGCCTGCCGGCCTCGCCCCTCCAGCAGGGCCCTGGCTAGGAAAGCGGGGGGCAGTGCCTCTCTTCCGCCTCCGGGAGGTCCTACGGGCCCCTAAACCCATTGGCATTCGTGTCCGACAGGAGGGTCTGAGCGGCGCAGTGGACGGAGGGGTGGCCGGTCCCCTCCCTGTGGTGGCCCCCCAATACTGAGTCAGCACTTACTGGGGGCGGAGGGCCAGCCAGGAACGCCTGTTCCGGTGCCCCCGGGAGTGCCCAGCACCCCCCCGCCCCCACCTCTGCACACGCTGCCCAGCTGCCCACAACCAGAGGCCGCCTCCGTCCTCACCTCATGCTCCGTTAAAGCTGGGTCAGGAGGCCGCACCTGGAGGATCTATTAGCGCTTGGGCGGGTGTTTATGTTTTATGGAACCTGTATCGTCCCGTCCCCCCCACCCCCACCCCCCCACACACACTTTTTTTTGGTCCGGGCAGGTTGCCGGCTGGCCCATGTCTGTGTTTTATGGGGTTTTATTGCTGCTTCCAGAAACATCATTCTCTCATCCAGCTACTGGGCTAGGCCTTTCGCAGGCGCATGGGCCCCTGAGCGCCCAGGAAATCGCGTTTCCAGTGGAGACGAAGCGGTCGGATGGCATGGTGGGAGGCGGGGATCAGGCCTGCTGGGCTGCGGGCTCGCGAAGGCGGAGGGGCTCCCGGGAGCCCTGTGTGCTGCGTGATTGTGTCCGCTGTCACCACTGCCCGCATGGGATTAGCCTGAATGCCCCCCCCCCGCCTAGGTGAGCGCCCCCCCAGCGCGGCCGCCCCCCGGGAACAAAAGGGAGCCGCCTCCCCCCAGGAGAGGAGGAAGCGCCTTTCCCGGGTGAATGGCCGGCTTAGGCCGCATTGTGCCGGCAGCTTCCCCTCCTCCTCTCCTCCTTCGGGGTGCTGGCTCCCCCTCATTCCATAACAGTCCCGCTTCCCGGCTCCCAGACCTGAGCGCATTGTCTGGGCGCCCGCCTGTCCCCCACGCCCGGCCGCGCTACAATTAGCCGCCCACGGGGCCCCGTTCCCCACTCTCTTCCGGCGTCACCCACTTTGCACTGTTGCCTTTGGGACTGGACTTCTCGGGCCTTCGGGCTGCGCACCGCTGGGCCGGGTCACAGGCCGGGCCAGGCGGACTTCCCAGCCTGAGGACACGGGTCCACACCACCTTCCCTCCCGCGCCCGCCCTGCTCATGGGAGACGCGATGCCTGGACGTGGCTGGACAGCGGCCTCTGAGGCACCAGGCCTCCCAGCCCCCGGTTGTGAAGGGAGCCACGCTTTCCTCCGCACCTGGGACGGGCGGCATCGGGGCGCCGGCGTGTGGGGGGTCCCTGTTCCCGCTTCTTCCTCGGAGCCATGGGCTTGACATAGCGTCTGTCGCTGCGGTGTCCTGGTGACCACTTCTCCCTCCAGTGTCCACGCGACCTGGCTCTACCCCCACATTTTGCCCCGATTTGTCCTGCTCGAAGAACACGAGTCAAAGCCGGCAGGTGGCGTCCAGGCTCACCCACCCAGGAGGGCACGGCGAGGGGTGGCCAGGCCAATTCCGATTCCATTCATTTCCTTGCTGCCACCTTCACGTGGGAAAAGGGGGAATTGGCAGCAAGTGCGAACCCTAAAAGTCTCTTCCTGTTAAGGTGGGCTCACATCCCCTCTGTTAGCTAACCCCCTGGTCTCTGCAGCCCGCGCTCCCAGTCCTGACTCCTCCCTCCAGGTGCCCACGGCCGGGAGAGGGGCGGGCACCTCACGCAGGGCCAGGTGGGCCAGCCCAGTGCCTGGCAATGACCCGGCAGGTGTTCGATCTCTACGGGGACCAGCTGGGGGTGAATTGCTGATGGGGCCGATGTGGAAACAGGGGTGCTGCGGGGTGACTGGTTAGACGAGGTCGCACTGCAGTGGGGTGGCCCTCACCCAGCAGGACTGGCACCGTCCTCACAGAGAGGGGCGCAGCGGGCAGGCTGAGATCTTGGGGTGATGTGTCCACGAGCCAGCGATGTCCGGCAAACCACCACCGTCAGGAGAGAGCCGGGGACGGACTCCCCACAGCTCTGCCGACACCCCGGGTGGGACCCCCGGCCCCTGACTGCAGGGCGCTGAGTCCATGTCCGAGTGGCATCTCGGGGACCCGGCCCTGCCCGCCTTCCTCGCGCTGTGACCGGCGCTGTCTGCAGCCCCTCTCACGGCCCGGCTGCCCCCTAACCAGCCTGCTCGAAAGCTGCCGTCAAATGAGAACTCGCTGAGGCCAGTTGGCAACAACGTCCTTGTTCTCAAAGTGCCGCCTCACTCCTCAAACCCCGTCCAGGCGTCGGAGGGACCGCGTCAGAGGGACTGCATGGGAATTGCTGCCGGAGGCCCAGGCACCCCCTTCTGCGCAGGTTCCTGGAGAAACGCAGCGGACACACCAGGCACAGGTCCCGGGCGTCCGGCAGGAGGTGGCCGACGGGAGCTTCCGTTTGTCGGTGACCCCAGCAACGGAGAGCTCACCAGAGACGAGGGCGCCGGTCTCGGGGAGCACAGCTTCCGAAGGGAAAGACCGCGGCCAAGTCTGGGGACGCGCCGTCCAACAGTCCAGACCCCACGGATGAAAGTCTCCCCTTAAAGACCAAGGGTCCAGGGACAGGCCAGCCTTGGGGGTGCCTTCAGGAAGATTCGCTTCAACCCTCTTAACAAGTGGGGAAACTGAGGCCCAGAGACGGGATAGCGCGCGGGGGTCTCGGCTGAGTGTCCTGAGCGCGAGCCGCCCCTCCGCCCGCGCACCGTCCCCACCCTTGACGTGGACATATCAGCCGCCGGGGTTGGGGAGGCCGGAGCTGGGCCCTCAGACCCACGGACGACGGACGACGGCAGGTGTCTCCTGCCCCCACCTCGGTCTCAGGGGAAGCTGACCGAGGGCTCCGGCCCTGGGGCTCAGCCCCGCCCCACAGACCCGCCCCCAAGGCCCTGCCTCAGTGCAGGGAAGAGCCCCCTCCACTCGGAAAGCCGCCCTCAGGGGGGGACCTCGGGCCGAGCCTGGGCAGCACAGGGTCCCCTCCCCCGGGCAGCCGTCCTCGCGGGGTCTCCCTGCTGGACAGGTGCCCTCAGCCTCAGGGAAGGGGCGAACTCGGGGCGGCACCCAGGTGCACCCAGCTGCCCCGAGGCCTGGAGCCTCCAATTCCCTGGAGATGAGAGATGACAGGAGGCGGGGGCCCAAGCACCGATGCTCCGAGGTCAGTCGCCTCTAAAAGCTCCGACATCAGAAAGGGGGGCGGGTCCCTTGGGGGTGTCCTCCGGCCCCGAGCCCAGCGGGCAAGCCGGGAGGTCGGCACGCCTGGGGGGCAGCGGGCTGGGCGCCCCCCTGCTCTCGGCCCCCAGCGCTTCTTCACCGTGTGAACCAAGCACATGGCACCTTCTAGAAATGGGCTCTTGGCCAGGTCCTCAGCCCCCAAGGGCTCCCTGTGCTCACGCGCCTGAGGTCTGGCCCCGGGCAGCCTCTCCTCCCTGCCTAGCCCCTGCCCTAGGAGGTGGGGGGGGGCAGGCCCAGGAGCAGTCGCCCGGGGTCCCCGAGGCCCTCCTGGGGCTCAGGGCCTGGAGCCGCCTTATTATCGCTACTGCATCTGGCTCAGCTTTTGCACCCACGTTTTCCTTGGGGCCTGAAGGAGGTCAGGGGAGGGGTTTGGGCCCCCCTCCCAGGCTCAGCCACCCTCAGACCCTGTCCTCCCTGGCCATCACCTGGCTGGATCTTCCAGGCCAGTCCCTTCCCTTCCCACCGCCACAGCCCGTGAGCCCCTGGGTGTCCGCGGGGAGAAGCACCAGCCAGACCTCCTCATCCCCCGCCCGCCCGCCCGCCCGCCCTTGGCAGCGCTGCCCGGAGTGAAAGGGAGGCTGATAAATTGGTCTGGAGGGAGACAAGGCGCTTCCACTTGTAAAAGGTCACCGCGACTTTGTTCTGGGTGAGGGTTTATCTCGCCGCCGCGGGCACGGACAATGCCCGGGGCCTAAACGCCAGAAACCTTAGCTGGGCTCGCGGAGTGACTGCGCCGATAAGCCCCGTGGACTCAGAGAGTGTCAATGGGGAGGGAGTGGAGGTGGGTGTCTGAACAGGGCGCTGCGGCTCACACAATGGACGTGCAATTACCCGCCCGGCCGAGGGCCGCCGCCTCGGAGCCAGGCAGCCTGGGCCGCGCCTGCTGGCCGGCAGCCTGCCCGGGACCCTGCCCGCCCCGGTCTGCGGGGACAGAGGGCCACAAGCCTGGGCCCACAGATGCCCCTGGGCACGGCCACGGGAGGCCAGGCCGTTCTCCAGCCGACTCGCTGGACACACATGGAACAGGTCACAGTGGCTGCCCGCCGGGCGCACAGGGGAGCTGGGGCCGGGCTCTGGCTCCCGGGCCCATCCACGAGGCCACCCCGTCTTAGCATCATTCCTCCCGGAGGAGGAGACCCCCCCCAGACACCACGGCGCACCGGTCACTTGGTTTAAGTCATCGTGAGGCTGTGAGGCCCTGGGATTCAGTAGGCCCCAGACAAGCGAGGAGCACACGGGGGGCCACAAGGAGCACCCTCGATGCTGGGGACGCGGCCCCCCCAACCCCGACAAGGCCTTCTGAGCGGCCGCCCACAGCGCCTGGGACCGAGCGGGGCAGGAGAGGGCGGGGGTGGCTGAGAGGTGGCCTGGCCTGCGACGCGCTGAGAACACATTCCTCACCGGGGTGACCAGCCTTGGATTCCCGCTCGCGAAGAGCCTGATAAGCAGACAGGCCCGGCGGGAGGTGCGCCCCGTCCCAGGGCCCAGGGAACCTTTTATGGCCTGCCACCCCGGGCTGCCATCCTACCCGGCGGGGGAGGCCAGGAGGGGCTGGAGGACGGGCTGGCCCAGGCTGGCCGGGGATCCCCAGGGAGCCGCCTGGCCAGTAGCTGCCACCCTCAGGGGCCGCCCTCCTGGCCCGTCTGCTCCCGGCGAGGCCGCTGCTGGGAAAGTGCTAGAAATAGACATATTTCCCAGTAAGTGCCGGCCCTGCAGATGCTTCGGGCTCAGCAGGTGGGTCCCCGGAGACGGGGTTGGTGCAGGGGGGCCGGCCAGCCAGGCTCAGGCTGAACTCGAGAGCCAGCCTCGCTGGGGGCAGAGTGGGCGCAGACAGAGGCCAAGGTCACGTCCTTGTCCCCCCACACCTCCTCATCCCGTCCCCTGGAGGAGCCGAGGGTCAGGCCATCGCCCACAGGCCGTGGTAGTGGGGCTGCCCTCACTGGGGGCGCCGGGCGGTGGGGCTGCAGCCCCGCTCTCTGCAGTGTTGGCCTCATGAACTTCGGGGGGAGTGGGCAGAAAGACGATGCCTAGGGGTCCCAAGCCTGGCCTCACCCCTGTGCCAACTCCCCGTGCCACCCTGCCTGACCCCTCCCTTCTCTAGGACTCGGGGGAGAATGGTGAGGACCCCGGGGTTTCCAGGCATGACCGGGACAATCGGTGCCCGGGACCCCCCTTGGCCATCACCGCCTGGCCCTCAGGGAGGGGGCCCGTCACTGGTCAGTTTCCAGGAGGCCACCTCCCCCACTGGACCGGACCCTCGGGACTGCACAGCTGATGGGGTGAGGGTGACCACCCTCGGGAGCCCCGGCGGCCCCACTAGTCCTGCGTGGCCCGGGGCCCCCAGGTGTCCTGGCTCCTCCCCCCTGATGTGCTGTCCCTCCTTTTCTGAGAGAAAAAAAGAGAAAAAGGAGGGAGGGAGGGAAGCCCCCTTCTCCTGGGCAGCGGTCAGGGGCCCACAAGGAAGGGCTGAGCCCGGGCCCAGGGGAAGGCCGAGCGGCGTGGCTCCCCCTCCCCACTCCCTCTCCCCCCTCCCCCTCCCCCCTCTCCTGACAACCTGGCGCTATCACCCAGGCCCCTGTTCACAGCCGCGGCCCGGGCTGCGGGTGGGTCTGGCTGTCACGGTGGGTGTGAGACGCGGAGGGAAAATAGCCGAGGACGCTGGTATGCGTGGACGTCTCTAGAACACGAAGAGAAAATATTCATTTCCTTTTTCGCTTGTGAATCAGATGCGCTATTTAAAGCAAGTCCCGCTCGCTGGCCCGGGCTGAGTTATTACCCCTTAAGGAAGTAAAGGAGCTTCAGGAGGTATTCTTAGTCATTCTCGCTCCTTTTTCTAAATTCCTGATGTGCCCGCGGCGGCCGGCCCGAGATAGCGCGTTCAGGGCATTCTTGGGCTAAAAATGTCCGGACCTGATGTCACGGTGCCCGGAGGGCGGGCGGGAGCTGGCGACACGGTCCCCTCACTGTGCCCGGAGAGGCTGCGGAGAGGGAGGTCGCCGAGGGCCCCATCTGATTCCCGCTGTCCGGCCCGTGTGCGCCGGTGGGAACGCGCAGGGCGGCCGCGTGGACCTGGCAGGTCCCACAGGTGCGTGTTGCCTCCTAAAGGCGCTCAGATAATGATCACGAGAAAACCAGGAAGCAAAGCCCCTGCCGTGTTTGGAGGCCTCAAGTAAAACCCAGTGACACAGGCCGAGCGGAGCAGCATTGGGCACGTCCCCGCCCGGCAGGGAGCCTCCGTGAGGACGATCTGGGGGTCCCGTCCAGTGGGGGAGAGGGTTTTGGGGAGTCCCAGGTGTGGGTCCTGGAGTTTCTGAGACAAAGAACAGTCCAGATTCGGGGCAGAGAGCACCAGGCCATAGCTTGTGCGGCCATCAGACCCACAGGAAGCCCCAGAATCGGTTCTTTATCCTTTAGACTGATCCTTCCCTGTCCCCCAGCACCTGGCCCTGTCCCCCAGCACCCGGCCCTGTCCCTCAGCACCCGGCCCTGTCCCCCAGCACCCGGCCCTGTTCCCCAGCACCCGGCCCTGTTCCCCAGCACCCGGGCCTGTCCCCCAGCACCCGGCCCTGTCCCTCAGCACCCGGCCCTGTCCCCCAGCACCCGGCCCTGTCCCCCAGCACCCGGGCCTGTCCCTCAGCACCCAGCCCTGTCCCCCAGCACCCGGCCCTGTCCCCCAGCACCCGGCCCTGTCCCCCAGCACCCGGGCCTGTCCCCCAGCACCCGGCCCTGTCCCCCAGCACCCGGCCCTGTCCCCCAGCACCCGGGCCTGTCCCCCAGCACCCGGCCCTATCAGAGTGACAAGGGGAAAAAAGCAATGAGCCCGGTTGACGTGGCTCCGTGGCTGAGCGCCGCCCTATGAACCAGGAGGTCAGGGTTTGATTCCCGGTCAAGGGCCCATGCCCAGGTTTGGGGCTCGATCCCCAGTGGGGGATGAGCAGGAGGCAGCCGATCCATGATTCATTCTCATGATTGATGTTCCTATCTCTCTCTCCCTCTCCTTTCCTCTCTGAGATCGATAAAAATATATTTCTAAAAATGCAGCAATGAGATGATCGGAATCAAAGGTGAGCTGAAGAAAATCAAGCGAGGTGCCCCCTCCGCCAGGCACACCAGCAAGCACGGGCAGGCGACGGCTCCAGGGCAGAGAGCGTGCCGAGCGGGGCACACACTGGCCACCAAGCAGCACCGTCTGCGTGTGACCGACGCCCGGCCCCACTCTGACCCCTGGGACGGGTGGCCCCTCTCTGACCCCTGGGACAGGCGGCGCCCTCCGGAAGCCTCCACGGCCTAGCCGCCAGCTGCCGTCCGATGCCCCGCACAGGGGCGGGAGGGCGGGCGACCCTCCCTCTTCCTTTCTAGATCCGCTGTCCGGCCCCGACTGCCCATGGAACTTTCTGGATGCTTTCACAAGCGCGACGCCCAGGTGGGCTCTAAACCAGGACAGTCCCGGGCCCACGGGGCTGCTGGCGGAGCCTCTCTCCGGCCCAGGCACCTGTCATTCTGACGCTCCCGGCGATCCAACACGCAGGTCAGGTCAGGCCCTGGATCTAGGCCTCGGCCATCAGGGTCAGACACCCCCCCGGGCAAGTCCCAGGAACCGTCCTGACCCTCCAGTGCCAACCTCACAGCTTCCTTTGTAAACTCAGATGGAAGAGGAGGTGGGCAGGGGAGACGCTGACGCAGGAAGGAGTGGGGGACTGAGGTGGAGGGGAAGCCTCAGGCTGTGGCCCTGGGGGTGCGTGTGACCCCACAAGCCCGCCGGCCTGCGAGGGCCCAGGGTGCAGAGGCTGGCCGCACCAGGAACTCCCGGTGGCCCTGCCCCTCCCCCACAGGTGACACAGCCTGTGGGACCCGAGAATTCCATCGGAGTCCCCGCGGACGCTCCGTCCTAGAGATTCAGAAGCCAAACCCGCCCTGTGTCCTCCTCCTGCCATGTTCCACCCAAAACAGGCCCCCACCTTCCCGTTGTGAGAGGCGCGGCCTGGCCAGGGGCACCCTCACCGCGTTCCTCAGGGTGTGCGGAGGTGGGCGGGGCTCCGACTGCTCCCCCCCGAGCCCAGGCCTCTCTCCAGGCCCGTGTCCTGGGCAGGAACTTAGCTTGAAGTCCCAGGAGTGTCCCGGAACCAGGAGTGCAGGCTGCGGAGCTTTCTCCTGTGGCGTCCCCTGCCCTGGCCTCGCGGGGTGTCCTGCAGCCCCAGGCCCAGGGGTGCAGGGTGGGCCTGGTCCTCCCTATCACCTCCCATCGGCCCCAGGACCCTGGGGGAGCCGGCCGGGGGGTGTCACGTGGTCGGAGCGCTGGAGCATCGAGCAGCCCTAGGCCTCCGGCTGTGTCCCCCGTGACCTTGGAGCCTCCCACAGGCCTGGCCCAGACGCAGCCTGTTTGCTGGCTGAACAGCGAACACGAAGTTAATACTCAGAGCTAAGGCCCCGGGGTGAGGCGACGCACCGAGCGAGTGGCTCGGAGGATGGAGGCCCCCCTTCACGCTGACCTGTCCACCGGCCCCTGAAGCAGAGGCAGAGGTGCTGAGGCACCGGTCACAGCCCAGGCCCAGCGATGCTCTCGGCACCTGCTGCCACCGGCCTCGCTTTCTGGGGAGATAGGCACCCAACCAAGAGACAAGCCGGGCACAGTCAGGAGTGGGGCGGACTCACCCCTGCGGGCTCCCCGGGCCGGGCATGCACTCCCCACCCACCAGGCCCCATAGCGGGGGGTGAGAGAGGAGGGTGTCACAGCTGCAGGGCCCGGCCCCGGGCAGGTGGCCGAGGAGCCCGCTGCCACAGCCCTCCCTCTGGGCTGTCACTCACAGCCATCTCTTAATTAGCAAAGTAAACAGCACGATGATAAATGTCATCATTTACTCAACAGATGATCAAATCATTGTTTCTCAGACCCCAGGGCAATGAAATGCAATCAGGGGGTGATTTATGCGGGCCGGGTGTGTGGCGGCCATGGCGGCAGGCAGGCCGCCCATGGGGGTGGGGGGCAGTGTTTAGGTATCACCCGGGCACGGGGACAGGCTACCTCTCTTTGATGGAGCCCAGGGCCATCTCCACTCACCCCAACTCCCATCTGTCCCCCCGGACGTGCCTGGCCAGGCCGGGGTGCGGGGCAGATACACCTGACCTGGGGTGTGTCTCCTTCCAAAATGGCAGGAATCACCAGGCCGGCGTGGCTCAGTGGTTGAGCATCGCCTATGAACCAGGAGGTCAGGGTTCGATTCCCGGTCAGGGCACATGCCCGGGTCACAGGCTCGATCCCCAGTGTGGGCCGTGCAGGAGGCATCCAATCCATGACTCTCTCTCATCATGGATGTTTCTCTCTCTCTCTCCCTCTCCCTTCCTCTCTGACATCAATAAAAATATATTTTAAAAAAATGACAGGAATCTCCACGTGTCCTCCAAGTGCCCAGGAGACGGGGGGTCTACAACACATGTGGGAGGAGGGGTTCACCTGGCCGGCTGAACCCCTCGTTCCCATTTTGCTGAAGAAAAACTCCTGCATGAAACCTTGACCTTGAAGGTCGAAGGTCACCTATGTCGGGCCCAGGGACAGACGCGTGTCCTGCCGGAGTGTGAGGGACCCCGGGGCCGGGCGTGGCGAGGCCGCATCAGCCACATGAAGACGAAAGGAAAGGGGCCTTGGATTCGGTTCCAATGGAACGTCCAGGAAAACAATGTTAGTCTCAGGGTTGAAAGAAAACGGTTTCCAGGGCGCCCCAGAATGAGGGGAAGCGCAATCCATTTGACCGTGGCTTTCACTCAGCCCTGGGTGACACCTTCCGTGTCTGTGGGGGGACCCCTCTGTGTGCCCGACTCCCAGGCCCAGCGGACAGGGAATCCCCCTGCCAGCGTGGACCCTGCTCCCCGGGAGCCCACGCTGACACAGGACCCTCCTCGGGTGTCTTTTGTCCTCTTTGCTAAGGTGTCCCCACCTCTTCTCTCAGTAAACTAATGGCATGTAGACCATGTAGAGTAGACGGTGTAAAATCAGACCACCCTGACTTACAAAACAATGACCAGCTTGAGGCTGAGCAACTGCACAGACACAATCGGGGGCTGTGGTAGGATCGGGGGCTCCGGGCGCTGTCCCCGGGACCTGCTCCGAGGTCTTGGGCCCGCCCCGCCTCACCTGCTCACCTGCCTCTCACGAGCTAACCGATGTCTAATTAGCTTTTGTTCTCTTTTTTAAATCCTCACCCGAGGATATTTTTCCATTGATTTTTTTGAGAGAGTGGAAGAGAGAGGGAAAGACAGAGAGAAATAGTGATATGAGAGAAACACATGGATTGGTTGCCTCCTGCATGAGCCCCAACGGGGGAGGAGCCTGCAACCGATATGTGTCCTTGACAGGAATCGAACCCAGGACCCTTCAGTGTGCAGGCCGATGCTCTATCCACTGAGCCACAGCCAGTAGGGCGTGTCCAGTTCTCTTCCCATCGCACTGTCTGAGGAGCCGGGCTCCCCGCAGGAGGACGGAGCGGACAGGCCCTGGGTCCGGCCACTGGACTTACGTTGGGGCGTGGGGACTCCCAGAAAGATCCAGGCTGTGGAGCTGGCTTTTCCGCTCCGATCTGGGGCCTCCCAGTGCCCGCCCGGGTGCGACCAGGGACCACTCCTCTGCTGCCGGGATGGGGCACCTGAGTCACCGCTCTCCCGAGCTGCCCGTCCTACTCGGAAGGCGTGAGAACCAAGCGAGACGCAATGACCCGGCGAGGGAGCCGCGGGAAAACCCACGAGGCTGCTGCCGGCAGCGTCCTGCCCCAAGGCCCACACGGCGGCCCTGAGCTAGAAGGCAGCCTCGGCCTCCTGGTCGGTTTCAGGGGAAAGTGGGGTCGCCCTGAGTTATGGGGACACCTGCACCCACCCCCGTCCCTCAGTTCTGGGGAGGCGGTGGCTTCCACAGGCTCTCAAATGCCACAGGGACGCCAACAGCTGCCGACGCGCTCGCTGGAGCCACGAAGCCCCAAGATGGACCCCGAGCAGGTAGTCGGCGTCCAGCTCGCAACAGCCAGACGAGCCCACACCCGCGCCCTGAGTGCCCCGTGCGCCCCGGGGGCGTGGGCAGGGCGAACACTTCCCCAGCTGCTGGCATGAAAGGCAGCTGGCAGGTCACGACTAGACAAGCCCACTGCGAGGCGGGAGGCGCCGCGGGGACAGCGTTCCCTCACGTTCGCCGAGAATAAACAATATCGCAGTCAACAGCCCGGACCGATAACGGGGCGGCCGGACCAGGCCCGGCACCCAGCAAGCAGCCGCGACATGGCCGTTTCCTTAAAAAAGAGCCAACAGGAGCCTGTGGTGGGGCCGAGCGAACAAAGGCCTCCAGGTCGCCAATGCGCTGCCCGTGCGGTGAGTGCTCCCCGCAGCGGCCAAAGCCACCTGCTCCTGAGGTAGCCCAGGCCCCTGCGCCTGTCCCCCAGCACCGTCATCACTCTCCCCGCAGCCGGGAGGGACGGGGGTGGGGGGGCAGGGGACAGGCAGGGCCTGCCAAATGCCACTCGCAGCCCAAACCACACGCCTGTCCCTGTCGGAGCTGCTCTCCTGGCTCCGAGGGGACGTCCCAGGAGCCAGGAAAGAGCGCAAGGTGGGCGCAGGGGAGGTGCCCCAGGGGGCGGGGTGGGCTCAGGAGCCTCCAATGAGCTGGAAAGAGGGCCCCTGAGCAGCGCTGTCTCTGGGGAGAGCCTGGGGCCTGATGGGCCGGTCCCAGCCATGGCACCCTCCTGCCAGACCTGACCCGGCCCAAGAGCCTGGTGGCACCCACGTTTCCCCACAGGGTCCCCGCCGACACTGCTCCGAAGGCTGCCGACCCGTGAGACCAGCGAAGCCCGAGATGGGGCCCAGGGCCCTTGGTGGCCAGAGCAGAGCACTCAAGGGAGGGACGCCTCAGGGGCGTCAGCAGCCTCACCTGTGCCTCCACCCTCCTGACCGCTGGGGTTCAGGACCATCGAGGCAGACCTCGGCTGTTGGGCTAAGCTGCCGACTCCCTTCCGGCAGGATGAGAGTGTGCAGCCCACTAATATGAGAAGCGGGGGTTCCTCTCAGAGAGCCGGGGGCGGGGGCCGGGGGTGGATGTGCACGGGACAGCGCGGCCGTGGGCGTGTCCTGGGAGTGGCCCCATGTGCAGGAGGCTCCCCGGAGTGGAGATGTCCCGGGACACCCCATTCCTCTCCACGCCCCCCAGCTCGCAGCCTTAGCACCTCAGACCAGACAGGCAGCTCGGGCGGTTTAAGACATGAGCTCATTAAAGACACATTTCCGGGCCGGGGCGGGCGGCCGGTGGGGCTGCCGGTCCGGGGGCCTCGATGCTTTGGGAGTCGCGTCATGCGAGCCGCGGGATAAAATAGGCCTGGGAACTGTGGCCGTCGGACGCTCCCCGCCGCCCTCCCGCCGGCCCGCGCTCGGGGCTTATAAATAGATGGAGCCCGAGATAAACGCCGCGATCCATCACACTCACCTCCCAGCCGAAGTCCTCCCTCAGCGCGGCCCGGGGCGCCGCCAGGCAGGGCCCCACGCGCTCCCCGACCTCCAGCCGCTTCTTGGCCCAGATACCCAGGCCGGCGCCCGGGATGGAGGACTCTCGCAGCTCGAAGTCGGGGGGGATGGGGATGTCGTCGGGGATGTAGACGGGGGCCTCGTAGGGCGAGCCCTCCTTGGGGGTGAAGTCCTCGCTGGTGGGGAAGGGGGACGCCGGCCCCATGGGGATGGGGGACATGATGCTGTCCTCGGTCTCATCCTCCGCACTCTCTCCCGCCAGCAGGTCCGGGTCCGGCTCGTACATACTATTTACAATGTCACCGTCACCTGAGGGAAACAGCACAGTGTCAGGCCGGGCGGCACCCCCTCCCCCGGGCGCGAGGCTCGGGACCCCCCGGGACTGGGATGGATAGGAACCCTGGGCACCCAGGCATCCCCTGCCCAGGACACGTCGCCTCTGCCCCTCCCGACCCAGCAGCCCGCATCCCCATGAACGGCGCTAGGATGTCCGCCCCCCGCCCCCCAGGCTCCCTCTGGAACCAGTGTTCCCCACGCCTCCCGTGGCCATGTGTGGGAGAGCGGGGACAGGAGCACCCACAGGCCACAAGTTTGGGGACAGTGGGGGACGTCGTCACATGGCCCCCAGCCTGGGGCTGATGGCGAACCCACGTCCCAGAGCCACCCAGTGTGTCTGCAGCCTGAATGGAGGCGGCCCGAGTTCCCGGAGGACTCGGGACTTGGGCTCCTGGCGCCTGTACCCCACACCTGGGCCTCTCTGGGCAGCTGGTGGGCAGTGGCCCCGGTTCCTGACCGGCTCCTGGCAGGCGAGGGCGGCAGCTGACGGCACCGCACGGGACCCGCGGGCTGAGGCCCAGGGCCGAGCTGAGGGTGGGAGGGCTCTCTGCGGGGCTCCTCCTGGGCCAGGTAGCCCCTGGCATAGCCCAGCCCCGAGGGGGCGGTAACACGCGGGCTGGGGAGTGAGCAGGCGGCGGGGGTTGGGGGGGCGCGGCACAGCCAGAGAGGCTCACGCAGGCATCACCCCCAAGAGCTGAAAAGACAGGTGAGCGTTCACAGCGCTCGTGACCCACAACCCCCGTGGCGGGCACACCTGGGGCCCATCAGCGGCGAGCGCTGAGGAGCGGCCCGTCCACAGGTGAAGCCTCAGCCGGGAGGAGGCCCGCCACTGCCTCGCTGAGCGAGAAGCAGACCCGAAAGGCATGCACGCAGCGCAGGGCTCCCTTCCTGTGGGATTCCCAGTCCCCGCGGGCCCCGTGACGGCGTGTGCGTGTGCGTGTGCGTGGCGTGTCCTCCGGGGAAGGAACGTCGGGATGGACGGAGGTGCTGGCGGTACTACCTTGCGAATACGCTAAATGTCACTGAACTGTTCACTCAAAACGGCCAGTCTCAATGTGATGTGAACTTCACAGCCTGAGGTCTTAGAAGTCAGAGGAGGTGGGGGCGGGGGGAGGGGCGGAGGAGCAGTGAGGACACCCGGCCGGCCCGAGCTGCTGACCTCTGTCCACATGCTCCCGCCGCCTGCAAACCTGTGAAGGTGACCCGGCCGCTGTGGTCACCTCGGCCCTCGGCCCTCCCTGCTCCCTGCCTGCCGTGGCCGGCGAGGCCGAGGTCTCCATGGCGACGGGACTTCTAAGTACAAGAAAAGTGACTCCGGCCTCTCGCGCCAGGAGCAGGCAGATCTGGTACAGGACAAACAAGAGGTTTTCTTTGCGGAGAAACGAGTCTCGAGGAGAACACGTCGCGAGGGGTCACCTAGTCACTTAGCGCCTTCGCGGAGGCGACGGTTCCATCCGCCATTGGCTGGCGGGGTCCCCTCCAGCAAACAGCAGCGAGCCCCCGGGCCCTGAGCACCCCAGTGGCTTAGGTTTGAAAGGCATTCCCTCCCCCTCCCCTGCCCCCCGTGGAGGCAGATTGCAAGGGGGCAATTAAGGTGCCACTTTGTTCCTGGGAACCACAGAGCTCACCCCGGGCCCCACGCAAGTCCCCACTCCTGGGGGGGGGCGTTTCCTCCAGACAACGAGGGACCAGCCAGGCTGCAACGATGTCCCCCGCACGCAGGTGTATCTCGGGGCTCTTTGTGTGGCGGGGGTGTTATTTTCTTTTTTAAAAATATATTTGTATTGATTTCAGAGAGGAAGGGAGAGGGAGAGAGAAACGTCAATGAGAGAGACTCATGGATCAGCTGCCTCCTACACGCCCCACACTGGGGATCGAGCCCGCAACCCAGGCCTGTGCCCTGACTGGAATCGAACCCCGACCTCCTGGTTCATAGGCCGACGCTCACCCACTGAGCCAGCCCGCCAGGCCCTTTACAGTTTCTGTGTGAATTCTACTTCCCCAAACACCTCGCCTGCTGGAGGGGAACCGAGCTTAAAAGCGTGTTGAACCTGCCGGCCACACAGACAGGAGCATGGGGCCGGGGCGTGTTTCCTGCTGACTGAAGGCGGCTGTGGGGGCCTCCGCCCCCGCGGGCACGGGGTTAAGTGCTGCCCGAGGCACCAGGAGAACCAGTCTCCTCTGTTCCGCTGCCCCAGCGCCCTCCCTCACCCCTCAGAGCGGAGGCAGGTGGCTTGGTTACTGCTCAGAAGCATCTGGAGAAAATGAGGTGTCAAGAGCCACCCCCGGGCCCCGGAGGAAGCGGAGAGCCGCTCAGAGACGCGGGCCAGGCCGAGCGCAAACGGTCCCTCTCCCCGGGTCCTCGACCTGAGGCCGGATCCAGAGGCCATCCTTCCTCAGCCCTGCGCTCCGGCCAGGGACACAGCGGTGGCCGCTTGGGCAGACCCCTCTGCCCTCTGCCCTCTGCCCTGGGCTGGACGTGCATTCCCCTGGACCGGCCACCCTGGCTCCTGACGCTGGCCCATGTCCAGTGGTTCCCTCTCCAGGGCCGGGACACAGAGCCAGGAACACGAGCGTTTTATGACGTGGGAACAGCTGGGCGATGTGTTAGCTACTGCGCGGGCCCTCGCTCCTGTCCTGGGTTTTGCGGTGGTTTCAGGAGACAGATTCGGGCCTGAGCCCATCATTCCCCAAAGTTCTTTAGGGAGACCTGCCAGGATATAAAAGCCGGGGTTGGGGGTGTATGGCTGCTGCATGTGTGAGTGTGTGGGTGCCTGTGAGTCTGTGAGGAGCGTGAGGGGAGGTGATGGGTCCAGCCAGCCCCCTGCCTCCCTTGCGGGGAGGTGTGGCTGAATTCTGCCTGGGACCCCGGGAAGAAGGGAGGGGAAAGCCCGCCTGTGGTGGATACAGACCCACAGGACACAGAGCTGAATGCGCCTGGCGCAGGTTACAGCCCCAGGTCAGACGGAGGATATTGTATCAACATCCTCCATAGCGTCCTTGTCCATTGGACCCTTGTCAGCACCGGGAGGAGCCTGGGGCTCGGCAAACTCTTAGCATCGGAACCAGGCCAGGGGCACAGGGTCGCGCCCTCTTGCAGGCCTGCGGTGCGGCTGCGTGCGAGCCGGCGGTGACTTCAGTGACAGTTCGGGCGAAAGAGCACCTGCTTGAAAAGCCAGGTCTGTGCTGCTCAGCTCTGAGTAGCCGGGGAACATCACTCACTCTCGCCATCCCTGAGACCCCGCCCCTTGGCCCGCACTCCCCCCTCCCCCAACCCACCCCCACTCCCATCCTTCGGGCTGGGAATCACCTCTGGACCGTCACCTGTCACCTTCTCCAACACCCTCAAGGGCGGTGGTGCCAGGCAGGGCTGGGATGGCAGAGGCCACCAAGGTGCCCTGTGCCCAGCCAGGGAGTGAGGCCCCCCAAATCCGCACCTTCTCCCCCCATCTCTACAGCCCCTCTGACGATCATCTCAGGGTCAAAGGTCAAAAGCAAGTCGACCTCTGCTGATCCTTGGGGGGGACACTACTGTTCCCTCAAGTGGGGAGAACAGGTCAGAGGCCATGGTGATCCCCCATGAGTGACCTAGAAACAGCCAGTGGGCCCGCGGGGGCCCCGGCCCCGGTTTGCAGGAGGAGCTGGCGCGGCGAGGCCGGTTCGCAGCGAACTCCACCCGGGCCCCGCGAGGGCAGCCCCCGCCCACCGCGCCGTCGCCCACTCCCGGTGGAGGGGTGCGCAGCCCCGCCCGCTGAGCGCGATGCCGGCCACACCCGCCCTGTGGCCGCTGCTCCCGGCGGCTGCCCGGGACCCACCCTGCACGCTGCACCGGCCCATGGGCTCATGGAGCCCCGAGGAGAAACCGTCCCTGCCCCCACGGAACCGGCTCCGAAAGTCCGGCCGCTTCCTCAGACCAGAGCTGCTGACACCGTCTCCCACGCTCCTCCCTCGGTCATCAGTGACACGGACGCGGCCAGGCCGAGCTGACATCTCCTCCCTGTGAACTGGGACCAGCACGGCCTCCCTGGGCGGTGACGGTGACACCATGGGTGGGGGTGATGCACTGGCCGGGGCTCAGCTGGCTCCCCACAGCCTGGCCAGTCAGGGCCACGCCAGCTCAGCCAGGCCCCTCTGGAAACTTCTAAAGCAGTGGTTCTCAACCTTCCTAATGCCGTGACCCTTTCATACAGTTCCTCATGTTGTGGTGACCCCCAATTTCATTGTTACACATTGAACATAATTAAAGCATAGTGATTCATCACAAAAACAATATGTAATTATAGATGTTTTCCGATGGTCTTAGACCAGCGGTGGGCAAACTACGGCCTGCGGGCCGGATCCGGCCCATTTGAAATGAATAAAGCTATTGAAATAAAAGACAATTCTCGGGTGAGGAAGCTCCCAGCCGAGCTCACAGTTCCGGTCCACCCCACAGCCAGGCGCCTGGCCCCGCGGCCAGCAGAGGTTCCCACGGAGGTTCCAGGGACTTCCGTGGGTCAGCCCTCTGCAGACTGGACCCCAGAGGTGTCACTCAAGACCCCCTGAGCCGCCTGCTGTATTACAGGGTTTCTGTGGGTGAGGGGGACCCCAGCACCCCATTCCCTAGCACGGCTCCCAGGGAGAGGACACTCATGACATCCGGGAAACAGCAGGTTCTATGTCCAGTGGAGCCACGTGGCCAGGCCTCTCCCATCTGTTTGCAGCTGAAATCTCCTCCTGAGGCCGCCAGATGCAGCGGCCCATGGGCTCTGGGAGTGCCCCCACCCCACCCGGGCTCTGTGGGCCCCGGGCCTGACGTCCCCATCATATCAACTGGCCAACTCCAGGTTTTAATGCCGAGGGTCGAGCTAAATGCCACCAGGCCCGTGGAAAGCAGTATTTGAAGGTACCACTCCGGTCAGGTCAGTGTATGAAAGGGATGTGGGGGCAGAGGTGAGGTGAGGTGGAGAACAGACAATCGCTGTGACTGTGGGAAGCGAAGTCCCAGGTTGTCCACGGCCGTTCAATTCCAGAACCTGTGACTGTGAAGGCGACTGCGTAACAATGGGTAGGCCTGGCCAGAATGCCACTTCTCCTCTGTGCTGGGGCTCCAACCATCAGCACCGAGTCAGCCTGTCCACTGAGGGCTCAAGTTATGGATGAATAGATGGTGGGTGGATGGATGGATGGATGGATGGATGGTGGGTGGATGGATGGTGGGTGGATGGATGGTGGATGGATGGTGGATGGATGGTGGATGGATGGTGGATGGGTGGATGGATGGATGGATGGTGGGTGGGTGGATGGATGGATGGTGGGTGGATGGATGGATGGATGGATGGTGGGTGGGTGGATGGATGGATGGTGGGTGGATGGATGGATGGATGGATGGTGGGTGGATGGATGGGTGGATGGATGGTGGGTGGATGGATGGATGGATGGATGGATGGTGGGTGGATGGATGGATGGATGGTGGGTGGATGGATGGATGGTGGGTGGGTGGATGGATGGATGGATGGATGGTAGGTGAATGGATGGATGGATGGATGGTGAGTGGATGGATGGATGGATGGATGGTGGGTGGATGGATGGGTGGATGGATGATGAATGAATATTTGGATGGATGGATGAATGGTGGGTGGATGGATGGATGGTGGGT
Source organism: Myotis pilosus (assembly GCA_036010255.1). Lineage (NCBI taxonomy): Eukaryota > Metazoa > Chordata > Mammalia > Chiroptera > Vespertilionidae > Myotis > Myotis pilosus. Next base: position 78,529,866 of record JASKON010000010.1, read on the forward strand.
GGATGGATGGTGGGTGGATGGATGGGTGGATGGATGATGAATGAATATTTGGATGGATGGATGGATGGAGGGTGGGTGGTAGGTGGATGGTGGATGGATGGTGGCTGGCTGGATGGATGGAGGGTGGGTGGATGGATGATGAATATTTGGACGGATGGATGGACAGATGGATGGATGGATGGAGATGGGGGGGGTGTGGGCGGAAGGACGGAAAAAGTTAAAGGCAGAAACTCTCACTTCCCATTCTTGCCTTCCCTTCACTGAGGGTAACCCCCTTTTCCTCTTACCCCCTGGACTCTGGTTGATCTGGGGGGACACTGGGCTTGCTTGGCCCAGTCCCCGTCTCGGGAAGGAGCCTGTTCTCAGCTGCTCCTTCGGAGCTGCCTCCCTTCAGCCATGGAGTGGCCTGCCTGGCCCGCACTCCCGGGGTGCAGTGGGCGCGGCGGCGATTCTGGGGTGCAGCTGCAGGTCCGGCCCTCTGAGCAGGTGGCACTTCGCTTCCCCACCTTCTGACTATTCTTTTATCTCTGGAACCACACGGCAAGGAGTGCTGGGTACTGGGCCCCGCAGAGACCCCCACGCGGCCCCAGAGCCCGTATGTCCCCCCGAGCTGTGACTATCAGGAACCATCTTGCTTGCGGCTCAGGCAGGGGGAGGGGCAGAGAGCAGCACGCAGTCAGGCTGGGCCCATGGAGGCCAGTGGATAAGCAGCGACGTCAGAGGATTTCTAACGGGATTTCCATGCTGCGTTCCTGCCGAGAGCAGCCAGGCAAGGGGGAGCCCGTCCCTGATGGGGGGGTCCTTGGGGCTGCACCAGCGTCCTGCAGACCCACCTCCCAAACCACTTGCTAGAAAGGGAGCGGGGAATCGGCGCTCCGTGTTGCCAATTGTTCGGTTTTCAGTCGCCCACGGCAAACGTGGAGCCTCTCCCAGTGCCGACCTGCCTGAGAGACAAGCAGAGGGTCCCGGCTCCAGGACCAGCCCCAAGAGGCGCCCACGGTGCTGGGGACCCGCCGCCCGCCCGCCCGCCCGAGCTGCCAGGGCTGCGCCGCCCAGGCCGCGCTCATTGCCACTCGCCCCGCTCGCCGCCTCGAGCTTCAGAGCCCTCGCCGAGCGCGGTTACTAACGCGGCGGGTGAATAGCTCTGAGCACACATTCCTGCAGACGTGCTAAAGGCTAATAATAATCAATCGCCGTTTAGAATCCAGTCCACGCCCGGACCTGGCCCGCAGGGACCGGAGGCGCAGAGCCCAGCTGCCCGGCCCACAGCGCTGAATGTCCCCGGGGCCTGGAGGGGGTGGGGGAGCTGGGGAGGCGCAGGGCTGGCCCCTGTCTCGCTAGCGGCCTGGCCCAGCCTCTCCTGCCAGGGCCCAGGTGTGCGGGCCTCCCCCACACAGAGGGAGCCCCTCCTTCCCCAACCCTGACAAGACCCACCGTCCCCTGCACGGGCGGTGGCCTGTCCCCCGCACGGAGCCGGCAGGAAAGGCTCGGGCATGAGGAAATGAGGCCAGAACCACCCGCGGCCAGTCCAGGGTCCAGAGCGGGCAGTGTGAGTCCTTCGGGCCTGGGCCAGGTGCTCCACTGGCCCCTGGCCCCCAGGATGGCCGTGTGGGCTGAGCTGTGTCCCCCCCACATGTTTTGCCCGAACCCTGGGTCCCGTGATGCAACCCGAGTTGGAGACAGGGACGTCGTCGAGGTTAGGTGGGTCGCTGGGGTGGACTTTAATTCAACACGACTGTCCTCACAGGAAGAGGAGACAGAGGCACAGAGGGGGACACGGCCACGGGATGACGGAGGCCGCGGGGAATAAATGTTTGATGCCCCCAGTGTATGGTACTTTGTTACAGCCTCCTGGGATAGAGCCAGAGAGCCAGGCTGGAGGGCCCTGGCCCCCCAGGGGTGCAGCCGGGCGGTCCTCCCCGCTCACAGCCCCCTCCGGAAGCTCCCCACCTGCCCCCTCGGTTCTTAGTCTGCTCACAGCATCTCGAAGCAGGTCACCAGTCTACCCATTTCACAAATGCAGAAACTGATGCACAAATGGATGAAGGTTCTGGATGAGCCCTCTGCTGGGAGTGAAGCCTGAGCAGCAGCCCCTCAGAGCCTGGGACACTGGAACCCTGGGAATGAGTCGCCCGCTGCTCAGGGCCACGGCCAAGCTCAGCCACTCAAGGTCAGATCCACCTCCCGACAGACTGGCTGGGGCCTGGGGCAGGTTTCACAGGCCACCACATCCCTGCCCTCCCGGCTCCCGCCTGCAGCTGGGCCCAGCTGCCACGGGGATGCCGGCAGAGACCGCCCCAGAGCTCGCTGCCCCCACTCGCCCGCCCTGGCCCGGGCCCCGTCCAGCGGGGCTGACACAGGGCCGGGGGCTGTGACCGGCAGCCCAGACCACCTGGCCCCCCCTTAAAGCGGTGCATTATTCTAAGACGGTTATTTATCGCGGTGCTCGGGGGACGCGTTCCTATTTCAGGCCCGACCCATTTCCTCGTGCTTCCATCGCCCCGGGCGGGCGATGCCGCTGCAGTTTTGATCAAGGCTTGTTCCTGGTGAAAAGCCTCTTTGTTTCAGAGATGGGATTGGCCTTTCCCCCTCTTACTCCTCGGTTAATACACCACTTCCCCGAGCCCCGGGGCAGCGCGGTGGCCGCCGATTGCTCAAATCTCACTGTTTTTCTTCTAAATCACGGCGGCCCCCCGGCCCCCCCCCCAAAAAAAACCCCTTTCCCCATCCGTGTTGCACGCTGTGTGCGCTGTGGCCAAGCGGGGTGTCCTCAGGCCCCTCCACCTCCTCCTCTGCGGATGCACCAGAGGGGCCGCCCCCACCCCAATCCACCGGACCCCACCCCCAATGTTAGAGGAGGCTGCCCCAGGCACCAGTCCATCACCTCGCATCCGGCAGCTCATAGTTTTTTAAACAATTGGAGGTGCCCAGCTGGCATGGCTCAGTGGTTGAGCATCGACCTAGGAACCAGGAGGTCAGGGCACAGGCCCGGGTTGCGGGCTCCATCCCCAGTGGGGGGGCGTGTAGGAGGCAGCCGATCTATGATTCTCTCTCATCATTAATGTTTCTGTCTCTCTCTCCCTCTGCCTTCCTCTCTGAAATAAAAATAAGATAAAAATGATAAAGAAAATGGTGGTTTAAAAAAAACACAACAACACAGAATGCAGCATCTTCACCATTGTCTGTGCAGCTCCGTGGCCTTAAACGCAGTCACACTGTCATGCAGCCGGCACCACCCTCTTCTCTAGAACTTTCCATCTTCCTGAGCTGGACCTCTGTCTCCACTGACCACGCCCCCGCCCCGGCACCAGCATCTGCTCTGTGCGTGGGTCTGACTCCTCCGGGGCCTCATCCGAGCGGCACCCGGCGCCCGACCTGCCGCGTCCGCTTCATTCCACTCGCACGTCCCCAGCGCCACCCACGTCGGAGCAGGTGTCAGCACCCTTCCTTCTCGGGGCTGAGCGGTGCTTCACCCCCTGATGCCACACAGTCCCCGCTGCCCCCCCGCCCCCGACACTGGGCTGTTCCCACCTTCTTGCTGTGGAGACGGCTGTTCTGAATGTGGGGGTGCAGGTGTCTGTCTGAGCCCACAGTGTGCTGTGAGCATCCCCGAAACCCACCGACGAGGTCTCCCAGGCTGCTGCACCGAGTGAAACTAGGCCGCGTCCTCGGGCGGGTCCTCACCATCTCACTCACCGACTCTCAGGCCCTACAGGCCCAGCGGGCTCTCCTTCCATTTCCTCACAGACACTCTCTGGACCCCAGCCCACCCCGCCCTGCAAAAATGGGGTGTATCCCACCTAGGACAATTGGGAGGTTCAAGGCCACAGGCCCCTGCATGTGGGACCCTGTTCCTGGCACTGTCATTGCAGGACCGCCAGGCACCCCCACACCGCTGGCCGGCAGCGCTCACGCCCCATCCCCATTAAGCACCCCTGGCACCCACGTGACCAGTGCACCCCAGGAACAAGGAGGACGCTGTCCCGCTGGAGGCGAGCGCCTAGCAGACGGGGCGGAGGCCGAGCAGGAGCCCCAGGGACGGGCGTCGAGCCCCAGGGCTGGGCACAGCCCTGAGCGGCTGGGTTTTCTGAGGCCCCGTCTACGCGAGGCGGCGGGAGGCTTTACGGGTGCCGGGCCTCAGGGAAGGAAGGGAGGGGAACCCAGAGGGATGCGGCTCACACAGGCCAGGGGCACAGCCACTCAGCATGTGGCCGGGTGGGTGTGGGGAAGGGACCCTGACACCCACAAACACCCTGTTTCTGCAAACCCAGAGGCTTAAGTGGGGTGCGGAGGGAGGGGCCGAGGTGCGACAGTCACCTGCCCCGACAGCCATGCCTGTTGCTATGGGCCACCCGGGATGCAGAGAGTTTGGGGGACGAGGCTGAGGCCCCAGGGAGGCTGGCCAGGGCGGCCCCAGGAGCTGCCCCACCTGGGGGCACAGTGTCGGGGACAAGAAGGCTGGGCTGGCTCCCCGCCGGCTCCCCATGCCCTCTGGGTGGCACGTGGAGGAGGAATGGGTTGACGCCCATGACCACCGACTACTTACACACGGTTTATCTCTTCAGCCCCCACACCTGGGTCCGGCGGCTGCCGTTCCAGGCCGAGAGAGTCGCACAGTTAACAAATATGGCCCCAAAATAAAAGCCTCAGGAGGAAGAAAGCAGACCATGTGCCCTCACCTCCCCCCCCCCCCAGAAAGCTGGGCTCCCGGGGCCTGGGGCTGGGCTCCGGGCGAGTGGCGAGGGGAGAAAGTTCTAGGGTCGTGGTCGGCAAACTCATTAGTCAACAGCCAAATATCAACAGGACAACGATTGAAATTTCCTATGAGAGCCAAATTGTTAAAACTTAAACTATATAGGTAGGTACACTGTTATTAACTTAATTAGGGGACTCCTAAGGCTTAGGACAGTGATGGTGAACCTATGACACGCGTGTCAGAGGTTGACACGCGAACTCATTTTTTTGGGTTGATTTTTCTTTGTTAAATGGCATTTAAATATATAAAATAAATATCAAAAATATACGTCTTTGTTTTACTATGGTTGCAAAGATCAAAAAATTTCCAAATGTGACACGGCACCAGAGTTAAGTTAGGGTTTTTCAAAATGCTGACACGCCGAGCTCAAAGGTTCGCCATCACTGGCTTAGGAAGAGCCACACTCAAGGGGCCAAAGAGCCGCATGTGGCTCGCGAGCTGCAGTTTGCCGACCATGGGCCTAGGGGACCCATCGCCAGGGGTGGGAGATGGAGCCTTGGACCTCTGGCTGCGCGGCCGCTGGGCGCACAGAGCAGGCTTTGCGCTCCGAGGCGCTGGCTTCGCGGAACGACAACTGGACGTTGGCACCGGGGGCGGCAGAGGAGGCGGCGTGGCCATTGCCTCGGGGCCTGGGGACTGGGCAGCTGGTGGTGGAGCAAGTCCGCTGCCCCCTTCCCTCTCCCTGGATGCCGGCTGGGCCCCTGCCCGGCCGTGGCCCTGGCCCCCAACCAAAGCTGGGGTGGAGTGGCACAGCTGAGCCCTCTGCAGCCGGGATGGGGGCTCCTGTCGCCCAGGTGCCCAGGAAAGGCGTGCCTTGGGGGTCGGGAAGACCCTCCCGCTGCCGCCCAGGCACCTGCTCCCATGCCCCTGCTGTCCCCCTGCAAGTTGCCCAGATGATAGGCCTACAGACAGGAGAGATGAGAGAAAACTGGGCGCCCCCCCCAATCCTCTGGGCCAGACGCCCAGGGACAGCCTCACCCCTGCAGACACAGGGCTGTCCACCCCCACCTCAGCGCAGCCCCCAGCTGCGGCCACAGCAGCCAGCGCGCCCTGGCCCTCGGGCCGCCTCTGCCCTAATAAAGACGTTTATAGTTTTAAGCATCAAATAAAGAGCTTGACCGGCCGGCTCCCTCCCTGCTCAGCCGCTGCAGCTCCATTTAGCAGGCCAGTGGCAAGAAAAGAGAGAAAGGGAGGAAAAAAATTCATTAATTTTTATTAACAGGGAGAGCCATTTGTTCCCTGTGACAATATTTGACTTGTCGAAATGATTTTCACCTCTGCCATGAGGTGTGCGCTCCTCACATACATCACCCGATTACTCGGCGCGGGCCGGCCGCAGTCATTAGGCAGTGAATTAACGACAGTCCCCAGCGCTATTAATCACCCTGACAAAGGCGTTAGCTCGCTGACCCGAGCGCCGGCCCGGCCCGGCAGCCGGAGGGGAGGCCCGCGGCTGGGCTCCAAAGGCGCCAGGGGCTGGAGCAGCCGCCCGGCCTCTCCTTCCTGCCCCAATCCTGAGCCTGGCTGGAGGGTGGGTGGTGGGCGGTGGGCGCCCGGCTCCCTGGCTCCCTCCTCAGCTGTTTGACTGCGACACTGTCCTCGGCGAGGTGGCAGCCAACACCCCGGGCTCCCAGGAGGTTCACGCCAATACCCGTCTTTATTCCCAAGACACAACCCCGGGGGCGAGGCCCACTATTGCCCCATTTTATGGATCAGGAAACTGAGGCACGAAGACGCCAGGATCTGCGGCAGGTCGTGACCTGGGAAGGGGCAGTGCCGGGGCCGAACGAGCTGCCAGGCTGTGCCGCGGCGCTGACCCCATGTCCGCTCGGACCCCGCACCAACGTCTCCCACCCTGACGCCCAGAACGCGGCTGGGTGTCGGGTCCGTCAGGGTCGCAGGTTTCCTTCGGCTCCTGATCCGCTTCACAACAGTACAGTTGGCCCCTGAACAACACGGTTTGAGCTGCAAGGGTCCACTCACAGGCAGAGATATTTTAATAAATCGACTGGGCCAGTGGTTGGCAAACTCATTAGTCAACAGAGCCAAATACCAACAGTACAACGATTGAAATTTCTTTTGAGAGCCAAATTTTTTAAACTTAAACTATATAGGTAGGCACATTGTTATTAACTTAATTAGGGTACTTCTAAGCTGGCCGTTGCTAAAAAACGTCCTTAATCTGATTGAGGTACGTTCTCTGAGGTCGGCCCCTTCCAACTCTCCCATCCACACTCAACTCGTGCATGACTCGCACGCGCCTCCCCCGCACTGCATATCCCGCGGCCCGCCTGTGCTGCGTCCCCGTCCCGACCGACCTCCACCCCCCACTTCTTCTAACGCCACTTCTTCAAAATAGACTCGCCCAGGCCAAAAACCGACTTCTGCGCATGGGCCACGAAGTTTCAATCGCACTGCACGTGCGCGCCCACACGTGGTATTTTGTGGAAGAGCCACACTCAAGGGGCTAAAGAGCCGCACGTGGCTTGAGAGCCGTGGTTTGCCAACCACTGGACTGGGCCATTTCCTCACCACACCACTCGGCCACGCCACTTACACGGGCACGCCACTTACACGGCTTCCTCGCTGTCAGTGCAGGAGCCGCCACGCCCGTGAGTAGATCTGAGCGTCTTCTCCCGCGAGCTTCCCATCGTGGCGCCCGGCGTGGGTGACGCTGCAACACCCACAGGGCTGCGCGTCCGAGACGATGCTGACGAGGTGCCCACCGGCCTCTCATCTGTGAACAGACTCTGTGAACCTGCGGCGTCGTTACTGCAAATGCGTTTTCTCTTGGGCTTCTAATGCGGTTTCCGGAATAACGTGGTCTCTTCTCCGCTGGTTTTATTGTCAGGACGTAACACAGGCTCATGCCTAGGGCGTGCGGGCCGCTGTCCTTGTCGCGGGTAAGGCTTCTGGTTCCCAGGAGGCTGTCGGGGGTTCAGTTTTGGGGGAGACAAAAGTTCTACATGGACTTTCGGTTTCACAGGCTCGGCACCCGACCCCGCCCGGTTCAAGGGTCAGCTGTACTTTCCCATCGAGTGTGTGCGGCCGAGTGAGGCTGAAGGCGGATCTTAGAACTCAGGCTTTCGCGGAGTTGACTTCCTCCCGGGTCCTGGGGTCACAGGGGTTTTGCTGGTAAAAATCAGCAGAAAATTCTGTCCTGACGCGCTGTCCCCGCTCAGTGACAGGGACCCAGGGGCCCGGAGAGGAACGTGTCCAAGGGAAGGGCCCGAGCAGATGGGGCCGGCGCCCCGTCCGCCGGACACAGCGACGTGCTGGGGTTCCCTTCCGACCAGGACAGACGGCCTTGGGCCTGCAGATCCAGGGCAGCAGCCTCGCCTTCCCTGGCCTGGTCCCGTTCCAGGTCCGAGATCCCAAGGGGCCGCCGCTGGGCGGGAGGCGGGCCACACCGGGCTCGGCGCTGCTGGGCGCCAGGCCGGCCCACGGGGCTTCTCGGAGCCACGTCCTTCTAGGGAGGCGTGGCAGGGCCCCTCTTCCGGGCCTGGCGGGTCCGTGGTGGGCCGTCTGCAGACCCGACCAGGGCGGCAAGGGCCCCTCCCCCCTCGTTCCCCGACACCACGCCCACCATTTTGTGCACATGAATCCAATTAATCATCTTTACAGTTTAAGCCAATTTCACCCATTAGCCTGGTCGTTGGACGGGTACCTCAGCCCGGTCCACACCCGAGTTTGCGAGGAGGAGGGTGGGGGAGGACTCCTCATGTTTATGCCTCAGCACGCTCCCTAGTTCTCCTCATTAGCAGCTAAGTCACACGCCCCCACGACCTCCCCACCTGTTCCTCTCCCCTCGGCTGCTGCGAGTCGGAAATCGCCAAATAACCGCGCACTCACGCGTGGGTTCCAGTGGCAGACGGGGCTACGAGGGCACAGAGGAGGGGTCCAGGCCTCCCTCCGTCAGGCTCAGCGCTGCTGATGGGCCAGCCGGCTGTGGACGGGCGTCTTCAGTCCACGCGCATCAAGGGGGCTGGAGGCTCCCCTGCAGGATGGGGGCCGGGCTCTCCTGAGCCTCCCTCCACTTCTCCCGTTACAGCCTCAGCCCAGCACCTTCCAGGATCCGGCTGGAGGCGGTCTAGTGGGGGAGGTCTCGCGTGGATGCAGTCTCGTAGGGGGGGCGGTCTCGTGGAGGCGGTCTCATGTGGGGGGCGGTCTCGCGTGGATGCAGTCTCGTGTGGGGGGGCTGTCTCGTGGAGGCGGTCTCATGTGGGGATGGTCTCGCTTGGTGCAGCCCTGGGAGCCCCTCCGAGGTGGGGCCCGGGAGAGGCGTGGAGGCCGGTGTTGAACCGCGTTCCACCATATCCTGCTGTGTGTACTTGGGCAAGTGCCTGCAGTCTGCGCCCTGCGGCGCCTGCTTCTTAGGGCCGCGTGAGGATGACGTGAGCGAACAGCACGCACACACTCAGCACCCACACCTGTCGGCCGATGGTCCCACTTCACAGACGCACCCGGTCACTGAGGCCCGGGGCACTTCCAGGTCTGCCCCCGCCCGAGGGCCGGCAGGAGCTCTGGTCAGGGCCCGGCCATGAGCAGGGCCTCCGGTTCCTGGCAAAACGCAGGGGCGCTCACCCCCAGGCGCGGTCTCTTCACGGCGAAGGCCCCGGGCCGCCGGGGAACAGGCCCCAAGGCCGTCTCCCCGCGGAGGCCCCGTCTGGCCGAGCCCAGCAGCTGGCGGGCAGCGGGCGGCGGGCACCTGGCAGCGCTTCTGACCCAGCCCCACCTGTTCAGGCGCCTCCTGTGGACGCTCCTCCGCGGGTCCGAGCCTGTCCTCAGGCCAGGCCTTTGCCACGCTCCATGACCCGGGTCCCCCTCTCCTCCTGGGAACCCGCACAGGGAGCTCCAGGGCGTCCCCCAGCCCTCAGCCGGCCTCGGCCCCTGGCGTGACCCTGCAAAGTCACCTCCGTGTGCGTCTGCCCGGGAGCCTCGCAGGGACCTCCTGGCTCGCCCTTGTCAATTAGCTTTTCTCCGCGGGCGGGGCTGGGGACCGAGCATGGAAATCCACCATTTCCTGGCAGTTAATGAATTTCAGGCCGACGGACGGACGGAAGGCAAGGTGAGGCTGCAGTGCGGCCTCAGGGCCAGACACAGGAAGGCCGGGCTGCAGCCCCCGCCCCCCGGAAGCCCCCTCCCAGGCTCTTCTCAGCCCGCATTTTGCCAGCGTCAACCACACGTGCGATGTGGCCACAGGCAAGGAGGCCAGATTCCCATCCGCGACCAGGTGAGCCCATCCCTGAGCCCAAGGGGGGCCCCATCCCCGAGCCCAGGTGGGTATCACACCAAGAGGCTGCCTGCCTGTGAGACAAGCCCCCCCCCAGAAGAGTCGAGCAGAGGAGGGGCCCTGGAGGTCCCACCATGAACCCCAACAGGCTCCACCACAGCTGAGCTTCCTCACAGACGGGCCACCTGCGCAGAGGCACACGCTTCCCTCGGGGGCCCCCCACACAACAGCCAATCAACGATTGAGGACTGAACGGGGGTGGAGGGAGGCTGTGGGGGGCAGAGGCCCCTGCACTGCTGGGGAACAGGCCCAAGGTAGTGGCGGGGAGAGCCATTCGCCTCCTGAGATGACCGATGTCCAGGGGTGCCCTGCCATCCCCAAAATGGCACCCCCCACAGCTCCTGGTGCAGGCCCTCAGCCCCGTTCCCAGCACCCCCCGCCAACACAGCCCCTCGGAATTACTCACGGAGTCCTCACGGCCGGGCCCGTGACCTCATTTCTCCTGCGGGTCACCTTATGGCCGGGGCCCCGTTCGGGCCGCCCGCCTGCCACCAGCACTTAGGTGGCAATTCCTCACGCTCCAAACCCGTCCCCACCCGACTTGCAGCCGGCCACGCGGGGACCGTGTCCCGTCCGACCGGCAGATCGCTCTGGGAAGTCCAGGGCCCGAGGGGAGGCTGGCGTGGGGAGGGGGACGCAGCCTGGAAGGGCCGAGCCTCTCACCCGCTCAGTGGCCGGGCTGCGCCGCCCCAGCCCCGTGCCCGCAGCCCGCATGCCAGGAAAGCGTCCCGGAGGCTGTCAGCCCGGCCCCCGCTGGACATCGATCACGTTTCTAAACGTCAGACACGAGGAAGGGAATCCCTCCCCTGAAACACGCCTCTCGGACTGCCGACCGCCGGCTGCCAGCCCAGGACAACCTGAAATTACCCTGAATCGCTGCGCAAACCTCAGGAAACCACGGAACGGAGCCGTCCCCCGTGTTCGGCACGCACCGTCCTCGAGCGGCCGGCCGGCGGCTGAGTGGCACGGAGCTCGGGCGGCGGCCTCTGAGGCCTGTGGAGGGCGCGGCGTCGGGGGACAGCAGGCGCGCGCCACCACCACCAACGATCTGCACCCCTGGCTGTTTTAGGGGCCGGCGAGGCCGCCGGGACAGAGCGCAGAGAGGTGTCCGAGCACCTCCAGCACCCACACTCCGGCCGCAGACCGGTCCCCAGAGGCCGAGCGAAGACCCCCAGGGGCCTGAGGAGGACCTGACCGCTCTCCGTTGTCCTGAGCTGGACTGTGACCCCCACTTTCACATGCTGACGTCCCAACCCCAGGACCTCAGGGTGTGACTGCATTTGGAAATAGAGGCTCGCAAATGAGCTGGTGAGAATGAGGGTCCCTCATCCCCCGTGACGGGGACCTTGTAAAAGGAAATTTGGATGCAGACGCGCACGCAGGGAGAATGTCACGTGAAGACGGAGCAGAGCTGGCGATGGATCTACAGGCCGAGGGCGCCCAGGATGCCGGCAGCCACCAGGAGCCGGGGCCCGGGCCGGGTCCCCCCCCTCCCCCCCCCCCCCCGCACGGCCTGAGGAGCTAGCCCTGCGACCCCTGGACCTCAATTTCTGTTGCTGAAGCCCCGGCCATGGGTACAACAGCCCCAGGACCCACTAATGTAACCAGCAGATTTTCTTCGCAACTTCTTCCTGAGCACCTACTGTGCGCAAGACGGTCGAAGGGGCTCGTTTCGGCCGCCGGGGTGGACGCACAGTGTGGACACAGGTGTGCCGAGTGACTGGCCGGATGGGTCAGGGCAGAGCTAGTGTTTCCCACAAACACCCGTGGAGCTCCATGCTGGGGCTGCTGCACTCGCCCCCATTCCCAAAGCGTTCAAGAACCTGACCCTTGACCTCCTGCTGCCTGGGCGTCTGAGGCTGTAAAGTGGGACCGGCCAGCTCATCCCCAGCTCCTTGGGGGATGCTGGAGGTTAGGGGGCAGCGCTCACCCCTGCCTGATGCCCAGCCAGGCCCCTGCGCCCCCCTCCGGGCCACGCCTTCCAGGGCAGGGGCTGGGGTGCGTCCTCCTATCGGGCGGGCTCACCCCAAGTTATTCACTTCCCAGGGGAGGGACATCTCTGTCCTCACCGGCCTCTCCCAAAACCAGGCTGAACGCGTGGTTAATAAAGGCAGAGCCTGGACCCCGGGTGGCGGGCGGGCCGCTCACAGGCTCCCAAGTTCAGATCATCTTTGCTTCCGGGGGAAGCGGCTCCCTCCTCACCACCCACAAATCTGTGGCAACGGAGACCAGGACCTGGGCACGGGGCTGGGCGACGGGGTCGTGTTGCAGTGACAGAGGTTTTGGAGATGGTGAGGCAGCAAGGGTGTGAATGGTGGCAAGGTTACGGGACGTGTGGTGTATGCAGCGGCCGGCTCACCAGCAGCGAAGCCACAGCATTAGCCGATGCTCATTGTGCCGCAAGGAAAAGAAAAAGCCGTTTTGGGGGAGAAACTTCTGCAAAGCGCGGCTGCCTCCTCCTGGGCGCTCCCGTCCGTCCTCGGGGAAGGAACCGTCTTCTCTCCCAGGTCACGTAAGCCCCCCCCCCCATTTCCAGCCCAGCGGCCGAGTGTGGTGAGGAACCCAGGACCACGGGACCTGGCCCACGCGTGAGCACGGGCCTGGGACAGACGGTGGCCCGGGGACCCGGGGCAGCTTCCCCAGAGCCGGACGCTGGAGCCGCGAAGGCGCTAGGACAGCCCCGAATAGACCCGCCTGCCCGCGAGTGGGGGGACGGGCCGTCACGCTGATGGACACGCGGACAGACACACGCGGCCCAGGAAGTGATTTTCAGCCTCACTGTCCCCATGTCTTTTGTTCACGGTCTCGGCACCCGGGAGACCTCACAGCGAGCCCAGTGACAATCCGAAACGGACGGCCATGGACGGCCTGTGGCCGTGAGCGGGTGGCGGGCAAGGGCAGCGCCCCGTGTTCACGCTCCGGGTGAACCTCCAGTGTCCGAGGGCCCGGGAGAGACGCGCTGACCGCTGCTGCGAGCCGGGCCGCGGGAGCAGCCATCGCCCGACCGGCCTCCTGGCAGCGGCGGGCAGGGCCACTTCATTGTGGAGCCGCTCGCTGGCAGGAAGCCCTGCCTCGGCCCGCGGGCAGGCAGCATGGTAATGAGAGCGTTTCTATGGAAATGAGCTTATAACTATTCATTTTCTCCCCATTCCCGACCCATCCACAAAGAGGTTTTCCAAAGTGACCCCCGTCTTCCTACCCCCAGCGCGTCCTCGCGCCATCGCCCGGCCGCTAATCAGCCCGAGGAGAAAGGGGAGAGGAAGCGCCGGCCTTTGACAAGATGTGGGAAAGCCTCGCCGGTGCTCCGTGCGGCTGTGACCGGCAAGCAAAGCAGCCCCGGCCGGGGGCCAGGCTGCCAGTCACGGCCCCGCGCTTCCCAGCGGGCGCTGCGGTGTCTGCGGCGGCCGGCTCGCCCGCAGTGACAGCCACCCCCCCCCAGACCCTCCCAAACCCTCGTGCCTGGCTGGACATCCGCGCGGCCCGCTGCTCGCCTCCCGCCCCTGTCCGCCAGGAGCCCTGTCCCCACGAGGCCTTTGCTCTCCTTCTGGGGTCACGGGGTCGGGGAGAGAAGCCGCAGACCCAGGGGGGTTTGGCCGGAGACACAGCACAAGGCCCGGCCAGCCCGACATGCTCCTGGCTGTGGGGCCTCGGGCAGAGCACCTGCCCTCTCTGAGCCTCCCGCTGCTCTGGACGTGGAGGTGGGAGAGTTGCACTGGGCCGTTCCTGCCCTGGCCGGTGGGGCTCAGTGGATAGAGCGTCGGCCTGCAGACTGAAGGGTCCCAGGTTGGATTCTGGTCAAGGGCACAGGCCTGGGTTGTGGGTTCGGTCCTCAGGAGGGGGCGTGCGGGAGGCAGCCGAACCATGATTCCCTCTCATCATTGGTGTTTCTCTCTCTCTCTCTCTCCCTCCCTTTTTGAAATCAATAAAAAAAATATTTTTAAAAATAAGTAAAATAATAAATAAAAATAATAATAAACTGGGCCATTCCTGCCAAGCGCTCAGCGTGGCACCGCTGGCGAGGGGTCTGTGTGGCAGTCGCCGGAGGTCGGTCATCAGCCGGGCTCTGGCTCCGGGACCCTGATGGAGACAAGAGGCCCCTCGCCCCAGCTGCCAGGAGAGGTGGGCCCTGCCTGCTCCTGGGCCCCGAGTTCTCTGTGCCCCTCCCCTGGTGGCGGGCAGGGGTGCTCCTCAGGGATGTCACCCCTTCACGCTTTCCTAAACACCAAGCAGCTGCTGTGCACACAGCAGCCCCCCATGAGTGCACCCTGAGGTCATCGGGGGGGGGACTTGGCACCTCAGGATGACCCCATCAGCCAATGGCACATGCCCCGTGGGGACCCAGGACGCCGGGTCAGGCCGACTTTCCCAGCCCCTCGGGACGATCCCACAATCTCCCTGGGGTGCCCAGGGGCTGATGCCTGTCGGTGCTGTAATGAGACCCTCGGCCACCGGAGCCGCCCGTGGCCCAGGCCCTCTGTGGACACCGCTGGCTCCCTCTAGACATGCTGGGGGCCCTGGTGCCCATCAATGCAGCTGCCCAGAACTGACCCCACCCCGGTCCCTGGAGGCCACATGATGCAGAAGCTCCCACGGAAGCCACTTTCTGCCCGTGCTAAACCCACGCGTGGTGCCCAGGAAGGAGCGGGCCCCGGGCTCTGGCTTGAGACCACTGGTCCCGCCCACCTGTGTGCGGAGGAGCCCACTGCGGGCCGCCCTCCCGACAGCCAAGGGCCCAGGCTCCTCTGCACGGCCCAGCCCCGTCAGGAGTGGACAGAACTCCCCAAAGCAGACTGCCCACCGCGTCCCCGTTCCTGTCGGTTAAAACCACCCAGAGAGGCCGGCTCCTGGGAGCCAGAGAGGCTGGCAAACCCCCTCCTCCCGGAACCCCGCCTGCGCCTCTGGGGAAATTGATGTGAGTTTGGGCCAATTCTTTCTTTCTTTCTTTAAAATACGTTTTTATTGATTTCAGAGACCAAGGGAGAGGGAGAGGGAGAGAGACAGAAACATCAATGATAAGAGAGAATCATGGACCAGCTGCCTCCTGCACGCCCCTCACTGGGGATGGAGCCCACAACCCGGGCCTGTGCCCTGGCTGGGAATCGATCCCTGACCTCCTGGTTCCTAGGTCGACGCTCAGCCCCTGAGCCGCGCCGGTCGGGCCATGTTTGAAATAACCATCCACCTGGACAAACCCAGCCCCAAACAGAAGCCCCGGCCTGTCCTCCTGCAGAGCCAGACCCGAGGGCTCCCAGCAGAAACCATCTCCAGTCTCGTCCCCTCGAGAACAATTTCCCCCAAAGTCGCCGGAAATGGACTGGGTGACAGGAGCCGCCACACTGGCCCAGCAAGCACCTCACAGCCGTCCTCCAGCCGCACGGGCCGCCGCGCTGTCACGGCCCAAGTAGGCGATCTGAGCGGATGGCGGCGGACGGGGAGATATATTAGCGCCGGGGGACATTTGTCACCTGCCCGTCTCCTTCCCCAGGAAGGCCGGTGATGAATTTGCATTATTTATCCCTCCCCGCGCCCCTCGATCAGCGGCCACAGTGACAAATGCACAAATAAAAGGCAGAGACAATATTTTAGCCGCGTGCCGTAAATCTCCCCCGCGCATTATTAACTTAAGGACGTCCGTTCCCGGCCGCGGGGGGAGGGAGGCGAGAGGCCCCTGAGGGTCACAGAGAGGAAACAGCCCCCGGCCGGGGCCTCGCACCCACCAGGTTTTGTTTCAGTCAAAGACCAAACCATCGCTCCCCCAGCGCGGGCACATTGTGCAACGTGGGAGCCGGGCGTTTGAAAGGATCGCATTTTCTCAGGCGCTGGGAGCGGGCGAGGCCCGCGTGGGGCTGGGGTGGCATCGGGAGGGGGTGCGGGGGAAGCAGGCAGGGTGCTCGGCCCGGGGCAAGGGCGCCCCTGAAATGACGGAGCTGGTCCCCTCCTCCTGCCCTGGAGACAGGGCTGTGAAAATCCAGCGCGAAGCTGCCACACACGAAAGCCAGGGCCTCCTGAGACGGCCCGCAGCCTGGTTTTCCTTCCCCCGTTTTATTTTCTTTTAAAATCTCCAAGAAAGGCGGCCTGGCTGCCGTCCCCCCACCTGCCTCGCCCGCCTGTCAGGAGCCGGAGAAGTCGCTCCCAGGGACCTCCCTGGGGAAAGGGGCAGGGACAGCAGCGGCCCTGCGATGCGGGGAGGCCGGGGCTGTGAAGGAGCTGGGGGCCCAGAGGTCGGGGCACCCCCAGCTCGCGCCGGGATCACCAAGCCGACCTGCAGGCCCCCCCTGGCTGAGGGGTGGCAGGAGCCGCGGGGAAGGACTACCCATCCCCACAGACCCTCCTGTCACCGTGTGCGCCCAGGACTGATCTTCGATGCCTGTTGGTTTTCTTATGAACGGGCTGGGGTTTCTTTCTCTTTCGCCTGCACCGATTTCACAGCAGCTTCCCAGCCCTGCCCGGGAGCCCTCACCACACTTGTCCCCCTGGGTCCCTGATGTCAGGGGGTGATGGTGGCCTCGGGGGGGCTCAACCCGGGCTGGGCTCTGGCCCTCCTCCACCCCGGCGGCACCACGGTCCCCCCACATGGCAGAAGGGACGCTGGGCAGGCAGCCGGAGGCCGTGCTGGGGCCTTGATAACACGGGGGCCGGCTGGGCCACTGGGGCGCAGGGAAGTGGACTGCCTGAAACTGGACCCCTGGGGCCACTGGCTTGTGGGGTACAGAGGGTCCTGGCACCCCCACCCTTCCTCACAGAGCCCCACGTGGCACCTTTGTCCCCAAAGCTCCAAGCCGTTCCTGTAAATGCAAAGGCCACGGTGGCCGCACACACAGCCCCGTCCCTCCTGTCAGCCCCCCTCAGCCCATTCAGGGGCGCGGGGGGGATCCCACGGCGGGTCCTAACGAGCTGTCACCGGCCAGGCCTGGGGGCCCCGTGACAGGGCGCAGCGCAGGAGGCAGGGCTCCGAGATCAGAAACTCGGACAAAGGGCTCCCGGGGGGACCCCGGTTGGAGGAGCAGGACAGGGCCAGGCGGGCGTGACTCCGTTTTTGTTCACCCGCCCAATGGCTTCGGAAGCTGTGCTTTCTGGGGGGAGCTCGGGCAGGGGGACCCCGGGCCGCGCACTCCAGAGCCGTCTCCGCCGGGTGCGCACTGATCTGAGTCCCGGGGGCCGGGCGCGTTAACGAGACTGCGGGTGCGGAGGCGGCGCGTTGCCTGAGTCCGGGCGGGTGAGCGGCGTCCGCGCCCCAGGGCCGCGAGCTGAACGCTCAGCTGCTGTCTGCTGAGCGCAGGGCTGATCGGCGCAGATTGACGGGAGCGTGAGCCCCACTTCCAGCCGCGCTCGTTATTTTTGACCCAAACAGGAGGCCTTTTCTGAAAGCGGGAGTCGGGCTCTCCGGGGCCGTAGACGAGGAAGACGAGCGAGAGGAACAGGTGCCAGCGTCGCAGACGGCATCCATGGGGGCCCCGCCTGGTCCACCCTGTTCAGTCCCCCACCCCCCCGCGGGCCAGGGGTCCCGGGGAGCTGGCTGCCCGTTCCCAGCACAGACAGTGTTGCCTGAACATGCACACATGCATGCGCACACATCTAAACATGTGTGCATGTGTGTATGCATGTGTGTACACGCGTGTGCACAAAGCCAGGATCCCAGGGGACCCACCCAGGTCCCCATCCTGTTCCTGGCCCCACTCCCAGCCCACACCCCTGACCCCTCTCCCAGGGCCCGCCTGGCCCCCAGACACACCCCTGACCCCTCCCAGGTGCCTCCTGGCCCCCAGACACACCCCTGACCCCTCCCAGGCGCCTCCTGGCCCCCAGACACACCCCTGACCCCTCCTAGGCCCCTCCTGGCCCCCAGACACACCCCTGACCCCTCCCAGGCGCCTCCTGGCCCCCAGACACACCCCTGACCCCTCCTAGGCCCCTCCTGGCCCCCAGACACACCCCTGCCCCCTCCCAGGCCCCTCCTGGCCCCCAGACACACCCCTGACCCCTCCCATGCGCCTCCTGGCCCCAGACACACCCCTCACACCTCCCAGGCCCCTCCTGACCCCCAGACACACCCCTGACCCCTCCCAGGGCCCTCCTGGCCCCCAGACACACCCCTGATCCCTCCCAGGCCCCTCCTGGCCCCCAGACACACCCCTGACCCCTCCCAGGCCCCTCCCGGCCCCCAGACACAGCCACAGAGCCAGCGTGGGCAGACCTGCGGGAGACGGGGCTGTGGAGGCTGCTGTGGCCAACGCATGAGCCCGAAGGGGACACGGGCCCAGGGGCGGGAGGCACGCCCCAGCCGCCAGCGGCTCCGGGGAACCCTCCCTCCGGCCTCGCCGAGGCCGAGCCACGTTGGGGGGTCCCGACTCTCCACTGACAGAACAGTGACGGAAGCCCTGGTTCCCAGGCTTCAGACACGCGGGAAATGCAGATGCGTGGAGAGGCCGCAGGACGCGTGGGCCCCGGAGGCGGGCGGTGAGGGAGGCTCCGTGGTCCCCGTGCAGCTGGTGCCCAGGCCCCACGCCAGGCAGGAGCGTGGCTGGACAGAGGTGCGGATGCGGGGGGCCTAGGAAAAGACAGAGCTCTGTCCCATCACTGCCCGGGGCGCCCCCAGACTCACCGTTTGCCCACCTGGCCACGCAGCTGGACTAGACGGTGTCCAGGAGTTTTCTACCCCAGGTGAGCCCTCCCTGGATACGGCGATAGGTGAGGAGGCGCGAGGGGTGCGGACTCTGGGACCGACAGGAACGGGGCCTCCAAAGCCCCAGCCCCAGAGGCGAACGTCCCCCTTTGTACCCCCCCCCTCCGCCGGCCCGCCGGGCACAGGGTGGACAGGAACCTGCCGGAGTTGCTCAGGCATCAGACTCGCTGTAGGACAGCCTGTCCCGGTGGCCCAGCCCCAGCCACCGTCGGCTTCTCGTCTCTGTGGCCCCCGCGTCCTCCCCAGGGGTCACCCCCTCCTGCTGCAGCCCCCGGACTCACTCGGGTACCAGCCCTGGGCCTGGCCGAGAAGGGATGGGAAGGCACAGGCCCGCTCTGTGTCTCCTCTCACAGACCAAACGCAAATGGCTCTTAAAAGGCATGTGGGCCCGACCCCAGTGGCTCGGGGCTTGAGCATCAACCTGTGAACCAGGAGGTCACGGTTTGATTCCGGTCAAGGGCACATGCCCGGGTTGCAAGGTCGACCCACCTGCACCACCGCCCTGATGTTGATGGACGGTCCCTGGGCACAGCCGCCCTGATGTTGATGGACGGTCCCTGGGCACAGCCTGGCCACAGTTCCCAAAGGGACCTGGAACGGAACCCACTAAGGGGTGGACATGAGGCTCGGGCTCCGTGGCGTGAGCTGGCAAGGGTGGGGAGAGGGGAGGGCGGAGTGCCCGCGGGCCACCGGCCGTGGCAGAGCTGTGCCACCTCACCCAGCTGATCCCAGCAGGCCCTGCCATCACCTGCCACAGCCCAGCGAACGCAGGCCACTGAGCCATTTGCAGAGGGCATGCTCACAGACTGACAGGCACACATGCACACAGACACGCTCCTAGCATACACATAACATGCATCTACACACACGTGTATACACACACCTGGGCTCCTGGGCTGCAGTCATGGGGCTGCCTGTGGGGCCTCAGCCAGAGACAGCGTTCCAGAGCGACAGACGGGATCCTACGACAGGGCCCAGGACGCACCATAGCGCAGCCGAGGCGGGTGGGCCTGAGGCCCATGGCTGCCCGGGGGCTGTGGCGGGAAGAACAGGGCAGCCCCTGGAGTCCAAACTCCAGAGCACTGCTTGCCAGGGCATGCTCACAGACTGACAGGCACACATGCATACAGACACGCTCCTAGCACACACATAACATGCATCTACACACACGTGTATACACACACCTGGGCTCCTGGGCTGCAGTCATGGGGCTGCCTGTGGGGCCTCAGACACTGAGGAGACCGGGTCCTCCCCTGCCCGGACCTCGCTATTCAGAAGGTTGCTCAGTGGTTAGAGCATTGGCCTGCGCACCAAAGGGTCACGGGCTCAATTCCCAGTCAAGGGCATGGACCTCAGTTGCAGGTTTGATCCTCAGCCCCCGTCCAGGCACGTGGGGGAGGCAACCAACTGATGTGTCTCTCTCACATCCACGTTTCTCTGTCTCTTCCTGTCCCTTCCACTCTCTCTCTGAAAGTCAGTGGAGAAATATCCTCGGGTGAGGATTAATGAAACAAAGAGAGAGAGAGAGAGAGAGAGAGAGAGAGAGAGAGAGAGAGAGAGAGTTTCACACGCTACTATGGTTTTCCTCTGCGAGAAGAAAGGGAGAAAGGGGGACAGAGACAGGGAGCGCACAGGCCCCATGGGGCCCAGTCGTAACACCCCAACCTGCAGGCAGGGACACCCCGAGGCCCCAGCCCAGACCCAGGTCCTCTCTGCCCGGCTGACCAGAGCTTGCTGCACCCCTCGCCGCACAGCCGGGGAACCAGAGCCCACCCGATTCCGGCCACACTGACCCATGGGAGAGACCACGGAGCAGCCACGTCACCTCCCGAGGCTCCCGCCACACCGACCCTCTCCCTTTTCATTTTTATTTAAAATGACAGGCGACCAAAAAGACCGACGGCCAGCTTCCGCGTGCGAGCGTGTGCACACGTGTCCCCAGCCCCCTGACAGCTAAGGAGGAGCACAGCGAGCCTGCGTCCTGACGGTCAGGTCCCTGCCGAAAAGCTGCTGCCTGCGGCCGCACTGGCCAGAGGGGCCGCCGAGGAAGCCCGTGAGCCGCGGGGCCGCCCGTCTGGGAGCACGGAGGTGGCGTGCACGGCAGCTGGGGAGGCCGCGGCCACGCGGTGCCACGCCTGGGCCAGCCCCCGGCCGGTGCAGTGGGTCCCCTGCCTGCCTCCCGCTGCTCCTTCCACACACGGACCGCTCCGCCCGGCGCGGCCACGACAGCGATATGAGCCTCCCCGCCCTCCTCCGTGACAAGGTGTAGGTCAAGGTGAGTGTCCACTCGGGACGCCGCGGTGGCTCGGACACGCCCGGTGCTGGGCCCGCCTCCATGCGAGGGGCACGTGTCTCGGCCTCGGGCTGTGACCGCCTGCCCCGGGGGAGACGCCGGCGCCTGGTGTCCACAGACCCGTTGTGCGAGCAGGACACAGGCAGCGAGGACGCGGCGTGGGGACATGGGCAGGAGGGCGCGGGACGCCGGCCGGAACCGGGTGCCCGGGGCCGGGCTCCCCCACCAGCCCGGCCGGCAGCTCGTCGTCAGCGTGTTCACAGATGTTTTCACTCGGGGTTGCAAATGGGCTCCAGGTCTGAGACATGGCTGTTTGTTCTAGAAATCAGAAGGGCTTGCCTGGCTGTGAAAGACGCCGGCCCACCCCCCGCCTGGTCTCTCCCCCTGCCCCGCCCCTCCCCCCTCCGGGAGGCCCAGACCCCACGGAGGCCCCCGGGGTAGGGGCCGCACACTTTCAGTTTCTCAGGCGCTTCCTTGTACAATGTGCTCCCCGCTCCTGCAGGCTGAGGGGCCGCGTCTGCTCCAGCTACGGCGTCTGCCCCCGTGGGTGGCACATGCACAGTGTGACCCCGAATTTCAAAGAAGCACATGCGTGATGCACAGCCCTGCCCCCGGTGAGCCCAGGGCACACGCCACCGCCACTGCACACCGGGCCAGGCTGGCTCTTTGCTGGGCAGCTGTGTGAACAGCGTGCAAGGGTGACCGCCACCCCACACCAGAGGGCGGGAGCGGGCCCCGTGCTCCAGGGACCCCTGACTCTGTCCCTCCGCCTGTCCCGTCTCTACTTCTCTCTGTCCCCTCTGGCTCTCAAAACGAGGCCTAAACCAGCACAGAAGGAGGCAGTGATGCCACAGAATTTATCATCCCGTCACGGGGCCCGCGAGTCACTGACAAGACACCGGGATGCACCCCACACTCCGGACACAGCTCCCCGGCCGTCGGGAGGGCACAGAGGGTCCGGGCGGAGGCCAGGCCCCGCGTTGATACCTCCCTGATAACGTATTGTACAATTAGATCAATTTGACAATTTCCATTATGGCTGATAAAATATTTATCGAGCCTTGGAGATGCTGTCTGGCCTCCGCACCATTTGTTCTGCTAATGGGGGGCGGGGGGTGCCGGGGCTGCAGACGGCAGACGGAGCGGGGAGCCGGGGCCCAGGCTCCTCCCTGCCTCCCCATTAGGTTTGCAAATTGCCGGCCGCAGCCATACATTACCGCCCGGCCCAGCGAGATGGATGCCCGGCTGACAGGGCAGGTAGGTGACTGGTGATGACATTGTTCCCGGGGAGCATTCATCACGGCGGGGAGAGACACCCCCTCCAATGGGCCGCACGTCTAAACGTGAAGCGCGAGAAGCAGGCGGCCCGCGGACGGTTTCAGCAAGAGCTGGGAATCGGGAAACGCAAACATCGTCTATTATTTAACAAATCATCTTCGTCATTCCCAGGGCTTCTGCTCGGAGTTCCGGGGAGCCCAGACCACAGGGGCTCTGTCACCATCGGTGGCGTTTAATAAAGCGCACGCACAGAAGTGGCCTCCTTTGTCACGGGGTTTCCCTGGCCGGGGGGAAGGGGGAACATGGGGCCAGAGCTCGCTTGGCGCCTGCTCGGCCAGAGCACCCACTGCTGCCCAGCTTCACCCACAGCTGCCCGGCTTCACCCACTGCTGCCCGGCTTCTCAGCCCAGCCCTCCCCTCCCCTCCCTCCCCACACACAGCCACCCTGGAGACCGAGGTGGGGACCCTGCAGCTTCAGGGCCCTGGGAGACAGAGAGGGGCCATCGGCTATGGGATAGTGCTTGGGCCCCCACTCACAGCCTGGCACTCGGGCAGCCTGTGTGCCCACTGGCACCTCATTGCCGCAGCCCCCGGCCGGGCTGTGGGGTAATGCTTGGCTACAACAGGTAAATGGCCTGGATGAGTCGCCCTAGAGCAGTGATGGCGAACCTATGACACGTGTGTCAGAGGTGACACGCGAACTCATTTTTCGGGGTTGATTTTTCTTTGTTAAATGGCATTTTAATATATAAAATAAATACCAAACATATAAGTCTTTGTTTTACTATGGTTGCAAATATCAAAAAATTTCTATATGTGACACGGCACCAGAGTTAAGTTAGGGTTTTTCAAAACGCGGACACGCCGAGCCCAAAGGTTCGCCGTCACTGCCCTGGAGTGAGGAGCGGCCTGGCGTTAACAGCCAGGGAGCATGAACGGTCACTACGCCAGCGGTGGGCGGCGTCCGGGGCGGCTCCAGCCCAGGGGAGGTGGGGGGGATCGGAGCCCTGACCCTGGGCCGTGCCCTCCTGGGCCGGGGAGGCGAGGTGGGGCGGGGCCTGGGTGAGCCCCGGTAGCCACAGTCCCCTCGGAAGGCCAGCGCCGAGCAATTAAATTAAATTGCTGCTGTCCCGGCTTTGAGGCCACCCTTGATTTAAGGCCAGAAAAGGAAGCAATTAAATTTAATAAAAACCAGGTTCCTAAACAAAGATCTACGGCCGGGCAGCCATCCGGAGCGGCATCCGCCGGAGGACCGCGCTGGGTGCCGCGGGCTCGGGGCGCTTCCCACCGCGCGGCTTTCGGCCCGGCCTCGCTAATGACCTTGTCAAAACCGGAGCAGACGTCCCTCCTCGGGCGGCTCCTCACCAGCCCGACCGCGTGACCCGAGGCGGACGGGCTGCTCTGGGGGCGTCGTCGGGGGTCCGGGTGCGGGGTCGGGGGCCAGGGAGGCGGGAGGTGGCCAGGGTCCGGGCAGGCACGCCTCCTGCAGAGACCACAGCCGCTGTCCCCCATCCACCCCGGCCCCCAGGCCACTCGGCCCAGGGGCTCTGGGGAGCGGCTCCCTTTCCCGTTAACAGAACAGAACGGAGCGGGCGGAGGGGGGGGGGGAGACACCACCTCCACTGGGGGCCCCACGGTGGGCCCTCGGGTCCTGAAACGCTCTGTGCTCACAGCGACGAGCAACACCAGTCATCACAGCCAGGCGACAGCCAAGCAGAGAATGGCCCTCAGCGACCAGGTGACAGTGACAAGGACCATTCTCGATGGCACGGACGGTGACACGGGACACCCCCCCCCCCGTCAGGCTGGGGCGCGCCCTGGAGGGTGTCGGGCAGGTCTGGAGCCCAGCTGCCCCCTCGCCCACCCCACACCCGCTCTGTCCCCTCGCTCTCTGCCCGGTGACCCACTCCTGAGCGAGTTTATCCATCTGCTGCCGGCACCCTGCCCCTTCCAGGTCCCCATGGCAACCTCTGGCTGGGGGCGGGGCGGGAGGGAGAGGGGGACCCAGGTCTGCAGCGAGGTGCAGGCAGCGCGCAGGTGGGACCTCCCCGTCCCCAACCACTGGGCCGCCAGCCCCGCCGACTCCGGGAAAGGGCAGACGCGCCCGTGCGTGTCACCAGCCAGCCCGGCTCGGGGACACTGCAGCCTGAGCCCGGCTCCCAGCACCGCCCGAGAACAGAAGCCCCATTATCTCATCCCAAAGGTCAAAGTTGAACGCCCACGGCTCCCGGGAATCCGCGGAGGGGAGGTCAGAGGGCAGCGCAGGGAGCGTCTTGGTTCTTCCTCCTCCTCCTCCCAAGATCCTGAAACAGCAGCCACACCGGAGAAACCACGGCCCACGCCCAGCCCCTCCCCGGGCGCCCGGCTCGTCCCGAGGGCCTCCGCGACCTCCTCCTCAGCACGCGGCCCCAGCCTGGCCGCAGGTCTGTGTCCTGCCCCTGCCGGGCCAGGGCGGGGAAGCCTTCTGGAACTTTCCAGGCCCTCACGGTCGCCTTGCAGATGAACCTTGCCCCCGACTCCCACACATCTCAGTGCCTCTGGCCCCCGAAGCCAGTGTGGGGTCGGCTGGTTCGGATCAGGGCACCTCTAAGGGGTCCTCCGCCCGGAAGCCAGCAGACCCGACCGACACTGGGCCCCACAGGCCGGGGAATGAGAGAAGGGGCGTTTCTCTGGTGTCATGGGTTCTCCCACAAACCCCCTCGGGGAAGCCCGATGCCCAGGTGCTGGGGATGAGACGGGGCCTCGGGGCTTAGGCGCCGGAGAAGGAAGCCTTGAGCCTTTCTTTGTTCATCACGGAAAACCTCCACCCTCCTGCACACACACGCATGACGCTGCCTCCTCCAGGGAGACCTCCGGGATGGCCTGCCTGGCCCCGGCCACATCTGGTGTCTGGCTAGCCGGCCCGGGAACATCTGGGACTTGGGATAGAGACATCCTCGGGACTCGGACTGCCTGGGTGGCCTGGGACAGCGCCGGAGCGTCCCCCTGGCAGCCACCACTGTCCCCAGAACTTATCTCACGCACATGACCAGGCTTTGCAGGAAGGAGGAGGCCAGCTTCGCATTCCTCGCTCCCTGCGCGACAGGCTCGCGTCTAAATCTGCACCGTGTGACCACCTCACATGCTGGCTCTGGGGCCAGGCGGCCGCGGGGTCAGAGTGAGGGGAGGGGGCCCGGGAGCCGCCCGAGGGTGCTGCCCCCAAAATGACCCTGCTCTGGGTCCCCTGGTGCCCGGGTAGAAGCTGTGGGGGGTCAGCGGGGAGCAGCTGTCCCAGGTCTGACTGGCACATCCCAGGCTGGGGCTGGACCCCTGGTGCCTGCACTGCAGGGTGGCCGCTCTCCTGACTCAGTTTCCTCACCTGTAAAATGGACTAGACTCCTTCCACTGCCCATCCCGCCAGCCACCCATCTGTCTGATGGTCCAATAGTGGGGGTGAGCCCTGGAGGGCTGAGACCTCTCTGCACACCAGCGCCCCCACCCCCGGCCCAGGGCCAGGGCAAGAGGGAGAAGGGCACCCCCCCCACCCCCCCCCGTCCCAGCACATACGACCCAGACCTCTCAGTGGTGACGGGGCCAGCATCGCCCAGCCCCCGACGCCCAGCACCTGGCGGGAAGGGGTTAATCAGGGGCTGCCCAAGGAGGGGTCACGGGCCAGGGTGGGAGGCAGCCTGCAATGGTCCATGGAGAAGCGAGGTGGGCGGTGGGGCCACGGGAAACGCCTGAGAAGCCGATCCCTGCCCACACGGGCGCTGGGAGCTGCCGGCCATCACCGGCTCAGGACTCAGCGCCGGCCCCAGGGCTGCGGACACGGGGACTGGGGGTCAATGTGCCCCCAAACCAGGAACCGGCTTCTCTAGGACTCCATGAGGCAGTGACAGTAACAGTGGCAAGGGCCCGGGACATGGCCAGGCCCGGTTCACATCCCCGCCTCCCGGCTTCCTACGCACTCCGTCCGCACGTGGATGACAGCCGGGCTGACGTCACCGTGAGACTGAGGACAGCTCGAGGGCCTGCGGAGGCCTGACCCCGGGAGCAGTGCTCAGCGCTCCACCCTGGCGACCTCTCACCTTTGCTGCCATTGCCTGTCCTGGGGCAGGGGGCTGGGGCAGGGGGCCTGGGGCAGGGGGCCCGGGGCGGGGGGCCTGGGGCAGGGGACCCGCGGTGGCAGCAGCTCTGCCTTTCCCTAGACTCCCAGTCACAGGACCCCCAGACCTGCTCTAGGGTTGGCATCAGCCCTGCCTGGGCACAAGGACCCCCTTGGCCTCCCTGAGCAGCTCCTGGGCCCCTGGCCTGCCCCCTTCTCCCCCCGTGCCCTATGGCTCCTGACAATGCAACACAGCCATGTCCTCACACCTGGGCAGCCACCTTTAGCTCCTGGGACGTAGCAGGAGATGCCCCTGCTCATTCTCCGCTCGCCACCAGCACCCAGAGGCGCCCCGGCCCCTCCCCGCCCCCCTCTCCGGGCTGTGCAGGGCCCTGAGGAGGGTCCCAGGGGACGGCACAGGAGCCCAGCCGGAGCGCGGGGGGGTGGGGGGGAGGTTAGGGGGGGGTCCGGGCGGAACAATGCCCAGACCTGTTTCCCGGGGAAACCCAAGCCCGTAATTACACCTCGGCCGGGGTGCGGGGCACAATGCCGCGCTCGGGAGCGGCCAGGAGACCCTCTAATTGTCATGGCCAGGCGGGCGCGCTGAGGCGGCGGGTCCGGTTACCGGGCTCACAGCTGGCGTGTCACCTGCCCCGCCGGGGAGGGGCCCGCAGGCCGGCCGTGGCTGCCGGGGGCGCCCGCGCGGGAGCGGCCGTGAAGGGCCCTTCCCAGGCCACGGCGGGCTCATTGTTTGCGCTCAGATAAGGAATATGGGCTCATGTGTTTTCTTTTCTTGAGAAAATGTCGGGCCCAAGGTCAGCGTCTGCGGCACAGGAAGGGCCCGGTGCGGCCAAGGCCCCCCGCCCGCCCTCCCGGCCGTCCCCCCTCCCCAGGGACCCCCACCTGCTCCTCCCCGGCCTGGGGGACACCGGGGCGGTGACTGGTGCCCAGGTAGGCGGGGTCCTCCAGGCCAACGTGAGGGGTCCAGGCCCACTCCCTCCTTCCCAGCCAGGGCTGGGCCAGAGCAGGGGGTTCACCCCCTATTGGTGGGGTGCTCCACAGACCCCAAATAAGTGGGCAACCCTGTTCTGCTCCCTGCGGACCCGGGCCCTGTGGGTGGCCGGCAGCCCCCTAATCCCCGCCGACACCATCGAGTTCGCCACCCACGCGACCCCCACCCGGTGTGGGGGGCGGAGGGGCTCGGGGCGCTCCCCGCAGGCTCAGGGCCAGGCCCACCGCCAGACAAAAGGGGCCTGTTCGCCGCCTTGGCCGGCGCAGCTTAAGGACATTTTTGTCATTTTTGACCAGCTAATGTCTTAAAAAAGAAAGTAAGTCGTGTAATCGCTTTAGGGCTAATCTCCCCGGTTTTGCGCACTCCAGGTGCCGGGCCGGCCTCCCTGGACCCATCGGGTCAAGAACCCTGCGGGTCCCGGGCCTTCAGGGAGGCGGCTGCACCGCCCGACATCCTGCGGCCTCAGCCTTGGACGTGACCCTTCCGTCCAGGGGTCCTGACACCCAGGCAGGTGGAGAGGAGGGTGAGGAACCCATCGTCCCCGCCTCCCAGCCGCTGCTCAGGCTGTGCCCCTGCCCAGTGCTCCCTCCCTCTGCCAGCAGCTTCCTGCCTCTAAGAACCAAGATGCCATGTTCCAGGGAACCTTCTGGACACCGCTCGGCCCTCCAGCCCTCCCCATCATCTGGGAAGTTCCCAGGCTCAGCCTCCTGTCCCGTCAGCCATTAGCTCCAAGGGGCCCGCCCTCGACGCACTCCCCTCGGGTCTGCAGGTGTCCCGGCCCAGGTTCTGGGCCCCTGGACGTGGGCTCCCCTGAGTGACTCGGGGAGCCGTGCGCCTCTCTGCCACGTGGAGCAATTGGGTTTCGTCGACATGAGCTGAGGCCACATGCAGTGTCGCAGGGCCTGGGGTGGGTGGTGGTGACGGCCAGGGAAGGGCCTGGAATTGCGTGCCTGGGTGGTGGGTGCCCAGGGTCAGCGGCTGTGGCCAGTCCCGTCCTGTGTGACCCCCTGGGCTGCCTCAGCACCGCCTTCCCACGGGGGGGACCCCCCGCCCCCCGCTCCCAACCCAGGCCGGGTGGCCCGAGCCGCTCAAGTCAGCCCTGCAGATAATAAGGGTTTCACCTCCAGGGCCTGGGCTGTGCCCAGAGGGGGCGAGCGTGGCCACCACGCCGGGGTCTCCTGCCAGCCCCCCACGCACCTGCCGCAGGCCCGACGTCTCAGCTTCTCTGAGTCGTGCCCCGTGTCTCCTGTGAGCACCCACGGGGGGAGGGAGGGTTAGTCAGGCTGGGTGTCCATTTCAGCCCCATTTTCCCATCGATGCCGGGCACACGCACCGTATCCGTGTCTGCAAGAGGCGGGACCCCTAGGCCTCAGTCCTGTGTCTTTTGCATCAATAAGTTCTGTCCCATGTGAACCAGAGGGGCTGGCATGTCGGGGCGAACACTGGTCAGCCGGTTACCGACACAGCGGAGGGGGGGGCGGGGAGGGTGCAGGAGCCCCTGCCATGGTTTTTTTTTTTATATATTTTTATTGATTTCAGAGAAGAAAGGAGAGGGGGAGATAGGAACATCAATGATGAGAGAGAATCATGGATCGGCTGCCTCCTGCACATCCCCTACTGGGGATCAAGCCCATAACCCGGGCGTGTACCCTG
Source organism: Myotis pilosus (assembly GCA_036010255.1). NCBI lineage: Eukaryota > Metazoa > Chordata > Mammalia > Chiroptera > Vespertilionidae > Myotis > Myotis pilosus. The sequence goes on from JASKON010000010.1 coordinate 78,558,918, forward strand.
ACCGGGAATCAAACCCTGACCTCCTGGTTCATAGGTCAACGCTCAATCACTAAGCCCCGCCGGATGGGCCCCCTCCCATGTTTACCAGGCGCCCAGGTCCAAGTCAGCAAACTCTGCCTGGTACAGCCTATCTGCCTCCTGGGTGGGGCATGGGTGCCCCGCCAGAAGCTTCTGGAAAGTTTCGGATGATTCTATGAGGCCAGGCCGCACAGGCACCCAAGACGGGGCTCTGACCAGGCCCCGGTTTCCTGTCCACCCTCCACCCAGCAGCCTCCCCTCCCCTCCTGCTGGCCAGAGAGAGATCTGGGCCGGGACCAGGGCCCGTGTCCAGGTTCTGACACTTTTGTAAACATCGTTGAAATAATAAGACGATATAATGACGGCACATTTTTCTCCCGTGGCCCTGCTGCCTTCATCCCGACTCCGAACTCCTCCCCTGGGCGCCCTCGCGGGCGGCTCCTGCAGACACCCCACCCAAACGCAGAGAAACAAGTTCCGACCTTTCAAAGGTGCCCGAGCCCCCACCGCCCTGATTGCTCCTTCCCCAGCTGTGTAATTAGCACACAAAGAACTCTCGCCTCCAAATGAAACGGCAGTAATTGGGTTTTTAAAAAACTCATTTAAATCCTAAACCCTTTGGAAAAAAATGGCCATTGTTTACCTATTAGAGGGACTGGCACTTTCAGCCTCACAGGGCTAATTGAACAGCTTCCCCAGGACAGGGCCATGGGCAGGGGCAGGGCCGAGGGGGAGGCCTCGGCCGCAGCAGTGAGCGAGTGGCAGAGGCCGGGCCTGGATGGAGGGCAGGAAGGGACAGCACGGGGGCCCACTCACGCGCACGGAGCTGAGGCCACGGCCACCCTGCGACACCGGCGGAGTGGGAGCTGCTCCAGCCTCACCCCCCACCACGGCGTCCGCGGGGACGGTCACCCGTATCCCCGGGGAGCAGGGCACAGACCCCCGTTTCCCCAGCGGCAGGCAGACGTCCGCTCGTGGGTCCCAGCATCGTCTCACCGCGTGTATTTTCTGCGTCGGGGGCAGAAGGAGGTGGAAGCGCAGTGATTACTTCCACGTTGCCGTTTCCCCTTGATTTTCAGGCTATAAACCCTTTGAAGTACCTGGATGAGAAGGCGGGGGAGGGGCTGCACATGAAATAAAATTTTAGGGAAAACGTTTGTCTTAAAATCCTTGACGAAGCGGGGAGCCACACCCTGCGCCTGACCATGAAGAGCTGAGTCCTAGCGCTCCCCCCGCCATGTTAACCTAGAGGTGGAATGTGGTTACCGGTGAGTCGTCTGTTAACTTGAAAAAAATAACTGCCAATTTTTTCTTGAGCGAAGGATGGAAAGTAAACCTCAAGGGCGACGGGAAAGGGTTAGGACCAAGGGAAGCCTGCTTTCCCGTGAATTTCACAACCTGAATGACGAGGGAAGAGCAGCCAAAGCAGTGGTTCTCAACCTGTGGGTCGCGACCCCTGAAAATCCATCCTGCATGTCAGACATTTACATGACGATTCACAACAGTAGCAACATGACCGTTACGAAGTAGCCACGAGAATAACTTTACGGTTGGGGGTCACCACGACATGAACTGTATGCAAGGGCCGCGGCGTGAGGAAGGCTGAGAGCCTCTGCTCCAAAGGAAAACAAAGCCGTGAGGATTGCAAGGTGAGGTGAAGGCGGGAGGAAGCAGGGAGGGGCAGCCACACGCCATAGAATGTTCTAGAAGAAAGGGGCCTGGGCTCTGCTTCCTCTCCCTGGTGCTGCATCAGAAGGAGTGCCCCCAGGCAAGCTCTCCGCACACCCGGCAGGGAGGCGCCAACGGGAGCCTCTGCCTGGCTCCGTGTGAGGGCAGACCCGCTGGGGCGCGGAGACAGGGCCGACGTGCAGGGGGGACGGCGGGCGCAGGGAGAGGAGGATCCACTCCACGCGGAACAGGGTGAGCAGCTCCGCGGGAATCTGCGCAGCGAGCTCTGAGAATTCCACCCGACGTCACGGCAGGGGAGTGGACGGTGGCCATGACGCCGGGTCCGGACAACACGCAGTGACATGGCGGTGGCGAAGCAGCCGGCGGCGTCGGGCACACACACACACCCTCTACGCTGGGCCAGCCTGACGGCCGGCGTGTGGGAGGTTTGTCTGTGGTTCGAAAGGCACACGTGGGGGTGTGGGACACGGGCATGAGTTTGGAAGGAGTTCTGTGGCTCCAGGGAGAGCCCAGCCGCCAGGGGCCCTGGCTCCCACCATGACCGGAGAGAACTAGAGAGACCCGGCCACCAAGGCCCAGGGCTCCCCTCCGTCCTGGCCTGCATGTGGCCTCAGGGAGGACCCCGCGGGTCTCCATGCACAGGGGCTCTGCCCGGCCTGTCTGAATGTGCTGCGTGCACACACACACACACACACACACACACTCACACCACATATGCACACAGGTGTGCACATACACATACACTCCTGCACACACATGCAAGCACATGCATGCACATACACATGTGCTTTCCTCCTGGCACCTCGTGAGGGTGCTCAGGGGCCCTCACCCCCGTGGGGAACCCGCAGTGTGAGGAGATGGCAGTGGGGACGACACCCCACCCGTCTCCCGTCGCAGGCCACATGCCCCTCCCATCTCCCAGGACACCAAGGCTGGCGGCAAAGAGGAGACAAGCTGAGGACCAGCAGACCCCGGTCACAGGAGGGGCACTGGCCGGGCTGCTGACACGCGTGGCGTTCGTCTGCCCACAGAGCCCCCCCGACAGGTACTGTGGCCATGACCACAGGCGGGAGCAGCAGAGCAGGGCCCACGAGGCAGGGTCGTCCAGGCTCGGCCAGGCCAGGTGACCGCTGTCGGCCAAGGGGACGGGAGCAACAGGGTGGGGCCACCTCGACCTCCAATCACCCCGCCCTCTAACTCCCATTCCCCTGGACACACACCAGCCTGACGAGTTGCACCCACAGGTGAGAGGTGCCAAGCTGGACCAGCTGCTGATCCTGGGTGCAGCCCTGTCTCCCTGGGCGCACACAGGTCCCCACGCAGGGTGTCCACCCACCCAGCCCACTTCAACCACCTCTTGCAAAACGCAGCGGCCCTCCCGCTCACCAGGGAACTTCTTATCAGAGCTCATCCGCCCCCAACTGTGCGCCCGGCCACCTTTGGGTTCCTGACTGGCTCCCTGGCCTGAGCCTGCAGCCCACCTCCCCCCGCGGGCCGCTGTTCCCCTTCTCTGCAGGGCAGGGGACAGTGGGACCTGGACAGGCCACGGAGCCCTGGTCGACAGGCCCTCTCGCTGTCGTACGCGGTGGCTTTCCTCCCCCAGAGCTGCACGTGCCGCCCAGAACCAGAAGGAAGGGGGAGCGGAGTAGCCCCTCAGCCGGGATGAGGGGGACAAAGGCCAGGCCAGGAGCGCGGACGGTCCCTGCCCATCACGCCGGGTGGTCTCCTTCCCTTTTCCTGAAGACCATTGGCCCGCACGGCACAGGACACCCGTGGACAGACCAGATCGCCCGTCACTTTTAACACTAAGAACGGACTCAGACGGAGCTGGGGCGGACCCCCAGCGGGGGCGGGGGGTCACTGCGGGGCAGGGGTTTTCATTTAAACCCCGGGGAAGGGAATGGGAGCCCCGTGGCCCATTTCTGAGGAACGAGCAATGTAGGCAAGAAGCCGGGGAAGGGTTGTGTGGGGTGTCCCTGATGGAGCCCCCTCACCCCGGTGGCCACCATCTAGCTTCCTGCCCTGGCAGCGGCTCCTTGCTGAGCAGTCAGGGCCCAGGGGCCTCCCCAAACCGGGGCCGGTGGCCAGCCCGCTTCCCTGCCGCGTCCCCCTCACACGGGCAAACCCGCCTCTGCCCAGGGGACCCGCCCAGGGCAGCCAGCGACCCAGGTCCCACTGTCCCCTGCCCTGCAGAGAAGGGGAGCAGCGGCCCAGTGTCCATATCGGTTTACAGGCCGAATGGATCTGCTCGGCTGCGAGTTTCCAAAATGAAACCAGAAACCAGGTTTCATCATCAGAGCTCGATAAAGATTCCCCCAGCGCCCGGGAGGCCGGCCGGGCCGCGCTGGTGACTGGCCGCCTTTCCCCCCACGCACAGGCCTCCACGCAGCAGAGGCACGACATTGGCTGCACCCACCCGGGGAGGGGCGGGCGGCCTATCTCCCGGGGGCATCGTCTGGGTAAGACGATACCTGATGTAGCAAACAAGAAAAGCAAAGTTCACCAAACCCACAGAGATCGGCTCTTGGCGCGGCCGCGCACCGCTGCTCCGAGTTCGCAGCAGCTGGAGGCCAAGTCGCAGCGGCTCCCAGGCCAGGAGCCCGCGAGGTCAAGTGAGGACCGAGAGGAGCGCGCTCCGTCTCGGGGAGGCCGGTGCTGAAATCTATTTTGAGTTTTGCAAAACAAGAGGCGGCCCGGGCCTCCTCTCTCCATCGTTCCCCTTTGACCTTTCCCTCTTCGTCCGAAAGCCAGCGTCCGGCCTGATTCCACTGCCAGCCTCCATCCAGCGCCAGGCCCGGTGGCGCGGAGCCAGGTGTCAGGAAGAATCGGCAGACGGGTCCGCGACCAACCGCTGCCCTGCTCCCCCATCCCACTCCCCCCGCTCCAGGGACCGCACGGGGCCCTCCCCGGGGACTCCCAGCCTGTCTGGTGAAGCAAGTTCCCAGCCCTCCAGTTTGCCAGGACTTACGGGAGGGCCCTGGGTCTGTGAGCGAGCACGGGGTCTGACGCCGGAGAGAGCCCAGGCCCCCCTCCACCTTGTTCACCATCCACACGTTATCAGGAGCCGTTCTGGAACATTCTTTTTTTTAACACATATTTTTATTGATTTCAGAGAGGAAGGGAGAGGGAGAGAGAGATAGAAACATCAATGATGAGAGAGAATCATGGATCAGCTGCCTCCTGCACGCCCCCTGCCGGGGACCAAGCCTGCAACCCAGGTATGTGCCCTTGACTGGAATCAAACCTGGGACCCTTCAGTCCGCAGGCCGAAGCTCTATCCACTGAGCCACACCAGCCGGGGCTGGGACATTCTTTGCACCTCACTGCCTCCGTGCCTTTGCATGGGCTGTTCCCATGATCAGATCCGCCTTCCACTCGAGCCCAGGGCTGGAGCCTCTACCCCCATCCCACCCCCAGCTTCCCATGTCCCTAAGGGCCTGAGCACAAAGGGGGACGTTGCCTGGCATCCGCAGAGCCCATCCACCTGCGGGTTTCAAGGCCACGCCAGGTGCAGGTGACTCGTTTCCGAAGGAGCATGCGCAGGTGACCTGAACGCCCTCCACAAGGTGAGGTAGCCAGCTGGCCTGTCACTCACTGAGCAGGTGCCATCAAACCCTCAGGCCTCAGCCTCTCCATCTGTACAATGGGTCTGCCCGTGCCTGTCCCCCAGAGCACAGGGACAGCCTGGGCCACTGGGAGCTGAGACGGGCTGGGGAGGAGGACGCGCGGGGCAGCGGGGGCCGGCCCGCCTGGGGCCCGGCCAGGCAGACATTGTCCCTCCGAGCTGGGCCGGGAAGGGAGGCCACAATGGGCCGCTTTTTCCCGCGTTGATTAGACGTTCGGTGCAGAATATTTAAACAGCGAACATTCACAGATTGCGAGGAGGGGCGAGGATGACCTAGGAGGCTGGCCCTGCGATCAATGCGTAATCAGATAACTGCCCGCTCAGCGAGGCTTTAAGAGAGGATCAGCCACTCACACGCTAATTCCTCCTGCTAATTAAGCAGCCTGTTAATTGCTCTGGGGCTCTAATGCCTGTCATTATGCCTGTAACAGCCCGTGACAGCAATGGGCCTGGGGCTCGAGGCCCACAAAGGAGCCCAGCCCTTAATGAGTGGGGCAGCGCTGGGACCCGCACCGTCCGCCTCGCCCGCCAGCGCCGCACCGCTCCAGGGGCCACAGCAGGCCCGCGCCCCTCGCACCAGAACTCCCCGCCAGCAAAGGAGAAGCCGGGCTATTCTCCTCTTAACATCCCACCCGGTCCAGGGCTCCGCGGTACAGCTCCTAAACTCACAGCCTCCCCGAGACCCTCCCAAGCACTGGCCGCGGGCTGTGTTGGGCGCCTTTTCCCAAGTCCGCTGGGCGGCGGGACCTGGCCTGGCGCAAGTTGCCTGGCCTTGGGGGCCTCAGTTTACCCTGTGTGACCTGCTGGGATGGTGCAGACGCAGGAGGCCCAGGAGACCCGAGGGGCTGGGAAGTCTTGTGACTGTCCTCTCCCTCCTTCTCCTGCTCCTCTTGCTCCTGCTCCTCCTCCTCCTCCTGCTCCTCAGCGGGCACCAGGCCGGCCTCCTGTCCACCGGCCCAGGCTGCCCGTCAGGACCTGCTGGCCCCCAGTGACTGGCTGGAGGGGATGGTTCTCGTGACCAGGTGTCTTGCAGGTGCGCTCACCTCTGGCCGCTGCCTGTGCGCTGGGTGTGAGCCGTTAGAGAGAGGCACACAGGACCGCCGGGCTCGGGGTCTGTGAGAGCGTTTTCCCAGAGCCACAGAGGACACCAAGGGCCTGGGGCGCCGGGTCCGGGGGAGCCTGGGGGGGCGCTGGCACCGGGGTCCCCCTTCTGACCAAATTGCCAGGCCCTCGCTGCACTGGGGACTCTCCAGCGGGTCCTGGTTCCCTGCAGGGGCTGTCCGGGCAGGGGCTGTCCCGGCAGGGGCTGTCCCGGCAGGGGATGTCCAGGGAGGGGCTGTCCACGGAGGGGCTGGCCGGGGAGGGGCTGTCCAGGGAGGTGCTGTGAATCCATGTTTCTGGGCCCCAGACTGGGCAACACAGCTCCCCACCTTGCTAACATCTCCCCTGGTGGAGAGGGGGTGGATTACGGTGCTGCCTCGAGGCACAGCAGGGACGGAGCCCAGGTCTGAAGGACAGGGCAGCCCTCACTGTCCTTCCTGCCGGGGCCGGGCAGTGTGGGCGGGAACAGGGCATGTGGCTGCTGGTGCCGAGAGTGCTCGCTCTGACACAGAGGGCACAGCTGCCGGGTCCCGCCCTGTCCACCGCCCAGTGACGGGTCACGGTCAGAGGTCACACGTGCAGACAGTCCCCGGTGAGGTCACGGCCGGCCCAGCCAGGCCAGCAGCAACACAGAGAAGCCCGCGGCGACTCAGGGGAAGGCACCCTCCTCCCGGGGCCCCTGCAGCCAGCTCCCAGCCCGGGGGCCACATCTGATGCTGGGACACCCTGCCCCCGCCTGGCACCAAAGGCCTCAGAGAGAGTCCTGCCCATGCTGCCCTGGGCAGCCCCCCGCACCGTCCGGGGAGGCCTGCACCGCAGCCGCCCTGCCTCCTGGGGGTGCAGGTGGGTGCCCGGAGTCACCGCTCGGAGCCGCCCACGGTGCAGCTTTCCTGGGTGCCCGGACGGGCAACCCAGCGCCCCTCGGCCCGGAGCCCGCTGCTCCTGCCCGGACGCCGGGAGGGTGCTGGTTTGAATTTTCGAGGTCGGGCTGGTTTTCATTCCCGAAGCCGCCTTCCCCGGGCCCTTCAGGAAGATGCAACCTGTTTAAAGTTGAAATAAAATAAAATACAACAGCATCTCTCCCCCTTATTAGATTAAAACCCTGGCCAGCGAGGGAAACCCCTAAATTTGATTTCCTTTCCGGGCGGTTTTGCGCGGCGGGGCCGCGTCTGGAAGAAAGCAGGATTGTGGGATTGTGGGGTCCAGACGGTTCACCTTTTCGCTCGCATAATGGTCCTTTCTTCCCCGGCGAGCACTGGAGTTTTGTTTATTCTGCCCAGACCCACACTCCTCCACGGGCTGCGCAGAACGGCTGGGCCCGTGCCTGCGGCAAAGCCTCGGTCAGGTTTGTGATCACCGTGAAGGCAGCGCGGCGGCTCCTGGTCAGACATCCTCCCTCCGGAGAAACCCGGGACCCGGTTCTCCCGGAGGGTCCCGCTGGGGCTCGGCCACGCCGCGGCCACGCCGGCCTCTCTGACCGAGAGGTCGCACCGTTAGACAAAGAGGGTTATTTGCAAAGGGAGTGTCAGGGCCCAGGTGTCCCAGGACGCGGCCAGAACCGAACTGCGCGTTTTGTCTTTTCCCACCTGAGCGGAGGCGGCGGGCGGGCAGGCAGGTGGGCAGGGCGGGCCGGCCACCCTCCCAGCCGGCCTGTGGCCACAGCCCGGCCGGGGCTCAGCCTCGGCCCCCCGACCTCCTCAGACACCACGTGCAGAACAGGGGCTCAGCTCCCTAATAGGATCCACATTCGGCCGGGTGCGCGTTTAATATAAAAGATCTGGCGGTACCCACCGCCCGCGCTGCGCTGGCCCAACTGAAGGGCCTTTGTTCGGGGAGATTAGAGGGGGGCTCGCTTTCATTTCTCATGAGGTTTCACTCACTACATCACGGAGGTTACTGACGTGGCGGCGGCCCCCCCTTCCCTCCACATCCCACCCAGCTTCCAATTCCGGGGTCTCCGGCCGCCTGGGGGTCAGGGTGCTGGCTGCACGGAGGTCTCCCCAGGCAACTCGGAGGGGGGCCAGGCAGCAGGCCACCGTCCAGGCCGCGGCCGTGTCCCCCGAGGCTGTGCGGCCGCCCGTGGTCCTCCCTCCGTCCTCCCTGTCCTGTCGCGGGCTCACATCTGGTTCTCTGCACAGGAGGCCATGGTCATTTTTCACTGCCGCCCTTTGTCCCACACTTCCCGGGCCTGGCGGGGGGAGCCGTGAGGGCGGGCAGCGGGGCGGGCAGTGGGGCCTGCGGGCCAGGGCGCCCCACTCCTCGGCCTGTTCCGTGGGGGCCCCGGGCCATGGCGTGGGCTCCCGTGTTTTGTTTTAATTAAGACCTGATCTTTCTGGAGCCCCTTCCTGAAAGCAGCTCCATGCTCCCTTCCTCCTGGACAGAAGGCTTTAAAATAAAGGCTTTTTCAAACACAAGTCCTGCTGTCCTCCCCCTCCCTGACCCACCCCGCCCCCGGTCATTTTCCTGTGGCCGCTGGAGCTGAGCTGCTGGGGCCGGGGCCCGGCTGGGAGGTGGGCTCCTGGGGCCCAGGCCAGCTGACCCCTGGCACCCAGAGGGCGAGGCTGCCATGGCCGTGCCAGGCCCAGCGCCCGCTCCCCTCTGCCCCGGCCTCCACCACGGCCCCCGCCCGCCTCAGAGCCGGGCACTAATTGCGGCGTTTTCCTGAAAGAAAAGAGGAGAAAACACCCACTTATGTTGTCCCAACAGCAGATTCTGACATGTGGACAAGTTTATTAAATCCTGTTTCTAATCTAAACACAGAGCAAGTCCTTGCAGAAGCGGGAGTGGGCCTTTAGCGGTCCTCCCGGGAGCACTCCCTCCGCCCCGGCCGGCCACCCGCCCGGCTAGGCCACTTTCCCAGGCCGCTGCGCCTGACCCGAGGCTCCTGACCGGAGGCTCCAGGGCGGGGCCCCAGCCTGCCTCCCCGGGGTCTGCTGGCACAGGAGCGACGCTGGCAGTCAGAGGCGCCCTGGGTACCACCCTGGCATCCGGGCCCCCTGTTCAGCTGACGGCCAGCTCCCCTTTCTCGGGCTTCCGGGGGTGGTGGCTGACGCTCTGGGGTCACACGGACGAATGACCGGCGTGCCTTTGTGGGTGTGACAGCTGCGTCTCAAGTTCATGAACTAGCCCCCTGCCAGCCCCCTTCCACCTGCGGTGCGCTTCCCACAGCTTGCTTTCCGCCCGTCCGTGTTCCGGCGATGAGGGTGGACGGGAACAGTGGCCTGGAGGAGGCCGGAGCACACGAGCACATCCAGAATCTCCCAGTGCTGGGGGGTGGGCGGCCGCCAGGCTGTGCGGTGGGGGTGGGGGACACACGATAGCTGTGGGACGAGGTGACACGCCAGCACGGAGACATCCTACAGATTTAATCCAGCCCCTCCACTGCTCGGGTTTCAAGCTGCGAACTGATAACTCAGCCGGGCGGCAGCGGCCGGCCCGTCACCGTCTTCCCAGAGGCTCAGGGAGCCACCTGTGGACCCCGGCCAAGGAGGGGTGACAGGGGCCTCCACCGCCTGAGCAGGGGCCCCTCAGCCCCGGGGAGGGACCCACCTCCGCCGCTCGGCTGTCTGGGGGGCTCAGATTCCCTGCCACAGGCAGAGCTGGGGAGGGGGCTCCCCACCCGTCCCCTTGGCCCAGGCAGGACGATTCTGTGGCTGCCGAGATCGGGGTGCCGCCCCCGCCCGGCCTCGCCCGCCCCCGCAGCCTGCAGACGGCTGTCAGCTGCGAGTGAGACAATCCGCCGTGACCGGAGGGCAGGCCTTTCTCAGCTTCGGGAGCAATTTTCAAACACTTAGCTCCGCGGCTCACACCAAGAAGGGGCTCCGTCATCAAAACCCCGTTGTGCCGCACAAAGCCCGCACCCCCACTCTCCCACGTCCCAGCCCCTGGCTCGGCTGCCTGGCCCCGTGACGCAGCCCCGACTTCTAGAACCCTCTCCCCTAAGGCATCTGAACCCACGGCCCCCAGTTCCCATCCCGGGAGCGGAGGCCCTGGGGCCACGAGGCTGGACCTGCCAGCCTCCCCCAGCCCCCCACGGTGGGGAGGCCCGGCCGGCGGAGAGCCCCACCCCTCGCCCTTTCAGGGAAATGACTTTCCGAGCCGGGGTCGGGGAAATTAATTAACCGGACCCCAGAGGGCCGCGCCTGCGTCGGGCACCCGCCTGGCCACACAAAGAGCCGCCATGGTGCCGGCGGCCACAGCCCTCCGTGCGGGGCCAGGAGGCGGCCACGCTCTCTCTCCTCTGCCTGGAGGGGAGGCTCCCTGGGGCCCAGAGGCAGCGGCTGCCGAAGGGGACAGCGGGCTCTGCTGGGCGGGGCCGTCCACGCGAGCACCGTGGATCGATGGGCGTCCAGGCCCCAGTCACGAGGCAGCGTCTGTGGCCACAAAGGCCTAGTCCGAGAGGGAGGCGCTGGGAGCCAGGGGAGGGCTGTCCCTGCCCATGCCGCCTGCCCTCCTGGGCCAACCAAGTATAAGGCCCCTCTGCCTGCCTCTCGGTCAAGGTCAAGCTCCCGGAGAGCCCACTCAGGCGCTGCGGGCTGGACACGGGTCCCTTCCCACCATGGCGCCCGGGGGCCAGGCAGGGGTTGCCTTTCCCACAGTCCTCGGTCCCACGCAGGCACAGAGGCACGGCCGGTGCACCCGAGTCCACACACCTGCACACGCTCACACGTGTGCTTCATGCAGTGCACACACACACACATACGCTCACACGTGTGGGGAAGCACGAAGAGGCCCCACCCTGCAGGCCTGGCTCCCTGAGCTCGCACCCCCGGCGGCCCCAGGACACAGTTGGCGGCTGTTCTCTCAGGCACCAAAACTGCAGCCGGACCTGCACACGCCTCCGGGGACCCATCCCCGGGGCTGCTCTATCGTCCCAACCAGGCCTGGGCCTTGCCGTCAGATGGAGAACACCCCTCTCCCCCTCGGGCCCAACCTCCTGTGTCACCAAACCTGCTGCCCAGGCCACTGGCTGCCTGTGGGCCCCAGGGCCTCAGGATCTGCAGAGGGGGACCAGCGCCCGGTGGGGCGTCCTTCCCGGGGTGTCACGGTCCAGGAGGTCAGGGGGGCACCAAGCAGAGTGTCCTTCTGCTCTAAGTTTCTCACTGACACCCCCTGGCCTGGCCGCCAAATCTGTATCTAAAGTGCCCTCAACCCGGGGCCCGCCTGAGGCGCCCTCACATCCCTGGGGCGGGAGCATCTCTCATGCCGTCTTCCTTCTAGAGCAGCGGTTCTCAACCTTGGCTGCCTGTTAGAATCACCTGGGAATCTTGTTAAAATCCTGATTTCTGGGCCTCATCCTCCGGAAATCCTGTTTCTTTGTGATGGGGTGGGGCCACAACATCAGGATTTTCACAAGATTCCCAGGTGATTCTAACGTGCAGCCAAGGTTGAGAACCACTGCTCTAGAGGGTTCCTCGTCAGCACTGAGGTCCAAACGGGCCTTTTGGGAACACCTGTTCCCACAGGGACGGGACAGTGCAGCGTGTGCGTGCGTGCGTGTGTGTGTGTGTGTGTGTGTGTGTGCGCGTGCACTCTTTCTAAACATGCACACACACATATGTGCACAGTGTCAACACACAGGCAGCCCCGTGATGGGCCCCCGGCACCCCAGATGCCCTGGCTGCCTGCAGCACATGAGCAGGGAGGGTCCAAGGCCAGAGCCGGATTAGGCGGCGGCCCTGCCTCCTCCAGCAGCTAACCTGCGCCCACGTGGCTCCGTGGCCAGGACTGCAGCCTCGGCCAGCCTTCCCGGCTCGGGTGCCCCTGTCCCCTCGGGGCGCCCCTGTCCCCACCTGCCTCTCTCGGGTGGCAGTGGGTGGCGCTATGGGCCGCGGGCGCACAGACCATCGCTGGCGCCCCTTTGTCCTCGGAGCGCCACTCACACGGCGCCTGATGGAATATTGATCCCTGAGTGCAAAGTCCGCGTGCCATTAGTCCAAGCGGCTCCGAGCTGACACAGGCCCCTCGTTTGTCATCGGCCTGTCCCGCTGGGTTTGTTTAAGAGCCGGGGCTTTGCTTTATCTGCCACTTTCCACACCGACCCCCCCCCGGCCCCGCTGCAGCCCCCCTACACACACACACACCCCTTCCCCGATGGGCACTGACAGCCATGTTCTCACAGCCTTGGTCCCCACCCCCAGGACAGCCTGGAGCTCTGAGACTTTCACACGTTAGCGAGGCCCAGCGTGGCCATGCCGTCCTCCACGAGCGTCTTCCCACCTACAGCAAAGCCAGCCCACACTGCCCCCCCCCCCCCCCGCCCCTGGCCGGGGCGACGGTGAGGCGCAGAGAGGGACAGCACCTAGCTCGGAGCCACACAGCCAGGAGGGCCCAGCCAGCTCAGAACCGAATGTCCTGCAGTCCACGGGCACGGACAGACATGCTGCCACCAGGCAGGGGCTGGCCAGGGGCAGGTGTGGCCTGAGGAGGGCGGGGCCAGGGCCAGCGGTGCAGATGGGTGCGGAGGGGCGGGGGGGGGGGGAGGGGGAGGGGGAGGGGGGTCACGCAGTCCCTCGCTGCTCCCTGCACCTCTGCCCTGCTTCCTTCCCACCGCGCCTGCTCCCACCCCCTCCCTCCTTCCCTCCTGGCTACCGGTGCCCTTCCCTGAGCACCTACTGTGTGCAGCTGAGGTCCTCAGCTGGAGGGGCGGCTGAACAGACCAGCGACCCAGCCTGCTCTCGGCAGGCACCCCTCTTCCTCCCACGGCCCTGGCCCCCCACTCTGCTCTCCTTCCTCCCTTCACCGTGCAGGACCACGGGAGACAGATGTCCCCACACCCAGACCCCCGCCCCCACGTCTCAGCATCCAGTGGGAGTGTGTCCAGTGAGGAACCAGGCGGGTGACCATCACTGGCGCTACCCAGTGTTGGCAGGCCCTGGCACTGGGGTGCAGCGGTCTGGTACCCCTTCCTGAGCCTGAGACCAGCAGCAGGCCCTGGGCTGAGGCCTGTGCGCTCCTGGGTCCCCGGGTCCTTCCACCGGGAGGCCCTGCCGGCCATCGGTCCCGGAGGAGGGATGCAGGCCCCGGGCTGGCCCAGGAGCCGCCCTGCCCTCACCTGCCAGGCCCTTCCCGCCCTGTGCTCCCTCCCGGGCCGGCAGAAGCCAGCCAGCTGCCCGCATGGAGGGGCCGGCGGAGAGCAGGGGCCCCGCCTGGAGGAGGTGGTCAGCGGCCAGGCCCAGAGACTGAGCCCGGGCAGGTCTGTGAAGTCACCATAGCGAAAGCCACAGCCGGGCGGCGGCCGCGCCTGTGAAAGGGGTGCGTGCGCCCCGCGGCCGGGAGTGTGTCCACAAGCGCTTGGCCCCCCGCCCTGTCCGCACGTGGGGGCTCGGTTTCGTTTTATTTGAGAAAAACTTTTACTGCAGCCAAAGAAGGCTCCTGCGCACGGAGAAGCCAGACGCCAGGGCCTGCGGGTTCCAGCATTTTGCCCGGAGGGACGGGCACTGGCCACAAAGGCGCTGCGTCCGCTCCCTCGGCCCTTTGTCACCCGGGGACGAACGTTGTGGCTCCTCCCAGGTCTGGCTAATCCCTGAGTGACTCCCAGTCCGACTGCTCCTGCCGACATTTCCTCCTCCCTCCGGATCCGCCCAAAATCACAGGGACAAAGACAGGACGAGCGAGGGCTCGGGGCCGAGGGCTCGGGCCGGAGTTTGATGCGAGTCCTTCCTATCTACCTACCACCTCGATCCGGTCTTAATCACGGCCCCCAATTACCCGCCTGACATTTATCACGGCCGCCGCGCCCGCGCCCGCGCCCGGCCATCAGCCGCTCCCGCCTCCCTCAATGGAAGCTAATTTCCAGAACATGATTTATCTCGCTGGGCGAGCGGCCGCGCGGCCCACCTTTTCAAAGGGCGGGCAGGGGAGTGAATTATCGCGGGCTGGCCGGTGATTGGGTTCCGCGGGGCCGGAGAATAGGCAGCAGTGTGTCGCCGGACGTGGCGCTGGGCCTTTTCAGCCGGCGAAGAAGAAAAGATTAGGCCTCTGACGGCGGGGCTGACAGGCGAGCTCAGGGCCGCAGACAAAGGCCGGCACCTGAAAGCCGCCCGCAGCCCCCGGGGGGAGCCCCGACCCACTGCTGCTCCCCACCTCGGTCCTGCCCCCTCTGCCCCCCCATCCCTCTGCCCCTCTGTCCCCCATCTCCTCCTTCCTCCCTCCCTCCCTGCTCTCCTCTTCCCTCCTCCTGCTCCCCGTCCCCCCCTTCTCGCCCCCTCCTCCCTCCCCCTCCCCCTGCAGCCCAGGTCCTGCACTCAGGTCACTGCCTGGCTCTCGCTCTGTGACGAGAATCTGGCCCCCGTGGCCAAGGGAGGGTCCTGTCCACCGTGCCCCCATCGCAGGGGATGTGGAGGCCTGTGCAGACCCCTGAGAGTTCAAAGGGCAAAGCCCTTTCTCTCCTACCCACTTCCCCTGGGAATGAGGGAGCGGGGGCCCAGGGCTCCAGCTGGGCCAGCGAGGCCTGGGCTGGGGGTGAACACGGCCCAGGTGGTGCCCTCCGGAGGCCAGAACCTGCCGCACAGACACATGGGACCCCCAGCCCCCAGTCCCTCTGCCCAGCGCTCACAGTGGCCTGCAGGCTCGGGGTCAGTGGTCCCGAGGGCGTCCACGCCACGTCCTGGCCAGCCCGCCGTCCGCCATCCACCCAGACAGGCCCCTCTGCCTCTCGGTGCTCTGACCGGCCCCCCAGGAGCCTGGGCGGGGCGAGGACCGACCAGCAGCCACGCTGGTCCACAGAGGCCACGTCGGTCTCCCATCTGTGGCCCCGCATGCAGCCGCCCAAGAGCCAAGGGCCCAGGATGGCCTTGCTTGGAGCGCCGGCTCCCGGCTGAAGCGATGCCACGCCTGCCCCATCCAGAACCTTCTCCTCAGGACCCCAGCACCCCACGACTCAGACGCCACAGGAAAGCAAAGAAAATGCACCCCCAGCCAATGTGGAGCCTAACAGAGGCTCCCACCCCGTCTCTCCGGGGTCAGCACAGGGCGAGGAAAGGCCCACTCCAGGTCCACAGGGACCACTCGAGTACGCGACTGACAGGCGAGGACGGAGCAAGCCTCCAGCGGGGACCCCTCCTGCGGGCACAGCCCTGGGCCCCGCTCCGGTGGGAAGAGGGGATGGAGGTGTGGGCGGGGCCAGGAGGTGGAGTGGCTGCCCCTCGTTCCCACCCCAGCACCCAGCACAAAGCCGTCCCCTGAGAGCACACGGTGTGTCCTGGAGCTCCTGTCCCTTCCCCACCCGCCACCCCAGGGACCGGGCCCAGGTGGCCCTGGGAATCGGGGGCCCGCAGGGCAGGCCCCGCCGGAGTGAGCTAGCCCAGCCCCTGCTTCACAGAGAAATCCGTCGTGGTCGCCGAGGACCCGGTCTTCCCGCGGGGCTCCCGGGACACCCCCAGCCCCAGGCCGCGCAGAGGGCACGTCTCCACCCCAGGAACTGCCTCCTGGAGCCCCGAGCGCCGTCCTGGGGGTCACCGGGATGGCTGGAGACCTCGGGGTTCCCAGATGAGGGCCCTCCCCCTCCGCTAAGCACCCCGAGGCTCTCCTTCTCCCTGGTTCCCAACTCCCGGCGGCTCCCAGGGGGCAGGCTCTCCTGGCGGGAGCGGCCGGAAGAGGCCGGATCGAACGGGAACAGAGCCCCGTGTCATCGGAACACCCGTGGGCTCCAGCTGGGCCTGGGCCCGGAGTCAGGCAAACCCAATGCGCAGCCAGACCCTGCCCACTGAGCCCCACGCCCCAGAAAGGGTCAGCCACACCCTCCCCGCTGCCTACACCTGCCAGGGGCACGGGGTGACCATGAGCAGAGAACCCGCCCGGGGGCTCCTCACACATCAACGCATGCAGGTCATGCCCGTGTCCCCCAAATCCAGAGCAAGGGCGAAGGGCGGGTCGTGGCACTGCATCCCCCCCCCGCGACACTGCACCCCCCCCGCGGCACTGCATCCCCCCCACAGCACTGTGCCCCCCGTGGCACTGCATCCCCCCCGCGGCACTGCATCCCCCCACAGCACTGCGCCCCTCCCGTGGCACTGCATCCCCCCACAGCACTGCGCCCCCGTGGCACTGCGTCCCCCCTCGCGGCACTGCATCCCCCACAGCACTGCGCCCCCCCCGCGGCACTGCGTCACCCCCCGCGGCACTGCATCCCCCCACAGCACTGCGCCCCCCCCCCGAGGCACTGCTCCCCCCGCTCTGCCCCTTCCCGGGACAGGCGGGCTGCATCTGCGTCTGTGTCCGGAAGGGGCGATGCCACCAGCCTATAGCCTGGGGTCAGATTCCAAGACAGATGCGCTTCCCCCACAACAGGCCAGCTACTGGTCAGGTGCTCGCGTGGCGTGTGAGGCAGCCCCCCCACCACGCGGGGTCAGTTCCTGCGCTCCCCACTCCCTGCGATGAGTCGATGCTGGTTGTTGACGGCCACGGTTGCTGCCCCATGTGAAACCGCTGCCTAATGGCTGTGAATCCATCCTGGGCCGCAGCCTGGTCTAAGGGCCTGGGTGCCTCACGGGCCCAGAGCCCAGTCCCAGGCGGTTAGGAAAAGACCCTGACTTCCGGGGGCGGAGGGGCCGGGCCATTTCAGCGTCTGTTTGGAGAGCCACACTGAGCACTGGCACCGAGGGGGCAGGAATCCACGGCGCCGCGTCCCCAGGGGCGATCCGGCCATGGCTGCTCCCGGATGGCGCCATCCCTGGGCTCACGGTAAAAATTCACGACAGAAAACACAGGTTACCGTCCGCAGCGTCAAGCCTCCTCCAGGAGCCGGCAGCCCGCCCACCTGCGAACGGGAGCGGAGTCGGCCCACAGCAGCCCCAGGCAAGGAGAACCTGCCGAGCCCAGACAGAGCCCGCACCCCCCCTCAGGGTGCCACACAGCACACACCTATGTGCCAACGCAGGCAACTCTGTCCTATTCTCTTTTTTACCCTTTACGTATATTGTCACTGATTTCAGAGAGGACGGGAGAGGGAGAGAGAAATATCCACGATGAGAGAGAATCATGGATCTGCTGCCTCCTGCACGCCCCTCACTGGGGATCGAGCCCACAACCCGGGCCTGTGCCCTGACTGGGAATTAGACCGTGACCTCCTGGTTCACAGGTCGACGCTCAACCACTGAGCCACGCTGGCCGGGCTTATTCTCTTCTAAATGTTACCTCCCGTTTGTGACAACCCGCGGTGCCCAGACCTTCCTGTTCAAACTGCCCCCCGCCCCCCCACTCCTTGAGAAGGAAGCTGGGCCTGGCCCGGCCTCACGCGGCTCAGCCTGTCACCGTATCTACATCTCGCAGGGTTGTGGGCACAGCGGCTCTGCCTGGGGGCGTGGCCTGGGCTGGGCTGGCTGCCCCGGAGCCCAGGGGGTTCACACTGGAGGCCCCTCAGTCTCTAGACATGAAAGTACAGAGTGAGGCTGCACAGACCGCTCGGGGTTCAACCCCTGGGCTGCACCCCCTGGCTGGGCCTCGCCCCCCTCGCCCCACCCGCCCTCTCTGGGCCTGGCCAGCGCCGGCCCCGTGTAGACTCCTGTGCACGTGCCTGTCACTAGCTGCCCCTGGTCTTCGAGACGTTTGCACCCGGGGCTGGGTGTCTGCCCAGACGAGGACCAGCTAACTCACCGATGAGAAGGGACGGGGGACCCAGAAACAGAGACTCCCGCATTTAGGACTTTGCCCCGGCACAGGGGTCGCTGCAGGTACCCGGGGACGTCTCAGACCCCAGAGGCCAGCACCGCACTCACACCCCAGGCTGGAGGCAGGCTGCCCACAAGGGCACAGAAGAGCGCCCGATCCCTGCCTCACACCGCCCACACCGACTCACCACAGGGATCGCAGGGTCTAGAGATGGACACAGAGCTTCCCAAGTCCTAGGAGGAGGCGGAGGACGAAAGAAAAGATGTCCCTCCGGCTCCACCGCTGCCTCCCTCCATCCTACAAGCGTGGGATTCCCAACTCGTGCTGAGGGCGGGTCCCCGGAGCAAGGACACAGCTCGGCAGGTGTGAGGCAGTTTCTACACAGGCGACCACGTGGGGCTAGGCCACTGGCCACCGATCCCGTCTTTTCCCCCCACCTCCCGGGGTCCCCTGTCCCCCTGCAGGGGCGGGCGTGGGGGGGGGCACAGGCAATCTGCTCCCGACCTCCCAGGAGAGCCCAGCCCCAGCTGGCCACACGCAGTGCCACACGCAGTGGCCACAGGGTCTGGCCCCTGGCTGAGGTCTGGGGATGGAGGGTGAGCGGAGACCCCGGGGCCGGGCCTGGAGGCAGTGGCTGGGTTTGCACGTCAGAGGCCCTGGGATCGCGTGTGTCCCAGTGAGGAAGGCGGTTCCAGTGTCCGTCCGGCGGGAGAGCCATGGGGGTGGGGAGCCGCCCGGGCTCTTCCCATAAGGATCCTGGTCCGCTGACGGGTCAGCCTGGCACCACCTGTGCCGTCCGGGAAATGGGCGCAGACCCGAGGAGCGATCGGCTCGCATGGGCGTGCGGGTGTCACTGGCTCCGCGGGCTTCCGTCGGGGTAAGCGATACAGACGGAAAGGATTGCTGTGTTTACATTGGAATTAGCGGAGCCGGCCGACACGGCGGAGCTGCTGGCCTCAAACCCTGAGCTGTAATCCTCCCTAAGCCTCCGCCAACCACCTGGGCACCGGGGCCAGAGCACCGTGTCCACCAAGCAGCCCGAGGAGGTCTGAGCTGCCCGCCGCAATCACACTGCGGCTGCACCCCAGGCCAGGCGTCGCCCGACCCTCCAGCCAGGGCAAGAACAGAGGTCTCACCCCCTCTGCCTCCTGCGGGCCGGGCTGGTCCCAACCTACAGGCACAGCCCTCAGGGCCCCACACCTGCCCTGCAGGCGGGCAGTGCCCGTGGAGCCGGGGCCGCCAGATCGGACCTGCAGACCCGCCCTCCCTTTTCCACGGGAAGGCCTGCCAGGCCCCCCTCCCCTCTGCGTGGGCCCCCCTGATCAGGACAGGCAGCTGGGGTGTCCTCCCTTCCCGCACCCACCTGCACCCCCTCAGCTACTCCTGCCAGCACTGCCCTCCGACCAGGCCCAGCAGGAGCCCCTCCCTGGCGCCCCCGGGCACCTCTCTGTGCTGAAGCCGGGGGATCAGTGACACGCAGGACGGCTCACGTTACCCGGAGGTGCGTTCTGTGTTGCTCCGCGCCCCGGCAAAGCCACCGGGTCCGCCCCCCGCCCCTCCCGCCCCCGACACACCAGGTTCTCAAGCCTCAGGACCAGCGCCGCGCCCCTGCGGGCCCCGCTCCTCCCTCTCCCACCTGAGTCTCTGCTCAGGTTCCACATGGGTCTCACCCCACCCCTACCCGTGTCACCCAGACCAGGTGCGCCTGCCCAGGCCTGGTCACCTCCACCCCCACACGGCCCTGGCCGCCGGCAGCTGCTCCCTGAGGCAGTTCCCCCGGCACCCCGCGTCCACCCCAGGAGGGTTCCCCGTGCCCCACCGTGTGTGCCCGCCGTGAGTGTGTGCCCGCCATGAGTGTGTGCCCGCCGTGAGTGTGTGCCCCGCTATGTGTGTGTGCCCCGCTATGTGTGTGTGCCCCGCCGTGAGTGTGTGCCCCGCCATGTGTGCCCACCGGGTGTTCCCCGTAAGTGCAGGGGGGCGGCACATAGAACCCCAGATGGACGGGTCCTGCCCCTGAGCCAGGCAAGGGCCTGAGCCAACCTTGCAGGACCCCTCCCCATGCGGGGGCAGGGGGGGCGGGGCAGAGTGACCCTCACAGACAGGGGAGGGGCTTCCAGGGCCCTTGTCCGGTCCCTGCCCCCTCCTGGACCTTCTGTGGCAGCTTGGCCTGGCACCCGGGCACCCTGGGCACCTCCCCACGGAGGAGGGGACGGGTGGGCAGGAGCAGGGGTGGCGGCCGGGCCCCTCTTGGGGAGGGAGCCGCAGCCGCCCTCTGGAGGGGCTAATTAGCATGCGGCTTGTGGGCGAGCGGGAAAGCAATTAGGGCTGAGCCCAGGAATGCATTCTGCAGGTTACCATAGGAATCAGCACGCTATTCATCGGTCATGAGGAAGGGATTGGGGACAGGCTGCGGGCACGCTGACGAGCAGCCCGAACAAAGCCCGCATCGCTCCTTAACCCTTTGGGGTCCAGACCGGTGCCCGAGGGAGAGAAGGCCGAGCGCCCTGTCCCCCCTGAGCTCCCAGCAGAGTCCCCTGAGCGGCCACTCGGATGCGCCGCCCACCAGGACTCCCGTCTCTGAACAGAGAGCGGGAAGAGGGGGATTAGGCGGGAGATGAGCTGCCCTGGCCGGGCCGGGCCACGGAGGGGGCAGGGCGGTCACAGGACCCAGGGTACGAATGTCCCCCGGGGCAGGGCAGGCCCACAAGCCGGGCCCGGGAAGCCAGGGGCTGGGAGGTGGCCTCGCCAGGATGGGGCCCAGGACCCAGCACAGGCCCCGGGACACCGGTCCCCTCCCTCCTGGGTGGTAGCTGTGCCCAGGCTGGCCTCCCGCCACTCCATGCTGCAGGCGGGAGAAGGGGGTGGGGGGCTGGCTACCTGGGCGCCGAGCACCCGACTTCCTGTCCGACTCTCCTGAGCCCACGCCCGATGCCAGCGTCCAGCATAGTCCGCCCCGCCCGCCCCTGCCCTCCCAGAGCTGGCCCTTCCACGGTCACCACGGACCCGCACTTCTCGCCCACGCCTCCCCCCTGAGCTCGACTGAGGGCCTCTGGGCCAGGAGACACGGGAAGCCATCCCCGCCCTGGGTCACGGCTCTGCCCGGAGAGGGACAGGGTGACAGCGAGGGGAGTCTCAGGTGGCTTCCCAAAGGGCTGTGAGCGGGGAGGGGGCAGCAGGGGAGGGGAGAGAGCCCCGAGCTCAGGAGCTGAAGGGGGGAGGGTCAGGGAGAGGCCGTGTGCAGGCCCCGCCGCGAGTGTGCGCCCCACTGTGAGTGTGCGCCCCGCACGTGCGGGAGGGGTGGCACGCTGGGCCCTGACCCCCGGGCTGGACTGGCTTCTCCCTGCATCCTGTTTCCTGTCTGGGCTGAGGTCTCCCGGGGGACAGCTGGGGCACCCCACCTC
Source organism: Myotis pilosus (assembly GCA_036010255.1). NCBI lineage: Eukaryota > Metazoa > Chordata > Mammalia > Chiroptera > Vespertilionidae > Myotis > Myotis pilosus. The sequence continues at coordinate 78,580,362 of JASKON010000010.1, forward strand.
CATGTACCCCTAAGAGGGACACACAGAGGAGGCCCAGGCAGGTGGGCAGGCCGAGGAGCGAAGGGGATTCTCATGGGGGCTGTGTCTCAGGCCCCTGGTTGGGGGTACCCTGCTGCTGGAGGGGACACCGCCCTAGCCCCCCAGGCCCCGCCCAGCAGGGACCGACTGCTGCCACTCCAGGCACACACGCTCCTAGAACCACAAGCCCCGGTGCTTGCAGGCTCCTGCCTTCCAGCACCTTCCAGCGCCTTCCAGCACCTTCCAGGGAGGGAGGCTGCTCTGGGGCGGACTCTGCACAGCCTGGCTTGTCTCCGGAGGCTGCTTCCCGTCCCCACAATGCCGCCCGCCCGTTCGCTGGCGCTCTGAAAAGACGGGGAGGGGGGTGCACACTTGGGCTCCCCAGCCAGGCTGTTCTCCACAGACTGCGGGGGACCCTGTCTCCGTGGGATCCGCCATTCAGCAGTGACCCAAGGAGCCGTGTGTTGTCAACACGCCCTCCCCGGCCCAGGAGCAGCTCTGGGAGGAGGACGGCAATTTGTTTGTGAATTTTGCCCTTTGTTATGGAAAGCTGTTGGCTTTTAAAAAATTGTAAAGGTTTGAACCGTTAACTCCCAGGGTAGTCCGGGCTGCGGATGGGGAAGTTTGAGGATGTGTTTATTTCTTTAAAAAAAAAAAAAATACAGAATGGATGTTAAGTAGCCGTATGCAAATTTCCTGGGGCCTGTGGGTTTTATTCTCTTGAAATCTTTGTGAAAAGGCTCAACCCCACAAAAATGAGAAAAATTGTGCTCCGCAGTCAAGCCCTGATTTCCATGGTCGCGTCTCCGGCTCCAGGCCTGTCTTTCAGCTCTGCCGGCCTTTCGGGGTACGCGTGTGCTCACTGCAGATTCGGGGACCCTCCCGGCACATCTGCTTCCTGCCTCACCCCTGGGGGGCTGGGTGTTCCTGGGAGCCCCCTGCCATCCCGTTTCTGGGGGTGCGCCCTTTTCTGGGGGTGCGTCAGGGCATCATCACAGACACGGGTGGTGGCCAAGGGCGCTGTTTCGGGTGGAACTATGTCCCCAAAGGCGAGCGGGACTGTATGTGGAGCCAGGGTTTGTGCCGAGGAGCTGAAGGTAGAGTGAGGTCACGGGGGGGGGGGAGGGGGGCCACTCCGGACGCCTGTGTCCTCATAAGGAGAGGAGATTGGGACACAGACACAGAGGGACCGCCATGCGAGGACACGGAGAGGGAGGCCGTCCGCACGCCAAGGAGGCTCAGAGGAACCACTGCCCCACCTGGGCCACGGGCTCGGGCCTCCAGGGCGGGCAGAGGGAAGCTCTGAGGTTGAAGGCGCCCCAGCCTGAGGCGCTCGGCGGCGGGGCCCCAGGAATCAGGCGGGGGTGGGGGTGGGGACCTAGTCGGACTCAGCAAAGCGGCCGGAGCACCTGTCTCTCCTGCCCCTGCCCAGGCTGGGCCCCGAGTTCACAGGGTCAGGGACGCAGTGTGGGACCTTCCCGGCCCCCGACGGGGATGAGCCTGAATCCGTCCCCACTGCACACACACACATACACACACACACACACTCAGCCACCGGCTCCGGGTGTGAGCAGGGTCTGCAGGAGCAACGCGTCCCGCACACGGACCACATCACAGCACAGCAGCCCCATGGGCACTTTCCCAAACAGCCCCGGACCAAGGGCAGGCACATGACTCCAGCGGCCCTTCTGGGAGCGGCGCTCCCGCTGCTGGTGGGACTGGGCACTGGGCACAGCCCGCGTCCGTCCAGGTGTCCGCCACTGGCCGCCTGGGTGGCCCGGACACCTCCCCCTGTGCTGCTCCCCGTCTATACGACGGGCGTCTGCTGGGACTCCTGCCGAGGTCCCCGGGCTCTGGGGTCCTGAGCAGGGGCGCTGGCTCCCCCAAACCGGCTGCTGTATTGACGAGGCTCCTGCATGAGTTCCAGGAGAAAGGAGTCCGTGGCTCAAGTGCTGGGAAACCCCTGGGCCCGTCCTCCGGCCGCAGGTGAAGGCGGTGGCCAGGGGCTGTGCTTGGCAGATGGCACCTGCTTCGGGGACCACGTCCCAGCCCCGGGCGCCCTCCCCCGCTGAGTCTGTCCAATAGAGGAAGTGGGGTCTTGGAGCAGACCGTTCCGGATCCCACGGGTCAATTCCAGCTCAGCCTCAAACTGCCCTGAGGACCCTCCGCTGCCCCTCCTGCCCCTGGCTTGCCCTTTGACCTGGGCCCTCTGACCCGGCCAAGTTCGAGCCCTCCCTGGGCCCTCCCCTGGACGGCTCTGCCAGGGACGCCCACCGGCTCTCGGCCGTGAGATGCGCGTCCTATGTCCTACGGGACCTCCCGCCCGGAGTACGCCACCGTGTCCCTCCCCAGGTGCTGTGGCTCGGAAGGTGCCGGGACAGCCACTCCCAGAGGCCGCTCGCGCTGCGGTGTGGGCGCCCATTCAGCTGATAAGCCCCTTCAGGACGCAGGGGATTTAATTCGGCGTCTGAGTGACAGCGCGAAGGTTTATCCGCTGCTCAGACAATGCGGCCGCGCTTTAATCTCCCCCAGACAATGCGCAGCCTCCGGCCGCGGCCCGGCCTTTCCCACGATGGCTGGTGATTAGCGGGAGCCTTGGATGGAAGCCACTATCTCGCGCGCGGAAGAGTGTCTGCGCGTCCGTCAGGCCAGGGCGGGGGGGGGGGGGGGGGAGAGAAAGCGGAGGTCATCTCTGCACAACCTCTGTCCCCCAACCAGTGCCCACCGGCTCCCGACCAGGCCGGGCAGCGCCAAGCCTTCCGTCCGACCACTTCACCGCCCCCCCGCCCGGGACAGGCAGCCCCCCTAGCTCAGGGCGCCCCCCTCCCCGGCGGCACATAGGTCCCCGACTCTGAAGGGCCCTGGCCATGCCCCCCTCCTCCGGGAGGCCCCAGGCAGGATGTCAGCACGTGGCCAAGTGACAGAGGTCACCTTGAAGGCTCCTCCCCTTCCGGCCCGGCCTCCCTCTGTACCCCCTGGGGCTCCAGTCCAGCTGCGGGCCCACGTGGGGCAGCTCCCCTTCCGGGCGGTGCCGCCCGAGGGCCAGGACCTGGTGTATCCCTCTCGTCCCCCAATAGTCCCAGCCCAAGGCCAGGCAGGTCCCGGACGCAGCCAGCCAAGACCTCCCTCCCTCCCTCCCTCCCTCCATCACCTGACCCGGGTCCCCACACAACCAGAACCCGGCTCCGGCTCCGGAGGGCCACCCGGACCTTGCCCTCCGCCCCCGCCCCGCCTTCCCGTGGCGTCCTTCCAGACAGGCTGGTCCAGACCCGCCTGCCCCCCATGACCTGGCCACACAGAGCAGGCCCGGGGCTCAATGTCACCCCCACCTGCCACCACTACCGCCTCGGCTCACCCAGCATCACCAGCTGGACATGCGTCCCTCCCTGCCCACCTCCAGCCAGAGCAGCGGCGTGGCCCAGTCTGGGGTGGGGGGGGCGGGGCGGAGTGGCCCAGCCTTGGCGGGGGGGCAGAGAATTTGAAGCAGCACAAGCAGCTGGTTGTCGTCCCCTGTTATTATCCCCCCCAGTGACCCCCGTCACAGTCCCGTAGTCAGGCCTGGGCCGGTGGCCGTGCCCCACAACCACGCGTGCCTCGGAGCTGGCTGACACAGGCGGGGGCTCCGCCCTGCTCACACGCCACATGCGACCTCCTTTCTGCCTCGGGCCACGCGTGGAAGTTAGCTGGAGACTCTGGACACGCGTGGCCCCCATGCACACCCTCTGAGGGCGCGTTCGGTGGCCGGGCTTTGGGGTGGGCTGTCGCCGGCCCTGCCGTTACACGAATCCCGGGGCCCAAACCATAGACGGGGTCAGTCATCCGCACGGAGCCCCGACTGGGGGACCTGTGGGGAGGCCCCGTCTAAAGCGGAGAAGCGGTCGGACTGCAGAGGTGGGGGGTGCTGCCTGTGAGGGCGCATTTCGGGGAGATGGGAGTTCCCTCTGTGGGAGGGTCAGCGGCTGTAAAATTAAAGAAACGAGGAAGCGATGATGACGGCGGCGACGGCTGGTTGTGACTAAAGATGGTCGGTCACGCGGAGGAGGGAGGTGTTGAAGGACCACTGGCCACCTGGGCTGCCTGCCACGCCTGCAGGCCCGGCCGTGCCCTCCCCCACAGCCCCTGTCCCTCAGCCTCAGGCCGGGCTCGGGGCCTCGCCTGCCTTTCCCATCAAGGGCCCCGGCTCATGCCCAGCGCCCAGTGAGCGCCCACCGAGGACAGCCAAGCAGCTGACTTTAGTTCATCAGACAAGGACGGGAGGAGATGAGACGTCGGGCCAGGGGGTGCATGCAGCCATTGCCTGGGCACCCCCACCCATGAGGCCTCGCTCCACAACCCTTAAATGCAGGACAGTCCCAGAGTGGGGGGACAGCAGGGGGCAGAGGCGCCTCGCTCTGCCTGCACCCCAAGTGGGGGGAATAGGGGGCAGGAGAGCGGGGCTGGTGCAGAAGGGGCGCCCTCATCCACATTCTTGGAGAGATGGGGGGAGACGCTGTCCTGCCGGGAATGGACTGCTGTGGCGGCCCCGCGGACCGACGCCCTCCCGGCAGGAAAGAAAGGAAAGTGACCCCGATGCCCTCCTCCCCCACAGCAAGGCCGGTGGGAGACCTCGGCCAACACTGGAGGCACTCGGGGCAGCGCCGGGCAGGGTCTGCGCCCTCAGAGGACAGAGGTGAGGGGCCCGGTGCCCCTGGCCCCAGGGACTCAGGACACCCCTCCCCCACAGCCCCCTGGCCCAACGAGCCTCCCCCAGTGAGGCCCCTCCCGGGTGTCAGCACCTGGTCCCCCTCCTGGCGGGAGAGCTGTGGCATCTTTTCCCTTTGAACCGCCTCCGACGCCCCTGCTGCCAGGCCTGCTGCAGGCGGCACCCCGAGAGCAGGAGAAGACGCGCCCCCACCTTCCAAACGGACTCATTGGTGTCTGTGCACCCGGCGACAAGCGAAGGCCCCACAGATCTGGGGTCAGGGGAGCACCTCTCTGTGATGCAGGGGGGTGTTCAGAGCAGGGGCGGCTGAGGTGCTGGCACAGACCACGCCCAGGACATGGGGGACCCAGTGCCGAGCAGCCGGGCTCCGGGCCCTGGGAACTCATCTCAGACGCCAGTAAGAGCTCGGCCACTGCGGCTGGCTCCTGACGTTCCCAAAGCCGAGCCTTCCCCTGGGCGGCCTGGGGGTGGGGTCAGCCCCGCGCCCCAAGCACCTTGCCCCTCAGTGTCCCGACACCCACCCCGCCATTCTGACACCTCGGTGCTCGGTGGGGCTCCCGACCGGGGGCTCTGACCCCATCCCAGTGACAAAGGTGCTGGCTTCCGCGCTGGCCGGGCCTCCGTGTGTGGCTGGGCACCGCGTCCCGCAGCCCCGAGCGGCCAGGCCCAGCTGGGAAGCTGGGGAGTGGACCTGGCGCTAGGGAAGCTCTCTGCTCCCCGAGACCCGGCTCCCTCCGGGCCCTGGCACACCCCACTCTTCCAGCCAGAATGGGGTCCGGCGGGGGCCCAGGGGCTGCTCCCTCTAAGGCCGGGGGACTTCAGCGCGACTCGGGGTGGAGCCCTGAGTGCCCCCATCCAGCGGGGAGTCTGGTGTGCCCTTCAGGGAAGCCTCAGTGATGCCCGGAGACCCAGGTGCCCAGGTGCAGCCCTGCCGCTCGCTGTGATGGTTAATTATTATCATGTTGAGGGCGACACACCAGGTGCCGCTCGGCTCCCGCTGGGCGAGCACCCCTCACCCCACCCTGCAGGTGCGGACAGAGGCCAGAGAGGTCAGGAAGCTGCCCGAGGTCACACAGCCGCCGGAGGGTCATCGGAACCCACCGTGGCCGGCAGAGCCAAACCTCGGCCCGCGGCTCATCCAGGGGCTCAGCCAGTTCACCCTTGACCTTTCTCATGACTTCGGCAACGTGGGCAGCTTCTCTGAACGGCTGAGTCCTCACCCAGGAAAGGGGGTGGCCTCACGGTCCCCAGGGGCACCCACACCCAGGCACCTACCTGGGCAGGTGCAGGGGGAGGGACACGCCCCAGGGACATGAGGGACGGAGCGAGGGGCCAGGTGGGAGGAGGCAGAGGAGAAGGGCCCTGGCGCCTGGTCGTGGGCAAAGGGCCCAGAGTGGAGCTGGGCGGACGGGCCTCGAGGGGAAACCAAGGAAGCCAGGAGCCGGCGGCACAGCCAGCCGTGTGTCACCTGGGGAGGACGCCTACTCACCGCCCCGGTGCCGGCAAATCCGCTGTCCCCGCGAAGCTGCCCGCTCCCAGCCCCGTGCCTCCCTCGCTGGCCCGCGGGAGCGGATGGAGGCCCCAGAGGCTGTGGGTATGAAGGCGGCTTGGCCTGCGGAGTGGCCGGCGGGGAGGGGGCCGAGCTGGTGAAAGAGGAAGAGGCACCGAGGGGCTGGGAAGTGGCTCTGGCCCCCCCTGAGGTGTGGGTTCTAAAAGCAGCCCCCCTCCTGTCGGTCCCGCCCCCCGTGACCTCGTTCCTCCTCACGCAGGTCCACCGCAGCTGGGGCCAGGCCAGCGCCAGCGGCTGGGAGCCCCCAGGGTGGGAGATGAGAGGAAGAACACGAGCCCGGGGGTCAGGGGCTGGGGGTGCAGCTATGAGACAGGAGGGGGGGGCGTCCCCCTGAGCGGGCTCCACGCTGACACGGTCCTGGTCAGGAAGTCCCTCTCCCAGGGGAGGGACCTCGACTCTGAGCCGTGGGCGGTGGAGTGGGAACGGTCGGTAGCAGCCCCAGACCCCAGCTCTCCGAGCACACCCCAATGACGCATGCACTCCCGGGGGTCACCCCTGACGCCACGGAGACTCCCCTGCGCTGGCCCCGCTCCCTGGCCCAGCCCAAGGCTGCCCACAGCCCCCGCAGGGCCGGCGGGGTCTCCAGCGGGCACAGGGCCCCGGGCTGCCAGGACAACGAGGCCGAGCCCAGCTTGCCCGAAGCCCAGGTGCCCACCCAGCACCACGGCGTTAGCAGCAGACGGGCCCCCTGCATCCTCCCCGCAGAGGCTGGGGGACAGGGCAGGACCAGGACCTGGGCCCACGCCTCCGGCCCGCCCCCCGTGGCCCCCGGCTGCCTCACGGCCTCACCGCCTTTCCCAGAACTGACCCGCACACTCCCCGGCCTCGGGTCCTGCCTCTCCTTCCCGCCCGCGGGGACGGGGTTCTCTCAGCGGGAAGGCTGACCCCCGCACCCTGCGCCCGTGGTGAGGGACCGAGGCACGCTGGCACACTTCGCTGCACCCCAAAGTGCCACAGACACCCCAGGTCCTCCATCACTCTGTTCTCCGCAAACCCCAGGGGTGAGCCCGGTGTCCCCCCCGCGGGACGCCTCCTGACAGCCGTGGGTGAACAGCCACGTGACCCCTACAGGCTCCGGCCAAGGGGCAGCCTGGTCACTCCTGACGGCAGGCGGACAGGCAGACGGGCCCTGAGCACCCGCAGCGCCGCGCCCAGCACTCCAACCGCACCAGCGAGGATGAGGCTGGGCGCCCGGTCACCACCTACCCGGTGGCGGGCACAGCAGAGCCAATAGGACGGCCCCTGGCACATGGCCAGGTGGGGACGGGGGAGGGGCCGGAGTGGCAGAAGGGCCCCGAGGCCCCGGCCTCCAGCGGCACCCCGTCCTGGCTTTATCTCAACACAGAACATTCCCTGCGCCGCCCTAAGTCATGCCCCTCGAAGGGAGAGCCCAGGGAAGCCCCCAGCCCGCGCACCCGCAGCCCCGGCCCCTCCTGGCTCCCCCCAGGGCAGCACCGGGCAAGGCCCAGCGGGGACTGCAGGAGCCAGAGCTCCCTGGCTGCTCCCCCAGCAGGAACTGAGCCACAGGCTGGGCACCTTGCGAAGGCGCGCCCCCCCCACCAGAGCGAGCTCAGGGGACCCGGTGTTCTCCACTAACCAGGCTGGTCACGCCGAGAGCGGACGCCCTCCTGGTCACCAGCGTGAAAGTCACCTCCCGTCACCGTCACCAGGGCCCAACGGAAGTGACAGCCGCTTTCCGCCGGCCCCGGCCCGGAGCTGAACGGCGAGGGGCTCCGCGTTCCCGCCACCCTGCTCGCAGCTGCCTGAACTGCCCCCGACCCACGGGCTCCGGTCCTGGGACGGGGCAGGGAGTCCACCATTCACATCACGAGGATTTATTTCACGTTGCTCCATCTGAGGATTCCACAGCTGCCCAGAGACGCCGGGGGGGGGCGGGGGCAGAAAGTCAGGGGGCACCTCCCGTGTGCCCGGCCCTGCCCCCTCTCCGATCCAGGCCCCCCTCAGGGCCACCACCCCACCCCCCACCCAGGTGCCCGTGGCTCCTGCCCACCGCCCCCCGCCCCCCGCCGAGCGCTCACGGCCGGTTTCTAGGTCACCACAGCCACAGACCACACTGGCCGCGGCCCTGCTTCCCCAGACAAGGTCACTGGTCAGTCACCACTTCTGCTTGGCACTCCCTGCGGCCCAGCGGCCTGACCACAGATCACAGAAGTCCACACGCCGGGCGGCCCGTAAACTCCCTCCATGCTCGGGGAATTCACCAGAACGCCCTCCTCGTCCCACCTGCTCTCAGCGGGGGCGCACGGGGGGTGCACGGGCCAGACCCCAACCCCCGGCCCTGCCCTGCACCCTGGAGCCTGGATATACCGGCCACTGCTCGGCTACTGTCCAGGCGGGAGTGCACATTTCCCCGGAGATGTGACAGGGCCCTGCCCCTGACCCCTGACCCAGGCTGACCTGGGACCTGCCCCTGACCCCTGACCTGGGCCCTGTCCCTGACCCGGGTCCTGCCCCTGACCCGGGCTGACCTGGGCCCTGCCCCTGACCCGGGCTGGCCTGGGCCCTGGAGGGAGCTGAGGATGCCCCCTGCCAGCTGGTAGGAGGAGCTTTTAAAAATAAAGGGCACATTTTATAGGAAATGAAGAGAGTTCCTGAACAGGGTCCCAGCCTGCTCACCCACGCTCCCGGGCTGTCTCTGGGCCAGTGATCCAAGAGCCCTCTCCTGGGGCCGGGCGGCGGCCCTGGGTGCTGGGGCCAACACGAGGCCCAAAGGCTGCGGGCCCGGGTGATGGGGAAGGGTTAAGGGTGTGTGACGGGGCAGACGGGCACGTTTGTAAGTGATGGTGAGACCCTGGGGTGCAGGCAGCACCCTCTGTTTTGGGGCTTATGCTGGGGGCCTCATTGCTCATCTCCCCGTCGGCCCACCTCTCCCTGACCCTTTAGGGCCTGGGTAGGTGCAAGGCCAGGTTCCCAGGTGGACTCCATCTAGACAGGCAGCTCCTGGGGACCTGGTGGCCACAGCCCCCGGCGCCACCCCATCCCACCCAAGCTGCCCCTGGGCAGTGGGAATCCCCGATGGCCCCTCCGTGACAGTGACATCTTCGGCTGCCTCCTGGAGGCCGGGACACTCATCCACTTTCTCCTGTCGGTTCCCAGAGGGCCCGGTGGGAGGGGACCCTGATGTCCCCGTGGGAGGTGGCAGAGCTGGGGTTGGATCCCAGGCGGCCTGGTGCAAGGTCTGGATGGCTGACGGTGCCGCACGCAGGGGCAGCCCCTCCGTCCTGAGCCCCGGGCTCCTATCTGTGGGATGTTACTGTCTCTCTTGCCCAGTTTGTCCAGGAGCACACGGAGCCAGGACAGAGCATCTCAGAACTTTGGAAGAGACAGGATGGGCGCCCTGTAACAGACACTAAGACATGAAGGACAGGCGGGTGGATGATGGACGGACGGATGGATAGATTGATGGATGGATGGATGGGTGGATGGATGATGGATGGATGGATGGATGGATGGATGAATGGATGGTGGATGGATGGATGGATGGGTGGATGGATGAATGGATGGTGGATGGATGGATGGATGGGTGGATGGATGAATGGATGGTGGATGGATGAATGGATGGTGGATGGAAGGATGGATGGGTGGATGGATGGATGATGGATGAATGGATGGTGGATGGAAGGATGGATGGGTGGATGGATGGATGATGGATGAATGGATGGTGGATGGAAGGATGGATGGGTGGGTGGATGGATGAATGGATGGTGGATGGAAGGATGGATGGGTGGATGGATGGATGGATGGATGATGGATGGATGATGGATGGATGGATGGATGGATGGGTGGATGGATGGATGGGTGGGTGGATGGATGGATGGATGATGGATGGATGGATGGATGGATGATGGATGGATGATGAATGGATGGGTGGATGGATGGATGGATGGATGGATGGATGGATGGATGATGGATGGATGGGTGGGTGGATGGATGGATGGATGATGGATGGATGGTGGATGGAGGGGGGGGTGGGTGGGTGGATGGATGATGAATGGATGGATGGATGGATGGATGGATGGATGAGGGATGGATGATGGATGGATGGGTGGGTGGATGGATGGATGGATGATGGATGGATGATGGATGGATGGGTGGATGGATGGATGGATGATGGATGGATGGATGGATGGATGGATGGATGAGGGATGGTGGATGGGCATGTAGATGGATGATGGGTGGATGATGGATGATGGTGGATGGAGTGGTTTAAGCCTGGGTCACAGTCACTCAGACGGCATGACAAGTCAACAGGCAGGTATTCCTATTTCACTAAAATCAACAGAGCCGCCCATGGGAAAAGACTGGGGTTTGGGGACAAATGTCTGATCAGCTGGGCCTGGAGGAGACACATGAAAGGAGAGATGTGCAAGCACAGACACGTGGCCCCCTCAGATTTTCTCTGCAGCGGCGGCTGCCCTGGGAACAAGCCTCCTGGGGTGCAAGTGCACCGAAGAAAGGGTGTCTGCAGGGGCACTTCTGTTCAATGCGCAAACTCCGTCATATAAGAAGGCCAGTTGGACAACCCGCGTTTCATGGCTTAGGGACATGTTATGGTCCCGGCACAGGAGCAGGGCCAGGCCGCGGTGCCCAGAGGGCTCCCGCCATCCGGCTGCCCGGAGCGAGCGCTCACAGACCCCCCTGGGCTCCAACTAGGTGACTGGGCTCCCCAGAGGACGCAGGCGCAGGTGGTCCCCAGGGGGCCCAGGGGCCAGGGCAGCACGGGGAGGCCCAGGTGTCCCCTTGCCAGCAGCTGGGCGCAAACACGGCGGGTCCCACGCACACAGGACTTCTCCAGGCAGAGGTGGTGCTGGCGGGCACTGTGGGCCAGCCTGTGACAGGGGGAGTGGGGACTGTGGGCGGACGTCTGTAAATGCATTTCATGCCCCACTAGCTCCCACCCCAACCCGGGATCCAGCTTAGAGTCTGTTCAAACGCACAGGTGGGGGGACGCGGGAGGGGTGATGGTTTCTGGATCCGTGTCCCCGGGGCCCAGGCCCGGCTCCTGGACTGGAGGCGAGGAGGGTGTCCCAGCCCCACAGGCTCTCCTGCCGCAGCTGCGCGGGGAGCTGCGGCCCAGGTCGGAGCTGGGAGGCCGGGAGAGCGGAGAAAATGGGCGACGCTGTTAGACATTTAGCCTCGTAAATCTCGGCCGCGCTGCCGGCTGGCGTTCGGAGGTGAGAGAAACAACATTACGAGGCACAAAGAAGGCGGCATGGAGGCCGGAGAGGGACGTGGCGGGGGGCCGGCAAGCCGCGGCGGAGTTCCGTCTAATCGCCCCCCGCACGCGGGAGGCCGCCCGGTGCCACCAACAGAAACGCGCTTCCCTTCCCGGAAAATTGATTTGTCAACAGCCAGAGATTTGTCCAAAGGCATCTCAAGGTTGTTTTTTAAAAAAAAGGAAAAAAAAGGAAAGGAGAGAACTGGGCAAAGGCACGCGGTCAGAGCCGCCTCTGAGGACAGGCCTCGGGGCTGACGGTCTGGAAACCGCGGATTTACGGGCCCGCGGGGCGGGGCGCGGCGTTCGCCATAAGGATCGGTTCGCAGAGAAAAACCAAACCCAGCGACGGTGTGACCTGTCCCTGATCTAAAGCTCCCTCCCGGAGCCCACAGGGGCATCTCCTCCTTCCGGCTGAGTGGCCTGGAAGGGCAAGGAAGGGCCCGACCTGACCCGATTGGACGGCGGTTCCCTGCAGGCCCCGGGCGACTGGCCCCGAGGGGGGCGCGTGGGCGTCACCCCCACTTCTAGGCTCTGACGGGGGCCAGGCAGGAGCTGGGACCACGGGTGTCTGTCTGCCGTGGGCTAGAGGCTCCATCTCTGTAGCCCGAAGACACCAGCCCCCAGGGGCCCCACTTGGCCCTCCTGCTCCCAACAGGACCACGGTGCCCGGGTGGGGAGGCAGGTCAGGAGCTGGGCGGCTCGGGGTTTCCACTCAGAGGGTGCACGGGGCAGAGGTAGGGGCGGCGGGGAGACGGCCCTTGGGGGTGGCCCCTCCATCCCAGGACAGGAAGTGCAAGGTGCCCCTTGGCCACAGCAGTGACTTCAGGCCGCCAGGACCCCGAGCCTGGGGGTCGGCACCGGTGACGCCCCCGAGTCCAGGCTGGCACCCTGGCTCTGAGGCCCTGTGTGTACACCTGGCCAGGAGGCAATTCACAGTTTCTAAAGACTCCCAGGTGCCCCCGCACACCCTGAGCGCGCCTCAGTTTCCCCGCCTGACCTCCCTGAGAGGAAGCGATTGGAGGTGAGCACAGGGAAAGGGCACAGGGGCAGGTGGCTGCCTGGCACCCAGGACACCATGACCTTCGACTGCGCCCGTGGGGGCCCCACTGGCCGCGCTAAAGGAAGCTGCCGAGGCCACGCCCAGACCCGCGGGCTTGTGGCCGAGCGCAAGCAGCCTCGGAGCCCCGGAGGAGCTGACCGCCCACCGCCCACCGCCCACCGCCAGCCAACCCAGCGCACGGAGGGCCGCCTCTCGGGGCCAGACACGCCCCCGGCCTGGGGAAGCTGGGCCGGCGAGGCCTGGGCGGGTCCCACAGCCGTGCCCACCCAGGGCCCCCGCAGGCCTGGGGAGACCTTGACCCAGGCCCCTGCTGCCTGCCCTGTGACCAGGCGGCCCCTCAGGCCCCCGGAGTGAGCTCAGGGGAGACAGATGCTGGTTTCCAGGAGAGAAGGGTGAGCCCGCTCTCGATGCGATCACAGCCCCCATGCGTGGGTCTCCCGCCTCCCGGAGCCCAGCACAGCAGGCCACAGCCCTGGGCGACAGGATTCACTAGGGTCTGCCTGAGCCCAAACCTACGCTGCCCGGTGGCTCACAGTCGGGCCGGGAGTGCAGGCGCCCCACCGGGACCGGGGTCAGGGCACACCCGCCTCCCAAAGGGGCCGTCCAGCTTCGGGCCAGGCCAGGGCTTCCTCCCCTCCCCCACCCAGCGGCTGGGCACTGAGCTCAGCAAGTTGGACCCCACAATCCGTGGTCCTCCAGGCCCTGGTGGGTGGACAAACCTCATCTTTGAGCTTCGGGGTGACTGCCCAGCGAGGCAGAGGCCGCCCTCCCGTCCTCTGAAGCTCCCGCCTAGTCTCTGGGTGGCCCGTGGACGTCCCATCTCCTCCAGGCGGCGGTGCCACCTGCGCGTGTGGTCTGTGCTCAGGTGGCCCTGGAGTCACATCCTAGGCCAGTGATGGCGAACCTTCTGAGCTCGGCGTGTCAGCATTTTGAAAAACCCTAACTTAACTCTGGTGCCGTGTCACATAGAGAAATTTTTTGATATTTGCAACCATAGTAAAACAAAGACTTATATTTTTGATATTTATTTTATATATTTAAATGCCATTTAACAAAGAAAAATCAACCAAAAACATGAGTTCGCGTGTCACCTCTGACACGCGTGTCATAGGTTCGCCATCTCTGCCCTACAAGGTCAGGGGTGGGTCGGGGCACCGGCCCCAGAGCAGCTAGCTGTGCCCATGTCCACTGGCAAAGGGGGAATGAGCTGGTGACGGAGCAGGCAGGACAGAAGGTCTGGGTGCGTCCCAGAGCCCACATGGCACCTCCACCTTGGCCCCAGCGGCTCCAAATGAGCTCACAGACTGCTTCAGGAGCAGCCAGCCTCTGCCCTGCCTCCCTGTGCCGCGGGGCCACGGGGCCCGGCCTCCGGATTCACACGGGACCCCGCACATGCCGGCTGGAGAGGGAGGCGACCCCCGGGATTCACACGGGACCCTCACATGCCGGCTGGAGAGGGAGGCGACCCCCGGGATTCACCCGGGACCCCGCACATGGCGGCGGGAGAGGGAGGCGACCCCCGGGATTCACACGGGACCCCCCCACATGCCGGCGGGAAGGGAAGGCGGCCCCCCGGATTCACATGGGACCTGCACACGCCGGCGGGAGGGGGAGGCGGCCCCCCAGATTCACACGGGACCCCGCACATGGCAGCGGGAGGGGAGGCGGCCTGTGAGCTGCAGCAGGCGCAGCCCTGGCTCCGGTCCCGCCGACGCGGCCTGGACTCGAATTCCCACGGGCCAGGGAGAGAGGACGGGCCTCCTGCTCAAATGTCCCAGGCCAGCGGCCTCCTCTCGGCTGCACCTCAGATTTCGGCGGCAGCCCGGAGCAGACAGCAGCCCGAGTTACCGGAGGCCTGCGTGAGCCCCGTGCGGCGTGGCCCCCGGCCCCGGATTCCACGCCTCCCAGGGGGCAGATAGCCGCGCGGGGCCTCCTGCCAGAGCCGGGCGCAGCAAAGTGCTCTCCGCAGGCCCGCGAGGAGTCTCCTTACTGGGCCCCAGGGTCCAGATCGAATGTCCCTTTGAAAGAGCCAGACGGGACCCCGTGCCCCTGCCCCTGGGTCCGCCCGACACCGGATCCCGCCTGTCCGGCCTGTGCTGCCGGAGCCGCGGCCTGCCCCACCCAGGGGACAGCCGCCACCCCGGGGCCCCGGACCAGCGTCCCGACGAGGGAGGAGGGACCGGGAGCCCCGGCCAGGGTGGACTCTGCCGCCCCAGCTCCTCTCCTCTCGCTCCACAGCCTGTGGGACCCGGGGGCCCAGCGACAGCTCCCTGAGCCGGCCCCGTCCCCCGTCAGCGTGGGCTCCGTCTCTGGCCATGTGTCCTTCTCCTCAGTAGTCCAAGACCAGAGCCCGAGTGTGGCTCACGGCATCGTGTCTGTGTGCACACAGCGCTCTTTGTGCAGGTGTACATATGTGCACATATGTGTGTGTACGTGTGTTGTGCGCATGTGTGTGTTGCATGCATGCACACTACGTTGTGTGACTTGTGTGAGTGTGCACGGTATATGTGCTGGTTGTGTGTACATGCATGTGCATTATGTGCGTGCATGTGCCTTATACATGTGCAGCGTGTGGGTATGCATCCATGTGTGTGCTCCTGTGTGGATGCATGTCACATGTGTGCGCACACTGATTACAGCGGCCCCATGACTCTAGGTCCCTGGGAGCCCCTGGGTGACATGGGAGACGCTCTCACAACGGTGTCTGGGCAGCCACAGGCGAGGAGACCTGTCAGCCAGCACCCCGAGTCCCCTGAACAAAAGACCCCGAAAGACAGGGCCCCTCCCTGGGGCTCCCAGGTGCTGGCGCTTGCGGGGCGGGCTCAACAGAAGGAACCCGACCCCAGGGCATGTGCTGCATGGACAGCACCGGCCCGGTCACCCAGACAAGCACCGCCCCCCAACGCGTGGACCCCGTGCCTGCGCCCAGGGCCAGGGCCTGAAGGAGGACCCACGTCGCTCAGATCTGCCTGCTGTCTACTCACCACAGTACCGTCCCCTCTGAGCTCGTAAATCTGTCGGCCACACACGCGCACGCACATCTGCTTCGGCCAGGCTCCAGCAAGTTCCAGAAACCCAGAGTAGCTGCTCACAACGCCAGCCTCGGCCGCATCCTCTCTCCAGCCGCCACCTCCCACCTCCCTTCCCACTGAGCTGGGGCCGGGGCCAGGGCCGGGGCCGGGGGAGCGCCCTGTCCTGGAGCAGATGAGACAGACATGGGGCCACAGCGGGGGGGTCCAGCTCGCCCCCTCCCCCCAACATGCAGGTCTCATTGTCTGTCCCCACCACCCCCAGGCTGCCCTCGGGATCCAGCTGCCACGGCTCGGAGGGAGCGGACACGGAACTGGACCCCATGGCGGAAGCGAGGCCCCAGCGCTGCGGGCCGGGCCGTCGGTCCCCACAAAGGGGCAGGTGGCACCACCAACGGGGCTGCTCGTCTGACCCAGCAGAGGTGACACGGGGAGCCCAGGTGCCGGCGTGTGTCCCCCACCTCAGCCCTGACCGGGGTGAAGGGTGCCTCCTGGGGACCCAATCTCCACTCTAAACCCCATCTCACCCTCAGCCACAGGCCTCCTCAGAAGGTTGGGGTCCAGTCCACCCAGGTTCCCACTTCTCTGTCGCTGTCCTGTGTGGCTCAGCCTTGGCCGAGGGTGACCCCAGATTGAGGGCAGCCATGGTCCCTCCGACCAATCAAGCTGGCCTGGGGGTTGCTCCCGGGGGACCTGCAGGAGGCCGGTCTGTTCCTGACGATCTCGGGGAGCAGAAAACCTCCCTTTGGGTGGGGCCCCCAGGCTGCCACCTGCTCCCCGACTCTCCTTGGCTGCATTCCCCCTTTGCCCCGTGACGGGGGGCCTGAGGACCAGCCTCGCACCCCGGCACCCACATCCTCAGCCGGCAGGTTCCTGTGGTTTGGCCCAAGGTCGGCTACGGTGATGGAGCCGCTCGCCCCACTTGGAATGGGGAAGTGGGCCCACGTGTCCACCGCTCAGACCAGCAGCGGCCTCAGCCCAGCACCCGCCCTGCCCTGACCCAGCGCCCAGGGCCTCCGCCTCCGGGCCCGGCAGGAAGCGGGGTTTGCTCGGTTTTGCTCTTATCCATTCTGTGAGTGTCACAGGCCGCGAGGAGGGACATCCTGGTGATGCTGGCCCCGAGGTGCCCCCTCCCTCGGGCCCTGTGCCCAGGCTGTGCCCAGGCTGGTGGTCACACCCCGTGATGGGAACCAGCAGGCGGTCAGACCCGTCCCTGAGGTCCTGACGCCCTTCCCCGGACCCCTCCGCCAGCCGCAGGCCGCAGGTGAGGCCGAGCATTATTCTTCCCCGTGAATAGGCAGCCGGAGCTCTTTGTCAGAAAACAACGCGAGGCCACATTCCTCCACGCCCGCCCCCCCCCACCCCGAGTCTGTGGGTCAAGGAGGGGGATTCCCGAGGGGCAGCCTTCTCGCCCTCGCCCTCGCCGTGGCCGCCCGCGCCCCCTCCCCTTTGAACGAGGGTAGTCTGTCAGGCCTGCAGGCAACCCAAAACCCGGGTAAAGAGAGAAGTCGCAGCAAAGAAAGACGCCTTCTCCGCTGCCAGCGGGACGCGGGGAGCCGCGCTGGGCCGGGCGATCCCTGCGTAATTAGCAGATGAGATTCAATAGCGCCCGGCAGCTCTGCGCGGCTTTATCTAACCTCTGGAAGGTAAGATTAACACCTTCGATGGAGGGAAAGTTAAGACGGGGCCCCTGCGCTTTGCGATCCTGATTCGAGCGTGAAACCAGAGCCCCCCTCGGGCCAGCTCGCTGCCCCCGGTTTCTGAGCGCTCATTCTTCCCACCGTCTTCCTCGGCCCCTTTGTTCCCGAGGACACCCGGCCGAACGTGCAGCACGGACACCGCAGCCCTCCCCACGGCACACAGGCTCACACACGCTCACATGCTCACACTCGCACACGCTCACACCCATGCACACACGCTCACACACATGCACACACGCGTGTACACGCTCATACATGCGTACACACGCTCACTCACGCAGGAGCCCTGAACACGGAGCATCCGCGTGGGGAGGGGGGGCTGCGACCCCCATCTCACCCAGCTCCTTATCAGAGACCGGGTCTCCCTGGGCCCCGTGGAAACCTCCCACCACCCGGGCAACTTGTTGCTGCTCAGGTTCCACGTGCCCGGAAGGAGCCCCGGACCCGGACCCCAGGCCTCTGCCCGGTGACGGGCCCCATGGGGAAGGGTGCCGGCCACGGGAAGTCTGCCTCGGGCTGGGCTGCGGGGGGCGGGCAGGTGCCCAGGCCACACGGGCCGGCCACGCGGTCACCACACGCACGCTGGCGGATGCGAGGAGGCCGCCGCGTCTCGGGGCGGGTCTGATTTTAAAAATCAAGTGGAATCACTCCCAGGGAATCGCCGGCCCGCCGGGTGGCTTCTCCTCCTGCCGACGTGACAGACATAGCCAGCCGCACTGGGGGGCCGTTCCCTGAAATGAAAGGCCGCGGGCCGGGCCGCGGCAGAGGCGTGGAGACCGCCGAGCCCCGCGCCCGCCAGCACGTGTGTTCCGTCAGTCACTGGCCTGCGCGGCCCCCCTGGAACTGAATACCCATTCAGAGGGGCTCGCGGGCGAGTTGTTGCAATTTAATATTCTCGCACACAGACACATCATTAGCTCGGAACCTGACACTGGCCGCATAATCCTGTCATTTTCTAAGAGGCCTAATTTTTCTAACTGTGAGCACTGGGCCCGGGGTTACAACAGCCCCTCGTCTTTGCTGCTTCTGGGGGTTATGAACGCGGAAAGTGCTCGCGGCCGCCCTCTGCCACCTTTGAACTTGTCTCCTCTCCCCTCGCGGCCAGCTGCGAAGGGCCGGCCCGGCCGGGGCTGCTGCAGCTGCGGCCACCGATGCGGGGGAGCTCAGCAGTGGGGGGCGGGGGCGGCGAGGGTGGGGGGCTCTTTGCAAAAAGCAGCAACGTCCCTGACAAAACAAAAACGCCCACGGGTGGGTCTCGGACCTTAGACCCACGCCTGCACACATGCATGTGAACACACAGAGCACTGCACATGTGCGGACACGCAGAGCTCGTGCACACGCGTGGACATGTCTGCACCCTCTGAGCACCATCCTGCACACGGACCAGGCGAAGGGCCCGGTTTCCCCGGAGCAGCATCTGCTCTGGCCCAGGAGACGTTCCCGGTTTCCAAGGGCCTCGAGAATGCACGGCTTCCCCGGCTTTCCCGGGACTGGACGGGGAGCTGGGGGGATGGGCAGGGGCAGCCAGGACTCCCGGGGGGTTGGGGGGGGATGAGCAGGTGGCGGGGAGGGAGCGCGGGCTGCAACCTAAAGCAGCTCAGGGTCTCCCCAGCCGGAGACGCCCTGTGGGTCGGAAGCTCCCTTCCCAGAGGGACCCTGGGGCCTCCCCAGCGCTGTGGCTCCTCCATGCTGACACCCCCTGCCATTGAACCCTGACGCCAGGACCAAAGGGCCGGGCAGCGGGGGGGGCAGGGAGGGACCCGCAGCCGCTTTGATTCGGGGGCTGGAAATGGTGTCGGCTCAGTGCCAGGCAGCGATGCCGGTTTCCCACACGGCGAGGAAGGAGCTAATCAGCTCGCTCTCCCAGGACAGAGGGGGACGCCCGCGTGGGACAGACGCGGGACCCTCTGGGGCAGTGGCCATTCTGGACCTTCGTGAGGGGGCGGCACCGGAGGGCACACGGTGCCAGGGAGTGCGGCTCCTGACCGAGGGCCGCAGAGAGGGGGACCCGGGCAATGCCAGCTCTGTGCCCAGGAGCGCGGTGGCTGTCTGTGCCCCCCGGGGCCTCCGCGAGCCCCATCTTCAGTTATGCTAAATGCTCCAAAGCGGCCCTAACAGCCCATTGCACAGATACCAATGTCTGAGTGTTTTACTTTTTTATTTCTTATTGATTTCAGAGGGGAAGGGAGAGGGAGAGAGAGAATCAGCAATGCTGAGAGAGAATCGTGGATCGGCTGCCTCCTGCACATCCCACACACTAGGAATCGAGCCCGAAACCCGGGGAATGTGCCCTGACGGTAAATCCAACCGTGACCTCCTGGCTCATAGCTCGACGCTCAACCACGGAGCCACGCCGGCGGGCGCAACGCCTGAGCCGTTTAAACGCGCGCCCTTGCCTGGGCCCGGCGCTGGAGGAGAGATGGGGGTCGGTTGTGTAAATCGTGTTTCCACTCGGCATTGGCTGCCAGCCCCGGAGCAGAGACGGGATTAGCCTGTGTCACGGGAGAGGGTGCCCGGGCTCGCTCTGTCCCTGCCTCAGGCGTCCGCTCGGCATTTTCTTCCTGGGCCGAGACACTGGCCGGGCCCTGCCTGCCCGAGGGGCCGGGGAAGGCTGCACGGATCGCATTTGAGCCACTGAATTTAAATCAGAGAGAGACGCGCAAAAGCTAAGCCAGCGACGCCGCCTCCTCTCCAGCCTCCCTCCCGTCCGGGCCTGTCTCATCGGAAATTAATCTGAGGGTCTGGTGACCCCTCCACCTGCAGAGGCCGGGGTGGGGGGGGGGAGGGAGAGCTGGGATCCCCAAGGTGCTGGGGCTGAGGGTCCTGTGGGCTGGGTCGGACTCTGTCCCCTTCCCAACAGTTTAGACAGAGGCACAGACGCCGGGACCAGCACCCACTGGCCAGCGAGGAGCAAAGGTGAACCCCCAGATCCCTACTGGCCAGAGCGCCATGGCAGGGCCGCGTCTTCCTGTGGATGCCCCCCATTGCCCGGCCGAGCATCCTGCCACAGCCTTCACCCTCACCCGTCTTGGGGCCCTGCACACAGTAGGCCCACGGGCGACGTGCTGGACTCCAGGTTAGAGACGAAGGGACAGATAGACTTGACCCGCCCAGACCACAGACAACCCCAGTCCCTGCAGGGGCAGGGAGGCCTCTGATGAGGAGGAGCCAGCAGATGCCAATGGCTGTTTAAGCCCTGACGACACGTCAGGATGGAGGGCCCGGCGTGGCTGAGGGGCCGGAAAGGCACAGGAGGGGCCTGGCCTTGGGCACAGCGAGCACCTGGCCACATGGCAGCGGGCCAGAGTGGACCGGGCACCTGTGTGCCCGTTTGAGAATGAAACCCTGAATTAGGGACCGTGTGAGCCACGCGGCAGGAAGCGGGGAGCCCTGAGCGAGCCCCGCAGACCGGCGGGCGGCAGGCAGGGCTCTACGATGCTGATGCCTGGGCAGCCGCAGCCAGAGACAGGGCTGGGGGTGGGCGCCCCCTGCAGGGCCCCCTAAGGGCCCCCACGAAGACTCAAGGTCGGGAGGCTGGGACCACAAAATAGGTTCCCATTCAGGCCAAGGGCATGGCTGCCAGGTCCGGAGAAGCAGGAGTAGGGCGCGTGCCCCAAGCTCCCTGGAGCAGCACTCACCTGCCATAATGCTCCCCCCCTGCACCTGCCCCAGGACCCTCACCTGCCAGGCAAGAGCACTCACGCGGGACCCTTCCGGAACCTTCCGCGCGGTCATGCCTGCTGGAGGCGGGCAGGGGAACGCTCACTGTTCACACACTGCGACCCAGTTACAGCTCAGCTATTCTCCCAAATGCCGCCCTCTCCCCGGTTCTGCAAAGGTGACCGGCGGCCGGGTGGGGACCCGGGAGCCTGCCGCGGAGTGAACACCACGCCCCTGGCCTGGGCCTCGGCGGCTGAGGCTGGGCGTGGGGCGCAGGAGCACGCAGGGCCCCCGAGGGCCGGCAGTGATATCTGCACTGAGATTGGCTTTGTTCTTCTTTCTAAAGCAGGAGCGGAGACAAAGCCACTGACTGCTCGCCCAGCCGCTCGCCCGTCGGAAAGCAAGCCTGAGCCAGGCCCGGCCCCGGGCACGTGGAGGTCAGGTCTGCAGGGCCTGGTCCCCGAACCAGGGAACTGGGGAGATCTGGCCAGGACCCCCTGTCCGGCCCCACCTGCTGCCCTCCTCAGAAGCAGGAGGGGCTTCAAACCCCAAAACAGTGAGCCCCCCACTTTGAAATCATGTCTAAGGAGAAGCAGGGCCACCGGCATCCAGGCAGGTGTGTGGGGTGAGTGGCAGGGCGCGGGGTCAGGCCTCAGTTCAGCCAGAAAGGACCAAGGACATCGGTGGGAGCCCCCTGGAAACCCCCGGGGGACTGGGGACCTCTCCCCCCACATGGCAAGACAGCAGCCCTGGTCTCCAGCCTCAGGCCAAGCCATGGAGGGCCTTGCTTCCCGCTCACGCCCGTGGGCACGACCTGGGCATGGGCAAGGGGTGAGCCCCTAGAAGCCGCCTAGGAGCCTGCAGGGGGTGGGGGCAGGAGCCACGTAGGCTGGGCCCTCACAGCAGAAGGGCCCGTATCACCTCCACGGGGACAGGCCAGCGGCCGCCCGCAGGGGCTTCGCGGCACAGCCCCCGTCTCCTCGGGGCCCATCTCAGAACCCGGAGGGGACGGCGCTCTGCCCGGCACCCCTCCCCGGGGCCCCGCTAACCATCTCCAGCCACATGCCCAGGGAGCGAGGGGCCAGCACCCACCCCTGCCTCCCGGGCCGCAGCGTCCGCCCAGGCCAGGCCAGGGCCCCAGCGGGTGAAGCTGATCCCCACACGTACACACACATGCACACGCACACACACTCAGGCACACCCTCTGCACCCAGCTCCACGGGGTGCGGGCGGCAGGTGCACAGCCCCCCCGAGAAGCGGCCGGTCTGCTGAGCGCCCTGACGCTGCTGATCGGCAGAACCTCTGGGCGCTCGGAAAGCAGGTGCAGCCCCGGCTCTGGCTTCTGCGCAGGGCGGCCGAGTGGCACAGCTCCCAGGCTGCTCAGCCCGGGCAGGGACCGGGGACACCGTCCGGGCGGTTCCGCTCCCGCCAGGCCCTGCGTGGTCACAGAGTCTCCCCCCACTGAGGGCCGGAGGGGAGGCCGGGTGCCTCTGGGCGCAGCACCCGCCTGCCGGCCCCCTCCGCCCCCCTCTGCCCCGGCTGGCGCTGCCCCAAAGAGTCCGACCCAGGAGCAGGGCTGGGCGGGGACGAGCGGGGACCAGCCGCAGGGCTGTCAGGCCGCCGCCCGCCTCCGCCCTGAAGGATGAGCGCTCGGGGTCGGAAGCACAGGCGTCAGGATGTGAAACGCGCGGATAACCGAGCCTCCGCGAGAGGAGATAAAATATTCACCGGGACCCAGCCATGTTTTCAAATGATTATAAATTATGTTAACAGTGCATTTGCAAAGGGTTATAAAAACAGCCATAATATATTTTTTTCCCTCAGATTCTAGAATTACCAGTGTGACAGCTAATGCAATAATGATTTGTTTCAAATGCCAGTGTTTAAGCTGTATAAAGCTGATTTTATACATTTTTCCAGTGGGCCGCATTGTAGTTAATGAAATTAAACACACCAATCGCATTTGTCCCCAGGGGACGAGGAACTGAACACTCCGATGGTTTATTTTTTTATTAAAATAAATTGCAGCCGGCAAGATGGACTAATTGCACACAGAATTGAAAAAGAAACATTCCATTGATATAATTAAGCCAATTTTCATGGACATAAATAGTTATAGTGGATATAAAATAAGCAAAGCCTTCCCCAGATTCTGACTTCCCTCCTTTTTTTTGCCCAGAATGTTAACTATTAAACAAATAGGCCTCTCCGAGCGGCACGGCTGTCTGTGGGCTGCGTGCATCGTCCCTCAGTCTCAGAGATGCCGGCCAGGCGGGCAGCCGGGCACCTCCAGACCACAGCGGATCTGATGGCCGGGCCCCGAGAGCAGTGCGGTCAGAGCAGGAAGCGGCCAGCCCTCCGCTGCCTGGGCCACAGGAGCCGGGAGCGCGAGCCAGCGGCCCAGAAAGGCCACCGGGGCCTGGCGTCCACTTGGAGGGGCCTGGTCCTGGCTGGACCAGTGACTGCAGCCCCAGCTCCCTCCCTGGGTCAGGTCCACCTCTCCCTGATGGCCTGGGGGAGGGGGACCTCGGGGTTTGGGGGGAGGGGGAGCAGACAGGGCCTGCCCCTCCTGCATTTGCTCAGGCAAAGACACTCCGTGGGGGGTTCTGCACCTGCCCTGGAACAGGACACCAGCACCAGGCCGGAGAGGAGGCGGGCCAGGCTCCCGCCCCAGGGAGGAGGAGGAACCAGCTGGGAGGAGGCTGGGCGCACAGGCCCTGAGCACACGGAGGTCTCATCTCCGCTCTGAGTGAGAGTGGACCTGGTACATGCTGAGCGCCGGGCCTGGGAAAACGCTGAAAGCAGACGCATTAGAAGTACGTCCTGCAGAGACCTGCCCTGGGCCGTTTGTGGGGGGAGCTAAACAAGAAACCCGGGGCCTTCATGGAAGCGACCCTCCCCGCAGCCTGAACCTGCTGTGTGACCTGCATGGTTCCTTGACCTCTCTGTGTCTGGGCCTGGATGTCTTACCCCTAAAAGTGGGGCCAGCAGCCACACTGCACCCTCCGCAGGGCAGGGAAGGGCTGGGGTCCTGTCTTCCACATGGGCCAGGGGAGCCTCCGGGGGAGCCTTGACCTGCTCCCTCATGGCCGAAGGTAGGGAGGGACGGGCAGGGCTCAGGCTGCTGCTGGCTCCAGGCTCCCAGCGGACAGGTGTGCGGAGCCCATGCACAGGGCGGGGGCCACCTGCCTGAGCCGTGCTGGCCAAGCGGCCCAGGGAGGCGGGGTCAACCCTGGAAAGCCTGACCCCACCCTCCCCCTCGGCCCCCACCTCTGGACCCCCTCCCCTGCCCCTCACTTAGTCCAGGCTTGGCTCTGAGGTTCCCTCATCTCTCTGAGCCTGGGTCGAGGGGTCCCCAGCCTGCGCCCCACCTCCCTGCGGAGACTAAGCCAGGGTCCAAAGGGGAGGGGGTGGGGGGCGGACCCCACCCGTCCTGGAAGCTAAAAGGCAAAGAGCTTTGGGATGGGACCAGGGCGCTGGGCGCAGCCCTCCCTGAGGACTCGCTGCGCGGGTAGACAGGACGCTGCCTCCGCGTGATAATTGGCCGTAACTTTTTGTGCGGAGATCCGGGAGCCGCCGAGGCGACCAGGGGCTCAGCTCCGGCTCCCAGGCCCCGCGCCCCCGTCGGCCCACGCCGCCTGGAGCCCTCGGCCGCCCGTACCCACTGCGAGGCACTTCGGCTCTCCGTTCGTTCCCTTTGCTGCGAGAAGTTTCTCTCTCAGGGACGGAGCAGGCAGTTCCTCCCGCCCGAGACCTGAGCTGTAGCGTCCAAGACTTGTTACCGGGTCTGATTCAAACCCCGATAAACTGCATTTAGCGCTATTTGAAATTTTTTAAACGAAATCACTGAAAGGATTTTTAATCCTGGATAATTTTTGTTGAAACTCTAATTACACAGCACCTTAATTACCAGCCCAGCCCCCCAAGGCTCCCTAATTGCCTCCTAATTGAATAAAACAGGGGGCTAATCTCGCCCAAAGTGGCCCAGAGAGCTGGCTCGCCTCCCCAGGGGCCAGTGGGGGAGCCCCCCCCCCCCGGGCCCCACCGCCAGCACCTGGCCTCTGAACACCAACGGGGACCAGGACCCTGCCCCGAGCTCCGCCCAGAGGGGGACGCAGGGCGCCCGGGAGCCCAGGCAGCGGTGGGGGAGGCCCAGCCTGCTGCTCTGGGGAAGCGGGGGCAGGAGGAGCCGCCGCCGGGCTCTGTGTTCGGACCCTGGAAAGCAGAGGTGCCCTTCCCGGGGGCGGCCGCCTGCAGGTCACTGCACGAACAGGACTCGGCCACCCCGCCTGCCCCCGCAGGCCTGGGCACTGCACACCCACCGGCGGCCGGGCGAAATGAGAGCCCGCGGGCTTCTGCGCGCCGCGGGGCACCTGGCCTTGGCCGCCAGCCCTGCCCCCGCCCCTCCGCCTCTTCCTGTGTTTTCGCCCGAAGCGGGCTAGTGGCTCCACTCCTGGGACCCTGGCTGCCGGCATCCAAACAGGAGGCTGCATCCTGGCTCAGGGGCGAGGCCCTGTGGACCGGGCAGACCGGAGAGGGGAAGGCAGGGCCCTTGGAGACGCGGCCTGGCCTGTTTCATGGGGAGACGGGACAGAACGGGTTGGCGCTCAGCCTCCAGCCCGGCTCGCTCCCCCAGCGGGTCGCACACATCCCCCCAGCGGGTCGCACACATCCCCCTGGAACACACAGAGACTCACAAATGCTGGTGTGGGGAGGCTGCAGCCCCGGCACACCCAGGGGCTGGCGGCCGGCACCCTGAGGACTGCATCCCAGCGCTGAGAAAAGTGGCGTCTAAGACATGGGGTGTCCCCTCCACGCGGGTCAGGCCCTGGCTGGGCACAGTCTCTCAGTCTCTCGGCCCATCCTTCCCCTCCCCTCCCCCCCCAAGCACAGAGGTCAGGAGGGCACTGCCGCTGTGCGGACCCCCCACCTGCCCACCTGGCTCACAACAGAGGCGGAAACAAAGCTCCCATCAGGCGTTTCCTTGTTCAGTGGGGGCAGGGGCAGCTCCCTTCCCCACCGGCCAGGAAGGCAGGCCTGTGGGAGGGAAGCCAGGCCACCTGAGCCCACGGCCCCTGCCTCCCGGGCGCAGGCGGAGGACCTGGTGGGTCCCCAGCAACTGGAGGGCAGGCCTGGGCGCCCCAGTCGCCTCTGCCCTTGGAAAAGCTCCACTCAGAGCCCCCAGGGTGGGCCCCCCCCCAGGTGCTACCAGCAAGCAGGCTGGCAGGAGGGTCCCCTTGAAGGGGGTCGCCGGGACAGCCCCCCAAGCTCCGTGCCTGGGGGTCACACCCACTGACCCGACTGTCCTTCCCTGCCCAGGACGTGGCCGCAGCGCTGCCCAGCCCTGCACACTCACACTGGCCTTGTAACCGTGACCTCTCCCCTCAGACCCAGCCCCTGCCCCCTGCTGGGAGGCGGCCTGGCGGGGAGGGTCCATGGCAGGCATGGCTGTCCCTGCCTCAGATGCCGGTAATGGGGTCAGGTCCCCAGGGACGCCCAGGTCCTGTCACATTAAATTCCGCAGCGACTCCTGTGCTCCGGGCCGGGCAGGCCACCCTTTCTGGACCTGCCTGGGCCACCTTGTTGGGGACGGTTGGGGGCAGCGACCCGGCTCATGGGGCCCCAGAGGGAGGGCTCCCCGGTTCCGGCCCTGCTGCTGGCTCCAGCGGGGCCTGGGCCTGATGGACCTGCTCAGGGTGCATGTCCTCACCCAGGACCCAAGGCAGGGAAGCAGCACTCCCTGGTCCTGGTCCCGGTCCCGGTCCGTCCCAGCCTGGGGCCTCAGGCCCTGTGGGCCTGGGGCACCACCAGGCACCCCTCCGGGCCTGAGCACAGCCTGTCCTGCTGCCCCAGCGAGCGGCACCTCCTCCACCTGCTGGAGGAGCAGACAGAGCTGAGGGCCAGGCCGCTGCCCGCCGAGTTTCCAGCTGCCGCTCGCGTGCGGCGAAGGCCAGGAGAGGCGGCCACGGCGGACCCCGCACACGCAGACCCGAAAATGCACCCACACGTGCACCCCCACGCCGCAGGGACGCAGGGAGCACTGGGGCAGCTCGGCCGGCGCAGGAACGGAGGCCTTGTTCGCACCAAGAGGGGCCAGAGGTCACGGGAGGCCCGGGAGGCCCGGGAGGCTGCGGCCCGGCTCGGGAGCGGAGGCCGGCGGGGAAGGCGCGTCCAGGACGGTCCCCAAGGGGCGCGCGGGGTCCTGCTTTTCCCCGGCGGCCGCACAGGGCAGGGGGCTGCGGCTGTGACGGCGGAGCTGGGCCCAATGCCGAACCGGAGAGCAGAACTTCTTCCGAAAACTGTGGCGAGTGTCCGCCCACCAGCTCACGCTTGGGGTTGGCCCCGGTGCAGCGAGGCCCGCGGGCAGGGTCAGGCGGAGGGTCAGGCGGAGGGCGGCGGCGGGCTGAGCGGCGCGGCGGTCGGCAGGGAGCCCCGGGGCGGCGGGCCGGGCTCCCCGTCCACCGGGGCGGCGAGAGCGGGAGGCGCGGGTTCCACTCGGTGCGGCGCTGGCCGCTTCGCTGCACCCGGGCCTGGGCCAGGGCTGCGGGAGCCGCACTCGCCCGCCGCCGCCCCACCTGCCGCCTCGCGGGCCGCAGCCCCGGGCCCAGGGGCCGCGCGGGCCGATGGCGCCGACGCTGGGGGCGGAGGGCGCGCGGGCGGGCGGCCGTGCAGCGGCGGGAGCGCCCGGCCCGGCCCGCGGCGGAGACCGGCGGCGAGGACCTAGAGGCGGCGGGGCCGGGAGCCGGAGCCCGGGCTCCGCGGAGACGCGGCGAAAGAGAAAGTAAGACCCGGGCCGGGCAGTCTGGCCGGGGCAGCCCTGTCCCCGACCGGCCTCGCGGCGAGCGGGCGCGGAAGGGTCCGAGCGGGCCGAGGGTGCAGGCGGCGGCGGGTCGGAGGCGGCCGGGCGGGGACACGCCGGCCGGAGGCACCGGCGCCGGGCGGCCCGCGTGGGCTGCCGAGCCGGGCAGGAGCGCCCTCCGCCGCGCGGGGCACCCGCTGGGCATGCACTCCGCGGCCACAGTTCCGAGCCCCGGGAAACGGCTCCATCTTGCTCCCCGAGAGCCGGCGGCCGTCCCGCCTGCGCCACCGCCGCCTCGCGCCCCGGGAGCCGGTGGGCGCCGGCCCGCGCCCCCTCCCGGCCCGGGGTCTCCCTCCTCCGCGCCCGGCTGGCGGCCGCCAAAGGCGGTGCTCTAGCGCCCACTATTCCAAAAGCCCGGAATATGACTTGCCCGGGACCGAGCCGCGCGGAGGGAGCGAGAGCGAGCGAGGAGGAAAAGTTGCTCTCCCCTTTCGTCAACTTTTCGCTAACTTTCGCTTTTCGCTCCCCTCCACCCCCGGCCCTCCCCCTCCGCCCCCCTCCCCGGCCCCCACCGCGCGCCTCGGGTTCCCGGGCCCGAGCGCCTGACAAGGGGGGGGGGGAGGGGGTTCGGCGAGGAGGGGGCCGGCGCCTTCGGGGAGCGCGCGGCCCTGCGCCCCGAGCCTCCGCGCCGAGCCCGGCCGCCCCGGAGCGCGGGAGGCGGAGCAGCCCCCGAGCCGCGCCGGCGATTCGGGGGCCGGGAGCCTGGGGCGCGCCGGCCGCGCCCCGACGCGCACCCCTGGCCCGGGCGCCCCGGCCCCGCGGCCCGGGCCGGCGGCGCGACGGGCCGCGCGGGAGACTTACTCTTGGCTAGCTTCCGCGCCCTCGCCTTGGATCGCATGGTGTCGGCTGGCGGAATCTCTCTCCTCCTCCTGGAGTCCAGAAGCAGCCGCACACTATCTTCATCTCCCCAGCATTGTCAGTTTGGACACCTTCGCACATGCGCACAGAGCGCTCAATCTGACACCCCTCGCCGGGGCCAAAAAAACTTTGCCATGTATTCATCATCCTCATCGTCGCGCCGCCGCCGCCGCCCGCCGCCGCGGCGCGGGATTGGGGGGCTCTCCGCGGCCTTCCCGGGCTTCGCCTCACTTCCCTCTCCCCCCGCCCCCTGCCCCCACCCCCGTTCCCAGCGCCGCGCGGAACTGGCCCTTTAAGAAAACACGCCGGGCTGGGCGCTCCCTCCCGGGGCCCGCACCCCGGACACTTTAAAAGGACCCAGGTGGCCCCGGAGGCGAGGGGACTCCCCCCCCCACCTTCCCTGCGTCTCGTCGCGCGGCCGCTCCCGCCCCGCCGCGGGGATGGGGTGGCGGCTGCGTTCGCCCGGCGCCTTCCTGGGCGGCAGGGGCGAGCGCGCCCACAGTCCGGACGCGGGCCGGGCTGCTTTTGCGTCGTGGTCCCGCATTTTCGTGCTAATGACACCGCTTGGCGTCCGCCGTGGCCCCCGCGCGCTTTCTCCCCGAGTCCCCTGGGTCCCCGCCCCTGATCCGCGGTCGCCCCCGAGGGGTGTCGGGTCCGCGCGCCCGGGCCGAACCCGGCTCCTCCGAAGCCCCCGCCGGGCCGCCCCCTCGGGCCTCCGGCCCCCGCCCCGCCCTCCCCACACCCAGCGGCCGGCTCCGGGCTCCGCGGCTCAGAAACAGCAGCGCCGGCGCCGCCAGCTCCGCGCTCGCCGCTGCCCGGCCGGCGGGGCGGGCGGGCGACACTCAGACCCGCCGCCCTGGGTCCGCGCGGAGCTGCGGGCGGAAAGGCGCGGGCACCGGGAGGCGGCGCGGGCAGCCCGCCGCACACAGGGCGCCCCGCACTCACTCCTGCCTCCCGGCCCCAGGTGAGTACCGGGGGCACCGGAGCTGGGCACCTTAGGGACCAGGGCCTCGGGGACACCCCCCCTCCGCTGGGCCCAGGTGTGTCGGGTGGGGCGGGAGGGCCGGTGCAGCAGGTGGAGGGCGGGCGGGAGCCCTCACCCTCGGAGCCGTGCAGAGGCCGGGCCGGGCCAGGCGGGGCTGCGGGGACAGTGGGAATTCTTCAGTCGTCTGCCCGGGGTTCAAGAACGAATTGCAAGGAAGCGGAGGCCTGACCCGGCGCCTTCGGAGAACCAGGGTCCTGCAGCTGCAGACTCGGGGTGCCTCAGCGGGAACCTGGGCCAGAAGGAAGGGGTCAGGGCTGTGCCTCCTGGGGGCCTCCCCGCCGTGCCCCTCCCCATGTGAGACCCGCAGTGAGACCCGCAGCGCCTCCCCTGGGACCTGCACTCGGACCGGCGCCCTGGCCATAAAGGGGGTGATGAGGGACCCTCAGCCGGGAGAGGCCCGGATAGTGAGGGGCGCTGGGCCAACGCGCCCGGAGGAGAAGCAGGACCAGCGGCTTTGCAGGGGCCAGCGGGGCATGGGCCGCGCCTTCCGCCCTCGCGCCTTCTCAACCGTCAGCCGCCCTTGGAATTCGAACCCGCCCGGCTCCCACTGCCCGGCTCCCACTGCCCGGGTATCCAGTCTTGCACCCGCTGGGCTCGCCCGCCTGGAAGGAGAAGGTGCTCCCTGCCCGCTCGGTCCCCACTGGCGCTGCCTCGCTGGTTCAGCCCTTAGGTGAGTGTTGCCCTCGGAGGGGGAGTGAGCGCCAGGCAGCTCAGCCCCAGGGCCCACCCGCGTCCTTCCAGGGTCTGTCCCCCTCCACCCCCCAACCCCATCTTTCCCTTGAGCTGGGCTGGGGGTCCCGGCCTTGCTTCCAGACTCTCTGTGCCCCCTGGGGACCAGGGCCCACTCTGCAGGGTGGGGAGGGTGGCTGCTGGCGGAGGCAGGGTGGTCCCCAGAGGTCTGGAGCCACCGCCCCCCACCACCAGCAGGGCAGGCTCCAGCCCGCGGGCCTCACCTGTCTGGGCTGCTGGCCAGAGAGAACCCAGGTCACCCTCATGCTCTGCACCCCAAGGCCACCCAGCAAGGTTAGGTCTGAGGCCTGGGAGAGTGCAAGGTGCCTGTGAGCACTCCCCCTGCAGAGGGCCCCCCCACCCCAGCCCAGTGTGGGTCCCCCAGCTTGCACAAGTCCCCAGGCCCTGGAGGCAGCCAGCAGACCCTGCCTTTAGGGAGACCCAGACTTTTAGGGGCACCCAGCTCCAACAGGCCTTCTCCTGCTCCCTCCCTCAGCTCAGGAGGCCCTGACAACCCTGAGCCCTGGCCAGGCTGAGCCCGGGCTCCCTCCAGACTCAGGGGGCAGAGCTACCAGCAGCTGCCCTGGCCCTTTCCTCCTGCCCTGCTAGGACCCTGCAGGGTGGGGGTGGGGGTGAGGGTGCAGCTCAGGGCCTGTCTGGAGGAGAGGGATCCAGAGATGAGGATGGGATGACAGGGAGACAGGCCCCTGCCCCCCAAGGCTCTGCAGCTCCTTCAGGTCTCCCTCCCATCAGCCCCTTCAGCTTAAGGAACGCAGGCAGGCCGTCCCCAAGGCCATGGTCCTGGCCTGGCTGGGCCCTGCCCCCGCGTGGCCAGACCTAGAAGGAGATCCGCGGCCAGGCCTGTGGTCCCAGCGAGAGCCCAGAGCCGGGAAGGAGGGAGCATCAGGGCAGGTCCCCCTGGGCCCCACTGTGTGTCCGCCCACAGACATTTGGGGGACTTGGGGGGAACAGGTGTGGGAAGTGGGGGGCAGCTTTCATTTCGTTGATACTAAAAGGTGTCAGGGCAGTTTTCAAAGCGCGCCCAGCTCCCAGGAGACACGTGGGCCAGGCCACCTGGGGGCTGCACCCACCTCACCCCAGTGAGGACAGGCCTCAGGCCCGCAGGCCGTGGAGGCGGAGAGCTGTGGGCCGCTGCGTGGACGTGCCCTACCCTCTATGGCTTGCAATCCACTGTCGCTGGGTCAGGGCAGGCAGAGAGGACTTTACCACGGACTCCGGCCTCACTGGAGCCATCTCAGCCAGAGCACCGCCTGCTCCCAGCCTCCAGCCTCCCAGCCAGCGGGGAGCACAGCCAGGGACCCGGGAGCAGCCCTCCTGTGGGAAAGGGTCAGGTTTGCGGGAGCCAGCTCGGCAGGCCCTGCAGCTCTGCAGTGAGCAAGGTCATGTCACAACAAGTGAGGCGGGTCCCAACTGGGGTAGGGGGAGCCCGTGTGCACTGAAGCCGGAGCCCCCCAGCCCCCGCCCCGCCTTTGTGCTCCCCAAGCTCTGCCCCAGTGGTTTCTGGGCTCCCCGGGATTCCAGGTCAAGATTGCTCACCCCCTGATTCCTGCTCAGAGGGGCCGAGTAGCTAAGAGAACGAAAGCCCTTCCCCTTTAGTTTACACGTGGGCTCTCCTCCCAGACCCCGGCTGCCCCAGGGCCCCCCTCCCACCACCACTACCACCAGCCCTCGCCCCACGCGGGGCCACTGCATCAGGCGGAGACGCCGGCTTTCCCCGTGGGCACATTCGCCTGCCCCATCCCGGGTGGGAATGCCGCCGGATCTGAGCAGCAGGAAAGGCTGGAGCCCACCTGGGGACTAGCCCCTTGGGGTCCCCCTGCGCAGAGGGGAGAGCGAGGTGGTCTGGGCCCCACAGGAGACTCTTAGGGGACTGGATGCGGAGGCCTTGCCGCCTGCCGGGGTGAACAGTGAGCAGGGGAGTGGGGTCTACAATGGGGGTGGGATGGGCACAGACTCCCTACCACCGACCGGGCCGTTTCCTCCCCTTGGGGCGGCCCCACCGGCCCCCAGCACCACGGCCCAGCACCAGGCTCCCGCCCACCCCCCAGCTCACTTTCAAGGGCAGGACACAGGGAGTTCCTTCCAGAGCCGCAGCCCGTGGCAAGGCCGTTCCCGCGCTGCTCGGAGCGGAGGCCTCCCAGCGCCCGCACCCATCCTGCTTCTGGATGGGGTCGCCCACCCCAGAGGGGGCTGGGGTGCTCCCGACCAGCACTTCCCAGGAAGGGGGACCATGTGGCCCATTTCCAGCAAAGCTGCTCCTCCCGCAGAAGGACATTGTCCCCGGGAGACGGCAGCCTCCTGGGCGGCCGGGATTTCTCCGCAGCTCCTGCCTTCTGGGGTCCTGGCTGGGGCCGTCGCTCAGGAGTGCACATGCCTCAGGGGCATCTGGGGGCACGAATAGGAGCTTTTTCTTTTTGTTCTGACTTTTAATTGAAGAGACGGAGATACACAGGGGCCTGAACTGCCCGCCTGAGCCCGGAGGGAGCTGGCTCCTAGGAGAGGGGCAGGGACCCCCTGACGACCCCCTCCCACCAGTGGAGCGCACGTGGGCCGCCATCAGGACTCGAGTGGCCGCCCAGCCGCAGGGCTCCAGCAACTGCGCGCGGCAGCCTCCGCCGCGGGAGCAATAAACGAAATCGGTTTCCCACGCCTTCCTGCCCCGTCCAGGAACCTTGCAGAATCTGCCTACAAATTCTGTCCTTCAGTTTGCGTCGACCCTGAGCTGGGCGGAGCTCACCCTGCACCTCAAATTGCCAGCACCTCTGGAGAGGGGACCCTCCGCCACCCGCACTCCCCGGCCGCCCGTGCTGGCCAGGAACAGCTCCGTCCCCCAGCGCCCGGCCCTGCGGTGCCGCCTGCAGAGCTGAGCCTGCGGGGCTGGCACTGTGCGGGCTCCGGGCTCCCCACGCACCGGCCGCCCCTGTGGACGCTGCGCAGCCTCCCGCTCCCGGTTCGGGCTGCGGGCCGGGTCCTGGCAACAACGAAATCCGTGAGCAGCGTGGCTTTCTGGGCGCCCGGTCCCGGGACCCGCCGGTGGGAGCCCTTCCCCTCCAGTCCCCAAAGGCCAGAGCCCGGAAACCAGACAGGCTGCTGGTCCCCCAGGAGACTCCCCAATGGGCTCCCGCCCGCCCCAATCCACACCTCGGTTTGCAAAGGCCCTTCCCTCCCTCTTCCCGGCCGCGGTCCCCGCCCCTCCCCACGCCACCTTCCTAGTTCGGAAAGGAAATGTCGCCCTGGGTCCTGAGGGCTGGAGACCCTGCAGATGCGGCCCTGGCAGGAGCTGCGGCACATTTTCTCCAGGCCTCGGTTTCCCGTCTGTGAAATGGGCCAGACAGCCGGTGCCCCTCGCAGGGTCTGGGTGAGGCTGGAGGAGGACGGAGGGTGGAGACCGCCACGCAGCCCACCCTTTGGGGCTGAGCTTGAGCGGCCGGGCTCAGAGGGGGCACCAGACCTGAAGGGGTGCAGGCTGCTCTCAGGGACCGCTGCAAATCCCTGTCCTGTGTGAGCCCCCCTCCCCAGAACTCCTCTCTCTGGGGCTGGGGGAGGTCGAGGTCTAGCTCCGCCCTGGACGGTCTGCTTGCCCTGGGCTCCTCTCAGGTTCCTCCGGCCGACCGGACGCAGGGGGTTACCACACCAAGCTCCAACCACCGGGGTGGTCTACCCTGCGCCCCAGCTCGCAGAGGGCAGATGCTGGGGCTGCCAGGAAGGGAGGGCAGGACAGAGGCCCTGGTCCCAGCGAACTCCTAGGAGGGAACACACCCCTCCCTCCTGCTCCCCACACTGCCTGCCTGCCGGGACATGGGACAGGGGACGTGGGTGTTCCTGGCTTTGGGGGCCTGCGTGTCACAGTGAGTCTGGGCGGACCTCAGGGCCTGACCTGGAAGCCTGGGCTTCCTCAGCCTCCTGTAAGCTTTCCCGCTGGAGCTGGGCTATGGGGCGGGGCTGGGGGGCAAGAGGAGGGAGCACAGCGGATGCAGCAAACCTCCCGCTGCCCTCTGCTCCAGCAGGACAGGGAGGGGAAAGGGAAGGGGATGGAGCAGACGGGGGCGGGGACTGCAGGGAAGCCCCCTCCCTCACAGGCTTTGCTGCCTAATCAACCAGTCATCTCCTGGTGGGTGAGGCACGGAGACCAGAAAAGGGCAGAGACCTGGACCCCCCCCACTCCACTGAGTGACCCTAAGGTGAGGCCATGTCTTCCAGAGGCGGGGCCTCTGGCTCCTGCAGAAAACTGGGCACCAATTGCTCTGGTCTCAGGTTTGCCACCTGGAGGGGGGAGGGGGCCCCCCACCCCTCCCTCCTGCATCCCAGACCTGAGCCCCCAGTAAAGGAACCACAGCCGAGAGGCAGGGACACCCTGCCTGGCTTTGAGTCCCAAGCCTCTGCAGCCCAGGCAGGTCAGACACCTTCATGAGGATAACCATGGGCTGGCGACCACCAGGGCAGGTCCGGGCCCTGAGCAGCCCCTCACTCTCCACGAATGACAGGATGCATGACAGGATGCGAATGGAGCCGGAGCCGGTGGGGGCAGCAGTGGAGGGACTGCCTGGGCCCCGCTCCTGTTGCACGGGCCTTCCCAGACCCTGATGATGTGTCTGCCCCTCCCAGGGCAGCGGACAGCTGGGGGAGAGGGCGGGGGGTGGGGGGGGCTTCAGCATAGACCCAGCCTCTCCCCACTCCCTCCCTCTCAAACCCTGGGCCACCTGCCCAGCTTCCTGGGAGCCCTGATTCCGTATCTGGGGACAGACAAGCCGGGGGCGGGGGGGGGGGGGGCGGGGAGCGACACATGCGTGTGGGGTCCTGGAGCTTCCTGGGAGCTCTGCGGGTTGTGGGAGCAAAGACTGCTGGTGGCCGGGGCTCTGTGCCCTCTGACCTCTGCTGTCCCAGAACCAAGGCCCCCCAGAGGCTCCAAGTGGGCGGTCACGGAGGGAGGGCGGCAGCCCCTTCCAGGCTGGGTGCAGGGGGAGTGAGGCAGGGACAGCACCTGCAGGCGGGTCTTCAGGGGCTTCCAGGGTCAGCCCCACCCCTTGACCTTGGCCTGGCCCATCTCCCCGGGTCAGAGTGGAGGCGGTTCCACCGCCGGCTGGTCTGGCACCTGCAACCCAGCTCGCCACAGGCCACCCCTGCCCCCCGGGAGCCAAGGCCTCACTCGTTCGTTCATCCCTTCTTCACCCCTCCACCCACTGGTGCACTGGCATGTGACAGAGGCCTCTGTGAGGCCCAGTGCTCTGGAGCTAAGGTCCCACGTGGGGGCCGCTGGGAAGGGAGAGCCCCCCGGCCCTCCTCGGCTCCGGCCCTCCTGGCTCCCGGGAAGCCCCAGTGCCTCTCAGCCTGGAGCCTGCTGGGAGCTCCGCAGAAGGATGAATGGCTCACGAATGGGTGAAGAGCAGAGCACTGGGTGGGTAGGGGGTTGCCCTCGCCCATGGCCTGGTTGCAGCCCAGGGAAGGCCGAAGGCCACGGGGGCACCGTGACGGACGGGCCGTGGGAGTGGAGGCAGCGGCCGGTGCTGAGTGACCGCCTTCACCTGCACCAGCTTGCAAAGGGCCGCCTGCATCCCGCCGCCAGCACCGGCCCACGAGGGGACCAAGCAGCGAGCAGGCCTCCAGGAGCCCAGCTGCATCAGGGGGAGGGCGCCAGCTCGCTCGCAGGCCTCCGGGAGGAGGGCCGGGATGGTTGGAAAGTGCCCGTGTGGAGACTATCCACGGGGTTCCCGGTGTGGAGTGGCCCAGGCAGGTGGTGCCATGCGACCCTCACAGGCTCATGCAGCCGTCTGCCCCCTCCCAAGGGAAACTGAGGCTCAGGGCGCCAGGCGGGTCCTGGGGATGGGGCGTGGGGGGCTGCTGACCAAGCCCCGCTCCAGGCCCCTTGGGCAGCAGACCTGCCCTGCCGGCGCAGGTGACGGGACAACAGCTGGGGTGTGAGCTTAGGTGGCCCCCGCACGCTCCTAGCAGGTCCAGAAGCACAGCCGCTTGGGGTCGGACTCCCTGCGTCCAGCTCCCCCTGGGGACCAGGGCCCGTCAGGGTGGCCGTCCCAGGACCGCCCTGGGAGCAGGTCCCACAACCAGCCAGTGGCTTCGGGGTCCACGTGGGGCTCAGATGCCACGCCAGTCGGGCTCAGCGTCTGGGCTCCCTGCACGGTCTCCCATCATAAGCCGTGTCGCTCAGGAAAGGCTGTGGCAGTGAAGCACGCCCCAGCCTGGCCCACGCGGGACGGCCGTGCCACGAAACACAAATGAGAGAAATGGCCGCGTCCGGCAGCCGCGGCGCCTGGACAACGGGCCGGTGACTCAGCGGCGGGCGGCCCGGCCCCTCCCGGCAGCGGCTGATTCGCCTCCAGAGGACGAGCCCCCCCAGCTTTTCTGTGTAATAATCACCTTGGCTTCACCTCCGCCGCGAATTTGTACAGCTGGACCTGCTTACCCTCGTCCGCCGGCCACTAGAAAGGAAAAGCGATCTCTTAAACAAAGCCAGTGAAACGCGGCCTGCGTGGATTTCTTAACATAAATAAATCACACCGCCAAGATTTATGCTCTCCGAGTGATGTCATGCCTTGAAGCCGGCCTGCCCGTCGGGTCTACGCTCTGCGGCCCTCCTGGTGTGTGCGGGTGCGTGTGTGTGCGGGTGTGTGTGTATGCATGTGTGTGTGTGTGTGTGTGGGTGGGTGTGTGCGGGTGTGGGTGTGTGTGTGTGGGTGTGTGTGTGTGCGGGTGTGGGTGCGTGTGTGCGGTGTGTGTGTGTGGGGGGGTGCGTGTGTGTGCGGGTGTGTGTGTGTGTGGGTGTGTGTGTGTGCGGGTGCGTGTGTGTGCGGGTGTGTGTGTATGCATGTGCGTGTGTGTGTGCATATGCGTGTGTGTGTGGGTGCGTGTGTATGCGGGTGTGTGTGTGTGTGTGTGTGTGTGTGCTTTCTGCAAAACAAGAAAAGCCACCCTGGCATCCGGGCCGCCTTCTCTGCTCAGCCCAGGACTGCAGATGGGCCTGTCCCCGGGCTCAGTCCAGCAGAACCCATGGAGGCGGGCGGGGGGGTGGTTTCAAGCCCACGGCCGCTGCTACAGGCTGTGCGCTTACACTGGGCATTGTGCGGCCGGAAGACTGTCCACGCTCCCGGAGAATTTGAGTGGATCCAGCAGGAGTGGAAGGCCCCCTGGGGCCCCTGAGCCCACAGTGCGTCTCCCCACAGAGGCTCACATTGAAGTGACCGAGGAACCTGAAAATCGCCACCGATGGGGGTTGCAATGGGGGTAGCGACGTGGGTCTGTCGGCGCCACGCAGGAGGACTGGCCATACGTGGGGCTGAAGAGCTGACGCGCCCCCGGCGGGAAGGAACCTGGAAACTTGGTTCCGAGGGAGAGAAGCCACATGCGGACGGTTCTGCTCACGGGAAGTGTCCGGGCCGGAAGCCCTGAGAGGCGGCACAGAGATGGGCGCGGCCCGGGCTGGGGACAGGGCTGGCGTCACGGCTCAGCGGGGACAGGGCTCCTTCCGGGAAGAACAAGGGCTTCAGGGACTGGATGCTGGTGGCAGCCCAACATGGACAAGAGCTCAGAGCGGGGACGGAACGCCAACTCGTGCTGAGTGTGAGGAAGCGGGAGTGAGGGCTCAGGAGGCTGTTACTGAGAGAACCGCACGTTTAAGGAGCTTTACACCCACCCGGCCGGCGGGGCTCCGTGGTTGAGTGTCAACCTATGAACCAGGAGGTCAGAGTTCGGTTCCCAGTCAGGACACACGCACGGTTTGCTGGCTCGATCCCCAGTGTAGGGAGTACAGGAGGCAGCCAATCAATGACTCTCTCTCATCATTGATGTTTCTGTCTCTCCCTCTCCCTCTCCCTTCCTCTCTGAAAGCAATCTATAATAATAAAAGGGTAATATGCTAATTAGACTGGATGTCTTTCCAGACATCATTCCGGACGTCCTTCCGGACGAAGCCGGGGCTGGAGGGAAGCCTGGGTCCTGGGTGCCTGTGGGCGGCCAGAGGGAAGCCAGTGCCAGCAGCGGGGAGAAGGAAGGCCCACTCTTACACAAATTTTGCGCATCGGGCCTCTAGGAAAAATATATTTTAAAAAATAAAGAGCTTTACACTCATCTTTAAAGCTTTTTTCACGTTTAGGAACGAACATCCCACTGGACCAGGGTGTGAGGTGCATGCGCACGCCCAGAAGGGGGTCGGGGAGCCCGTGGGAGCTGTGTGTCATCTGTGTGGCCCCTCCCCCTAATTGCATCCCTTCCCACCACCCGGTCTTGTGTCAGCAACAATCGCCCAGTCTTCTCACCTAACGCACAGGCCTGCGCCGCAGCCCAGCGGTAGACGCTTAAAGCAGCTGAAATGCGTGAGGAACGTTAAAATCGCCACCAGGGTCAGCGAAAAGTGGCACATCCCCCCGTGGACCATTACCTGGCCACACAGAGGACTGCGGTCCCGCCGACACGCCGCGACGTGGACGAGGCTCGCAGACATGCTGCGGGAAAGAAGCCGAGGGTAGAGGCCACAGCTGGGTGGCTACTCACATGACGCCTCCAGAGCAGGCCAGGCCCCGGGGACAGAACGCAGACGGGCGGCTGCCGGGGAAGAAGGGCCTTGGGGTCCCGGGCAGGGGCGGGTTTAGGAGGACGGAACCCAGACCACAGTGCGGCCCCAGCCCCAGGCGTTGGCGGGAGACCCGGGTTGGAAGCCGGCGGGAAAACAGGGCCCACACGGACGGGTGCCCAGCAGATCACAGTGTGGGCCATGCATTCATCCAAGCAGCACACGTTCACTGCACACCTACTATGTGCCGGCGTGACCACAGGCCCCAGGACACAGCCGGGACCCAAACAGACAAAAGCGCCCGTGCCCTCTTCCCACGGAGCTCACCTTCCATGGGAAGCAGCTAAGTAAGATGCAGAAGAACACGCACAGACATTGGGAGGTGGTTCGCACTGTGCAGAAGCAGAGGGGAGGGGAGGAGGAGCCGGGGGAGGAGCCAGGGGGCAGGAGCCAGTGGGGAGGAGGGCCCGATTTTCCATAGGGAGGTCCAGTGAGACTTCTCTGAGGCAGTGACATTGAGCAGAGGCATGAAGAAGTGAGAGGGAGCCGTGGGCACAGCCAGGGCACAGCACTCGGGTAGAGGGAACAGCCAGTGTGGAGGCCCTGAGGAGGACGGCCAGTGTGGCTGGAGGAGAGGATGGTCGGGGAGGGGAGGAAGGCCACGCAGGGGGCAGGGAGTGGGAGGGCGAATGAAGGTGCAGACGGGGCTGAGATGGGTGCCCGCTGACCCGCAGCCAGGAGTGACCCTGGACTGTACAGGGGGGCGGGCCCCACGTCACCACAGGAGCCCTGAATGTGTAGACGGAGGCGGAGGGAGCCCACTGCCTAGCCGGCTTTGACTGTGAAGGGGGACCGTGAGCTCAGGCATGAGCAGCTTCTAGAAGCAGGAAGAGGCAAGAAGTGCATTCTAGACCCTCCAGAAAGGCGAGCAGCCCCACCCCCCACCCCCCGATACCTCGATATCCCCGACTCCGGCGATACCTGTTTTGAACAGCCCTGGTGCTGTGGTAAGCCACGAATTTGTGGTGATTCGTTACAGCAGCTGCAGGACACGCAGACAGAGGGGTGAGGCAGGAACTTCCGCCATGCCCGTCAAGACAAGCCGGTGAAGGTCCGGGTCTGAGCCCGGCTGCCCCAAATTAGGACGAGGGAACGGCGGCTGCAGGGGTAGCCCCATTGATTTTTGGAGAGAGTGGAAGGGAGGGGGAGAGACAGCGAGAGAGAAACATCGATGTGAGAGAAACACATTGCTTGGTTGCCTCCCACACATGCCCTGACCAGGGCCCAGGATCAAGCCTGCAAGCAAGGTCCGTGCCCTTGACCAAAACTGAACCCAGGACCCTTCAGTCCATGGGCCAACGCTCTATCCACGGAGCCAAACTGGCTGAGGCTCTAGTACAGAGGTTCTCAACCTTCCTAATGCCGTGACCCTTTAATACAGTTCCTCATGTTGTGGTGACCCCCAATTTCATTGTTACAGATTGAACATAATTAAAGCACAGTGATTAATCACAAAAACAATATGTAATTATAGATGTGTTTTCCGATGGTCTTAGGCGCCCCAAAGGGGTTGTGACCCACAGGTTGAGAACCGCTGCTCTAGTAACTTCTGATCGATTGCGAGGCAAGCTCCGCGGGCCTTGGCCGTCTGAAAATGCCTCTACGCCCTCGCAGAGCGATAGTTTGGCTGGGAACGCAATTCTCTATTGGGAAGGATTTCCATCCTGAACGTAAAGAGCTTGGCCCGGTCTTTTGCCTTCAGGGTGGCTGTTGAGCAGCCTGTGGCGAGCCCATCTCCTGAGCTCGGTGTGGGACTTGCTCTTCCACCTTTGGGGCCTTGTGGCGTCATCGGCTTGTCCCAGGGGCTCCCCTGTTTCACAGTGAGGTGCCTGCGTGTGCCTGCTGGCATCCCAAGGGGAGCCTCTCCCGCAGGAAGCTGATGCCTTCAGCTCCGGGAAATCTCCTTGAAAACTTTTTTTTGCTGATTTTCTACCCTCTGTTTCCTGGGGTGTGTTTTTGCCTTTGGAAGCTGATAGCATGAGGCAGGCTGGGTGTGCTCCAAATGGCTCCGTTGTATTTGTTTTAGTCTCTGCTGTCTCCCTTCCAATATCTGCTGATCCTTGGCTGTCTGCCCACGAGTCGGGGGAGCACAGGGCTGAGTGGAAGACCTGAGGATGGGGGGGCGGGGAGGGGTGCTGGCTGCCTCTGAGATTCGGGAAGGGCCGTCCTGGGAGCCCGCATGTCAGCATCCTGAGGGCATGAGCTGACTTCCAGGGTCGCTCCCAGGGAATGAGGGGAGGGTCTGGCTGCCAGGCTCCCGAGAGCTGAGTTGGGGTCCCTGACGTCGGCTTTCGGCCCCGCTGCCTGTGGTCCAGAGAGGAGGCCTTTGGACTGTCGCTGACATGGGGGAGGGGCAGCTGGAGAGGGAGGGGGTTTAGGACTCTAACTCCTTACCACCCCGGTCACTCTAGACCAGCCATGGGCAAACTACGGCCCGCAGGCCGGATTCGGCCCGTTTGAAATGAATAAAACTAAAAAAAAAAAAAAGACCGTACCCTTTTATGGAATGATGTTTACTTTGAATTTATATTAGTTCACACAAACACTCCATCCATGCTTTTGTTCCGGCCTCCGGTCCAGTTTAAGAACCCACTGTGGCCCTCGAGTCAAAAAGTTTGCCCACCCCTGGGTGAGCTCCACACCCTGCCCCTCCCTATGGTGGGGATGAGGTCCCCCTGACGCTCCCCTGTGGGCCCCCCTGGGGAGCCCCTCACACTCCTCCCTGTCTTCTAGCAGGTTCTCCAGGGTGGGGCCCTGAA
Source organism: Myotis pilosus (assembly GCA_036010255.1). Classification (NCBI taxonomy): domain Eukaryota; kingdom Metazoa; phylum Chordata; class Mammalia; order Chiroptera; family Vespertilionidae; genus Myotis; species Myotis pilosus. The sequence goes on from JASKON010000010.1 coordinate 78,622,192, forward strand.
CACGTTCAGTTTCCTCCAGGTCGGAGACAGCCAGACAGCCACCCCCTCCCCCACTGCCCACCCTGGCTCTGCCCATTCCCTCTGTGGGCACAGAAGGACCATGGGATCTGCTCAGCAGGCCTCCAGCTCTGCCCGTGCCGTGCCAGCCAGGAGGGGGGATGGCCGTGACGTGAGGGGCGGCCTGGTGGGGCCCCGGACCTGGCCTAGGACACAGGCCTTGCCCCCTCCACCGAGGGCAGCTGCTCTCCATTCACAGCCCACTGCTCTCCGTGCCCCCTGTTCCCAGCCTCTGGCTGCTCCACCCCCACTGCACACACTGCCAAGGTCCCCGGCTGGTTCCCAACACCTGCCCCCAGGCAGCTCTGGAAGCCTCCCCATAGAGTGGGCGTCTTGCCTCTATTGTTCCCCCTGTGTGCCCTAGGGCCAACATAGACTGTGGCAGATGAGGGATGGTCAATAGGTTTGGATGGATATGAATGGAGGATGGATGGAGGGATAAGAGGATGGATGGGTGTATGGATGGATGAGTGAATAGATGGGCAAATGGATGGGTGGATGGGTGGGAGATGGATAGATGGATGGGTGGGTGGATGAGTGGAGAATGGATGGATAGGTGATAGATAGATGGATGGGGTGGATGGATAGATGGACGCATGGAGGATGGATGGATGAATGGATGCATGGAGGGAACGAGAGAAGGTGAATGGGTATATGGATGGATCAGTGAATAGATGGGTGTATGGATGGATCAGTGAATGGATGGGTGTATGGATGGATCAGTGAATGGATGGAGGATTGATAGGTAGATGAATAGATGAATGGATGGATGGAGAATTGATGGATGGATGGATGGATGATAGATGGAATGATAGATAACAGATGGATGGATGAGTAGATGGATGGGCAAATATATGAGTAGATGGGAGATGGATAGAGGATGGTTAGGTAGATGGATAGATGGATGGATGGGTGGAGAATGGATGGATGGATGGTGGATGGATAGATAATGGATGGATGGATGGGTGGATAATGGATGGATGATGGATGGATAGATAATGGATGGATGGTTGGATAGATAATAGATGGGTGGATGGGTAATAGATGGGTGGATAGATAATGGATGGGTGGGTAGATGGGGGGATGGATGGATGGATGATGGATGATGGATGTCCCCTGCAATGACCGGAGGAAACTGAGTTTAATGATGAAACTGGAATGAACTGGGGAGACCGACACCCGCTGGGGGAGGGGGTCACAGAGCACGTTGGCGACAGCGGCCCAGGACCCAGACGCTTCCTCCCGGCCCCGCTGTGTGCAGGGGCAGTTTCCCCTTGGCACCCAGGCGGGTTCAGGCCCTGGGCCTGCCCTCGGCCCCGGCGGGGTCCCCAGAGCCCGGGAACTGCCCCCCTCACCTCATTCGCCTGCACCTGTGGGCAGCCCCGCCCCAGCTGTCACCTCCTGGCCCTGTGGCCCCGCGCAGACCCAGGAGAGGAACGTGCGCCCAGCTCGCAGGGTTGCTGCTCAGAACAGGTGAGACGATGGGCTTGAAGGGACCAGGCCCCTGGTGGTCACATGACACCCGTGCCCTGCCCTGCGGTCACTGCCCTGTGTGCCTCCTTCTGCTGACACTCCCTCCGGGGTCCCAGGCGACACTGGGGTCTGCCCCCCTCATCTTCCCACAGCGCCCCCGGAGCATCACCCATGCTCACCCAACCCACCCCCCAAATGGACACGCACCCCCCGAGGCAGGTCCGGCTGGGGGCGAGTCCCAGACGCCCCAGGCAGCCCCCAGGGTGGCGCCGGAGTGTGGGGCTTGTCCGCATATCCGCCTTTTCTGCACGCCCTGCCCCCCAACATACCACAGCCACACGCTTCCTCTGACCGTGGCCACGGCCCGGCCCAGCTCTGCCCAGCCCACACCCGCGTGTTTCCCCGGAGGCGCGTCCCTGACGCGGAGCCCGCAGGGTCCGGGGAGCCTCTGACCTTGGCCTGCGCAGGGCACGGCCGTGAACTGGCCAGGGTCCTCCTTGGGCCCTTCCTGGTGGAGGTCCTGAGACCCGCCTGAGGCACAAGGCGTCGCCCGCCCAGCCGGGTACTACAGGCCCCGTGGTGGGGGCCGCGCTGCCTTTGGCAGGGGGTGGGGGGGTGGGGGGGGACAGTGCTGGGAGCGGCCCAGCCTCCTCCAAGGCCTTTGGCGCCCTCGGGACTCTGACCCCCGAGTCCCAGCAGGCCAGCCCCAGGCTCCGCGCTAGACAAGCTGCTGCAGGAACAGCTCCAGGGTTTTTATGGGTTTGCCTTAAAGATTTTATTTCCAGAAGAAACCAAAGCAATTAATCCAAATTACAGAGTAGTCATTTGCAATAATATTTGCTTTAAATATATATATTTTTAAAAACCCCTAAGCTGTGAGCCTCCGGCGAGGTGGAGGTGAAGGACACCTTGAAATAATTACACTTTCTGCTTGTTTTATGTTGTGAAAATGGCCTGGCCGATTGGGGGGAACTGTAAACGTTCGGCGGACTCCCTTATAAAGACGGCGGGATTTTTTTCTGTGAGCTCCGCCAGGAGAGCCACGCCGACTGCCTCCGGGCGCCCGAGCGTGGGTCCAGCTGCCTCCGGCCCGGCCCGGCCAGCAGGGGCGACCGGGAGGACAGGGCCCGGCCTGGTGGGGGGTCCCTGGGCTGGCAGACATCCAGGTGGGTGAGGAGGCCCAGGTTCACCGGTACCCTTTGTCTCGATGACTTTGGGGAGCTTGCCCACTGGGTGAGCACAGCCCAGGGACTGGGGGGCAGGGAGGGGTGCCCCCCCACTAGGACCCTCCAGCCAAGGAGTCCATCTGGTGAGAGGCTTGGACGCCTGAGAGATGGGCATCGACTACAAGATTAAATGGGGCAACATCAGAGCGCTTGCCATGGCCAGGGCACCTGCCTCTGGTGCCAGGGCAGCCACTGTGCCCAGGGACCTGGGGAGGGAGACGTGTCTCCTTTTCCCCAGATGGGTATCATCCAATGCCCGCTCCCAGGTCTGTGACGGGAGAGGGGTCGCCCCAGACTGGAGTTTTCCTGTGTCTTTTGGGGAACGTGCCTTTAATGTTATCAACGCCTTTCCCCGATGTGTACTTGGTGCTTTTGTGTTTGTCCTGTTTAGGAATCTTTGCCCAACACCACCAAGGTTTTCCACTGTAGCGTCTTACTTTTACGGTTTTCATGCTTATACTCGGATTGAAGATCTATTTGGAGTTTCCCTTTGTATGGTGTGAGGTAAGGGTTAAAATTCTTTTTTTTTTTTTTTTTTTTGGCATCTGAGTGTCCAGTTCTTCCAGCATCTTTTTATCCCTTTCTGAGAAGTCTGTCACCCCCACTGGGCTACCCTGGCCACCTCGCCTGAAATGAATCGTCCCCCACACGGGTGGTGTGGGAGTGGGTGCTGCTCCACGCGAGCGGGTCCTGCCTCCGCCAGCTGCACCCCATCCCGGCGACTCCAGCTCTTCAATCCGCCTCAGACGCAGGGTACGCCTTCAGCCATCGCCTTCCTTCTCACAACCGTTTCGGCTATTCTCGGTCCTCCGCATCCCCACACGACCATCGAAGCCAGAGGGACCCCGGGGAAGAGGACACCCAGTAAGAAGGGCTCCTGGTGGCTGATGGGGTTCAAATGAAGACAAAACAAAAAACAAAACACAAAACACAGAGTGCCTATAGCAGCCACGACTACGCAGGGCCTCTCTCGCCAACTGCACATCAGGGAGTCCCCGCGCCCACCGGCCGGCTGGGCACTGAGCTGCCCCTGCACCGCCTGCCTTCCGAGCCGGGCCTTATAGGGGAGTGCGTGGACTCCTATTCCAGCCAATAAGACCGCCCAGCTCTGACCAACCAAAACGCCTGTATTCTGACTCATCAGGATGCCTTTTGGGCCAATCAAATTGTGAGGATTTGAAGTCCTCATTTACATAAGGACCAGCCAATCAGGGGCCAGGGGTGGGGACGCCTGTTCACACAAGCCAGCTCCCCTCTGGTCTGAATCTCAGTTGAGCTGTTTTGCACTGAATGAAGTTTCCTTCTTTTTGCGCCCAAATGTGGGGTTCCTGTGGGCCCCGAATTGGCACCACGGACTGTTGGTCTTCCCTCGCTTGTCAGTTTTCATAGAAAGAATTCTTGGCTGTTTGGTGTTGGCGTCGCTGGAATCTGTACTCAATTTCAGGAAAACGGTCGTTCTAACAGTACTGACACCCCCCGCCCCCCCAATGCATGAACGCAGCTTCTCTCTCCGTTTGCTTAAGTCTTCTTTCATTTGTCTCTGCAGTGTTTGGTTGTTTTCAGTATGTGAGCCTTACACTTTTGGGGGTTAAATTGATCGCTAAGGGACCATATTTTTTTATTCTGTGGAATTTTTTAAATTTCAATTTCCTGTGGTCATTGCGGGTGTGCGGAAACCCCGTTTATTTTGGTACATTGGCTTCTGCAGTTGTGGCCGTGCTCAACTCACTCACCAGTTCTCGTAGCTTCTGGTCATTCCCTTTGGGTTTTCTGCATAGAAAACGCGTCCTCGCCACCTGCTTATTCTTACGTGAGCTGATAGCTTGTGCTTCATTCTGTTGTGTTTTTCATTATCCTCCCTTTGCCTTTGGCAGTTCTATTTATTTATTTTAAAATTTATTTTCTTTCCTAGAATTTTATATTTATTTTAAAAATGTATCTTTGTTGTTGAAAGTATGACAGATGTCCCCCTCCCTCCCCCATCTGACCCTCTCCACCCACACCCTCCTCCCGTAGTTTCCAGCTGCATCGCCTGGAGTAGCGCACAGCATCCCTGCTATCCCAGCGCCGTCTGCAGGCTCGGCAGTGACGTCTCCTTTCGTCTCAGATGTCGCAAGTTGTATCTTCTTCCTTTTCTTCTTTGTCATTTTGGCTAGAGGTTTATCAATAACCCTTTCCAAGAACAGATTTTGGTTTTATTGATTTTTCTCTATTTTTGTTTTCTATTTTATTTAATGTTTGCTCTTATATTTGTTATTTCCTTCTGCTGACTTTAATTTTTTTGTTCGTTTTATAGTTCATTCAGAAGGGAGAAGCGATGATTAATCTGACGTTTCTAATAAGAGAATTTAATGTGACAGGTTTTCCTCGCGTAACTGCATCCCACAAGTTTCTAAATATTGTGTTTTTATTTTTATTTGATCCAAAATATTTTCTCATTTCTTTTTTAGTTATTTTTTGACCCATGTTATTTAGATACTCACAGGCTAGGCTCCAAATATTTGGGAATATTCAGGTATTGTCTGTTATTGATTTTTAGTTTAATTCTCTTATAGTTAGAACTCATATTTTGTATGATTTCAGTCCTTTTCATCGCATTGGGACTTGTTTTATAGCTCAGATACGGTCTCTCGTTACTATTTTATGTGCACATAAAAAGGATGTGTATTTTGCTATTGTAGGTGCCGACAAGTTTAAGATCACTGTGTCCTCTTAAAGAATTATTAACTCCTTTATCGTTAGCAAATGTTCATCCTTATCCATGGTAAGATTTCTCTTTTTTAAATATATTTTATTGATGTCAGAGAGGAAGGGAGAGGGAGGGAGAAATAGAATCATGGATGGGCTGCCTCCTGCACGCCCCACACTGGGGATCAAGCCCGCAACCCAGGCATGTGTCCCGACCGGGAATCCAACCTTGACCTCCTGGTTCAGAGGTTGATGCTCAACCACTTCAAACACTGAGCTATGCTGGCCAGACATGGCAATATTTCTTATTCTGAAATAAACCTTTATCTTCTGCTTTTTAAAATTGATATTTACATAATATACCAGATTCCAACCTCTTACTTTTAACTTATCTATGCTTTTTCTGTTTAAAGTAGGTTTCTTGAAGTCTGATATATTGGGGCCTTCATTTTTATTAGTCCAATCTGATAATTTTTGCCTTTTAATTGGAATGTTTAGGTCATTTACATTTAATATGATTCTATATATATGGTTCGGTTTAAATATATCATTTACTATTTATTGTCTGATTTGTCTCATTTCTTCATTGTTCTGTTTTTCTATCCTCTTGAATTAAATGTTTTCAAATATCCATTTGGCCCCCCAATATGATCTTATTAGCTACCCCTTTCCTTTACTGGATGCTCTAGTTTACAATATACATCTTCCATTTATCAAAATGCCTTCAAATAATCCCACACCGTTTTATATTTGTGCAAACACCTTACAATAGTGCACCTGCACTTGCCTTCTGCCCTTCGTGCTATTGTCCTAAATTTTACTTTCTCATGTCTTCAGCTTTTTAATACATTGCTACTGCTTTCCTTGAGAAGTTAATTATGTTTGACATTTTAAAAAATTAATTGAAATGCTCTATATTTACCCACACAGTGATCATTCCCGGTATCCTTCGTTTTTCTGTGTAGGTCCGTACTCCCATCTCGTGTAATTTTCGTTCTGTGTGAAGAAGGTTATTTGATAGCTAAGCTAGAGTTGGTCTGCTGACCATAGATTTGCTCAACTTTTATTTTGACTGAAAAATTATTTGTCTTTGCCTTATTTTGAAGGACATTTTTGCTGGGTATAGAATTTGAGGTTGACAATTTTCTTCCTTCAGTTCTTTCAAGGAGTCTCCCCATTATCTTCTGCCTTATGTAGTTTCTGATGGTAAATGTATTTATACACTTACCTTTGATCACTTGTCTTCCATTCTCTGGCTACTTAGAAGAGTTTCTATTTCTAACCCCAGCAGTTTGATGACGCTAGACTTTGGTATTTTTCTCTGCTTGGGGTTCATTCATATCCTTGACTCTGTGACTTTATAGAGTTTTCTCAAATAAAACGTTGCATATTTTCAGCACCTATATCTTCAGATACTTTCTGCCCTTCATCTCCTTCCTCCCCATTGGGTATTCCCATGACATGCATATTAGGCTGTTTCCTATTGATCATTGTTGTTCTATTAATTTGTTTCTATATGTAATTTCAGATGATTCTATTGTTCTCTTAAAAGATCTCATTTATTTTTTAAAACAATCTTCTGCCGTATCTAATCTGCTGTCAATCCCATTATCATATTTTTCCATTTCAGCTTATGTATTTTGTATCTTTCAGAAGTTAATTTTGTGTCTTTGTTATTCTTCCATGGTTCTCCTTATCCCATGTATGGCTCCCTCGGCCTTTTTGATAACATCACTTATATTTAAGTTAGTTACCTCACCATTCATTTCTTGTATTTCTGTCAATAGTGTCATCTGTGGGTCTGTTTCTAATTATTAGTTTTTCTCTTGGTTATGGGGCATGTGCTCCTATATTCCTGCTTCTTTTAATGACTAGACATTTTTTTAAAAACCATTTATTTTCTATTTCACTCTTAAAGTTGCAAAACAGCACACAGAGTTCCAAGATCCTCTTTGCTCAACTTGTCCTGATGTTAACATCTTACGTAAGCCGTCCGTGATGCCAGTGGAGACTCCCGTTAGATGACACCGCTCACATTTAACCATGGTGACACCTGGGCCTCCGCGCTCACCTTTCTCTACGTCCCCAGAACTTTGGCTCGGTTCAGATTCCCGTCCCTGCACTGCAGCCGGGGGCTCTCTGGGGACAGTGAGTGGGGCCACATGGGGCAGGGAGTGACACGCAGACGACATACTCTGAGCGACACGGAGCCCACACCTGCCTGGGGAGGTGTACACACAGTGTGGTTTGGAGGGGCAGCCAGAGGCTCCGGGTGACCGCCACCCGGGATCGTGTGGCCTCAGACTGTTATCAGAGACCTGTTCCCATGTGTTTGAAAAGAGGAGCGCAGCCTTCAGAACCCACGCTGCTCTCCTTCCGGAGCAGAAAGCTGGAAGCATTTAAACATCGATGGACTCTGCCCCTGCTGTGAGGGGGCTTCAACCTCTTCTCCCTGAGTCCACCTGGTCCCCTGTGTACACCTGAGGCAGGTCCCACAGTCCACTTTGTCCCTTCACACCTGAGGCAGGTCCCACAGTCCACTTTGTCCCTTCACACCTGAGGCAGGTCCCACAGTCCACCTGGTCCCCTGTGTACACCTGAGGCAGGTCCCACAGTCCACTTTGTCCCTTCACACCTGAGGCAGGTCCCACAGTCCACTTTGTCCCTTCACACCTGAGGCAGGTCCCACAGTCCACCTGGTCCCCTTCACACCTGAGGAAGGTCCCACACCCACCTTGTCCCCTTCACACCTGAGGCAGGTCCCACAGTCCACCTGGTCCCCTTCACACCTGAGGAAGGTCCCACAGTCCACCTGGTCCCCTTCACACCTGAGGAAGGTCCCACAGTCCACCTGGTCCCCTTCACACCTGAGGAAGGTCCCACAGTCCACCTGGTCCCCTTCACACCTGAGGAAGGTCCCACAGTCCACCTGGTCCCCTTCACACACCTGAGGCAGGTCCCACAGTCCACCTGGTCCCCTTCACACCTGAGGCCGGTCCCACACCCACCTTGTCCCCTTCACACCTGAGGCAGGTCCTACAGTCCACCTGGTCCCCTTCATACCTGAGGCAGGTCCCACACCCACCTTGTCCCTCTCACACCTGAGGCAGGTCCCACAGTCCACCAGGTCCCCTGTGTACACCTGAGGAAGGTCCCACAGTCCACCTGGTCCCCTTCACGCCTGAGGAAGGTCCCACAGTCCACCTGGTCCCCTTCACACCTGAGGCAGGTCCCACAGTCCACCTGGTCCCCTTCACACACCTGAGGCAGGTCCCACAGTCCACCTGGTCGCCTTCACACCTGAGGCCGGTCCCACACCCACCTTGTCCTCCTCACACACCTAAGGCCGGTCCCACACTCTCCTGGTCCCCTGTGTACACCTGAGGCAGGTACCACACCCACCTGGTCCCCTTCACACCTGAGGCAGGTCCCACACCCACCTGGTCCCCTTCACACCTGAGGCAGGTCCCACACCCACCTGGTCCCCTTCACACCTGAGGCAGGTCCCACACCCACCTGGTCCCCTGTGTACACCTGAGGCAGGTCCCACACCCACCTGGTCCCCTTCACACCTGAGGCAGGTCCCACACCCACCTGGTCCCCTTCACACCTGAGGCAGGTCCCACACCCACCTGGTCCCCTTCACACCTGAGGCAGGTCCCACACCCACCTGGTCCCCTGTGTACACCTGAGGCCGGTCCCACAGTCCACCTGGTCCCCTTCACACCTGAGGCGGGTCCCACACCCACCTTGTCCCCTTCACACCTGAGGCAGGTCCCACAGTCCACCTGATCCCCTTCACACCTGAGGCGGGTCCCACACCCACCTTGTCCTCCTCACACACCTAAGGCCGGACCCACACTCTCCTGGTCCCCTGTGTACACCTGAGGCAGGTCCCACAGTCCACCTGGTCCCCTTCACACCTGAGGCCGGTCCCACAGTCCACCTGGTCCCCTTCACACCTGAGGCCGGTCCCACAGTCCATTACGTTAACCTGCACACATTCGATGCAGAGCCCCCAAGCCACCGTGCACACGGAAGTGGTGTGAAATATTCATACATTTCATTAGTAATATATTCGTCGAGATGTGGTATACAGGACTTCACCGCACAGTTCAGCTTTTCTATCTGCTTCCAAGTTTTCGTAACACAGTGTCGGGAAAACTCGGAGGGGAAACGCAGCGGCCACTTCAGATGCAGCGGCCGTCAGAGGAACAGGCTTCACAGACCATCCACTTCACCCGAGAGATTCGCAAAACTTTGAAAATGAAATGACAGCCAGTGGCGGGTTGGTTGGGGGGTGGGCGGGGGGCGGGCCAGACAAGGCCTGGGGAAGGACGTCCAGTAAGCTTCCTGCCCGGCCCTGGCCAGTTTGGCTCAGTGGATAGAGCATCGGCCTGCGGACTGAAGGCAGTGGATGACGTGACAAAGAGGAACTTAGTGAGGGGTCAAGAGAGGGGATTCTCGCTACGACTGGGAGGCGCAGGCCAAGGCCACGGCCCAGCAGAGCCCGGTCAGGGAGGGAGCCCTGGTCAGGGGTGGGGCCTCCGTCTCAGCCTGGACCTAGGTCCCCCTCACACCTGACCTAGCACCCCCCCCCGAGCCCCCCGCCGGGAAGAGGCCCCGGGATTGGTCCGCTGAGACCCAGAGCCGCCGGGTGCCGTCACTGGCCTTTGCAGCCATGGGCACGGGTGCAGAGTGGTCGTGTCCCCGGGCCCCCGTGGATGGCAGGTGCCCAGCGGGCTGCTGAGTGCGTGCACCAGAGCCCGGCGTCTCTGTGACGCTCTCTGTGAGTCTCAGAGCTCCAGGCCGGCCGGCAGCATCCCCATGGCGCCCGCCCACTGGCTGCGAACGGCCGTCAGGCCTCGCTCCAGCGGTCTCCAGTCGCTCCCTGTAAATCCGTTCCTGGCGTGGCAAAGGGTCCCGCAGCGCACAGGGCCCTGGGAATAATTCCGGGCACCCTCGTCTGGAGACCAGCCCTGGAGGGACCAGGCCTGGTCGGGCCGGTTGGCTCCATCCCCTGAGGAAGGCCCCATCCCCCGGCCGAGGGCCTGGAGCGGGCTGCACGCCGGGCCCGGGCATGGGGACATGTGTGCCTCGGGGGCACATGCATCTGTGGGTGGTGTGAGGCTCGCGGGAAGAGTGACGGGGGCTGCGTGTAATCCCGGCAGAAGCGCTGGCGTCAATTCGGACCCTGGAGCGCAGGAGCCCCCGTGGGGAGGGGCCGCTGGACGGGCTCGGGGGTGAGAGGATCCGCATGACCCGTGGGAGCTCCAGTCCCGCAGGCGGCTCACTGTGCGGGGCTCGGGTTTTCCATCCACACGCGTGGCTTCGGGAAGGGGGTCCCCGATCCCCCCTGGACGGCAGCGCAGCGAGAACGAAGGCCCAGCTCCGCCCACCCACATGGCTGTGGCGTGGGAGGCCCTGCCCTCGCCCCGCGGCCCGGCCATGAGCCCCCCCAGGCCCCCGGGGGGAGACCCTCCAGGGTCGGCGGGAGACAGAGGCGCCGGGTTCGAGCGTCAGGAGCGATATTCACCCTGAGGCTCGAGCCCCGGTGGCCGTCGCTCTCTGAGAGCCACGCGCCCGGCATCTCGTCCTGGAAACCGGGTTTCCGGCCACAAAGCGAGGCCGCGCCCTGAGCTCCTGCCGCCGGCGCCTGCTCACCCTCCAAGCGGCACTGTCGGGGGAGCCGCACCCGTGTCCGCCCACAGGCCGCCCCGTCCTCCTGCCCCGGCTGGAGTCGCGGACACCGGGCCATCGGTGCCCTCTCCGTGCCTGCTCGTCCCTCCCGTGCCCGCTCCTCCCGGCCACCTCTCCTGGGGCAGAATCGGGGGGAACATGCCATGAGGTCCGAATACCGACTTCCCACCGTGGTCCCATGGCACCCGCTCTGGAGGCTCCTGCCATCGGGACCTCCCTGGCCTGTTGACCTCGGGGCCCACGCAGTGAGCTCGGCCCCGATGGGAGGGTCACGGGTCCCTGTGCCGGCTCACGCCCCTCCCCCGACGCCCGGCGTGTCCCGGAAGCCTGGCTCTCCAGGCGCGTCAGGCCCAGGGCTCCCCGTGGTCATGGTCACTGACCTGCGTGGTGGTTACTGTCGGACACCTTCCCGGTAAGTCCCTGCCTTCCTCTGCGCAGGAGGCGTGGCTGCCCCAGGCCGGGGAGGAGTCAGGGCCAGCGTGGGGCCTCGCTCAGGGTGTGTGCAGGTACCTATGTGCATTCATGTGTGTGCATATATGCATATGTGTACACACATGTGTGCATTGTGGGTGCACGCATTTGTGTGTGAGTCTTGTGTAGCTGTGTACACACGTATGTGTGTCTGTATATTCATATGTGTGTGCACACATGTGAGCACTGTGGGTGCATGCATTTGTGTGCATGTGTGTACCCATGTGCACACACATGTTTGCATGTCTATTATACTAGTATACGTGTGTGTGCAAAACACATATGTGCATTGTGGGATGCATGCATTTCTGTCCATGAGGTGCATGCATTTGTGTGTGTGTGTGTGCACGCACATTTGTGTGTGTGTATCTGCATGTGTGTGAGCCCTGAACAGAGCATTGCCGGGGGAGTGGCCGTGTCCCTGGACCAAGAAGGCCTGTGGCAGCACCTCTGTCACGGTGGCAGGACCTCGGCCGGGGCTCACAGTCGGGGACATGCCCTGGACACAGGACCGCTGGCCGCCCAGTGTCCTGCCTGCTCTTCCCGGGTCCATGGTCACCTCCTACGGCTGCCTGCCCAGCCCAGGAGCCAGACCTGCTGAGGGAAGCTGAGGGCGGGGGGCAGGGGGGTGGGGGGCTCCTCCCTCACAGCCGCCCGGGCCGGGCTCGGGCCTTGGTCCCCGCTGAGAAAGGACGGAGGCTGCCGGGCCCCCACCTGCTCCTGGGAGACAGGCCGCGGCGGCTCCGTGTGAGGGGCACCGGGCAAGGCCGGGCCACGGGAACAAGGCTGTGGTCCCTCCATCCCGGCGGCCGGGCTGGGAGCCGAGAGGCCAGCACAGGGCTGGGGTGCTGCCCCCCGCCCCCGGCCGCTGCGGGGCTCCTGGGCTCTGAGGAGCGCCGGCTGAGGGGGGGGCCACAGGTGGGTCCTCCCTGACCACAGTCTCTGCAGCCCCATCGCGTCTGGGCTGCGCTCTCCCGCCTCCCGGGCCTCAGAACTGCCCTCAGAGCTCGGGGCTGCCCATGAGAGCCTCACCTCCCATGGCACAGCCACGGCCGGGTTTCAGCTCCGCAGGCGGCCCCCTCCTGCCGGCCAGACACCCCCCTCCTGCCGGACAACCCCCTCCTGCCGGACGGACAACCCCCTCCTGCCGGACAGACAACCCCTTCCTGCCAGCCGGACAACCCCCTCCTGACGGACGGACGGACGGACGGACGGACAGACGCTTCGGCCGAGCCTGTGGGATAAAGGCTGCCTCCCACTCCGGCCACAAGGAGCGTCTCCCTCCTCGCACATCTCCACGCAGCCACTTCCAGGCCCCACTTCCCACATTCACCCCCCAAGCCCCCCGCCTCTGACCTCCAGCCCGCACCCCTGCAATCCCTGCACCGAGACCCGAAGCCCCAACTGCATGTCACGGGCTCCAGAGAGGCGTTTGCCAGGAAGGGAGGCCACACACACACACACACACACACACACACACACACACAAGCACACACATGCACATAAACACATGTGTGTGCACATACAAACATGCACACACATACGCGCGTGCACACGCACATGCACACGAGGTCCTCACCAAGGACAGTGCTCCCGTCACTCGCTCACTCCAAGCCCCTCCCATGGCCATTGGGCGTGCCCCTCCCTAGCCCTCCATTCGGCTCATTATAGGGCCCTTACCAGACGCCAGGACACCCTGGTGAGTGGGATGGAGGGCAGCTCCCTGTCTCCCCTGGGTTCCAGGTGGCCCCTGACACTGAACTTCTGGGGATCCCCAGGCTGGAGCCGGGAGGCAGTGGGAAACGCAGGGCCCACTGGGCCGGTGACATCCATGTTCTGTGAGTTACGTAAACGGCTGGGCGAGGCTCTGCGTGCGCCCACAAAGGGCAGCAAGAGCCCCCCCCCCCCCCCCCCCGCAGGCCCTGGTGGGCAGGGCCGATCGGCCTGGGGGAAGGGACAGGCTCCGGAAGCCTAACCCTCTGCCCGGGGCCGTCCCGGCCGAGCTCAGGGCCCTTCCCACGAGGCTGTCATCGTCGCCCCCCCAACCACCCCTTTAACTGGGCCCAACGATTTCACACCCTGGAGCCGCAGCCGCTTGTTTTGGCTGCCGGGCGGCCCATCCTCGCCGGTTGCATAACTGCGAGGTATCCGCTTACGCTGACGCCTCTCGGCCAGGCTCCCGCCGCCCCTGCCCGGCTTCCGGGGGGGCTGCACGGGCCCTGACCCCGCGGCCCGGCTGGCAGTGGCGGGTGGAGCCCGCGGCCTCGGGGGCCGGAGCGGCCACCTCTGACCGCAGTTGGCCGGCGCGGCGGGCGGCCCACCGGGAGGCCTCCACCCTGATTGCATCTGTCCGCGTCATCCCCGGCCCTGCCAGCGCCCTGGCCTCCGGGCAAGGGACGCCGGGGAGGGAGGGGCGCCCGGACCCCGGCCACGGCCACCCCGGTCCCCGGGGGCCTGGCCGCGGCCCAGCTGCCCAGGTGTGAAGGGATCCTGGGACCCTGGGCGCTCACAGCCCCGCCGCTGCGCCAAAAGGTGGGGCGAGACAAGGAAACGGGAGATTTGAATAATGGGAGAAATTATGATGTCTTCTGCGCTGGAGCCCAGCCCGGCCGGGAGGCGATAACAGGACGGCGGCTTAGGTTTCCGACTCGGGGCCAGGCGGCCGCGACAATGCCCGCATTGTTCCCGTCGGCCATTGTCACAGGGTCGCAGGCCCCGGGGCCGGGACAGGGGCACTGGCTTCACCAGGAAGCCGCTGCGGCCGCTGACGGGGTGCACAGGCCGGTGACAGCTCTGCCCGCGCGGGGACGGCGGCCGGGGGAGGGTCCTGGGTGTCGCCATGGAGGCAGCGGTTTAGTTTCAGTGAAACTGCGAGCCTGGAGCCGGCTATGGCTTCCCCGGTCAGAGCTGGAGCTGCCTCGGAGGTCACCTCCCGGGAGGAGAAAGGGCTCCACGCAGGCCCGCCCCGGGGGACGGTGAGCCAAGGCCTCCCTGTCGCAGGGTCCCTGGGGCAGAGCTAACCCCCCGCCCCCCCATGCTGCCCCTGGAGCCACCTGGGGGCGGCAGGAGGGAGACCCAGGAGCCACCGAACCCCGACCAGCCTGAGCGCACAGCTGTGGTCCCTCAGTGGCGCCCGTCCCCCCCTCTCTTTGCAGCTTCAGTCACACCTGCTCATACAAGGACAGGTGCCCGCTCTGCCCGGTGCCCGGACAGGCCACCGAAAGCCGGGCCGCAGCAGCCCACGTCCCTTGGGGCGCGGCCTTTGGGCCCGTACCCGGTGCACACGCGGGCGACCGAGCCCTGATGGGCCTGTGCTGCTGAGCCAGGTCTGGGCGGCCTCTGGCTTCCAGCTCCTGCCTGAACCCCTGGCTGATGCCCCAGGCCCCCGGGCTGCTCTGCCACCTGCCCTCCTGCCACACCAGGCTCCGTGCAGCTCACCCAGGGCCCCGAAACCTCCGGCTCCAGGAAGCACGCCAGCCCAGCACAGCCCCTCTGAGGTGCACCCCACACACACACATTTGGGCGCAGGGCCTCATGCATGGGCCTCCAGGGCTGGTGCCGCCCTGAGCGGGTGCAGGCGTCAACCCAGAGACCACACCACCCTTGTCCACGGGCCTGCGGCCGCGGAAGAGTCAGGCTTTCTCCCTTTGAGGGTCCAGACACTGCCCACAGGTCCTGATCTGCCCCCGGGGAGCCCTCTCCTGTGCCTTCCAAGGACCTGGGAGCCCCTCTGAGTCAGAACGGAGGGGGCAGGGCCAGGACGGGGCCTCTGGGGAGCTCCTGGCTGCATGTGCTGCCCCTGGACCCCCTTGAGGTTGGCACGGCCCCACCAGCAGCTCCCAGTTCGCTCGTTATCTGTGTTCAATGCCCAGAGCACGAAGCCCAGCCCCTCTCCTGTGAAGTTGCAGGCCCCGTGCCGTACACTGTCAGCAGGTGAGGCTCCTGTGTGTGCAGTTTCCTCTGTGCTGCCCGACACCGGACCTCAGGCCACTGCCTCAGGCGGGAGCTGCCTCGGACCCAGGACAAGAAAGGGCTCCAGCCAGGGCCGCCCTGGGGGACAGTGAGTGACGCCTAGCCTCCCTGTAGCGGGGTCCCTGGGGCAGAGCTAACCCCTGGGGAGTGGGAGGGGGAGGGAGTGGAAGTGAGGGGATGGGGGGAGTGGGAGGGGGATGAGGTGGGGATGGATGGGGAGTGAGAGGGGGATGGAATAGGGTTGGGAGTAGGATGGGGATGGGTTGGGAGTGGGATGGGCTGAGATAGGAATGGGGAGTGGGATGGGGATGGGGATGGGAATGGGGATGGAGATGAGGATGGGGATGAGATGGGATGGGGATGGGTAGGGAGTGGGATGGGGATGGAACAGGGTGGGGACTGGGGTGGTCTCCAGTTGCCCTGCCCCTGTGGTGGTGCTATAGGACAGAGCAGGGAGCTGCTGCATCCGCTCACAGAAGTGGGTGACTGATTCCCATCCTGGGGTGGCATTTATGGGGTTCAGGGGTCATGTGAGCCCACCTGGCAGCAATGAGCCTGAACAAGGGGTGTGAGCCAACACTCCTCACCCTCCCCCACTGTTGGTGAGCCCGAGGGGGCGTGGGGGGGGGGCGCCTGAGCCTTCAGCCCCGCCCAGCATTAGTGATGGAAGGAGGTGGGGGCACGTGGGCTAGTCGACACCCCACCCTCCCCTTCCCAAGTGTCAGCTGGGCCTCTGGGCGATGAGCATCCCCCCTACTTCGAAGGGGTGGGGTGAGTCAGTACCGCGTCCTCCAGAAGGTTCCTTGGAGCCAAGCAAGGAGCTGAACCCCCACATTCTCTGCCGCAAGGCCGTGGCATCAGCGCCCCGATTCCTGGGGTGGTTCCTGCAGGTCCCATGGGAAACTGTGCGCCCATCCACCCGCCCTCGTGCTGCACCTGGACGGGAGGATGCCTGCTGCAGACATAGCTCCACAGGGGCCTTGAGACGTTCAAAACGTCCGGGCACCATCAAAGCACA
This sequence comes from Myotis pilosus, assembly GCA_036010255.1. Taxonomy (NCBI): domain Eukaryota; kingdom Metazoa; phylum Chordata; class Mammalia; order Chiroptera; family Vespertilionidae; genus Myotis; species Myotis pilosus. The sequence goes on from JASKON010000010.1 coordinate 78,638,797, forward strand.
GAAACACTGAACTAACGGAGAACAGGCAGCCCAGACGCGAGCGTGGAGGGGCCGAGCTGTCTCGGATGCAGGCACGATCGGGCGAGGCTGTAAGGCAGCTGCCGCAAAACCGTGTCAGCCGGCGACCGCACGTGCCCCGAAACACGCGCACAATGAACATCTCGGCAAGGAATTCAGTTATAATGCGAGCGCCAGGCGGAAGTGATCACACGGAAAACACAACAGCAATGAAAATGGGCTGGAGGGGCTCAAGAGTAGAGCGAGGGACAGAGGACAGACTCCGTGAAGCTCAGGACAGGCGGACAGACTCGCCCAACCTGAACCACAGGGACAATGGGCTGAAAAATGACGGACGGAGTCCCCGGGGCCTGCGGGGCGATGACGAGGCGGCTGACTTTCGTGTCTTCGGAGACCCGGGAGAGGAGAAGAAAGTGGGGCCGAAAGAGTGTTAGAAGAAACTATAGCATAAAACCTCCCACATTCGGCAAAAGACATAAATCTACAGATTCGAGAGGCTGGATGGACCCCGAAGAGGACAAACCGAAAGCATCCACGCCAGGACACATCATGGAACTTCTGAAGACAACGAGACACTCGCGAACGGAGCCTGAGAGGAGTGAACGTTACCTCGCCTGTTGAATAGCAGGTGCTTGCGGACCTGCAACCATGGGGGCCATGGAGAAGGGCCTGGTACAACGTTCCCCAAGTGCCACCAGAACACAGTTAACCATCGATTTCACTTCCAGCCGAGACATCCTTGGGCATGAAGGGGAAATAGGGACATCATCAGGGGACAGAAAACACGGAAACCCTGCTGCTTAGCAACCCATTCCTATAGCACAGCTAAAGCAGAACAGGGAAGGGCATGGGTCTTCGGGAAGAGCAAAAGAACGAGGGGTTGGGGGAAGGAGGGGTACCCCATCTGAGGTTGTGCCTCACGTACACAGAAGAAATATGGATGACAGTTTTGTTTCAAAAGTTGGGAAGGGCCCTAATGGGTTTGGCTCAGTGGCTAGAGCGTCGGCCTGCGGACTGAAGGGTCCCAGGTTCGATTCCGGTCAAGGGCATGTACCTTGGTTGGGGGCACATCCCCAGCAGGGGGTGTGCAGGAGGCAGCTGATCAATGTTTCTGTCTCATCGATGTTTCTAACTCTCTCTCCCTCTCCCTTCCTCTCTGTAAAAAATCAATAAAATATATATATATTTTAAAAAGTTGGGAAGGTAAAAGGACTTTAGTGAAAGTCAGGCTCCTACACTTCACTCCAAGTGGTAAAATGTTGGTCCCAGTGGGTCATAACATTAACGAGGACAATCATTAAGAAATCATACAAAAACCCACAGATAAAGCAACGTAGAATTCTTAAAAATGTTTACGTAACCCTCGGGAAGGTAAGGCAATAGGAATGGGGCCCTGGCCGATTTGGCTCAGTGCATAGAGCGTCAACCCTCAGAACCTGAAGGGTTCCAGGTTCAATTCCGGTCGGGGGCATATACTTCGCTTATGGGCTCAATCCCCGGCCCCCTCTCTCTCACATCAATGTTTCTCTCTGTGTGTCTCTCCTCCGCCCTTCCACTCTCTCTAAAAATCAATGGGACAATATCCTCTGGTGAGGACTAACAAAAAGAGAAAAGAAAGAGGAATGGGAACAAAACACAGAGGGGAAAAACAAACAGAAAATAAAATGGTAGACGTAAGACAGAACCCATTACTTTAAACGTAAACTGTCCAAATACACCGAGGAAAAAGACAGGGATTGGTACCATGAATTTGAAGATGACCCACCATCTTCTGCCTTCAAATACAGCACAGGCTCACTTCCACTTCAAATGTGACATGGATTTTCCCCATCATATTTATTCAACTGTTACTTCATTCATGGCCATTAACTCTGCCTCCAGTGGTTTGCCCCTAAACACTCTCCAAAACACACTCGAATAGAAAAACAAACAGAAAGGCTACAATAAACAAAGCAGAGTGGAATCTCACACGCTCCCGGGAGCGGCCCCGAGAGAGTCCTGAACAGGTGGCGGTTTCTGCTTCTGCCCGTCCCCGTGTGCCCAGAGGAAGGGGTCCCTCCTGCTCAGCTGCCGGGCCCCATAAAAGCAGAGTGAGAGCCCTACTGTGCTAAGCAGCGACCCGGGCGAGGGTTTGTGGACCTCAGGATCGGGCAGCAAGTACCCCTGCTTGTTCCCGCCACACCCCCTTCCGGACCCTCGGGCCCACCTAAGACACCTGTTTTAGATGCAGACGCCAGGGCCCTGCCGACACGAGCTTCTGGCATGAGGTCCAGACCCTGAGTTTGGTCCAAATTCTGCCGATAGACACAGCCTCCACTCATACCCCAGGGCTCTCCCAGGAGAAAGAGGGGGTCGGTGGGGGGCAGACCACTGGAACGCGATTCACCGCTCGGGGTCAGAAATGAGGCTGGTGCCGCCAGGAATGAACAGACGCGGCCAGGGACTGCACCGTCTCGTCTTTTATTGGACACCGTGCCGACGTCGAGGGGCGAGCTCGCCACCCCCAGCCCACGTGGGGCGGCCCCTCAGAAGCACCTTCTCTGGACCACCGAGGTCCCGAACTCCTGGAAGTCGGCGGAGGTGACCCACATCTGCTTGAAGCTGCTCAGGGAGGTGATGATGGAGGCGCCGATCCACGTGGAGAACCACCTGTCGGGGGGCGCCGTGATCTTGATGGGGGTCCCCTTGTTGGCCAGCTGCTCCAGCTCCTTCAGGAGCCGGTCGTCCAGCCCCTGGAACAGGGTGCTGCCCCCCGACAGCACGATCTCCCCGTAGAGGGCGCCCTGGATGTCGGCGTCGCACTTGCCGATGCTGCAGGAGACCATGCGGGAGAGGCCCGGGGTCTGGACGCCCAGCTGCTCCGGCGCGAACAGGGCCTCGGGCGCCTGGAACAGCTGGTCCCCGATGTAGACGATGTTCCCGTCCGGCAGCTTGTACTCCCGCAGCACCTCCTCCGCCCGCCGCGACAGCTCCTGCTCCGGCTCCCGGGCGACGTAGCACAGCTTCTCCTTGATGTCCTCCACCAGGGCCCGGGGCAGCGCGCAGGGGAAGGCGCGCCCGTCCGCCTGCAGCAGCCGCGTGAGGTGCTCCGTGATGTCCCTCCCCGCCACGTGCAGCTTGCTGACCGCGTGGGGCAGGGAGTAGCCCTCGAAGATGGGGACGGTGCAGGTGACCCCGTCCCCGCTGTCCACCACCAGGCCCGTGACGCAGGCCGAGGCGTAGAGGGCCAGCACGGCCTGGTCCGACAGGTAGAAGGCGGGCACCTGGAACGTCTCAAACATCACGGTAGCCATCTTCTCCCGGGCCTCCCTGGGGTTCAGCGAGGGCTCGGTCATGAGCACCGGCCGCTCGCCGGCCCGCACCCCCAGCTCCCACTCGAACAGGTGCCGCCACAGCGCCTCCATGTCGTCCCAGCCGACGACCAGGCCGCGCTCGATGGGGCGGCGGAGGAACAGGGCCTCCTTCCTGTGCAGGGCCTCCTCCCCCACAAAGTGCTGCTTCTGGCTGGCCCCCGCCGAGGCCGCGGGGAACTGGGGGTGCCCCACGATGGAGCTGACGATGTGGCGGGGCCCGATCTCGCCCGACAGGCCCGCCTTGCAGAGCCCGGACCCATTGTCCACGATCACGGCCGGGGAGTCTAACGCGTGTGGGTCAGACATGGCGCATCCCCCGCCTCAGCCACATCCGACCCAGGCGGAACCCTCGAGGGCCACTTTGTGACACCACAGGCTCTTCCGGAAGCTGCAAGGGCCCGGGGTTCCGCGGTCCTCGGGGCGTCTCCCCGACAGGCGAGCAGACGGCGGGTCCCCGAGAGCCCTCCCTCCACCCGCAGGCCCGCTCCCCTCCAGGGGCTTTTGCAGGGATGGCGTCACATGTGTAACAATGTAACCAAGGCAACCACTGTGCTCAGCCAGCATTAGAGGGCCTGGGGGCGGGGCTCAGAGCCCCCGGGGTACCCCCACCTGGGGAGATACCTCACAGAGGAAGGCAAGCCATGCCCCCCCCCAGGCGGTGTTATCATCAGCCTATGAGTGAGGTCCAGCCTTAGGACCGAGTGAGGCAGCCCCCCGGACCTCCCAGCCCGCGGGCATCTCGGCCCACTGAGCTGCGGTTTGTGGGGTGACAGAAGCACATGTCCCTTGCTAAGGAGTGACCAGGCCCCAGACATGGGTCCCCGTGGGAGGCATGATGTCCACACCTCATCCCATCAGGGACTTAGCACATTCTTTTTTAAGTCAGACTCCTCCAGGAAGCCCTCGGGGATTTCTCTTTCCTTCACCCCAAGGGCCCTGGTAGATGCTAAGCAAAGCCCCCCGCCCCCCGCCCTCCCCCCAGGCCTGCTGGCTACCTCTCCAGGAACACGCGCCCCTGCGCTGGGTTGAGGTCAGAGCCCCCCTTGCTCCCTGCAGGGGTCCGTGGGGCTGGGAACGCAGTGGGGATGTGAGGTTTCATGAGGGCAGCCTGATGGAGCCAGTCACACAGCCACAGCCACTGAAACACATTCGGAAATGACCAGGTCACCAGGGCTGAGGTGGCCAGGATGCAGGGCCAGGCTGCGTCCCCAAGGGGCTGGGTGGAGGGGCGGCTCCGGCCTCCACAGCACCCCATCAGCAGCTCAGGCTCTGATTCTCGGGAAGAAATGGGGACCAATCAGACTGAGCTCACTGCTCCCTGAGGAGGTGGAGGTGGAGGTGGTCAGAGGGTCAGGGGGTCAGGGGGCCGTGGAGTATGTCTCCAGCCCGGCTCCTTCCCATCAGAAGCTCCCAGAGGCTCCCCCAGGGTCACGTCCCTCCCAGACCCCTCGCCTCCTCCCGCCTGTGGTCCTCGCTGCACGTCCGGCCAACCCACCAGCAAAACCTTACGTGGCTGGTCACGTGGTGGAGACGAGTGACGGGTGTGGCTCTGTGCGCACCCACCACGCCGAGGCCTGGGCAAGGGTCAATCAAAACTGTTTTAATACATTTTCTTTTATTGATTTCAGAGAGGAAGGGAGAGGGAGAGAGAGAGAGAGAGAGACACCATGATGAGACAGAATCCCGGAGAGAGAGAGAAACATCCCTGATGAGAGGGAATCATGGATCGCTGCCTCCTGCACGCCCCACGCTGGGCAGGTGCCCTGACTGGGAACCAGACGCTGACCTCAGGGCTCACAGGTCAACCACTGAGCCACCCCAGCCGGGAAGAAAGCCTCTGGCTGCTACGGGGATGTTCCCCACGGACACCTCCAGGGGAACCGAGTCGTCGCGTGGCAGGGTGGACGCCGTGACATGACCCCAGACATCGCAGCGACCACGGGGAGGGTTTGAAGATGTGGGTTCCGCACTGAAGGGAGCGCGTGGCCCTGGCAGGCGGGCGGCTGGGAGGACGAGGCTGGTCAGCAGGACACTGTGACCGGGTGGGTTCCAGCCTATGACACCCCCGACGCCGCGTGCTTGCTCCAGCCTTCACCAGCCTCTCCCCCTGCCCTGCAGCTGGCACTCGCGGAGGCAGCTGGCACGTGCCCTCGAGGTCCCTGGATCCTGCCCCTAAAGCGGCCATCATGGGGGGCAGGGGAGGTAGCAGAGCTGCGTCAGGCCCAGGGCCCTGGGCGGGCGGAGGCGCTGGGCGTGTGCAGGAGGGACGGAGAGGGGAGGACACGCACTGGTTAGTGGTTCTCAACCTTCTGGACCTTTAAATACAGTTCCTCATGCTGTGACCCAACCATAACATTATTTTCGTTGCTACTTCATCACTGTCATGTTGCTCCTGTTATGAATTGTCATGTAAATATCTGATATGCAGGATGGTCTTAGGCGACCCCTGTGAAAGGGTCGTTCGACCGCCAAAGGGGTCGCGACCCACAGGTTGAGAACCGCTGGTAGGAGCTGAGGCTGGTTCGGGCGCACTGAGGCCGCGCGGCACCCCGTCGCGGGAACGCGGAGGCAGCGTCCGGGGCAGCGGCCTCTGACCCACGCGCAGGTCACACCGGCTTCCCGGTTAGGTCTGGGCACTCCCCCGTCACCAACCTGTGCCGTGGCCATTCTCCGTCCCTCTGTGACCCCGGCCCCCGGACCAGCTCAGACTCCTGGGGACAGAGCGGGGGCAGCCAGGCCGGCCATCGGGACGGTGTCTCCGAAAAGCCAGCTGAGTGTTTCCAGGACACGTTTCCCGACGTCCCCTCCCCGCGGAGCTGGGAGCCGCGCTGCCCTTTGTGCCGGGCCTGGCCCCCCAGCCCTGGCCCCCAGCCCTCCTGGCCGAGCGGCCCTGGGACGCTGTCCCCACCCTCCTCTCCTCTGCCCTTGGGACAGACGAGCCCGGCCTCGACATCAGGTGGCGGCCCCCCGCGTCCTCCTGGGCTGGCCCAAGCAGGGGGAAGGCTTCTGCCCCCCCATGAAGCGTCTAATCGGCCCACAGGCTGCCCCCACGGAGAGCAGCAGGAAGGCCTGAGCCCCCCCAGAAGCGGCCCCTCTGTGTGGGGGACACCACTGCCCCTGGGGAAGCGAGTGGGTTTATGAGCCACAGCCTACGTGACGTCGCGCTGGTTCCCAGCGCCCCGCGGGCAGAAACCCCAGCCGGGGCCTGGGAACCGCCGCCTCGGCCTCCAGACAGGACGTCCCGCGGCCCGCCTCCGCCCCGCCACCTGGTCCGTGCCTCCCGGGCGGGTCCCGTGTGCAGGTGCCCCGTCCACGTCCGGCGCCCGGGCCCCTGAGCGGACGCGATGGCAGCGCCACGGACACACCGCAGCCGGGCACCCGCCGCGAGGGCCGTTCGCACGGGCCGTGGCCGCTCCGCTCCGGCGCCAGCCAGAGCTCCAGCCAGAAGCCGCCTGGCCCGGCCCTGCCCCCACCCGGCCGGCGGCCTCGTAAATCGCTTGAACGAGTTTATGGGCGAACTGGCTGTAACTCCATCTCCCTCCGCAGGGCAGGCGGCCACCGTGACGGCGATTATTCAGGGCGTTCGCTTCCGTCCGTCGGAGGCCGGCGCTCGGTTCTGCTCGGCGGTCACGCCCGCCCGGCCTCTCCCGCCCCCACGCGCCCCGCCCGTGCCCTTGGAGGGGCCCCAGCCGTGACGGAGGCGGACAGACCCGGGGAAGCCGGCGAGGCTGTCAGGCACTTACCCTGGGGCGTGGGCAGCCTGGGGTCCACTGGGCACCGGCTTCTCGCTGCCCTGGGCCAGTGGCTGGGCCACCCAAGCCCGGCTGAGGGCTTCCCTGTCCCGTCACCCCTGCGCCCATGAGTCACTGGCGCCCAGACCCTCAGCCAATTAGTGGCCAGCAGCCGGGCTCATTAGCGCCGGCTGACATCTGGCGGCCAGACCCCGCTTGCTGGGGGCCTGGTCCGGTGGCCACCGGCAACCGAAGGGACAGGCAACTGCGGATGGCAAGATGGGCACTGCCATCGCAAGAGAGAGTGGGGTGTGTGTGTGTGTGTGTGTGTGTGTGTGTTCGCACGCGTGCAAGGAGCCCTGCCCGTCCAGGGCCACGGTGCGCCCACATCTTCTGCCTCTGTCTGTGCCCAGTGGTTTCCAGAGGAACCCAAAGCCCTGAGCTCTTCCCGGTTGCCTGGCCTTTTAAATCTCTAAGATGGAGTTTGTATCACCTCCCTCCCATCCATTCTTTCATCCACCATCTATCTACTCATGAGTCATCTGTCCATGCACCCACTTATTCATCCATCCACCTATCATCCACCCACCCACCCACCATCCATCCATCCATCCATCCACTCACCCACCCACCCACCCACCCACTATCCATCCATCCATCCATCCATCCACTCACCCACCCACCAACCACCCACTATCCATCCATCCATCCATCCATCCACCCACCCACCCACCCACCATCCATCCATCCATCCATCCACTCACCCACCCACCCACCCACCCACTATCCATCCATCCATCCATCCATCCACTCACCCACCCACCATCCATCCATCCATCCATCCACTCACCCACCCACCCACCCACCCACTATCCATCCATCCATCCATCCACCCACTCCCCCACCCACCATCCATCCATCCATCCATCCACTCACCCACCCACCCACTATCCATCCATCCATCCATCCACTCACCCACCCACCCACCCCCCACTATCCATCCATCCATCCATCCATCCACTCACCCACCCACCCACCCACCCACTATCCATCCATCCATCCATCCACTCACCCACCCACCCACCCACCCACTATCCATCCATCCATCCATCCATCCACTCACCCACCCACCAACCACCCACTATCCATCCATCCATCCATCCACTCACCCACCCACCAACCACCCACTATCCATCCATCCATCCATCCACTCACCCACCCACCCACCCACCCACTATCCATCCATCCATCCATCCATCCATCCACTCACCCACCCACCCACCCACCCACCCACTATCCATCCATCCATCCATCCATCCACTCACCCACCCACCAACCACCCACTATCCATCCATCCATCCATCCATCCACTCACCCACCCACCCACCCACCCACTATCCATCCATCCATCCATCCATCCACTCACCCACCCACCCACCCACCCACTATCCATCCATCCATCCATCCATCCACTCACCCACCCACCAACCACCCACTATCCATCCATCCATCCATCCATCCACTCACCCACCCACCCACCCACCCACTATCCATCCATACATCCATCCACCCACTCACCCACCCACCCACCCACTCACCCACCCACTCACCCACCCACTCCTTCACAAATCCTTTCGTCCATCACCCATCCACCCACCCACCTATTTATCCGTCTACCCACCCAGCCATCCACTCACTCACCTATTCACCCCTCATCCTTTCATCCATCCCCTCACCCATCCACTTATCCACCCACTCACCCATCTAACTACCTAGCCTTCTGTTCAGTTATCTTCTCCTTCTCTCTCCCTTCCTCTCGCCCACCTTCCCTCTCTTAGTGGCTGGCATGAGCGTCCTCTCTTGTGGAGGCCGACGTACTTGGATGTTCAACCTTGAGGGTGGTTGGCACTGTCACCCTTTCACTGTGAGGGGTCAACGGTGCTATCTGTGGCCCTTTGGGCTGAAGTTCAGGGCCGTGGGCCTTTGAAGGCGCTGGGAGGACGGCCCAGGCTTCCCACAGCCCCCCGTGGTTCCTTGGGGGACAGCAGCGTCACCCAGTCTCCACGCGGCCTCTTCCTGTGCGTGCGGCCCCCTCTCCCCTTTCAGAGGCACCAGTCCCTGGGTCAGAGCCCATCCTGATGCCTCGTCTAGACCAGGTCATCCACCAAGACCCTCCTTCCGACCGAGGTCGCCTCCGCGGGTACTGGGGGAGGCCTTGAGCCTGAGAACTTGGGGGACACAGTTTCACCCACAGCACCTGCCGGTGAGAACTGGGTGCCGTGGTGTGAAGAATGTGAGTGGGAAGTGGGAGCCCAGTGACCCCTCGGGGAGCCTGCTCCCCGATGCCCGCGTATCACTGTGTGACAAGCCGGCCCCACACTGAGCCGCTGAAAGCAGCCAACGTTTCCCATCTCGGTCTCTCTGGGTCTGGAACCGGCCCGGCTCCCCGGTGCCCATGCCGGTCTCCCCCGAGGTTGCCGGCCAGTTGTTGGAGGGGCTGCAGGAGGGGAGGGGCTCCTTCCAGCCTCACCCCTGCATTTGCTGGCAGGTCAGTCCCTTTGACACGTGGGTGCTCCCAGGGGGCCTCCTGCTGTGGCATCTGGCTTCCCTTAAAGGAAGAGAGACAGAGACAGAGAGAGAGACAGAGACAGAGAGAGAGAGAGACAGAGAGACAGAGACAGAGAGACAGAGACAGAGAGAGACTCTCTAGAGAGAGAGAGAGAGCCCACAACGGAAGCCACGGCCCTTTAGTAACCAGTCTCGGAAGCCGTGGCCATGGCTTCCACAGGTTTCTATTGGTCAGACGTGAGCCAGCCCCGCCCAGACCACGGGAGGTTTATGTAAAGACACACACGCCCGCGTCTCCAAATGCCACCCTGGAAGCTGCCGGGATGGAGGGGAGGTCACCCTCTGGCAGCTCCGACCCGGCCCAGCCACTCCGGCCTCGGTTTCCCCAGCTGTCAGCAGGGACGTGGCCTTCTGCTGGCAGCTCCGAGCACGGCGGGGGTCTGAGGGGACCGCACACTGTGGCCACCTGTGGAGGGTGCCCCACTAGCGGGACATGGGGCACAGGTCCGTGGGCAGGAGCACCGGGTGGGGCCTCCCCTGGCTCCTGAGAGGTGAGCGGGGCCTCCCGGGGCCTCGTTTATGTAACCACTATGGCTGCCCCTGGTACTGCTCCCGAAAGCCCTGCCCTAAGTCCCCGGGACAAACTGGGGCTGCTCCCCACACCCCGCCCTCAGGCCCGCAGCCTCCGCCTCACCCTCCGCGGGGTCTCAGCTGCTGGGCACCCTCAGGGGCTGCGCCAGACCAGGCCCAGCCCACAGGAGCGCCCTTGGGGTGGCCCTCAAAACAGAGCATCTCCTGCCCCCTGCTGGCGCCCGGCGGAAGTGTCCCCGGACGAGGGTTTGGGTGCTGGACCGGGAACAAAGGGGGCTTGTTGGTTGGTTGCCCAGCCAGGCCGGGCTGGGGAGGAAAACCAATGTTTGCCAAACAGGGGACCGGCCACCTCGCGGGGAACGGTTCCCAGTGCCGGCGAGGTCACCCCGGGGAGCGACACCGCAGTGGGCAGAGCACAGAACAGGCGCTCCCGGCGGCAGAGGTGCCGGCCCCGCCAGCCGTGCCCAGCGCGGCTTCTAACTGTTCACCTGGCCCAGGGCGGTCCCCGGAGGCACCGGCAGCGGCCGTGATGGATGGCCGGCGCGCACGAGGCCCGGGAGGATCCAGATCTAATTCAAATCCTTTAAAACCTAACAGTGAGAGAGCTCTGTGCGTGCGGCCGGGGTTCCAGCTGGAGAAGGAAAGGGCTTTGTGTGTGTGTTGGGGGGCGCAGTCCATGTGGGGACCGGCCTTTCCTCCTTGCACCCCACCCACCAGCGCATTTTTCACGCAGGACGGATGCGGCAGCCTAGTATCTCATGGAGTCCGGCCTCCAGGGGAAGGGGTTTTGTCCATGGTGAGGTTGCCTCTCGCGGCCCGTGGTGGGGAGTGGAGGGGGCCCCTCCCCAGTGGGTGCCCCCCCACGCGCTCAGGGGGTCCCGCTCAGCCTTCCAAGCCCAGGTGTCTCCTGCAGAAGTCGTCAACCCCTGTTGTGCATCACGGTGGGGCCAGGGCTGGGTGGCCGGCTGATGACACGCCCAGCAGGGCTGGGGGTCAGGGGAGGAGGGCACCCCAGTTGGCCCCTCCCACTTCCTGCCTGGGCTACAGGTCCAGCAGGCAGCTGGGCGCCGGGAACTATGTCCCAGGACCCAGGACCAGGCCTGCGGGTCCGCGTTCAATTCTGAAAGATTTGTGCGTGTGTGTGCATGTGTGTGTCCTGGGTTGAACAGGGTCACCCAGAGATGCCCAGCCACCAGCACCTCAGACTAGGGCCTTATCTAGAAGTAGGGTCTCTGCAGACGCAACTGGATTCATTAAGAGACGTGCATGCTGGATTAGAACGGGCCCTAATCCTGGTGGCCGGTGTCCTCAGAAGAGAAGAGCAGACACACAGGGCCACAGCCACGGCCACGTAACAACAGAGCAGAGATTGGGGCGGTGCGCCACAAGCCGAGGGCACTGACATCCCAGCGCGGGGAGCTCTGTGACTCCCTGTCCCCCGACAGCGGGGTGTGTGCCTTTGGCTGACAGAACTGGGAGCGCATCCATCTCTATCGCCGGAGGCCCCGGCTGTGGACGCATCGCAACAGCCCGGGAAGGGTCCCGAGTGGCTGCCCGGGCTCAAGAGGCATCGAGACCGCGCATCGTCCCGTTGACATCGGCGCGAACAGGCAGCCACGCGGGGGACGGAGCAGCCTCCCTCCTGCCCGGCTCAGAGGGCTGGCAACCCCAGGACACGGCTCCTCAGGTCCCAGTGCTCACTCGGCTCCACGCGGACCCCCGGGGCCCACGCGGGGCGACTCCACGTGGTTCACACACCATCTCTGTGAGGAAGACACTGGGGATCACGCGTGGGCCGTGCAGCACGCTGCCTGGGAGTGACATGGTCACTGCTGCTCATTCTTCGCTGGTCCCACGGCCGCACCCCCTTCAAAGGAACCAGGGACAGCAGGAGAGCGGAGGCTGTCTGGGATCATCCTGATGACCCCCAACATGGCTAATTCATGGGACACGTGCATGCAAGTATGTGTGTGCATGTGTGCTTTCTAAGGTTGTCTTTGGGTGGTAGACACGTAGGGCTGCCCAACTCCTCAGGACACCCCGCACTGAACACAGCGCCTGTTTCTCTGACTCACAGGGAACTGGGCGTCCCGTATTATAGGGGGACACCTGCCCCCCACCCCCTGCGCCCTCGACTGCACCCCCCTGAGCTCCACGACGGGTGTGCCCATGACTGGTGCCATCCACATAGGCGCCTTCGCTACGGAAAACTTTGGCCCTAGGTCGTCAGGACGGAGCCACCTGTGCCCCGGTCCCCGGGCTGGGAGATGGTCAAGGAACCGACCGTGGCATAGAGTGCCCGCCGCTGGGGTGGCGCTCTGCCCCCTGGGCATCCGCACCAAAGACAAGAGCTTCCCAGCAGGAAATTCAACCACAACATGGACACCACCTCCCCCCCACCCTCGTCCCCATCCGTCTGCCCAGACTCCCCGCCCCGGAGAGGGGCCTTTGGGGAGCCACCAGGGGGCAGACCCCAAAATAGCCACCCTGCCCACGAGTCTCACTGGCCCTGGGTAACCGCTCCCCCCGCTCGGTCTCATCTCCTGCCTCCCAGGAGAGCAGCGACCTGGGCAGCCTGATGTCCAAGGTGCTGGCGGACCTGGTGTCTGGTGAGCACCCACTTCTCTGTGTGTCCGCACATGGAGAGCTCTCCAGGGAACGTGTTTTTTTCATATATGTTTATTGATGTCAGAGAGGAGGGGAGAGGGAGAGAGAGATGGAAACATCAGTGATGAGAGAGAATCATGGACCAGCTGGCTCCTGCATGCCCCCCACTGGGGATCGAGCCCACAACCCAGGCCTGTGCCCTTGACCGGGAATCAAACCCTGACCTCCTGGTTCATAGGTTGATGCTCAGCCACTGAGCCCCGCCGGCCGGGCTGTTCTCTTCATACCTGGATGTTTCCTGCTTCCATGTGCTACGTGTTGGCAACCGTGTGTGTGTTAGAATATGGAGAGGGCTCCTTCCCCCAGGAATATTCTAATCAGCATAACCCAAGAATATTCCTGTTTAAAAAAAAAAATAGTCCAGAAATGCCAGATGAAATATGATACACATCTTAGGAATGGAGAGTTAAGTTTGCAAAAGAGTGATGGAAATTTCCAGGGGCCCAAAATGAAGACCAGGACCCCACAGAGTCACTGGGGGAGCTCATGCTGTGGCCGGCGCCCCGATGCTGGTGCTGGTGAGAGGGACCTGAAGGGGGCTCCCAGGACGGGGTGAGGCCCCCAGCACAGAGGCAAGCCCTGCAACGAAGACTGCTGCACAAACCCACTACATCCCGCTACGTCCTCTAGGAAAGACATGGCCACGCAAAAATACATTTACTACCCTGGCCGGTGGCTCAGTGGTAGAGCGTCAGCCTATGAATGAGGAGGTCACTGCTTGATTCCCGGTCAGGGCACAGGCCCAGGTTGCAGGTACAATCCCTGATGGTGCAGGAGGCAGCCGATCAATGATTCTCTCTCATCACTGATGTCTCTCTCTCTCTCTCCCTCCCTCTCCCTTCATCTCTGAAGTCAATAAAAATATATTTAAAATAATAATAATAATAATAATAATAATAATAAAATCCATCTACCAGCACACACATCACAAGGAATCCTGTCCATCATGCTTGGACTGGGATAACAATGTTAAAAGTTCCTTCTGAAGAGGAGCGTTTCCGGAATGGAGCAAGGACCCCCAAACCTCTGCTTCTCCAGAGAAGCATAGAGGCCGTGCACGGAAATGGGCAAGATAACTTTTCAGAAGTCTGGAAATTCACCAAAGGCCTCCAGGAATGTAAAGAGTGTTTGCTCAAGAAAATTGTTGGGTCTTCAAAAGACCGGAGAGCCGTTGGCATTTTCACCTGCCCCATCCCACCCCCTCTCCCCAGCTGCATGGTGGCCTGCATACCAGCAGCAAGCCAGTGGCTGGAGGCCTAACAGCCTAACAGCCTCTGCACGGGAGGCCCACCGCATCCCTGGGATCTAGAAAGCCACACGCATGTGCAAGGACGTGCACGTGCCCAGGAAACACCTGGGAAGGCTCTGACCTCTCACCGCTGCCTGACCTTGAGACTCAGCACAGGAGCCATTGAAGGCTAAGACAGAAGTGCCAGCTGCCTACTGGAGCCATGACATGCTCCTCAGCAAAGTCTAAGACTTACTGGCTTCAGTTATTTAAGGAAATTTCTGTCCAAACATCAACTGACTACAAAGCAAACCACGCAGAGACTTCAGTGGCCACACCCGAGAGAGTACAGACTTTCCAGAATTCATTCAGAAATTCACCAAATAAACGAATAGCGGCAATGACCAATAAAAATGTTAGGGGAGCGAAATTGACTTTCAGAGTTGCCACACTATATTATCTAAAACACCCATTTTCAAAAAAAAAATTGATACATTTAAATAAACAGGACAGTGTGGCCCACACAGGACAAAAAAAAAAAAAGCCATTGATAAAAACTGCTCCTGAGGAAGCCCAGGTGTTGGACTTACTAGACAAAGATTTCATATCAGCTATTTTAAATGTTCAAAGAACTAAAGGAAATGAATAAATTATTAGATAAGCTCAATAGAAGATTTGAGCTAGAAGAAGAAAAAAATCTGTGAACCTGAAGCTAGGTACATTGAGACAATCCATCTGAGAAACAGAAAGAAAAAAGAATGAAAAAGAATGAATAGAGCCTCAGAGATCTGTGGGACACCATGACACAGCAATGCACATGTTATGGAAGTCCCAGGATGAGAGGAAGAAAGGGCAGAAAGAAATTTGAAGGCATAATGGCAAAAACTTCCCAAATTTGATGAAAGACATTCATCTACACAGCCAAGAGGCTCAATGAACTCCAATAGAATAAACACAGAGTTTATAGTCAAACGGTCAAAAGCCAAAGATAATATTAGGAAGCAGTAAGAGAAAAACAACTCTCTCACCTCCATGTTTATCTTTTTCTTTCCCTTCCTCTTTCTCTAAAATCAATTTTAAAAACCATATTTAAAATCAATAGAAACATATCCTCGGGTGAGGGTTAAAAAAGAAGATTGATCAACACAGCATGCACCTAAGCGAGGACTCCCATCAGGGCGGAACACACCAACACCCGAACACGCACTTAGGAAGCAGATGGTATGGCGCAGGCGCGTGATTCACTTGCACCAAGTCCAGGGTCAGACAGTTACCACCTGCGGCAGAAGGTGGGGTGGTGATGGGAAGGCACCAGGGCCCCTGGGTTCTGGAATGTTCTGTGTCCTGATCTGGAAGCTGTGTATGTGGTGTGCCCACTCGGGGAAAGTTCACACAGTGACGTGCGCATGTGTGACTTTTGCATTTTTTCTGTGTGTTATGCCATCTTTAAATAAAACGCTTGTTTTAAAAAATGCACTGCAACAAGGGAAAAGAGAGAAGACAAGACACTCCAATGGGAAAAGGGGGACGGCCATAGCGGGCGCGCGCACATTTCCAGGCTCCTGGGCAGAGATGCTCGGAGTCGCGTCACGAGGGACAGGTCATCAAAGGAGCCTGATGGGCATCGGGCGAGTCTGCCGACGCCGGGCCTGGGCGACCTCACTTACCACCGGGCTGGAGGCGCCAAATTACAGCACACCTTCACCCGAGTCACTTGGCAAGTTTCGTGGGGAAGACCGGCTGGCCAGCAGGCCCGCTTAGGCAGGCCCCGCAGAACGCTCGCTGTGTGCACGGGACTGGAGTGCAAGGCGCCCGTGTTCGTGTCGTTCACAATAGCAAACCCGGGAGGCCCCGAATGTCACGCCGGAGATCTGACTGCACTTGGCGGTGGCTCCCCGCCTCCGACCACCCCCTGGGGATGCCACGCAGGGAGGCACACGGAGCTCGCGCGGGCAGGAAGGCTCCTCCCGGCCTCTGATCCCACTCAGCGGCGCCGAGGGCTGGGCCACCTGGGCCCCGGTCATGGATGACACTGCCCACACCCGTGTGTCCTGGGCAAGGCCCCGCCGTGTGAAGGAGAGTCGGCGGCAGAACCCTGAAGCCTGCGGAATGCTGAGCCCAGGCGCCAGCAGCAGGGACCTGGGTGGGGGTCACAGAAGGGCCACCGCCCACTCAGCTAGTGTTTCCTTGGCCTGGGGCGTGGAGCAGGCAGGAGAGGGGGGCGTAGAGCCTGGGCCACCCCAGCTAATGGCCCCGGACTCTCACTCCCTGGGCAGTAGCCCCTCTTCTCTGTCCACTGATTCTTGGAGGTTTCCCAGAGCCCTGGCCTGAGGAGGGCTTCTCAGGGGCTGGGTTAGGCAGGCCCCTTCCTGCTGGAAGGGACTCAGGTGCCAGGCCCTGGGCCCAGAGACAAGGCCTGCGCGTCCTCTGACCTCTGTGCTCATGCAGTTTATTCACTGACTTCCTAGTGCTTCTGGCCTCAGTGCACCAGCCACCCGTGCAGGCCCCAGCTGACCCCCTAGCCCACCCAGCAGCTGGGAGGGATATGCCGTGTGCATGCTGGGAGCGGGGAAACCCACGCACCGGCCAGGGGCCTAGAAGGAGCCAAGTAGATATTTATTGGATGGATGAATTTATAGATGGATGAATAGATGGAAGGATGGATGGACGGGGGGTGGAGGAAGGAAGGAAGGAAGGAAGGAAGGAAGGAAGGAAGGAAGGAAGAAAGGAAGGAAGGATGATGGTGGTTAGATGGATGACTAATGAATGGGTTGATGGGTGGATGGATGGGGGATGGATGAATGGATGGATGGATGGATGGGGGATGGATGGGGATGGATGGTAGATGGATGGATGGTAGATGGATGGATGGATGTGTGGATGGGTGGATGGATATGTGGATGAATGGGTGGGTGGGTGGGTGGGTGGGTGGATGGATGGATGTGTGGATGGGTGGATGGATATGTGGATGAATGGGTGGGTGGGTGGGTGGGTGGGTGGATGGATGGATGTGTGGATGGGTGGATGGATGGATCGTGGACTCTACCTGAGCTGAGGTTACCACCTGAGGCATTTGTTCAGATAAATTCTGCCAACAGCTCCCTTGGGGTCTCAGGAGTCCAGCGACAGGGCCCTCAGTCACCAGGAAGCGCTCCTCACTTCGCTTTTCCGGGGGAACCGCTGTGAGACACCTGAGGCAGTTTCCTGGCTCAGTGAGCTGCTCGGGGCGACAGCTGAGCTGCCCGAGAGGAGGCTGCCTCTCTGGGCCAGGCGGCTTCCGGCCCAGCCCAGGCGCCGCAGGGACACTCGGACGTCCACCGGGCAGAGGGCAGGCGGGCGGGGGCCCTTCGGGGCGCCACGGAGACAGACTTTCCCGAGTCCGGAGAAGCGCCGGGGGCTCTGGGATGCGTGTTTTCTCTGTGGGAGTGGAAGGCAGGAGCAGCAGAGCCCCTCTGCTCAGCCCTGTCCCGGAAGCCCTGACTTCCGGAAGTTTCCTCCTGGACTGGACGGCTCGGCTTAGAGTTAAACACAGGAGACGCCACGGATCAGCATCAGCTTCAGAGCAAAGACGGGGCTCGCCTGCAGGGCAGGGGCGTCCGCTGAGAGAGCTCAGCGGGTGAGGGGGGCCCGGCCACGGAGGCCTCGCCTGGCTGCAGGGCCTGGGCCTGAGCGGGCTGGACGGACGCACCAGGGGACACCGAGGGCTGGTGTCCGGGGGCTGCGCGGTCTGGAGAGGCCGACGCCCGGGCCCAGGGACAGGAGAGCCCAGCACCCACCGGGTCGGCGGGGCAAGTGGGGGCATCCTCTTTGTAACCCCAACACCGGCGGCCGCTCCGCGGGCCCCTGGCCGGGAGGTGTCCGGGAGCCCGTGCTGGTCTGTGGTGCGGAGTATTAGTCAGTTTTGTAAACGCCAATAAAAAAATAAAAGCCGCTATTAAAGCGAACCCTGGCACATACCTGGTTTCGATCACATAGGAGCGGGCCTTTGGCACTGGACTGCGCAGCATCTGTTCCAATTAAGCCTCACTTTTCGCTTAAAGGTATTAGCCGCTCACCAGCGCTCTGCTGGGACATGAATAGCGCATTGTTCGGACCCGGCAGCCCTGCCGCCGCGCAGACACCATTAAACGGCTTTGCGGCCCAATTAGAAGCGGAGGTGGGCTGGCGGGGGGGGGGGGGGGGACCGGCCACCGGGCCGGCGCTGCGCGGACAGTCAGGCCGGGGCGGCTAACGTGGACCAGGTGTGGAGGGCGCCCCGCACGCCGCCTCCCAGGCCAGCACGGGGCGCTCGCCCGTCCGGACTCTGGCTGTGCCCTGCGCCCAAGCACAGCGGCCCGAGCAGGCAGGCAGCACCCGGGGGGCTGCCAAATGGGTGTCTGGCTGAGGGCGGGGCCCAGAGGGGTCCTGTGGGGGGCCAGGCAGCGGTCAGGCCCGTGTCCGTCAGCCGCGCTGTCCAGCCCCTTCCCTCCCAGGCGACACACACACCCAGCACATGTGCAGACACTCACTCTCACACTCTCATCCACACACATATGCACACTTACACATACAAAGCCACAGGTGCCCTACCATCCCCACTCTCTCTCTCCCTCTCACACACACACACACACACACACAATTAGAAGTGCATTATTTTATATGCCTTTTTGCCTGCTCATATGCTGAATCTAGAGAGCATGGCTGGGCAAATTGAGGGGTCTGGTCAAGAAAAAACAATGCGTGAACAGATGGATGGTGGGTGGGTGGATAGATGGGTGGATGGATAAATTGGTGGGGATGGATGACGGATGGTGGATGGATGAATGGATAGATGGTGGGTGGGTGGGTGTAGGATGGATAGGTGAGTGGGTAAATGGGTGGATGGATAGATGAACTTGTGGATGTATAGATGGATTGGTGCATGGTGCATGGATGGATGGAAGGGTAGATAGTGGATAGGTGGATGGATAGTGGATGGATGGATAATAGTAGAAGGATGGAGGAATGCTGAATCTAGGAAGTATGTATGGGCAAATTGAGGGGCCTAGTCAGGCAGAAAGAATGAGTGAATAGATGGCTGGTGAGTGGATAGATGGATGGGTGGTGGATGGATGGATGGTGGATGGATGGATGGATGGTGGATGTATGGATGGATGGTGGATGGATGGATGGATGGATGGATGATGGATGGTGGGTGGTGGGTGGTGGGTGGATGAAGAGTGGATAGCATGGATGAACTAATGGATGGGTGCAGGGATGCATGAATGGACGAGCAGTAGGTAGATGGGTAAGTGGAGCTATCAGTGGAAAATACTAGAAGGCAATATAACGAAGTGGGATTCTGGGTATCTTCTCTTTCTTCCTCTTGTTTTTCTAGGTTTTGTAAGTCATCTGTAGCGAACACACGCTGCTTCTCTAATCTGACAGCAAACACCCCGGCGCTACCTCTCCCGGAGCCGGAGCCGAGGGGCAGGACCCGGGGCAGGGAAGCTGGCCTCCCCGGCCCTGGGGCTAGAGACACAGGAGCCTCTTTCTTCTCCCCTCGGCGGCCGCGATGACATCACCCGCGGCGTGTAACCCGAGAGCCATGCTGAGAAGCGCTGGGCCTGACTGATCAGGGAGCTGGTGTCCTGTCCGGGCGGCGCTGGCGGCCGACGGCAGCTGGCCGTGTCCCTCACCAGCGATTAGGCCTGGGGGCCGCATCTCCATTCCACAGGCCCCGCTGGGCGGACAGCGGAGGGGATCGCGTTTCCGCTGCACACACGGGGCGCCCGTCCCCTCCTCTCGGAAGCCCTCGGGCCACCCTGCCCGGCTCCCTGGGTGGGCTCCAGTTGTCGCCCTTCTCCGAGCAGGAGAAGACAGACATCGGAGAGGAGGCTGCGGCTGGATGGCCGGGTAGGAGGTGCTCAACCCGCACCCCGAGGAGGCCGCAGCTCGTGTCTGTGGTTTCACACCTGAGGCCGGATCGCAGGCAGGTGCGCCCCGGGCCCTGGGCTCCCCGGACGCCCCCGGACCCTCAGCGCCAAGGCTGTAAATGGGGAAGCGGTGTCTCCCCAAGAGGGCGCAGGAGCCACCAGTGCGCGACTCGGGGCTGGGGCCCAGGAAGTGAAGGCCGTGGTCCCGCCTGGTCACCCCAGACAGGACACGGAGACCCCCCGCTGTGGGTTTTGGGGATCACACGGATACCCCAGCCCTGGCCACTGGCCCCGGCAGGAAGGCGGTGCTATGATCCCCTCTCCCATCTCCCAAGTCACTTCTCCTTTTTTCCTTCTTATGTATTTCTATTGATTTCAGAGAGAGGGAGAGGGAGAGAGAGAAACATCAATGATGAGAGGGAATCAGGGGTCGGCTGCCTCCTGCACGCCCCCCGCTGGGGATCAAACCCACCACCCGGGCCTGTGCCCTGACCGGGAATCAAACCGTGACCTCCCGGTTCATAGGCCGACGCTCAACCACGGAGCCGCACCGGCCGGGCTCCTGTGTCATTTCTCTACTCCCGGCAGAGCAGGTGCGGAGCTCATCTGAGGCCCAGGAAAGGGGCGCCTCCGGACGTGGGGGGGTCGCCCCGTTGAGTTCCTGTTCGATGAGCACTGAGGCCGTGGCTGTCCCAGCTAGAACAACCTGGACACTTATTGCAGATGCCCCATGTGCCGGGAGCTCACGAGGTGACACTTCACAAACATGTCATGTGACCCTGCAAGCGCTGGGGTCAGCCCCGCGTGGCGACCCCGGGCCTGGCCAGGCCCTCACTGTCCGGAGCCGCGGACCTCGCCCGCCTCGTCGTTTCCGCTCGGCTGGCAGAGCCCGGGCCTCAGCCCCGCTGCGACGCGCCATCTCCCAGGCTCTCCGGGAGGACCGCCAGCAGCCACAGCCCGGGGAGCCTTAGGGGGGCTCTGGGCAGCACATAGACAGTGGGACCCAGGCCCCACCCCTGGCCGGGGAGCAGGTGTATCCACCTGGCGGGAGGGCCGAGCCTGGACGAGGCACAGGCTCTAACCCCATGACAATTCCGTGCGCAGAGGGTGCCCCTGTTCTCCCGCACCCCCAGGGGCACTCAGCTCAGAGAGGCAGAGCCACCTGTCCAAGGTCACACAGCTTCTCAGCACCAGCACCGGGATCTGAGCCGCGTGTGTCCAGCACCGGGCCTCCCCGCACACAGGCTGCCGGCGTGGGGTCGAAAGGCAGGCGGGACACACAGGGCCCCCCCCCCCAACCCTCCGCGGGCCCACCTGCCCCTGCACCAGCGAACTGGCCCAGGAAGGGATGTTAAACGGACAGTAAAACCAGCATCTGTTTCAGGGCAAACAGCTACCTTTCCACCCAGGAGGAACGAACGGGAGAAAGCACTTACGTAAATTGCTGTCTTACAACCACCGAGCAGCTATTTTCAGACCCATTTACCCGCTGCCCCTCCTTTTCCCGGGGAAGCCCACCTCCCCTGCCCTGTGTGCGGGCTCGGGCGGGGAAGGCGCGGGCCGCAGAGCCACGGGCCCACCCCCTCCTCCGTCCCCAGCTCCCCTCCCGAGCCCGGGGTGAGCGGGGTCCCAGCACGCCTTTCCACGGCCACGGAGGGCAGGTGGGCTCCTTCGTGGTGGGGGACAGGTCAGGGCCCCCTCGCCCAGGCCGTTAACTCGTAAACACAGCCCCAAGTCACGTTAAATACGCTAGGCCAGTCAGCAAACTCATTAGTCAACAGAGCCAAACATCAACAGCGCTTCTTCAAAACAGACCCGCCCAGGCCGAAAACCGACTTCTGCGCATGGGCCACGAAGTTTCAATCACACTGTACACGCGCCCGCACGTGGTATTTTGTGGAAGAGCCACACTCAAGGGGCCAAAGAGCCGCATGTGGCTCGCGAGCCGCAGTTTGCCGACCACGGCAAGCAACCCGCGGCGGGCGACGTGGCTAGAAGGTCATTTCTCACAAACACCAACACCGGCGCGTTCCGACGGGCGGAATTCACTCAACAGACGCCTCTTCACTCAGCCCCGTGTCCCCGCATCCCCAGGACAGGCTCTGGAGGTGGGCAGCCCCACAATTCTGCCCCCAAAGGGCATCTGGGCTGGCATGCGGCCGCGGTTAAGGTCGCCGGGGCTGCCCTCTCGCCCTTGCAGCTTCTCACCAGGGAGGTGGCACGCCAATGGGAGGACAAGACGGCCGCCAGGGCCCTCCATGCACGGCTGCAGCCTGCCTGCTGCTCTGTGGAGGGACACTGGGGGGGAGCGGGGCGCACGTGTGGCCTCATGGCCACTTTCTGCAGGGGACCTTCTCCAGGCCCCCTTGTCCCCCAGACCAGGGCTGACCCGCCTGAGACACCTGCCGGGCAGGTTCACGACTCACCCGTGTTCCAGCCGCTCCCGGGACTCCAAGGGCCTGTCTTCCGGGCCTGCCCCCGTGTCCCCGCCGGGGAGCCTCAGCTCAGAGCGCAGGTGAGAGGGCGGGCGCTCGGCTGGTGGCTCCTGCCGATGGAGGCGCCCCGTGTGCCAGGAGGCTGGGAAGAGCCAGAGGCACGCGGGCTGGTGCCGAACAACACGCTCACTGATTCCTCACATCCGGCCGTGATGGCGGCTACACCTGCGGCTTTTTTCTAACTCAGCCGCCCCAGGTGAAAAGAATTTGAAGAGAAAACAGTCACTGTGAAGACTAGCAGGTGTCCGCCCCGTATTCCCCGCACAGGTGGGGGGATGGGGGAGCAGGGCCTTGTCTGCAGACCGGGTCATGTACACTGGGGCTCTCTGCTGGACCTCCCTCCAGCCCTCGAGTTCCATCCAGCTGCCCACACAGGCTGGGCCTGGCACAGGACGCCAGGATGGCAGACCCACTGCGGGCCCTGGCTGGCGCCCGGCCGCCCCCAGGCCAGCCCTGCCCGCGGGACCCAGGGGAGGTGCGCCCAGTGTCCGAGCCCCGCTGCCGGGAGGCACCCCGGGGTCTCCCTCTCGCTGGGTTACTTTTGGAGCCGGTCATGGTTCTGTGTGCCTTCCTGTTGACCTCAATCTTTCCACTGCCCGGCCCCGAGCCCTCAGCTGGGCGCCCTGCTCCCGTCACCGGTCTGAGCAACGCCTCCAACACCTGGGGAAGGGCAGGTGACAGGGGCCGTGTGGTCCAGTGGGAGGGCAGCCCTGCACATCCACCTGGTCCACACTCCCAGCCTCGGTTTACTCCCCTGTGTGGGGGGAGGACCACAGCACCACGGCCACGAACACTGGGCACGGACGAGATGACCACATGGGAGCGGCGGCCGGGTGCTGGTGTTGCTATGATTGTGGGTTTTGGGGGACACAGGGCAGCGAGCAGGGTCTGCCACTCCCCCACCCCGGCATCTGGGGGTACAGGGGCTGCAGGGGCAGCTGGGCAGGGGCGGGGTTCCTGTCGCTGGACGCTGGGCCTGGGCGTCCAGCTCTGAGGACGTGGCCGCCGCTCCCAGCACTGGCGGGAACACGCACGCAGCCTCCATCAGCAGGACGCCACCCTCGCCTTGGTCTGCAAACCCGTGTCGGGTACGAAGGAAATTCAATCGGGTTGTTCAGTTCTCTCACACTGAACTCACCGAAACGCCATTTGGTGAGAGTGAGACAGACCATGGCACCTCCGAAGTCACATTCCAAGCCGCTTGGGCGGCCGAGCACAGCCAGGTCCACCGGACGGATGCGCGGGCCTGACGCACCCATGCCCGGCGGCCCCTGCCCCACCACGGCAGCGTCCCCTGGGGACCAGTCCCTCTTCCCAGTGAGATCTGGGGGTCTCAGAGCTCGGACCCTGCACCCCACAGGCAGCCAAGCCCGGCCAACCCCAGCTCGTGAGAGGAGTGGCCCCAGGTCACAGGTGGATGGGGAGG
This sequence comes from Myotis pilosus, assembly GCA_036010255.1. NCBI lineage: Eukaryota > Metazoa > Chordata > Mammalia > Chiroptera > Vespertilionidae > Myotis > Myotis pilosus. The sequence goes on from JASKON010000010.1 coordinate 78,662,768, forward strand.
CCGGGCAGCCTGCCCGACAGCCCGCGGCCTCCTCCCCTCCCTGAGCCAGGAGGGGGAGGGGTGTCCACGTGGCCAGGCACTCAGCAGAGCCCAAGGGTGGACCGCCGCCCCCTGCCCATCGCCTCCACGTGGGGGCCTGCTGCCCGCCTGTGCCAGAGGCGGCACCCAGTGAACTCACTCTGGCACCTGGTGAGAAGCCGCCGGCTCGACCTTCCTTCTGGCCGAGAGGCCCAGCATCGTGCTGGGGTGCAGAGGAGGCAGCAGGCGTGCCCCCCAACACCCGGAGGGAAGGGGAAACCAGAGTGACTGAGGGACCCGAGCCAGCCAGGCACCACGCGCCCCAAAGTAGCTGCAAAGCCGTGGGAAATGGGGCGCGAAGCGTTTGCGAGCGCCATGGAGGGCGGTCAGGCGCTGGCCCAGCACCACCGTGCGTGGTGTTGGCGTGAGCAGGGCCTTTGGCCAGACCTCGCCCGGCGGAGCCCTGAGGGGCAGCGGGAGGCGGGCGGGCCTCTTGTCCCTGGACATGGCCGGCCACTCCTCCCCCTGCCTGGCTGCCCGCCCCCCCGTGGGGACTGTGTGCAAGCAGGAGTGGCCACTGCTGGGCTCTACACATACGTTCACACACACAGACACGCACACTCACACACGTGCACTCACACTTACACCCTCACCGGCACAGGCACACTCACTCTCGTACACTCATTCGCATACCCTCACACTGGCACATGCTTACATTTGCACACTCACATGCACTCACACACACTCATACACTCACACTTGTACACTCACCCCCACACTAGCACACACGCTCACATACTCATTCACTCACAGTCACTCGCATGCACACACACACACTCACATTTGCACATACACTTGCACACTCACTCGCACACACACACTCACACACATTGACACCAACACGCTCACATGCACCCTCAGCCACAGATGCACACACAGCCGAGGTCCTGGCTGCAGCCTCCCACCCCAACGGCATGGCCAGGTGTGCAATGGGGGCCCGTCCAGCGCTGCCAGGCCCCTCCCCACCCCCAGAGCCTGCGGCCACTGTGTCCATCCTGGGCTGTCCCCCGCCTGCCATGTCCTCTGTGCTGAGGGGTGGGGAGACCCCTGGTGAGGACACAGGCTGGGGGTCTAGGTGGGAGGTCAGGGGGCTGCAGCGGGTCCAGGACTCCTGGACATCCCTGACCAGCCCTCCCCGAGGAGCCCAGTGAAGTCCCATGACTGAGGGTGGGGTTAGGGGCGCCCCGGGGGTGAGGGGGTGCCTGGACCCCACCGGGGGCTCTGTCCCAGGAGACGCAGGCTGACTGTGGCCACAGCTGCCCCTGGCGTGTACAGCCCAGCAGAGGGGCCCTGAGTGTGTGGGGGGACACCTGTCCTTGCCACCTGTCCCTCCAGCCCCTGGCCCCTCCTTCCAGCTCCTGAGCCCCAGTCGGGGCCCGGCCTGCACCTGGGGGGTGGAGGGCAACATGGCTTGGCCCTTCCTGGGGGCGGGGGTCTCAGTCCAGCAGGGAGGTGACCCGTGGCCCTGCAGCCATGGTCCTATGGCCGTGCTGCGACGGGGACCCACAGGGCTGGGGAGGACGAGGCAGCTCCTGCATCCCCTGGGGGTGGCCTCCAGGGGAAGGACGCTGGGAGGAGCGGGTGGTTAGCGGTCCAGCAGGGCCGCGTGCATTGGGCAGGGGGCAGGGGCGCCCACGGCCTGGGACAGCGTGCTCTGCAGGGCTGCCTCCTCCCTCTCCTCACTGCCAACAGCTCATTCCCTCGGGGACAAACAGAACCATCCCGGACGGCGGACATCCCCCCAAGAGCCCTGGGCGTCCCGGAACTGGAGGTGGGGGGCGGCGGCCAGACCTTAGGGTCCCTGAAACCTGCCAGAAACCAAACCCTCCGCACAGAGAAGAAGCTGGTCCCGTGCCCCTGTTCCCTCAACACCAATCCCACACCCCACGCCCCCCGGCCCCCGGCCTGTGCCCCTGTCTGTCCCCCTAATCCCATGCCCCCCGGCACCCGGCCCGTGCCCCCGTCTGCCCCCCAATCCCATGCCCCCCAGCCCCCAGCCCATGCCCTGTCTGCCCCCCAATCCCATGCCCTCCAGCCCCCGGCCCGTGCCCCTGTCTGCCCCCCCAATCCCATGCCCCCCAGCCCCCGGCCCATGCCCGCCGAGGCTGGGTCTGGATCTGTCCCCTCTGATCCTCTCTGACTTATGGGGAGAAAGCTCAGCCCCGAGGGTTACTCCCAATGGCTGGCCCGGCGCAGGCCCCAGAGGCACCGTCTGACCGGAGGCCGGGGGGCGGGGGGCGGGGAATGAGGACAAGGGAACCGGGCGGAGGCCAGCGCTGCCCACCCCAGAGCACTGACCCCTCACAGGCCTCGGGAGCCTCCCAGCTCCGAGGTGACTCCCAACCAGGGCCCGTGTCCTGTGTTGCCCCAAACGAGGCCCCCCTGAGCCACCCCCAGCTCAGAGGGCGGGTGAGCGCTCCGGCCGGGGCGCGGGCCCAGGTGGGCGGCACCGCGGCCGCGACCCCAGCGGAGGTGCCGGGACCCAGTCAATGGCCTTTTCATTCCATGTGCGCGCAGCTCCCCGCGGCCGCGCCCTCGCCCCTAATAGAATTACTCTTATCTGCAAGTGATTTAAACTCCGCGTTTACTGAAGATTTAAAGAGTGTGAACACAGTTGGAATGTTTTAAACTAACAGTACAAGTTGCATTTTAAGAAAATAATTAAGTCCCCGGGGAGGTGCAGGCGCTGGAGCGGGGACAGGCCAAGGCCGCCTTCCCGGCGTGGACTTTCCAAATAATAAACCAGCTCCGATTCCCTGCTGATGTCAGATGAGAACCTGCTAGCACGCGGCAAACTGTCATTTTTTTTTAAGAGGGCCCATTAGCGTCTTAAAGACGCAGGCCGGCCTTCTCAGAGGGCAGGGGTCTGCTCCGCGCAGGGCTCGCCGTGGTCGGCCGGGCTGCACCCCCTCCAGCCGGGTCCCAGGCCTCCATGGGGCACCCTGGCTCCCCTCAGGCTGCCCCCGGAGGGCGGCCCTTGGAGGGCTGTCAGGCCCCTGCCTTCGGGGCTGGCTCCCGGACACACGCCCGGCTCTGTGCTCTGCACCCGCCCTGGAGAGCACCCTGCAAGGCGTCTCGTCGCCTGTAATCCCCAACGCACGCGCCTGGAGGTGGGCGCTCTCCCATTTCACAGATGGGAACAGCGAGGCTGAGGCAGGCTCAGAGCTGGCTGAGGGCAGAAGGGGCCCAGGAGTCCACAGCCCCACGTGCACGCCCCCGTGGCCTCGGCCCAACCCTGACTCTGAGCTGGCACCGGCTCCTGGCCCCTCCCGGGTCCCCGGCTCCTCCAAGGAGCGGAGTGGGGTGCAGGTCAGCCGCTGCGAGGGGACCGCCTCAGGGCAGAGCCTCCGGGCCCCTGGCTGAGCCTGGGCAGGAAACCCTGACCCGGGCAGCTGGGTCTGGAGCAGAGGGGGGTCTGTGGCCAGCAGGGGGGGGTCCCGCTCTGACAGCCTCCGTGGCAGCTCCCGTGGTCCACCCACCGGCTCCCCGGGGTCACGGCGCCCACAGTTCAGCCAGCGGATATTCCTTGTGCCAACTTTGTGTCTGGCCCCCCGAGGGCCAGGAGCCTCGGAGGGGGGCACCGGCTGGGTATGTGGGAGCTGCTGGATCTGCTGGAAACGGGCTTGGCCGTGTTGTCCCCTCAGGCTGTAGACAGAGTTTGTCAGCCAGCTCCAAGGACTGGGTGCCCGGGCCCCTCAGAGCCACGTGGTCCCATTACAGTTCCTGAGATGCCACCACGGCACACGCCAGGGACAAGATGGGCAGTCAGAGCCCCTGCCCAGCTGTGCCCCGCCACCTGGGAGAGAAGCTGAGAGGGCAAGTGGGCCCAGCGCCCCTGGGGAAGGGGTGCCGCGGAGCCCGGGCCCATCCTGCTCACTCGCCCTGCCCTCGGCAGGAGCTCTGGGGGGGGCTGGCGGTCTTTCTGGCAGATACACGGCCCTCCGCCCCCAAGCCTCGGAAGCGGGGGGCCTGGCCATTTGTCCGGCGTCTGACACCTGCCCACACCTCTGCCTCAGGAGAAACTCTTTCGGGTCATGTACTTGCAGCGCATTCGGCCATTAACACCCGCCCAGGGCGGTGGCAGGTCACACGCTATTAACGGGCTCCGCACCTGGTCCCCGGCAGCGGGGGGAACCCCTGTCCAGGCGGGGGCGCCGGCGGGGGCCGCATGTGGGACAGCCGGGCTGCAGGAAGGCGAGGGGTCCCCAGCCTTCGGTGGGGCCGGGGCGTGAGCCTGTTCTTTGTGGGGCCCTTGGGGTCTCCCGCCGAGGCCTGGCCTGGGTGGATCTTTCTGGAAGGATGCTGCACGTGGAGTCTGGGGGCCTTTGCAGATGTTGGCTGTGAAGGCCCGTCCTCCGTGGACCCCCCTTTCATCGGAACACCCACACAGCAAACTACCACCTGCTCCTTCACCCACCCGCTCACAGGGGAGCCGTCTTGCTGCTCACACGGCGTGCAGACAGCAGGCTTGCTTTCCGGTGGGGAAACTGAGGCAGAGAGCGGCAGTCACGTGCCCGCCGCGGCCCCGGCTACGCGGACCTTCCACGCTCCAACGGCAGGAACCCGCCGCGTCCCAAGCTCACCTGCGGGACCAGGAGCTGCAGAGCGTGTGCCCTGCCCACCCGGACGTCCATGCTCGGGGGCTGGACGCGTGGAAACCATGCCTGCAGCCCAGCCGGACCCCATGAGCCCCAGGAGAGACCCCTCCTCCCCTCGGCCCGCCGGCCGAGTCTCTGGGGACGGACAGCCTTGGCCCGGCCTCCGGGGCCTCAGAATCCAGGCGTGAGGATGAGAAGGTGCTGGTAGGACGGGGGCTGTGCACCCCAGGGCCTGGGGAGGGGGGATGCTGCTTCCCTCCCAGCCCCAAGGCCGCGCCAGAGGCTGCGGGTCAACAGGGGCCGCAGAGGTTTCAGATCCTCCCAACACACCTCCCGGGAGGAGGCGGGCTGCCGGGGCCTCCCCACGCACATGTAGCCGGCCGGGGTCTCCAAGGCCAGGGCCAGCCCCTGGTGGTGGGAGTGGGGATGCTGGTGGTGCAGCCGGCCCGGGACCCTCCCACGGAGCCACGCCTGCAGCCCCAGGCCCAGAGCCTGGCCGTGCACCCTGCTCACCCCACTGTGACCAGGACAGCTGGACGGGGGGTGGGGGGGCGGGGCTCAGGGCTCCGGCAGTGCCCTTCCTGCAGGTTCTGCCGCCTGCACCCCAGTTCCTGGGCTGGGGTGTGGACATCGAGGTGTCCCAGGGCCTGCAGGGAGCCCAGCGGGCAGGCGGGGAAACCTGCGCGGTGCCCGGTCATCGCCCAGCACCGGAGGCACAGTGGCTGGGCCTCTAACTGAGCAGCGTCCGGCCGTGGCCACTGGGACAGACTCTCTCTCGGGCCTCAGGGCGTCTGCTGAGGAGGCCAAGGGGGGCGGCCCCGGGCGGTGCCAGGCCTGTGCCAATGCCCAGCACAAGGCAGGCACTCAGCAAGCGACAGGGTGGCGGCTGTGGCGGCTCTGCGACCAGCGACCAGCGTGTGCCTCTGCCCAGCACGGGCCCAGCCTCGGGGGAGGTGAGCCCTGGGCGTCCTGCTCACCACGAGGAGGGAACAGGGACCAGAGGCGGGTGGGCTCGGGGGGCTCGGCCTCCGGGAAAGAGCCTTCCAGACACCCCTGCCCCCGCGCTCTGCCTGCCCCCCAGCGCCCCCCATGCCACGCCAGAGGCCCCATAAAGACCCGCGGGCGCACCGGGAACACACGCTGTCATTAAGGGATTTAACGACGGCCCTGCCCGATATTGGGGATTTGTTATGTCTCTCATTACACGTTTAACAAGCGCATTTCTCCGCAACCCAGCGCCGCGTGAGGGCTGCCCGCTGCCTCCGCCCGTGTGACTTTCATTAGACGGCGGTTTATGAAGCCGCGGGTCACAGATGCGGGCTCCGCCCCAGCCTCGGCTCCCCCGCCGCTGTCGGGCGCTGGGTGGCCAGCGGGGCACCCGGCGGTCAGTGCCCCTGAGCCCAGACCCACGCCCTCAGCTGGCCGTCAGGGTCCCCACTGCTGTGTGATCCCAGGGGAGCCTTGAGCCTCCTCTCTGGGCCTCGGTCTCTTCCTGTGAAAGGATCAGGCCCCTGAGCCTCAGTTTCCCCAGGTCTGAAGCGTCAATGCTTTCGCCCGTCTCAACGGCAGGAATCTGCTTGCCCACCGCACCCCCGGTGTGAGGCCACACGCAAAGGACAGGCAGGCCCGGCCAGCGGGGCTCAGCGGCTGAGCATCGACCTAGGAACCAGGAGGTGAGGGTTCGATTCCCGGTCAGGGCACACGCCCGGGTGGTGGGCTCCATCCCCAGTGTGGGGCGTGCAGGAGGCAGCCGATCCATGGTTCTCTCTCATCATTGACGTTTCTCTCTCTCCCTCTCCCTCTCTCTCTCTGAAATCAATAAAAACATATTCTAAAAAAATAAAGGGCAGGCAGGAAGCCGGCTCTGTAGACCCGGAATGTGACCACCTGTGCCACCTCCCCCGGCCCCTGGGCGCCCACAGCCCTGAGAGTGTGGAATGCAGCTGGGAAGCCGCTCGGTGGCCGAGGCCAGGAAGCCCCAGGTCTGTGACGTGAGCCTCTCCTGGAGGGGGCGGCCCCGCCCTGCGAGCCGGCCTGGCGCCAGGTCAGCCAGCCTGCGGACCATACGGCTCAGCCCCCTGGGCCCGGCAGCCGCAGGAGGAGGGGCCACCTGCAGTCTGAGCTGACGTCCAAGATGCGTGTCCTCCCCCCACCCCCGCCCAGCACCTCGTCCTCTGATCCTCTGCTCCGAGCCACCTCCCTGGGGACAGCAGAGACCAGCGCACCTGCAGCCGAGGATGGATTCCTGCCAGAAACTTCCAACAAGCAAGACTGGCAGCTGGAAGGCGGCGTGAATGGGCGCCGGTAGACGGGGAGCCCTGGTCCCTCCTGGGCCACGGCCTGGGCCCCTCCGGGACGGCCAGCAGGCAGTCCCCCCAGCCTGGCCGCGGGGCCCAGGGCGGCAGCGGCCTCCCAGGCGCACAGGGACCCTCTGCGCGGCCAGCACAGCTCGGCAGCCGCCTCACCCGATGCTGCTCCCCGGACTCTCGGGCCTCCCCTGCACCAGGACAGCGAGGGGCCGGGAGGGTTTGCTGGTCTCAGCCCCCGGGGCCCAACTTAGTGTGGCTCTTTTTCTTTTCTTTCTTTAAAAATATTTCTTTATTGATTTCAGAGAGGAAGGGAGAGGGAGAGAGAGAAACATCAATGATGAGAGAGAACCGCTGATCAGCTGCCTCCTTTACAGCCCAAACTGGGGATCGAACCCAAAACCAGGGCATGTGTCCTGACCGGGAATCAAACTGTGACCTCCTGGCTCATAGGTCAATGCTCACCCACTGAGCCACGCCGGCCGAGCTCCACGTGGGCCCAATGTTGGGGAACGGTGGACTCTAAAGAAATGTAAAGAATTCGGGGGCGTGGCCAGGCCAGGGCCGGCGGGTGCAGCGGGCAAGTGAGCAGACAGAAGGCGGAGGGCACCTCTCTTGGTCCCTGCTGCCTTGGGGTGCAGGGATGCGCAGGGCAGAGGGAGCACACCAGCCCCTCATTCTGGAAGGATCTCGCCCTGCAAACATCCCCCGGGTGTGGGGCACGGCTGCAGTGTTTGGACAGGTCCAAGCCTTGGACTGATGAGAAGGCACAGTCCTCCCGTGGCCATGTGCAAGTCCAGCTTGGAGAGCACGGCCTTCCCAGCACAATTATAGCCAACAGCTATGGTTGTGAGCTTGAACCTGTGGTCCGAAACGTGGGGCCACGTGCCTTGTGATAGAGTTCAGGTGCATGTAGTTGAGTGAGGTTGAAACCCATGAGAATGTTGTAAACAACGTGATCACGCCCCTACTTTGCCTCGTGGCATCTGCTATAAAATAAAGACACGGCTTGTGGGTGCGGGCTCTGTCCGTCAGAGGGGCAGTGTCGCACGGAGACCCAGCTTTCATTCTCTTGTCTGTCTTTCCTAAGCCTTTCCTCGCCCCCACTCAGGGCCACTGAGCCAGACTGAGCTGGCATGCGTACGCCATGGCCGTGCCGGCTGCCCACATATGGAGCCCGGCCAGGGACTGAGTTCTAGGACCAGGGACTGAGTTCAGGCTCCCCACACCCGAGGCTGCCGGTCCTCCTGGCTTCCCCCACAAATGCCCTGGGGACCGGGCTCTGGGGGGGCAGGGGGGGGGGGAGATGCAGCCCCAGCTGTGACCATTCCCCGCCCCCCGAGATGAAGGGGGGCTGGATAAATACTAATGCCTCGCTGGGCCGCTGGGCCGGGCAGGGCGCGAGCACGCCCACAAAGCCTCGCATTCATCCCGCTGCCACGCGGGCCGGGCCGCGTCGGGGAAGCAGGAAGCGGCCGGCAGCCTCCGTGTGAAGGCCATCTGAGCCGGACCGGCCCGGCCCCGGTCAGGAGGCGGCAGTAAATAAACACGGAGTCCCGCCCGCAGAGGGGCGCGGGAGCGGAAATTTGTTTAGTCCTATAAAAGCTCCGGCCGTATATCAATAGGCGATTAAAAGCAGAAGCGCGGCCGGCTAATGGACGGTATTGATTTTAATAAGCGTTGAGCACATGGAGCGGAGATAAGAGCCGCCGGGCACCTCCACGCCCGGAGGAAGCGACTCGGCGACGAAAAACACCCTCGTCCCCGAGAGGAAGCTTCCTGGGCGGCTCGGCCAAGCAGCAGCTTCCCGCCGGTGTCCACGCTGCCTGTCCCCGTGGCCCTCGGAACAGCTGCCGGGAATTGCGGGGCGTCTCGGGGTCACGGGGCTCAGCCAGGCCGCGGCCCTCAGCCCCGCCAGCGCCAGCACCCAGCCTGCGGAGACCCCCCATCCTCCCATGTGGCCCCATCCTGTCCGGAAACTCATAGGGTCTGGAGGCGAACGCTGTTGGGACAGCCCCAGCCAGGCCCCCACATTTGCCTGAAAGTTCACCCTCAGACAGCGGCCCGGGCCCCCCAGGAGCCCTGAGAGCTGCTCGCATTCTGTGTCGAGTGCTGCTGGGGTCGGGCTGGGGCAGGAGGACGAGCGCCCAGAGGAAGGCGGAGCTTGGGACCTGGAGCCCTGGGCGCTCCCCCAGCTCCACTGCCCCGGGAAGCCCCAAGGGACCGGCAGCAGGTGCCGTGTGAGCCCCGCCCTGCCCGTGTCCCCGAAGGCCTGGCCGAGGACAGCCCAGCACTGCCCCCCGGAGATGCTCCCCCTGCTCCCCCAAATGCCAGGCCTCCTGACTGCCCATGAGGAGGGCCTTGCTCTGTCCCGGTGCCCAGATCTTCTCCCCATCACCCTGGCTGCCCCCGCCGGCGGTTCACAGACACGGGCGGAGACGGGACCGGACACCAGGCGTCCGCGAGGGAGCCACGCCGGCTGGTGCCGGGGGAGTGAGGCTCTGTGGCAATGACTGGCGCCTGCCCATCGGCTCAGCCCTGCACCAACGGGGCCAGGAGGGGTCCCCACCGGCACACGGGCCCCTTGGAACTCGCTGGTCACCGTTTTGTCGGACAGCCTTGGCCTCCGGGCCTCTTATAAACCACGTCCCTTGAACGGAAGCCACCTGCCCCGGGGTCAGCTCCCGAGTGGGCGCGTCTCCTCCTCAGGGATGTGTCCTTGCAGACGGGGAGGACGTGCCTCGCCGGCCCCCCAGCTGGCCGGCCTGGGGACTGGTTAGCGGGGGGAGGAGGAGGCCAGGGGGGCGGGGGAAAGATCAGAAGGGGCGGAGTTTCTCAGAAAATTGAAAGGTGAGAGTGAGGTCACTGGGTGTACATTATAAAGCACCTACTGTGTGCACTAGGCCAGCTGCTGGGCCCCACATTGAGATGTGGCTCAAGCCTCCGGGGGGCTGCCACCTGCCCAGTGGGATGAGGGGACGAGAACGCCAGCCTTGGGGCTGCTGCCTCCTGCCCAGGCGACCCCAGGTACAACAGTGTGAACGGCCTGTGGACTCAGGAGGGGGTGGGGGATGCACCCACGTCTCGGCCGCCACAACAAACACCAGAAACGAGAAATGTATCCTCTCACCGTCTGAGGCCAGACGTCCAAAACCAAGCGTCAGCAGGGCCGCGCCCCCTCCAAGACGCCAGGGAGACCCCTCCGTGTTCTGTGGCTTCTGCGTGTCCCGTGGGTGCGTCCCAATCTCCCTGGTTTTCTAAGGACGCCCATCAGTGGGTCAGGGCCTGCCCTACCCCATGTGACCCCCTCTTAACTGATCACATCTGCAGAGACCCCATTTCCAAACAAGGTTACATTCAATTTCCAGGGACATAAATTAGGGGGGACACTGTTCAGCCCGGTACAGGGGGCTCCACAAAGTCTCCCTGGGGAGCAGCTCCCTCCACCCTCCACTCCCCAGAAGTGCTGGTCCTGCCCTTCGTGGGGGTCTGAGCCAAGCCCTGGGGTGATGTGTCTGGGCTGCATGTCTCTCCGGCGACCTCCCCTCGCCCAGGTCCTCCCGAGGCCGCAGGGACAGTGCAGGCAGCCTCGGCCCCCTCGCCCCCCAAGGGCCTTCTCCTCGCCACTGCAGGTCTCGGGTTCCTGTGCCTCCTCAGAAAGGCCTCCCCACTGTCCCCTAGAACGTTCTGCTCACTTTCTGTTTCTGCCATCATCATTCTTAGCCATGGACTAGGCTGTTCCTGTCCGTGCAAAACATGAGCTCCACGAAGGCACAGACTTCATGTTTGCTCCACACCAGGCTCCTCAGCCAACATGGCGCTGGGTCAATGACCACTTGGGAAATAACTATTGAGTGACTGCATGGAAGGGTGGTGGGTAGATGGATGATGGATGAAGGATGGACGAATGGAAGGATGATGAATGGATACTGGATAGATGGATAGATGGATGGATGGGTGATAGATGGATGATGGATGGAGGGATGGATGGATGGATGGATGGATGGATGGATGGATGGATGGATTGATGGATGGATGGATGGATGAATGGATGGATGATGGATGGATCTGTAGATGAATAAGTTGGATGGATGGATGGATGGATGGATGGATGGATGGATGAGTGGAGTATGGATGGGTAGATGGGCGGGTGGATGGATGGATTGATGGGTAAATGGGCAGGTGGATGGGTAGGTAGATGGGTGGGTGGGTGGATGGGTGGATGGGTAGACGGATGGGTGGATGGATGGGTGGATGGGTAGATGGGTGGGTGGATGGATGGATGGGGGGTTGGATGGATGGGTGGATGGGTGAGTAGATGGGTAGATGGATGGGTGGATGGGTAGATGGGTGGGTGGATGGATGGATGGGTGGGTGGATGGGTGAACAACTGCCTTACTCATGTTGCTCACTCAGGGAATGAGTGAGTGATGGTGGACACGGAAAAAGGAAGGGACACAGTGGGTGAGCAGGAGGGGTTTGAACCCTCAAGTCAAGGTGACAGAAATACACCATGGATACCCTGTCCCATTCCAGATGCGCTGCTGTCAGGCCCCAGCCCAGCAGGCAGGAGGCCTCTGCCACCTCAGGTCACCAACATCCAGAGAAGCCGCAGGCACAGCCCCAAGTTCCCAGCGGGGAGCCACCCTCCCTGTGCACCCCGACCCTGAAGAGGCAGGTATTTGCCCAGCAACTGCCCCCACCACCCCATATGCTCTCATTAGCTTCTCTAAGTGGCTGTTAATTCCATTAATAGCCCGTGGTCTCCGTGAGGCCGGGTGCTCATGTGTTCCCCTTAGAAAGGTGAGCAAATATTTGTCTGACCAGCAGGCGACACCCACATGTCTGTTGTCCCGTTCACACGTGTTATTGCCCCGGTTCCTCCCCAGCGACCTCCTCGACCTCCTGGCAGCTGAGCTGGAGAGATTGTTCCCCGGAAGAGTTTGGGTGAGATCGGCCTAGTTCCTTGCATGTTGGTAGAACGGAACACAGCTCATCTGCATGCAGGGTTTTCTTCATGGGCAGGACTTTAATTCCGGGGCCAACTTCATTACCAGTTATAGAATCCCATAGATTTTTTTCAGTTTCTTCTGGTTTAGCTTTTATTTTCCAAGAAATGTTTTCATTCACATTTTCTAAGTGATTAGCATAAATATTTTTTTTCATGCCACCAGAATCTGCAGTAATTTTAAATCTTTAACATGGACTATTTGCATTTTCTGTTCTCTCTCTCTCTCTCTCTCTCTCTCTCTCTCTCTCATTTTTAATCTTGTGAAGAATCAACATTGGGCTTCACTTTCTTTGTTTTCTTTTTCATCAATATCTGGTTTTTTTTCTTTATTATTTTCTTTTTTTCCTTTGTTTAGAGTTTTTTTAATTGTTGAGATGACTGCTTATACTAGCATAATTGATTTTCCAATTTTTATTTTCTTTTTTAACGCATTAGACACTGTAAATCTAGTGTCTGATTAGAAAGAACTTTACCTTCATACCACTCATTGTGGTGCAATGTACTTCTGTTGTCATTAAAGTTAAAATACTTTTATCTCCAAAGTGATTTTTTTCTTTGACTTACATGTTACTTTAAAATATCCTTCTTAACTCCCACACTTGCAATCTTTTTCTTGTTGTTATGTGTGTGGGTTTTTTATTTCTAATTTAGTTCCACATGAGTTCAATCCTCTGAGTTTTTTGGAACCTTTGTGATGGCCCTGCATGAAGTTCGGTGGTCTATATGTTTGCCCTTTGGGATGCACTCTTTATCTATATCCATTAGGTTCAGTTGTTGACCATGTCGTTTAAATCTTCTATATCCTTCACGATAGTTTGTCTGCTTCCCTATCAGTTACTGAGCGATTTCTGTCAAAGCCTTCCACTGTCTGTGGATCTGTCCTTGTCTTCTTTTAATTCTCTCCATGCTTGCTCTACTCATTTCAAGACTATTTTGGGGGGGATATGCTTTCAGAATCCACATATCTTCACAGTGAATTGAACATTTTACCAACATGGGAATGTCCATCTTTCTCCCGGGCGATGTTTCTTGCCTTGAAACGTACCCTGTCTGATCTCAGTGCAGCTGCTTTGGCCGTTAATCTTTCTGTGTGTGCGATAGCAGGTTTTTACATGTGTTAGTGTTGTGTCCAGTGTTAACCTTTCACAGACCTGTTTTCAATTTTTATTTCAACCCGCCTTTATCATTATATTTAAATCATAGCTTTTATTTTTAAAAATCTATACCTCGATTTCGTTTGTGTAGATGTTATATAATCAAAACGTATTTGGATTTTGGTTGTATTGAGCATGGCAACCATTGTCTTTTAATGAGAGCATTTAATCTATTTGTAGTTAATGAAGATGTTTTTCCATCTACTTTCTATTTGGCCTGAACTGTCTTTGATCCTTTTCTTCTCCTTCCTTACTTCTTTCAGATTGATTCAACTTTTTTGTTACTCCACCTCCATTATCTCATCAAATGTATAACCCCCATTATCTCGTCAAATGTATATATATATATATATATATATATATATATATATATACACACACACACACACACACACACACACACACACACTAATAAAAAGGTCATATGCTAATTAGACTGCATAGACTAGACATCTTCCGGACAAAGCCACGGTGGCGGGGGCGGAGGCAGAGGTGGTCGTTAGGAGCGATCAGGCAGGCAGGGGAGAGTAGTTAGGGGTGATCAGGCCAGCAGGGGAGAGTGGTTAGGGGTGATCAGGCAGGCAAGCAGGTGAGCAGTTAGGAGCCAGTGGTCCCAGGTTGTGAGAGGGATGTCCGACTACCCGTTTAGGCCCGATTGGACATCCCCTGAGGGGTCCCAGATTGAAGAGGGTGCATCGGGCCTCTAATATATATATATTTATTTAGTGGTTACTCTAAGGACTACAGCATTCATTCTTGATTTATCAATGTTTAATGTTACTGAGTACTTTTACTCTCCTGAAAATTCTCATCTTTTACTCTCCCTAAAATTCTCATCTGTATTTTTCATAGTTTTCTTTCTCTATGTGGCATCGGAATTTTTTCTCCTTTCCTATATTCCAGTTCTTTAATTCTCCCTCAATCTGTGTCTAATTTCTTGTCCAATATGTTCAATGAGTTCCCAATTTTTATTAATCTGTTTTTCCGTTCTTGATTTTTCCATTTGGTTCTTTTTCTGTAGATTTCCATTTTCTGATCAAAATCTAATTCATCCATCTTACTTCCTAGACTTTCGTAAGCTTGGACATTTTAGTGTCTGTGTCTGATAATTCCACTATTTGGAGCTCCTGTGGGTCTGTTTGTATCGCCTGTTGTTTCTCGGTGTTTAGTTATATTGTCTTGTCTCCTCATATTCCTGGTTATTTTGTTGAATGCCAGGAATCATACATTTTAAGATAGACAAATAGAAACAACCTGAGGTGTAACATGATGGTCTCTTCCTCCAGAGAGCACGTGCGTCTCTCCAGCAGGAAGAGACGTGGCGACCAGTACGACTGTGGTCCAGTCTCCGGCCCTGAAATGACTTAAAGGCTCCTGTCTCCGGCCACTTCTTCCAGAATCAGTGGACGCCCCAGTGGAGAGGCACCCTCCAACGCTAAGCCCACTTTGTCCTTCTACGTCCAGTTCCTCTCATTCTTCACTGCCTGCTGGACTCCGATTCCAGCCGGTGTTCGCATTCAGTGGGGGGCGGTCGGAAGTATCTACCTTCCCTTTCTGTGCCCAGAGTCTTCCCCTGGCTCACGTGTCACTTTCTCAGACCCGGGCAACAAGCCACGATGCTCAGGACACGGACTGAGGCTGGAGAGGCTCCGTTAGGGGAGGCGTGTGAGCATCCCGGCAAGGGCAAGGGTGGCCGGGCGCCGCAGCGGCCTGGCATCCGCCTGAGTCTGGGCGCCAGGATTCCCAGGGCAGGACCAGTAAACAGAGCGGACCCTCCCGTCCGTCCGTCCGCAGCTCCCCTCCTGCTCCTGGGCTGTCACAGCTGCGCCGCTGCTGGCTGACTGGGGCCACCTGCTCCTGGGCCCAAACCTCTGAGCCCTGCAGCGAAGGGGGAGAGCGAGGCGAGGGCAGGGGAGTGAGGGAGAGGGAGCGGGGGAACGAGTGAGAGAAGGAGGAGGTGACCCTCAGAGGCAGAGTTGGAGGCAGGAGCACAGTCAGGGGAGAGGGCGAGAGCCAGGCGAGAGGGGGAGAGGGGCTGCGTGTGCCCACGCACTGGACGGGGCCAGCGCCCACCGCCACGCTGGCCCACTGGCACCCTCCCCTGTCTCTGTGCCTGTCCCCAGCCCGGGGCGGCCTGGCAGCCCGGGCACAGGATGGAGCCCCTCCCGGAGCCGGCGCGCTGCCCGGGCTTTGTTGGGGCTGCCGCAGCCTGGCCATTTCCTGCAGCCCCTTCCCCCCCCGCCCCCCAGCCCGGGCGGGCGGCACAGGCTGTCACCTTGGACACTCGAGCCCCAAACAAGCTTCTCGCCGTAATGAGCTCCATATGGGGTCTGACGCGGCTGCCATCTCACGGGCTCCCCGCTCTCAGCTCCTGCTGACACGCTTGACCGGGCGCTCACTGTGGACGCGGGGGGCGGGGGTGAGGGGGTCCCGGGGGCTGGGATGGGGGCCCAGCACGGGCTCGTCCTCCGGGTCTGTGTCTGCAGCCTCCCTCGGCCCCTCTCCCTGCGTTCCCAGCCCCTGCCTGGCAGGCCCGGCCCCTGTGGGCACCCCCCTCCCCGCTGCAGGATGGGTCTTGGCAGAGGCGGGCAGCAGGCGGCACACTTTCCACCCGCCCGGCCCGCGATCCCCTTGTCCCGGCTCCAATCCCCGGGGTTCCCGCCGCAGTTGTTGGGGTCCCTCTCCCGCCGCCCGGCCAGGGTCGTGGGTCCCGCTTCAGCCTCTGGAGCCGCCTCCATGATCGCTGCAGGCGTGTGTCACCCCACAGGCATGTTCCCGCCCAGGGTCACCCCAAATAGGCCCGAGGCGCCATTTAGCTCCGAGCGAAGATGGGAAACGGGTTCCAGGGGAAGCGACACCGACCTCGCGTTGCCCAAACACAGCAAGGCTGCACTGAGATGGGGGGTGGGGGGGCGTCTGCGGCCGCGGCACATGCCCGAAGCCAGGGGGCCACCGCGGGGTCCCGATGGCCGGCGCTGCCTCGTGCGAGGGGAGGGGGCAGGGCTGGGGGGGGCACCTGGGCAGGCTGGATGCTGGGGGTCCAGCAGGAAGCCAGGAGCCCAGAGAGCCCCACCCCCAATCCCCTGCCACTGGCTGCCTCCCTCCACAGTCACCCCCACCCTGCAGATGCCCCCCAAGATGCTGCTCCCCCCTCCCCCGCACCTTCTATCCCTCCCCGAGGACGAGCCAGGCGCTCGCTGGCCCAGGAGTCCAGCCCAGATGAACCTCCTGCTCCAAACCCCGGGCCCCGGGGGCCACAGGCCGCCATCAAACCGCGTCACCTCACCGCGCTCCTCACCACGGCCACGCATTTCTATGCCCCCGCCCCTGCCCCCCGACCCCCCAACACCCAGAGAGAGAACAGAGGCTGCCACAGGGGTCTGGAGCCAAGCGCATGGGTCAGCATCTCCTCATTGCCTCCTAATTAAGAACGACAGCCAGACCCGGCCCGTGTGGCTCAGGGGTGAGCGTCGACCTATGAACTGGGAGGCCAGGGTTCGATTCCCAGTCAGGGCACAGGCCCAGGTTGTGGGCTCGGTCCCCAGTGTGGGGCATGCAGGAGGCAGCTGATCCATGAGTCTCTCTCATCACTGATGTTCCTCTCTCTCTCCCTCTCCCTGCCTCTCTGAAATCAATAAAAACATATTTTTAAAAATAAAATAAAACCTCCTGGGCCCACAGGGCTCTTGGGGTTCTTTCTGTGGGACGTGCCCCCCAAGTGTTCTCGTGGCCGAGGGCGGTGGCCCCTCGTGGAGGCCGGGAGGGCACAGGCCCTGCCCAAGGCCAGAAGCGAGGGGACTGCGATCGAGCCCGGCCAGGCCAGAAGCAGGGGCCACTGAGCACTCGCCCGGGCCAGGGCCACCTGGGGCAGGAGCGGCCAGGGCACGAGCGCATCACGGGACAGACAACGTCTCCCGGAACGTCCAGGGGAGGCGCCCCTTTTGCAATAAGACGGGGTGAGCGGGCCGGTCGCCAGCATGGCGAGAAGCTGGGAGATGGACAGGACCCACTGAGTCTGTTCGCACGGAGCTCGCGCGTTTGCTGGGCCACGGGAC
The DNA here is from genome assembly GCA_036010255.1 of Myotis pilosus. Classification (NCBI taxonomy): domain Eukaryota; kingdom Metazoa; phylum Chordata; class Mammalia; order Chiroptera; family Vespertilionidae; genus Myotis; species Myotis pilosus. The sequence goes on from JASKON010000010.1 coordinate 78,679,970, forward strand.
AAAGGCTGCAACTCCCAGCTGAGATGCACTTTGTCACTGTCCGGAGCCCCGAACCCCGAACCCCGAACCCCGAACCGAGGTGCGGGCAGGGCTGGCTCCCTCTGCGGGCTCCTGGGCAGGTCCTCCCTGCCTCTCCCCGGCTGCTGGCGGCTTCGTGGCGTCACCCCAGCCTCTGCCTCTGTCAGCTTGCACCCTCCCCTCCCTTCCCCTGTCTGTGTGCCCCCCTCAGCATAAGGACACAGCTCCGCGGTCGGGGCCTCCCGTCCAGTGTGACCCCATCTGACCCGATGACATACATCCGCAAAGACCCAACGTCCAGGTAAAACGAGGTCACACTCGGAGGCCCCGGGTGGACACGGGACCAGCTCACCCCTGGACGGGCGCCCAGCCCCAGGCCCCGCCTGAGCCTTTGGGACTGGGGAGCAGCACCCTGTTTCTCAGCACAAGACTCCCTCCCAGAGCGAGGACACCCTAACTCTGGGGGCAGGGGCAGAGGCAACGGGGCCGCGGGCAGAGGGGCCTGGCAGGGGCAGGGAACCAGGGCTCCCAGCACCCCGGCTGGCCGGGCAGAGGGCGACCTCCAGGACAGAGCTCCTGGAACACGCCCCAACCCCCCAGCACCCCAGCCCCGGGTGGCAGTCAGCCTCACCCTGCAGCCTGACCCTCTCGGCCAGGCCCCTCCCGCTGTGCCGCCGGCTGACCTTACCGGGCCTGGCGAGGACCCCGTAACCCTCTTCTAAGAGGTGCGAGGGGTCCCTTTCGGCTCCAAAGGTTCATATTTGCTCAAACCCCTGAGCGCCCACAAATCCGCCGACTCCGTGGGGCTCAGCCGGGAGGGGCCTCGCGAGCCCCGGTCCTGGACCTGATGCCGAGGCTCTGGTATAACCGCTGCCCTTGGGCGGGTGGGGCGGCGTCCCGTGCCCACCCTCGCCCCGTGGCCGCGGAGAGCAAGCCGCGCTGCCCGGGGCGCCGCCTGCAGGCCCCCTGCCGCCCTCAGGGGTCTGAGCCCCGAGAGGGTCCCCACCCAGCTCCTCCCGCGCCCCCTCACCCTCTCCACGCACCTGCCTGCGGCCTCCCAGCCCCTTCGCCCTGCCTGGGCGCACCTGGGGTCTCAGCAGACACACCAGCTCTCGGGGTGTCTCAGACCTCATCCTGCTGACCCTCGTCCCGCCCTGGGCACTGTCCTCGTCGCCTTTAACCCCGAGCTGTGAATGTCACCCTTCTCGCCTCGCCCACGCGGCCGTGGCCGGGAGCTTGCTGCCCCCCCCCCCCCAGCCCTCGGCTCCGAGCACATGGCTGGTGACCGCCTCTGGGGGCGCAGCGGGCACAGCGGGGGCATCGGTGTCCCCCCTGCGCCTGGGCCGCCCGGGGAAGAGGGGCAGCTCCGCCCTCTGAGGCTGCAGGCTCCGTGGCCCCAGCCTCCCCCGCCCCAGGCCCTGCCTCAGCCCTCTGGCCCCTCACAGGGCGGCGACTCCGTGGAGGACCGGAGGGCCCGGCTCCAGGGCCGAGCGCAGGGCTCGGTGCCACCACCTCACATCGAAATGAAACCGTGACGTTACCGTGGAATTTGTGCTGAACGGGTGCTTTCTTTTTTTAAAATATATTTTTATTGATTTCAGAGAGGAAGGGAGAGGGAGAGACAGAATCATCAATCATCTATCGGCTGCCTCCCGCACGCCCTCCAATGGGGATCGAGCCTGCAGCCCAAGCATGTGCCCTGACCAGGAATCGAACCCAGGACCCTTCAGTCCGCAGGCCGATGCTCTATGCACTGAGCACACCAGCCAGAGCCTGAATGAGTGCTTTCTGACGGGGCCCTGGCCATGGGAGGCTCCATGCTCCAGGTTTGGGGAAGCAGGGAGCTGCCCCCTCACTCCGCCTCCACAGTGGGCACTTGCACACAGTAGGGCTCCACAGACGAGGTGAGGAAAGAACGTTCGCTCCCAAAAGACACGGTGATGTCCTAAGGCAGCGGTTCTCAACCTGTGAGTCACGACCCCTTTGGGGGTCGAACGACCCTTTCACAGGGGTCACCTAAGACCATTGGAAAACACATCTATAATTACATATTGTTTTTGTGGTTAATCACTATGCTTTAATGATGTTCAATTTGTACAATGAAAATCCATCCTGCATATCAGATGTTTACATGACGATTCATAACAGTAGCAAAACTACAGTGATGAAGTAGCAACGAAAATGATGTTATGGTTGGGGGTCCCCACGACATGAGGAACTGTATTAAAGCGTCGCGGCATGAGGAAGGTTGAGAACCACTAAGTTCTAAGGGGTCTCAGGGAGGACGGGGTGGCCCTGCCTGGCCGAGGAGCCCACCCCTGGGTGGGGGGCCAGAGGGCCTCGGGGTCAGTGGGACCTGGGACCCCGCCTGGGGTCTCGCCGGGCACAGTCATGGCTCCGTGTCCATAAGGCACTTCAGCGCCAACGGGCCTTGAAATTGGAGTCAGGCTGGAGGCCACCTCGACTCAGGGACGCAGCCTGGCCCCGCCCCCGCGGCTTGATTGGCGGAGGAGTGGCGGGCGGGGGTGGGGGGCGGTGTGAGGGGGGCAGGCAGGCAGAAGGGGGCAACGTCAAATAAAAGAGGTTTGGGTCCATGTTATGTTTTGCTAATATTTGAATTTTCCCTAAGATTACTTTTTCTCCCCTATTTAATATATTGTTTTAAATAAAAATTCCTAATAAATCTGGAGAGAAATATGTCATAGCAGAGCTTAAAAACCGTAGTGCAATATATAACAGTTCATAAAACGCCCTCTCCCCACAGCCAGGCCGCGGCGCTCGGGCCAGAAGCAGTTAACCAGGGAACGGCCTTTTATTAGCTCCTAAAATTAAGAAAGGGTAGGGCTGTCACAGCCAGATCATTAAGTACCGTTTTCTCTTTTTTAATTCTATAAAATTAAACTTCCTGTTTTAAAGGTCTGGAGGGGCCTTGGGCACAGGGTCCACGGCTGGACCCCGAGGGCAAAACCAGGGGAACAACAAAGGCCCTATGTGCCCGAGACTTTAAAACGCGGGGCTCGGGGAGAACACGCCACAGTCAGCAAAAAATTGCAGGTCATAAATCAGATCCATTTTTTCACATCATTTTAACTAATCCATTAAACCGAGCGCCCAGGGCGCCATCAGAAACAGAAGCCGCGCTGGCCGGCCGCACCCCGCCCCCCGCCCCCCCCCCCCGCCTCCCGCCTCCCTCGCAGTCAGACCTGCAGCCGGGACCCACGTCGATGTGAGGCAGTCCCGGGGCGGCCGGCCCTGGCCCCTCCCTGCCCACTGGCGGTTTGGGGGTTCTGGCAAAGACACCCCATCAGCTGTCCTGCCCCGTTACTCGCTCTATCCCCACAGGTGAGGGAGCCCCAGGGGACAGAGGTGTCCTGAGGCTGTGTCCCCACCGGAGCTGACGGGCCCCAGTTCCAGTGACTGTCTTCCTCTCCTGGGAGGAACCCGGGCCTGGTCATACTCAGTCCCAGCAAGAAGGGGGTCCTCGCCCTGGCTGGTGTGGCTCAGTGGATAGAGCGTCGGCCTGTGGACTGCACGGTCCTGAGTTTCATTCCGGACAAGGGCACAGGCCTGGGTTTCAGGCTCAATCTCCAATAGGGGGCATGCAGGAGGCAGCCGATCAATGATTCTCTCTCATCATTGATGTTTCTCTCTCTCTCTCTCCCTCTTCCTCTCTGAAGGGGGTCCACTCCCGGGCAGGGGGGTCCGGGCCTGGGGCCGGTGTGCACACACCTGGGCTTCCGCTTCCAGGAAAGAGCACAGAGCTCGTCTGGGACGCGTTACGACCCCTCCCCCAGGCGGGTCACCACTGGCGCCCATGGCGGCTGCCTCGTGCCTGTGCCCGCGGCTTCTCATTTAATTTTATACCATTTTGGTTGTTTGGGGTCTTTGGCTTCCATGTGTAGCTGAATTCTTAATGAATTCAGTTTTTAAAAAATGACTAACAGCACAGCCAGGTGGACGGCTCTGTGGTCGCAGACAAAAGGGTGGGGCGCCTCAGGGACCCTCCACCCGCCGAGGGGGCCCGGCTGGTGCTCGGCCCGTTGGCGTTTGAGATGAACAGATGCTTCCAGCAGGCCTGCCCCTCGTCCGCACCCGGTGCCGGCCGGGGCCCAGGACGGGCCAGACTCCTCCGTGAGCCGCACAGGCCCGTCAGTCCCTGCCCGGGCTGGTGGCCGACAGCCCCAGGCCAGCCCTGACCACCGCCCCCAGGAGCTGCAGGCCACAGCCTTCCTGGCCAGACCTCTCTGTGCATTTTTGGAAATTAAGGGTCCTCAAGGCAACCCACACACTGACACACGCAAGTCACACATTTCCCCGCGTACCTGACACTGGAGCACACACATGCACACACACACACACACACACACACGCCACGGTTGCATTTTCCGTCCATAGTGGCAATCCTGGCACCTGAAGCCAGGGGTCCCCACCATGTTGTCCTGAGGCCTGTGGGCGGGGCCATTGGTGGCTGCATCCGGGCCAGCGAGCCCCCGTGGGCCTTGGACGTCAGCGTGGAACACGGGGTCTGCCCTCTAGGTCCTGGGCCTCCATCCGCGGGTCCCGGAGGTGAACCGTCCCCCTGATGGGCCCGCGGCTCAGCGTCCCCTAAACCCACCCCGTGGCCTCTCCCGTCCGAGCCCCCGGGAGGGAGGCCGGGTGGCCAGGAGGCCAGTGCCCTCCGCACTCTAATTGGCAACAGCAGCAGACCGGCCGCATCTGCGGGTCATTTCAGAGACAATAAATCAGGAGGAACTTTCCAGACTGGCGCCCAGCCGGGCGGAGCGGGGCCGCGGACAACAGGAGCCGCGGCCGGGCCCCGGGTGGCTTCGGAGCGGGTGGGGGTGGGACCGGGAGCTGTTAGATTTGTCTCCGACGAGCCTTTGTGGTCAGCGTGGGGCTGGAAGCGATGACGGGGGAACGTGCCCTCGGTGACAGGGACGCCAGGCTGAGGGGCTGCGGGGCGTGGAGGGCCCCTGGGCTGTGAACAGCGCCCAAAGGGCAGCTAATCCGGAGGCGGACGTGAGCGGGCCCTCGGGGGTCAGTGAGGCGGTCAAAGGGGGAAACTGAGGCCCCGGGAGGTGACAAGCCCAAAGTCACTGAGCCAGGCCCTGGATTGGAACTGAGCCCCGCCCAACGCTGCCCGAGACCGGTGGGCACCTGTTCCCATGTGGGGAGCCCAAGAGAGACACGCCCAGGAGGATGGCCTGCTGGTAGGAGGCCCCTCGGCCCAGGGCCTGGTCACAGGCCACGAGGCTCAGGTGCACCCCTGGGAAGGGGAACAAGACTGGGTGGTGCAGGCTTCTGCAGGCCCAGGGCTGGCACCCCTCGGTGACACGGTGACCCGGTGACACGGTGACACGGTGACACGGTGACCCGGGAGAGCACAGCCCGCTGGTCTCCCCAGAGCCCCTCTGTGGGGAAGTCTTCCGAAAACCAAAGCCCAGAGGGTCAGCTTTCAAGGAGACGTTTCGAATCGCCGTCCTCATGGATGAGCCCCACGCACCCTGAGAACCCTGGGGGAAGGCGGGTGGGGTTCGGGCTGGACCAGCAGCCCAGGAGGCCAGCCGCTGACCCAGGAGGGGAAGAGAGAAAATCAAGGAAGTGCCAGGAATGAGGACTTCCCTGCATCGAGAAGCCCACAGGTTGTCATGATCCTGGGAGGGTTAGGGGGGGAGACACACCCTAAAGCTTCCATCGGGGAGAAAGCAGGTGATGTGGGATCAGGAGTAAAAAGGGAGGAGTAACATGGGGTCTGACCCCAGAGCCACTGGAAACGGGGGGACCACAGAGCAATGCTTCAAAACTCTAAAGGGAAGGCGTCGCCCCAATCCAGTCTTCAGGCAAACACCAGTCAAGGGCGCTGGTGGAACAGACATCACAGATGCAAAGGCTTCAACATTTGACTTTCCACGGACCCTTTCTCAGAAAGCTACTGGAGGGCGCGCGCCAGGAAACCAAGGGCAGAAACCAAACAAAACAAACAAACAAACAAACAAAGATGAATGGGATCCAGGAAACAGGGAACTCAACCCCCAAGGATAAAAGAGGAATTTCGGGAATGATGGTGACAGCAAGTCCCAAGACAGCCACTGCGCCCGCAGCCTAACGGGTGACGTCCGTCTCGGTTTGAGACTGTCCTGATCCACGCCCGTCTCCCAGGAGAACGTTGTTAGCACCCCGCCCACTCCCACATGTGTCCCGACTAAGATAATGGTGAGCATCCCTCACAGTGTGCAGTGACCCAAGAAAAAGAAACAACTGAAATGAACAGAAAGCCAAGGCAGTGGCCATTTTTAAGGCAGCGGTTCTCAACCTTCCTAATGCCGCGGCCCTTTCATACAGCTCCTCATGTTGTGGTGACCCCCAACCATAACATCATTTTCGTGGCTACTTCATCACTGTCATGTTGCTACTGTGATGAATCGTCATGTAAATATCTGATGTGCAGGATGTATTTTCATGGTTACAAATTGAACATAATGAAAGCATAGTGATTAATCACAAAAACAATATGTAATTATAGATGTGTTTTCCGATGGTCTTAGGCGACCCCTGTGAAAGGGTCGTTCGACCCCCAAAGGGGTCGCGACCTACAGGTTGAGAACCGCTGGTTTAAGGGAAGCCCTGATGGGTCGCTCAGTGGTTAGAGCATTGGCCTGTGTACCTAGGTTTGATTCCGGTCAAGGGCACAGAACTGGGTCGTAGGCTCGATCCCCGGCCCCGGTCGGTCAGGGTGCATGTGGGAGGCAACCAATCTGTGTGCCTCTCTCACGTCGATGTTTCTCTCTCTCTCTCCCCCCTTCCCTGGCACTCGCTCTCTGAGAATCAACGGAAAAGTGTCCTCCGGTGGATTCACAGACAAACAAGAAGATCAGACAAGGATGGATCCATGACAGCCTCACAGAAACGGGTGCAAGTGAAATCAAGGCTGTTTTCTCTGCCGGCGAACAAGGAAGCTGCTCAAGGAAGGACATGAAACCACAGTCCTTCAGGCGGCTTGGCACGGAGCCTGCTGGGCACGTTCGTGATGAACGTGAACCTGAAACTGGTGCCACAAAAGACCCCTGAGGTGACAGCTCCGTCAACAGGGGCCGTGTGGGGGTCCCCCCGGTGTGGGTGTCTCTGAGCACTTCCTCTGTGTCACGGACCCTCGTGCCCCCGGGGCCGTCCCCAATGGCTGGTCATGGGAGCCAGGGCAGGTCATCCAAGTGGCCACTGACAGGGCCTCCTGGGACGTGGCTGAGGGGTCAGTGACAAACCGCCCACCTCGCTGAGTCCGGCAAGTGGCGGATTTCAGATTCCAGTCCTGACCTCTGCCCCCCGCATCTCACCCTGCCCCCCGTGTCCCACCCCTGCCCCCGCATCCCGCCCCTGCCCCCCGTGTCCTGCCCCTGCCCCCCCGTGTCCCGCCCCTGCCCCCCCGCGTCCCACCCCTGCCCCCCCGCGTCCCACCCCTGCCTCCCCCCACGTCTCACCCCTGCCCCCTGCATCCCAGCCCTGCCCGCTCTCCCACCAGGAACCGGCGTTGCTGTGGCCGTGCGTGTGCTGACCCGGGCTCCTGGGTAAACCCCAGAGAAAGAGTGGACGGTGATGTCGCCCAGGACGCCGGGCTCCACAGCCAGCAGCCCGGCAGCCCCGCCTACCCGTTCCGGGAGCCACCTGCTCCTGCTGCAGCAGGTGAGCATCACCTGCATGTGCAGGTGGGTGGGCTGGTCTCCACGGCCAAGGGCAGCCCAGGGCTCTGCGGGAACGGACGGGAACATGGAGCATCCCCCAGCCTGCAAGGTGGGCACCTCAAATGCCCCGCCCCCTCCCCGTCACGGGCAGCCAGGGCAGGTGCTCCCTCTGGCCCGGCCTGTGCGAGGCCGTGGCCTGCAACGGAGCCCGAGAAAAGCAGGCTCAAGGCCACAGCGACCCCGTCCCACTGGTGCCAGAGGACGGCGTGGACACGTGGGGCTCGTGGGCATCCTGGTCTCCGCTCCATGCGGGGCCTGGCCCCCTCAGCCCTCAGGAGGGTGTGTGGACCACACGCTCAGGCCCACACAGCCTGGGCTCCTCGCTTCCCAGACTGGACACAGGTCCTCACACGTTACCTGGGTCTCAACCCTGGTGCCAACAGGGCCCTGGAAAGCCAGCCGTTGGCACCTCTGCCCACAGCCCTGAGAGTGGCCACACTCACGGCACCACCCTACAGCAGTGCCACCAAAGGAAGTGCCCGTGGGCCTCCAGGGCAGTGGCCAGGCCCTGCTAGGCCACAGGGGCCACGGAGCCTCAGCCACACAGGGGAGCCTGCGTCGCATCATCCTGCCTTCCGGCTCCTGGCGAGGCCAGGCTGGTGGGGATGTGAGTGGGCTCAGAGCCAAGGCTGTGGGCCCGGTGTCCACGAGGCCACACCTGGAGGCCCCGGAGGCCTGCCCCCCGCTCCCAGGTGCGCCCAGCCCTCCACCCCGGGTTTCACATTGGTTTCTCACCTGCCTTAGCAGCGGGGTTCTGTCCAGGGAGGCCGGGCCTCCTGCTGAAGAGAGTGTGTGTGCACATGTGTGAATGCATGAGCATGCACACGTGTGTGCAAGTTGGCCGTGTGCATGCACACATACCCATGTACGTGCCGTGTGTGTGTGCACGTGTGTGTTCAGCCCCCTGAGGTGCTGGCTGGGGCAGGAAACAGCAGAAAGTGAAATAAGACCCAGAGACGTGAGGTTAGTTCTCACCTCCCGTCAGACGCCGTCAGCAGAGCGCTCGGTCACGGCATCAGGGCCTGGCTGGCCCCCGGAGCCCCAAGGTGCCTGTAGGGTCCCTGCACCGGCCTGTCCCTCCCCAGAGGCCGGGTCCTCCGCCGGCCACCCGCCGGCACCGAGCTCCCTGGCCCTCCCTCACCCGCCTCTCAGGACGGGACTCCGAGCTCCTTAACCAAGGTCGACGGTAACCAGCAAACCGGGGTCGGGAGGGAAGCCCAGAGGCCACGCCCGTCCTGGGCCGCAGTGGCTGCGACACGGAGCAGGGCGGCGACGACGCTCACCTGGAGGCTGGCACTGGCACGGGGTCATCGCCCGAGGCCAGAGGCTGAGCCGGCGGGGCGGCCGGCGGGCAGAGCGCGGGGTCTCGGGGCCCCCCTCCCTGGCGCCACGGCGGCCCGAGAGCCAGACTGTCCCCACGCGGTGGGCTTGGGGGGGACCCCGCCGCCCCGCCCGCCCCTCGCCCGCTCCTCGCCGCGGCAGCGGTTCTGGGCGCCGGCATTCCAGCAGCGCCGCCGGCCTGGTGTTGAAAGACGGCACGAATGATGAATTAAATGAGAGGGAAGCGGCTGAGGGCCCCATTCATAACCGGCCTCGGAGGGCGCCGGCCCCCCGCCCCCCAGGCCAGCTCCCCGCTCATAAAGGTCCAATTCAGGCCCGAAGCCGCCCGCGGACCCGCCGCTCGGGACGCACCCCGGGGCCGGACAGGGGCTGGGGGTGCAGTGGACTCGCCTTTGACCCGCAGTTCCTGCCCTCCCCCCTTTCCTACCCAACAAGAGGTGCGTGGTCACCCCACCAGGCCCCTCCCCCCGCCGGGGTCCGGCCGGTGCGCAGAATGGCTGATTGTAAAAACGTGTGATCCGGCGGCCCCTCCCGCGTGGCACGTTTCCTGGGTAATGAATTCAAGGCCGGAGATGCCAGCGCGGAGCAGCGGAAAGGGGAGGGGGCGCCCCTCCCAGACACGCTCCGGGCCACTTCATCTTCCAGCGTTAATGCCGCGATTCACGGTCCTGCTCAGACTCCGGGGCGGGTTCCGCGCCCCTGCACCCCCTCCCCCAGCCAGAAAGGCTCAGGGACCTCTGGGGGCAGGAATCCGAGGCCAGGAGACCACCGGTGGCCGAGCGTAAGCGCGCCTCTGTGGTAACTCAATCTCCGCTCCATCTCCGCCAGTTCTGCAGGATTCGGCGCTTGCAGGGGGAGGGGATTCGGCCTGGGCCCCCCTGCCCCCTCCCCCTCACGCCCCAGGTGACATCTGGAGCCAGGGGGGCACCTGTGGGCATCGTGGTTCCCACGGTTCCTCAGCACCAAGGTCCCTTCCAGCTGCAGCTGGGGGACCGTCTGCTGGCCTGTCTGCCCTCCTTGCTACAAACTTCCAGAACTCGGGGGATGGCCCTGGGACGCCCAGCCCTGTCTCCTCCACCTGGCCTGCCTGCCCCGTGCTGGAGTGGCACAGACGACGCCTCCAAGACCAGGGCCCGGGGTCCGCGAGGCCACACCTACAGGCCCTCGGAGACCTGCCCTGGCTCCCAGGTCCGCCCAGCCCTCCACTCCCAGGGTTAATGCCTGTTTCTCACCTGCCTTGGCAGCGGGGTTCTCTCCAGGGAGCCCAGACCTCCTGCTAAAGAGAGTGTGTGTGCACGTATGCACCCATATGTGCAAGTGTGTGCACATATGTGTGTGTGCGTGTATACCAGTGTACGTGCCTTATACACGTGTGAGCATTGCGACTGTGTGTGTGTTCAGTTACCCGTGGAACAGACTGACAGGGGCAGGTCCGGCTCCTTCGGGGCCTCCCTTGGACGAGCAGAGCTGGGCCCACGGCATCTCCCTCCCATGACCTCTGTCCCACGGCCACGGGCGGCTCAGGAGCGGGGGGATGGTGGCCACCACGCTGTCCCGATCACATCATCCCACAACTTTCTGTGTGCCCCTGAGGCGCTAGCGTGGCTGTGCGTCGTGTCTTGGGACCCCAACAGGGAAGCAAGCGGGTGGTGTGGGCCGGGCCATGAGTTAACACGTCTCCACGCCACCCCCAGCCCCACTGAAGCATTTGTGTCTATGGAGCCAAGTCCGAGTGTGACCCCTCAATAACAGGGGCTAGGGTTTGCAGCCCAGAGGCTGGAGATGGGGTGCTGGGGAGGGGGACGGGGGCAGCACCCCTGCACGGGCTGGGGGCCCAGCCAGCTGCTGGCGGCTCACTCTAGGGGGTGAGTGGAGAATGGCTAACCCAGGGTCATGTCCGAGATGTGGGTGCAGGGCTGCACCCCCAGAGCTCTTCGCCATGGGTGCCTGCAGGGGAGGGGCAGCTGCTGGTCGCCGGCCTGGCCAGGAGTGGGGGCGGGACACGGCCCTCAGCTGGCCCAGGGGGAGCAGCCCAGACCTGCAGTGACTCCCGTTGGCCAAGCCCACGCCCAGTGGAGTCAGGCTCCCACCTCTCCCTCCCGCCACGACCTCGGGCCAGGGTCCGAGCAGGCGGAGGAGGGGTCGCCGTCTGGGTCCCAGTCTACCACCCGTCTTTCCAGAAGCAGTTCTCCTCCTGCAATGGTGGGCAGCCATGAAAGGCCATGGCAGGGGTGCTCACTGCCGGCCGTGCGATTGGAAGCCACAGCCGGACCCTGGGGTTAGGACACGCTGCCCACTGGACGCCAAGGCCCAGCCATGGCAAAGGCACGGAGCAGAGTCCTCACTCCCCGGGCTGGGCTCTCCCAACCCGTCCTCCGCCCCCCATTGTATGGCGTTTCCCCCAACACAGGCCCAAAGCGCACCCCCATGTCCGCTGGGCTGGGCGGGCTTGTCAGACGTGATCTGGAAGCTCTGAAGAGTTTCCCTGGGCCACCCCAGCTCTGAGCACCCAGCCGCTGTGTGTGTGCATGTGTGCATGTGCACGTGTGTGCTTGTGTGTGCATGCACGTGTGTATATGTACACACATGCATGTGCACATAGTGTGTGTGTGTGTGTGTGTGTGTGTGTGTCCCCAGGGCGGCCAGGCATCAACAATGGGACCTTCTCTCCCGGTTCTGGAGCGGCACCCGGGGTCCAGTTGTCGCGGGGCTGGCTCCTCAGGCCGTGAGGGGCCCAGCCCAGGCCCCGCTCCGGGTGGCTGCCCGCATCCTCGGCGCCCCTGACCTAGCCCCATCCCCCTCTCCGCATGACGTCCATCCCGTGTGCACGTCTGCATCCAGCTCGCCCCTCTACCAGGGCCCCGTCATGTGGACGGAGGGACCCTCCCTCACGACCCCGTTCTCGCCAGCTCATCCACAAGGACCGTTTCCAGATGAGGTCCTGGGGGCAGGGGGAGCCATGCAGTTTATAACAGACCCCGGGGAGGCCCACCTGCCGGCCTCGGGGCACCCCCTGTGGGGTGCCGGCCTCCTGGGAAGGAGCAGACACAGAGGAGACGCCGGGCCCAGCTCCCCTTCCAAGGGTCCGGGGGGCAAAGCTGCAGGGACGGAGCCGCCCCAGCCGCGTGGGCCTGGTCCCCGGACCGAGGAGGGCGCGGGCGGCCCGGGGCCCACCGCCCGCAGGAGCAGCCCAACGCCCCTCCCCGGGCCCGCGTGGGGTCAGCTGCTCGGAGCGCTGGCCGGCGTCTGGACTTTGCATTACCCGCCGGCACTGGGACGGCGCGGCCCAGGCGGCGTTGGGTTTCAATCGCCGGCTCTGACTTCAAGCGCGGCCGTAAAACAGAGGCCGGGACATGCTTCTCGCCTCCTTCCCGACATTAGCAGCTCATCCGATACTTACGCCGCGGCTCCGGTTCCCTGAAAGCGCCGACCCGTGAGCGCCGGCGGCTGGCGGCCGTGGCGAACGCGCAGGAGCGTGCACGCGGGCGCGGTCACGGACGCAGGTGTGCGGCCGGCCGTCAGGTGCTGTTTTTTGAATATATTTTTTTTATTGATTTCAGAGCGGAAGGGAGACGGGGAGAGAGAGAGAAGCATCAGTGATGAGAGAGGAGATCCCCACACGGGATGGCGCCTGCTCCCCGGGCCTGTGCCCCGACCAGGAATCCAACTGTGGCCTCCTGGGTCAGAGGTCCACGCTCAGCCTGAGCCCCGCCGGCCGGGCTCGGGTTTGGTGGTTGTTGTTTCTCGTTACCCACCCCCCGGCGTCCATCTGCTGGTTCCACCCGGAAACCCTCCCGCATGACGGACTCGAGAGCCGCCCCCGGGTGCCCGGCCCCCTCACACCAGACGGATGGGGGTGAGCAGCGCAGAGCGGAGCCGCGGCACCGAGTCTTAAGTGGGGACCGGCCCGCGCGGCCCCTGGATGGACGACGCGTGACCTGGAGGCCGTCACTTCCCCGCGTGGCCCAGAACCACGGCCACGGGAGGGGTGGGCGGGGATCGGCGGCCCGAGGCCCGGACGGGCGGCTTCCTGCTTGTAACAGGCGAACATCCAGACATCCGATGACCTGCGGCCCTGAGTGCGGAGGTTCTGCGAATGGAGAGGTTGGGGGGCAGCAGGGAGGGCACCAGCCTTACCTGCACCGGCCGCATCTGGACCCGCCCTACCCTCCCCCCCCCCGCCCCCCGCCCCCTGCCTGCCGGCCTCACGGCTCCTCGATCAGACACGCATCTTGGGGAAAGAAAGGGACTCCCAGGGTCTCCCCGTTGAGACTCCGCCCGTCAGCGCCCACACCAGGCCCCTACACCCCGAGTTCCCTGGGAAACCCCACACGGCCGAGCGAGCCCAGGGACCCCGAACCCCGTTCCAAACCAGGGAGACACCCTCCACCCCAGCCCGGGCTCAGCCTGGCGCCAGGCATGGAGGGAGGGGGGTTGGTGAGTGGGTGCAGCACAGGGTGTGGGGGCGGGTGCCACGCCCAGGACCCCGAAATCAGGTGCATACGTGTCATCGGGCTCCTCCAAACCCACAGAACGAGCAGAGAGCCAAGAGCGGCAACAGGAGAGGGACGCTCCGTGCTCCGTGCTCCGTGCTCCGTGCTCCGTGCTCCGTGCTCCGAGGCCGCAGGGCGTGAGGGCGTCAGGCCGGCCCGTCGCTGTGGCCGGTGCCGCTCACGGGGAAGATGTTAACATGGGGGTGGGGGGGGCCCCTCGGTCACCTGCTCAGTCTTGGCACCTGAACCTGCTCTTCAAAATAAAGACCGTTTTTTAAAAGAGGCAAATAACCCGGCTGGTGGCTCAGTGGTTAGAGCTTCGGCCCTCGGACCCACAGGTCGTGGGTTCTATTCCCGGTCAAGGGCACACCCCTGGGTTGCGGGTGGATCCCAAGCTCTGGTTGGGGCGTGTGCAGGAGGCAACCAATCGATGCTTCTCTCTCTCTGTCTCTCCCCCTCCCTTCCACTCTCTAAAACTCACTGAAAATTTATTTTCAGGTGAGGATTAAAAATGATAATAAAAATAAATAAAAAGAGGCAAAAAAAAAGGAGGCTCCTGCCCCCACTCCCAGATGCTGACAGTCGGGGTGAGGGGCCCAGACAGGACGAGAGAAGCTGCCGTTGGGAGGGGCCAGAGGCACGCCGGGGGTCACGTCCGGAACCCCATCCTGGGTATCCACCCGGAACCGCCACCTCCCAGACCCCAGCCAGGCTGCACATGTGCCTCCGCATCTGGGCCAGCTGTGCCCGGCGTGGCCTGCGCTTGCTGGAGGCAGCTCCCGGGTCCCCATGGGGTCGCCCCGACTGGACCAGCCACCTGGCCCTCGCGGCACCAGCCCCTCTGCTCCTGCTCTGAGCTGGCCTTCGGCCTGGGACACCCTTCCCAGAATCCAGGCCTTGCCCCTCTCACCTGCCCAGGTGTCTCCCCCATGTCACAGGACACCTTGCCAACCTGACACCTGTTCCCAGTTACCCCTGAACCCTCTTCCTTGGCACTCCAGGCCATGGAAGTGCCCCCGTCCCTGCCCTATATCCCCGTCCCTGCCCTGTATCCCCTCTCCCTGCCCTATATCCCCATCCCTGCCCTATATCCCCGTCCCTGCCCTGTGCCCCCGTCCCTGCCCTGTGCCCCCGTCCCTGCCTGTGTCCACAGCCCTGGCAGTGGCACGTGGGCCATGTGCCTGGAATGAGGACAGGAGCAAGTGTGCTGTCTCCTGTCCCTTGGGTGCCGGCAGGCTGCCCAGCCGACCCACTGCCTGGCTCTGGGCTGGTGAGAGACCTGCCTCCCTGCTCCCCCCGCTCCCCCCGCTCCCCCCCGCTCCCCCGCTCCCCCGCTCCCCCCGCTCCCCCGCTCCCCCCGCTCCCCCGCTCCCCCGCTCCCCCGCTCCCCCCGCTCCCCTCCGCTCCCCCGCTCCCCCGCTCCCCGCTCTCCCGCTCTCCCCGCTACCCCAGCTCCCCCCACTCCCCCACTCCCCAGCTCCCCCGCTCCCCCCTGCTCCCCCCACTCCCCGCCTGCACAGGAGCCAAGGATGCCGCACAGAGGCTGCCCGGGCACAGAGGTCCCTGCCCGGCCCGGGAGCACCTGTGAGTGGCCCATGTTCCGGCCACGCCTGCCCGCCGGGCACGCAGACGGAGCTCCCGCGCACAGCAGGCCCCACCCCTGATGCTCTGGGAGACACATCTGGGAGCCGCATGTGGACGGATCCGCGGGAACAGGCCCAGGAGGGAAGACCTGGCAGCCGGGCCATAAAGACCCCCCCCCCGACGCGCTCACAGGAGAACCCTTGTTGGGCGTCATACGAGACCCCCCCCCCCCGACGCGCTCACAGGAGAACCCTTGTTGGGCGTCATACGAGACCCCCCGGACGCGCTCACAGGAGAACCCTTGTTGGGCGTCATACGAGACCCCCCCGACGCGCTCACAGGAGAACCCTTGTTGGGCGTCATACGAGACCCCCCACGCGCTCACAGGAGAACCCTTGTTGGGCGTCATACGAGACCCCCCGGACGCGCTCACAGGAGAACCCTTGTTGGGCGTCATACGAGACCCCCCCACACGCTCACAGGAGAACCCTTGTTGGGCGTCATACGAGACCCCCCCCGGACGCGCTCACAGGAGAACCCTTGTTGGGCGTCATACGAGACCCCCCCGACGCGCTCACAGGAGAACCCTTGTTGGGCGTCATACGAGACCCCCCCCCCCCCACGCGCTCACAGGAGAACCCTTGTTGGGCGTCATACGCTCGGGCCTGCTCGCCGTTCACCGGCCAATAAACCGGAAGCAAACAGCCCGGATCAAAGGCGCATCCACAGCAGACGCGCTGGCCGCCGGCGCGGAGTTAATACCCGGAGGGTCCCGGCTGGGAGCGGCCCGCGTGGACGCTTCCCCACTCCTGGCGGGGCCGGGGCTGCCCCCTGCGCCCGTGTGGCCATCGGGCCCTCAGCCGCCGGGCCTGGAGCCGTGGGGACCGCTGCCCACCCGCACCGGCCCGCCTGCCGGGGTCCAGGCTACCCGGCTGGGGTTCCCGGAGCCGCATCCGGAGCCGAGGCCGCACTGGACGCCCCTCGGGCTGTGCCGCGCACCCCTCCTCTCTCTGCCTTTTAACCGGAGACTCGGGGCCCCGAGCGTTTCCTCAGCGGGAACCAGAGGCCGCCGGCCTCCTCTGTCATCAACCGCCCGAACCCGACCTCACGCCCCATCTCCTCGGGCCTCGGAGCAGCTTGTCAGGGCCCTGAGAGCCACCTGCAATGTGTGTGGCGCATGGGGGTGCATGTGTGCGTGTGTGCATGTGCACATGTGCACACATGTGTGGGAACATGCCTGTGCATTCTGTGTTGTATGTCACATGTGTGTGCGTGTGTGACCATGCCTGTGTGTGCATGTGCCTGTATGTGGTCAAGGATGTCTGCAGACTTGACCCACTACAGCTCCTCCTGGACAGAGGGGTCCCCCCCCAACCCCTGAGTAAGGCCAATACTGACCCCGCTCATTCAGGGCCCCAGGCCTCAGTCCCCGGGGCATAGTCCGTGTCTTGGCTGGGGCACCGCTGGGAGCGCGGGGACGGGGGCCCAGCCAGGCTCCGTGGGCAGCGTGGCCAGATTTAGCCAAGAAAACACAGGCGGGCAGGGATGTTTGAATCTCCGACAAGCAAGGAGTCCCTTTTCAGGCTGCATCCGTCCAAAGTATCGCACAAGGAGACTTATAGCTTGAATTGTGTCCCCAGAAAAGATACGTGGGGGCCGGACCCTCAGGGCCTCCGAGTGTCACTGTATTAGGAGGTGAGGTCGCTAACGGGAGGTCACTGGGCTGGCCCTGGCGGGGGTCCTTGTAGCAGGAGGCCAGGACATGGACACACAGAGCGACGGCCACGTGAGGCCCGGGGGATGGCAGCTGCAGAGGCTCCTGCTGAGCCCTCCGCCCACGCGAGGAGGGGCAGACGCTGAGCAGTGGGGGAGGGGGGGTTGTAACTGCTCCGTCACCAGCTCCCGCTTCCCGTGGCGGCCAGGCCCGTGCAGCCCGGGAGCCCCGCTTCCGCACCAGCCGCACCTCTGCAGCTTCATCCCCGGGCACAGGCGCTGAGGCCGCTGACCCCTGAGGGTCCCCACGCCGTCCGCTCCGATCGCGGGAACGGTGTCTCCGCGCAGCCCGAGCCCCGCACGAGGGGACGTCCAGCGGCCCCGGTCACCCACCCGAACGAGCCCTCGACCTAACCCGGAGGCCCCCACGCACCCCCCGAGACACAGCCGGGCCCTGTCCGCGCCCGGTCACATGCACACACGTGCACACGCTCCCCTGGGCCCTGCGGGGAGGGACATGTCGCCAGGGGTGGGACAGGCGGCAGGCCGGGCGCCAGCACTCAGAGGGCCCAGGGGGACAGCTGCGTCCCCTCCCCGTTCCTGTGGGTGCGGACTCCCCGTCTGGGCGCAGGTCCCCGCCCGGGAGCCGTGACACCCGACGCCCCTCGAGGTCCGGCCCCGGTCACGGGCCTCCCGCGGTGGCAGCGCGAAGGCCTTTCTCCTGAATTTCAAACGCGACCCGCGCGGGACGTTTGGTCTCCCGAAGCGTCAAGGTCTGAGCCCATAAACCGCTGTTTCTTAAATGTTTCAAAGCGGAACATTGACACCAAGTTTTGCTGTAAAACGATCAGGAAACACGGCGGCCGGGGGCTTTACGCGGCGTGGCGAATCCCCTGACCCCGGGGTGCGCAGGGCTCGCCGCCATCCGGCCCCCAGCCGCTCAGGCTCACGGGGACGGCAGGCGGGGCTGGGGGACCCCAGGCCCTGGGACGGGTGTGGCCTCCGGGAGGGGGTCACTTATAAATTCCGAAGCTGATGACAGTGCCGGGTGTGGGTGAGGTTTTGGCACCAAAGGAGAGCGAATCCTTTCCGGGGGGGGGGAGGGGGGGGTCTGGGACAGCTCCTTAGAAGCGGGGACCTGGCAGCCAGGCCTGGTAGCACCCGTGGTGAGAGAGAGAAACTGAGGCAGGGGGTGGAGAGAGGTGTCCAGAGAGAGGGCAGAGGTGTCCAGAGAGAGCCCTGGTGAGGCCGGAGCGAGGACAGCGGCCCTGGGTCAGGGGCAGGACAGCTGGGCCCACCTGAATGTCCACACAGAGCCCCTCCTCCCTGGCCCACGGCGAGGCCTCAACCGCCTTCTTGGGCCCCATGCCCTCTGCCACCCTCACTCAGCTGCTGAGCTCCCTGGCAGAGAGAGAACAGGGAAAGGGGCCCCCCAGCAAGGACGACACTGACCTCGCTGCTGGGACCCCCCAGCCCAGCTCACGGGGGCCGGGGGGGAGGGCGGTCTTGGAGGCATCCCCGCCGGCTCAGGTGTCCCCTACGCTGCGGCCGCTGCATCGTCACCCGTGTGTGGGTGAGACTGGGAGGCCCGGGAGGTCCCCAGCCCTGGACCACGGAAGACGGGGCAGGTGGCTGTGATCCAGTGCCTCAGTCCAGAGCCACCGCGGGAAGGGAAGGGACCCGCCGGCTCTTGGACCACTGGGCATCGGGAACGGCCATGGGCCACAGGCAGCTACAGCTGGGAGATCCCACTGCACGGTCCCCGAGGGGCAGGCGCGGTGGGGTGACGAGGCCCCGGCCTCCGCCTGACATGGACTGTATCCCTCCCGGAGACCCGGTGACATGGACCTCACCTCGCTCAGTTGACCGTTTACTTGCCCAGGTGTGAGCGCCCCACCACCACCACAGCCCCTCGGCCGCCCAAGTGGCTTCCTTTTTTAAAATATATTTTTATTGATGTCAGAGAGGATGGGAGAGAGAGAGAGAGACATCAGTGATGAGAGAGAGTCCCTGAGCGGCTGCCTCCTGCACACCCCACACTGGGGATCGAGTCCACAACCTGGGCAGGTGCCCCGACCGGGAATGGAACCATGACCCCTGCTTCGTAGGTCGACGCTCAACCACTGAGCCACACCAGCCGGTCCAGTCTCTCTCGTTTGCTCTTCCCACACCCACGGCCAGTGTCTCCATAGAAACCCAGGTCCCTGAGCAGCAGCAGCGACGACCTCTTCCGTGTGAGCCCAGACCCCGTGCGGGACACGCTCACACTGAAGCATAACGGGCCGCGAGGCCGAATTCAGGTTCCCTGGAGTTTGTTGGCTAAATCTGACCACCTGCCTGACCCCCGCCCTGAGCCCCACACGCAGGTCCCAGGACCCTGAGGAGGCCGACCCCCGGGGACAGGTCCGGAGGGAACAGGCCGCTGCAGTGGCAGCCCCTCACCACCCGGGGGCTCCGGGCACGGAGGTTTCCTGGGCGCCCAGCGTGGCCCCCAGAGACCCAGGACCCGGGACCAGGAGGCCCCTGGGCGGCGGTGCCGGGCGCAGAGCTGGCTGTGCCCGCATTTCCTCCTCCTGGCTCAGCTCAGCTCGGCTCGGCCCTGCGGAGCTGCCGGTCCCACAAGGTTCTGCGAGGGGACGTCTCCCGGGCCCGCTGCCCCCCCCTCAGAGGCTCAAGTCAGAAGTTGAGGCTCAACATGCGGAAGCAAGGGGGGGGTCACCTGAACTGTCCAGGGTCCCCTCCACCCGACTCCTACATCTCAGTGGTCTGTGTCTCCGTGGAGCCCAGCAATGGTGACCCCCGCACCCTGTGGGCCCCCTGTCCTGCCTCCTGTCCCTCCTCCCGGGGCCCTGTCCCCCTCAGGACATAGTCCCATTAGCACGTGACCCCCATCTCCCTGCCCGGCGCCGGTGCCCGGCCCGCCCTGGGCTCCAGCACAAAACCCAGGGAGGTGGTCAGGTCCTTCCCAGCAGCCCCCCGTGACCTCAAATCAACGCCCAGCCTGTGCCAACAGCCGGCTGGCTGGCAGGCGTGGCTTCCGGAACCTTCGGGGCAGCATCCTGGAGCTGAGACAGGAGCTCCCGACGGGCAGAGAGGAGGAGAAGGGCGCAGGCGGGTCCGAGCTCCGCCGGCTGCCCCACTGGCGGGGGGCGGGGGCTGCAGTGAGGGGTGCAGGCCCCGTCCCCAGATGGGAGCTGGGGAGTGAGACGGGGGGGGGGGGGGGGAAGGGGGCAGAATGTGCCGGAGGTTGTGTGGACCCATCGCTGAAGTCACCAAAACCAGCATGTTGGGGGGGACACATGTCCTGGACATGGGGTTCCAGTGGTGGGGACCTCCCCAGCATCCAGGATGCAGCAAAGTCCCTGAGCCAGGCGAGATCACGGGGGACACAGCCGGGGGCGGGGGGAGTGGGCGCAATGACCAAGTAGGTGCGGCCCCTGGACCGGGGCGCCTGCATTAGCGGTGGTCGGAGAGGAGGGCTCAGCTCAGAGTCTCAGGGGGCCGTGGTGGGGTGCCAACCAGGCCTGGCGTGGTCAGAGCTGGGCCGGGAGGGGCCACCCCTCAAGCAGCACCAGGGCCTCAGGGGCCTCAGGGGTCAAACCCGCCTCCTGCTCTTCCTGCTGTGACCTGGGCGAGGTGCCCACCCGGTCTGTGCCCGCCTCACCGGGGGCAGCTGGGAGGGGCAGATCCATTTCTCACTGTTTACAGCTGGAAGAGCGGAGCCTGGATGGAGGCAGTGAGGGTCCCGGGGCCACCATGACCGTGGGCTTGGCTGAGAAGGGCTGGCCTGGGGGATTATGATCCGGGGCCAAGGAGGTCAGAGGTCAGAAAGGCCCCCGGGGGTCAGCCCAAAGAGGGGAGCCCTGTCCCCAGGCACCGACCACTGGGGGCGCCAGGGACACAGCCCCTTTGCAGAGTCCAGACCGGGACAGGGCGGGGGTGGGGTGCTGACCCGGGGGCTCCCTGTCCCCGCCACGGGAGGCCTCTGCAGCTGCTCGCCCTGGCCGCCGGCACAGGGCTTTGCTGTGGGTTCCCTGCCCCCCACGCCAGATATTCCGGGCCCACTTTTATATTTTAATGCATGTTTTTATGGAAATATTTATGGCGCACATGTAGCGCGTAAAACACCGCTGTAAAGCCGTTCTTCCCGACGCTGCTGGAATAAATGATGTTGTTAGTGGTCGTTTCTCTGGCCGTAATGAGAGAGGCCCGGCGAGGCCCTGCTCCCGCGCTGCCCTCACAGGGAACCCCTCAGGACCCGCCTCTCTGCCCGGTGTGGGGGCGCTGCCAACCCCCCTCCTGGGCCCCAAGAGAGACACCCCCGCTGGACCCGCCTCGGTTTCCCCGCTCGGAACCGGCAGCTCCGTCCCCTTGGCTGCCGCCCGGCCTCCTGGGAGCAGGAGCAAACACGAGGATCCCGGACCGTCCACGGGGCTGGGCAGCCGCCGAGAATTCCCACCCGCACCGACCACGCTGCTTCCAGATCCGCAGGCCTTCCACCGGAGCCTGGGATCCGACGTGGAGGACGCCCCGGCCGCACGGTTCCTCCGGCCTCCCCGCCGAGGGTCTAAAGGGGCGTCGTGGGGCTGGCCGTGCCGTGACCCAGTTTAAACATGAATGGGCGTCGTGAGCAGCCCTCCCGCGCCCTCGCGAGCCTGTCCGCCGCCTTCCCCGCCTCTCCGTCCCAGGAGGCCAGGCCGGGAATAATTCACCGTCACTCCGACCCTCCAGGCGTGTGAGCAAGAGGAGCTGTGGGGGTGATGGAGCCGCGCAGGTGGCCGGGTGACAGGCCAGGTGACTCGAGCACAGAACCAGGACTGTGCCCCCAGGACCAGCTTCTGCCCTCAGCCCCTCCCAGGGCTCTCCTCCTGCAGGGTGGGGCCGCCAAGGTGGGGTGCGAATGGGGAGTCACCATCACTGTCATTAGCAAAGGGGCTGGCCACGCCCTGGAAAACACCTCCTTTTAAAAATATATATATATATATTCTATTGATTTCAGAGAGGAAGGGAAAGGGAGAGATAGAAACATCAATGATGAGAGAGAATCACGGACCGGCCGCCTCCTGCACGCCCCCCACTGGGGATTGAGCCCACCGCCCAGGCATGTGCCCTGACCGGGAATCGAACCGTGACCTCCTGGTTGGTAGGTCAACGCTCAACCCCTGAGCCACGGCAGCCGGGCCACCACCTCTGCTCACACCTTCCTCGAGAGCCGGAGCTCAAGGGAGCCTCGGGGAAGGACAAGCCCCAGTGGTAGGTCTGTCTGTCAGCCGCTGCCCCTTAGCCAGGCCCGCCCCGAAGCCTCCTGTGTGCGGCTCTGCCTGCCGTGTCCGTCCCGGTGGAGGAGGGAGCTGGGGTGCCCACCGCCCCGTCACCGTGTGTGGGAGGCACAGGGAGGCCCAGGCTCTGGCCGCACGCAGCTCGCCACCTGCCTCGGGGTCGTGCAGAGCCAGGTGCCCAGAGGCACGCCCATGTGGCCACGGGTCTGTCCACAATGTCTGTGCGCAGCAGGGAGGGGCCTGGCGAGATCACGCTAAGTGACATCAGTCCGTCAGAGAAGGACACGTGTCACACGGCCTCATCCATGTGGCATCTCAGTCACATAGGTGAACGGAGTGGATCCAGAGCCACGGAGGCAGGAACAGAGGGCGGCACCTCAGAGGGGGGATGGGGGAGCTGGGTGGGTGGGAGGTGATCAACCAGAGAGCTTGTGTGCACATATGCACGGCTCACGGGCACGGACAGTGGGGTGGTGAGGGCCTGGGGCAAGGCGGTGGATGGGGGGAAAGAGGGACATGTAATACTTTTAACTATAAAGATTTTTTAAATGTCTTTGCAAAAGCAGGGTGGGGACCCCAAGAGAGGAAACCACACTGCCAGGCTTGGGGACCCAGTGCACTGAAGGCACCAGGAGCTGAGAACAGGGGCTCCTGTGCCTCATAACATCTCACAACGCCCCCTGCCCACTCCAAGATGCACGGGGCCAGGGGTTCAAGCAGGAGACCCCGCAGCTGACGGGAGCCTGGAAGGGGGGCCCTGAGCAGACCCCACGCCAGGCAGACCCCACGCCGGGCAGAGCATCCACATGCAGCCCCCGCGCAGCCCCATCACCTCCTTTACGTGTTCATTTTGGGCTTAAATACGTGTTTCCTTTCGTTCTCAGCAAATGTGTCTCCCACACGTTTTAAAAATTCACGCATATAACCCTGAAACGCACGCGGCGTGTGTATTGTTTTGGGCCCTTTCCCTCCCACAGGACGGCCCCTCGCCCAAGGGAGCCTCGCACTGCATTTCCATCAGCGCCTCTCGCTCAGGTTCAAGGCTGCTTGTCCGTCCCGAGGGCTGGTATTTCCGTCTGTCAGGGAGCGGCTGCGCTTGTCGACATGACGGGAGGAAAGAGCGAGGGAGGGAAATGCCAGGCTGTCAGCCACGCGACGGGCGGAGAGGCGGCGGCAGGTGGGCGGCCCTGGGGGTCAGGACCCGCCCGCGGACAAGAGGCCTCGGAGCTCGGCTCTGGGCTGCCGGACGGGAGCCTGGGGGGGAGGGGTGGGGACACGCCGCCCCGCTCTGCGGCGACTCAGAACCGCACAGCCTGGTGGACGTGGGCCAGAGCCCCGGCCGCTTCCCACATGAGCCCCGGTGTGGACAGGAGGTGTAAGAGCCACAGACGGGTGTGGGGGTGCGCACGCTCGGAGCAGGGGTGCAGCGTGAACACACAGTGGTCCTCCCCACCCGTCACAGTCACACGCAAGTGCACAGGCCGCTGTCTCACACCCATGTGCCTGCCGCAGCTGGCCACCAGGAGGGTCCCCCGCCCGGGGAGGTGGCAGGCGGTCCCCGGAGGCCCCAGTGCAGGGTGATCTGTCTGAGGGCTGGAGGGGCCCCAGGCCTGGAGGTGTCCCCAAGACCTGACGCTAGAGTCAGAGGGCAGCATCGCCAAGGGTCCCAGAAGCAGGGGGTCCCAGGAGCCAGGGGTCCCAGGAGCCCAGGGGCTGTATTTGACTCGTGATGTCTGCCCGGGACACAGAAGAGGCAGTGACGACATGACTGCAACCTGCTTGCCTTTCCCGCCTATTGGCCCCGCTCCACACAGGACAGGTTGCCGGGGTCCCTCTTCCTGAGCTGTCTCCCCACCAGGCGGTGAGCGACCCAGGACAGGGGGTGTCTGCCGAAGGAGCGAATGCAGCGGCCCAGGAACCAGCTCCGAAGGCAGCTGAGTCCAGCAGCCGCCCCCTCGGCTTAGGCAGTTCCAGTGAGGATGGAGGGGGGAGCGGCAAGGTGACTCGGGAAGCGAGTTCCCTGCCCATGAAGGCAGGGTGCAGCCGGCCCAGGGGAGCAGTCCTGTGCACGGGAGGCTGGGCAGCCTCGAGGCACCGGGTGGGCCCCAGGCCTGGACTTGGGCTGCCAGGATGTGAAGGAATCGGGGCCCAGGGGAAGCCGGGCAGGTGCAGCTGCTGGATGAGCTCTCGGGGAAGGGCTGCCCACAGGCTGTGGGCCCCCAGCCACCTGAGGGAAGAGCCAGCGGGTGCCAGGGGCCGCCACCCAGCAGTGCCTGCGCCCCCCGAGGAGTCCGTCATGGAGGCCAGCGATCCATTCCGGGGCAGCCAGCCTCACCCAGAAGCCAGCGGGCCAGCAGGCAACTTGTCCAGCACCCACCATCCTCGTCACTGGCTGCTCCTCTCCAAGCCGTGGACAGGGCTGCCCTCCGCCTCCCACAGGGAAAACGGGAGACAGGGGACTTCCCATGGCCTCAGAGAGGCAGCCAGGGTCACACGAAGCCGGTGCACACGCGCGCACACTCAGGTGCACGCTGATATACACACACTGTACACACATGCACACCCCCCACACACACATGCACACATGTGCCCATCTACACACATTCACAGGCCCACATGCACACTGCTACGTGTGCATCACATGCTCACATATGCACTCACACTCACACACACATGCATATTCCCCACACCCTCATGTGCACACACTGTACAACATGCACACACTCAGACACCCATGTGCACACTGATATACACATGCTCACGCCCTCACACACATGCACATTGGCACACATCACACATGCTCACATGTGCACACATCCTCTCACTCACATGTACTAATACACACATATCACACATACTCACGCATGTACACGCCCATATACACACTGATGCACACATCACACGTGCTCACACATGCACACCCCACATGCTCACACACCCACATGCACACTGGTACACACACATCACACACGCTCACACATGCACACCCCACATGTTCACACACCCACATGCACACTGGTACACACACATCACACGCGCTCACACATGCACACCACACATGCTCACACACCCACATGCACACTGGTACACACACATCACACGCGCTCACACATACACACCGCACATGCTCACACACCCACATGCACACTGGTACACACACATCACACGCGCTCACACATGCACACCCCACATGTTCACACACCCACATGCACACTGGTACACACACATCACACGCGCTCACACATGCACACCGCACATGCTCACACACCCACATGCACACTGGTACACACACATCACACGCGCTCACACATGCACACCCCACATGCTCACACACCCACATGCACACTGGTGCACACATCACACGCGCTCACACATGCACACCCCACATGCTCACACACCCCTGTGCACAATGACACACGCACACCATCACACACCCACAGCCCCGCCCGTCTCCCGTGGCCTCTGAGACACTCGCAGGAAAAGTCAGGTCCAGGCCCAGCGCCAACCGTGGACGCGTCACCTCCCGCCCTGTGACGGCCTCTAAGTGCCACGCGGAGGCTCACGCGGTCCCGCGGCGCCTGACAGGTGCGTGCCACGCGGCGGCGGGATTTCTGGAGCGGGAGGCGGCGGGGCCGGTCCTCGCGCTGAGTTATCTCCGCAGAAATAAGAGTCGGCTGAGCGCCGGCTGTGGATGGGCCACAATCCGTTAGCAGAAAATTGGACTGTCACCGCGTGCCATGTTCATTTTGGCTGATTAAAGAGATATTAATCTACTGTCACGGCAGCCGCTCTGTCAGCGGAGGAACGGCCGCGGAGGCAGGGCTGCGGGGATGCTGGGCGCTGGCACCTGCTCCGAGCCCCTGCCCGGGGCTGCCCTCGGCCCGGGAGACGCGGCAGGTCCCCTGGGGCAGCCTTTCTTGGCCTTGAGCGACCCCACGACTCCAGCCACCTGGTCCCGGGCCCCATTTGCTGGCTTCTGGGGTGATACCTGGTCTCTCAGCACCCCCAGACTGGAGGGCTCACTGGGGTACCCGTCCCTCGCCCCACAGAGAGAGGGCTCCCACCAGACTTGGGGCGGCACTGGCCACAGGACGAGGGGCGGATACAACTCAGGAGAGAGAGTGGGAGTGCCTGAGGGCTCGGACCCGCTTTGGAGCCCCGACACCCCACGCAGCTCCCCCCACAGGTCCCCACACTCAGCTCTGCAAGTCAGAGGCCCCGTGGGGCCAGGGTTTGCCTGCCCAGAGCACTGGGCGCCCAGTTCCTCCTGGTCCAGAGGAGGAGACACACTAAGCAGTGATGTGGCGCCTACTGCATACACATCAGCCCCGCCCCCTGGGGTGCCTCTCGAGTCAGGGGTCCTGGGACCAGGGGTATATGCGGGGCTGGTGGGCCGGCAGTGAAGGGGGGCCCAGGAGCAGCTGTCCCTCTCCCACTGGACCCCTGCTTCCCCAACTCGTGTCCCACAGCAGGGGTGGGCTTGCTCCCCGACCTCAGCAGCTGAGCCGTGGCCCACAGCGCCTGGCTGGGCAGACACCGCCAGTGGCACCCGGGGCCGGCCCACCAGGCGAGGCCGCCCTGCTCACAGAAGCCCCGCGCACCCTGCCCCACCCTCACCGCAGGCAGCCAGGCCGCTCAGGGCACACTGTGGGCCCGCACCTGTGCCCCCCACACCGCGTGGTGCCAGAGACGCTGACCAGACAAAGCACCAACTGCCGGGACCGTCCTCCGCAGGGCGAGGGGGCCCCAGCCGGGTGGCGCACCCACCCTCGTGTTAGCTTAGGCCAGGGGCTCGGCACCCAGGGCGTTGCAGGTGCCGGTGGACCCGCCCCGGGGGCTTCTCTCCTGGCGAGGACGCAGGGACAGTCATGCGAGGGAGTGAGCAAACAGGCATCTCATCACAGGTGCCCAGTCCACGTCCACCACCAGGAACCGAGCAGCCGGGAGGGCTCAGAGGGTGTGGCTGGGGAGGCCCGGTTCTCCGCCTTCTACACAGCGGTCGCCGCCGGACGTCCACGGACATTGGTGGTCCGTGAGGTCCGAAAGGCTGGCGACCGCTGTCTAGACAATCACAAGTTCACCCAAACATCACGGGGCCCAGCCCCAGGGAACCGCAGGCACCAGGACTCACAAAGGGGCATTGTCGGGCCAGAACCCGGGGTGGAGCTGGGTGGGCACCGGGTGGGCACACACGGGTCCCTTTCCTCCTGGCCGGAGCTGCCTCTGGACCACGGCTGGGCAGGAGGCCCCAGGACACCATAGCCGCTGACACCACCTCAGCCACTGCGGCCACTAGACGCCCGCTCACTGCTCTAGGCACGGAGCCACGCGGCCAGGAACATTTTCAGAGGAAGAGCCTGAGGGTCCGAGGTAAACCCAAGCCTTGGGGGGGAGGGGGGTGACTCAGCGCAGCCAAGCCCGGCGCTGACACTGGTGTCTGAACCCTGAGTGGTCTGGGTCCGTGTGGCCATGGAGGGCCCTGGGTGGGGCCTTCTCTGGGCCAGACAGACAGACCTGTCTCCTCCGAGCCACGGTGGGCGATGGGGGATGGGGCACCGGCTTCTAGGGGCACCTCCGGGGCATCATGCATATGCCAGTGCAGTCCCCGGTGGGTGCAGGGCACCCGTGCCCTCCCCGCACCGAGCCCGCAGCCGCGCTAATAGGAGTTGGGGGGAAATTTGCATCGAATTCCCAGCGGCCGCTCCATCAGCACCCAGGCCGAGGGCCGCGGCGCGTGGGCAGCATGAAATATTCAGGAGAGCGCTGCTCCTGAATTAACTATTTATCGATTTATAATTTAGAAGATGTATGCCCTGCCGCTAACAAAGATTCCACACTCCATTCCAGAGCCGCCAGGCGCCACGGCCCCGGGGGAGTCCCCGTGGCAGCCTTTCCCCTGCAGCGTGCGGGGGGGGGCGGGGGTGGCGGAGGGGGGGAGCCCTGGGGGCGCTCAGCCCGAGATGGCCTGCGGGTCGGCCCCCTCAGGGGCACAGGGCCGGGACGGAGGAGAGGGGCCTGCTGGGGCCGAGGGCAATGTCCAGCCGCTGCAGCCTGTGCTGGGCGTCCGGTCGCTCCGCTGGGCCTGCTGCCCGCCCACCGCGTGGCTGAGGGGCTCCGGGTGCCCCCGGCCGGTCTGAGCCCCTCCCTTGACAGGTGGCTGCGAGGGTTGTTGTGGGGGCTGAGCCGCGTCCCCCAAGCCCCGCTGCTGAAGCCCAACCCCAGGACCTCGGGGAGCGCAGGTGGAAATGGGGTCGTGCGGTGTCGCTGGTTAAGATGAGGTCACACTGGACTTGGGTGGCTCGTATCCACTGTGACGGGTGACCCTGTGAAAGAGGACAGTTTTTTAAATATATTTTTATTGATTTCAGAGAGGAAGGGGGAGAGAGAGAGAGAGAGAAGCATCAATGATGAGAGAATCATGGATCGGCTGCCTTCTGCACTCCCCACACTGGGGATCGAGCCAGCAACCCAGGCATGTGCCCTGACCGGAAATCGAACCCGGATCTCCTGGTTCACAGGTGGATGCTCAGCCACTGAGCCCCGCCGGCCGGACACAGACAGGACACACCCAGGGGACGAAGCAGAGATGGGGGTGTGTCCACAGCTCAGGGAACGCCCGGGTGCCCGCAGCCTCCAGGTGCTCAGCGCCGAGTGCGCCCATCGATGCTGGCGGCCCCTCTGTCCCCCGCACTTCACCGTGTGTCTGCACGTCGCCAAGCGGTGGCTTCGCATCCCTGGGGGCCCTGCCAGCACGACCTCCCTGCCCCCCCAGACGGACAGGTGCCCCAACGAGGCCGCAGCCCGAGGACAGGAGGCAGGCCCCCCCGCAGGAGGGTAGGCAAGTCAACGCCTCCTCCGCTGTCTCCCGCAGGACGTCACCCACACGCCGGGGCCAACACGGTGCAACGGGAGCCTCCATGACCCATCCACACCAGGGCCAGGCTGCAGGCCACCAGGACCCCGACGACGGGAGGCACTGCCCGTCCTCAGGCCAAGGGTGGGAAAGCCCCAGCTGGCCGGGCAGCAGTGACCCCCAACCCCAGCACATGGCCTGACGCTGCCACCAACCTCCTAGGACAGGGGTGAGGAACGTCCGGCCCGTGGGCCAGATAAGGCCCTCAAAATCATTTGGTCTGATTTGGCAGGACTCGAAATTCAATAAATCTGAGAGCTTTTTCATAGCAGCACACACTTAGGTGAAGAGAATGAGATTCAGTGAGTGATGTCATCACAGCCCCATGGCCCGTGGCAGGAGGAAGGCCCACCCCTGCCCGGGCAGGGAGGTCCCAGCTCTGCGTCCTCAGCTCTTTGCCAGACTCGACATCGTGTCCTCCTGGGAGGGACAGACAGCGGGGCAGCCGGGAGCCACCAAGGTCAGGAGCCCACACCCGGCCATGCACAGGCCAGCAGAGCAAGCTCCTGGGCACGTGGGCCCCCAGGTGTGGTGTGTGTGTGTGTGTGTGTGTGTGTGCGCGCGCGCGCGCGCATGCATGTGTGGGGGGGCTGGTGCCTCTGCCATCTGTGTGCCTGCAAGTGTATGCCGTGCATGTGTTGTGCACACGTGTGTCATGTATATTGTGTTGCATGGGGGAGGTAGGTGCCTCTGTCATCTCTGTGCATCTGTGTGCATGTGTGTGCGTTTCACATGTGTGCTGTCACGTGTGCAATTATGCACATATGTGCCGTAACTCTCAGACTAGAAAAGAGAGAGGACTTCTCTCTCCCCGGCTCCACATGGATCCGGCCCCTCCCACACCCACCAGGCTGCCCCACGGCCGGGCTCCCTGAACAGAGCGGGGTGTCATCCCCACGGGTGGGTCCCCAAGCAACCTCGCCTGTCCCGGGCCAGGTCCCAGGCGGTCGGGTGTGAGTGGCTGCGTCCCCTCCTCGCCTGTCCGCACCGCGCCTGGGGGTGACGGTCAAGCTTGCTGGCTGGGCCCACCCTCGCCCAGGATCACCCTCAGCACCGTCCCCACGTCCCGGCCAGGCAAGGTGACACCCCGCCGGCCAGCTCTGACGGACGCCGGCAGGAAAGATGCCGACCGGGCAGCACCATCGTTCCACGCAGCGTCCCGTTCGGGCACCGGCAGCCTCCCGCCTCGCACCTCGGTTTCCCCGCCCCTTATCTGAGGGGTGGCCCGGGTCCTGCTCCACGTCTCCTGTGTGTCCGGGGGCTGAAATTCACCAGAGACCAGCCGGCCGAGACGCAGGTCCCTGCGATGGGACACTGAGGGCCGCTGACCCCCGCGGTGGACGTGTCCCGCCTCCGGCCCAGCCCCCGGCCCTGAGATCCGGGGCCTGGATGGGCCAGGCCCGCTGCGTGCCCCCAGCCCACCCCCCAGGCTCCCCGGCTCCCACCCCCTCTGACTGCGGAGCCTTCCCTCCGCTCTCGGGCGGAGCTCGCGGCCTAATTACCTCCAACCTTCTGCTGCGGACCGCTGTCCTTGCCTGATAGAAACCAGCGGCTTTGAAAGCAACCCGGGTCTTAATTTCCCCTGACAGCCCTTCTCCAGGCCTGCGGGCCGGGCCGGGCTCTAATTAAATGCACATTCGTATTCCAAACAAATTAAGTACAATTAAGGCCCCTGAGTTATGGGTATCTATCACTCGGCGATGTTTTTGTAGAAATTACCCCATCGAGATCAAAGTCGGAGGACCCTTGCCTTAATTGCTTCATTAGGGCGCCGCGCACCAGGCTGAGCGCACCGGCCCCCGCGTCTCGGAGGGAATTGCTCAGCGACGGCCCTCACGGTAATTGCTTCCATATTTCTCTCCCAGAGACGGCCCGGCCGCCACGGATCACCGGCAACGGCTTCAGGCACCCGCCCGCTCCGGCCCGCGGCAGCGGCCGAGGCGTTTTCGTGGCGCCTGCACGGAGGCCCCGCTGGCCGCCGGTGGGTGGGCCACCGCTCGCCCTGCCCACGCTGGGCACCCAGGCCAGGCCAGCCGGTGGCCCGGAGAGTGGGGCCCAGGCAGCCCACAGGTCCTCCAGGCCACGGACACGCTCCGGTCAGAGCTGGGGAAGGGGGTGAGGTGTCCCCACGCGGCATCCAGGCAGGGGGAACCAGACACTGCGGCCGGGGCAGGGGTGAGCGGGCGGGAGAGGCTCTCGGTGCAGCCGGGGCCCCTGTGGAAGGGGTGGCCCCCAGACCACAGCCTGGCAGCCACTGTGGGGGTCCTTTCCCCCTACACCACTGTCACCGCCCCTGCACCCACCGGGCAGGTCTCCTGACCGCCCGCCCAGGGCCACAGGCACATGTGACGCCTCAGGAGACAGGAGCGGAGCCTCGGGGACCCCGGCCCCACGGCCGCCGAGGGAGGGCCTCACCCCAGGCCCAGCTCCGCCCGGAGCCCGGAGTGGACGCCGGCAGCGGGACCGGATCGCAATGGCCAAGGTGCGTGGGAACCGGCTGCCAGGTAAATCCTGGGCCACCAGCACCAGTGACTTCAGGTTCACAATGAACTGTCTCGTTGGGATCTGAGAGCCCTGCAATCCTGGGCCACCCTCACCCCTCAGTGGCTTGTGGTTCCCCCAAAATCCGAGTCCAATAGGGCCCCCTGCAGCTCCACCCGCTGGACCCGGGCCCCCCGGCTCCAAGGCCGCCCATCGGGGGCCATTTCCCTTTCGTTTTGCAGAGAGCCCCGTAGGTGGACAGCACTTCCCAGACTGTGTCCCGCGGAACACCAGGCGTCCCCGCAGTGAAAGCGGTCCTTTCCGCCCCCTGCGCCTCCGGGACCAGGCCCAGGGCCGCCTCCTACCGGGGCGGCACCGGTGTTCCGGGGCAGCCGTGCCCGCGGCCCCCATACCCTGGCCACCCCGGACTGTGACGGATCGTCGCGCGGCCCGGGACCCCCGCCGGGCTCATTACCCGCCTGCAGCACGCAGCAGCCTCACGCTGACACGCTCATGGAATATGCATGGCTCATTAGCATCGCGCGTGCCCCGGGCTCCGGGCCACGGAACCTTAAGCAGAAATCAAACCGGCGGGAGGGGCAAGTGGCTGGTGGGGGCTCCAGGACGGGCCAGAGGCCCCCGTGCTCCCGATGGAAATGGGGTCCCCTCCCCCCTGGTGCTGGAGTGGGGTCCGCGGTGTATCTGGGGAAAGTATTTTCTGAGACTGGCACGGAGGGTGAGAGAGTTTCATTTGCGCGGAGTTACATCCGGGTCCTCACGGCCCACTGCCCCCCACCCGGTCCTGGAAGCCGCACAGGGGGGCCAGGGAGCTGACACAAACCAGTGTCCGGCTTCCGTCCACGTGCAGCGACCCCGCCCCGATCAGCCTGCATCTGTGAGCCCAGTGCAGGGCGGGCCCACACGGCTGTGCGGCCACATGGGGGTGTAGGGGAGCCAAGAGAGCGTGCCCCCCACAACAGGAGTCCCACCGGCCGAGCATCGACCTATGAACCAGGAGGTCAGGGTTCATTCCCGGACAGGGCACATGCCTGGGTTGTGGGTTTGATCCCCAGTGGGGGGCGTGCAGGAGGCAGCTGGTCCAGGACCCTCTGTCATTGGTGATGTTTCTCTCTCTCTCTCCCTTCCTGTCTCAGCCCTGTCCCCTCCTGGTCCCTTCCCCGGCTCAGGGTGCGGCCCAGGGCCAGCCCGCCCTCTCTGCCCACACTCAGAGCCTGGCGTCCAGGCCGGCCGCCCCCAGAGCCCCCCCCCCCTCTGCCTGGGTGGCCTTGGCATCGGTATCTCCTGGGCCCATGTCGGGGCCACAGCAGAGGCTGCACCAGCCGGTGGGATGGGGAAGAGGGCCCCCCCACTGCCACCTGATCCGAGAGGACGCCGGACCCAGCCGCTGGCCTCATTCAGGGGCACGGGGTGGGGCCTGGTAACCACCACCCTGGGCTCCATCCGCGGGTGGGGGCCTCCTAGAGGTCAGGAGGTCAGGAGGTCAGGAGGGGTGTCTGGGGCCCGGAAGGGTTCATCCTGGGATGTGGGGGGCTCGGCGGGCTCGCAGGACCAAGGGGAGAGGGGTCGGGTCCGGCCTCCCAGAGGGCTCACCCCTCTCCCACCACAGCCACCTCTGACCCCGGGGAGTGGCTGTGGGTAGGGGACATGGGGCGGGGGGGCGGGGGGGGCAGGCTCCGGGGCAGGAGCCCCGACACAGCACACCCCTCCCCTGGCAGCGGGGGGAGGGCGCTCACCAAGGCGATGTCCAAGTGGCACCTGGGTGTGGACGTGGGCATGCGTGGGATGTGGGGTTGTGGGTGACCAGGTGTGCCCGGGCGAGGGGCCTGAATGGGCGAGGGGGGGGCGTCATTTAGGAACTAGCATAAGGGGGAGAGGAGATGCTGGTCTACACCATCCCTCCATCCCTTCCTGCCTCCGCCCCCCGCCCCCACCCCCATTCTCAGAAGGCTCCACACCAGGTGAC
This sequence comes from Myotis pilosus, assembly GCA_036010255.1. NCBI lineage: Eukaryota > Metazoa > Chordata > Mammalia > Chiroptera > Vespertilionidae > Myotis > Myotis pilosus. The sequence continues at coordinate 78,713,512 of JASKON010000010.1, forward strand.
ATCAGCCACTAAGGAGAGGGGCTGCGAGGCCCATCCATCGGCCCAGCCGAGTGCAGTCCCCGCCGTGGCCCACAGCGGGGGAGGAACCTGCCCCTCACAGGGAGGGTCTCGGGGGAGGCGGGTCCCCAGGTGGCGCTGAGCTGCGGGCGGGTCCTGGTCAGGAGACAGCGCGGGGCCAGCGCGGGGCTGGCGGTGACGCCTGAGCCGGTCCGGCTGGGTCAGGGAGGCCGCGCAGGACACGAGTCCCCGGGCGGCAATAACTGTACGTGTCAGGGAAGCCGGGTCTCGCAGCTCGGCCCTGACGGCTTCTGACCACAAACAAATCTAAATGGAAACGAGGGCCCCGGGCGCCAGCGCCGAGCGGAGACCTTAACCCCCGCGTGTCCGGCACCGGCAGCGGCCCAGCACCAGCCCTCCCCCGGCGGCCCCGGGCCATCCCTTCGCAGGACAGATAAGCACGACCCCTCCCAAACGGTGACCAGGCCGTGACCTCCGCTCCCGGGGGCCCAGCTGTGCGGGCGGTGGGGGTGTCGCTTTGGAAGCGGGAAATACAAACATCCCAGGAGCGGGGCGTGGGGGGGGGGTGTGGACACGCTGCCCCCTCGCCCGCCCTGCAGTGTCCCCCACGCAGCGAGTGGAAGGCACCTTCGCGTAACATCACCTGCCCAGCCCCTGCCCAGCCCCTGCCCAGCACCTGCCCAGCCCCTGCCCAGCCCCTGCCCAGCGTCCAGATGATGAGATGCTGACCTCGGCCAGCAGTGGGGTGGCAGGTCGTTACCATGGTTACTCGCCAATCTGTTCATTTACCCCACACGCTCCTCTCACCATGATTTTAAAAAGCAGTCCCTTACCCAGCAGGGGGCTCAGCGGCTGAGCGTGGAGGGGTGTCCGGGGCCGGGAAGAGTGCATCCTGGGATGTGGGGGCTCCGAGTGTGACCCAGGAGGTCACGGTTGGGGTCCCGGTTGGGGTCCCGGTCAGGGCACCTGCCAGGGTGTTTGCGGGCTCCATCCCCAGTGGGGGGCATGCAAGAGGCAGCCGATCCATGATTCCCCCTAATCACTGATGTTTCTGTCTCACTCCTTCTCCTTTCCTCTCTGAAATCAATAAAAAAAATATATTTATAAAACTGTATAATAAAAACATTTAAAATTTTTAAATTAAAGATTAAAAAGTGGTCTGATGACAGATGCACCCGGCCCAGCCCTGAGCCACGCCCACCACAGCCCCACTGGCAGCCTCCACACTGGTCATCCATCACACCGGCTGCCTGTCCCTGCCCATTACTCGGTGAAAACGGGGAAATCGCTTCCCCCGTGTAAGACTTGAACAGTGTCCCCCAAAGTCACATCCACCTGCACCCTAGCCCGTGACCTTGTTTGTGAGCAGGGTCTCACAGATGGACCTCGTTAAGGGTTTGCGATGAGGCCATTCTGGACTTAGAACGGCCCTAACCCAGAAGAGACAGGGTGGGGAAGGCCATGTGGGATGGAGGCGTAGAGCGGGGGGCTGCCTGGAGCCCCCACGCTGGCAGGGGCAGGAAGCAGCTGCCCGCCCGGGAGCCTGTGGAGGGTCCAGCCCTGCCCACACCTGGATTTCGGATCCTGACCCCGGACTGCGAGGGTCCATGTCTCTTCCTTTAACCCTCAGTTTGTGGGACTTCGCTTCAGCCCCCCAGGAAAGTGGTCCCCACGGCTGTGGCGCCCCAAGCCTCCCTGCACACCTGTGGCCCTGGCCCTGCCTGGGAATCCAGCGTCAGGGCCCTGAAAGGTCCTCCCACCCCGGCCACACGGCGCACACCCCTCCCCCTCGCAGAAATGAGCAGGGACCAGGGAAGCCTTTTGAGAAAAAGCCATCCGCCTAGAGCCGACGGTGGGTTCTGCCTCGCCCAGGACCCCGCTCCCCAGAACATGGGGCTCCCCTCGCTGTCACCCGCAGAGGGCGCTGTGTGGAGGGGCCGGCACAATGGCCATGTTCTCCTCCCCGTGGGGTGGCACCACTGGTGGCTGCGCCCGGGGGGGGGGGAGGGCGTGATGGTCACGAGGGAGGCCAGGAAGTGGCAGAGGGACTGGAACAAATGAGACAGCGCCCCCAGCTTCTGAAGGCCGCGCGTGGCCCCGTCTCTCCAGGATCACGGCTGTCCGCCGATGGCATCATGGCACAGCTGGCACTGAGACACGGGGGGGGGGGGGGGTTGTAACTGGAGGGGCCAGCGCCCGCGGCCACAGCTACCCCTTCGCTCTAGGACAACGGTTCTCAACCTGTGGGTCACGACCCCTTTGGGGGCCGAACGACCCTTTCACAGGGGTCACCTAAGACCATCGGAAAACACATCTATAATTACATATTGTTTTTGTGATTAATCACTACGCTTTCATTATGTTCAATTTGTAGCCATGAAAATGCATCCTGCACATCAGATATTTATATGACGATTCATCCCAGTAGCAACATGACAGTGATGAAGCAGCCACGAAAATAATGTTATTGTTGGGGGTCACCACAGCATGAGGAACTGTATTGAAGGGTCGCGGCGTGAGGAAGGTTGAGAACCACTGCTCCAGGCGCTGGCGGCACATGCCGGCCTCACGGCGCTCGATTCCTCTCCCTCAGGGACCTGCAGCCGCGCCACCTCCCGGATGGCGGCACCTCCGTGCCCGTGCCCGCGGGGCCTGGCTGCGAGGGGAGCCTCACGGGGAGCCGGGCCGCTGCTTGTTCCCCACCACGTGCCTGCTCAACCTCGAAAGTGCTTTCTGTTTGGAAAATGACCTGCCGCCCCACGCTGAGGAGCCGCGAGTAAATGGCCTTGGTGGCCACTGGGCCGTGGGCAAGGCCGGCGCTGCCTCCCCAGGCGGCTCCGCACCAGCGCGGCTCTCAGCCCCCGCGGCGCCCATGGCCCCCGGCACCCCGTGCGGGTCATAAGCCGGACCCCTCGGACCAGGACCAAACCCGCAGCCGCGGACCTGGACTGACTCCCAGACAGACCCACCCAGACCCAGGAGTCGGGGGGGCCTCCCTGAGGCTGGAACCCATGGCCCCGGGTTAGCCGGCAACATGCACACACATGCATTGTGGTCACACACATACACAGGCACGCACATGTGCACACACAGGACTCACACGGGCACACGTGGAGCACACGCATGTAGACACAGGGCTCTGGGACCAGAGCAGAGGCCTGACCAGGGAGGGGTGGTCGCCCCCAGTGTGGCCAGGAACGCAGTTGGGGGTTGGGGGGAGGCAGCTCCGGCCGTGCCCAGGCCGTGCCCGGGCTGAAGCCTGGTGGGTGGGGCCCCGTATGAGGAGAGAACAGCCCAGACAGCACAGCTCCTGGCTGCTTTAGACTCAGCACCCAGGTGTGTGCCCGCCTCTGCCACAGGCACTGACCGGTCATCTGGCGAGAGGGCCTGTCCTGTCCCCCAAGGAGGGGCTCTGCGCCCCCGGGCGGCCTGGCTCCTGACCACGAGGGCCCCACGGGGCACCGAAGACGGGCGAGGGCCTGACAGCAACCTAAGATGGGGCGCACCAGGTGGTACCCAGGTTGGGGCCCGGTGCTGCCTATGGTCAGGAGCAGCCCCCGGCTAAGGTGGCCCAGCTGCTCCCCAAAGCTGCCCTGGCTGCAGGCAGGGGCCTGGGTGTGCCCCCTGGTGCCCGGGGCAGGGTCTGGCAGGGCCCGGCGGCCCTGGCCCCGTGCACCGGCTCTGGCGGCAGCGCCTGCGTGTCCGCCTGGCCGAGCAGGGCCGGCGGCCCACTTGCTATTCTGAGGCTCTCGGTGTCACCAGGAGCCGGGCAGGGGAGGAGGGCAGAACCTTCACAACGAATGTCAATTTTCTGCATCAAATATTTTGATAATTAAACAAAGCTGATCGAGAGAGGCGCGCGGCAGGCTCCGGCGCTCGGGAAGCGGCCCATTAAATCGAGGCCCCGCGAGCGCCCGCGGCGGCAGCCCCAGATTGATGACGCGGCCGTAATAGATTTTCCCAGGCTCAGCCGCCCGGGCAGCGGCCAGGGGAGACCGTTAAAGGGACAGGGACAGTAAATCAAGGGGTCCTCAGGGCCGGGGGGACCAGCAGTGGGCGGGGACCCACCCACCCATGTCTGACCCAAGGTGTCCCCGCTCCGAGGGGACGGGGGTCAGTGACCCGGGCCCCCCGCAGCCCAGCTGGAGAGGGACCCCGGTTCAACCGGATACACGGCCGGAAAGGCTCCCGCAGTCAGGCCCTCCTTCCTGGCGCCTGCCGTGTCCACGGCGAGTGGAGAGCCAACCGGGGAGCTGGCACTGCCTCCCCCGCCGTGTGCCACCTGCCGCCCTCCGGTCTGGCCAAGGGAGGGGCAGGCGGATGGCGCTGGCCCTGACCACCCACCGGCCTCGCTCCCGTCCACACAGCATGGGGCACGGGAACCGGATGAAGGAAGCCGTGTCAGGCCGGCAGGATCACACCGCGGCGCCGGTTCCATCAGGGTACTTTCTGGGCCGGGGGACTTAGAGGTAATCAGCCCAGGGTGCTGGCCCGGAGGGCTGGTGTGCCTGGGGGGCAGGCGCCCTGTGACCCCGGCCCCTTAGGGCAGCTGGAACCTGCAGGGCAGGACCGAGCCAGGGGCCCACGCAGCCCCCACGGCTCCCGGGACCCGTGGCGAGGGGGGTCTCAGAAGCTCTGGCACGTGGAGGGCTCGCCCGGTGTGGCTCCCGTGTCCGCACTGTCCCCGGGCGCCAGGACATGGTCTGCCCTCTTTTGGGACATTCACACCAACAACCAACGCTTGCCGGCAGCTGTGGCGGGCGGACCCAGGAGGACGGTGGGCCCAGGAGGACTGTAGGCCCAGGAGGATGGTGGGCCCAGGAGGACGGTGGGCCCAGGAGGACTGCGGGCCCAGGAGGATGGTGGGCCCAGGAGGACGGTGGGCCCAGGAGGACTGTAGGCCCAGGAGGATGGTGGGCCCAGGAGGACGGTGGGCCCAGGAGGACTGCGGGCCCAGGAGGAGGGTGGGCCCAGGAGGACTGCGGGCTGTGGTGGGCCTGCCTGGCCCCCGTCTGTGGCTCGTCCACTCGGGTGGCGGGGAGAACCAGCACCTCCGCCGGCGCCCAGGCCCAGAGCACGGCCCTGGTGCCTCCGCTGGGTGCGGCCCGGCAGCAAGAGGCATGGGACTCGCTCCCTCGCACCTTGGGAACTGGCCCCGGAGCCCTCGGCAATGAGGTTGTAGCCAAGACGTCCTGTGGGTTGGCGGGCAGGGTCCTGGCCGGAGGGACAGGAACATGGCGTCCCCGGCAGCCTTGGGCTCGGGACCAGGGTCCGAGAGGGCCTCCTGGAACCACCACAAGTCCTGGGCCCTGGCCAGCATGGTGCCCGGGCTTCACCGCCAGCCTCTGCCCTCTTGGCCCTGGCAGTAGGCCTGGCCAGGCTGCTGGCCCCTCGGTGGTTGCCGTGCAGCCCAGCTCCTCTGGGTCACTGGTCTCAGGTGCTCGTACGCTCGACCCCACCCCAAGCATGCGGGGAGAAGGCTCCCAGGGGGAGGGAGACTGTGGCCAACCTGGGGCCAGAGACCTCCCACCAGCCCCGCGTCCCTCCAGCTGCCCTGTGTCCACCCTCCGTCCTGGACGCGTGCGCTGGACAGGCCATTGCCCAGGCCCCCGGTTGTCCCTGAGCCCCACACCCGCCGCCCTGGGTCTCTGACTGAAGCCACTGTGCTCTCTCCGTCCTGAAGGAGCGGCCCCTCCTTGCTGCCCAGAGCCGCTGCACAGCTCCTCTCGCCAGACTCCCCTTATTCTAGTGAAAATAATCAATCCAGTGGTTAACCCGCACATCGGCCGGGGCCAGACAGGGCAAGTGGGGGGCTGCAAGTCAGGGACGCGAGGTGGAGGAGGGGGTGCAGGCTGCAGTGTCAGGAGCTCCTTCGCTGAGAGTGAGTGCATGAGTGCATGCTCACATGTGTGTGTGTGAGTGTTCATGTCCTCATGTGTGTGAGTGTGCATGCCCTCGTATGTGAGTGTGCATGTCCTCATGAGCGTGTGAGTGTGCATGCCCTCGTGTGTGTGTGAGTGTGCATGCTCACATGTGTGTGTGAGTGTGCCTGCCCTCATGCATGTGTGTGTGTCTGCCCTCATGCGTGTGTGAGTGTGCCTGCCCTCATGCGTGTGTTCCTGGCAATCAGGGAACCAGGAGGCCCCAGGCCCAGAAGGAACCATGCCCATGGCTCATCAGCAGGTACCATAGGCAGCCTTCTAGGGGCAGTGAGACAAGAGGCGGGTCAGGGAGGCAGCCGGCGAGGACAAGGGGGGACCAGGCTCCCACGGCCAGAGCCCAGGCTGGGGGGAGGGGTCAGACACATGGACAAGAGGAGGCGGCCAGAGGAGAGGAGGCATTGGAGGGGGGCAGCGTCCGGAGCCGCTTACTTGGTCCAACCTTGGACCTGGGCCACCAGGAGCCCAGAGACCCAGCTGCCCCTGAGCCAGACGCAGCCCCAAGTCCCAACTGTCACCTGGAGCCCTTGGTCCCAGCTACCTCAGCCTGGACGCTCCCAGGCCATGGAGATGCAGCCCCACATCCAGTATCAGGGAACCTGACACCCCGCCCACCCTGAGGGCCTCTGTCGCATGGGAGGCCCATTCACGGCCAGCAGCCGCCCGTGTGGTCTGCGCACACAGCCCCGGCTGTCCCCGTGACACATGGAGGCCGGGGCAGCCCCAAATGGCTGCTGGCTGTGACGGTGGAGATCAGCCTGCCCGGCAGCCCCGAGGGCAGCAGGCCTGACCAGAGAGAGGCGGCCAGCCGGCGGGCGCTGGCAAGACAAGGACCCCCAGGACCAGCTGTGGGCTCGGCCTTGTGGCTCAGTCACTGCCCCTGCCGCCCGCCCTGCCGGCAGTGACGTCTGTGAGGAGGGACTCAGGCGCCTGACCCCTGGGACCTGCCGCTTTGAGTCTTAGGTCGTCACTTGTCGGCTGTGTGGCCTGGGCCAGATCCTGGCCCTCTCTGGGCTGCCTTTTGCTCACATGCACAGAGGGGTAACCCCCCTCACTGGACTGAATGCACTAATCTGTCTGTCACGCCCCATCAGGAATGAGAGAATCCCACCCCAGGGCTCCCTCACGTCTCAAGCCGTCCCCACCCCAGGCCGCTCCCCCGATGGGGTCTCCCGGCTCCGCTGGCCTCTCTGTTGACCATCCAGCCGCCCTTCACGGACCCCAGAGGCAGCACTGGCCACCCAGGCCCAGGCCCAGCCCCGCCACCAACCTGGGCAGCCAAGGATGGACAGAACCGCCAGCCTGGCGCTCAGGGACCTCCCCACTGCTACGAGGACGTGAGATGATGTGCGGGCGGGTCCTTCGTGTCCCTGACACGTCCAGTCTGGGGCTCGACCCCCCACCCCACAGAGCTCAGTGGACGATAACAACGCCCCTGAGAGCAGAGCAGCGCTCACAGCCACACATCCGTCCCCCCGCCCAGCCCGGGGCTCCCCCTAAGCAAGGCCCCCGCAGCGAGGCCCGCAGCCCAGCGCGTGAGCATCTGCATGCGTCCGTCTCCTCCCCGTGGTGAGCATCACCGCCCACACCCATGGACACGGGACGCACAGACCCCCAAGGACCGAAGCTGATGGGCCCCCAGGCGCAGAGCCCGTCTGCTCCCGTGTCCCCTCACGTCTGCGGTGGCCTCTGTCCTCAGATGTGTCCCCTCTCAGCCCTGTCGCTGCCCTTTGACCGTCCCAGCCTCCCTGGGCCCCACCGGCCCCTGTCCAGCTGCCTCTGTCCTCCCGGAAGGGCCGCCCAGGGCCTCTGGTCAGCAGACAAGGACACTTCCACGGGGCAGGATGGAGACTCGCTCGCCAAAGACGCGCAGGAAAGAGGAGGGGCTGCTAGAACCCCGGGATGAGTGTCACCCTGCAAACAGAAAACGGCTCCAATGCTTGCGGCTCCATCGTCGGCCAGGACCCCGGCTGCAGGCCCTGCTGTGAGGGGCGCCTGCAGCGGGGGGCGGGCCCAGGGCTGGGCCACCGGCTGCCCATCCACAACACAGCCCCTGCCGTTCCTGCGAGCCGCGTGCTCCGGCTGAGGCCACCGGGAGTGGGCGCCTCGTGTCCGCCAGCATCTCAGAGGCAGGCACAGCCCGAGGCGCCCCAGGCACGGCCAGCCCACGCCCTCTGTCCTGGGCCCGGCCTGGACACCCCGCAGGACAGGCCTCTCGGCCCCCCGAGGGGAGCCCCCTCTTAGGGACCCTCAGGCAGCAGCCCCTGCAGAGATCTCTGCGCCTCCCCCGGAGGCCAGGCGGCCGCGGGCGCTCGGGGCGGCAGGGGTGCCAGGCCCCTCGTCCCGGGAGTGACCGGGTGACCGTGGCCCCCGCCGGCCGCAGACAGAGCCGCATCCGCTCCCATCTGTGCCGATGGCCCCCCGCCCCTGAGAGATAATGGTTTAATAAGCGATCTGGTTTTTATTTAAAGGGTCGGCAGTAAACCCAGATCAGGTTTCTCACTTGGTGGGTCAGACACCGCTTACGCTCATTTCGGCAATGTAAAGCGACACTCTGTCAAATCGAACGCTTCCAGATGCGCCCAGCCTGTGCGAGGAGCCGCGGCCGCGGGCGGGAGGCGGGACACGGGCCGCGGACACCCCCTGCCGGCCGCCCGGAGCCCGGCCTCCGCTCCCTCCCGCCTCCAGCCGGCTCTGCGGCCACAGGCAGATGGTGGACGCCGAGGGACCGCCGCCCGTCAGCCCTGTCCACGCGCCGGCCGCTGGCTGTGACAGCGGAGATGGACCTGCCTGGCAGCCCCGAGGGCAGCAGGCCTGGCGAGAGAGAGGCGGCCAGCCGGCGGGCGCTGGCGAGACAAGGACCCCCGGGACCGGGCTGTGGGGGCTCGACCTTGTGTCCACCTCGTGGCAGTCGTGGCCCCTGCCGCCCGCCTGCCCGGCAGTGACATCTGTGAGGGGGGACTCGGGCCCTGCCCTCGGGCGCCCAACCTCTGGGCCCTGCCGCTTTGAGCCTGCGGTCGCCACTCCACTCCTCGGCCGTGTGACCTGGGCCCTTCCCACTGCGCGGCCAGGCAGGGCCGCGGGGGAGCACAGGGACCCGCTCTCCCAGGAGGCCGGGTGCGGCCAGTCCGAGGGCTGGGAGGGAAGGAGGCACCGAAATGGCCTGGCAGCGGGTGCTGATCCGAGCCCCTGCCTGGCACTGAGCATGCCCGGGGCACAGGCCAGCACCCCGCTCTGCACCATCGCGTGCAAAGCCAGCCTTGTCCCAGAGCAACGCACGCGAGCTCCCGGGACTCAGCACAGGGTCGGGTCTGGAGCCCAACCGCCACCCAGTCCCTGGGGCACGAGGACCTGGGGCAGCCGCCGGGCAGCCCCTCAACCACGAAGAGAAAAAAGCAAACGAAATCCAGGCTGAACCCTTCCTGTAGCCACCAGATCCGGCTCATGACCCCGAGGCTGCCCTGGGCCACGGACACGGGGTGAGAAGGCTGCCCAGGGCCACGGACACGGGTGGGGAGGCTGCCCAGGGCCACAGACGCGGTGAGAAGGCAGCCAGGCGCCTGGGCACTTAGGACTCGGAAAGTCCCTTCGGGGTCTGGGCTCCCGGACCCACCTGGGCCTTGGGGGGGGGCGGCTGGAAACACACTTGCTGGCAGTCACCCCGAAGCACATTCCGGTTTGCAGTTTTCGCTCTGAATTAAAACCGCAGCCAACGTTAAATTTAATAATCGTTATAAACTCCCGAACATGCACGGATGGCTGGCCGACCCCGGAGGGGGAGGCTCTATAAATAGGTCCTTGTAAGCAAATAGCGGGATTGGGTCCAAAACTTGTTGAATTACCTTTTGTGCAAACGCCGTGTCTCCGTGTCGGTCATGGGCGGGGCTCGGTGACCGAGGGCGCCAGGCGGCCCCCGTGAGCCCTCACCCTGCGGGACCCACCGGGTCGCTCCTCCAACGGGGGGTCCCCACCCCCGGAGCCAGCGCCCCGGACCCCTACGCCCCGGACCCCGGAGCGGTGATGAAAGGCGAGGACGGGGGACGCCGGGGACGGGCGACAGATGAGAGCCAGCTGTCGGGACAGTGTCCGCCTCGGGCTCCAGACAGGCCGCCCGGGATGGAGCCGGTGGGCCCAGCTGGACGGGACACCCCCGTGTGCCTCCCAGCTGCCCACCGACGGGGATGACGGGAAAGGCCCCGTTTCTCTGGGAGCAGACAGCCTCGCCCACCCCCACCCCAGGGGTCTCTGTGACGCCAGGGCCCCCATCTCTAACGGGGAGTCTGCAGTCACCCCAAGACCAGCCAGCGAAGGAAACCACGTCACAGAACAGGAACCTGAGGGCCCAAGCACCTCCATACCCATCCCCAGCCCCACACCACGCTCACCCACCCTCAGTCCTGTACCCTCTGACCCGCGGGGCCTGGGAATCCACACCCCACGGCCTTCTCAAGCAGTGTCCCGAGGGCCACGCCCCCTTTCCTCGCCTCTGAATGTTGCCACAAAGGTAGGGGGGCCCCCCTCCACCCGGGGAAGGGCAGCCTGGGAGAGGCGGGGAGGGTCTTCCCTGGGCAGGGGGTAACTGGAGGGACTCAGAGAGGAGCTGGCCCAGTCTCGGAGTGTCCGGGGGCCCCTGGTGCCTGGGGGAGAACAGGACCCTCCCAAAGCAAATGCACCCAAGGTGGGCCGGACACTGACCCCCACCCCAAGGCAGCTCCCCTCAGCCCCCTGCTCCCCTCAACCCCAGGGATGTAGTCCAGCTGCCCAGAGCCCCTCTGTATCCCCCCCACACCCTCAAACCCCAGGGATGGGGTCCAGCTGCTCAGAGCCCCCCTTAGAGAAGCGGGGCCTGGGCAAGCCTCGCCTGCGCCCCCGAGGGAGCCAAGATCTGCCGCACCAGGTGGGCACGGTCCTGGGCCCCCGCCGGGGTCGTGGGTCACGGGTCGTGGGTTGGGAGGTGGCTGTGGTGTGAACTTCACTCCTCAAATACCTGCCCCCCAGCTGGTGTCCCTGGGAGAACCCCCAGGAAGGCCTGCCATCGCCCCGCTCCCCGGCTGCCAGTCCTTGTCCCCAGACAGCCCTGCGACGGGCAGAGGAAAGAGGGAGGTCCCCCGTGGCCCTGACCAGCCCTCCGGCCCGTCCAGCTCCCAGAGGAGCCCCGGCAACGACCACACCAACGGCGTCTCCCACAAACGCACGGCCAGCACCGGGCGCTTGTAAGAGGGGACGGCCCGGCCGTGTCCCAGAGACGCGAGAGAACGGGCTCAGCCCCAGGGGGTCAGGGAGGGCTTCCTGGAGGCAGAGGCTTCGAGGGCAGGCGGAGAGGGGCTGCCTGGTGCACGGAAGGCAGGCGGAGGGGGGCTGCTGGGCGCACAGAGGGCAGGCGGAGGGGAGCTGGCTGGGCGCACGGAGGGCAGGCGGAGGGGAGCTGGCTGGGCGCACAGAGGGCAGGCGGAGGGGGGCTGCTGGGCACACAGAGGGCAGGCGGAGGGAGGCTGCTGGGCGCATGGAGGGCAGGCGGAGAGTGGCTGCTGGGTGCACAGAAGGCAGGAGCAGGGAAGAGGGTCAGCACCCAGGAGACCTGGACACCGGGCTGGTCAGACCAGAGGCAGGTGGGCCTGAGCCAGGACGCAGCCTCCCAGCGGCTGAGGGCTGGAGCCGCGCCCTCCGTGCAGGGGTCAGACGCACCCAGGGCGGCCGGGCAGAGCCAGCTCACAGTGACTCACAAAGAATATTTGTTGAAAGAAGGGGTGGCTCAGTGGTGGAGCATCGACCTATGAACCAGGAGGTCAGGGTTCAATTCCCAGCCAGGGCACATGCCCGGGTTGTGGGCTCCATCCCCAGTGGGGGGCATGCAGGAGGCAGCTGATCCATGGTTCTCTCTCATCATTGATGCTTCTATCTCCCTCTCCCTTCCTCTCTGACATCAATAAAAATATATATTTTTTAAAAAGAGAAAGGGCAGCAGAGCCCCTCTTGGTGAGAGTCCATGGCTTGACCCACAGAGAGGGGCTCAGCCCCACCTGCTGACCTTGTGCCCAAGGCCCCTCCCGCTCCCTCCCCTGGGGGTCCTGCCCTCCCTCCCCTGGGGTCCTGCCCTCCCTCCCCTGGGGGTCCACTGGCTCCAAGAGCAGAGCCGCCTCTCCATGTGGTGCAGGCTAGGGGAGCAGCCAAGCCCCTGGGCTCTGAGGGTGGAGCCCCCAGCGGCCCCCTGCACCCCCACTCCACTGGGGACAGACACAGCGCATCCCCTGTACCCCCACTCCACTGGGGACAGACACAGTCACATCCCCTGCACCCCCACTCCACCAGGGGTGGACACAGCACATCCCCTGCATCCCCACTGCACTGGGGACAGACACAGCACATCCCCTGCACCCCCACTCCACTGGGGACAGACACAGTGCATCCCCTGCACCCCCACTCCACCTGGGACAGACACAGCGCATCCCCTGCACCCCTACTCCACTGGGAGCGGACACAGCGCATCCCCTGCACCCCTAGTCCACCCGGGGCAGACACAGCCCCATCCCCTGCACCCCCAGTCCGCCGGGACCAGGAGGCCGGGAGTGCTGCCGCATCTGGGTCTGGGCCTGGGTCTGGGTCTCGTTGATGAGCCCCTGCAAACGCAGCGAGCTCTGTCAAAATATTTTTAGCGTTTGTTCTGTTTCTGAAACCCCGAGGTACTGGAGTGCACTAATCTTTAAAAAGGTTAATTTATTCATAGAGATGCTGACAGAGATGTATGGCTCCGTGCAGCCGGCCCCTTCCCGGGGGGAGCTCCGCGGAGGAGGGGCGTGCGCAGGCGGCCGGCGGCCACCCAGGGCCTGGCCCGCGTCGCCCCACCCAGCCCGCCCGGGCGCTGGCCGGCCTCCTCACCTTCGCTGGCTGCCCTCAGCATGGCCGGCGGGAAGGACTGGGCAGGCCTCAGTGTGAAAGGCGGGTCTGCTCAGGTCCCGGAGGCCGGTGGCCACAGGCAGGGCCCTTGAGGACCCTCCTCCCAAGCAGCCCCTGGCCCCCGGCCTGGAGTCGGGGCCCCCATCCTCTCTGGGTGCGCGTGGCCTCCTGGGCCTCACCAGGGTGTGCGCAGCACGTGGGAGGAACGGAGCCGGCCTTCCTGCCTGGCCAGCCCTCCAGGGCCAGGGCTTCGAGGGGGCCTAGGGAGGCCACGGGGACCCCGAGGGTGGGCTGAGCCCCATCATCCAGCTGGTCACCGACCCCGGCAGAGCCCCCACCCCGTCAGGGACACAGGGGAGCCGGCAGCTCTGGGGGGTGAGTGTGTTTAATACTTTGGGGTAAAAAAGGCTCTGTTCCTCCAGCACCAAGATCAGTCACACCCCAGGGCCTTTGCCACAGCTCCTCTCTCCGCCCAGACTCCTGCCCAGACCTTCCTGCGGTGGCATAAACGCCGCCTCCTCCAGGAAGCCCTTCCTGACTGCCCCTGGGTCACCCGAAGCCCAGGCCCCAGCATTTCCCTGTGTGGTGTCCTCCAAGCTCCCCTCTGGAAAGAGTGTGTCCGTTTATCATTTGTGTTTGTCATGTGCGGCCCCGCCACCAGAGGGCGACACGAGGCACGGGCGTCTCATCAGCCTCACCACCACCAGGCCTTGGCTGCATCCGTCCAGGAGCCACAAACACGCGGCCGCCTTGCTGCCTGGCCCCCGGCGGCTGAGGCTGGTCTCACTGCCCCCGGTGGCTCTTCCTTTTCTGTTTTTTTTCTACCAGAAGCAACACAGCGAGAGACCCCTCTGGGCAGGAGCCGCTGCCTCCCAGTGCTCCCCGAATTGGAGCTACTAGGCCCGAGGCACGGCTGTCTCCCCCACAACCCCCTCCCCTCCCACGGGGTGTGGGTCCCCTTCACCGGGTGTTAGTGCTCCAGCAGCCCAGGCCCGCCATGGGGGCGCCCTGGCCAGCTCCCCACCCTCCCCACCCCCCTACTCAGCCTGGGCAGCGCCTCCCGTGCCGGCCGGGCCGTGGAACTGGGCTCCATGCGGCTCCTTCGTGACTCTGGCTGAGGCTCTTTCTGTGAAATGGGCTGCAGGCGTGTGAGCGGGCGCACACGGAGCGTCCAGCCCAGAGGGAGCTGGGTAAATGCAGCGTCACGCGTGGGGGCCCCGTCAGCCCTCGCCGCGCCCCCACCAGGGGAGGCCCGACCGGCACGTGAAGCCCCTCCTGCAGCTCAGGGGGCGCCGAGGCCTGGTCCGCACCCCAACCCGAGAGCGCATAGCGCGTCCCCTGCTGCCGGGGCCCCCGGGCAGCTCCGCCGAGCCCCCCGCCCCCCCCTCGGCTCCCCGTTCAGAAACCTGTGTCCTTGGCAGGCGGGGCCACGGCGAATGGGCCGCAGAGGCGCTCCCGGCGGTAACCGGGCGAGAGGCGGGATTGGGTTACGCGGGTGGAATCGCGTAAAGTAAACACGCGGGCTTGGTGAGCTTCAGGTGAATTAGGCTGATTCGAGCTGTCAGCTTTAGGAAGTCTAAATAAACAGCCGGCAGGAGGGGGGGCCGGGAGCCCAGTGGGCTGGCTGCGGCCTGGGGCGCGGGGCAGCGGACACAGGGCCCGGCGGCCGAGATGCACTCGTGGGAACCAGCCCGGCGTGGCCAGCGGCCCCCAGACACATCTCAGGCCTCTCTGAGCCCCTCGGAGGGTGGGAGCGGGGTGCTCCGCTGGCCTGGGGCTTGTCGGACCAGCTCCTGTGCGTCCCCGTGGGCTGGTGGGGTCCAGCTGCCTGCGGGACGGGTCTCAGGAGGGTCCCCCCACCAGCAGGGCCTGGGCTCCCTCAGAGTAAGACACACGCCCCTCGGGCCCGTGGGGGTGGGGGTGACCCAGAAGCACCTGGCGCTGTCCGGGGCTCACGTGGACAACATCTGGCCACTGTGTTACCGACCGCGGTGCCCTCCACGGGCCAGAAGGCTCAGGCCCCGGGCACAGCTGGCGAGGTCCATGCCCCCCACCTCCCCCGCCTCCCCCGCCTCCCGGCGCTCCAGCGAGGCTCCTCCAGAGCCCCCAGACCAAAGAGGGGTTCGGGGGGACCCAGGGCTGGACCCACCTGAGTGAGGGTTTTAGGACCAATGCTTTGGGCAGCTTACCTCTCTCTCTCTCTCTCCCTGCCTCTCTCTCACTCTCTGCCTCCACCTTCCCCACTCTCACCCTCGAATCCCGGGGCACCTGCTCAGAACCAAACCCCCAAAGTGGGGGGTACCCCCACAATGGTCCTGCCAACCCGGAGTTCCACCACAGAGTGGGGTCTGGCTTTGTCAAACCAAACGGCGCAGGAGTCCGGCCAGGGGCGCGGGCAGGGGCATGGGCAGGAGTCCGGCCAGGGGCGCGGGCAGGGGCAGGGGTGCGTGCAGGAGCAGGGGCGCGGGCAGGGGCAGGGGTGGGGCCGCAGACCAAGGAGCCCTGGTCTGGGTCTGGGCCGCCCCGTATCTGCCAGGCAGTCACTCTTGGGCCTTCCCGTTCGGCCTGGGATCACCCACAGCCCAGGACGGGCTGAGCGAGCTGGTGAGGGTCCCCTGCCCCAGGCTGGGCCCTCCTCCGGTGACCGGGAAGGGGACGGGCGTGCACCGGGTGAGGCTCCATCCCCCACCCGCCTCGTGCGGGTGAGCCCTGAGCCGCGTAGGGTCCCCCACACACGAGTGTTTTCTGGAAAGTGGTCACTGGGGGCCCAGGTGGCCGCCGAGACTCCCACACTCACTGGCTTTTTCTTTTTCTTTTTTTAAAATATATTTTTATTGATTTCAGAGAGGACGGGGGAGGGGGATAGAAACATCAGTGATGAGAGAGAATCATGGATCGGCCGCCTCCTGCACGCCCCGCACTGGGGATGGAGCCCGCAAGCCCGGCCTGTGCCCTGACCGGGGATCGGACCGTCACCTCCTGGTTCATGGAGGCCACGCCGGCCGCCCTCGCTGACTTTCTAACCTGGACGAGACCAGAGATGCTGGCCGCTCTGCCCGGCCCCAACAGGGGGAGTGAGTCGGCTTCGGGGCCGCATGTCTGTGCTGGGCCAGCGTGGGGGCCGAGCTGCCCGGCACCGAAGGTCATGTCCCATGGTCAGTGCCAGGCCTCACGCTGGTCCCAGGATAGGACGGCAGACCCCAGGCCGCGTGGCCGCATGTTCCCGTGAGGCTTTCAGAGGCCAGTGCACACTGTGACCTCTGAGCGTCTCCCCCTGGCCCCGCGGACAGTGACCATTGAGGGCGGCAGCTGTCGGCAGCCCCTGTCCGCTGGGCCCCCCACACCCCGGCTGCTGCCCTTCTTGGGCTCAGGGGCCGGGACCTGGGCTGGGGGAGGGCGATGGGCGGGCGGCGCGAGGTCCTCGGGCGGCGGAGGAAGCGGTTTGATCTGCGGGTGGGAGTTTGTTGATATCCATTTCCCTTCCTGGGGAGACCGAGCGTCTCAATTCAGGGAGGCGGCTGGACTCAGCAGCGGGCGGGGGGCCCAGTGGGTGGGGGGCCCTGGAGAGGCTCCCCCACCAGGTCAGGCCTGGCCGCCTGCAGGCCGCACCCCGTGCCAGGCCTGCCCACCTGGGCTCGGCCCCGCGGGCAGCGGCCTGACAGCGACTCCAGCCCCCACCGCCCCGCCTGGACCATCTGCGTTTTATTTGCAGAACTGTGCACGGGCCCTGGCCGGTGTGGCCCAGCGGATGGAGCGTCGGCCTGAGGACTGAAGGGTCCCGGGTTCGAATCTAGCCAAGGGCAGGTACCTCGGTAACAGGCTCCTCCCCGGCCTGGGCCCTGGTCAGGACTCGTGCAGGAGGCAACCAGTCGATGCGTCTCTCTCACATCCATGTTTCTCTGTCTTTCCCTCTCTCTTCCACTCTCTTTAAAAATCAACGGAAAAATATCCTCGGGTGAGGATTTAAAAAAAAAAAACGGTTCACGGCCCGGCCCGGGTCCCGGTGCCGGTGCCACGGGACGTGGATCCAGCCTTGTTCCAGCCCCACCCGGGCCTGAGGGGACCATGTGTCCTGTGTCCGCACCCCTCCCCGCAGGCTGCACCGAGACCGGCTCCTCCCCCGCGCGGCCCGCGTGTCCCTGCCGGGTGGGGGATATGGGGTTCGGGAGCCGGCAGGTGGTCTGATTGAGGGTCCCAGACCCTCCCCCCGGCCTAACCCCAGGACGAGGGCGATCCCCAGGGCCCCCAGGGAAGACTTCTCCCCTCCCCCTCCCCGTTCCCAGCGCTGCCCCCCCCCCCAGTGTGGATGCCCGGGCGGCCCCCTGCCCTCCCTGGGCGGGCAGCTGGCGGCACCTCTGGCCTGGGTTTCCCGTCACTTCCTGCTTTTGAGGGTTCACTTCTCGGCGACCCCTTGGGCCACAGGAGAGAGGGGAGGGCAGGGCCACCCTGGGGAAGGTCACGGCTGTCCACTGCGGCACATCTGGCTGCCCTGCCCCTCGAGGCCTGGTGGCCGGCCCACGCGTCACCTGTACAAGTCACAGAGGCACCAGAGCTTCAGGAGCCGGGGCTGCGGGGGGACAGTGGGTTCAGGGAGACCCCGCCCGCAGTCAGTGCAGGGCCGGGCGACAGACCCCCGGGGTGGAGCCCCAGCACGTCCTCAAGGGGGGCAACCAGGTGGCGTCGTCACAGACGGGAAGCCGGCCCGCTGACCCTTCCCGGGACCCCCACCCCCAGCGAGCACCCACCTCACAGCGAGAAGCCCGAGGCAGCGTGGCTCAGCCGGTGGGGTTCAGTGGTGAGCGTCGACCTTGAACCAGGAGGTCACAGTTCGATTCCCGGTCAGGGCACAGGCCCGGGTTGCGGGCTCCATCCCCAGTGTGGGGTGTGCAGAAGGCAGCCTGTCCATGATTCCCTCTCATCATGGATGTTTCTCTCTCTCCCCCCCCCCCCCCCCGCCTTCCTCTCTGAAATCAATAAAAATCTATTTTTTAACAAGAATGTGCAGCTCCAAACCTGACACCTGGCGGCCAGCTCCAGGCCCAGGCGGACAGCCTTAAAGTCCCCGGCCCGTCGGGGTCACTGACGCGAAGCTTACACTAATGTCACGCGTGCGCTCACTGCGGCCGGCACCCTCGGGGAGGCCCCCGTGCCCCCGCGCAGGCGTCTGCTGGGCGCTGGGATGACCCAGACGTGGGTGCCGGTCAGCCCAGCGCCCGGGCGTCCCCAGGTGTGGATCGTGGCAACAACGGCAGCACAAATCGCCCCCCGGGAGGCATGCGCATCTCTCATTCCTGCTGATAAAGAGTGAATGTCCCAGCCTGGCCGGTGTGGCTCAGTGGATAGAGCGTCGGCCTGCCGACTGAAGGGTCCCGGGTTCCATTCCGGTTAAGGGCACAGGCCTGGGTTGTGGGCTCGATCCCCAGTAGGGGGCATGCAGGAGGCGGCCGATCAATGATTCTCTCTCTCTCTGATGTTTCTACCTCTCTCTCCTCCTCTCTTCCTCTCTGAAATCAATAAAAACATAATTAAAATATAAAACAAGAATGAATGTCCCTTCCTGGGAGACGCAACCGAGTTCGGTGGGGCCCAGTCAAGCCCCTGGGCAGACACATGGTGCTGTTGACCCAGAAAACATCTGCCCCCCCCCGCCCCGCCCCCAGCTGGGTGCCCTGCTCGCTGCTGTGTGTCCCCTGACAGCAACGAAGGGGGCGGCTGGTGGGGTGTGAGGGCGGCTCGGGGACACACGGTCCCCAGTCTGGGGGTGTATCTCAAGGTACACAGGATCCGGGATTTAGAAAGAATCCTGAAAAGATGAAGGTTCCAGAAACTTCTGGATTCCTGGCAACTTTTTTGTTCACCAGAAATGACTTCCAAGTGAAGAGTGTATTTCAAAGCCTCCCAGCCTGGCGCCCTCGTGTGGCCGCCTCTCGGCGTCCAGGGATCGGCGGCGGCCGGCTCGCCCTCCGTGGCCACGGACAGGGAGGCCTTCGCCGTGCTGGCGGCCTGACCCTGCGGGTGACCGAGGCACAGGCACCCAGGACTGCGTCCCCCGCTTCCGAGAGAAAGGTGGCCCTCAGCTGTAGGAGGGGAGGGTGCCCCCAGCAAAGGGTGGGGGACAGAGTGACCTCGAGGTGCCCGCAGTGGCTCAGCCCTGGGCCCCCAGCAAGGAGGCTCCCCGAGTCCCGCGTGAAGACGGACGGTCGGGCCCGCCAATGACTGGTTAGCACGTCCCTGACTTCACAGCCGCACTCAGCCGCCCGATGAGGCCGGGCCTTGATTAATGCTAATGGCTTTTCTCACCAGCTGTGAAAATGCATTTTCCATAATTTAGCTGTCATTACAGCGGGAAGGATTTATAAAACACGCGAGCACTCTACGCGCCTGACGGGCCTGGGGGGAGCGGCCCTGGGAAGAGCCGGGAGGCGGCGGGCCCTGCCCCCCCAGCGCAGGGCGGGCATCGCGGCCTCACCGGGCACCTGCCGCCGGCTCCCAGGCCAGGCCAGTGCCGGCCTCTGCGTCCACCTCAGACCGCGGCACCTCTCCCCAGCCAGGGAGGGGGCGGCACAGTGACCCCCCGCCCTGGGCCAGGGCGCCGCCCTCGGAAGGAAGGAGGGCGAAGGGGAGGAGGGAAGCTGGGGCCCCGGCCCTCAGGGTGAGGCAGCACCCGGCCTCGCAGGACCCAGACCTCTTTGAAGATGTGGCCCGGCCGGCGGGGCTCAGGGACTGAGCGTCGACCTATGAACCAGGAGGTCAGGGTTCGATTCCCAGTCAAGGCACCTGCCCAGGTTGCGGCTGGATCCCCAGTGTGCAGGAGGCAGCCCATCATGATTCTCTCTCATCGTGGGTGTTTCTCTCTCCCTCTCCCTTCCGCTCTGAAATCAACAAAAACATAAAAGTTTATTTTTTTAAAAAGGTGCTGCACGAAATCTCTCAAGGGCACAGCGGCCGTGGCAGGAACCCCCACACGGTGGCGTCCAGCCAAGGACAAGATCCCCAGGAGACGGGCAGCCCAGTGACCACTGCCCCCCCACTCTCCCTGCCCCCCTCCACCCTCGCTCCCGCACCTCAACCGGCTCAGGCACCGTGACTCCCTGGACAGGGCGTGGAGGGCTGAGCGAGGCGAGGTGGAGGGGCAGAGCGGGTGGCGAATCGATTCGGGCCCGGCCTTCCGCGCCCGCCATGCCCACGCTGCCTTCAGTTAGCGGGTCTGGCGGCGCAGGCCGGAGCCACGGCCACGGCCCCGCCTCCTTGTTCCCGTCTTCCGAGCGGCCTGCGCCTCGGGCCGGCTAATTGGAGCTAATCCCCGCGGCAGGGCCTGTCTCTTCGCCCTAATCCCGCGCCGGACGCTCACCTGCTCCCAATTACGGCGCCTCCCGCGCCGCGCCCGCCCGCTCCGAGCTGATTAGCTCCATGCGCCGGTTCCTGCCGGCCCGGGAGATGCTATCACGCCGGATAGGGTTTCGGAGAAGGCATTTTGTGGATTACGTCTCGCACGAAGGCGACGGAGGGCATGATGGCGCAGAACCGGTGAGCTCCTCGGGCCAGGGGGCCGGGCAGGGGGGCCAGCCGGCTCCCACTGCGGCCCCTAGCGGGGAGTCCAGGGGGTTCTGGAAGCTTCCGGGAGGGGCAGAGAGGAAAGGGGAAGAGCAAGGAGGCCCCTGGGGCAGGACCCCTGCGCACCTCGGGGCCCCGAGCCCGGCCTCAGTGCCACCAGGAGCCACGGGAAATCCTACCTTTCCCGGCGGTTCCCGCGCTCGGGCCGCATCCCAGCGCCGTGTTATCGCTGGTCAGACCTGGGCTTGGCAGCTGGGGTGACCGGGTCTTGTATTTTTAAAGAGAAACGAAATGATTGTTATTCACGAAGGCAGTGTGTTTTTTAAAGTCCCTACACCCAGCCCGGGGGAGCCAGGCCATGACGGGGCCGCGATGTTGGGGACCAGGTGGGGGGCCGCCCGCCCTGACCCGGGCCTGGCTGAGCCTCGGGCGCCAGCCTTGAGCAGGGTCCCCGGTGCTGCCGCCGCCTGGGGCCCGGGCTCTGCGGGCGTGACCCGGTTTACGGCCTGTTTATAGAGTCCGGGGCTTAAAGCCGAGGTGTGTAAACCACGCGTCCGCCTCCACCCCCTCGTGCACACGGCCGGCAGCCTCGGCTTTTCTAGAACAGTCTGTGGATCGGGAAGGAGCCCCCTCAGGAGGGTCCCAGCCGAGGCCCCCCTGAGCGGGACCCTCCGGGCAGGCTCCCCTGAAGCCGAGACCAGGTCCCAGGCCGCGTGGCCGTCCCCTCGGGCTCTGCCTCCTGGCTGAGCTGGGACACTGTGACGGGGCCGTGACACCGGCTCCAGGCCCCGCTCCCTCCGTCTCCAGGGCCCACTGCCCTCCCCGGCCAGGCCCCGGGCCCGAGCTGGGGGGCCACCCGACCAACACGGAACCCCCCATCCGTGCAGCCGTGGTGGCCGCTGGGAGCTATGCCTCCAGCCCCCAGGGGGACCACGTCAGAGCAGGTCCAGCGTCTCACTGCGGGGCCTGGGCCTGAGCGGACCACGTGGCCCAAAGGACGTCCGTCCCTCCTCCCGTGTCTGCACCCCTCAGCTCAGCCTCACTCCTGTCCCCCGGGCAGGGCCCTATCGGCCCCCAGAAGCCCGTGCTGGCCAGAGGCCCCGGGGCCCGTGCACGCGCGTCTCAGCGCCAGCAGCACCGGGCCCCTCTGGCCGGTCTCGGAACCAGGCTCTTGGCATCGACTCACCAGCGCCTTCCTGGGCTGGAGGGGCAGGGCGCAGGGAGAGGAGCCCGCCCCGCCCCCCGACTCCACCAGACTGTGGCCTGAGCAGGGCCCACCGCTGTGCTCAGCTGTGCGAGTTCAGGCTCACCCTCGACATGAAGGAGACACTTCCAACCTGTTCCCCACACACCTGGCATCAGACCCGCGGGGACCCGTTTCCAGTGACCGTAGAGCAGGGGCCAGGCGCTACCTCTCAGCGGCCTGAGTCCCTGGACCCCCAGCAGTGGGGCCGAGCGGGGCAGCCCCTGCCAGGGCTATGCCAGGCTGCCCTCCCCTGTCCTCACCAGGCCTGTCCGCTTTGTGACACGGCGCTCGCTCGGATGTCAATCTCACCTCAGCCGTTAGCAACAAAGTAGCAACCAAGTTCCCTGCAGTTCCTGGAGGCCCCGGAGCTGGTTTTGGAGAAGATGCAAACGCTTCCAGGGCTCCGAGCCCGTGACCAAGGGTCACAGCAGACAGCGCCCCTGGGTCGGAGCCGGGTCGGGGCCTGGGGGCCACCGGCCGCCACAGCCCTTGCGAAGGAAGTGCCGATGGTTGGCGTGATGGGGTTGCATGATGGTTGGCGTGATGGGGTTGCTGTGGAAACCGTAGTCTCAGCCCTCACGCTCGGGGCAGCTCCGTCCAGACGTCTGTGCTGAAGACCCCTCAAGGTGCCAGGACCCATGGCCCGAGCCTGAGGCCCCGCACGCAGGGGGAGGCTGGCGCTGCCAGGCAGGCGCCGTGGCAGAGGGCAACCGTGTGGCCTCACAGGCAGGGCCCAGGGGGACGGCTGCCGGGCGAGGCCACAGCTGAAAGGCCCTCATGGGAACAATAGCCCGGAAGCCACACGACTGTGGTCGCCCGGGGGGAGTGAAAGGCCTGGAGCTGAAACTTCCCCGTGGCCACGTGCCTTCTGCTGACGTCACAGGTTCTTGGGGCTCCAGCTGGGGGTGCAGATGGCTCCCCAGGGACTGGACTCCCCCTGGCCCGCCCTCCCCGGCACGGTCAGCTCCTTCTCGCCTGTCTCCCTGCCCAGCGCCCAGCACCCAGCGCCCAGCACACGGCCCTGAAACCTGCACTCAAACCCACACTCCTGAACTCACAACCTCCGGGGCCCCTGGGGCCTCGCACCCCAACCACACGGCGGCTCCAGCTGGGGAGGCCCACCCCGGGAAGGCTCCGGGTGGCGGGAGGCAGGTGGGAGCCCTGTGCTCCCCGGGGTTCGGGGAGAGGGCAGCGCACAAAGCCCCATTCTCCTCGCCGCCGCCCTCCCTCGGGCCTGGAGAGCCACAGCCATTTTCAGGGAAGGTTTCCGTCCGCGGCTGCTCCTCCCAGCAAAGCCTCCTTGTCCGCCTTCCTGCCGGGCCTGCGCCTCCATAAACACCTCGAGGCCGGGGCTGCGAGATGGGGCCCCGGCCCCCCACTGCCAGCCTGCAGGCCCCCTTCCCACTCCCCGTGCCACGCCGGCTGCTGGGGAAGCAGAAGGAAACCAGGCCTGGCTGGCCCGGGAGGGCTGGGCAAGGGCACTGGGCCTCCCTGGCTGTCCGGTGCCCCAGGTGGGAAACCCGGCCCCTCGCCTGTGCCCCGTCGGCCACGCAGGCTGGACATGCTCCCCACGCCACACGTGGGCCAGTTCTCACGGCAGCGGCAGGGAGGCCGAGTGAGCATCGCGGCTCTAACCCCCTCGGAGGGGCCGCTTGCCTCGGAGCAGAAGCGAGAAGCAGGACACCCCTGTTCCCGGCCTGTCCCAGGCGACCGTGCGGATGAGCCCACGTACACGGCCACGCCTGTCGGCAGAGGGGAGATGCCACTAGGAGTCCACCATCGACTCCTGAACCCACTGACCTCCATGCTTTAGAGGGAGTGACCCCGGCCATCGGGGCTCAGTGTTTGAGCGTCGACCTTGAACCAGGAGGTCAGGGTTCGATTCCCGGTCAGGGCACAGGCCCAGGTTGTGGGTTCCATCCCCAGTGGGGGGCGTGCAGGAGGCAGCCGATCCATGATTCTCTCTCATCATTGATGTTTCTATCTCTCCCTCCCTCTCCCTTCCTCTCTGAAATCAATAAAAAATGAGTAAGGGAGCGGGAGAGAGAGAAACATCCATGATGAGAGAGAATCATGGATCAGCCGCCTCCTGCACACCCCACACTGGGGATGGAGCCCGCAACCCGGGCCTGTGCCCTTGACCGGAATCAAACCCTGACCCTTTAGTCCAGTGGTTCTCAACCTTCTGGCTCTTTAAATACATTTCCTCATGTTGTGGTGACCCCCAACCATAAAATTATTTTCGTTGCTACTTCATCACTGTCATGTTGCTACTGTTATGAATCGTCATGTAAATATCTGATATGCAGGGTGGTCTTAGGCGACCCCTGTGAAAGGGTTATTCGACCGCTAAAGGGGTCGCGGCCCACAGGTTGAGAACCGCTGCTTCAGTTTGTAGGCCGATGCTCTATCCGCTGAGCCACACCGGCCAGGGCAAAAACAAAACTTTAAAAAAGAGCAACTGTCCCACGCACCTCATCTCACAAATGAAATCACCGGAGCCCGTGGGAGGCACGCGGCGTCCCGGGCGGTGAGACCCTGCCCGCGGGTGGTCTCGCGGCTCCTGGTGCCCCCACCTCCCAGGTCTGGAGGGGGCAGGCGGGGAGCCGGGGGGGCCCCCCAGCAGGAGCTGTGCCTCCTCCACCTGACCCTTGTCCTCCGAGGGCCTGGCCCCCAGACTCAGGGCATCTTCAGGCCACAAACAAAGGGGGACCACAGCAGGGACACTGGGAGGACACAGGGGGACACAGTGGGGACAAGGGGGGAACAGGGGGGCACAGTGGGGACATGGTGGGGGGGACATAAGGGGGAACAGTGGGGACATGGGGGACACGCAGGGACATAGTGGGGAGGGCCCAGCAGCGTTGACCCAGGCAGGCGGGGAGTTCCAGGGAGCCAAGTCCCTGACCCCTGGTTTCGGGGGGCAGCGAGCAGGCCGGGCGGGAGCAGCTCCCTGAACAAAGGCCCGACAGCGAGAGACGAGTGGGGAGACACCCGGGCCCTGGACAACAGTCACACCCGGTCCCGGCCAACGGGGACCCCTCCCATCCCTCACTTGTGAAACTGTTCTCACAACCCCTCTGGGCGGCAGCGCCCGGCCAGCGCCCGGCAGCCCCATGGGCAGGAGTGGGGGCCCCTCGCCTCACTCTACCTGAGGGGCCGTCAGGGGAGCACAGGCCCTGCTGGAGGCCCAGGGCCACGCTGGTCCCTGAGGCCACGGCCCCGCCCCCTCCTGGGAGAGGCCCAGGGGCTGGCCCAGGGGACATGCTGCCAGGAGAAAAGGGCTCAGGAGGTGCCTGGGGGCTGCCCCACCCGGGGCACTGCCCACCGGGCAGCCCACCCAGCACCCGCAGGCGGGGAAGCCGGAGACGTCACCCGGGCCCCACACCCCGCGCCCCGCGCCCCGCGCCCCGCACCCCGTGCCGCCGCTCTATAGGCAGCGTGTGTGTTATTGCCTCGGTGTTAAAGTTTAATCCTGTGATCACAGGGATGGGCTGCACCTCGCGGAGCGTTCGCGGGTCCGAAGGGGCTGTGGGAGCGCGGCATCCGTCACGGCATCCGTCACGGCATCCGTCACGGCAGCCCATGCCTCAGCCCGGCGCCTCCGCGGTCACTGCCCCACCGTGTCCGGTGTCAGCCCCACCCGGGTCTGAGGCCACACACGTCCCCGGGGGACGCCCAGCTCAGCGCCCGCACCCCCCACGAGCCCAGCCACCCTCCTCCAGGCTGAGGCTGCGACCCCGCACCACTCCTACCACCCCCCCATGAGCGGAGTTTGGGGGAGCAGGCACCCCTGGACTGCTGCTGGCAGAGGCTGAGACCTGTCTCCCCTCGTGGTGTGGCAGCTGGAGGGCAGGGCTGGCCCCCGGAGGCTGGGCCAGTGCGGGGAGGAGCCCAGCAGGGGGCACCGCTGACCCCCACGCCCTTCCCCTCGCTTCCCAGGCAGAGGAGTTGGGGTGCAGACCCCCAGGCGAGGCTTTGAGGCCCAGCACAGCCCGTGCTCACACAGCACCTCCTCCCGCCCAGGCAGCCTGGACACCCCCAGAGCCTGCGGCTCAGCCAGCAAAACGGGGCTCCCTCCTGTCCCCCGTTTCCCCAACCCTCCCCACTGGGAGCACCCGGTCCCCTCCACCCCGTGGGCACTTGGTGGGACGCACTACTTGGCCTGGTCACCTCCCCAACCCAACACACATTCACACTCACCCCTCCACACACACACTCACACTCACACGCACACTCACACACACACACTCAGCTCCGCTCTGCACCAGGCGCTGACCACTAGTCGTGCTGGGGGTGCTGCTGGGGCGAAAGAGCCAGTGACCAGGCCGCAGACCCCGGGGTGGAGGTCCCAGCAGCACCCACCTCACCGACTCAAGGTGCTGAGGGCCGGGTGGGTCCGAAATGACTCAGCTGACAGAGGGCAGACCCCGCCTCTCACACTCACACTCCGGCCCACCCACCCACGGCAGCCATCACTAATCAACCAGCACCACGGATCCATCACCACGCGTGTGGCCGCTGAGCCCGGACCCAGCCAGGAGGGCGGGCGTGGGTGCTGCATGGGGTGTCCCAGAATGTGGGACAACATGCAGGACGGCTGCCACCAGCCGGACGTGGCGAGTTCAACGTGAATTAATTAAAACAAAAAAATCTGAAATTCAGCTCTTCAGTGACACTGGCTATGTCTCCCACGCTCGCAGATACGCGCCGGCGGCCACCCTCGGACAGTGCAGGCGCTGCAGGGGCCCGGGGGCGGCGCTGGGTCCGGGCCACCGCGGTCCCCTGGGCTCCCCTGCGCTGGAGGCGCTCGGTATCCACTCACAGAGCTGCCTTCTCCTGTGCCGCCTGCTGGGCAGAGCGGGAGGAGCGCATGGGCGGGGTGGTCAGGGAGGGCTCCCTGGAGGAGGCGGGGCGCCAAGCAGTGGCCTGGCCAGAGAGGGCTGAGGGATGAGTGGAGAGCCAGGTGGAGGCAGCTGGTCAGGGATGACAGCTCACACCTCCCAGGACACCGGCCGCGATGACACTGACCAAGGTGCACACGGCCCCGCGGACACGCTCTGACCAGCGGTCTTGATGGCCCCAAACTCCTTGAGGAGCAGAAATGCTTTCGGGAGGGAAGTCCAGACCCTGGGGAGGTAGGAAGGGGGGGGTGCCGAGACAGGGGGGCCCAACGAGGGGAGCCGTGACCCACAGGGCCCGGTGGTCACCCTCACTCCACCCCGAGGCCCCTGGCGGGATCCGGCCGAGCCCTCCTCACCGGGGCCTGGCGCCCATCACTTGCAGCTCGAAGGAGCCGCCACCGCACCTGAAGGGCCCCTCACTCCGGTTGTGTTTTTTATTTAATTTTCCAACGAACACACTCTTTTATCATCCCAAACCGTGAAAGTGAATTAAGGAGAAATGGGTTTCTTTCAATTAGGCTCGGCGTTGCTTTGAGTAACTGCCTATAATTCTATTTAATGAAAAAATAAAATCATTATTCCGCGGCTCCCCTGCCCTGTCACGAGCCCGCAGACGGGCTCCATTAGCGTGCACCGTAGATTTATTTAATTAGAAAAATATTTTGTTTTCTCTGATTCTTTGGGAAAAGAAAAAAAAAAACCTCCAGGCACAAAATTAATCAAATCTGTTACCTGGCGGTTAATGGCTCCTCGGCTGCGGCACCTCTGGGCCCGCGCGGCTCCGGCCCTGATTTCCACCCAGATGTGGGCGCGCGCCCCCCGCGGGCGCCGCCGCCCGGCCCGGCCGCGTCTGGTGAGCTCAGCTGCCAAGCCCCTGGCTGCCGGGGTGGAGACCCCCGTGGCGGGCACACGGGAAAGGAGCCAAATTCTTCCCTGGCCACAAAGACCGTCCGCTGGGCGCGGGGCGCACACAGGATGCCCGACGGGGCCCACACGTGCTGCTCGTTAAACTCCAGCCCCTGGGACGGAGCCCACCCGGCACCCACCACCCGGGACCCACCACCCGGTCCCCCATCTGGTCCCCAGGGACCCAGGGGGCAGGAGGAGCCGGAGGGATCCGCTCACGGTGACGAAGCTGTCACTCCCCCTCCTGGGGGTGGCGGGGGTGGGGGGCAGGCACTGGGCCGCCCAGAGCGACCAGGAGGGCCCCACAGGGGCGTGCCCACGGGGTGAGGCCTGCGCACTCCAGGCCACTCTGGGCCCAGCTGGGGACATGGAGTCGCCCCCTGAGCCCTGGCAGAGGACGGGGCCCCCGGGAGGCCCCAGGGGCTGATGCGGAGGATGAAGCTGGGGGGACTGGTGAGACTCAGGAGGGAACTAGGAGGCGGCGGCGGGGGCACGACTGTGCTTCCCAGTGTCTGGGCTCAGGAAGGTGAACAACCGGCCTGAGCAGGCAGGCCCGTCCTCAGCCCCAGAGCTCCCCTCCCTCCCCTCCCCTGCCTCCCTTCCCCTGTCTTCCCCCTCCCCCCCTCCCTGCCCCCCTCTCTCTCTTCCTTCAGGAACCTCAGAAAGCCTTCCTCCCGGTGACCAACAATTCCCGTGGCACGAATCGGGCGGGGCTGGCTGGAGGGCCGGGCGGCGTGGCCGGGTTCAGGGAGGGGGGAGCACAGAGATTCCGAGAGAAGCTGCCAGGCGCTCCCGGGACCCTGACCCTCCTGGTCCCATTCCCGGGGGCGGGGGGTCCCCCACACCTACTTATGTGGATGTGTGTGTCCCCGGCTTCCTCAAACCCTGACATTTCTTTTTTCTTTTTAAATATACTTTTATTGATTTCAGAAAGGGAGAGAGAGAGAGAGAAACATCAATGATGAGAGAGGATCATGGACCGGCTGCCTCCCGCACGCCCCACACTGGGGATCAAGCCCACAACCCGGGCCTGTGCCCCGACCGGGAATCGAGCCGTGACCTCCTGGTTCCTAGGCTGACGCTCAACCCCTGAGTCCCGCCGGCCGGGCTCACCCTGACCCCCTTAAACAGCCGAAGGACCTAAAGCAAGTTCCGTTTGGTCTTATTGCTGCTTTGGGCTTTCCCAGCGAAAGCGGCTCCCCTTTATTCCTGGGGAGCGAGGGGGGCGCAGGGCCAGCGGGTCCCTGAGGCTGGCAGGACCCAGGCCAGGCCTGTCCGGGGTTCACCCCCAGCACTGAGCCCTCGGCCCGGCCGTGTGAGGCGCCTCTCGGGCCGAGCTCTGACCCCTCTGCGGGGTCCGCCCCTGACACACCCTCTGGACACACAGGCTCGCCCTCCGCTCAGCGAGGGAGCCCGCGGCCGGCTCCACGCGACTCGGCCTGGACCTCGCGGGAGAGGCCTCCGGACCCGAGGCCGCGGGACGTGCTGGGAGCCGTGTTCTCACCTGACACCTCGGCTAACGCCGCGGCCACCTGCAGGCAGCCCGGAGCCCCCCACCCCCCTCACTGTCCTGGGCCGTGAGCTCCGGGAACAGCCGTGCACGAGGTCTCCCGCCTAAGAATCAGGGGCCACCTCTTGGCCTCTGTCCACTCGGAGGCGCAGCGTGGACCACTTCCTGCAGCCGCAGCGGGTGGCGGCCGCACCCACCCCACCCCAGCGTGTCCCGTGGGTCAGAGGCAGACGGCGGGAAAACCCGTCTCCGTGGGATCAACAGTCAGGCCCTCATGCCCCCACCTGCCTCAGTCTCCCCTCCATGTACTGCCCTCCCCGCTCCCCCGCTGCCCCCAGGCTCCCCGAGACCCTGTACGGAGGCTCCTGAGGACAGGCGGGCAGCCTCTCACCCGTCCACGGTGACATCTCAGAGGCAACTGGTCTCTGCCTCCCAGTCCCTGCAGGTGGCCAACCCCCCACCCCCACCCCCTCACCCCCTTTGTGTGGCTGCGGGCCTGGCCCTCCCTCCCTCCCCTCCCTCCCCTCCCTCCGCCACCACCTGGGAAGTTGGACCATGGGCTGGGCCCTCTGTGTGTGGAGCACGGGCGCCCTCTGCTGGCCCCCGTGTGCAATGACCACAGGAGGGAGTCTGGGCCTTCACCTGGCGGCTCATCTACAGGCCTGGATGGGGGGCTGTGCAGGCGGACCCCACTCTGGCCGAAGCCGCAGACTCAGCCCTGCGAGGCCGGCGTGGCCGTGATGGACAGGCCCGCGTCCACTGAGCGCGTGCTGTGGGCAGAGCCGGTAGCCGCGGAGCCAGGAAGGAAACGGAGGCACAGATGGGAGACGGATCAGAGCTGAGGGGAAAGACACACAAGCATCAAGGTTATCACCCTCCACCCATTGCCCAGAGGGAGAAACTGAGGCACAGGGGCCCGTCAGGAGCTCTGTCCCCTGTAGGCTGCTGGCCTGGGCGCTCTGGAGGGGGCACCTGGTGCCTGGGAGGAGGAGGAGCCAGGAGCCGCAGTGGTGGGGCCAGGACGCTGCCCTGCCACCCACAAGACCCCTTCCTCCAGCCGCTGGAGTGGGGCTGGAGGCCCAGGACACACCGTGAGCGAGAGGTAGCAGCTCCTTCCTGCAAGTTGCTGGCCGCTCCGTGAGCCCGGCTCCCGGCCCCTGACCACCCGCAGGTCAGCTAAGGTCCTCCCCGACATCCCCTCCCTAGGCGCCCCCCAGATGCGGGCTCTGTGCCCAGGGCCGCCTCCACCCCTGCCAGCGTCCAGTGCACGCACGCTCCCCCGCTGCTCACTCCCGCAGCAGCCGCCGCAGGCCCCAGCTCCCCTCCTGCTGCCCCGCCTGGTGGTACTGCCTGGAGCCGGGCCGCCCAGTTGCCACCTCGGCCAAGACTCCAGGGAGCAGCTGGCGACCACGGGTCTCACCGGCCGGCAGATGGGGGGCGTCTATCGCCACTGTGGGTGACCCCCGGGCCCCGGAAGGCACTGGCGGCCTCGGCAGGAGCGAACAGCAGAGCTGGCTGCCCACCTGTCCCGACAGCAGAGGCTGGGCAGGTTCTGTCCACTGTGCCCGTCAGTCCTGAGCGGGGCCGCCACGGGACACCGGCCGGGACTGCGCCCACCCACCCCTGCCAGAGGCCCGGCTCGCTGAGCACAGGGCCACCGAGGCCTGGCCACTGGCCCCCACCCCCTCCTGGCCACCTGGCCTCCGGCCCCATCCAGGACCCACAGCAGAGGGTGCAGACCGGACGGCACTGCCCGCCTCCCACACTCACTCCTAGAAGCCTTGTTCATTGAGCCCCTGGCACTGGGAGGTCAGGGTCCCTGCCCCTCACACATGCACGGCACATGCACACACCTGCATCATGCACGCTCACATGCAGGCACACAGCACACACACACACGTGTTCACGTGTGCAAGCAGCACAGCATGTTTCTGGTGCTTAGAGAGCTCGGGCCGGGAAGGACGGGGAGGGGTGGGCACCGGGAAGCCAGGCCGGGCAGCTCTAACTGGTCCCTCCGCTGGGTCCTGGCAGCTCGAGCCTCCCTGCTCTTCCTGCGGTTCTACACCTAACCCAGCGTTTTTCCGGAGGGAGTCCCTCACGCCTGGATCCGCCGCAGAGGGAACAGACTTCACTTCCTGCTTCAGTGCGTCCGTTCTGACAACACCCTCCTCCCTCAGAGACGCGTTACAGACACGTTATTCTAAGGAACTGGAACGGACACAGAGAGATCTTCCCATTTTCCTAAAAGTCCAGCAGCTTCACGGACGGTGAGCCTGGACCGTCCCCTGGGATCCCAGGCCCGGGCGGCTGTCGGGTCCCTAAGCGGAAGCCGGGCTGGGCGGCGGGGCATCGAAGGCTTCAGGCCCCAGCGCAGACCCCGCCTCCAGCAGCACTGTGTCCTCTGCTGGTCCCGCCCTCCTGGGGACAGGACGGAGCCTCCGGGGAAACCCCTCACCCACCCCTCACCCCCCACCCC
Source organism: Myotis pilosus (assembly GCA_036010255.1). Taxonomy (NCBI): domain Eukaryota; kingdom Metazoa; phylum Chordata; class Mammalia; order Chiroptera; family Vespertilionidae; genus Myotis; species Myotis pilosus. The sequence continues at coordinate 78,744,959 of JASKON010000010.1, forward strand.
CTCGACCTTTCTCAGCCACTGAGCCGGCCGGCCCCACCGTCCGAGGGGAGGTTGGAGTCCGGCCACCCATCCGTCAGGGCCCGGGAGGCCGGCCACCCCACCAGCCGGCCCGGGATCAGGCGGGTCAGTGGGACCAGCCCAGCCGTCCAGCCGCCGCCCCGCGTCCCTCGGCCCAGAAATGCCGGCCGCGCGGGCCACCGGCTGGTTTGGGCGGCAAGGGTGCCGGTGCCCTTCGCGTCGCTTCTGGGAAAACACGGGGCTTAGCTCGCGCCCCAGACCCGCAGCCCCACGGCCGCATCCTCCAGCCCGAGAATAACTGTCCCCCAGCTCCCTCCCTCCCAGGCCCCCTAAGGCAGGAACGCAGCCCCCGGTGCCGGGGTCCCCGCTCCCTCACTGTCCATCCTGGGAGTCAGGTGTGGCCGTGAGGTGCTTTAGCCAATGGGTGGAGCACACGTGCCGGGCGGGGCCTGGAGCCGCCCACAGCCCCCCTTCTCCCAATTATCACCAACACCTGAGGTCGATGAGCTCCCCTGAGAGCAAGTCCCCGGCGGTCTCGCTGGGCTGAGGTCCAGGTGGGCAGCGGGGCCCTCGGGGGGCGGGGGGGCTGCTCCGGCCTCTCGGCTCCTGGAGGCACCGCAGCCCGAAGCTCGGGGCCGCTACTCCGCCTTCAGAGCCCACAGTGCGGCTTCTCTTCTCTGACCTCGGCTTTCAGGGTCACCTCTCCGACTGTGTCCCCACCGCCCCTGAGTAACCTGGGCCACTGTGTGACCAGGGTAACCCCGTCTCCAAAGCTCCTTCCCCTGTAAGGCTCCCCCTCCACAGGCCGGGGACTTGCAGGCACTTGGGGTCTTTATTCTGCCCCCACCCACCCTCCGCGGTTAGAAGGAGAGCCCGTGGGCCCCTGGCAGCCTCCACCTGGAGCCCGACGCCCGGAGCAGCTGAGGCTAGAGCGGCAGCACCTGCCCCATCTGACCCTCACAAGGGACCCATCACCAGACCCAGTGAGGAATCTTATCTCTAAACTAGTGGCTCGGGGCATGGATTCGTGCACATTGAACGGGAATGAATGAGAAGAAATATTCTAATATCGCTATTAACCCTTTCTCTATAATAGGAGTGTCAACCAAATTCACAACCGACAATGACAGATGGAAACACATGCGTGCGATTGGCGCCAGCGAGAGCTTTATATGTATCTCACGTGTGCGAGTCAGCTTAGCCTTTTACAGATATAGAACAAACTTGCTTAGTTACACCTGCTTCCTGATGCAGATAAACTTTTTCTAGCCCAGTGAAGCGCCCCAACTTCTCTTTCAGGTAATTGTCAGCAACACAGCTGTAAACATCAGCACGAAGCAGATTATTATTGTAGATCATGCAGGGAGAACAAAGGGTGAAATATTTAACTGCAGCCGTGTCTGACTATATTCTGCTCAGTGAGAAAACCTGAAGTCATTTTTAAGGTTCACCATTTCTTCTTTTCAGTCGGGTCACGTTTCTAAGCTTTCTAAATCTCTGTTTTCCGGCTAATGAAAAGAAAATAGGATTCCACTGAGTCTCCTATCTGCCTACTCCAGGACTCCTGTGAGGATCAAATGAGATGAGGCAGGGAAAACGCTTCACAGACATTTGGTTAAAGTGTAAAGTGTTTGCACCTGGCCATAAAGCAAGTTGTGTTCCTGGGCTGAAGAAACTGCAAGGAGGCTGGTCGCTAGGGAGAGGAAGCCAGGTGTTGCTATGTGATGTCATTACCCAGTGCCCACAGCTACCATTTCCAGGCTGGGCTGGGCTGTGGGCCGCATTTTGCCGTGGGGTCTCAGCAGTGTCGGCTGCGATTTGGGTGGGGTGTCACTCCCGGGTGGTGGCAGGGCCTGTGTCACACTTGGGGGAAGCCGAGTGTTGCTTTGTGGGTGCCAGGTCCTCGCTGCCGTTTCTCTGTAAATGGCCGGTGTGTGTGTCACGGCAGCTCCTGCTTTGAGCGTCTGCCCCTGGTGGTCAGTCTGTGTCATAGCGACCAGTCGGCTGGATGGAGGGACACTTAGCATATTAGCCTTTTCTATACAGAGACGGGTTTAATAGCAAAGTACTTTCCACTGAAAACCAAGGCTTTGTCCACATCCCTTCACTGAGCCCCGGGGCCCTTTACGCCTCCTCCTGCCGCTCCAGAGGCCGGCGGACGACAATGGTGAGGACCACAGCCATCGTGGGGCAGCCCCTGGCACCCTCCGGCCAGGAGGCTGCGCCCTCCCAGGCTGCCCTGCAGGTGAGCAGCCGTGTGGAGCCGGGCCTGTGCTGAGAGCTGGACAGACGCACCTCCTGTGAGCAGCTGGATGGTGTTTGGCCGAGGAGCTGTGGGTCCGGGAGGGGCAGGGCCACAACCCGGGAATGTGGATGCCATGGGGACGAAATCGTCTCCTCGGCCACACTTCGAGCGGCTCGCCAGCCCCTTTCTCCCCGGCCCCGTCCACAGGCCTGGCCTCCCCTGTCCACGGGCCCGGCCTCCCCCGTCCACGGGCCCGGCCTCCCCCACTGAGTCCCCTGGTGGCAAGAGTTTTGCTGTCAGCCAGGCCCGACTCCCCAACCCTTGGTATCCGATCCAGTTCCTCCCCCCTCCCTTGACGTCGATCCCCCTGCCTGCCTTTGGTGGGAACACCCCCACTGATGTCTCCTCTTCTCCGTGTCCCGTCCACGGACACACACACCCCCTCCCATCCCAGCTGTGCACGCCCTCACCCTGTGGTCTGGAGCAGCACTCGCTCTCCCCTCCACAGTGTCCTGAATGAAGACTTCCAGCCTGGCCTGTGTGGCTCAGTGGTTGAGCATCGACCTATGAACCAGGAGGTCACGGTTTGATTCCTGGTCAGGGCACAGGCCCCTGTTGTGGGTTCAATCCCCAGTGCGGGGTGTGCAGGAGGCAGCCGATCCATGATTCTCTCTCATCATGGATGTTTCTCTCTCCCTCTCCCTTCCTCTCTGAAATCAATACAAATATGTATTTTTTAAATGACTTCCTTGAGTGTCAGAACGATTTCATCTCCAACCGTGAACCTCCTGCCCGGTCTCAGGCAGCCCCAGCCCCTCCTGTCCATCCTGAGACCACAGCCCGGTCAGAGGGGGAGGGGGAGGCCAGGCCGGGACAGGCCAGGGGCCACCTGACATTTCAGCCTCGCCCGCCTCTGGGCACTGCCCACCGTGAGCACTGCCACAAGCCAAGGTGCCAAGTCCTGGGGACACCACCAAGGCCAGCGAGGCCACCAGAGCCCCCACATGGAGGGCTCCCCCCTCCCCCCGCCCCCCACCCCCCAGAGGCAGCTCGCCCGACTGCATTAATCCAACGCCCGCTCGCGCGTCAAAGTGCACACGATTCTTGTAAAAATGATCGGGCTGCTAATTAGGCTGTTTATAACGTGTTTCCCTGGTCACTAATGATCATTAACATGCAAATGAGCTCTGGGAGGGGAGGCCTGGCCCCTTCATTACCAGTTAATTACTGTTTGCATACGGAGCCGGGACGTGAATGGCGGTGGGTGCCCGCGCGGTGATAATTACACCGCCGACATTTGGAAAGTCATTTCGCAGAGTTATTTGTCTGTGTGATTAATGGCTCCGCGCCTCCGGTTGATAAACTTCGTTAGCACGAACCGCTGTCGGCGGCACAGAGCGCGGCCCAGCCGTTCATCTCCGGCCCTGGGCCCTGCTGCTTACCAAGCGTCAGAGAGAGGGGAAGGCAAAGGAGAAAGTTGGGCGGCTCCGGGGAAGCGAACTCCCCGAAGGTCCTGCTTTTAGGGCTCCCGACTCTGCTCGGGAGCGAGGACAGAGGGCGTCCGTCCGTCTGTCCGTCCATCCATCCAAAGTGCTGAACTGGGGAGACCTGTGACTCCAGGAGGCCGACCCCGGGGCGGAGTCCAGGTCCTCCCTGCACGGTGGCAGCTCCGAGGATGGGGCCCGGCGTCCCTCCTCCCTCCCTCCCTCCTTCCTACCTGTCTCCCACCTGCCGGGTACCTGCCGGGCTGTGCAGCCCACCCTGCCCTCCTGGCACCAGCGTCCCAGAGAGAGAAGCCCAGGCAGACGCTGGAGCAGGCAAGGGGCGAGAGGAGGGGGGAGCTGTTCTGGATGAGGGGCTGAGCGAGGGTCTCTCTGTGGAGGGACAATGGGAAGTGAGGGAGGAAGTGGGGGGGGAGGGGCCGTGCAAAGGTCCTGGGGCAGACACAGAGAGGGGCCGTGTGCCCGGACCACATGGCCAAGGTGCTGGGAGGTGGGCAGCAGAGGGTGGGCAGGAGCCCGAGAGCCTGATCAAAACAGAAGAGCTGTCTCCACGGCCCTAAGAAGTGGCTCCTCGGACAGGAGCTTCGCCCACAGGAGCACCCCGACCACAGAGGGGGCCCTGGCAAACCACCAGCCCAGTCACTGAGGCCCAAACACACCAGAGCGACAGGTGGGCATGTGGGTGGGGGTGGGGACGCTGCATTATTGATCAGGGACAGGAGAGCCACCTGGCGGTGTGCCCCGCCCCCTCGCCCGCTGCCAGGCCCGCAGGAAGCTCAGTGAGGCCGTGAGGCAGGGGGAGCGGTCGGGTCGGGGTGCTCAGGGGCCAGGGGAAGGGTCTGCAAGGGGAGCCCCCGCCCCAGGCTCCCGCCCCAGGACTGTGTCCTCCGCCCGCAGTTCCCTCCTGGCTGGTGGCCGGGACCAGAGGCTGAAATTTCATCGGGTGCCGTGCGGACAGGCCCCCGGCCGCCCTGGTCCCCGCAGGTGAGCAGCCGCTGCAGCCACAGGTAAGCCCCCGGGGCGAGGGCGGCCTGCGTCCTGGGGTGTCCTGAGGGCTGCCAGACACGGGGCTCTGTGTGAGCACCAGGGGTCCGCAGATGGTGAGAGCTGCACCCCAAGACCTGGCCAGAGCTGCACCTGGCTCCCGGCGAGGGGGAGGGCGCAGACCTGGGCTGTTGCTAAGTGCTCTCCTGCCTCGTGGGGGTTGGCTGGGGGATGAGTCTGCCTCCTGGTTGGTGCCTGTGGGGGTGGGGGGGAGGGACCAGGGGAGCCCACAGGGGGGCAGATACCCTCAGGCCTGGGCTGTGGGCCTGTCCTCCCTCCTGTGCCACTGGGGTGGGGGGTGGCTGGGGCAAGGCCTACCCATTTGCCTCCAGGGCCGTGCCCAGGCCCCCACTTGGGAGCCCTGCCTGGGCCCTGGCAGTGACGTTGGCTCAGGGTGTCAGGGGGGGTCAGACTCTCCTGGCTGAGGCGGGGTCTGCAGGCGGGGACCTCACCGACGCCCCCTCCTGGCTCCTGGCCCAGCGCTGGGATCAGAGGGGACAGGGCAGCGCTTAGGCCTCTGACAGGCAGCCAGCGAGGCGGGGAGAGCGGAGGAGAGCGCACTTGCTCACAGAAAGGTGACGGGAACGTGGGCTTCCCGCCCGCGGCCTCCAGTCCAACTCCACCCGCCCCTAAAGTCGTGGACGTGCCGGGAACCTCCCACAATGCACCTGTCCTGTAAGGTCGGCTGGGCACGGCCGTGCAAAGGGCAAGGGCTCCCCACGGCCCCATCGCTGCCCGGCTGCCCTCAGGACTAACACAGCCTCCCAACCCAGTCCTCCCACCGGTCCTCCCGCCGCGGCCTAAAGCAACACACATCTGTACCCTCCACACCTGCTCGTGCCCTGCATCCTGACGCCCCCCTCCCCCCCTGCCCCCCGCCCCGCAGCACAAAGAGAGTGCCCTGTGTCACCTGCACCAGGTGTGCTGCCCGAGGCGGGGCTGCCATCACTGCTGGTGACGGGCGGAGACTGGCTCATTGGCCAGTGCCCGTGGGCACAGGGCTCGGCAAAACTCAGGGGACCGATCAGGGCTAATGTGACCGCCCCTCACCCCCCCACCCCCCTGCCTCCTGGCCCCGGGCCCTTCCTCAGCCCATGACAGCCCCGCTCCATTACGGCTCCTGCCTAATTAGGGTAATGAAATGGGAAGTCATCAGAGCAGCGGGGGATCTTAAACTGCCACCGCGTCCCTGCCTGCCCAGGTGCTGCGCCCTGTGAAGGTCAAGGAGCTGCAGAGCCGGCGGAGGGCCGGACAGGAGGACCAGGCGCTGCTGACCCAGCTGCCCGCCCGCTGCAGGCCGTGCCCAGACCCCCCAACAGGCCAATCCCAAGAGCCCAGACCCTGGGGAGGAAACCGGAGACGCAGCACCCCCACTCCCAGTGCCCTCCGCCCTGCCTTGCAGCGCTCTAGTCCCCCCCCCCCGCCCCCACCCCCGGGGGCGCCCAGCTGGCTCCCTGGGCCCTGCCGAGGATCCGCTTTGCCTGGCATCTGGGCCCCTTGGCGGAGCCCAAAACAGCACCATCCTTCCAGGGACCTGCCACGCCCCTCGCCTCCCCTCCCAGGGCCCTCAGGTGGCTGGAGGGGGGGCGCTCCTAAAATACCACCCGATGGGCAGCCCTTCCCCGGCTACATGGAGGCCACCCAGCCTGCAGGCTCGGGCTCAGCTCCTGGCAGCCACCTGCTGGACCGGGGGTGGGGGGGGGCTGGCAGGAGGGGCTGGTGGTGCCCAGGGTCCCCGCCTTCCGCCTTCCGGGTGCTGGGAGGACCCGCTGGGAGGGCGCCCGGCAGGGAGGGCCCAGAAGACCAGGTGGCCAGTGGCCGGGGCAGTTCCCCGGCGGCAGCACAGGAGGTGGGGGGCGGGCGGGGCAGGAAGGACCGGCTGTTCTGGGGATGCAGGGCCAGGGCGCCCCCACCTCCCCTGAGCTCCGTCCTCAGCTGCGAGGACAGGACGGTGAGGCTGTGGAGTGAGAGCCCTCACCCCCAAGTCCAGTGGCCCCGCACCCGCACCCGGAGCCCACGGTCTGCTCCGAGGCTGCCGGAGCCCGGCCTTGAGGGGCGGCTCTCCTCCTCGCTTCGGTGGCCCCCGACCCGGCGCCGGGACTGGGGAGGGACCCAACAGGCCAGGGGGCGGGACAGGGGCGGGCGGGGTGAAGGGCGGGCGGGGCGGGCGGGGTGAAGGGCGGGCCGGAGGGGCGCTGGTCCGGCTGCGGGGGGCGCAGCTGAGCAGCGGGTGGAGGGTGTTGACACTCTCCGGGGAAACGCGCCATCCCCGCCCCTCGGGCTCTGGCTCCGGCTCGGGCTCGGCTTGGGCTCAGCGCCGGTGGGCGCCTGGGAGCTCAGCCCGCGGACCCTCCTCCAGGGGAGCGCGCCTCGCCCTTCCCCGCGCGCCCCGCACAGCCTCCAAGCGCCAGCAGGCGTGACCGTGTGCACACGTGTGAGTAGGTGCGTGTGAGCGTGTGTGCGCACAGGTGAGTGCGTGTGCGCCGGGCCTCCGTGGGCTGTGCGTGTCAGGGAGCATTTACGGGTGGCGGCTGGTCTGCAGGCCCCTGGGAGCAGCGAGAGGAAGGGCTGAGTAGCTACTTCTTCAGGGGACGCCCGGAGGGGAGAGGGGCCTGCGGGGCTGGGCCCTAAACCCCGCGGGACTGACCCCCTGGCCCCGGCCAGTTGCTCCCCAGCGCCACCCAGGGCCAGGCAGGCGCCCTCGGGGGCCCAGCACCCCCCGCAGGTGGAGCAGGTGTGGGGGTGCCAGAGTGTGGCCCTGGGGTTGCCTGGGCTGCGGAGTCTCCGTGCTGAGAAGGCTGGGGACGCTGCTATGACCCGGATTGAGGGGTCCGCCCTCCTGAGGACGGAGGGAGGGGCAGGCGGTGGAGCGGAGGCTGGGGTCCCTGCCCCCTCAGGGCACCCCGCTCCTCCCCACTGGGCGCTCGTTTATGAGCAGGGCCACAGGCCAGTGCACAGAGGAGGAAGCTGAGCCCCAGAGGCAAATCCTGGTCTGCAGCCGGGCAAACCCTGCAGACACCCTGCAGGCAAACACCTGCCCATTCCCCACCTCAGCTCGGGGCCAGCACTGACACCGGGAGCTCAGGGGGAGGGGCGGGAGGCCGATCTAGAGCAGGCCTGGGGGGCACAGGGCTGGGGACACAGGGCTGGGGGGCACAGGGCTGGGGGGCACAGGGCTGGGGGGCACAGGGCTGGGGGGGCAGGGCTGGGGGCGCAGGGCTGGGGGCACAGGGCTGGGGGTGCAGTGCTGGGGGCACAGGGCTGGGGGGCACAGGGCTGGGGGGCGCAGGGCTGGGGGCATAGGGCTGGGGGCACAGGGCTGGGGGCACAGGCCTGGGGGGCACAGGGCTGGGGGCGCAGGGCTGGGGGGCACAGGGCTGGGGGCACAGAGCTAGGGGCACAGGGCTAGGGGACACAGGGCTGGGGGTGCAGGGCCAACAGGCTAACCTCCATGAGCACTGACCACACCCCCTTCCCCCGCAGGTGCGTGAGGACCGGACATGGCCTGGTGGGGAGCACAGATGTGATGTCGGCCCAGGAGCTTGTGGCCTGCCTCTGCCGGGAGGGGGACCAGCACCTGGCCCTGGGGGAGCCCCCGCTGGCCACGGCCTTCTACCTGGCGGCCTTCAGCTGCCACGCCCCGTCCGCCGTGAGGAGCGTCCGCGCCGCCCTGGCCGAGGCCCGGGGGGCGCCCGTGGTGGCCACGCTGGAGGCCTGGTGCCGAGGGGAAGGCCAGATCCCCGCCATCCACTGGGACGGCATGGCCGTGGTGTCCCTGACCGGGACCCTGGCCTGCGCCTTCCTGGCCACGCTGTGCCCGGACCACCCGGCCGCGGCGCTGCACTCGCTGGCCGGGCTGCTGGCCCGCGGGCGGCACGGGGAGGTGGTGCGGCGCTGCGGGGCGCTGCTGGCCGCGCACTCGCAGCAGGGCCTGGAGCTGCGGCTGACCCGCGCGCTGGCCCGCATCCTGTCGGGGGCGCAGGTGGACGCCGGCCTAGCCGACTACCTGCAGGCCTTCGCCTCCGCGGCCGACCGCACCGTGGCCTTCGTCCTCACCCACCAGCGGCCCTACCTCCCCGTGCTGGTCAGCGTCCTCCAGGCCCACGTCTCGGGGCGGCAGCAGGCCACGGACGGCTCCGGCCAGCAGGAGGCCGACGCCCGGAGACTCCTGGCAGCCCTGGACCCCGGGGGCACCTGGAGCAACGCCCTCTCCCCCGAGGTTCTGCTCCGCGGGGGCCGCTATGAGGACTGCCGGGCAGCCTGCAGCCGGGCCCTGGAGGCCGACCCCACCGGCAGCAGATCGCAAGGTAGGGGTGCGGGTCACGGCCCCCCCCCGAGGGTCGGGGTGAAGGTCGCTGCAGCCGTTTCCTCCCCACACAGCCAAGTCCTGCCTACGCTGGGGGAGGGTTGTGCTGAGGCCGGGGCACCACGGTGACAGGTGGGCAGGCCCCTGCCCTTACCGAGCGCCAAGAAAAGAAGCAAACAGAATAAGCGCTTTGAGAAATGAAACATGCAAGGTGCGCCTCCAGCCGATGATCGGGGAGGGCTTCTGGGAGGAGGTGTCATTTCAGCCGCAGCCAGGATTCCAGCTTGCTGAGGGAGAAAGGGCGTGGGTGCCCGTGCCACTGAGTGGAGCTAGGGCGGCTGTCAGAGGGAGGGGGCAGAGGGAGAGTGGAGGCCCTGAAGGCTGTAGCCGTGGCCACGCCCTCCTGGCCACGAAAACCTTCAGATTTGACCCTCAGGCTAGCGAGAGCCATGGGAGGGTTTTGCACTGTGGAGCGAGGTGCTCTGGGTCACACTTGTAAAGTCTCCTTTGGCTGCTGCGTGCAGAACGTGCCAGGGGAGCCAGAGTGAGAACTGAACCTCCTGGGAAGCCAGAGGTGGTCCAGCTGGGGTGGTCCAGGCAGGAGGGTGGTCCAGGCTGGGGGTGGTCCAGGCAGGGGGTGGTCCAAGCGGGGGGTGGCCCAGGTGGGGGGGGGGGGTTCCAGGCAGGGGTGGTCCAGGCTGGGGGTGGTCCGGGCTGGGGGTGGTCCAGGCGGGGGGTGGTCCAGGCGGGGGGATGGTCCGGGCTGGGGGTGGTCCAGGAGGGGGTGGTCCGGGCTGGGGGTGGTCCAGGCGGGGGGTGGTCCGGGCTGGGGGTGGTCCAGACGGGGGTGGTCCGGGCTGGGGGTGGTCCAGGCGGGGGGTGGTCCGGGCTGGGGGTGGTCCAGGCTGGGGTGGTCCAGGTGGGGGTGGTCCAGGCTGGGGGTGATCCAGGCAGGGGGGTCCAGGCAGGGGTGGTCCAGCTGGGGGTGGTCCGGGCTGGGGGTGGTCCAGGCAGGGGGTGGTCCAGGCGGGGGTGGCCAGGCGGGGGGTGGTCCAGGTGGGGGTGGTCCGGGCTGGGGGTGGTCCAGGCGGGGTGTGGTCCAGGCTGGTGGTGGTCCAGGCGGGGGTGGTCCAGGAGGGGGGTGTCCAGGCGGGGGGGGGGGTCCAGGGGTGGTCCAGGCGGGGGTGGTCCAGGCAGGGGTGGTCCAGGCAGGGGGTAGTCCAGGTGGGGGGTGGTCCAAGTGGGGGTGGTCCAGGTGGGGGATGGTCCAGGCAGGGGGTGGTCCAGGCAGGGGGTGGTCCAGGCAGGGGGTGGTCCAGGCAGGGGGTGGTCCAGGCGGGGATGGTGCAGGCTGAGGATGGTCCAGGCTGGGGCATGTGCCCTGACCTAGAATCGAACCGTGACCTCCTGGTTCATAGGTCAGTGCTCGACCCCTGGCCCCGCCGGCCGGGCTGAGAGGCATTTTCACTGAAGCCCCTTAGCCTCCGATGGACGTGGGCGTGGTCACTTCCCAGGTCCCTGGGGCTGCCAAGGCCACAGGTGTTCATGGTGGGCTGGAATGTGCCCCCGGGATGCTCCTGATCGCCCCCCACACTGCCCCTAAAGAGGACCCCGCAAAGGGGACAGGAGGCAGCCAGAATGAGGAGACCTCGAGGAGAGGACAGGAGTGTGTGTGGAGCCCCGGGGAGGTCGGGGGACCCCAGTGTGGGAGGGGCCAGGGAGAAGTGAGTGGGTAGATTTAAGGAAAAACACTAGACCCGACACCCTGACACGCTCCCCGACAAAAGTACAAAACTGCTCCACGGAATCACAGACAAGAGCTGGTGATTCTAATGTGCAGCCAAGGTTGAGAACCACTGTTCTACGCCTTGGAACGTGCTCTGTCCTTAGGAAGTAGACACACGGGGGCAGGAGGCGGAGGGAGAATGTTTGACCCAAATGTCCTACTGTGCGCTTTTGTCTCCCGTGCATTTATCTGCCCAAAGCACCCGGGGCAGCCGTCTCCTCTGTGGTCAAGGTTTCCCATTAAGAACTATGCAGGAAGGTAATATCGCTCAAAACCTACCAAGAACTCATACTTGATGGTGGTATTTCAGACGGTGTTGTAACTAGGTTTCCATGTGGGCTGAGCAGGAGGCTGACTTTGAACCCAGACTGAGAGCAGGGCTGGGGGGGCATCCAGGGCCGCTGCCCAGCCTCCTGCCCGCGCTCCTCCCTGTGGCGCAAGGTCCCGGGAGATGCCGTGCGCGGAAGGGCTTCGGGGAGTCCAAAGCCTGGACGGCTGGGCCTCAGGTGGGCCCTGGCCCATCGGTCCTCTGCTCTCTCCCCAGGTGAGCGCCTGGCCGCCCTGCTGGTCACCCGCGCGGCCGCCGCCTTCTTCCTGGACCGCGGCGCCCAGGACCTGCTCCGCGACCTGCACGAGGCCTTCCGCGAGAGCCCGGCGGGCGCACGGAGGCAGTTCGAGGCCGTGCTCTCGGCGCGGGACCGGGAGCGGGTGCTGGCCCAGCTGCGGGAGGCCGCGGATGTGGGGTTCGCCCACTTCCAGGAGGCCGTGCGGAGCCGCCCGGAGCTCCGCGACGACTCGGGCCGCGAGCTGCTGGCCCCGGTGGCGCGCGCTCTCCGCGTCCTGTTGCGCGTGGCGCCGCCCGGAGCGCGCCCGGCCCTGGGAGCCCGCCTGGCCGAGTGCCTGCTGCTGGCGGGGGACGCGGGGGGCGCCCGGGCCCTGTGCGAGCGCCTGCTGCGCCCCCGGGACCGCGCGGGCACACGCGCCGGGGACCCTGCCGGGGACCGAGCGCCTCTGCTGGCGCTTCGCGGCTTCTGCGCGCTGCACGCGGGGGACGCGCCGGGCGCCCGGGAGGACTTCCAGGCGGTGGTGGCGCAGGGCCCGCCGCACCCCCGCGGCTGTGTGCGCGCCCTGTGCGGCCGCGGGCTGCTGCGCGTGCTGGCGGGGAGCGCGTTCCTGGGCGCGCTGGACTATGTCACCGCCTGCCGCCTGCAGCCCGAGGAGGCCCTGCTCGTCGCCAAGGCCTTCGTGCCCTGGAACCAGCGGGGGCTGCTGCTGACGGTGTTGCGCGAGGAGGCCCGCAGGATGCTCCAGCGGAGGCCCGACCCGGGACCCACGGGACCCACGGGCGCGCGGGGCCGCCGGAGCCAGGCCGCGGAGACCGACGGCTCCGCCGAGCAGGACGGGTAAACACCGGCCCCGCGCGCTCCCGGCGGCTGCATTCTGGGCTTCTGCGGGGCAGCCCGGTGCTGCTTCCAGATGCGTGACCGGAGGCTGGGCGCGGGGGGAGTCTTTAGGTCACTGGGGGCAGATTTAGCGCCAGGACCCAGGCCATTTTTTAATATAGATATTTTATTGATTTCAGAGAGGAAGGGAGTGGGAGAGACAGAAACATCGATGAGAGAGAATCATGGACCGGCTGCCTCCTGCACGCCCCACACTGGGGATCGAGCCTGCAACCCCGGGCATGTGCCCTGACCGGGACTCCAACCGTTCCCTCCTGGTTTGGAGGTCGGTGCTCACCTCCTGAGCCACACGGGCGAGCACCCAGACCTTTTCTATCAAGATTGACACAGAAAATTAGAAACTCAAACACGGAAATGGCAAAATAAAGCGCACCCCTCGCCCCGCCGGGGCATCCCTCCCAGCTGGTTCCCTGTGCATGGAACCTGCAGCCCACCTCCACTTGGTGCTCAGTTAGGGTGAGGGTTTGTCGCGAGCTGCGTGTCCCGCAGCCCAGGAGCCCGCCCGGGACCCCGCCCTCGGCCCCAGCTTCTGCTCTTTGCTATAAGGCACCCGGGGGCCTCCACCCGTTCTGCCCCTAACACGGAGGCCGAGGGGGCTCCTGGGTCAGCGAGTGTGGCCCCTGTGAGGGCCTTGCCTTGGGGAGCTGCCCACCTGCCCATCGGGGCCCGCGCCTCGCCCTGAGGTGCCGCTGCAAACTTTGCCAGCCCAGCGATGACTCCGCAGCTGTTCTGAGCTGAAAGCACTGAGCTGGGGGCCTCCTGGGGGGAGGGGGGACATGTCTGATATCTCTCTCTCTCTCTCTCTCTCTCTCTCTCTCTCTCCCTCTGCCCCTGGTTGCTTGGCTTGCCTGGCTTTGACTTGCTGGTGAGGGGGCACTTCCACGGGTGTGGTTGGGACCTTTATATTTGTTCTCTCTGGGGATTTCCACGTCCCAGGGTGCCCACCCCCGCTCCCAGTGGGAGTTCATTTCCCCTTCAGGGCCCCAGGAGCAGGACCTGGTGGGCTCCCTAGCTCTGCCCATCGCGCCCCTGAGCTCAGCAAGGGGCACTGTTATCCTGTGTTTGCAGAGAAGGAGAGTAGGGCAGGGTTGCCGGGGTCAGCACCCAGCCTCCATTCTCCCATCTGTAGGTGCCTGCCCCACAGGGTGGGGGAGGGGGGAGAGGGGAGAGGGTCCTTCCAGCCGCCCCTGGTCTCTGTCACCCAGCAGAGGGAACTGCCTGGGCCAGGTGCCTGGGGCAGGACTTGCCTGTGGCCAGGCTACCTGAGGGGGCGGGGCGGGGGGGGCGTGCATGGAGGGGCCTGCGCTCCCCCAGCATCTCTCTCTGCAGGGACGCCCAGGGCGTGTACCAGCTGGCCACGCTGCTGATGGAGCTGGACACAGAAGACGAGGTGTCCCGCCTCCTGGCGGCCGACGCCCTGTACCGCCTGGGCCGCCTGGACGACGCCCACAAGGCGCTGCTGGTGGCGCTGTCCCGCCGGCCCCAGGCGGCCCCCGTGCTGGCGCGGCTGGCCCTGCTGCAGCTGCGGAGGGGCTTCTCCTACGATGCCAACCAGGTGAGGACCCCTCGCTCTGCGCCGGCGGCCTGGGCTTGGAGCCAGCAAAGCTGTCCCAGCCTCGCTCCGCCACCCCTGGCCGGTCACTCGCCACCCCGACCCGCAGGCTCCTCCTCTTGCCCTGGTCTTGCTGTGGTCACAGGAAGTAGCTGGAGCAGGTGCCCCGGCCCCTGCAGGCCTCAGCAAGCAGTAGGCGCTCCCTATGTCAAAAGGGGCCACGAGAAGTGTAGGCCGAGCGTCACCCCAAACCTCCCATGTAAACTCGGCTTGGACTTGGCCTTGCCCCGGGAAGGGGGGGCGGTGAAGGGGCCCCAGGCCCTCAGACCCTGCTGGCTTCCCCCGAGACTGCCCTGCTCCCAGGAAGAGCAGACTTCACCTCCCTGGGCTTCCTGCTGGAACGGGGTCAGGAGGCTGCCTCCCGAGGGAAGGTGTGGCCTTGGCGAACTGTCGGCGGTGCGGCCTGTCAGCGTCCCCTCCGCTCTGACCTGGCCGGGGCCTGTGTCCCCGCACTGGGATACGAGGGAGGGAGGAGTGCTGTGGGGCCTGTGTCCACAGCCAGCACCCAGCACGCTGCAGGAGCACGTGGGGTCTCTTTGGGGTGGGGCTGCCTGAGCTCCAAGGCCATGTCCACCTGGGGTCTCGCTCCACCCAGACCCCTCTGCCTCCCACATCACCGAGGAGGAGGCGTCACAGTCAGGGACCCTGAGACACCCAACTCCCGCCACCCAGCGGAGAAGAGTGGCCCAAAGGGGTGCTCACACCTCCCGCACCCCAACCTTGCCTAGGGACTCACAGTCATTGCCCCAATAGGAGCCATGCCCCCAGGAGCCACACCCACCAGGAGCCTTGCCCCTTTGCTGACCAGCCCTTGTTGGTCACGCCCCCACATCGAGAGCTATGCCCCATTGGCCATGCCTCCGCGGGCCACGCCACCAAAATGCCACACTCCATCGTGAGCTATGCCCCATTGCGTGGCCACGCCCCCACGAGCCATCCCCCCCATGGGCTACGCCCCCGTGAGCCGGCCCAGCCGGGAGCCTGGGGTGGAATGGAGTAGGGAGGGCACAGGAGTCACTGCGGGACCCTCCTGGCTCGGCAGCTGGTGAAGAAGGTGGTCCAGTCCGGGGACACGGCCTGCCTGCAGCCCACCCTGGACGTCTTCCGCCCGGAGGACCGGCAGCTGCTGCGGGGCCACTGCCACACACGGGCCCTGGCCATCCTGCGCGCGCAGCCGGGCGGGGCCGAGGGCGAGGCCCACACCAGGGAGGCCATCGCCTACCTCTCTCTGGCCATCTTTGCTGCAGGTAGGAGCTGCCTGCCCGCCCATGGGGGTCCCCTCCTGTGCCAGGTACATGGGGAGCCTCTGCCTAGCTGGGTGTGGGGGACCCCGGGTCCAAGGCGCCCTTGGTGCATGGGTTCCAGGGTGTGTGCACCCTGGGGACATCCATGGGGCGGACGGGGAGTGGCCCACTGGCTGCGGGCACCTGGCACGAGGCCCCGGCCCCCTAGGTGAGTGTGCTAAAGGCCGGAGAGGGGCAGGCCAGCCGGGACTGAGCTGGGCCCTCCCACACCCTGGGCCCTGAGGGTAGGGGGACCACCTGAGGGGAGGCTCCTCTACCAACTGTGGGAGGTGAGGACCCCGCTTCCCTCAGCCCCTCCTGGAAGCAGTGGCTGTCCTGCGTGTGGCCTCCCAGCTCACTCAGCCAACCCGCCTGCCCCGCCCTGGGTGCCGGGCAGGGGCCTGGTCAGAGGGTCGCAGGGACAAGGAAGGGACATTCCGAGGACCCACAGTGAGCTCCTGGGGGCTCGAGACTCCGCGTGGACTTGGAATCCGGATGCCAGTGCCTTTCTGGCTGCACTCACGGGGCACCTCCTCCCCACCTGGGATGATGCAGATGCCTCAGTGTCAGGAAGTGGGATGAGGAGAGCTAATTCCTGCATAGCTGTGCCCACATCATCCTGCAGGCCCAGAGCACGTCTCCTGTGTCCATCACTGGCCCCTACTGGCCCCTCACCTCAGGGCAGCTGCAGTGCCCCTTCTCTCTGAAGCCCCTCTGACTCTCCCAGGCGCCACCCTCCTGTTTGGGCTCCCCATGCCCTGCAGCCAGACTGCCCTGCGGTGCCCCCTGAGCTCCCCGAGGTGGCCCCATAGCTGCTGCCCCCTCTAGTCCTCCCCACATCGGGCACCAGGAGGGGTGCCGTAAAGGCTGGATGAAGAGAGAGGCACTGTGCCCGCCTGTTGCCAGCCTGTCACCCTCTGTGGCCAGTGAGTGGCCCTGATGCCACACCCCTTCCTCCAGGGAGCCAGGCCAGCGAGTCCCTGCTCACCCGCGCCCGATGCTACGCGCTCCTGGGCCAGAAGAAGACCGCCCTGTTCGACTTCAACTCCGTGCTGCGGGCCGAGCCGGGGCACGTGCAGGCGCTGTGCGGGCGGGCGCTCCTGCACCTGGCCCTGGACCAGCAGCAGGTGCAGCCCCGACCCACCTGGGCCTGGGCAAGCGCAGTGGGGGACGCTTTGGGGGAGAGCGGGAATAGGGTCCGGCCGCCCCGACTGTGAGATGCCCATGAAAACCCGCTGCCCAGGGCGCACCGAGCCTCCTGGTCACATCCCAGTGTCGGCTCTCCCTGGGTCCGCATGGACACGTGTGCTAACCCTCAGGGCCACCAGGGGGCCCCCGCCTAAGATACTGAGACCTCGGGTGCTACCCTGATTGTGTACACAGGGCCTGTGGATTCGGGTCCTCGGTGGGCGGGGCAGGGCGGGAGGGGCCCCTGCCAGGCCCAGGGCAGCTGCTTCTCACAGAGAAAACGGGCCCAGAGGCAGCCACAGCCGAGTGGCCTGGACACGGCACCTCTCAGCCAAGAGCAGTGCCCCCGGGAGGTGACTGCACTTGGCCGGCTGCCCGAGGCTTCACTGAGGCAGAGAGTGGGGGGGGGGGGGGCGGGCCGGGGGGCGGGGGAGGGTGCTGCCTGCCAGGGTCTCTAATGAGCTTTGGGGCTGGAGTCCTCGGAAGCAAGGAAACCGATCCCAGCTGCCAGGACGCGAGGGCACCTCCCCCAGCGCTTGCTTCTGTCCCAGGAGCCTGTTCCCCCGAGGGCCTGAGGGCCGGTCCCGTCCCCGCCGGGCACACTGGGCTGGGATGCGGCCTCTGCATGTCCCTCCCTGGGCTGGACAAGCACGTGGTTCCCAGGGACGGGCCCATTAACCAGAAACAGGAATCAGCCAGGCGGGCCCTGATGCAGGGGGGCCGGGGGCTCCCCACAGGCCCTCAGCTCCTCGATTGGGCTGACCTCCCCCCGGCTGAGCGGGCAGGGGCTGGACTGCCTGCCCTCGGGTGTCCCCGGCACCCAGACACGGGGAGGCAAACACGTGACAAGCTGGACGACCCCGCCCCGCCCCGTCTGTCCTGCAGGAGGCCGTGGCCGACGTCCTCTCCGCACTGAGGCTGGACCCGCGGGCAGCAGTCCCTGAGCTCCGCTCCCTGAAGCCGGAGGCCCAGGCCCTCATCGCCCAGGGCCTGTCATCCTGCTGCCGGGGCCTCCTGAGCCGGCGGCTGGACCCTGGGGCCCCCCTCGGCGACAGCGACATCCAGGGCCTCCTGGCCGCAGGGGAGGCGCTGATCGAAATGGACGCGAGGCAGCCGCGCGGGCACCTCCTCCTGGCCGACGTGTTCATGGCCCTGGGTACGTGGCGGCCAGGCCTGGGGACGTGGGCTCTGTCCCTCTGTCCCCGCTCCTCTCACCCCTAGAGTCCCTTCTGTAAGCCGGGAGGGACCCCGACCCAATGGCTCCACCCGAATCCCAGTTCCCTGGCCTCAGTCCCCGTGAGCTATGCCCCATTGGCCATGCCTCCGTGAGCACATCTGGCTCCCGGTGACCTCCTGGCTGGGCCCGCAGGGAGGACAAACAGGCGGTGACTGGGGGCTTCACACAGGCCCTGGCCCCTCAGTCACTCGGGCGTTAATTCAACAGATGTTGGCCGAGTGCCCGGCCCAGGTCCCATCCAGGCGGGTCTTCCGCCCACACGTGCCCAAATGGTGGCCTTTCCTGGAAAATCCTGAACTCATTTCAGCACTAACTTAAAAGGGGGGGTCCTCAGTGCAGCCTGCATGTGTACCCCATCAGTCATCCCCAACTCCAGTCCTGCTCCGGCCCCTGCTGGCTGCTGGCGGGGGGGGGCAGGGGGAGGATGCCGGGGAAAGAACAGACCCATGTGAGGGGCTAGGAGCCCTGCTGCTCGGCCTGAGAGACACGGACTGGGGCGCTGGTAGCAGGCCCGTCCGTGTGACCAGCATGGCGTCACCATGTCCTCTGCTCCTGGCTGCTCCTCCAGAGGCTGAGCCCTTCCATCAGCCGCTGCTCCCCGACCCCGCACAGAGCAGGAAAGGCTGTGGCCAGCGAGGCCACCTCTGCCCCCCACCCCAGCTGACTGCCCTCCCGAATCCCTGACAGGCAGCTATGAGGAGGCGGGTGCCCGCCTCCAGGAAGCCCTGCGCCCCACCCTGCCTTCAGAGGCGGCCCGGGCCCGGCAGGGCCTGCTCCGGCTCAAGAAGGGAGATGTGCCGGCCTCGGCCCGGGACCTGCAGTGCCTGGCAGAGACGGACCCCGGGGACCTCGGCTTCCTGCTGAGCCTCCTGGAGGCCTCGGAGCGGCAGGGCCTGGCCCAGGTGCGTGCAGCACCCCGGAGAGCCCCATGTCTGCCCCTCCCCTGCACCATGGCGCTCAGGGCAGCGCTACATTCTCTGCTGCTGATTTCAGGGGGGTGTGGGGTGTGGGGTGTGGGGTGTGGGGTATGGGGTGTGGGGAGGGGAAGGGGGAGGGGAGCCAGAGCTGCCAGGTGTCACCATCTCTAGCTCAGCTCTCACAGCGCCAGTGACCTTCAGTTCCTGGCACAAGGCGTATAAGCCACAAAGTGACTTGGGTGGGGAGAGGGAGGGGTCCCCTCCTCAAAGCCAGGCGAGACCGGCCAGGAGCCCCTTGCTGCTCAGGAAGCCCATCCCAGTCCCAGGTCAGGCGGGAGAGCGTTCCTCCCAGGAGCACAGGTGGGGAGGCGGCTCCTGCAGGTGGAGACACGCTGAGCTGGGATCGCTGCCTCTTTGGCTGGTTTTCACTCCGCTTTATCCCACAAGAATGTACGCGCACGTCCTACCCCAGGTGCTGGGTGTGGCCACTGCCCCGCCCTCTGGCCCTTGAACTTCAGGGGAGAAAACGGGGTTCACGTCAGAGAGTGTCAGTGCAGCGGGCTGGCGAGGTCGCACTGGCGGTGAAAGCGGGGGGGGGGGGGGGGGTGGAGGCCCGGCTGTAGGACCGAGCGGCCTAAAACGGCGCTGCTGACGTGAGGTGGGGCGGGCTGGCTGGGGGAGAGGTTTCCAGCCCAAGCCTAGCGCAGTGGTTCTCAGCCTTGGCCGCACATTAGAATCACAGAGGGCAGCGTGCGGTCGGTGCTGGCCTGACCACCTGCCCCTGCACTGGCGGAGGCCACGGGGTAGGGGTGGAAGCTGCCATGCACCCCTGCGTGGGAATTTAGCCTGGGGGGGGGGGAGGTGAAGGGACCCCCTCTAGGGGACAGCGTGCTTTGAGTCAAAGGATGGGGCACTCGAGCCCCGTGTGGCGGGGCGCCCCTGCTCCAGCACTCGGGGTCCGCGGGGAGGAGGAGCAGCACGGGTGTGGCAGCGAGGTTTATTTCACGGAGGGGCTGGCTGCACGCAGAGCGCAGAGCCATGGGTCATGCGGGGGACGCTGCCCCCGAGGGCGGGGAGCCGAGGAGTGAGACAGTGTCTCCGGGACCGAGAGCGCAGGAGGCGCCGCAGGGCGGGGACCTGGGGAGCGGCCGGGTTTTCGGGGCGGCCGGGGACAGGTGTCCGCTGCCAGGAGAATCCGCGCCACGCGCGCCTGTTGCCTAGCGACAGGTGGCGACCCGGAAAAGAACCGGAAGTACTCACGCCCCGCTTCCGGTGTCACTGCAGCCAGCGGCCCCGCCCCTGAGCCCGGGCCGCGCGGAGCCTGTCGGGGGGCGCCACACCAGCGCGGCCAACGGTTAGCGTTGCGGGGCAGGAGGGCGAGCTGGGCTGCGCGGGTCCCAGGCCCCCCCGCCCTGGAAGGAGCCGCAGCAGGGACGCCGCGGACACTGGACGCTGGTCCCCCGCCTCCCTCCCCGCCTGGGCCAGTGCCCGCAGACAGCGGCGCGCTGGGTGCCCTGTGCCTCCAGGGCACGTGGCGCGGAGGGGCATTAGTCCCACCCGGCTGCTGGGTGGAGAGGGAGGGACGGGGCAGGCGGGGTGTGAGGTGCCCCGTTCCTCGTGGGAGCCTCCGTGGGCTCTGGAGGGAAGAGCCGTGGGAGGCACGCGGGTTGTCCGGATGGTTGGGGAAGGTTTGAGGGGGCTGCGGGCGCTCAGAAAGGAAGGGAGCCTGCAGGCGACAGGGACCGCAGCACTGGATACCAGCTGTGACTTCGTCCTGTCCCCTCCTATGACCCCGTCCTGCCCCCACCTGTGACCTCGTCCTGTCCCCTCCTATGACCTCGTCCTGTCCCCACCTGTGATCAGGTCCTGTCCCCTCCTATGACCCCGTCCTGCCCCCACCTATGACCCCGTCCTGCCCCCACCTGTGACTGGCTCTGCAGGACCCAAGTGGGAAGTCCACCAGTGCTTCCTGACCTCGGGCTGCTGAGGGGGCGCAAGGACCAGGCTGGGCAGAGGTGGTGTTTGGTGCTGTCCCAGGGCCGGGCAGGGGGAGGCCCAGCAGAGGGGCCCGGAGAGGAGCAGAGGGAGGGAGGGAGGAGGCCGCCCAGTGAGACAAGCAGCAGGGCTGTGAGAAGGGAGAACCGGGAGGAGGAGAGGGGGGTGAGGAGGCCTCAGCAGCCTGGGGAACGGCAGGGAGGCGCCTGCTCCGGACACGGGCAGCTCCTGCAGAGCCCAGGCGTGCAGGGCCGGTGAGGGGCCAACACATCCGGGCTGACCGCACCCCTCCCTCTGTCCCCCCTGCAGGCTGCAGCCCAGGAAGCCAGCACCCTCCTGACCTCGGGGCAGCCTAGGCAGGCGCTGGGCTACTGCTCGCTGGCCGTGCTGGCGGGTGGCAGCAGGGCCGGTCACCTGCGCCTGCGGGCCGCCTGCCTGGCCGAGCTGCAGGAGTGCGGCCGGGCGCTGGGGGACCTGGACCTGGTGCTCCGGAAGCCCGCGGCGGACAGCGACCTCCCGGTGCGGGCGGAGGACTTGTGCTCCAGGGGCCGCCTGCTCCTGAGCCTGGGGGACGAGGCCGGGGCCGCAGGGGCCTTCGCCCAGGCCCTCAAGCTGGCGCCCGCCCCGGCCCAGAACAGCCTGTGGGAGCGGCCCGGCCGGGCCCCCGCCGCCCAGGTGCTGCTGGGCCACGGGCAGCGCTGCCTGGAGGAGCAGCGGTACGAAGAGGCCTGGACGGCAGCCGAGAGCGGGCTCCTGGTGGACCCCGAGCACTGCGGCCTGAGGAGGCTGAAGACGAGAATCCGGAGGGAGGCAGCCTCGGGCTGTCGGCTCCACTGACCCGCACGGCCAGGCCCAGCCACGGGGCCGCCCTGTCCTTTCCCCCAAACCAGAGAGGTGCTGACCCCACTGACCCGCAGTGCCAGGCCCAGCCACCCTGTCCTTCCCCCCAAATCAGGGAGGTGCTGACCCCACTGACCTGCACGGTCAGGCCCGGCCACGGGGCCACCCTGTCCTTCCCCCCCAACCAGGAGGTGCTGACCCCACTGACCTGCACGGCCAGGCCCGGCCACGGGGCCACCCTGTCCTTCCCCCCCAACCAGGAGGTGCTGACCCCACTGACCTGCACGGCCAGGCCCGGCCACGGGGCCACCCTGTCCTTTCCCCCCAACCAGGAGGTGCTGACCCCACCCTCCCAGCTCTGAGGTGGACCTGTCGGCAGAGAGAAGGGAGTTACCCTGGCCTGGAGCCCAGAGCCCCTCCCTGCCATGGCGCCCTGATCCCCAAGGCGGGACCCTGGTGGTCCTGGCCTGGGGCCAGCAGGTGGACAGGATGAAGGCCAGCCCAGGTGGCCCTAAGGAGATGGTGCAGCCCCTGCCTCGGCATGAAGCAGCCTTTGACCCTGGCCTAAGCCAGAGACGAAACTCCCCGGCTGGGGCCTGCGGCTGAGCCCCATCCTCATCAAGTCATTCTCGGGGCAGCCCAGCGCCCACGCCCACCACCCGCCATGGCGACGGTGTGGCCCCTCCTCCCTGCCGCTCTGAGCCGCCCGGATGAGCCGAGAGCTGGCTGCCTGCTGGTCTGGCCGCTCCGGGGCCGGGACGGAGCTTCCTCTGTGGGTGAAACCTGCCCTCCTGTTTCCTTGGAAACCCTCTCTCCTGGGGAGGCAAGGAGCCCGGCCCCGAGACCCCGTGAAGTAGCCTCGTCCCATCTGGGAAGCAGGGGCTGAAGGTGCAACAGCAACACACGGTCACAGTCAAGTTTGTGGGTGAGAGGGCGGGTTCCTGCAGAGGGTCTCAGCTCCCAGCGCCCCAGGCAGTGTCGTCTGTCCATCCGGGAAGTGGGACGTCTGGGAGAGACTCAGCTTCGAGTCCCAGACGAAGGTTGAACCCCAAGAAGTTACGCAGCAACACAGAAGATGCGTGAAGTACGTCTTCCACTCGAGGAGTCAGGGAAAGACCTGAACAAACGCGGAAGGCGTGGACAACAGCAGGAAGCAGTAAATGAGGAATGGAAAATAGAAGGACTAAATCGAAGATGTGATTGTTCAGAAATGCAGTGAAATAGATGAGCCACCAGCAAACAAGAAGGAAAAGCGGACACGCGTCATCCAGCTGCTGACAGGATGCCCCTGCTGGGGACGGTGGCGCCCCCTGGGCCTGCGCCACCTGCGGGCATCACGGACACGTCCCCGTTGCGGCCCTTGTGGTTGTGCCGTCAGGACGCAGCTCAGCAGGAGCCGCAGGAACTTTGAGGAACGAGATTCAGTCCCCACGGGTCCTGGAAGCTGCAGGCACGTCGGGGCCGCAGGGCGAGCTCGGGTGACATGGACCCGTCCTAGGGAAATACTGTGACTGACTGACCCCAGGGCAGACACAACTCACAGGACAATCCATGGCGGAAGGAGAAGGCGGGAAGGAGCCCCCCCACCCCCAGCAGGCCCAGGCCCAGACGGTGCTGGGGAGGGGAGTGGACGGGCCAGTTCATACACCACCGTCCGGTCCAGATTGCATTCACCAAGCGAGCGGCTAGCGTCACTCGGGCGGTTGGCGTGAGCCAGCGCAGTCCACGCAGCGTCTCCGGCGGGTGCGCCCGTGTTGATAGAGCCGGCCCCGCGTGCACCCCCTCTGCCCGGGTCCGATACCCTTAGACTCTTCCCACACAGAGTCCCCAGGGTTCTCAGTGGGACCTGGGAACTCCTGCAGCTTGGGGGTGCACAGGCTATGTCCTCCTGGGTCAGCCTTTGCACTTGGCCCCCGCTCCCCACACGCTGAGATCCAGCCCTTCTTATCGCAGGTGGGGGGCGGGGACTTGAATAGGATGAGGCCCCGCCTCCAGGCCCCCCAACACCTGCAAGGTCCTCACGGGGTTGGCACAGAAGAGGCTGTTCTCCTCGGATGCTGGGGGACAAGCTGCTTCCACTGGGAAGGGAGCTCCGCGGACTCGGGGGTTCAAGGTTCTCGGCTTCATCTGAGCCGAGCAGGCGCCCTCTCCCCAGTGTCGGGGCCCGTTCCTTCCCCATCAGCCCCAACTTCACAAGCAACCTGGAGAGGAGTCTGCATGAGCCAGCGTTGCCTCGGGGCGTGAGGAGCGAGCCTGCGGCCCACTGGGCAGCGCCAGCCCTGTGCGCAGATGGGGTTCCCTCGGGGCCGCCTTTGCTCTCTGTTTCCTGTGCCTCCAGTGCGCGTCCCAGGACCCAAGTGGGTACGTCTCTCCCGTAAGTGCATCCGGGAAACTCGCCGCCCGGCACCATACTGGGCTGCCCTTGCATGGCTGACCTCATGCACGCGCCACGGACCCGCCTGCCAAGGACCTGAGGCCCCAGGGCACAACCAAGCCCCCCCCACCCCCACCCCCCCAGTCCTAGCTTAGGGCCTGGTGACAGGGACCACTCCTGGCATCAATGTGAGTGATATCCGTCGGACCACCCAGGGGACAGAGCCGCACCAGAGAGCCAAATAGCGAGAATGTCCTAGAACTGCTGCCCGGCAGTGTGGCTCAGGGGTTGAGCATCGACCTAGGAGCCAGGAGGTCGAAGTTCGATTCCTGGTCAGGGCACAGGCCCGGGTTGTGGGCTCGATCCCCTGTGGGGAGTGCAGGAGGCAGCCGGTCCATGATTCTCATCATTAATGTTTCTATCTTTCCCTCTCCCTTCTTCTCTGAAATCAATACAAATATTTTTTAAAATAAAATAACACGCCATTGTTTAAAAAGAAAAAAAAAAGAATTGCTAGTGAGCATGGCCGGTGGCCCAGTCGTAGAGCGCGGTCCCCGTGCACCCCGGTTGCGGGTTAGACCCCGGCCGGCACACGCCAGGAGCAGCCACTGGAGGCATCGTGAGTGGAGCATGTTTCTCCCTCCCCGCTCTCTCCAGTCCATCGGGCAGTAACAAGCATGGCTCCTGGTGAGAAGGCGCTGCCTATGGAAGTGGGTCCACTCTTTAAATGGGACCCGGAAGCAGTGACTGTAGGGCTCAGAGGTGACGACCCGCCTCTCCGTCACCCCGACCCTCGGCTCGGAGACAAGCCGCCCTGCCTGCGCCCCGGCTCCCTCGGGTGTCTCCCGAGCACCCCTCTCCCGCACGCACACCGCCTCGCTCCCCTCGACGGACCTTGCAGGGGAACGGCTCCTGTTCCGGCTGTTGGGCCGAGCTGGCGGCTGGATGACGGAGACCTGGGTGGAGCCTGTGGAGAGCGGCTCCAGGGTTTGCACAGATTCAAGCCTCGGACTAATGAGGGGGCAGGTTCTCTCGTGGTAAAGCCCTCCCAGCACCATGACAGCCAAAGGCTGTGGCTGTGAGCCTGACCGCATGGTCGGAACCTGTGGGCCCACGTGGCTGAGCGCTATGGGCTGCGGGAGGCGCAGCAAGGAAACAAAGCTCAACCAGGTGCAGGTGATTGAGTGGATTCAAAACCCGCGAGAACGTGGTAAACATCTTGACCCGCCCTGGCTTTGCCCCGTGGAATCTGCTATAAAATAAAGACTCGGCTCGCAGGCCGTGGCGCTGTCTCTCCGTTCGAGAGCAGCGTCCCACCCAGCCCCAGCTTTATCCTCTTGTCTGTCTTCTTTAACCCTTCACACCCCCTCCCCCCGCCTCCCCCCAGGCTCACCCCTGGCTGTGCTGAGTGCGGCACAGATCCGACCACCGGGCCCATCTCCATCGGGCCTGAAGCAGGACGGCTGAGCTCTGACCCAGCCTGCTCAGGCCCCGCACCCCACCCCAGCCAGGGCCACTGGCCCCTGGGAATTGGGGTCTGAGCCTCAAGTCCCCAGGGGCAGAGGAGGATCTGAGCCCTGGCAGCCCTGCCCACTCCAATCATGATCAGGGCCCCACCGCCCCTTACGCTGGGCTGGGCCCCCAGAGCCCTCACTGGAGACGGAGGGGAAAGGAGCCACCGGGTGGCAGCCTGGAAGGGTCTGGCTTCCTCCCCTTTGGGCTGAGGGGTCAGGGCCAGAGGCTCTGGGCAGGGCACCCACTGGGCAGGGGGCCCGGGGCCCCGGGACCTGCTCCCCCTCCCCCACACCAAGCCCAGACGGAACCCGCTGAGGGACAGAGGGTCGGCGCCTTGGGGACCACCCCCCTGCATCACAAAGGAGGCTCGGAAGCTCGGAAGCCACTGGCCTCGTGGAGCCCCTGAAGCCACTGCCCTCCCGCCCCTGGGAGCCCCTCCGCCCGGCTCTGCTCCCCAAAACTCCAGGCCGTCCTGCCCCAGCCTCCAACCTGCCCTCGGGTGACGGCCATTCCCGAGTGACCTGAAGGTGAGCGGTGGAGGGCCTGCCGGTGGTTAGGCCAGTCGTCCTGGGTGGCACCCCGAACCCCTCCCGCGCCCAGCCCTGGGCAGTGGGCATTCTGTGCGCCCTTCCCGGGACCTGGGCCCAGAGCTCCCGGGCACAGCTCCCTCCCCACAAGGAGCCTGAGAGGCCACAGCTGAGCCGCTGCAGCCTGGCCAGCAGCCTGTGGCCTGTGCGCTCCAGCGGGAGCCTGGCTCCGCTCGCCCGTCCTCGCTGCGAAGGCTTCTCAGGACGATGGCGGTTGGCGGGGATGCGCACCTGAGAGGGACTCGCTCGTCCCGGGTCACAGAAGACAGAGCCCAGACCAGCTCCTGCCTTCATTCATGCCATTCAGTCCTTCCCCCGATGCTGACTGGTGCCGAGGGGAGGTGGCAGAGGGGGCTCGGGGGGAGGCGTGCGCAGGCTAAGGGTTGGGGACCAGGGAAACGGCCCCTGCCCGGTCCGGGACGTTCCCGATGGGGAGGGAAATGGACGTAGAAATAATGGCTGTTTGTCTGGTGGTAAAACAGAAATGAGTCAGGGGTGCAGGGGGTGCTGGGGCTGGCTGAGTTGAATGCGGACCCCAGGGAGGCCCCGCTGGGGTGACCTTGAGCAGGGACTCGGGGGCGGGGTAAAGGGCGGCAGGCGAACCTGGGGCACGTGGACAGCTTCGGCCTGGTCGCACGCAGGTGGGCGCTGGGCGCCCCCTCAGGTGTGAGCTTGTCCTGAGCGGGGACAGCACAGCTGCTCCCAGGTGCCCGAGCAGCTTCCGGCAGAGCTCCAAGTGCGGCAAAGGAGGTGCACACACACACACACACACACACACACACACACACACGACGTGTGCTTACACACACATGCTCACATGTGCGCTCACATGTGCATGACATGCATATGCACACATGCTCACACGTGCACTCACATGTGCATGACTCTCATGCGCACACATGTGCACACTTCCACACACGTGCATTGCTCACTTGCATATGTACACGCTTCCATGCACGTGTACATGGAGCCCGTGTGCACACTCACATGCACGCTCACACGTGTAAGCTTGAATGTGCATGTGGTGTGAGCACGGGTGTGAGTGTGCCCCTGGCAGGCTCCACTGCAGCACCCCCACAACCTGCACAGGGACCTGGCGAGCGGACCCCAAGCTGTGAGCAGCGTGGTCCCAGACCTGCCCTGGCCCCTGGGCTCTGAGAGGCCGCCACCAGGGCCAGCAGGCTGGGCCCCCTCTGGGGACCCGGGAGCTCAGAGACTCCAGCCCAGGAGCGTGTGGACTTGGTGATGGAGAGAGGAGCTGAGCACCCCGAAAAGCCTGGCACCTGGTCCCCGCCAGCGTCGGGCCCTCCCAGCCCCGGGCAGGGCCTCCGAAGCTCCACACCGCGCCCCCTGCCCGTGGCCTCCGGCTGCTCAGCGGCGCGCCGTTCCCTGCAGAGCCCAGAGCCGTGGCGATGGGGCAGCCGGACAGCCCCGCGGGGCCGGTGGAGACCGGCGGCCGGTCCCGGCAGCGGCGCCCCAGCTTCCTGGAGTGGGGGCTGCTGCTCCTGCTGCTGCTGGTGGCGGGCGCCCTGGTGGCCCTGGGCCTCCTCTACGCCCACAGCGGAGGTGAGTGGGGCGCCGTCCCCCCCACCCCAGGGCCCCAGCAGCCGCTCCTCCCGGCGCCCCGGGACTAGGGGGGCTCTGCGCGTCGCCCACCCCGAGGAACCGGCCCTGTCGGCGGGGCTGCGGGGCTGCAGGGCTGCGGGGCTGCGGGCTGAGCTGCGGCCTCCGGGGGAGTCGCTGACCTGCGGGGCGGGCACCGCCGGCGCCGGTTCTGCAGCCTGAGCCGCGGTCCCCGCCCCTCGCGCCCCCGGCCCCCCAGCACCGCGCGCTGCAGTTCCCGGCCGGCCCGGCAGGGCCCCCCGCCCCCCCCAGCTCCAGGGCTGGGACCGCAGTGCATCCCAGGCCAGGCCACCGGGCGGACCCGCTGCGACCCGCCTCCCCCCACCCCGCCCCCGAAGGCCCAGGTCACGGGCGCCTCGTGGCTTCCCGGACGCACTGGTTTTTGCTAGATGGTGGGGGGCGACGGGCTGGGGTCCCTGCAGGAACAACCCCCACTTGCAGTCCCCGCCCCCTCCCAGGCCACGCGGAGGAGCCAGGGCAGAATACACCCCCACCCCCTCAGGTCAGGGGGCGGGGCTCACGTGCATGCACCTGGGACGGGCAGCCCTGGTCAGACGCCAGCTGCACCCTGCGGGGGCGGGGGGGGTGGGGGGGGGGAGTGCATCAGGTGAGCCCCTCCTGGCAGGTGCTGGGCCTCCTCCATGGGCTCAGGAGAGTCTGTGGGAGACGCACTGCCCAGCTCTCAACCACAGGGCACGGCCTTGTGCTAGAATGTTCCCTCTCCGGAGCCCTCTGCTCCACCTGCACCACCTTGGGGCGATCCGGCCACCCCGGGGCAGGGCTGCCTCTGTGACCCAGCAGAGGGCTCAGTGTGGATGCCCAGGCATCCCCTGCCAGGGCGGCTCCCGGTGTGATGGGTGCCAGCTGCTGGTTTTCCAGCCCCTCCTGGTCTCCTGCCAACTCCCTGGGCCAGGGGGGAGGGGAAGGGTCCCGGCACACGAGCCCTGGGGAGCCCAGACCCCAGACTCCCAGCAAACACCCGGCATGAGGCTTCCAGGGAGCAAGGTGAACCCCCCCCAGCTGTGGGGTCCAGGGGCCTGTCCTCTCCTGGGTAGTGAGGAGCACAAAGCCCACCCCAGCGAGAGGGCCTCCCTGCCCAGCCTGCCTCCCCCCTCACCTCCCTCCTCGCCATCTCCTAAAGACCAGGGTCTCTGCCAGGGACCCAGGGTCAGGACCTCAGTGCCCCCCAAACGACCGGGGTGACCAGCCCTCACTGGAGAGGGGAGGGCGGCCCAGCAGGGAGCCTAGCCGGGCTGAGCGCGTGTTTCTCCCCAGGGAAGCAGCGGCCACTGCTCACCAGCTGGCTCGCCTCCGGGGAAGAGGAGGCCTCTAGAGCGCGAAAGCCCCGAGGTAGCCTTGTCCTCCTGTGAGCACCCCGAGTCCCAGGGAAAGAGAGGACACAGGCCGGGCTGCGGGAACCAGGCTGCCCCCAGGCCTGGCGCTACCTGGAGGCCCGGCAGCCGCACCTTGACCGCCAGCTGGGGGGTGGCATTGGGGCTGGGCTGCAGGGTGTGCGGAGCTGGGCAGGCGGGCGGGCTGCCTGGAGGAGTGGCCCCTGACCAGGGAGAGCTGGCGGGCAGCAGGCAGGCTTAGGGCGGCTCCAGCCCTGGGGCCGGGGCAGCTGCGGGGGCCACACCAGAAGGAGGCTCCCCTCACTCCAGACCTCAGGCCTGCTCTCCCTCCCCCCCCACCCCCCTACCCAGGACCTGTGGCCGCCCTCAGTCCTTGGATGGCCTGCCCCTGGGGCTGGAGATGGAGTGCAGGCTGGGCCCCACCCGCCCCCTGCCCCCTCCCATGCGCCCCCCTCTCCAAGCTCTCACTGCTCCTCGCCCACAGCCATCCAAGGGCCCCAGGAGGACGAGATGTGCACCAGCCCTGGCTGTGTGATAGCAGGTGGGCCCCCCCTCCTTCCCCAGCCCCACCCCTGTTGCAGCCGGTGATGCTGCTGGTGATGCTGGTGATGCTGGCAGCCCGGGGCCTGGCTCTGGGGCAGAGGACAGGCCTGGGGACTATCCCCATCCTCACCCACCCCGCCCCCAACCCCTCCTAGAAGCCCCTGCTCCGGCCCTGGCCTCGCGGGGCCCCAGAGCCTCTCCTGCACTTACAGAAAGAGAGGCCACTGACCGTACAGCCCAATCAAGGGCTCCCCCGGGAACTGGGCTTAGGGGGGGGTCAGACCCGCAGATGAGCCCGGGGGAGTGGTGGGAGGGGACCCAGTGGAAACGGCTGGGGTGGTGGGTGCCCTGCGAGGTCCCAGCCAGTGACAGAACCCGGGGAGCCCGGGGGGGTCCAGCCGGCCAGCTCCGCTGAGTGGTCAGCGGGACCACTGCCCCTGCACACTCGTGGTTTGCCCCCCGCGTGGTGGGTGAAAGCCCCTCCCATCCTGAGGACACCTGGCCCCCAGGGACAGAGCAGAGCCCCAGCCCCGCCCCCGCGAGCCTCCCTCTCAGCCCAGCGCCCTGTGACTGCTGCCGCCCAACGTTCGAGAGAAGGGAATGGAGGGGCCAGAGGTCACGGGGTTCAAGGTCATGTGGCTGAAATGTGGTGATTCTTGAACTTGAGTCCCCCGCTTCCGAGGCTCAGAGAGGGTGACTACAGCTCCCAGGGGCACACAGCCCCCGGGCACCCACAACTGCACCTCCCCTCCCCCCCCCCCCCGCCCCGGCCCCCGGGGACGAGCAGCCGCCAGGATCCTCAAGAACATGGACCCGTCCCAGGACCCGTGTGAGGACTTCTACCAGCACGCGTGTGGGGGGTGGCTGCGGCGCCACGTGGTGCCCGAGACCAGCTCCCGCTACAGCGTCTTCGACATCCTGCGGGACGAGCTGGAGGTCGTCCTCAAAGGTGAGCCGCCAGGCCTGCCCGTCCAGCGGGGGGCGGGGGACAGCCGGGGGCAGGGGACAGCCATGGGCGGGGGACAGCCAGGGGACAGTCAGGGGACAGCCGGGGGACAGCCATGAGCGGGGGACAGCCGGGGGCGGGAGACAGCCAGGGGACAGCCGGGGGACAGCCATGGGCGGGGGACAGCCGGGGGTGGGGGACAGCCAGGGGACAGTCGGGGGACAGCCGTGGGCAGGGGACAGCATGAGCGGGGGACAGCCAGGGGCCGGGGGCGGGGGACAGCCGGGGGCGGGGGACAGCCAGGGACAGCCGGGGGCGGGGATAGCCGGGGGAGGGGGACAGCCAGGGACAGCCGGGACCGGGGGACAGCCCGCCGAGCCTCCGGCAGTGGGCGCAGGGGGGGTCCCCGCGGTAAAGGCCCAGCAGGGGCAGAGGGGCCACCTGCCGCGGAGTGGGGGGGCATGGGGAACTTTGACCTGGACCCCCAGCTGCCTCGGCCTCTGTCCAGCCTCCTCCTGCCCACAGGGGTGCTGGAGACCGCCACCGCCAGGGACCGGCCGGCCGTGCAGAAGGCGAAGACGCTGTACCGCTCCTGCATGAACGAGAGTGAGTGGGGGGGGAGGGGGCTCCTGCAGGAATGAGAGTGGGGGGCTCCTGCATGAACGAGAGTGAGTGGGGGGCTCCTGCAGGAATGAGAGTGGGGGGGGTTCCTGCAGGAACGGGAGTGAGTGGGGGTGTGGGGGCTCCTGCAGGAACAGGAGTGGGGGGGGCTCCTGCAGGAACGAGAGTGAGTGAGTGGGGGCTGGACCCCTGGCCCGGCAGCGTAGCCTGGTGAAGTGGGCGCCACTCAGGACTCAGGCCAGGGCTGTGAGCTGTGCCCCCGCCAGGCTCTGTGCCCGGCTCCCGCGGGGCACCGACTGCCTGCAGCTCCAGGAACCGCACCCTGACCCCCGCCCTGGCCACACTCCGTGCGGGCAAGAGGAGGACGGAAGCAGCCGGGAGCCCCAGGAAAGCGTGTGTGTGTGTGTGTGTGTGTGTGTGTGTGTGTGTGTGTGTTTGTGTAGGTATGTGTACATAACCATGTCTGTGTGTGTGTGTGTGTGTGTGTGTAGGTATGTGTACATAGCCATGTCTGTGTGTGTGGGGTGTGGGGTGCACTGGGGGTTCCGGGGCTTTGCTTCCTACAGGGGTACTGGGACGCGGGGACCCTCTGGCTTGTCTCCCTGAGCGCGCTCGGGGCATGCGAGCCTGGCCTACGGTCAGAGGCTCTGGGGGCCGCTTCCCCTGGGGCCGGTTCAGGCCAGGGTTAGGGGCTCCCGGAGGCGGGTTCGTTTCTCACACGTGACAACAGGCCCCTCGGACGCCGGCAGCACGGGGTGCCTCCTGGAGCCCCCGCTGGCCCAGGCCCCAGTCGGCTCCTCCCCGGAAACGCAGGGCCTTGGCGAGTCTGCCAGTCTGGCCCGTGGAGACTCCCGCATCCCCTCCGGCGGGAATTTCTGCCCGAGACCCAGTGCACAGAGGCCAGGGCCGGGCCACAGGCAGCCAGGGGCCCTCGTCTCCGCCGGGAAGCGCCCGTCACCTGGGAGCCGGCGGCAGCCACACCCAGACCCGCCCTCCGCGCCCCCTTCACCTCCTCTCTGGGCCAAGTCCTCCTGAGCTCCCTGCTGAGCCCGCTGCCCGGGCTGGTCCCCCACCCCCTCCGGGCGCTCCTGGCCATGGCTGGGCTGGCGGCACCCAGGCCTGACCTGCCCTCCGGCCTCTGTCTGATAGCACCTGTATGTGTAACCTCCCCAGAGCCCCTCTCCCCCTCTCCCCCTCTCCCTCTCTCCCTCTCTCCCCCTCTCCCCTTCTCACACCCGCGCCCCCGTCTCTGCTGCGTCCAGGCCCTTCTGTGTCCTGTGCTGCTGTCGGTACGGGGGAGGGGGGCTGGGCTTCACGCTGGGGGTGCAGCACCCCCGTGGGGCCGTGTGACCTCAGTGTCCCCACACCAGTGTCCGGGTGAGTGACCCCCCTACCCCTCTCTCCCAGGCATCATCGAGGAGCGAGACTCACAGCCCCTGCTGGACATCCTGGCGGTGGTGGGCGGCTGGCCAGTGGCCATGGACGAGTGGATGGACACTGTAGGTGAGGCCGGGCCGGTGGCTGGCACAGGCGGAGGGGGGGCGGGGGGCCAGGACCGGGGGCTCCTGGAGCCGAAGCCTTCGGCCTGGGCGGCTCCCAGCTGGTCCCTCCGGCTCCGAGGAAAGACAGTCCCCCAACACAGGCCCCGGGCCCCCTGCTCCCAGCTCTGGGTGTGGGCTCGGCGCTCTGCTCTCTGGTGTAGCCCCAAGTCGGGGGCGGGCACAGGGCACCCCACCCTGGCAGCCCCCCACCCACACTGCTGCTCCCGGGCCCTGTGAGCCCTGTGGACGGTGGGGAAGTGCACCCCCATGTCCCCAGCCCCCGAGGCCACACGTCAGCCACGCAGGGGGCCCCTACGCCAGCCAGGCCAGGGTCCCCAGTGCACATGGAGCTGGGCCAGGACCAGGGACCCGCGGCTCCAGCCCGGCCCTGCCCCCCAGGCCGCCACTGGGAGCTGGAGCGGCAGCTGGCGGCGATGATCGCTCAGTTCAACCGGAGGGTCCTCATTGACCTCTTCATCTGGAACGACGACCAGAACTCCAGCCGCCACATCATCTACGTACGGCACGCGGGCCGTGGTGCTGGGCGCGCCAGGGCGGGGGGGCAGGGGGTACTGAGGGGGGCCGGGGTGCTGGGTGCACCAGGGCGGGGGGTCAGGGGGTACTGAGGGGGGCTGGGGGCCAGGGTGGGGGCTGGGCCGGGAGGCCAGGACCACGTGCCTGGCTAGGGCCCTGGCAGCACAGCGGGGAGATGGCCAGGCCGTGGGCAGCCCAGCAGCCCGGCCAGGTGTGTTCCCAGGTCCTGCTCTGGTCCAGCTCCGAGGTTTGGGGGCCCCGCGTCCTGATAGACGCCACGTGGGCGGCGGTTCAGTCTCTGGCCTCTGGGCGGGAGCCTGGCCTCAAAGAGCCGCAGGGGCCTGTGCACCCCACCTCGCTGATCTGGGTCCGGGGCAGGGAGAGGGCCGCCGCCCGCCTCGCCAGGCTCCGCCCTCTCTGTCTCCAGATAGACCAGCCCACCCTGGGCATGCCTTCCCGCGAGTACTACTTCCAGGAGGGCACCAACCAGAAGGTGAGCCCGCCCGGCGCCCACAGGCCCTCCCTGCTGCCCCCCCCCCGCCCCCACCCCCCAGGGCCCACCTGGCGCCCACAGGCCCTCCCTGCTGCCCCCCCCCCGTCCCCTCCCTCCCAGGGCCCACCTGGGGCCCAGCTGCCCCGTGTGGCCTCTCGGCCCCGGCCCCACAGCTGCCCCGTGAGCACCTTCGTGGGGGAGCCTGGAGCCTTGGGCTGGGGACCAGCTTTGTCCCCATCGTGGGGTGTGTCCCCAACCCCCCCCTCGGGGGTAAGCTCAGGGGCCCAGCAGCCCAGGCACCCCTCCCCCCCGGGCCCTCGTGGCGGGTTTTCTGTGTGGGGCACGTGGAGGCCGGGACGCAGGCGTCGGGCCCAGGCTGCTCCGTGGCTGCGCTGCTCCTGCCCCCAGAGGAACTGACGGCAGGGCCAGGGCCAGCGGGGCGGGAGGAAGGGCGGGAGCACGGGCGGGGCAGGGGAGGGGCACAGTCAGGGGAAAGGCGCCATGGAGAGGCCGTGGGGCCGCAGAGCCTGGCGAGGGTGCCACCCTCAACTCTGGCACCGGGCGGGCCTTCCCCAGCACCGGCCGCGTGCCCGCCGGCAGCCCCAACAGGCCCGGTGCCAGAAGCTCAGGCGCAGGTGCCCGGCGGGAAGGGACGCAGGGGGCGTCCGCCCGGAGCTGCCCGCTGTCCACACCGGCCTCAGCCTGCGGCCCAAGATCAGGGCCCGGAGGCAGGCGGGTCTGTGCCCGGGCAGCCTGTCGGGTGGGTGAGCGGCAGCTGGGGGCCGGGCCTGGGTGGGCATGACCGTCTACCTGCCCCCCTCCCCCCACCGCCGTGACCGAAGCCCAGGTTGGCTGACAAGCACCCCAGGGGCCGGCTCCATGCCATAGACCCCCGCGCCCCCACCCCCACCCCCACCCCCATCCCCTACCCCTGTCCCCACCTCCGTCCCCACCCTCATCCCCATCCCCATCCCCACCCCTACCCCCACCCCCACCCCCATCCCCACTCCCCCATCCCCACCCCTACCTCCACCCCCACCCCCATCCCCACCCCCATCCCCACCCCTACCCCCACCCCCACCCCCATCCCCACCCCCTCACCCACCCCGGCTGCACAGAGAGCTCCTGGGGCCCGGGCGCCCCTGACCGGTCCGTCCTCTGGCCCAGGTGCGCGAGGCCTACCTGCAGTTCATGGTGTCCGTGGCCTCGATGCTGCGGGTGGACGTGAACCTGCCCAGGAGCAGCCACCTGGTGCAGGAGGACATGGCGCAGGTGCTGGAGCTGGAGACGCACCTGGCGAACGTGAGGCCAGGCCGCCGGTGGAGGGAGGGGCACGCCTGGGCCCGCCACCACCCCCTCGTCACCGCCCGCCCCCCACGCAGGCCACGGCCCCCCAGGAGGACAGGCACGACGTGACCGCCCTGTACCACAAGATGCGGTTGACGGAGCTCCAGAACAAGTTCCCTCTGAGCGTAAGGAGGGGAGAGGTGCGGGGGGCCTGGGGAGGGGTGCAGGGGGGCGGTGAGGGGTGCGGGGGGCCGGGGAGGGGTGCAGGGGGCCCGGGGAGGGGCGCAGGGGCCGGGGAGGGGTGCGGGGCGCCGGGGAGGGGCGCAGGGGCCGGGGAGGGGTGCGGGGGCGCCGGAGGGGTGCGGGAGCGTGGGCTGCGGCCCTATGGTGCCCGCCTTGGGGGAGGAGGCCGCCGGGGACAGACTGCCCAGCCTCCCCTGTTTCCTGCCCCCCGTTTAAGCCTCAGAAATGCTCACAGGCTGAGTGGGGCCCTTAGCCGCCCGAACAGGGGCGGTCCCACGGGACGGCGCGTCAGCAGGGCTGTTGGCAGCACGGGCCACGCCGCCGGCAGCCATGACGACTGGGGTTCTGAGCAGGAAACAGGCTGAATTGGGGACCCCCCAAGTCCTGCTCTGAACCCCAACGCGGCTCCCAGAGCTCTGCCTCCCCTCACTGGGCGTTGCCCACACACAGACCCTCGCCCCGACTGACCCCACGGCTGGCTGAGCCCAGAGGGGCCGCCTCCTGCAGGAGGGGCAGGGACGGCACTCCGGCCACCGCCAGCCGCCAAGTCCGAGGGGGGAGGGCCAGGGTGTGCAGAGGGGCCAAGTTAGAGGACGAGGCGGGACAGACCAGGTCAGAGGCTTAAACTAGTCGATGCAGCAAAGATGACCCCCTCTTCATGGCCTTGCTGTCTGCGTGAGACATCTTTGTCGCCCCCTCCCCCCAGGGTGGCCGCTCAGCCCTGGGTGTGGGTTTCATGGGGAGCAAAGCAGAAATCACTCCCTTCCCGCCCGTGTCCGCGTGACCCGGCGCCACTTATGGAAAAGCACCCCTCCCGGCCCTGCTGGGCAGCCCCTCTGCTCCGACTCAAATGGCTGTGGGAGGTGTGTGCACCTGTGTGTGCGCCTGTGTGTGCCTGTGTGTGTGCACCTGTGTGTGTGTGCACCTATGTGCATGTGCACCTGTGTGTGCACCTGTGTGTGCACCTGTGTGTGTGCCTGTGTGTGCGCACCTGTGTGTGTGCACCTGTGTGTGTGCCTGTGTGTGCACCTGTGTGTGTGCACCTATGTGTGTGCACCTGTGTGTGTGCCTGTATGTGTACCTGTGTGTGTGCACCTGTGTGTGTGCACCTGTGTGTGCCTGTGTGTGCACCTGTGTGTGTGCACCTGTGTGTGTACCTGTGTGTGTGTGTACCTGTGTGTGTGCCTGTGTGTGTGTGTACCTGTGTGTGTGTGCCTGTGTGTGTGTGCCTGTGTGTGCACCTGTGTGTGTGGGCACCTCTGTGTGTGTGCACCTGGGTGTGCACCTGGGTGTGTGTGCACCTGTGTGTGTGTGTGCACCTGTGTGTGCACACCTGTGTGTACCTGTGTGTTCACCTGTGTGTGCGCACCTGTGTGTGCGCACCTGTGTGTATGCACCTGTGTGTGTGAGTGAACGCTGTCTGTCCCACTGCCTCTCTGTCTGTCCCGGGCCAGCCCCCATACCCCGTGGCTGCAGCTCTAGGAGAATTCCCAATAGTCCAGAGAGTAAGTCGAGCAACTCCGTCCTCCCGGGTCCCCTTGAGTATTATGGTCATTTGCATTTTCTTACAAAACTCAGAGTCAGGCCCGGCCAGCGTGGCTCAGTGGGTGAGCGTCGACCTATGAACCTGGAAGTCACGGTTCGATTCCCGGTCAGGGCACAGGCCCGGGTTGCGGGCTCAACCGGAGTGTGGGGCGTGCAGGAGGCGGCGATCCATGATTCTCTCTCTTCACTGATGTTTCTCTCTCTCCCTCTCCCTTCCTCTCTGAAATCAATACAAATATAATTTTTAAAAACTCAGAGTCGGCTTGCCAACCCACACGCCAGCCTCGGAGAGGCTGACAGGCTGCTTTGACTCTACGGGCCGATCTGGGGGACACGGACGTCTCCCTGCTGAGGCGTCCGGTCCCTGAACCACATGCATGTCCGTGTGCTCCCGTTCCCTGCCACCCTCGGGGGGCTGCTGAGCTGTCTGCTCCGAGGCCGGCTACATCTCTCATGAGGCGCCTCCCTGGTTCGCTGGTTACACGCCTGCAGATGGTGTCCTCGCCACGTGCCCGCCTTGTGGCTGGTTATGCGGAACATGGGCTCCTGCAGGGCATTCCACTCGATGCCCGGCAGCGGTTCCAACCCCCTGTCGATGCCGTTTGAGTTCGCGTCTTCTGCACACGAACCGCAGCGTGGGGAGAAGGAACGTGTGGCTTCTTCCCCTCCAAGCCCTGCGGACTCTCTCACCCCCTTGTCTGGTTGAAGGGCGGCGACATCCAGCCGGTGCCAGAGGCACAGTGCACTGGGGTTGCTATTGCAGCACTGAGTACAGTCCTGCTTCTTCAGTCGTGTTGGCCACACGGTGCTTCCCCAGGAATCTTTCCATTTCTGTTGAGTTTTCAAACACACTCTGGCACCGGCTCCCGTCCGTCGGCTCTGCAGCTCTGTCACCGCCGTTCTCCTCGTTCTGAGCATCGGCCCCGTCTCTCCCTCTTTTTTCTTCTTAATTATGTCTTCATTAACCTCAGAGAGGGGGAGGGGGAGGGGGAGAAGCAGCCATGATGAGAGGGAATCATGGATCGGCTGCCTCCTGCACGCCCCCCACTGGGGATCAAACCCACAACCCGGGCCTGTGCCCTGACCGGGAATCGAATCGTGACCTCCTGGTTCCTAGGTGAATGCTCAACCACTGAGCCACACCGGCTGGGCTGCACCTTCTCTTATTTCTTGGCGATTCTCTGGTGGGGCTGGTGTCCTGGGCACCCAGGCGCTGTGCCCACCTCTCTCTCTCCCCGCCCCCCCCCCCCAGGGATTTAACTGGACCCTCTTCATACAGTCAGTGCTGTCTTCTGTCAGAATCGAGCTGCTGCCCGATGAGGAGGTGGTGGTCTACGGCATCCCCTACCTCCAGAAGCTGGAGAGCATCATCGGCGTCTTCTCAGACAGGTGCAGCCGGGAGGCCGGGGAGGCCCGGGAGGCCGGGCAGCCTCTGCACCTTTGCCCTGCTCTGCGCCCCCCCCGCCAGCTGCTCCTCTCAGGAGAGAGCCCCCCGGGCCATGACTGAGCATGAGGGACACGGGTGAATGGTAATGGCCAGGGGAGCCATCTGCTAGGGACTGGACCCCTCCTGAGGCATCTCAGCCTCCAGAACCAACAGGTTGTAGCCGGGGGTAGAGCTTCCTGTCCGAGGCCCGTCTCCATCTCTCATGAGATGCCTCAGAGGCCGTCTACCACACTGAGCTCCCTGTCTCGGAGAGAACGTGGAGGCCAAAGACCCATATCCAATATCCTTCCCCGAGCAAATACCACTCACCTGCCTGTCCGCCCTCTGCCCTGCCCCTAGGACCATGCAGAACTGCCCCTCACCTGTCCTGTCCGCCCCTCACCTGTCCTGTCCACCCTCACCTGTCCTTTCCCCCCTCACCTGTCCTGTCTCCCCTCACCTGTCCTGCCCCCCCCTCACCTGTCCTGTCCACCCCAAGGACCATGCAAACCCCCTCACCTGTCCTGCCCCCTCACCTGTCCTGCCCCCTCACCTGTCCTGTCCGCCCTCACCTGTCCTGTCCACCCCCAGGACCATGCAAACCCCCTCACCTGTCCTGTCCACCCTCTGCCCTGCCCCCAGGACCTTGCAGACTCCCCCTCACCTGTCCTGTCCCCCCTGACCTGTCCTGTTCCCCCTCACCTGTCCTGTCTGCCCTCTGCCCCGCCCCCAGGACCATGCAGAACTACCTGGTGTGGCGCCTGGTGCAGGATCGAATTAGCAGCCTGAGCCAACGGTTCAAAGACGCACGTGCAAAGTACCGCAAGGTGTGTGAGACCCGCACCAGTGGCTCCGGCCCCAGCCCTGAGCCCAGCTGTCATACCTTCAGTTCGCTTATGATACTCAGCCCCTGTCAGGGGTGGGGGGCATGAGCACTGAGGTCATGGGATCACAGCCATCAGGGAGGCCAGGGAGGCAAGCAAAGGGAATGAGGAGCTTGGGGCTGGGTAGGGCCCCTCCATCCCCCAACTCCCTGCCTGGGTGGAGCCCCCTGCAAATGGCACACTCGACCCTCCCCACCCCCGTGACCAGCATCCAAAGGTAAGTCTCTGAGGTCATCCCGTGTCTCCCCCACAACCCCTGGGTGCTCTAAAGCTGAGGAGGGGAAGTACATGTTGGTAAATGCCGTGGAATGAATGAATGACAGTGAGTGAGTGAATAAGTGAATGAATGATAGAAGTGAATGAATGAATGAATAAGTCAATGAATAGTGAATGAATAAGAGAACGAACAAGTGAATGAATGAATGACTAGGTGAATAAATGGGTAAGTTAGTGAATGAATGGTTGCGCGACTGGATAAGTGATGAATGAATATGTGAGTGAATGACTAAGTGAATGAATGAATGACTAAGCGAATGAATGAATGGATAAGTGAGTGAATGGATAAGTTGTGTGAATGGATGAGTGAATGAATGAATACGTGAGTGAGTGAATGACTGAGTAAATGGATGACTGAGTAAGTGCATGAATGAATGTCTAAGTGAATGAATGCATGAATGAATGGATGAATGACCACCAGGTGCTGTATGGCAAGACCACAAACGAGGTGCGCTGGCGGGAATGCGTCAGCTACGTCAACAGCAACATGGAGAGCGCCGTGGGCTCCCTCTACGTCAAGAAGGCCTTCTCCAGAGGCAGCAAGAACGTGGTGGGTGCCGGGCTCCCTGTGGTCGGGGGCTCGTGCAGGGACGCACCCGCGTGACCACAAGACGCGCTGGCCCTGTGTCTCAGAGCTCCCACGGGGCGGCCTGTGGCCCCAGCAGTGAGGGTGTTTTCGGGGAGGCGACGGGGAAGCACACGTTTACCCTGATGCCCAAGAAGGGAGGCCAGGGGAAGCCTCGCCCGCCAGGCCCTGCAGGCTGCCAGGGACGGTTGGCGTGTGTGTCGGGGGTGGGAGGCCTTAGGTTCCCTAGGACGAAGCACAGCTGTAGAGACCCTGTCCCAGGAGGGCCAGCCCCGCCCCAACCCCACTCCCACCCGGAGCAGCCGCTGCTGGGGCTGTGGGCCAGGCGGTCACCCGGGCACACGGGGTGCTCCCAGGTCGGAGAGCTCATCGACAAGGTGCGGGCCGTGTTCGTGGAGACCCTGGGCGAGCTGAGCTGGATGGACGAGGCGTCCAAGAAGAAGGCCCAGGAGAAGGTGGGCAGGCTGCAGGGCCCAGGGCGGGGCTCCCAGCAGGGAGGGCAGCCCGGCGGGGCACCTGGCCATCACCTTCACACTCACTTCAGCCAGGCCAGGCCGGGCGCTGACTCAAGAGGGGCCTGTGGGCGGAGACAAGACTGGAAGCCAAGCCTGGGAGACCCGCCAGCACCCAGGAGTGGGTGGGGAGACCCACCAGCACCCCGGGAATCGGGGAGAGGCCAAGGCCTCAGGATCAGGGTGCCCGGAAGAGATGCCAGGACCCACAGGAGCCCCGGGCCAGTGTGAAGGCAGCAGAGCCACCCACAGGCCCCAGCCCCCCACTCCGGGCCCCCCCAGACCCTGGCCAGATGTCAAGTGCAAAGCTGGTGGCCCGGGCCCAGCCAGGGTCTCTCCCTCCACGAAGCCGCCCCCACAGCCTGTGGGAGGGGCCCTCCGTGACCTGCAGGGCGGGGGGCACAGCCAGGACACCCGGCCACCCCTCCCCTTCCCTCCAGGCCATGAGCATGAAGGTGCAGATCGGGTACCCCGACTACATCCTGGACGAGAGGAGCATGTACCTGGACAAGGAGTATTCCAACGTGCGCGCCCCCCCCACCCTCTCCGTGAGCCCCTGTCTCGGCCGGGCCCCTCCTCCCGGACCGGCCTGCGGACCAGGGGCCCTGGGTCACCGGGGCGGGGAGGCAGGCTCTGGCGACAGCTCACCTCCCTCCCATGAGCTGTGGCGGCTCCAGCATGACCCTGTCACCGAGGGGGAAACTGAGGCCCCAGGGGACAGGTCTTGCTGGGAGACACGTAAATGGGGGACCAGGGTGGCCCCCACCACCGTCATCCCTCTACACCCAGAGCCTGTCTGCCTCATTCGGGCTGCCCAGGAGTCCCCAGGCCTGTCCCGGCTGCCCTTGACCTGCCTCGACCCCCACCCCCACCCCCAC
Organism: Myotis pilosus; assembly: GCA_036010255.1. NCBI lineage: Eukaryota > Metazoa > Chordata > Mammalia > Chiroptera > Vespertilionidae > Myotis > Myotis pilosus. Next base: position 78,786,161 of record JASKON010000010.1, read on the forward strand.
CCCCGGCCGCCCGGCAGTGACCGCCCCGGTCCCGCAGCTGAACTTCTCGGAGCACCTGTATTTCGAGAACGGCCTGCAGAACCTCAAGGCCGGCGCCCAGCGGAGCCTCAGGAAGCTGCGGAAGAAGGTGGACCAGAACCTGTGAGTGAGGACGTGGGGCGGGTGGGCTGTGAGGGGGGACAGCGGGGGGCGGGGCCTGTGAGGGGGACAGCACGGGGGGCGGGGCCTGTGAGGGGGACAGCACGGGGCGGAGCCGGACACTGTGCCAGTGGGGGGAGGCTGTGAGTCTGACTTAGAGCCACCCCTGCTTTTGGGGGTCAGGCCCAGGGAGGAGCCAGGTGTCCGGACGGGCCGACCCGCACCCTGGCTGGGGCAGTGCCGGGCATGGCCGGTGGCATTGGGCCCTCAGGGTGGCCCAGAGGGAGGGTCCAGGAGACAGGACGCCACGTGACCAGCTCACTCCTCAGCTGGATCATCGGGGCCGCGGTGGTCAACGCGTTCTACTCGCCAAACCGGAACCAGATTGGTAGGCCCCCCCCCCACCCGCCCTCCGGTGCTGGAGCGGAGCCTGGGCCGCCTGCCCGTCCTCCTGGGGCTCCCCCACCCGTTCTCTAAAGGGGAGAGGGTGCCGTCTCTCCCACCGGCAGGAACTGCACCCTGTCACCCACCGGAGGGGCCGTTCCCCTGTCTGCTTGGGGGGGTGGGGGGCTCTCGGAGGGCGGGCAGCCGGCCCTTGGCCGGAAGGAGCATGAACGGTGCAGAGAGCCCGGACTTGGGTCCCGGACCTGCGACCCCCTCCCCTGCCCCTGGCTCTGAGCCCCGGCTTCCTCGCTTGTGAAATGGGGGAGTCCCCACCCCTACCTCCCTTCGTGGATGACAAGGCAGGACCCTGGAGGTCCGGGCACAGGCTGTGCTCACTCAGTTTCTGTGTCCCCCGCCCGCCCCCCACCCCCCTGCAGTGTTCCCCGCGGGGATCCTGCAGCCCCCCTTCTTCAGCAAGGACCAGCCACAGGCCTTGAACTTCGGGGGCATTGGCATGGTGATCGGACACGAGATCACCCACGGCTTTGATGACAACGGTAGGGGCTCCGGGGCTCAGAGCTGCACCTGAAGTCACCTCCCCCTCCCCCTCCAGCAGCGGCCCCGGGGGGACCTGAGGCCCAGTCAGGCTGCAGGGAGGTCCAGGCTCCAGTGATTCGGTGGGGACACCAAGCCCAGGCCCCAGGGGAGCTCTGGGGGCAGAGCAGGTCTTTTTTTTTTTTTTTATTGATTTTTTACAGAGAGGAAGGGAGAGAGATAGAGAGCTAGAAACATCGATGAGAGAGACATCGATCAGCTGCCTCCTGCACATCTCCCACTGGGGATGTGCCCGCAACCCAGGTACATGCCCTTGACCGGAATCGAACCTGGGACCTTTCAGTCCCCAGGCTGACGCTCTATCCACTGAGCCAAACCGGTTTCGGCGGCAGAGCAGATCTTAAATGGCAGGCTCCACCGGGCAGAGGGATGGAGGAGAAGGTCAGGGCCCCAGGGCCAGATCCTGATGGCACCGCATGAACCGGCCCCCCATCCCGCGGAACTGTGACCCCGAGGAGGCACAGCCCAGTGCACCCAGAAATTCCAGCGCTGGCCTCCACCCGGGTCTCCCCAGGGCGGCCAGCAGCCTCCAGCCGGGCTGTGCTGACCCAACCTCCCAACCTCCCTCCCCGGGCGCTGCCTGGCTTGGGGGCCGGGCTCGGGGCCCGGGCTCGGGGCTGCAGCTGCACCTGGAGGCTCTTCACCCCGAGCTTGACCTTGGGCACCTTCCAAGGCAGCCCGGTCCCAGGACCACACCCACCCTGAGGGGGGCTTAGACAGGGGGGTCTGGGACCTGGCACCTGGAACCTGGGACCTGGGCTCTGCCCTGGAGCTGGCAGGGAGGCCCCCGAAGCCGGTCTCTCCAGCGCCTCAGCCCTTGTCCCCTGACAAGGTGCTGACCACTGAGCCAGCGCTGCCCTCAGTGCCCGACTCCGTTCACACACCTGAGCTCAGACACGGGTCTCCGGAGGGCATGCGGGAGAGGGGGGTCCCTGGAAGGCACACGGGAGAGGGGGGCCCCAGAGGGCACATGGGAGAGGGGGGTCCCTGGAGGGCACGTGGGAGAGGGGGGTCCCCGGAGGGCACGCGGGAGAGCCAGCTGGGCAGGCAGGACCCACACAGGGCCCACGCTGCCCCTCTGCCGCCCGCAGGCCGGAACTTCGACGAGGAGGGCAACATGCTGGACTGGTGGAGCAACTTCTCAGCCCAGCACTTCCAGGAGCAGGCGCAGTGCATGGTGCACCAGTACGGGAGCTACTCCTGGGACCTGGCGGAGCGGCAGAACGTGAGCACCCAGCAGGGAGATGGGCCCGGGGTGTGGACCACACAGGGGAGGGCAACGGGGAGAGGAAAAGGGATGGGGGAGGGGGGAGGGGGAGGGGGGACCCCACCAGCCGCCTGGGAAGAGAAGGGAGCTGCCCTCCCGAGTCCTGTCCCTGCTGCAGGTGAACGGGTTCAGCACGCTCGGGGAGAACATCGCAGACAACGGAGGGGTGCGGCAGGCGTACAAGGTGGGCCTGGGGTCGGCATGGAGCCCTCAGAGCGACAGGGTGCCCCTGCCCGCCGAGTGTAGCCGCCTCCTTGGCCGGGCAGAGGCGGGTGCCCGGCTGCTCTGCCCACGTGTCGCCTTGACCTTAGCCCTCGGGTGGCCACTGTCTGTCTCCAAGTGCGACCGTGACGGTCATGGCACAGCCCCGCACCACGGCCCGGCCCTGGGCGTCAGGCGCTCATTCTAGGGGCGCACTGGGGGGCCGCGGAATGAGGGTGGGGAGCGCCTTCCCCCGGGGCGCGCAGGGAGGAGGCCCCCGGGCCAACGCGGTCGTCCCGCAGGCTTACCGCCGGTGGAGAGCGGAGGGCGGCCGGGACCAGCAGCTGCCGGGCCTGGACCTGACCCTGGACCAGGTCTTCTTCCTCAACTACGCCCAGGTGGGGCCACAACACGCCCCGCCGACCTCCTCCCACTCGCGTCTTCCCGGGCCCCACGGTGGGGTCTCCAGGGCCGGGCAGGCAGGCTGGGGGAACCGGGCGAGGGGCCTGGCAGCTTCCAGGAGGGGGGGGTGGTCAGATGAAGCGGCGGAGGGGGCCCTGCACGAGGAGCAGCTGAGGCCTGGGGACCCCCTGGGGCCACCGCCCTCCCCCCTCCAGGCGCCGGGGCTGCTTCGCTCCTCGGGCTGCTCGAGGCCCTCTGACCCCTGGTCCCACCCCAGGCCCCGCCCCTCCAGGCCCCGCCCCATCTCCGCACAGGCCCCGCCCCTCCAGCCACACCCCCGCCCAGTCACGCCCCTCCAGCCCCGCCCCCCGCTCACAGCCACGCCCCACCTACAGCCACGCCCCCCGCTCACAGCCACGCCCCCCGCTCGCAGGTGTGGTGCGGCTCTTACCGGCCCGAGTTCGCCCTGCAGTCCATCAAGACGGACGTCCACAGCCCCCTCAAGTTCAGGCACGTGCGCCCCGCCCCCCCCATGCCCCCCCCGGCCCACGGGCCCCCAGGAGGCCCCGGCGTCCCCCGCACCCCCCACACCCCGCGCCCCCGGCCCCCGGTCCCCGCGTCTCAGGCCTCCGTGTACCCCAGGGTGCTGGGCTCCCTGCAGAACCTGGCCGCCTTCTCCGACGCCTTCCACTGCGCGCGGGGCACCCCCATGCACCCGCGGGTGCGATGCCGCGTGTGGTAGCCGAGGCCGAGCCATGCTGCGCTGCCCGCCCACCCGAGTCCGAGTCCGAGGCGACCCGCCAGCGCCGAGAAGGTGCGGCCCGCGGGGACCTGCGTGCGCCCCGGGCCAGACCTGCACCGGCCGGGACTCGGTGGGGACCCGGGGTGAGCAGCGCCCCGCGCCGCCCGGCGCCGCCTCTGCCTGCCTCCCGCCCGCTCCACGCGCGTCCTCGGTGTCACCAGCTCAGACTTGAGCTCAGTAAACGCCTCAGAGAACCCGCGTGTGTCTTTCTGGGCCGCGGGTGTCGGCACCGCCCTCCCGGCGGGTCAGCGCGGGCTCCCCCGCCCCCACCCACCCAGCCTCGGTCCCGCTGAGGCTGCGCCCGTGGCCTTGGGCGCTCTGGGGCCCCGCGGGGTCAGGGCAGTGGTCAGGGTGCCCCCCAATCATGACCCTTGGCGCTCGGGGGACCCGCGGGCAGGAAGGAGCCGAGGTCGGAGGGGACCCTAGGCCCCAGCCCAGAAGTTGGATTTGGGGTTCTGTGGACCGGAAGCCAGTGGAGAGTTAAAGCACCAGAGGACACCTCCCCCTGCCCTGAGCTTTGGGGGGAGGAGGGGAGAAGGGGGAGGGGATCCAGCAGCTGGGGGGCTAGCTAGGAGAGGGCCAGACCAGGGGTCCAGACCAGGGGTATAAGGGAGCTACTGGGGGGTCCTCTGAATCTGAACCCACTCAGTCCACAGAGCCCCCAGGAGGGGTGGGCTCTGGGCTTGAGAGGCTGGCAGGGCTGGTGCACCCCACAAGGAAGGCGGGGGAGGGGTTGCCGGAAGTCCCTGGTCCCCACCAGCCACCCCTCCTGGCAAGTGACAATTCCCACGTCACTGAAGGTGCCTGGGGCAGACTAGCCTTTTCTCAGTCTGTCCTTCCTCCCAACTCCCTGGGCACCCCTTTAACTCCCAACATACAGGAGCCCCCCCACCCCCGGAATCACGCGGGGCCCAGCCCCACCCTGTCGCAGCACCTGGGGCTGCTCAGACCCCTGGCGCCCCTGGGCAGGTCCTGAGCTCCCAGTGAGGCTGCGGGACCCTGACTACCCGTTGGTCCCGAGGGCACGGCTCCCGGCGGATGGCGTGACTGCAGTTCAATGCCCGGTGCTCACGGTCCGGCAGGCAGGGCTCAGGGCCCAGAGATCCCGGAACCGCCTGCACATCCCCCTGCCTGGCCTGGGGCAGCGACCGCCTCCCACATCCCCCTGCCTGGGCCTTCACTGGAGCCTCCTGGTCACTGTGGAGGCAGCAGCCCCACCCCCAGGGTCAAGGACACTGGCCCCCACTAGCAGTCTGTGCAGAAGGGAACTTACTGGACACTCCCCTCATTCAGGGCACAGCTCAGCCTTCAGCCGTAGGGAAGGCACTCCTGGCTGCCCAGCAGGTCTCCGGGCCCACACCCTCACTGGACTCAGCCTGTTTCCCTTCTACGACGAGGGGTGACACTGGCATCCTGGGGTGACCTAACATTGCAAGGCCCAGCTCGGCCCTGCTCCCCTGCCAAGCGCTCCACCCAGGGGAGCTGGGGGGCAGGGGGGAGCAGGAGCCGGGCTCCCTGGGGCGGCTCCCTGGCCCAGGCCTCCCCAGAAAGGTCCAGGGCTGCAGGGTGCACTGCTGGGGGACGCAGCAGCCCGGGGAAACCTGGACCGAGTGGGGCAGCCCTGCCACACCTGCAGCCACGGGGGGTGGCCAGGGGCCCCGTGCGAGCAGGATGGGGCCACCTGGGCTCCCATGACCCATCTGGTGCCCGAGAGGAGAGCTGCTACCCCCACCCAGCAGCCGGGGATTCCCCCTGAGGACAGGGCCCTGGCTCCCAATGGACCAGGCCTTGGCCCCGGGCGCCCCTCAGCCCCCACCCACCGTGGGTGACCACCAGCGGCCCTGTTTTCGGCGGCAGGTTCTCAGACAGGGTCCCCTGGCGGACCACCCGGGCCTGGAGGGAAGAGACCTAGAGGGGAGCCCTCAGGAGGCTCTAGTCACCCCAAGTCCCACAGAACTGGGGTGTGTCACAGACCTTGGCAGCCACCTCCGGCCTGGCTTCCCCAGGGCAGCGCGGGTCGCTCCGGCGGTGGCACCTGCAAAGGCATAGCTGCCTGGTCCGGGTCCCCTTCCTCAGTGCAAACTCACCCCAGTGCCTGCCCAGCCTCTGAGGCTGCACAGACCAGTCCCAGAATCAGACCACACCCCACTCACCAGGGGCTGGGGGCGGGAGGGGGGCACAGAGGGGCCAGGCCAGCAGCCAGCCGGGCCCCAGGAGCCCCGCACAGCCAGGAGCAGGGCCGGCCAGGGCACCCAGACAGGGGGCTGGCCAGCTGGGGACCCCACAGAGGCTCTGGGAGATGGACAGGGCCTGGGTCAGCCTGGGGATCTGGCTCCGCTGGCACCACCAGCTGGGACGGGCAGCCCGCCTGTGGCACGGGCTCTGGATGTGGCTGGGAGGGCCCCTGACTGGGGCTCCAGGGTCCGAACGCCCTCTGCAGCCTTTGGGGGTAGGTCCTGGGGGAGAAATCTCACCCACAGCCCACAGCAGACAGCACCTGGGAGAGGGTAGCAGACTGGCCAAGATGGCGTAGAAGTTTTCTCTCTCGGCCACAACCAGCCCGGCTAGAGAGCAGACGAGTCCTGAATAGGGGCCACGGGGGATGGAGAAAAGGAAAGAGACAGAGACAGAGAGACAGCTGGGTCCGGGTTGGGCGCTGATGGAAAGTGACCCAGAGCTGGTGCAGTGAGTTTATTACATACAGCCTGATAGCAGGTTTTATAGAGTTCAAGACAAAGGACATTATGTGAATCACGGTAAAGATCAAGCTGCAATTCTTCATTCTTGTGGCTTCTTTGTAATGGTCACTCCCAGTTGGACTTAGATAATGAAACCCACCCCCTGAGTCATGTAATGCGCAGACATGACCCCGTCCCAGTCCCAGCCCAGGGGGAGGCTGAGGCCCGTCCTGCAGCTGAGCTCAGGGCCCGGGAGGCGGGTGGGGGCAGGAGCGCCCTGGGCCAGGGCCTCACACGCGGGGTCAGGAGGGGGAGGTCGGCCCCTCAGGCGCCAGGTGGGGAGGCGCGGGGGGTCCCAAGCCCCCGGCGCAGCAGGTGGTCTCCTCCTCAGCCAGGTGCGGGCTGGCCTCCAGGAGGGGGTCCCGCGGCTCCCCTGACCCCGTAGCTGGTCCGGGGGGGGCCTGGCTGCTGTCCGCAGCCTCACGGACATGGCTCAGGCACCTGCATCCCGCAGCCATGTGTCAGGTGGTGGGTCCCTCTGAGGGAACAGGGATGCTGTCTCCTCCACGGGCTCCGTGGTGACGTCTGGCTGGACCCGGGAGGCCTGCAGGTCCCGACACCTGTTCCTCTCTGCCCGCTCCCCTGTCCCCTGCAAGGGACACTCGGCGTGAAGACCAGGGGCCGCTCCCGCCTGGCCTGATGCTCCGGGTCAGCCACCCCCAAGGGGAGGAGCGGGGCCTCCCTCCCCGACTCAGCACAGCGTCCACGGAGGACTCAGCCCCGCAGCGACCTTCCCCGCCATCTCCCCCAGCCAGCAGCTTCATTGGTAGGTTGGGGACAGGCAGCAATTCCTGAGGAGAGGAGAATTTTCCTGCAAAACAGAGACGCCCCGTCAGGAAGGGGCCGCTGGCCGGGGACCAGGGGGCCTGCTGCTCAGTGGGAACCTCCCAGACCGACCCGCTCAGAGGCAGCAGGACCCAAGCACGGGCTCCTGGTCGGCCTGTCCTCGGGGCCGGGAGACGGGGAAGGACCAGGACCCCTGCCACCTTCCCTGCTGCCAACCCGGCCCCCCTCAGCCCCGTGGACCGTCCACAGGGAGGGCTGAGCCCCCAGGGGAGCGGCTGCCAGGAGCCCGGAGGAGGGACCCGCCCGCTGCTCAGAGCCCGGCCCAGGGCAAGGCAACTCCCGGGTGAGGACAGGGCGCGGCCTCACCCACAGCCCTGAGCCTCTCTCTGCTCAGGGCCCCCCTCGGGCTCTGGGCACACAGAGCGCCCTGGGCAGGGACAGGGGAGGGGGGCATGACGGGGCCTCCCGCTGCTCTCGGGCGCCCTGTGCTCCTCCGTCCGCTGAGGGCAGGTGGGAGCTCAGGCCCTCGTGCTGCGTGGGCACAGGGGGCACCAGGCTCCTCACACAGGAAGTCCCGTCCCCGGGCACCACAGGCCACCTCTCTATTTGGGGGACAGAGCCAGAGCGGTGTCTGGGATGAGAGAGCTGGGACCTGAGCCCTGACGGGACCAGGGCCTCCTGCTCACCACGTGACCTTCTGTCCCTGATGGTCCTGCGCACACGTGGCACAGAAATGATAGCGATGACGAGGATGACGCTGAGGATGATGATGATGATGATGACGGGGCCCCAGGGGGAGCATGTCACGTCTGAGCTGTTTGTCCCAGGCATCGCTTCCCAGGCAAGGGGGCCACTGCACCTGGGGGAGCACGGGCACCTCGGTGCCTGGCACTTCTCCTGACCCCCAGCATCCCCTGCACAGCCTGGCGTACAGAGGGGAAATCAGCTGCCTGGGGTGGCCCCGGGGAGGGGGATCTGGGGGGAACTCAGCTCCGTCTGACTCTCCCTGTCCCACAGCCACGGGGACACGGAGGGAGGGGAGGAAGGGGCAGGACAACCGGGGGACAGGGACACTGGACACAGGAGAGGGACAGCGAAGGAGATGCCAGGGGTGAGGACAGAGCTGGTGTCAGGAATGGACTGTGAAAGCCAGTCCCCAGACAGTGGGACAGACCGGGGGGAAGGGGCGGAGGGGGCACAGGAGGAATGGGGAGGATAAAGACAGAGGGACAGAAGGGGTGGGCATGGGGGAGGGTGGACCCACAGGACCCAGAGCCTCCATTTGGCAGTCATGCCAGAGACTAAGCAGCCAGGTCACAGCTGGCACCGGGTGTGTGTGTGTGTGTGTGTATAAAGTGGGCACTGGGGTTCCTGTTTCCGGGGGAGAAGACTCCTCACTCTGGAGCCACGGGTGTGCACCCCTGACTACGAATGGCAGGACCCCTCAGCCCTGACATCTGGGGACACCCCGGAACACAGGGTGGGGTCTCTGGCCGCAGCGCCCTGAGCCCCGCATCTGGGATGTGCTGACCGGGCCCTGGGCTGAGGAGAGAGCGGTGTGGGAGCCACAGGGTCAGCGGGGTGGCTGGGGGGTCACCGTCTCCCCGCTGGGGGGCCCATATCTCCCAGGGAGCCCTGGCAGCGCCTCCTGGGACCCGGGTCACCTACCTGGTCCAGGGCGTGCAGGCTGCCTGGGTGCCCCCCGCAGAGAAGGTGCCCGGCTGGCAGTCTTCACACAGCGTGTCCTGCCACTCGGTGCCTGAGAAACAACAGTGTCGGGCAGAGGGCTCCTCGGGGCCCCCTCAGGCCGGGGCCCGGGGCCTGTGTCCTCAGGGGGGCCGCGCTCACCTGTCTCCCGCACCCTCTGGCCCGGGCGGCAGACACTGTGGGGCCTGCACTGGACGCAGGAGTCCCCGTCCTGTCGCTCACAGACGTGGCCGCGCCCGCAGCCGCACACGGTGTCGGTCCGGGTGGTGCAATTCCATCTGGTCACCAGGCCCAGGCCTGGAACCCAGAGGAGGAGCTCAGAGCAGCAGCCAGGCCTGCCAGGGCTGGGGGAGCGCCCGTCCCGGGAGGACACCCTGCTGAGGGCTGGGCAGCGCCCACAGGCCTGGGGAGGGCACAGGGACAGGGTGCGCCCCCTCTGCTCGCCCTGGACCCTGCCGGCCGCAGCCCAGGCTCAGCCGGAACATAGGCCGGAGCTGCCGGACGCAGAGGCCAGTCCCAAGGGGGGTTCGAGGGACGGGGCGGCAGCAGCAGGGACGGGGGCAGGGTCTTCTCCACAGAAAGCCAGGCCTCTTGGGGCGGCTGAGACCTCCCAGCCTGACCTCAAAGCAGTGTGGCCTCCACCTGGGTCCCGGCCTTCCTCCTGGGGGCCCCAGCCCAACCGCCTGCCCTGGACAGGGAGGAGACCCAGGGGCCAGTGCTCAGCTGGAGGAGGACCTTGGGGGGAGGGTGTGGGGTCCTGGGAGCCGGCACTGCAGTTGGAGGAGGCCTGGCCCCGGGGGCCCACGGGCTGTGCCACAGGCGGGGCGGGGGGGGTGCCTGCAGGGCATCCGGTGGCTGAGCTCTGGAAGCACGGGCGACAGGTGATGGGGCTGAGGCGCGGGCCCTCTCTAGGGAGAGGCAGGTGTGGCCATGGGATGAGGCTCCTTGAAGGGTCCTGGGCAGGGAGCCCCCCTGGGTGACGGGAGGCCCGGCCCCGGGCAGCCTGGGGTCCTGCAGTCACTGTGGCCGGGGTGGGGGGTCTGGGGGATCGGCACAGCCAGGGTTGGGCTCCTGGTCTCACCTGGGTCACAGATGCGGCACGGCAGGCACTCGGGCAGGGCATTGAGGTGGGGAGTGTAGGTGCCTGGCGTGCAGGGCGCACACCCTGTGGTCCTGAGCTCCCCGCAGGCCTCCTGCACCCGGGTGCCTGCAGCCAAGCGGGCACACACTCAGGGCAGGAAGGCCCCAGGGAACTCGGGCAGGTGGGACACCCCCCAGGGGTCAGTGCATCTGGGCTGTTCTCCAGGCCAGTGAGCCTGCTTGGCAGGAAGTGAGAACTTTCTGGAAGTTGGGGGCCTCCTGGGACACAGAGGCCTGGCTCTGATCCCCTCTCCCCTGGCCTGAAATGGGCTGCCCACCCCCAGCCCCGCCCTGAGCAGTGAGCTGAGGGTCTGGGAGGGGAAGCTGGGGGTGCCCTCTGTGCCCAGGGGCTTCAGGCCTCCCATGAAGGGGTGCTGGGAGCAGAGGGGCTCCAAGCCAGGGGAGGGGGGAATGCCTGCCCCCAGCACAGCCCCGCCCCCTTAGCCCCCCAGGGGCCCTGCAGAGCTGCACCCACCTGGCCTGCACTTGGAGCAGCACATGGACCCCGTCGGGAACTCCTCCTCTTTGCACGAGGGCATCCCCAGTGCACAGGGCAGGGCTCTCAGAAGGAGGAGGCTCAGGGTCTAAGGGAGATGGGGGGTCGTTGGAGCAGAGCCGCTGCCTGGGCCTCAGTCTCACCCTCTGGGAAATGGGCCCTGCCCTGCAGGGGGCCCAGGACAGGATTGTCTACTGAGGATCCTAAGAGCCTGGGTTTGGGACCACCCTGTGTGTGACCTCTGACCCCCTGGGCTCAGGAGAGTGGGCCCCGCCCCTGGGAAGGCCAGGGCTGCTCTGACCCCACAAACTCAGCCTCGCTGCTCCCCGTGCTGGACCCGGAGCCCTGGAGCCACAGGGTCAGGGCAGGGACAGCTCTGCCCTTTGGGGGGCGCACACTTCTATGGAACCTTGTGCAGGGGGCGGGAGGAGGCGGCTCCTGGACAGGAGCAGGGACAGAACTGTCTGTGGAGCTGGGACCTGCCCCTTCCTCCTGGCGGGTGAGTCCTTCAGGCCTGTGTGAGGATCAGCTGGCGTAGGTGGGGCGGGAGGCCTTCCCGTGTGAGGATTGGCGCAGCGGCCCTTGGGCCTGACAGGTCACGAGAGAGAGGGAGAGGGGCTCTCCGGGCAGACAGGGGCACAGGCCAGGGCGTTGAGGCCGAGGGGGAGGCGGTGGAGGGAGCCAGTGGAGGTGTTGTGCCCAGATTTCAAGGTTCCCAAGTCCCCCAGGGAGCCATGCAGTCCGATGCAAAAGCAAAGAGTCCTTTTAATGCAAGCCGGCTTGTGCTTCCCGTTCACCAGACCCACCGACACAGCGGAAAGTCACTGCAGTGGCCGAGAGAGGGAGGCCTGATGGGACAGGGGTTTTATAGGGGGGGGGGAGGGAGGGCAGGAGAGGGCACTGTGGACCCCGCCGAGTCGGTACAGGACGTGGTCATAGCGATGGCCTGCACTTCCCTTGATTATTATTGGTGAGTCCAGGGAAATCCTGGGTGTGGCTAGAGCGGCTTCTTCCCGGAAGAAACACACAGCTCTGTCCCAAAATGGAGGACCCAAGGCAAATTGGAGGGCGCAGTCCTCGTCCGGCTCCCGCTGCCGCCGCTGGAACACGCCGCAGGGCAGGATGGCCCTCCCGCACGGCGCCTGCAGCCGGCCCGCGGGCGGACGGGACTCCGGCAGCGGCGCGTCTGGGCGGCACAGGCCCAGCACAGGGGGTGCGGCGGCGGAGCGGCCCAGCCCCGGGAGAGCAGCATCCGCTCGGACTCCCGGGCCAGGGCACGCGCCCCACTCTGCCGCCGCTGCCGCACTGGGGCCGGGGGTCCACGCGGCAGCCGGCGGGTGGCAGCCTGCGCTGGGCTCCCGCTGTGGGCCGGGAGCCGACGCCGGAGGCCGCCAGCAGCACGGCCAGGCCGCGCCCCCCTGACCGCCCGAGGGCCGCACGGACCCCCGCCCCAGAGCCCGCAAGCGGGGAGCCGACCACGGGGAAAGGGAGGAAAGAGCCAGGCGGTAAGGCCTTCCGCTCCCACCACCTCCCCCGAGGTCGGTGAGCAGCGGTCCCGACGGACCCGCTCCGCGGGCGCGGAGGGATTCCAGAGCCGAGCGGCCGGGCTCCTCCTCCCGCACCGCCGGAGAGACTGGCGGCGGGCCTTTCAGAGGGAGGGGGAGGGCAGGGGAACTGGAGGGGGAGGGGGATGCCTGTCCATCAGAGCTGCTCCTGGGTGGTGACCTCGGGCTTAGGAGCTGAGGGCTCTGGAGCTGACGGAAACGCACAGGAAGCCCCCCTCCCGGGCACAGACACCCAGTTCCTCCCCCGACGGGCTGGGCGGTGGGGGGGATTCCGCCCTGAATGGGGGGTCGGGGGGACAGGGGTCCACAGAGGAGAGTCCTTGGAGGGCGGCCTCCTGCCTGGGCCAGTCCCAGCGGCCAGGGCTGTGGGCAGGGCCGGCTCCCCCACCGGCGCTGGGCTGCTGGGCGACACCGTCCCCGACTCACCAGCCTCAGGGCGTCAGCCGCGGGCGCCGGGCTGCAGGGGGGCGGCCCCCAGCCGGGCAGAGGCTCCATGGCCGCCCCGGGACCCGCACTCCCTGACCGCGGCCTCGGGACTCCGGCCGGCAGGACAGACGGACGGCGGGACGGACGGACGGGCTCATTCAGACTCCCGCTGCGAGTCCGCTACAAACCCGAAAGTGAAGCCCAAAGGCACGTGTTGCATCTAAGTTACCGCCCCGCGCATGGGGTCTAAAATCTACACACAGTGCCCGCCCCCCGCGGACCCAGCCAATCCTCACACAGTACTGCCCGCCCCCCGCGGATCCAGCCAATCCTCACACAGTACTGCCCGCCCACCGCGGACCCAGCCAATCCTCACACAGTACTGCCCGCCCACCGCGGACCCAGCCAATCCTCACACAGTCCGGCCCGCCGCCCGCGGACCCAGCCAATCCTCACACAGTACTGCCCGCCCACCGCGGACCCAGCCAATCCTCACACAGTACTGCCCGCCCACCGCGGACCCAGCCAATCCTCACACAGTACTGCCCGCCCACCGCGGACCCAGCCAATCCTCACACAGTACTGCCCGCCCACCGCGGACCCAGCCAATCCTCACACAGTACTGCCCGCCCACCGCGGACCCAGCCAATCCTCACACAGTCCGGCCCGCCGCCCGCGGACCCAGCCAATCCTCACACAGTACTGCCCGCCCACCGCGGACCCAGCCAATCCTCACACAGTACGGCCCGCCGCCCGCGGACCCAGCCAATCCTCTAACGGGAGGGCGGACCCCCGCCAGCCGATCCTCACAAAGGAGGGTCCCCACAGGCCTGAAGCGTTAACTGACCAGGGGCGGGCCCAGCTCCGCAGAGCAGTTCGGTCCCCTCTGGGGTCCGGAAGCCGCCTCCCCGGCCCCACCCCCCGCGCGAGTTTCCATAGAAGCGGGCGCCCCCAAAGGGCATCTCACTCCCTGTCGCCCGGCCCCCCAGAGAGCTGACCCGCAGCCTCTCCCCATGCGGACAGAGCCCTCTGAGCCTCAGTGACTGTGTCCCCTCTGCCTGGGGGAGCTGTTTGCACCCACACCCCCCTAGACTGAGCCTGGGCGCTCCTCACCCCCTCCCTCCAGGCCCCCTGGCCCCTTCAGCACCCACCCTCCCCTCTGCCCGCCCCCCGCTTCCCCCCCCCATCCCCTCCCTCCGTTTCCCAGATGCTGGCAGACCTTGCATGCCAGGCTTCGTGTCTCAATGTCTTTAAATGAGCGCTTGTGCCCAGGGAGGCGCCGGGAGAGGGACGCTGAGCTCCCCAGGGCTGGGGGTGAGGCCGGGAATGAGGATGTGATTATTGACCTTGATGGTCTTGGGGCCTCGGAGGATTCCGGCTGGATGGTCGCAGCTGCTTCTCCCTCTTCCTTGTGGGAGCCCCCACCCCCTGCCAGGGAAGGCGCCATGGCTTCCTGTAAGTCATGCTGACTGAACCCAAGGATTGGGCATAGCCCTTTGGTGGGGGGGGCATTTCTGGCCAAAAGGTGAGCATGCCTTCAGCTCCACTCTCCAAAGCCCAGGTGCGGGAATGGGTTTTTATTGTGTAAACCCAGTCAAGCCCCGGGAGTGCCTCCCTTCTCTGGAGTTTTGGTGAAACCTCCTGAAAGTTTGGGGAATTTGACTCTAAAATAAACACGCTGCCTTGGGACTTGGTCTCTGCCTCTCCTCCAGAGAGGACGGAAGCCCACCCAGGCCCAGCTTTCCTTCCTGTTTTGTGTCCGTCTTTCATTTTTATCAATCCCCGAAGCGCCTCCACTTGAAGGAACCGGTTCGCGCGCTCTTTCCCGGGCAGGACGTGGAGAAGGGAGCCCCACGCCCCGGCACATTCTGGCGTCCACCCGTGGGCAGTGGAGGTCCGGCAAAGGGCTCACTCCTGGGAAAGCGCGGGCCACAGGGACGGCAAGCAGGGTGTGTAGTTTGGAAGTTATAACCAACTGGGTGTAAAAATGGGTGATTCCGGGTCTCAAGAGAGAGCTCGACTCGCAGATGCTTAAAGCTATGCCAAGGCCCGAGGTTTCTCTGTTAAACTAGTCAAATTCTTGACCCTTAAACGTCATTCATGAAACTTGCCCCGGTTTCCTAACGGGGACTGTTGACGTTCACACGTGGGAGAAGGTTGGAAACGGTTGTGTGATGGCTACGCAGCAGACGGTCCAGAGAAGATCCGGTTCCTGCATGTGCACCGCGGTCTCCAATACGCGACCGTCGGGACCCAGCGCAGGAGAGGAAAGGTCTCCACGCGGGACATGGCCACGGCTCACAGCCTGCGGCGGAGGGTGCGAGTCTTTAAAACTCCACCTGCTCCCTCCGCGCCGCCTGCGCCTCCGCCCGCGGCTCCTGGGACCGGAGCTAAGAGCCGGCCCGACAAAGATTTACCTCCTGACCATGAGCGGGAGCCAGAGGTTAGGGCAGAGCGGCGCTAGGATCACCATCAGGGGCGTGATTCAGAGTGAGGGAGATCTTGCTCTCGGTTTTGCAAAAATGACCCTGAGCACCCCGCCTTTACGGCTAGAAGCAGGCGCGGCCCAGAGTCCAAGTAACTTCCGAGGCGCCGATGCTGTCCCCTCTACAGCAGGCACTGAGCAGGGCAGGGAGAGGGCCTCTCCCAGCACCTCTCTTCCTGGTCCCCCAAACCTCCCCCAGTTGTTCTCCCCAGGAAGCGCCTCAACCAGGGCGGCCGCAGGTGGGGGGTCCCTTGGTCTTGGACCTGCCGTCGCCTCGCTGGACCAGGACCGGCAGGGACAGAGGGCGGACAACCCTAAGGGGAGTGGGTCCCTCCCTGAAGGTGTGCAGGCCACACACACACACACACACACACACAGACACACACACGCACACACACGCGCACAGACACACACACGCACACACACGCGCACAGACACGCACACACACAGACACACACACACACGCCAGAAGAGAGCGCACGGCTTTGCTGCCCTCTGGTGGCATCGGAGGGTCCTAGGGCCCAACCAGCCAGTGAGCCGGGCGTCCCCATTCCAGGAAAGGGCGGGAAATGCGGACACCGACCCAGGGGAAGCACAGGGGCCAGGGAGAGGGACCGGCCAGCGGCAGAGCAGTGACCAAGGCCACCTCGGTAATGCCACTGCTGCTCCGGGGTCCTGGGCCGCCCTCCCCCAGGGCTGCCCCTCCCAGCCCCCCTTCACTCTGTGGATTTCAGGGGCCACAACTCAACCCGACAAGCTCAGGGGAGGCCTGCGTGGCGGCCTTACACCCGAAAGCAACCCCATAGGAGGGTGTGGAATGAAAACTGAAGGCTGTTCATGGCCCATAGCTTCCGTCCGAGGCTGGAATCTTCCCTGCAGAGGTCGGTCTTGACCTTCACTTGTTGTAATGTACCCCGCGAATCACACAAGGACACCTCAAGAAGTCAAATTAAAGAGTCACGTTTATTGCAAATCCGGGACTATGAGGGGCATTTCGCTCTCCCAGATCTCATAGTGCCCTCCCCGGCCCCAACATCAGATTTATATAGGCAAAGATCACAAAGGTATTGATTACATCCCAGGGTTTGGAATGAGAAACCTAGTTTGCAAAAAAGCAGTTTACAGAAGCAGAAGCAGTTTACTTAAGCATGTTATCTAAATTATAGTTTTGGGTCTCCCGATCACTGAGTTGACAGAAACACATTATCTAGAGCCCTCGGGTCTTGGGACCACTGAGTCAACAGGGACACGTTATCTGGAGCCCTCTGACCTTGGGATAACTGTGCTGTCCTTCCCAGGTACAGAAGAATGTGCTTCTATAACCAGTGTGACCACAACCAATGGGATATTCACATTACTATCAATAGGGTATTTAATTGAATGGGGTGATTTATATAATTCAGAAAATCAAAATAATTTTTCTATTATTTTTGCAAGAAAATAAGTACAGAAACCAAACAGCAGGGTTAGAGTTAAACTACAGTTTCTACCCTTGATGATTGCTACCATACTTCATTCCCCACTGGTTTTATGTGCGTGAGTCAAATCATGGACTCATCTTCATTAGTTAGGGGATTGTTCTGCCCCCTAACTACAAGTAGTTTGACCAAATTAATTTTTCTAAACTGCCTGTTTGGCATATTTAGTTTTCTATTTACTCACAATACTTCTTCTTCTTCTTTTTTTAAAATATACTTTATTGATTTTTTACAGAGAGGAAGGGAGAGAGATAGAGAGTTAGAAACATCGATGAGAGAGAAACATCGATCAGCTGCCTCCTGCACATCTCCTACTGGGGATGTGCCCACAACCCAGGTACATGTCCTTGACCGGAACTGAACCTGGGACCCCTCAGTCTGCAAGCTGACACTCCATCCACTGAGCCAAACCGGCTTCAGCCACAACACTTCTTTTAGGGGCATTCTCTATTCTGTTCCTGCTCTCTTGTCTCCTAGCACATCTAGCCCCCCTTGGCCCTGGACTTTCTCGCTGGCTAGTAAAAATGTTCTTACAGGTACCAAGGCCCCTAGTGCCACGGTCCCCGTCAGTACTGTCCTCACTGAAGCCCAGTTCCCCTCCTGCGGGCGTCGAGCCTCCTCCTGGCCTGCATGGAGCCCAGGCTAGGGATCTCATGGGTGAGGCCACTGGCTGCCGGGATCAAGGCTGCTGCTCCCTGATGCAGGAGCTGGGAGTGGTGTAGCCAGGTCTGGATGCCATCAACCTTAACAGCTGTGGGCATGCTTAGGGCGACAGTGTTGTCTTGTTTCCCTCCACGTCCTGGGTGATTCAGGGTTCGGGTCTGAAAGAGGAGCCGCACAACAAATGAAAAAGAAAAGACACGAGATAATTTGGGAATATTGGGGGACCAGGCAGCAAGTCCAACTCAAGAGGAAGGACTTCCTCTGTGCTCAGGCCTCACCAAGCTTTTTATAGTGAGCGGTAAACAAGGTAGTGGTTACCAAAGCTACACTGTTCTTGTGAGTGTCACCTGTTTACACCATGGTTATACTTCCTGCACTTCCTCAGCCCATTGGATTCCCAGATAAGACCTAGGGAGTGTTACAAAGTCAAGCCTAATTAAGCTAAGAGGATTGTGCCCTCTAAGCTGGGACTTGTTTGTGACTTTGCCAGCAGGTCAGTCCGAGGCTTAACCCTATATCAGTTTCCCACAAGTGTATAGTCCCTTCCAAGTTGGGGTGAGTCCTTGGGTCATGAACTTCTTTACCCACACCAAGTCCCCGGGCTGGGAAGGATATACAGGGTCCGAGGTGGCACTGGCAGGGCGTCTCGAACAAGCTTATCGGTGGCTCTCTGGGTACACTGCAGAACCTGCAAGGACTTGAGCAAGGAATGGTTATGACTTTTAGCTTTTAATTCCTCCCCTAACTTTGGGCAGGATACGGGGAGGTTTACCAAACATGATTTCAAAGGAGAGAACCCCTCCCGGTTGGGGGTACACCTGGCCTGTAAGTAGGCAAAGGGCAGGAGGGTAAATTTAGTTAAAGTCCTTGTAGAGTCCTGTTCATACCTGCCCTGAATCTGTGGCCGGTATGCACAATGGAGTTTTCAGTTTATGCCTAAGACCTTAGCTGTACTTTGAGATGCCTTGGCTACGAAGGCAGTTTCTGAAATGACGGGCTAGACTTCAACCCATCCCTGAAAGAGTCTATGAAAACCAGCAGGTACTCATACCCTGATGCCGGTGGCTTGATCTCTGTGAAATCCACCTCCCAGTGCTCTCCTGGGGAGTTTCCCCGGGCCTGAATTCCCACGGGGACCCCCCTACCTTGCATTTACCTGTGACCTGCCTCACAAACATTCAGAAGTCTTGGTGACGCCTATGTGGGTAGCCTGGTGTAACTGGACAACTAAAGTCCGACCTAGAGCCTCTGGGACCAAGTCTGCCATCTGGTGGAGTCCACCCACCATTTGGTCCTCTGGTAGCTTGCTTCTGTTCTGCCAATTCCTCCTCTTGTAAAGGCCCCACGGGTTTTGGGGTGGCTTCCTTGGCAGCTTGGTCTGCAGCTCGGTTTCCTTGGGCGATCGAGGGTGACCACCACCGCCCATACCAGATTTCATCCTGAACATAACTGCTCCCATCTTGTACATAACAGTACCTTGTCTGGTGATGATAGTGGGGCATCTGTCAAGTCTGGGCGAGCCGTTTGTACTGCGTCTGTTACCTCCATGCAGTCATGGATGGGCTCCTCTGGATCATCATCTGGGAGCGGGCTGGCAGGGTTGATGGCCAGTGTCTTATGGAATCGGATGCGGGGCTGGTCCAGGAGAAGAGCTTGGTACTGGGTGACCCTGGTGTTTGACATCCATCTCTCCGGAGCACCTCGAAGGAGGGCTTTCCACAGCATGGGGTGTTGTCAGGGCTAGTTCCTGGCCCGAAGTCAGCTTATCTGCCTCCTTTACCAGCAATGCTGTGGCGGCCACCGCTGGCCACCCTGCAGCCATGGGGTCTAGTCTCTTAGACAGATGCACCCCAGGTCTCTTCCAGGGACCTAGAGTCTGGGTGAGAACCCCTTTGGCAATGCCCCTGACCTCACTCACGTAGAGGTGGAAGGGCTTCCTGACGTCTGGCCAGGCCGGGCAGGAGCTGAGACAGAGCCTTCTTTATCTCCTCAAAGGCCCGTTGCTCCACTTCGGTCCAGTTCAGCAGCTGCGTTCCCCCAGTACTTGAGTACAGAGGTTTAGCAATCTCCACCAACCCCGGTATCCACAGGCGGCAGCATCCAACTGCCCCTAAGAATTCCCGAACCTGCTTCTTGGTTGTAGGCATGGGGATCCGTAAGGTTGCCTCTATTCGACTGAGGGAGAGGGTCCGCCTGCCTTTGCTAATGTCGTACCCAGGTATGTGACATCAGAGCACAACTGTGCCTTCTCGGCTGACACCCGGTAGCCTAATGCTTATAAGGTGCCCAACAAGCCCTCAGTGACTTGTCAGCAATTTTCCTCAGTATCTGCTGCCAGCAGATCATCTACATACTGGAGTAGGGTACATTCTGGATGCTCCTGTCTAAAGGCAAGTAGGTCCGAGCTCAAGGTTTCATCAAAAAGGGTGGGAGAGTTTTTGAAACCTTGAGGCTGTCTAGTCCAGGTTAATTGTCCTGAGAATCCACCCTCTGGGTCATTCCACTCAAATGCAAAGATAGCAATTCCCTTCTTTGCTTCTAAACTCAGGGGGTATTGCCTTACCTAAGCTGGAGGGGCAGTGGCTTGCAATTGGACTACTACAGGAGCTTGATGACTTGCTAACCCGGGCGGTCGGGGGGTTTCTGCCCAAACCATGGGAAAGAGAGGTTGTAATTTCCCCAAGTAAGCAGAGTCACCTTGGCCCTTTCCTGCAAGAGATATTCCTCTGAGAGAGGACAGGTTAGAAGAATGCGGGCAGGGGAGGATGGGTCTGGGCCTGGGTTCCTTAGATCTGTAATAGTAATCATTATGGTACTTAATGTTAGGACCTTAGAATGTAAGGCTTAAGGCATCTATCCCTGTGTGGACCGTTATAGTGATTATGACAGTACCTAATGTTAGATATAGGAATACTGTGTGACACCCAAGAATGGACCCTGGTAACCCCACTAGTCCTGGTAAACCACCTCTCTGATGGGAACGCCCAGAGCCCGTACACACCCATAGATTAGCAGACCCCGGGTGGATCCACACATGGCAGCCTCTGATAACACACACACCAGCGAGGACCACGCCTACAGAGGGGTATATAACCAGACAGTCTGATCGACCCAGCAGCGCACAGCTCTCCTGTCGCCAGAGCGTGAGGGCCTGTGTGTGCTCATGTCTCGCTTCCCAGCACAGAACTCTGCCCAATTAACTCGATCCATGAAAGAGCCAGCAGCCAACGGCGCCGTCTACTCCTGTGTGTGTGTCAGCGAGCATCGCTGGGTGGACCCTTCCCAGCATCTGAGACCCGTCAGGAACTGGTAAATAACCCCCCTGTGTGCTTGCTGTTATGGGTTCAATCAGCAAGATAGACCACCAACTCAGAATTTAAATTTAGGAGCCTTTATTAAGCTGGCCAGCTGACTACAGCGCGTCCCTCCCCCTCTGGGAGCCTCGCAGCTTGTAGTGCAGACCAGGGGTACAGCAAAATCTTTTATTGCAAAAACTACACAGTGTTTTTAAAAACAACAACTACAAAGCATTTCATTAGCTGTTCCTTAGAAGTTCACAAAAAAAGTTCACAAGTACAAAGGGGAGGTAAACGGAGTCACACCTGGCTGGGTTTAATCATAATACATTGTTTTTCTAAGACAATCTGGTCTGCCACGGTCCCTGACCCTAACACAATCAGTAACCTTTCCATGCCGCAGTCCCTTCCCTTTCCACATTCCATACGTTTTCCATGTCACAGTCCTTCACCTTTCCATGCCGCAGTCCCTACCCTCAGCACATTCAGTAAGTTTTCCATGTCGCAGTCCCTCCCCCTAGCACATTCCCTACTGGTCTTATGCCCGAATCAAATCTTTGCTTCAGCGCCCTCCTCTAAGATTTTGGAGTATTGGGTGTGTAAAACCATAAACTTTACAGCCTGTATTCGATTTTGAATGAAATTGAGGAGGCATCTGGCAATGCAAGGGCCGAATAGGAGCCGAGGAGGAGCAGAACGACTGGTCCTGCCAAGGAGGAGCGTAGGGTAGTTATTGAGCCGCCGGGGAAGAGTCCGGCATTGGATGGTGAAGAATTGACAAGGGTCTTGGCTGCTGACTGTTGTGCCCAGATTTCAAGATTCCCAAGGGCCCACCAGGGAGCCAGCGAGTCCGATGCAAAAGCAAAGAGTCATTTATTTCAAACCTAGGTTTAGCTCCCCTGTCCCCCCTTACTGGCACAGCAGCAGGTGGCAGAGAGAGAGAAAACTCTGTGTGGAGAGAGGTTTTATAGGGGGTTGGGGTAAGGGGAGGAGAAAGGACTATGGGCCCTGCCGATTGGCCAGGCGCAAGTCGGTGTCTCATTACACAGGATGTGGTCATAGTGATGGCGTGCACTTCCCTTGACTATCATTGGCCAGTCCAGAGAAATCCTGGGCGTGGCCAGCAGCGGTTTGGCTTCCGGGAAGAAGCCTTGCTGAGCACATGGCCAAGGTAAGATGGAGGGCATAGCCCTTACCCTGGGGCAAGGTGGAGGGCGTAGTCCTTGCCCTTTCATTCCCCCCTTGTCTTGGAACTTCCGGCTCAATCATGAGACGGACTGCATTTCTATTCCACCCTTGCTAGAGGCCCATACTGGGCACACAGAACTATCAACTGAACTATCCCTATAAGCTTAAAAAATGGCCCGGTGGAAGGGAAAGAGACCATTTTAGATTTAACAACTTCTATTGAAACAGGATTTTTCTTCTTAAAATTCCTCCATGGCTATCAAAAAGCCAAATCAAGATTAATTTATCTACTGTCCTGATGTTTGCATAAACACAATAAGAATGGTAACTGACTATCTTTGCTGGAATTTCATGGTTGAACCTTAATGTGCCCCGTAGGGCCAGGAAACCAAGCCATCCAGCTGCCATCAGGCCTGCCTGCAGTATCTGCTGAGTTCGGTGAATCCCTCACCTGTAGCAACTCCACCTGAGCCCACGCTCCAGGCTTTAAGGCCCATCTCAGTAGCCCTCCTACTTGTTGCGGCCCAGAGTGTGTGGGGGTTCCGCAGGGATGCAGAGGCATCTTTACTGCTCCCCTTCTACTCTTACCAACCGCCAGTGATGGTAGGGCATGGGCCTGACACTCCAGCGCCAGCCATCTTCAGGGCTCCCAAGCAGGATACCAGGCTTTCTTCGTGGCATTCTTAGTGGCTTCAAGTCTTTAGAGTTCAGATAAGGCTCTTTAAAACATGATACTCCAGTCAAAGTTTTCCGTTAATAAAACCACTATTAGGAATCAGTCTTATTGTATCTATGCAAAGCCTGATGTTTGCCATGACTTATTTAGCATTGCCAGATTTCAGAGGAATTACATAAGGAGAAAAACATACTGATCTGCTCTAAGATTTTCTGACTTTCCTTGCTAATTCCTTTTCATGGATTTAAAACAAAACAGTAACTGTTGGCATAAAACCTTCTTTCTATGCATAACCATGCCTCAGATCTTCTATTCTAAACAGGCTTTTTCCAGCTTTACTACCCCTGACATGGGCATGGTGACTCAGGCCTGCAAGACAGTATTACAGGCTGCCAACTGTTAGCTGTCTCTCAACAGAGACCAAAACCTGATGGGCACCCTTCCCTGCCCAGCTGGGCACCTGCCCTCTTGGCAGCTAGACACCCTTTACTTTTGGGGGTCACCCCACAAAGCTCCCTTCCAGGACAGCCAACATACATTCAAACCTGCAAAGGAATCAAAGGTTAATATAACATATCAATACAATGAAACATAATATTGGCATCATGGCTGCTTCAGGCAGCCAAATCTTCTGCTACTAAACATGTGATCCTATAAATGGTCCTTGTCTCTTTGGAGCCATGTCCATGAAGACTAAACATGTGATGAGCCATGTCCATGAAGATGCAGGCATTATCTAAGTGTATTGCACAGTATTGTGGGGGCTCCTGGTGACAGGAGTGATCGCGAGCCATGTTACTGGCATCAGGCAGGTCGAGCATGCCATAGAGCGGGTTGCATTGATCTCGATCGATCGATGCTCCATTTGGTGATGAAGTCTTTCTGGGTCATGGATGGATCCGCTGACCGGACGTGAGTGTGATGGACCCAGGTCGTGACGTCATCTACCTTGAGAGCGGTGGGGGTCGCCAGCACCACAGTGTAGGGACCCTTCCAACGTGGCTCTAGGGTCTCCCAGTGGTGCCTTCTGACGTAGACCCAATCTCCTGGTCTGTGCTGATGAGGAGTTGGGGTTGGGCTGGTCTCGTAGATGGCGCGGATGCGCGACCAAATGTCCTCGTGCGACCTCTGGAGCCCTCTCAAGGAAAGAGATTGTTAAAGAAAAGCCACCCAGTCCTCGCCAGTCTCTGAGTCAGATTCTTCCTCTTTTGGAGAACTTCAAAGTCCTGATGGCTTCTAGGTAACCCTGTTTATCAGTTACAGCGCTCTGCTTTCTTGCCTTTCTACCTGTTCCCTTTGTGGCAGAGCAGCAACCAGGCCTCCTTCAAGGGAGTGCGCTAGAAGTGGGTATCAGTCCCTCCTTAGCTAGCAGCAACAGGTACCAAACCCTTTCAGTACATTTGACCAGCTTCATTACCACCCACCTTTACAGATTCTAAGGCCCATTGTTTCCCTTTAACCAGCAAGCTGAATGGCACTGGCCTGTATTATTTGATTCAGCACAGGCAGGGGGAAGGGCCCATGAAATCCCTGCCCTGAGGAACTGTGAGCCCCACCCTTAAATGTCCCAATAAGACTAGAAAAGCCACAAATACCTTTTAAATCTACCCCAGAATTCCAAAATCCCAACCCAGCACAGAATATACTTCCACACTTACATGAACAAATAATTATACCAAAGTAGACATACAAACATCAAATCAACATCCACACTTACACCCTTTCAGTGAACAAGTACTTTTACAGTCTTGGGATCTTGAGCAGACAGGTACAGATGTGGAGGCCTCCCTTTCTCACATCTTGGGATTTATCCTGCACATTTGAAAGGAGACTCTAGCCCAAAACCCTATCCAAAATTGGACGGTGCGCACATTAGTTTTAAGCCAGCTTTTCTCCTTACACGTGCACAGAAATCCCAGACGCATTTACTTGGGGAGGGGGTGACCTGTTTCCACAGACCCTCACTCAGGCGGCCACCCGACTGCCACACAAAGGAGGGGGAAGGGCAGTCCCCCTCCCTCCACACTCGCACACTTTCACCAGACATTCATTCAGAGTTAAACAATCCATTCAATTCCTAACAACTTCCCAACCCCCGAGGGAGCTCTAAAGCCTCCCCCAATCTCCTTGAAATGATCAATCACAATACCCAAAGGTGCAGTCTGAGTCCATCCCATAACATCCGTCCAGTATAAACACAGAACACTAAGCAGGGCCCGAAAATACAGGCTTCCAATTCCATGGAAGCCAAACCCGAAAGCTAGACTTTGGCCTTATGCCAAACCGGCGGGAGCGACCCGCCTAGTCTCAAATACGCGAGCAGCATATCCATCCCTTGTGAGGGGCATATCCATCCCTCCTGGGGTGAGGGGCATATCCATTCCTCCTGGGGAGCAGAACGTCTTCCAACTCTCCCCCGCCTGTGGTCTTTCACGGCGCGTCTGCCTAGACCCCTCAGGCAATTACAGATTCCAGAAACGAGCTCACACAGAACAGAACACACAACACACACCTACCGCGGTCAGTCATACTCTACGGATCGGTGGTCCCTCGATGGTCTTGGGAATCTCAGACGAGCCCCCAAAATGTTGTGCCCAGATTTCAAGATTCCCAAGGGCCCACCAGGGAGCCAGCGAGTCCAATGCAAAAGCAAAGAGTCATTTATTTCAAACCTAGGTTTGGCTCTCCTGTCCCCCCTTACTGGCACAGCAGCAGGTGGCAGAGAGAGAGAAAACTCTGTGTGGAGAGAGGTTTTATAGGGGGTTGGGGTAAGGGGAGGAGAAAGGACTGTGGGCCCTGCTGATTGGCCAGGCACAAGTCGGTGTCTCATTACACAAGATGTGGTCATAGTGATGGCGTGCACTTCCCTTGACTATCATTGGCCAGTCCAGAGAAATCCTGGGCGTGGCCAGCAGCGGTTTGGCTTCCGGGAAGAAGCCTTGCTGAGCACATGGCCAAGGTAAGATGGAGGGCATAGCCCTTACCCTGGGGCAAGGTGGAGGGCGTAGCCCTCGCCCTTTCACTGACATAGAGTCTTAGCCCTCACGTCTTTCGATTTCCCATTGGTCAGTCCACCAGGCGAGAGGCATGAGGAGGACAGGGTTACAATTTCTGATCGTGCAGTTCTTCTTTGGGGCCCCAGGTCGAACCTGTCTGTTCAGATGGAGGAGTTTGTTGGGGGAGGATTTTCCCATGGGACTAGGGTCTCACAACCCCAAGAGGCACAATAGAAGTGTCCCTGTCCTCCACAGTTATTACCCCCTTCCCAGGGGCAGACATAATGTCGAGTGTGCCATAATCCTTGCTCTAGGGCCAAGTTTCCACACCCATAACCCCTGGCTCCAGTGACCCAGGGATGGCCCCCCCAGCCATACCTAGTCGATGCGGTTTGGCCACGGAAATTTTCCCAGTTTTCTCCAAACAGTTTGCAGAGATCTGTCCAGATGACGGGCGGCCCTGCTCTAACAAAAGAGCCTATAACAGTCCCATCAGTAGTATGTGTGACCTCCCAAGAGTAATTTCTGGCCGAATGGGGATTTCCCAGTCCCAGCTGCAGGCAGATGAGGAGAGTCAGGAAGAACACCGAGTGAGCCTGACCTTTAGCGGGTCTCCGGTTCTCTGGACCCACCGTCCCTCGACGCTGTCGTTTGCCTTCTTAACCTGCGTGCAATGGATCCAGTGCCTCTTTCCTGCGATGTGCTAGGGTGAGGGACTGAGGCATGGAAGGGTTACAGAATGTTACAAAATGTGCTAAGGGGAGGAAATGGAACATGAGAAATTGAATGTGCTATGAGGGGGGACTGACGTATGGAGGATTGTGTCAAGATTAGGAACCATGGAAGAAAAATTGCTAGATTGTCTTAGAAAAACAATGTATTATGATACGCTCCAGCCAGGTGTGACTCTGTTCCCCCCCCCCTCCCCCCGCCTTTTGTGCTTATGAACTTTCTGTGAACTTCTAAGGTAACACTGTTGTGCTATAAAGGATCATACTCCACCCTTGATCTCTGCCACATGCTCCGAATCTCCCAGAGGAGGAGATAGGTGCGGTGGTCAGCTGGCCAGCTTAATAAAGGCTCTTAAATTTAAATTCTGAGTCGGTGGTCTATCTCGTTGAGCCAACCCATAATATTTGGAGGCCCCAGCGAGATACCCAGCAGGGAGGAGAGGGACCCTTGTTTAGGGCTGGAGGCTCTCCCCTGGCAGGGAGGAGAGGGACCCCCTATTCAAGGCAGGAGGCTCTCCCCCGGCAGGGGTGAGAGGGACCCCTTGTTTAGGGCAGGAGGCCCTCCCCCAGCAGGGGTTAGAGGGACCCCCTATTCAAGGCAGGAGGCTCTCCCCCACTTGTCACTGGGCACTCAGCGAGATACCCCACACCTGTGGAGAACGACTACCAAGGAGGCCTCCACTCCACCCAAAAACTTTCAATTCGGAAACCGAGCCACCTGGACTCTTGAGAGAGGTAAGGACCGGTCATTAAACTGGAATTGGGACGTCCCACAGAAGGACCTATATGGAGGGCTGGACGCAGCAGTACTCCTGGTCCTGACCCGCGGCCATGACGGTGGCTGCGGTCCCTGGTTCGTGCGGCTGTATGCTTCACTGGGTTTGTCTGTCTGGTATTTGTTTGTCTTGGTGTTTATTGTCAAAAAGTTGTCTGCTTCTGTGTACACCCTGCTGCAATGTTTTTTGAAAAATTTTCAGGACTTCAAGGAGCAAGCTGCAGGTTCCAGGCAACCTTAGGTTGCATTTGGCTGATTTATTTTGTCTTTGTTCTTTGTTGTCTTTGTCAAATGGGATAGGGTCAGTCATCTTCATAGACCCCCTATCAGTCAGGCCCACTCTGGGTGAGTGGAAGGGGAGCTTGATCACCTCCCGGGAAGCTATAGAGCTCCCTCAGGAATTGGAAAATTGTTAGGAATTGGGTGGACTGTTTAAACTCTGAGTGAATGTCTGGTGAAAGTGTGTGAGTGTGGAGAGAGGGGGCCTGCCCTCTCCTCTCCTTTATGTGGCTCCACGACTTCGGTTACGGAGTCCGAGTGGGCCCCGACCTGCGGTTCTGCAATTCGTCATGTGGCATAACGGTGACTCACCCCCAAGTGGAGGTGACCAGGCCCGGGATTTATACGGGCGCACCTTAGCTAAGAAGAATCTAAGCTCCCAAGGGACGCGGCCAGGCAGGCATCTGTGTGAGGATCTGTGAAAACAGGTCACCCCCTCCCTTGTCTGTCTCTCGCTACTGATCATCATGGGGTCGGGACAAAGTTTGTTTGTTTGGGACTAGCCAAATTACTACAGAGAAGGAGGACTAGATACAGCTCCAGCCTGGGCTGGTCCACTAAAAAAATATAAATCATTACTAGTCTATGTAAAGTAAGAGCTACTTTCATTTATTCTGCTTTCTGTTGTTACGCTTGGCTGAATGTTTGGGCTGGCCCCTTTAATAGTCTTCAAAGCCTCTTGCAGCTGTGAGAATTATTTTTTCTCAGAGTCTTTTGCTCACTGTTAAAGGGGAATCAGCCTACTTAGTTAATAAAGATTTCTGTCTATCAGTTGCTCTCACCTGGGTTGTAATTTACTGTATTAAACTGAAGTTCTGGGGTAGATTTAAAAGTTATAATGTTAATGCTTTTGATTTACAGCGATTCTGTGAATGGGAGTGGCCCACTTTCCAGGAGGGGTGGCCGGATGCAGGGTCTTTTGATCTGACCACTGCCTACCGGGTCCATTATGTCATATACGGCTGCCCAGGGCATCCTAATCAAATTCTTTATATTCAGGTTTGGGTTGACATATTGTCCAAGAAACCCCGGTGGATGAGGGCTTGCCTCCCGAGGGGAAAATTGGGACAGAGACAGACAATTCTTTTGGCCGGGCCCCAGAAGGGAAAGGCTCCCCCGGTCCTTCAGGGAGAGAGGGGGAGAACCTGCGGGACCTTGCGACATCCACCAGTCCTGCAGTTCCTATGTTGCCACTAGGGCAGGCCGGCCCTCTATAGATCTGGGGCCAGACAAGCAGCCCTCTGGGGATGCAAGGCAGATAAAGACGCTATTCCCCAGCTCCAGACCAGATTGGGAAATGAATGATCAAAGAAGGGGGGCTGGATGCCTGAGCTGCCTGCAGTGGCCCTAAAAAAAGAGAAGCAGCCGCAGCAGCGAGAAAGTACTTGGGCCTTTGGCTTGCAGGCTACAGCAGTTAAGCCATAAGCCAGTGACTGGTACTAGCCTTCCTACAGCCCCAGAAATAGAGTAGCAAGCCTGAGATCTATGAAAGCTGCAGATAGAGCTAGTAAAAGCTCCCTGTTTGCAAATGTACTGAAAGGGTTCAGTACCTGTTGCTGCTGGAAGAGGAGGGGCTGATATCCCCTTCCAGTGCACTCCCTTGGAAGAGGCCTGGTCGCTGCTCTGCCATAAAGGGGACTGGTGGGAAGACAAGGAAAGCAGGGCCCAGTAACTAATAAACAAAGTTAAAAGGGGGGGGGGGGCACTCTCCCTGGACCTGGGAGCCATCAGGACTTTGAAATTCTCCAAGAGAGGAGGAGTCTGACTCAGAGACTGGCCGAAACCTCGTTGGGTTAGGAGGACCGGAGGCTGCATATTGAACTTACAGACTGCAATTTGCTGGGCAGAGGTCCGAGCCCAGTTGTATAGGGGTTAAGCTACCTATGTACAGCAAAACAACTTTCTCCTGTGCCAGAGTACATTTTAAGGAAATTGGGCAAACTGTATTTATGGCTAGAAAGAAGAACTGCCCTATGTATAAACTGTCCAGGAAGAAAGCTATGTAAAATGAACCCAAAAAGTAAAAAAATGTCTAGCTGCCGAGAGGGCAGTTGCCCAGGTGGGCAAAGAAGAATACCCATTAAATTTTGGTCTCTATTAAAAGAGAGTTGACAGTTAGCAACCTGTATGCTGTCTTACAGGCCTGTGCGACCATGTCCATGTCAGGGGTGGCACAAAACCTCAACTGTAGGAAACTGGGGAAGGCCTGTCTAGAACAGAGGGGGTTAATAAAGTGGTGAATACTAGCCCTCTGTTACAGGAATTACAGACCCTGTGAGGTCCTGTGACATATAAGACCCTGTAGGGAAATAAAGCTCCTTTAGTCCGTTCTGAAAGAACAAATAAAAGACAGATTAAAGGCTGTGTTTCCCTCCAGGCAACCCAACTGGAACCCCTATAGTGACAGGGGAAAGGAGGCTCTCGATTGGTATCGCCAGACTCTATTAGGGGGCATCCGAGCTGCTGCTTGGAGACCCTCAAACCTCTCTAAAATGACAGAGACAGTCCAGGGGCCTAACCCTGATGCCCCGGAAATGGAGGGCTGTCAATGTTGCATTTGTTTCCCAGTCGGCCCCAAATATTAGGAAAAAATGACAGAAGTTAGAAGGCTTTGAGAAGAAATCAATCTCTGAGTTGGTTGAGGTGGCCCAGAAGGTTTTTAACAATTGGGAGGACCTGATGGCAGGTTTAAACACCCAGATGGCCAAGGTCCTCCTGGCCCTGAGCGAGGAGGGAGGCCCAAGGGGCCGGAGAGACAACAAGGGCCAAGAAAAGCCTCGCGGAAGAAAAGGAGTCCAACCCCGGCTTGGGAAAAATCAATGTGCATTTTGCAGAAAGGAAGGACACTGGAAAAGGGAGTGCCCTGAACGTGCAGGGGAACCGACTACCTCCCATGCTGGTGGAGGAAGTGGATTGGGGTTGTTGGGGCTCAGCTAGCCCCCAGGAGCCCAGAATGACCCTGACAGTGGGGGGCCAAAAGGTGGACTTCCTTGTGGAACTCATAGCACTCACTCAGGCCCTCTGGTGGGGAAAGGGAAAAAGCATAAACATTTTAGCTTCCTGAAAACAGCTGCCTTGAACCCAGCCACACTCCTCCCTGATGAGAAGGCAGAGGCCCCTTTGCATGACTGCGAGGAGACACTGACTACCCTCACTTCCCTCCGCGAGGACCTTGTGGACCAGCCCCTGCAGAATCCGGATGAGACCCTCAACACAGACAGGAGCAGCTTCGTAGAGGAAGGTACCCGGTATGCAGTATGCGGGGCAGCAGTAGTGACATGAGGAGGAGCCAGGGGAGATCTAAGAAGCCCTGGTGAGCGCGCTGGCACTCCTCCTGCCAGACCTACCCAGGGACTGCAAGGATTTATCTCCTCACACTGCCCTTACAGGAGGCCAAGGAAGTGGCTAAAAGACCAGTAGGGCCCCTAGAAGTTCTCATAGCCCTGCCAGCACGAAGGCTCCCAGAGAAGCCTACTCATCTGCCAGAGGAGCAGAGGCTAGCTGAGAAACTAAGGGCTCGGGAAAAAGAGGCTGGATGGCTAATTCTGCCAGACGGGAGGCCTGTAGTGCCAGAAGCCCTGGGGCGGACCATCGCTTCCCAGACCCACCAGAGCACCCACCTGGGGGGAACGAAGCTATCAGAACTACTGGGAAGAGAATTTTACATCCCAGGGCTCCAGAAAATATCCCAAGACTTGGCTAGAAGGTGCCAAGTATGTGCCCGGGTGAATCAAGGGCCCCCTGTTGTGGCCGCACCAGGGCAGCGATTCCAAGGTCAGAAATCTGGAGAACACTGAGAAATGGACTTCACTAAGATACCAGGAGGACGAGGAGGGTATAAGTACCTGCTGGTTTTTGTTGATACCTTCTCTGGCTGGCCTGAGGCATACCCAACCAAGGCAGAGACAGCACAGGTAGTAGTTAGGAAACTCCTCACTGAAATTGTCCCCCAGTTTAGCCTACCACTATACATGGAGTCCGACGATGGCCTGGCGTTTATCGCCAAAGTTACACAATCCATAGTTAAGGCCCTGAGGGTTACTTAGAAATTGCATTGTGTTTATAGACCACAGAGTTCTGGACAGGTAGAGAGGATAAATCGAATCCTAAAGAAAACATTAACTAAATTAAAATTAGAGACTGGCGAAAACTGGGTAAGTCTCCTTCCTTTTGCTCTCCTCAGAGCCAGGTGTACCCCGTATATAAAAGGACTCACCCCTTTTGAAATTATGTTTGGTAGGCCGCCACCTCTCCTTCCCCGCCTAAGGGAGGAAGAAATTGCCCGGCTGTCTACCCGAAATTTGCTTAAGTCCTTACAGGGTTTGCAGAGCAGCGCCATGTCGGCACGACGGGTGGTGAGAGCCGTACAGGAGGAGGATGTGCTGAGATCCAGTCCAACGCAGCCTGCCTTCTCTCCGGGCGATCTCGTCTGGGTGAAGCGCCACGACCCTGGCAGCCTGGAACCTAGATGGGATGGACCCTACCAGGTGGTGCTGAGCACTCCAGCCACCATCAGAGTCGCAGGAAAGAGACACTGGAACCCCGCCCTCCTCATGCCTCTCGCCTGGTGAACTGACCAGTGGGAAGGAGAAAGACATGGAAACTAAGACTCTATGTCAGCGGCCGAGACGCTGGCCAATTCTTCACCATCAAATGCCGGACTCTTCCCCGATGGCTCGACCCCTACATTGCCAAATGCCTCATGAATTTCATATCGTAGAGGCGGGCACTGAATCAAAGATTTGATTCGGGCATAAGACCAGTAGGGAATGTGCTAGGGTGAGGGACTGAGACATGGAAGGGTTACAGAATGTTACAGAATGTGCTAAGGGGAGGAAATGGGACATGAAAAATTGAATGTGCTGGGAGGGGGGACTGACGTATGGAGGATTGTGTCAAGATTAGAAACCATGGAAGAAAAATTGCTAGATTGTCTTAGAAAAACAATGTATTATGATACGCTCCAGCCAGGTGTGACTCTGTTTACCCCCCCTCCCCCTTTTGTGCTTATGAACTTTCTGTGTACTTCTAAGGTAACACTGTTGTGTTATAAAGGATCATACTCCACCCTTGATCTCTGCCACGTGCTCCGAATCTCCCAGAGGGGGATATAGGTGTGGTGGTCAGCAGGCCAGCTTAATAAAGGCTCTTAAATTTAAATTCTGAGTCGGTGGTCTATCTCGTTGAGCCAACCCATAACAGCGACTCTGATGGCGGTTGGAGTGCTCAGCACCACCTGGTAGGGTCCATCCCACCTAGGTTCCAGGCTGCCAGGGTCGTGGCGCTTCACCCAGACGAGATCGCCCGGAGAGAAGGCAGGCTGCGTTGGACTGGATCTCTGTGCGTCCTCCTCCCGTACGGCTCTCACCACCTGTTGTGCCCACGTGGCGCTGCTCTGCGAAGCCTGTAAGGACTTAAGCAAATTTCAGGTAGACAGCCGGGCAAGATCTTCCTCCCTTAGTCAGGGAAGGAGAGGTGGTGGCCTGCCAAACATAATTTCAAAAGGGGTGAGTCCTTTTATGTACGGGGTGCACCTGGCTCTGAGGAGAGCAAAGGAAGGAGACTTACCCAGTTTTCGCCAGTCTCTAATTTTAACTTAGTTAATGTTTTCTTTAAGGTCCGATTCATCCTCTCTACCTGTCCAGAACTCTGTGGTCTATAGACACAATGCAATTTCCAGGTAACCCTCAGGGCCTTAACTATGGATTGTATAACTTTGGCGATGAACGCCGGGCCATCATCGGACCCCATGTAAAGTGGTAGGCTAAACCAGGGGACAATTTCAGTGAGGAGTTTCCTAACTACTACCTGTGCTGTCTCTGCCTTGGTTGGGTATGCCTCAGGCCAGCCAAAGAAGGTATCAATGAAAACCAGCAGGTACTTATACCCTCCTCATCCTCCTGGTATCTCGGTAAAGTCCACTTCCCAGTGTTCTCCGGGGTTCTGACCTCGGAATCGCTGTCCGGGCGCGGCCACAACAGGGGGCCCTTGGTTTACCCGGGCACACACTTGACACCTTCTAGCCAAGTCTTGGGATATTTTCTGGAGCCCTGGGATGTAAAATTCTCTTCCCAGTAGTTCTGATAGCTTCGTTCCCCCCAGGTGGGTGCTCTGGTGGGTCTGGGAAGCGATGGTCTGCCCCAGGGCTTCTGGCACTACAGGCCTCCCGTCTGGCAGAATTAGCCATCCAGCCTCTCCTTCCCGGGCCCCTAGTTTCTCAGCTGTCCTCTGCTCCTCCGGCAGATGAGTAGGCTTCTCTGGGAGCCTTCGTGCTGGCAGGGCTATGAGAACTTCTAGGGGCCCTACTGGTCTTTTAGCCACGTCCTTGGCCCCTATATGGCTGCCAGGAGGTTAAGTATCTCAGGAGCATTTTTAATGTCCTTTCCTCCTGAGGTCAGGAGACCTCTTTAAGGTGGCTCCCGTGTCCTCCTGTAAGGGCAGTGTGAGGAGATATATCCCTGCAGTCCCTGGGTAGGTCTGGCAGTGTGAGTGCCAGGGCGCTCACCAGGGCTTCTTTCTAATCCTGGCAGATTGTAGATCTCCCCTGGCTCCTCCTCATGTCACTGCTGCCGCCCCCACATACCGCATACCGGGTACCTTCCTCTAGGAAGCTGCTCCCGTCCCTGTAGAGGGTCTCATCCGGATTCTGCAGGGGCTGGTCCACAAGGTCCTCGCGGAGGGAAGTGAGGGCAGTCAGTGTCTCCTCATCAGGGAAGAGTGTGGCAGGGTTCAAGGCAGCTGTTTTCAGGAAGTTGAAATGTTCACTCTTTTTTTTTCCTTTCCCAACTAGAGGGCCTGAGTGAGTGCTGAATTCTACAAGGAAGTCTACCTTTTGGCCCCCCCACTGTCAGGGTTATCCTGGGCTCTCAGTGCCCAGCTGAGCCCTGACCGCCCTAAGCCACCTCCTCCACCAGCACGGGAGTCGGTTCCCCCGCACGTTCAGGGCACTCCCTTCTCCAGTGTCCTTCCTTTCTGCGAAGTGCACACTGATTTTTCCCAAGCCGAGGTCGGACTTTTTCTCCCGAGAGGCTTTCCTTTGTCCCTATTGTCTCTCCCTATTGTCTTTCCTCGTTTAGGGCCAGGAGGACCTTGGCCATCTGGGTGTTTAAACCTGCCGTCGGGTCCTCCCGATTGTTAAAAACCTTCTGGGCCACCTCAACCAACTCAGAGATTGATTTCCCCTCAAAGCCCTCTAACTTCTGCAATTTTTTTTCTAATATTTGGGGCCGACTGGGAAACAAATGCAGCAATGACAGCCCTCCACCTCTCCGGGGCCTCAGGGTCAGTGGAGCCATCTGCTAGGGACTGGACCCCTCCTGAGGCATCTCAGCCTCCGAGCCCACAGGCTGTAGCCGGGGTAGAGCTTCCTGTCCAAGGCCCATCTCCATCTCTCATGAGATGCCTCAGAGGCCGTCTACCACACTGAGCTCCCTGTCTCCGAGAGAACCTGGCGGCCAAAGACCCATAACCAATATCCCTCCCTGAGCAAATACCACTCACCTGTCCTGTCCGCCCTCTGCCCCGCCCCCAGGACCATGCAAACCCCCCCTCACCTGTCCTGTACGCCCTCACCTGTCCTTTCCCCCCTCACCTGTCCTGTCCACCCCCAGGACCATGCAAACTCCCCCTCACCTGTCCTGTCTCCCCTCACCTGTCCTGTCCCCCCTCACCTGTCCTGTCCACCCTCTGCCCCGCCCCCAGGACCATGCAGAACTACCTGATCTGGCGCCTGGTGCAGGATCGCATTAGCAGCCTGAGCCAACGGTTCAAGGACGCACGTGCAAAGTACCGCAAGGTGTGTGAGACCCGCACCAGTGGCTCCGGCCCCAGCCCTGAGCCCAGCCGTCATTCCTTCAGTTCGCTTATGATACTCAGCCCCTGTCGGGGGTGGGGGGCATGAGCACTGAGGTCATGGGGTCACAGCCATCAGAGAGGCCAGGGAGGCAAGCACAGGGAATGAGGAGCTTGGGGCCGGGTAGGGCCTCTCCATCCCCCAACTCCCTGCCTGGGTGGAGCCCCCTGCAAATGGCACACTCGACCCTCCCCACCCCGGTGACCAGCATCCAAAGGTAAGTCTCTGAGGTCATCCCGTGTCTCCTCCACAACCCCTGGGTGCTCTAAAGCTGAGATGGGGAAGTACATGTTGGTAAATGCCATGGAATGAATGAATGACAGTGAGTGAGTGAATGAATGACAGTAAGTGAATGAATGAATGATTAAATAAGTGAATGATTAAGTGAGTGAATGAATGACTAAGTGGATGAATGGATGGATGGATGGATGGATGGATGGATAAGTGAGTGGATGAATGGATAAGTGAGTGAATGAATGAATAAGTGAGTGAATGAATGAAAGATTGAATAAGTCAATGAATGAGCAAATGAATAGGAGAAAGAACAAGTGAATGAATGACTAAGTGAATTAATGGAAAAGTTAGAGAATGAATGGTTGCAATGGAAAAGTTAGAGAATGAATGGTTGCGTGAATAGATAAGTAAATGAATGAATACGTGAATGAATGACTGAGTAAATGACTGAGTAAGTGAATGAATGACCAAGTGATGAATGAATGTCTAAGTGAATGAATGCATGGATAAGAGCAAATGAATGGTTAAGTGGGTGACTATCTAAGTGAATGAATGAATGGATGAGTGAGTGAATGAATGGTTGAGTGAATGGGTAAGTGAATGAATGAATATGTGAGTGAGTGAATGACTGAGTAAATGGATGACTAAATGCATGAATGAATGAATGAATAACTCAGTGAATGAATGGTTAAGTGAGTGAGTGAATGAATAAATGGATGACTGAGTAAGTGCATGAATGAATGTCTAAGTGAATGAATGCATGAATGAATGGATGAATGACCACCAGGTGCTGTATGGCAAGACCACAAACGAGGTGCGCTGGCGGGAATGCGTCAGCTACGTCAACAGCAACATGGAGAGCGCCGTGGGCTCCCTCTACGTCAAGAAGGCCTTCTCCAGAGGCAGCAAGAACGTGGTGGGTGCCGGGCTCCCTGTGGTCGGGGGCTCGTGCAGGGACGCACCCGCGTGACCACAAGACGCGCTGGCCCTGTGTCTCAGAGCTCCCACGGGGCGGCCTGTGGCCCCAGCAGTGAGGGTGTTTTCGGGGAGGCGACGGGGAAGCACACGTTTACCCTGATGCCCAAGAAGGGAGGCCAGGGGAAGCCTCGCCCGCCAGGCCCTGCAGGCTGCCAGGGACGGTTGGCGTGTGTGTCGGGGGTGGGAGGCCTTAGGTTCCCTAGGACGAAGCACAGCTGTAGAGACCCTGTCCCAGGAGGGCCAGCCCCGCCCCAACCCCACTCCCACCCGGAGCAGCCGCTGCTGGGGCTGTGGGCCAGGCGGTCACCCGGGCACACGGGGTGCTCCCAGGTCGGAGAGCTCATCGACAAGGTGCGGGCCGTGTTCGTGGAGACCCTGGGCGAGCTGAGCTGGATGGACGAGGCGTCCAAGAAGAAGGCCCAGGAGAAGGTGGGCAGGCTGCAGGGCCCAGGGCGGGGCTCCCAGCAGGGAGGGCAGCCCGGCGGGGCACCTGGCCATCACCTTCACACTCACTTCAGCCAGGCCAGGCCGGGCGCTGACTCAAGAGGGGCCTGTGGGCGGAGACAAGACTGGAAGCCAAGCCTGGGAGACCCGCCAGCACCCAGGAGTGGGTGGGGAGACCCACCAGCACCCCGGGAATCGGGGAGAGGCCAAGGCCTCAGGATCAGGGTGCCCGGAAGAGATGCCAGGACCCACAGGAGCCCCGGGCCAGTGTGAAGGCAGCAGAGCCACCCACAGGCCCCAGCCCCCCACTCCGGGCCCCCCAGACCCTGGCCAGATGTCAAGTGCAAAGCTGGTGGCCCGGGCCCAGCCAGGGTCTCTCCCTCCACGAAGCCGCCCCCAGAGCCTGTGGGAGGGGCCCTCCGTGACCTGCAGGGCGGGGGGCACAGCCAGGACACCCGGCCACCCCTCCCCTTCCCTCCAGGCCATGAGCATGAAGGTGCAGATCGGGTACCCCGACTACATCCTGGACGAGAGGAGCATGTACCTGGACAAGGAGTATTCCAACGTGGGCGCCCCCCCCGCCCTCTCCGTGAGCCCCTGTCTCGGCCGGGCCCCTCCTCCCGGACCGGCCTGCGGACCAGGGGCCCTGGGTCACCGGGGCGGGGAGGCAGGCTCTGGCGACAGCTCACCTCCCTCCCATGAGCTGTGGCGGCTCCAGTATGACCCTGTCACCGAGGGGGAAACTGAGGCCCCAGGGGACAGGTCTTGCTGGGAGACACGTAAATGGGGGACCAGGGTGGCCCCCACCACCGTCATCCCTCTACACCCAGAGCCTGTCTGCCTCATTCGGGCTGCCCAGGAGTCCCCAGGCCTGTCCCGGCTGCCCTTGACCTGCCTCGACCCCCACCCCCACCCCCACCCCCGGCCGCCCGGCAGTGACCGCCCCGGTCCCGCAGCTGAACTTCTCGGAGCACCTGTATTTCGAGAACGGCCTGCAGAACCTCAAGACCGGCGCCCAGCGGAGCCTCAGGAAGCTGCGGAAGAAGGTGGACCAGAACCTGTGAGTGAGGACGTGGGGCGGGTGGGCTGTGAGGGGGGACAGCGGGGGGCGGGGCCTGTGAGGGGGGGTCAGCCCTCAGTGGGCGGGGCCTGTGAGGGGGACAGCACGGGGGGCGGGGCCTGTGAGGGGGACAGCACGGGGCGGAGCCGGACACTGTGCCAGTGGGGGGAGGCTGTGAGTCTGACTTAGAGCCACCCCTGCTTTTGGGGGTCAGGCCCAGGGAGGAGCCAGGTGTCCGGACGGGCCGACCCGCACCCTGGCTGGGGCAGTGCCGGGCATGGCCGGTGGCATTGGGCCCTCAGGGTGGCCCAGAGGGAGGGTCCAGGAGACAGGACGCCACGTGACCAGCTCACTCCTCAGCTGGATCATCGGGGCCGCGGTGGTCAACGCGTTCTACTCGCCAAACCGGAACCAGATTGGTAGGCCCCCCCCACCCGCCCTCCGGTGCTGGAGCGGAGCCTGGGCCGCCTGCCCGTCCTCCTGGGGCTCCCCCACCCGTTCTCTAAAGGGGAGAGGGTGCCGTCTCTCCCACCGGCAGGAACTGCACCCTGTCACCCACCCGAGGGGCCGTTCCCCTGTCTGTTTGGGGGGGTGGGGGGCTCTCGGAGGGCGGGCAGCCGGCCCTTGGCCGGAAGGAGCATGAACGGTGCAGAGAGCCCGGACTTGGGTCCCGGACCTGCGACCCCCTCCCCTGCCCCTGGCTCTGAGCCCCGGCTTCCTCGCCTGTGAAATGGGGGAGTCCCCACCCCTACCTCCCTTCGTGGATGACAAGGCAGGACCCTGGAGGTCCGGGCAAGGGCTGTGCTCACTCAGCTTCTGTGTCGCCCGCCCGCCGCCCCTGCCCCCCGGCAGTGTTCCCCGCCGGGATCCTGCAGCCCCCCTTCTTCAGCAAGGACCAGCCGCAGGCCTTGAACTTCGGGGGCATTGGCATGGTGATCGGACACGAGATCACCCACGGCTTTGATGACAACGGTAGGGGCTCCGGGGCTCAGAGCTGCACCTGAAGTCACCTCCCCCTCCCCCCCCAGCAGCGGCCCGGGGGGGGGGGGGTGGGGGGGCCTGAGGCCCAGTCAGGCTGCAGGGAGGTCCGGGCTCCATCCAGCCCCTTCGAGATTAGGTGGGGACACCAGGCCCAGGCCCCAGGGGAGCTCTGGGGGTGGAGCAGGTCTTGAATGGCAGGCTCGACCAGACACAGGGATGGAGGAGAGGGTCAGGGCCCCAGGGCCAGATCCTGATGGCACCGCATGAACCGGTCTCCCATCCCCTGGAACTGTGACCCTGAGGAGGCACAGCCCAGTGCACCCGAAACTCCAGCGCTGGCCTCCAGCCGGGTCTCCCCAGGGAAGCCAACAGCCTCCAGCCGGGCTGTGCTGACCCAACCTCCCGACCTCCCTCCCCGGGCGCAGCCTGGCTTGGGGGCCGGGCTCGGGGGCCGGGCTCGGGGCTGCAGCTGCACCTGGAGGCTCTTCACCCCGAGCTTGACCTTGGGCACCTTCCAAGGCAGCCCGGTCCCAGGACCACACCCACCCTGAGGGGGGCTTAGACATCAGGGGGGTCTGGGACCTGGAACCTGGCACCTGGGACCCGGGCTCTGCCCTGGAGCTGGCAGGGAGGCCCCCGAAGCCG
Source organism: Myotis pilosus (assembly GCA_036010255.1). NCBI lineage: Eukaryota > Metazoa > Chordata > Mammalia > Chiroptera > Vespertilionidae > Myotis > Myotis pilosus. Next base: position 78,825,589 of record JASKON010000010.1, read on the forward strand.
GTCTCTCCAGCGCCTCAGCCCTTGTCCCTGACAAGGTGCTGACCACTGAGCTGGCGCTGCCCTCAGTGCCCGACTCCGCTCACACACCTGAGCTCAGACACGGGTCTCCGGAGGGCATGCGGGAGAGGGGGGTCCCCGGAGGGCACGCGGGAGAGGGGGGTCACTGGAGGCAGGCAGGAGAGCCAGCTGGGCAGGCAGGACCCACACAGGGCCCGCAGGCCGGAACTTCGACGAGGAGGGCAACATGCTGGACTGGTGGAGTAACTTCTCGGCCCAGCACTTCCAGGAGCAGGCGCAGTGCATGGTGCACCAGTACGGGAGCTACTCCTGGGACCTGGCGGAGCAGCAGAACGTGAGCGCCCAGCAGGGAGATGGGCCGGGGATGAGGACAGAGCCCAGAGTGGGGACAGAGCTCAGGGGTGGGGACAGAGCCTGGGGGGGGTGGGAACAGAGCCGAGAGTGGTGACAGAGCCTGGGGTGGGGACCACACTAGGGAGGGAGGAGAGGGAGAGGGGGGAGGGGGAAGGGACCCCATGAGCCCGGCCTGGGAAGAGAAGGGAGCTGCCCCTCCCGCGTCCTGTCCCTGCTGCAGGTGAACGGGTTCAGCACGCTCGGGGAGAACATCGCAGACAACGGAGGGGTGCGGCAGGCGTACAAGGTGGGCCTGGGGCCCTCAGAGCGACAGGGTGCCCCTGCCCGCCGAGTGTAGCCGCCCCCTTGGCCATCCTGAGGAGCCCGCCTGGCCGGGCAGAGGTGGGTGCCCGGCTGCTCTGCCCACGTGTCGCCTTGACTTTAGCCCTCGGGTGGCCACTGTCTGTCTCCAAGTGCGACCTTGACGGTCATGGCACAGCCCCGCACCATGGCCTGGCCCTGGGCGTCAGGCGCTCATTCTAGGGGCGCCCTGGGGGGCCCGAGGAATGAGGGTGGGGAGCGCCTTCCCCCGGGGAGCGCAGGGAGGAGGCCCCCGGGCCAGCGCGGTCCTCCCGCAGGCTTACCGCCGGTGGAGAGCGGAGGGCGGCCGGGACCAGCAGCTGCCGGGCCTGGACCTGACCCTGGACCAGGTCTTCTTCCTCAACTACGCCCAGGTGGGGCCACGACCTGCCCCGCCAACCTCCTCCCACTCGCGTCTTCCCGGGCCCCACGGTGGGGTCTCCAGGGCCGGGCAGGCAGGCTGGGGGAACCCGGCGAGGGGCCTGGCAGCTTCCAGGAGGGGGGGGTGCTGGGGTCCAGCCCCAGCGGGTCCAGGGGTCCCCAAAGGTGTGGACGGAGTCGGCGAAGAAGGAATGAATGGCACAGAGGCAGTGTTCAGTTCATCAGCATAGTTGGGTTCTCTTGTCAGGATCTCCAGCCAGGTTCTGTAGTCAGGTTCAGTCCAGGATCTTTTGCCATGTTCTCTCCAGCGAAGTTCTAGGTTCTGTGTAGGTCCTGTCTGCTAAGTTCTGTGTTCTAAGTTCTGTGTTCTAAGGTCCGTCTTCTGAGGTCTGCCTTCTGAGGTCTGCCTTCTGAGGTCTGCCTTCTGAGGTCTGCCGATAAGTTCTGTCTCTTGTTGTCTTGTTGCATCTATATTTATACCAGGTGATTCTAATCCTATCAATCTCTATTCCAAAGGTTAGGGCGTTTCTTATCTCCATTCCAGGGAGTAAAGATTATGTAGCTTAAGCGTGATTGTTCGTAGTTAAAGTGATTAACTACCCGCCTGGCACTTAGTTAAGAGGTTTTATTCCCTCCCTAACTTCAGGGAAAATCCCTACCTGGGGAAACAACCTTTCTCAGAGAGGTGACCTTGGTTAAAACACATAGTGCCAAGAAGGTGATCAAATATATTAAGAACAGTATGCCATATATGCCAGGTCCCTAGAAACAGCAAGGATGGACCGGCTCCCGGCAGGGGGGGTCAGATGAAGCGGCGGAGGGGGCCCTGCACGAGGAGCAGCTGAGGCCTGGGGACCCCCTGGGGCCACCGCCCTCCCCCCTCCAGGCGCCCGGGCTGCTTCCCTCCTCGGGCTGCTCAGGGGCCCTCTGACCCCTGGTCCCACCCCAGGCCCCGCCCCTCCAGGCCCCGCCCTCCAGACCCCGCCCCCGCCCACAGCCACGCCCCGCCCCCAGGCTCCGCCCCTACAGGCTCCGCCCCTCCGGCCACGCCCCGCCCACAGCCACGCCCCCACAGCCACGCCCCCCGCTCGCAGGTGTGGTGCGGCTCTTACCGGCCCCAGTTCGCCCTGCAGTCCATCAAGACGGACGTCCACAGCCCCCTCAAGTTCAGGCACGTGCGCCCCGCGCCCCCTACGCCCCCCGCGGCCCACGGGCCCCCCACGAGACCCCGGCGTCCCCCGCACCCCCCACACCCCGCGGCCCCGGCCCCCGGCCCCCGCGTCTCAGGCCTCCGTGTACCCCAGGGTGCTGGGCTCCCTGCAGAACCTGGCCGCCTTCTCCGACGCCTTCCACTGCGCGCGGGGCACCCCCATGCACCCGCGGGTGCGATGCCGCGTGTGGTAGCTGCTGCCCGTCCACCCGAGTCCGAGTCTGAGGCACCTCGGTTCTCTTGTGAGCGTGGGGCCGTCCAGCGGTGCTGACCTCTCACGCACACGTGTGTGTAGAGCGTGGGGTGCGATTCCTACTTCACCCATGATACCCCGGTGCAGTGCTCACGCCCCGGGGCGTGGCTGTGGGCGGGGGCATGGCTGTAGGCGGGGCGGCGCCTGTAGGGGCGGAGCCTGGGGGCGGGGCGTGGCTGTGGGCGGGGGCGGGGTTCTTTCCAAACACCTTTCTCTGCAGACACAGCCCAGGCCGTCGGGAGCAATGCCTGGTCCTGGACGGGGCAGGGGTGGCCCCAGATGTGCCGGGAACATCCCGCTGGGCCAGAAATTACGGAAAACCCATGGAATGAGGGACACGTGACACAGGGATCCAGGGGCCTTACAGGGACTCCCTCTGCATAAACCTGGGGCAATTTTAGCACCAGAAACAATGGGATTCCTGAGTCAGATCCCGTGAATGAAACAGGAAACGCTGAGGCCATCAAGATATCAATAGTGAATGATGGATGGATGGACAGATGAGTGAATGAAAGGGTGAGAGAATGGAAGGATGAAGGAATGAGAGAGTGAATGAATGAATGAAAAAACGAGTAAGTAAATGGATGGATGGATAAGTGAATGAATAGATGAATGGGAGTATAGATGGATGAGGGAGTGAGTGAGTGAGTGAATGGGTGAACGGATGGATGGATGAATGGGTGAGTGAGTGAGTGATACCTGAGGACAGGGCCTCCTTCCAGTGAGTGGTGGTCAGAGGAGACAATCAGCTGGTAGATGCAGGTGAGAAGTGGAACGTGCTCACAGGCTGAGGTCTCTCCCCAAACTCGCTCAGCTCCACGAGCCTCACGTCTCAGGGTTTCTCCGGAAGTCTGACCCGGAACCGGAGACTGACCTGCCCTCAGAGCATCTTGTCTGAGTTATTTTTATTGACAATAAAAAATTTTAAACATATAAAACTGCCAGTTGGAAATGGCTTCCCAGACTGTGAGTCATGTGATGCGCAGACATGACCCCGTCCCAGTCCCAGCCCAGGAGGAGGCTGAGGTCCGTCCTGCAGCTGAGCTCAGGGCCCGGGCGGCGGGTGGGGGCAGGAGCGCCCTGGGCCAGGGCCTCACACGCGGGGTCAGGAGGGGGAGGTCGGCTCCTCAGGCGCCGGGTGGGGAGACGCGGGGGGTCCCAAGCCCCCGGCCCAGCAGGTGGTCTCCTCCTCAGCCAGGCGCGGGCTGGCCTCCAGGAGGGGGTGTTCCAGTTATCTATGGAACGTATGCACAGGTGACCCAGAGCGTCTCATTTGGATATACCAATACAGACGTCAAAGGGTACTTACTATTAATTAATATGGCCAAGCTTAACCAAAAACTAAGAGAGAGAGAGACACAGGAGATATACAATGCAAGAAATCACACAGGTTTATTTACCAGAGAGCTGATGTGTTTCAGTCCTTGGCAGGCCACCCGGAGACACTGACAGAGACACACAGAGGTCGTCAAATATGCCGCGGCATGGAGCTCGGTCTCTTGACTCGAAGAGAGGCCTCTAGCAGTCTGGGCTCAGGCAGAGCAGGAATGGCAGTTGGCAGTTTCCAGGGGGGAGGAGAACGTCTGGCTGTGGAGGGCAGACAGGCGTCTGAACCGCAGCAGACTTGCTCTCCTTAAATCCTTGAAGCCGGGCGTCTTCAGTGTCTCCTATCGGGTGCCATACGCGGTGCCGCCCTGTATCTAGGTATACACTCAGGCGGGAAAGTTGTGTACATGTCCAAAGCTTATCAATCACACACACACGTCTTATTTTGGAGTTGTTTACAAGTTTTGGTCTAAGAATAAAATGGGGTCTACTTATGCTAACTGATGCTAATACAAAATGGAGTCTACTTCATGCTAACTAAACTTATTACTATAACAGGCTTCTTCGGTGTCTCAAGTCAGTGTGCTCCGGTGGCCTTCTGGGCTTATCAGGATGCACACGCAGGGGGTTACCAGGTACTTATCAGGAGTTAACATGCCGGGAGTTGTTGATCAGGAGTTAGAAGTTATTTGTCAGGAGTGAACATGCAGGGCATCACAAGTTACTTATCAGGGTCTCACACACACACACACACACACACACACACACACACACACAAGTTAAGTTTCACTTCTAAGTAAAGTTTAAAATTCCCTCTAATAAAGAAATGAAATTTGATTATACTATCTTATACTCACTAAACTTATTACTGTAACAGTGGGTCCCTGCTGGTGGTCTTAATCCAGCAGCTGGCAGGGTTCAGGAATCTGGAGAAGGCGCTGTGTGTAAATGACTAAAGAGTCCGGCCGAAACCCGTTTGGCTCAGTGGATAGAGCGTCGGCCTGGGGACTGAAAGGTCCCGGGTTCGATTCCGGTCAAGGGCATGTACCTTGGTTGTGGGCACATCCCCAGTGGGGAGTGTGCAGGAGGCAGCTGGTCGATGTTTCTAACTCTCTCTCTCTCTACTTTCCTCTCTGTAAAAACTCAATAAAATATATTAAAAAAAAAAAAAAAGAGTCCGGAGACGAAACAATTTTGAAATGCATTTTGGGGGATCAGAGAAGACTTAGCTAAAGGAACCAAGTTCTCCTTGTCTCAGGACGCCTTCCTATTTATTAACACACTTTGCCCTGAGGCGTCGTAGATATACATCAAAGGGCAGGGCTAGTACACAGAGTCCACTGTCAGATTGGGGGAACTGCCCCGGCTGTCCAGGTGTTTGGCCAGCAGGAGGCAGTAACGTGTAGATTGAAATGCCCTCAGCTGCCTGGCAGCCAGCAATCCTTTCTGCATCCTTTTCAGGTTTGGGACATGCCCTCAGCCCCTCCCGATGATTCAGCCCTGCTGACATGCTGGAACTGGCTTCCAACAGGAATGATGGCTAGCCTGACCCCGAATCTGGTCCGTGGGGGCCTGGCCGCTGCCCGCAGCCTCGCGGAGATGGCTCAGGCGCCTGCATCCCGCAGCCCTGTGTCAGGTGGCGGGTCCCTCTGAGGGAACAGGGATGCTGTCTCCTCCACGGGCTCCGTGGGGACGTCTGGCTGGACCCGGGAGGCCTGCAGGTCCCGACGCCTGTTCCTTTCTGCCGGCTCCCCTGTCCCCTGCGAGGGACACTCGGCGTGAAGACCAGGGGCCGCTCCCGCCTGGTCCGGGATGCTCGGGGTCAGCCACCCCCAAGGGCAGGAGCGGGGCCTCCCTCCCGACTTAGCACAGCGTCCACTGAGGACTCAGCCCCGCAGGGACCTGTCCCCACACCTCCCCACCCCCCGCCAGGAGCCTCACCTCCAGGGTGCGGACAGACAGCAATGACCGAAGGAAGGTGAGTTCTTCTGCAAATCAGAGACGCCCCGTCAGGAAGGGGCCGCCGGCCGGGGACCAGGGGGCCTGCTGCTCACTGGGAACCTCCCAGAGACCAACCCCCTCAGAGGCAGCAGGACCCAAGCACGGGCTCCTGGTCGGCCTGTCCCCGGGGCCGGGAGACAGGGAAGAACCCGGGCCCTGCCACCTCCCCTGCTGCCAACCCGGCCCCACCTCAGCCCCGTGGACCGTCCACAGGGAGGGCTGAGCCCCCAGAGGAGCGGCTGCCAGGAGCTGGGAGGAAGGACCCGCCCGCTGCTCAGAGCCGGGCCCTGGGCCGGGCACCTCTCTGGTGAGGACAGGGCGAGGCCTCGCCCACAGCCCTGAGCCTCTCTCTGCTCAGGGGCCCCCCTCGGGCTCTGGGCACACAGAGCGCCCTGGGCAGGGACAGGGGAGGGGGCATGACGGGGCCTCCCGCTGCTCTCCGGCACCCTGTGCTCCTCCGTCCGCTGAGGGCAGGTGGGCGCTCAGGCCCTGGTGGTGTGTGGGCACCGGGGGCACCAGGCTCCTCAGACAGGAAGTCCCGCCCCCGGGCACCCCAGGCTGCCTCTCTATTTGGGGGACAGAGCCAGAGCGGTGTCTGGGATGAGAGAGCTGGGACCTGAGCCCTGACGGGACCAGGGGCTCCTGCTCACCATGTGATCTTCTGTCCCTGATGACCGTGAGCACAGCTGACACAATAATGCTAACGATGAGGATGACGAGGATGATGACGCTTAGGATAACATAGATGAAGAAGGGGCCCCAGGGGGTACATGTCACGTCTGAGCTGCTGGTCCCAGGCGTCGCTTCCCAGGCAAATAGGCCACTGCACCTGGGGGAGGAGGGGGCCGTGGGCAGCGGGCAAGGGCATCTCGGTGCCTGGTGCTCACCCCGACCCCGAGCATCCCCTGGGCAGCCTGGCGCACAGAGGGGGAGGCTGCTGCCTGGGTGGGCAGGGGGAGGGGGGTTCTGGGGCAAACTCAGGTCCGTCTGACGCTCCCTGTCCCACAGCCACGGGGAGATGGAGGGAGAAAAGGAAGGGGCAGGACAACCTGGAACAGGGACACTGGACACTAGAGAGGGACAGCGAAGGAGATGCCAGGAGTGAGGGCAGAGCTGGTGAAAGCCAGTGCCCCAGACACTGGGGGGGGGGGGGTATAGGAGGGGTGGGTAGTGACAGAGGAACAAACCTGGGGGGAAGATGGACACACAGGACCCAGAGCCTCCCTGTGGGAGTCACACCAGAGACTAAGCAGCCAGGTCACAGCTGGAACCAGGAGGGGGGATGGGCATTGGGGTTCCCGCTTCCGGGGGAGGGGACTCAATACTCTGGAGCCCCGTGTGTGCACCCCTGACTCCGAATGGCAGGACCCCTCAGCCCTGACACTTGGGGACACCCCGGAACACAGGGTGGGTCTCTGGCCGCAGCGCCCTGAGCCCGCATCTGGGATGTGCTGACTTGGCCCTGGGCTGAGGAGACAGCGGTGTGGGAGCCACAGGGTCAGTGGGGTGGCTGGGGGGTCACCGTCTCCCCGCTGGGGGGCCCTTATCTCCCAGGGAGCCCTGGCACCACCTCCTGGGACCCGGGTCACCTACTTGGTCCAGGGCGTGCAGGCTGCCTGGGTGCCCCCCGCAGAGAAGGTGCCCGGCTGGCAGTCTTCACACAGCGTGTCCTGCCACTCGGTGCCTGAGAAAGGACAGTGTTGGGCAGAGGGCTCCTCGGGGACCCCTCAGGCCAGGGCCCGGGGCCTGTGTCCTCAGGGGAGCCGCGCTCACCTGTCTCCCGCACCCTCTGGCCCGGGCGGCAGACACTGTGGGGCCTGCACTGGACGCAGGAGTCCCCGTCCTGTCGCTCACAGAAGTGGCCGAGCCCGCAGCCGCACACGGTGTTGGTCCGGGTGGAGCAGTTCTGTCTGGTCACCTGGCCCAGGTCTGGGACCCAGAGGAGGAGCTCAGAGAGGCAGCGAGGCCTGCCAGGGCTGGGGGAGCGCCTGTCCCGGGAGGACACCAGGGCCCGCAGGCCTGGGGAGGGCACGGGGACAGGGTGCGCCCCCTCTGCTCCCCCTGGACCCTGCCAGCCGCAGCCCAGGCTCAGCCGGAACATAGGCCGGAGCTGCCGGACGCAGAGGCCAGTCCCAAGGGGGGTCCGAGGGACGGGCGGCAGCATCAAGGAAGGGGGCAGGGTCTTCTCCACAGAAGGCCAGGCCTCTTGGGGCGGCTGAGAGCTCCCAGGCTGAACCCCAAAGCATTGTGGCCCCCACCTTGGTCCCAGCCTTCCTCCTGGGGTGCCCCAACCCAACCACCTGCCCTGGGCAGAGAGGAGACCCAGGGACCAGTGCTCAGCGGGAGGAGGACCCTGGGGAGGGTGTGGGGTCCTGGGAGCCGGCACTGCAGGTGGAGGAGGCCTGGCCCCGGGGGCGCACGGGCTGTGCCACAGGCGGGGGTGCCTGCAGGGCATCGGGTGGCTGAGCCTGGAAGCGCGGGTGACAGGTGCTAGGGCTGAGAGGCGGGCCCTCTCTAGGGAGAGGCAGGTGTGGCCATGGGATGAGGCTCCTTGAAGGGTCCTGGGCAGGTAGCTGCCCTGGGTGACGGGAGGCCAGGCCCCGGGCAGCCTGGGGTCCTGCAGTCATTGTGGCTGGTGTGGGGGGCTGGGGCTCGGCTAGGCCGGGGTTGGGCTCCTGGTCTCACCTGGGTCACAGACGCGGCAGGGCAAACACTCAGGCAGGGCATTGAGGTGGGGAGTGTAGGTGCCCGGCGTGCAGGGCGCACACACTGTGGTCCTGAGCTCCCCGCAGGCCTCCTGCACCCGGGAGCCTGCAGCCAAGCGGGCACACACTCAGGGCGGGAAGGCCCCTGAGCCCGGGCAGGTGTGACACCCCCCAGGGGTATCCCCATCTGGGCTGTTCCCCAGGCCAGTGAGCCCCTTGGCAGGAAGTAAGAACTTTCTGAAAGTTGGGGGCCTCCTGGGACACGGAGGCCTGGCTCTGACACCCCCTCTCCCGGCCTGAAATGGTCTGCCCACCCCCAGCCCCTGCCCTGAGCACTGAGCTGAGGGTCGGTGGGAGGGGGAGGCGGGAAAGCTGGGGGTGCCCTCAGTGCCCAGGGCTTCAGGCCTCCCATGAAGGGGTGCTGGGAGCAGTGGGGCTCCAGGCCAGGGGAGGGGGATGCCTGCCCCCAGCACAGCCCCGCCCTCGGCACCCCCAGGGGCCCTGCAGAGTTGCACCCACCTGGCCTGCACTTGGGGCAGCACATGGCCTCCGCTGGGAACTCCTCCTCTTTGCACGAGGGCATCGCCAGTGCGCAGGGCCGGGCTGTCAGAAGGAGGAGGCTCAGGGCCTAAGGGAGATGGGGGGGCATTGGAGCAGAGCCGCTGCCTGGGCCTCAGTCTGACCCTCTGGGAAATGGGCCCCCTGCAGGGGGACAGGATTGTCTACTGAGGATCCTAAGAGCCTGGGTTTGGGACCACCCTGTGTGTGACCTCTGACGCCCTGGGCTCAGGAGAGTGGGCCCCGCCCCTGGGAAGGCCAGGGCTGCTCTGACCCAACAAACAGCTTCGCTGCTCCCCATGCTGGACCCGGAGCCCTGGAGCCACAGAGTCAGGGCAGCAATAGGTGTGGGTTGTGTGTCGGGGGTGTCTCTGGCCTGACAGTGTCACAGGCAGGGGGCTGCGGAGGAGAAGGGGAGGACAGGAGGAGGGGGAGGGGGAGGGGAGGGAGGGGAAGTGGAGGGGGAGGGGTTAGAGCGCAGAGAGGGGGAGGGCAGGGGGAGGGTTCAGAGGAGGGGGAGGCCTGTCCCTCAGAGCTGCTCCTGGGTGGTGACCTCGGGCTTAGGAGCTGAGGGCTCTGGAGCTGACGGAAACGCACAGGAAGCCTCCCTCCCGGGCACAGGCACCCAGTTCCTCCCCAGACGGGCTGGGCGGTGGGGGGGATCCGCCCTGAATGGGGGGGACAGGGATCCACAGAGGAGAGTCCTTGGAGGGCGGCCTCCTGCCTGGGCCAGTCCCAGCGGCCAGGGCTGTGGGCAGGGCCGGCTCCCCCACTGGCGCTGGGCTGCTGGGCGACACCGTCCCCGACTCACCAGCCTCAGGGCGTCAGCCGCGGGCGCCAGGCTGCAGGGGGGCGGCCCCCAGCCGGGCAGAGGCTCCATGTCCACCCCGGGACCCTCACTCCCCGACCGCGGTCTCGGGACTCCGGCCGGCAGGACAGACAGACGGCAGGACAGACGCACTCATTCTCGACCTCGCAGCTGTGGCTGCTCCCAAAGAGAAAGAGAAATGCAAACTGAGCTTCTCTTGCAGTTCATACTAACCCCAACTGGGCCACCCCAGCCCTCACACCAGAGGGTTCACCCCACACAATCCTGCCAGAGGAGGGGCAAGAGGGAAGGGCGGGGTCCAGCTTCGCAGAGCAGTTCTGTCCACTCTCTGGTCCAAGAGCCGCCTCCTAACACACCACCCTCCCCCCGCCGCGGGAGTTTCCATAGAAGTGGGCGCCCCCAAAGCGCTTCTCACTCCCTGTCGCCCTGCCCCCCAGAGAGCTGACCTGCAGCCTCTCCCCACGCGGACAGAGCCCTCTGAGCCTCAGTGACTGTCCCCTCTGCCTGGGGGAGCTGTTTGCACCCACACATTCCAGAGGGAGCCTCTCATGGGAACTCTGGGCCCCTGGGGGTGCGGGAGGGGCCCTGTCACCCCTGAGCACCTGGAGGGGCTCCCCACCATGTGCACTGACACCCTCCTGCCTGCAGGGGGCGGGCTGGGTCATCCTGCCCCCATTGCACAGGCGGGAAGTGGGGACTCAGGGAGACAGGCCGGCCCAGGGCTCCGGGTGCAAACGGTGCTCAGACCGAACCCTCATCTCTGACCCTCAGAGGCCGGGCCTTCTCCTCCGCCTCCTGCTCACACTGCGGAGGCGGCACGGGCCCCTCGGGGAGTCAGGGAAGCGCCATGGAAGGAGGGACTCGGACACAGGAGCCCAGGGCCCTGAAGGGACTCCCTCTGCAGGACCTGGGACCTGCCTCCGGCTCGTGTGTTTCCCGGACGAGGCTCTGCCGACGCCACGGACTCCGCCGGCCACCAGCTCCTGCCCCTGCCCAGGCGCGCCCTGCGGAGGTGGTGCCAGCAGAGCCCGCCCAGAGGGGGCAGCAGCGGGGGGACCAGCAGGGGCCCGGGCTCCCCTCCCTCGGCCGGAGCTCAGCTCCTGCTGCAACCCCTTGTCCTCGGGGAACAGAGGCCCAGGTGTGCGCCCCCGGCTCCCCAGCACCCGGCGCCCCTCCTGACCAGCCGGGGTGCCCACTCGCCCACCCAGGGCCGGGCAGGGCCGGGCTGAGCGTGCCCACTGTGAGGGGAAGGCTGAGCCCGAGGTGACAGTGTGCGGGCGGAGCAGGACTCCCCTGGACTGGGGGGGGCGGGGGGCTGGGTAGGGGGGGGGCTGGTCCAGCAAAGACCCTGGTTCTGGCTCAGGCAGGGCCACCTGTGGGGCCACAGGGTCCGTCCCCAGCGGGCGGGCAGCAGGGCCGGGGCGGGGACGCGCGCCGCTGCCGGGCTGAGGGCGCAGGAGCCACGCGGGCCGCACGGAGCTGGCCCAGGCGGCCCCGCCGGGAGCGGGAAGGGCGGCAGCGGGGCACCTGGGGGCGCGCCCGGGTCGAGAAGGTGCTGCGGGCAGGGCCTGGCCACCCGCCCCGAGGCCCCGGCCGCCTGGTCCCTGGGGACCCCGAGGCCACCCCGCAGGCAGCCCCGCCCCGGGCGCCCCCGCCCCAGGCCGCCCCCGCCCCCGACCGCCCCCGCCCCCCGACCGCCCCCGCCCCCCGACCGCCCCCGCCCCGACCGCCCCCGCCCCCCGACCGCCCCCGCCCCCGAACCGCCCCCGACCGCCCCCCCACCGGCCCCGACCGCCCCCGCCCCGGCCGCCCCCGCCCCCGACCGCCCCCGCCCCCGGCCGCCCCCGCCCCGACCGCCCCCGCCCCCGGCCGCCCCCGCCCCGGCTGCCCCCGCCCCCGACCGCCCCCGCCCCCGACCGCCCCCCGCTCCGACCGCCCCCGACCGCCCCCGCGCCCCGACCGCCCCCGCCCCCCGCCTCCCGCCCCGACCGCCTCCTGCCCCGACCGCCCCCGGCCCCGACCGCCCCCGCGCCCCGACCGCCCCCGCCCCCGCCCCGACCGCCCCCGCGCCCCGACCGCCCCCGCGCCCCGACCGCCCCCGCCCCCGCCCCGACCGCCTCCCGCCCCCCGACCTCCCCCCGCCCCGTGAGCTGCTGGGCGCCAGGCAGCGGGCGAATTATCACGTGCCCCGCCCAGCGGTTTTCAGGGGACCCGAAGGGGGAGGTGAAGACAACTTGTAACAACAAACAGAAAAGGACCAGAAGGGGGAGCAGCGCCCTAGAGGCGCCTCGGAGTTTGCAGCGCTGGACACCCGGTCCCCTGGGGAATGTGCGGGAGGAGACTCGGACCCCGGCCTCCCCGGGGCAGCGGGACTCCGGGCCCAACAGGCAGGGGCGTGAGAAACGCAAACTTGCGCCCTGGCCTGTGGCTCAGTGGTGAGCGCGTCACCCTGACCCCGGGCACCACCTGGGTGCAGGCGGATCCCACCCCGCCGGGTGCGTGCAGGAGGCGGCCCGTCCAGGCCCCTCCCCCCGTTTCTCTCCTCCCCTCCCCCCCTCCCACGCCCCCTAAACCCGTGGGAAAACCCTCGGGTGAGGATTTACAGAGAAAATGAAGAGAAAGACAGCACCCCTGTGAAACGAAGGGGGGCCGGGAGGGGAGCTCAGCCCAGGGAACAGACAGCACCGCCAGCCTCACGTGGGGACGGGCCAGGGGGCGGCCTCCGCTCTGTTCGGGGATGGGGATGGGGGTGGGGGTGTCTGCGTGGGGACCGCTGTGGGGCCCTGGCACCGGGGAATCCTGGAGCCACAGTCACCCACCGTCACCCACTGTCACCCACACAGGAGGCCTCAAAGTGTTACAGAAAAACCGGAGAAGAATCAAGCAACACTTAGAGATGGAGTGACACTTATTACGCCTCGGCCCTGAGGAAAATGTCTCTCAAATTCTGGGTGAAATCACACACGAAGTTTCCCATATTGATACGGTTTTACCTTCTCTGTCTCCCAATATGGGGTTTTCCGGTCCCCTTTGCAAGTTCTCAAAGGGCCCTATGTGCTGGGGCTTTGAGACCTGGACCAAAGGCTTGGCCTAGTGCCAGCACCAATAACTTCATCTGGGGAAAGTTTAGTGGCCTCTCTGAAACGGGAGTAGTCTTATTTTCCTTATTATTTAAGCCAGCGAGCATTTACATAAGCCGGAAATAGCAGGGTCAATGTAATGGGGTGACCCACAGAGACGACCACCAGGCACTCGCACCCAAATTTAGGAGCCTTTATTAAGCTGGCCAGCGACTACCGTTACAGCACCCTGCCGAAGCAGAGGCTGAACTGCAGCCCAGACTACAGGAGTTACATTGTGTTATTAAACTCTGTGGCCGCCCAGAGACAAATGTGTCTTTCAAATTCTGGGCCCCCAGTATGGAGGACACTCTCTTTATTTATACTTTTTCCAGTCCTTTGTCTCCCAAATTTGGAATGAGACTTCCGGGCCTTCTGAGAAAGAAGGTCTGTGTGCTGGGAAGGGGCTGTGAGACCATATCTCAAGGCCTGGCCTGATGTCAGCACCTTCCTATCTGCGTGTTCTAGGACAGCGTGTCCCTCCTGGTCACAGCGCCAGATATGCAGCCCAGGAGAGTTAAAATGTCAAACAGCAGTTTTCATAGCAGATTGTTGCTGCAAAACTGCCTCCCAAAGCAGGTTTCACACTCTGAATACACAGGAAGCTGAGGCTTTGACCTTGACTTCCGCTCTAAGCATTTCATCCTAAGGTCTCCTCTCAGTTAGAGGCCTGGGGACCGTCTCAGTGGCTGTGCAGTAAAAGCTATAAATTCTGTGCTGATCAATTCTGCCGCCATGTGTGCGGTCTGATGAGAGACTGATCTGAGAGTGAGTCGCACACACTGAGGCATCACCTAAAAAGCTTATTGTTGGGGGAACAGTTTGCGATGAGAGCAGCTCAGATCCTGTTTCTGGTGAGTCACCCACTGGTGACCCCGCCTGAGCCGTGGGGGTGGGAGGCCCAGGGCCATGCAGTTCCCTCTCTGCCCTGGAGGAGGCGCCCTCCCCGTTCATGTGAGTCCCGGCAGCCTCATTGGTCTCACTTGATGCCCTGGGCTCTGGCAGTCGCTCATGTTGGTGCTAAATCGCCCTGAGTTACCCCCACCACCGCCCGCCCTCAGAGGCCTGCGATGCGATCCCCTGTCCTGGGCGCTGGGAAGGCCTCGGAGCACCGACGTCCCAGGGACACTGGGCCCCGCTGACCGCACTGCGGGCTCCCAGCTCCGTCCTCCATGGCAACCAGCAGGCTCCTCGGACAAGGGCTGCTGGGCCGGGACGGGCGTGGGGACTCCCTGTGCCTGAGCCCCAAGGGCCCCTCGTGGTCCCACCCGTGTCCCTAATGTGCCCCAATTAATTAATTATCTGTCTAGACTCGGTGGGACATACGCAGGTGACCAGGGGTCAGCAGTAACGGCCTATGCCCTGGTATTTCAGTGTCTAGACAGCTGAGCCGAGCCGGAACACATGAACACACAATTAGTATGCAGTCACACAGGGTTTATTTACCTGTTCCTAGTGGGTCCTAGGCTCCGGCAAAGGCCACCCGGCGGTTCACACCGAGAGACGGACGATGAAGGCGGAGACGGACAGGCGGCCACGGCTGGGTCAGGCTCGCACAGCAGGGCAGTCAGTCAGGGGCTGGTCTCAGGGAGTGACGTGGAGTCCACCTCTCCTCGGGCAGGAGACGGCCACTGAGGACGGCCGGTGCTTCTACAGCCGGGAGTAAACAACTTGTGTCTTATCGCTGTGGGCCAGAGGGAGGCCTGTGCTAGGAGCAGGGTGTTCACACCTTCATCGCTTAGGCATTCACATCAAGATAGTGGGGCGTTCACCACATTTTGGTCGTTAGAGTATTGGGGTTCCCACACAGCTACATTTCACACAATAATTATCTCCACACATTAGAGGGGTTTCCTTATGACGATAACATTATTATAACAACCCGTTCTCGTCCAAGGCCACCTGTCCTGCCCCCTCGGCGGGCACAGGGCCTCCTCCCGGGTCAGAGGGTGTGAGGTTGGGCAGCTGAGTCACCATCAGCTCCAGGGCGCCTGGACTAGTGCCCGACCCCATGGGGATGAGGGTCCCCACTCCTTGTTGGTGGGGTATGTCTGGATTGGGTGGGGGGCACCTCTTCATCCTGCCCATGGTCACAGTGAAGCGGAGCTGCCAACATGGTGTCAACTCTGAGCACAGCCCGGCGGCCAGAGGCAGCAGCTCCCAACAGTCCCCAGCAGCCCTCACCCCACAGGGACCCCCTCCATCCACACACAGGTGGTCCCTGGGCGCCCGGGAGGTGGTCCCTGGAGAGCAGCTCAGAGACTCTGCCAGGAGCCCAGGCACGGGGGTGGGGTCGGGGGGTGGGAAGGGGTGGCAGAGGGGATAGGAAGGCGAGGGGAAATGGGGGGCAGAGCGGGGGTGCTTCCAGCTCAGTGCCTGCAGCAGCAGTGCCCACTGCTATGGTGCACGTGGCTGTGGAACACGTGGCTTTGGAAGGAATGGGCCTCTGAGAGGGGCTGGCGCTCCCTGCACTTTGGTCCTCCTATGAGGACGGGACCATCTGGCGGTTCTGACCTCTCACGCACATGTGTGTAGAGAGCGTGGGGTACAATTCCTACTTCACCCCTGAGACCCCGGTGCAGTGCTCACGCCCAGGCCATTAAGGTTCTTTCCAAACACCGTTATCTGCAGAGGCAGCCCAGGCCGTCCAGAGCAATGCCTCGTCCTGGAAGGGGTAGGGGTGGCCCTGGATGTGCCTGGAACATCCCACTGTGCCAGAAATTATGGAAAGGCCCGTGGAATAAGGGACATGGAACACAGGAATCCAGGGGGCCCTTACAGGGACTCCCTCTGCAGAAACCTCGGGCAATTTTAACACCAGAATCAATGGGATTTGTAAGTTTGATCCCATGAATGAAACAGGAAACCCTGAAGCCATCATGACATCAATAGTGAATGATGGATGGATGGATGGATGGATGGATGGATGGATGAGTGAATGAAAAGGTGAGAGAATGGAAGGATGAGGGAATGAGAGAGTGAATGAATAGAAAAATGAATGAGTAAATAAATGGATGGATGGATAAGTGAGTGAGTGAATAGATGAATGGGAGAATAGATGGATGAGGGAGTGAGTGAGTAAATGAGTGAATGGGTGACTGGGTGGATGAGTGAATGGGTGAGTGAGTGAGTGATACCTGAGGACAGGGCCTCCTTCCAGTGAGTGGTGGTCAGAGGAGACAATCAGCTGGTAGATGCAGGTGAGAAGTGGAACGTGCTCACAGGCTGAGGTCTCTCCCCAAACTCGCTCAGCTCCACGAGCCTCACGTCTCAGGGTTTCTCCGGAAGTCTGACCCGGAACCGGAGACTGACCTGCCCTCAGAGCATCTTGTCTGAGTTATTTTTATTGACAATAAAAAATTTTAAACATATAAAACTGCCAGTTGGAAATGGCTCCCCAGACTGTGAGTCATGTGATGCGCAGACATGACCCCGTCCCAGTCCCAGCCCAGGAGGAGGCTGCGGCCCGTCCTGCAGCTGAGCTCAGGGCCCGGGCGGCGGGTGGGGGCAGGAGTGCCCTGGGCCAGGGCCTCACACACAGGGTCAGGAGGGGGCGGTGGACACTTCAGGCGCCCGGTGGGGAGACGCGGGGGGTCCCAAGCCCCGGGCGCAGCAGGTGGTCTCCTCCTCAGCCAGGTGCGGGCTGGCCTCCAGGAGGGGGTCCCGCGGCTCCCCTGACACCGTACCTGGTCCGTGGGGGCCTGGCCGCTGCCCGCAGCCTCACGGACATGGCTCAGGCGCCTGCATCCCGCAGCCCTGTGTCAGGTGGCAGTCCCTCTGAGGGAACAGGGATGCTGTCTCCTCCACGGGCTCCGTGGGGACGTCTGGCTGGACCCGGGAGGCCTGCAGGTCCCGACGCCTGTTCCATTAGGCCGGCTCCCCTGTCCCGTGCGAGGGACACTCGGCGTGAAGACCAGGGGCCGCTCCCACCTGGCCCGATGCTCGGGGTCAGCCACCCCCAAGGGCAGGAGCGGGGCCTCCCTCCCGGACTGAGCACAGCGTCCACAGAGGACTCAGCCCCGCAGGGACCTTCCCCCCCCCCCATCCCCCTAGAAGCCTCACCGCCAGGGAGGGGACAGGCAGCAATGACCCCAGGAAAGACGAATTCTCCTAGAAAACAGAGACGCCCCGTCAGGAAGGGGCCGCCGGCCGGGGACCAGGGGGCCTGCTGCTCAGTGGGAACCTCCCAGACCGACCCGCTCAGAGGCAGCAGGACCCAGCACAGGCTCCTGGTCGGCCTGTTCCCGGGGCCGGGAGACAGGGAAGGACCCGGGCCCCTGCCACCTCCCCTGCTGCCAACCCGGCCCCACCTCAGCCCCGTGGACCGTCCACAGGGAGGGCTGAGCCCCCAGGGGAGCGGCTGCCAGGAGCCGGGAGCAGGGACCCGCCCGCTGCTCAGAGCCGGGCCCTGGGCCGGACACCTCCCGGGTGAGGACAGGGAGCAGCCTCGCCCACAGCCCTGAGCCTCTCTCTGCTCAGGGCCCCCCCTCGGGCTCTGGGCACACAGAGCGCCCTGGGCAGGGACAGGGGAGGGAGGCACGACGGAGCCTCCCGCTGCTCTCGGGCGCCCTGTGCTCCTCCGTCCGCTGAGGGCAGGTGGGCGCTCAGGCCCTGGTGCTGCGTGGGCATCGGGGGCACCAGGCTCCTCAGACAGGAAGTCCCGCCCCTGGCACCACAGGCCGCCTCTGTATTTGAGGGACAGAGCCAGAGAGGTGCCTGGGATGAGAGAGCTGGGACCTGAGCCCTGACGGGACCAGGGGCTCCTGCTCACCACGTGACCTTCTGTCCCTGATGGCCCTGCACACACGGGGCACAGAAATGACAGCGATGACGGGGATGACGCTGATGATGAGGATGATGATGATGACGGGGCCCCAGGGGGAGCATGTCACATCTGAGCTGTTGGTCCCTGGAGTCGCTTCCCAGGCAAGTGGGCCACTGCACCTGGGGGAGGAGGGCCCGTGGGCAGCGTGAAGGGCGCTCACCCTGACACCCCAGACCCTGAGCGTTGCCGGAAGCTGATACCAGCAGGTCATACTCAGCTGGGCTGAATCATGGGCGGGGGGGGGGGGGGGGGGGGCTGAGGGCATGTCCCCAACCTGAACAGGATGCAGAAAGGATTGCTGGCTGCCAGGCAGCTGAGGGCATTTCAATCTACATGTTACTGCCTCCTGCTGGCCAAACACCTGGACAGCCGGGGGCAGTTCCCCGAATCTGACAGTGGACTCTGTGTACTAGCCCTGCCCTTAGATGTATATCTACGACGCCTTAAGGCAAAGTGTGTTAATAAATAGCAAGGGGTCCTGAGACAAGGAGAACTTGGTTCCTTTAGCTAAGTCTCCTCTGGCCCCAAAATGCCTTCCAAAATCATGTTTCGTCTCCAGACTCTTTATTCATTTACACACAGCGCCTTCTCCAGATTCCTGAACCCTTCGAGCTGCTGGATTAAGACCATCAGCATTAGAACGTCCCCTGCCCAGCCTGGCGCACAGAGAGGGAGGCTGCTGCCTGGAGTGGGCCCAGGAGGGGGGCTCTGGGGGGCACTCAGGTCCGTCTGACTCTCCCTGTCCCACAGCCACGGGGACACGGAGGGAGGGGAGGAAGGGGCAGGACAACCTGGGACACTGGACACAAGAGGGGGATAGCGAAGATGTCAGGGGTGAGGGCAGAGCTGGTGTCAGGAATGGACTGTGAAAGCCAGTGCCCCAGACAGAAGGATAGACAGGGGGGTACGGGGTGAGGGACGATGTATAGGAGGGGAGGGTGGAAACAGAGGGACTGACACTGGGGGAGGATAGGACGGGTGGGGGAGGGTGGAGACATAGAACCCAGGGCCTCCGTGTGGGAGTCACGCCAGAGACTAAGTGGCCAGGTCACAGCTGGAAGCAGGGGGGAGGGGGCATTGGGGTTCCCGCTTCCGGGGGAGAGGACTCCTCACTCTGGAGCCCTGTGTGTGCACCCCTGACTCCGAATGGCAGGAACCCTCAGCCCTGACACCTGGGGACACCGCAGAACACAGGGTGGGGTCTCTGGCCGAAGCGCCCTGAGCCCAGCATCTGGGATGTGCTGACCGGGCCCTGGGCTGAGGGGACAGAGGTGTGGGAGCCACAGGGTCAGCGGAGCGGCTGGGGGGTCACCGTCTCCCAGCTGGGATCCTTATCTCCCAGGGAGCCCCAGCAGCGCCTCCTGGGACCCGGGTCACCTACCTGGTCCAGGGCGTGCAGGCTGCCTGGGTGGCCCCCCACAGAGAAGGTGCCCGGCTGGCAGTCTTCACACAGTGTGTCCTGCCACTCGGTGCCTGAGAAACGACAGTGTCGGGCAGAGGGCTCCTCGGGCCCCCCTCAGGCCGGGGCCCGGGGCCTGTGTCCTCAGGGGGGGCCGCGCTCACCTGTCTCTTGCATCCTCTGGCCCCGGTGGCGGACACTGTGGGGCCTGCACTGGACGCAGGAGTCCCCGTCCTGTCGCTCACAGACGTGGCCGCGCCCGCAGCCGCACACGGTGTCGGTCCGGGTGGTGCAATTCCATCTGGTCACCAGGCCCAGGCCTGGGACCCAGAGGAGGAGCTCAGAGCAGCAGGGAGGCCTGCCAGGGCTGGGGGAGCGCCCGTCCCGGGAGGACACCAGCGCCCGCAGGCCTGGGGAGGGCACGGGGACAGGGTGCAGCCCCTCTGCTCCCCCTGGACCCTGCCAGCCGCAGCCCAGGCTCAGCCGGAACATAGGCCGGAGCTGCCGGACGCAGAGGCCAGTCCCAAGGGGCTCCGGGTCTCACCTGGGTCACAGACGCGGCACGGCAGACACTCGGGCAGGCCATTGAGGTGGGCAGTGTAGGTGCCCCGGGTGAAGGGCGCACACACTGTGGTCCTGAGCTCCCTGCAGGCCTCTTGCACCCGGGAGCCTGCAGCCAAGCGGGCACACACTCAGGGCGGGACGGCCCCTGAGCCCTGACAGGTGTGACACCCCCCAGGGGTCACCACATCTGGGCTGTTCCCAAGGCCAGTGAGCCCACTTGGCAGGAAGTGAGAACTTTCTGGAAGTTGGGGGCCTCCTGGGACACAGAGGCCTGGCTCTGAGACGCCCTCTCCTGGCCTGAAATGGGCTGCCCACCCCCAGCCAGACCATGAGCAGTGAGCTGAGGGTCTGGGTGGGGGAAGCTGGAGGTGCCCTCTGTGCCCAGGGGCTTCAGGCCTCCCATGAAGGGGTGCTGGGAGCAGAGGGGCTCCAGGCCAGGGGAGGGGGGATGCCTGCCCCCAGCCCCGCCCTGCCCCCTTAGCCCCCCAGGGGCCCTGCAGAGCTGCATCCACCTGGCCTGCACTTGGGGCAGCACATGGCCCCTGCAGGGAACTCCTCCTCTTTGCAGGAGGGCATCGCCAGTGCGCAGGGTGGGGCTCTCAGAAGGAGGAGGCTCAGGGCCTAAGGGAGATGGGGGGGCGTTGGAGCAGAACCGCTGCCTGGGCCTCAGTCTCACCCTCTGGGAAATGGGCCCTGCCCTGCAGGGGGCCCAGGACAGGATTGTCCACTGAGGATCCCAAGAGCCTGGGTTTGGGACCACCCTGTGTGTGACCTCTGACCCCCTGGACTCAGGAGAGTGGGCCCCGCCCCTGGGAAGGCCAGGGCTGCTCTGACCCCACAAACTCAGCCTCGCTGCTCCCCGTGCTGGACCCGGAGCCCTGGAGCCACAGGGTCAGGTCAGGGACAGCTCCGCCCTTTGCTGGGGGCGGTTTGGGGGGGGCCCACTTCTACGGAAACTCGTGCGGCGGTCTGGGGAGGCGGCTCCTGAACAGGAGCAGGGGCAGAATGGTCTGTGGAGCTGGGACCTGCCCCTTCCTCCTGGGTGGTGAGAACTTCAGGCCTGTGTGAGGATTGGCTGCGGCAACGGCCTTCAGTCCTGACAGGTCAGGATAGGGATGGGGGCTCTCAGGACAGACAGGGACACAAGCCTGGGCGTTGAGGCCAAGGGGGAGGCGGAGGAGGGGAGGGGAAGTGGAGAGGGAGGGGTTAGAGCGCAGAGAGGGGGAGGGGGAGGAGGATGGGAGGCCTGTCCATCAGAGCTGCTCCTGGGTGGTGACCATGGGCTTAGGAGCTGAGGGCTCTGGAGCTGACGGAAACGCACAGGAAGCCCCCCTCCCGGGCACAGACACCCAGATCCTCCCCCGACGGGCTGGGCGGTGGGGGGCGATCCGCCCTGAATGCGGGGGGACAGGGGTCCACAGAGGAGAGTCCTTAGAGGGGGCGGCCTCCTGCCTGGGCCAGTCCCAGCGGCCAGGGCTGTGGGCAGGGCCGGCTCCCCCACCGGCGCTGGGCTGCTGGGCGACACCGTCCCCGACTCACCAGCCTCAGGGCATCAGCCACGGGCGCCGGGCTGCAGGGGGCGGGCTGGGTCATCCTGCCCCCATTGCACAGGCGGGAAGTGGGGACTCAGGGAGACAGGCCGGCCCAGGGCTCCGGGTGCAAACGGTGCTCAGACCGAACCCTCATCTCTGACCCTCAGAGGCCGGGCCTTCTCCTCCGCCTCCTGCTCACACTGCGGAGGCGGCACGGGCCCCTCGGGGAGTCAGGGAAGCGCCATGGAAGGAGGGACTCGGACACAGGAGCCCAGGGCCCTGAAGGGACTCCCTCTGCAGGACCTGGGACCTGCCTCCGGCTCGTGTGTTTCCCGGACGAGGCTCTGCCGACGCCACGGACTCCGCCGGCCACCAGCTCCTGCCCCTGCCCAGGCGCGCCCTGCGGAGGTGGTGCCAGCAGAGCCCGCCCAGAGGGGGCAGCAGCGGGGGGACCAGCAGGGGCCCGGGCTCCCCTCCCTCGGCCGGAGCTCAGCTCCTGCTGCAACCCCTTGTCCTCGGGGAACAGAGGCCCAGGTGTGCGCCCCCGGCTCCCCAGCACCCGGCGCCCCTCCTGACCAGCCGGGGTGCCCACTCGCCCACCCAGGGCCGGGCAGGGCCGGGCTGAGCGTGCCCACTGTGAGGGGAAGGCTGAGCCCGAGGTGACAGTGTGCGGGCGGAGCAGGACTCCCCTGGACTGGGGGGGGCGGGGGGCTGGGTAGGGGGGGGGCTGGTCCAGCAAAGACCCTGGTTCTGGCTCAGGCAGGGCCACCTGTGGGGCCACAGGGTCCGTCCCCAGCGGGCGGGCAGCAGGGCCGGGGCGGGGACGGGGCGCCGCTGCCGGGCTGAGGGCGCAGGAGCCACGCGGGCCGCACGGAGCTGGGCCAGGCGGCTCCGCCCGGAGCGGGAAGGGCTGCAGCCGGGCACCTGGGGGCGCGCCCGGGTCGAGAAGGTGCTGCGGGCAGGGCCTGGCCACCCGCCCCGAGGCACCGGCCGCCTGGTCCCTGGGGACCCCGAGGCCACCCCGCAGGCAGCCCCGCCCCGGGCGCCCCCCGCCCCAGGCCGCCCCCCGCCCCCCGACCGCCCCCGCCCCCGACCGCCCCGCCCCCGACCGCCCCCGCCCCGACCGCCCCCGCCCCCGACCGCCCCCGCCCCCGACCGCCCCCGCCCCCGAACCGCCCCCGACCGCCCCCGCCCCGAACCGCCCCCGACCGCCCCCCCACC
Source organism: Myotis pilosus (assembly GCA_036010255.1). NCBI lineage: Eukaryota > Metazoa > Chordata > Mammalia > Chiroptera > Vespertilionidae > Myotis > Myotis pilosus. The sequence goes on from JASKON010000010.1 coordinate 78,848,223, forward strand.
GGCCCCGACCGCCCCCGCCCCGCCCGCCCCCGCCCCCGGCCGCCCCCGCCCCCGCCCGCCCCCGCCCCCCGACCGCCCCCGCCCCCGACCGCCCCCGCCCCCGACCGCCCCCGCCCCCGGACCGCCCGCCCCCGACCGCCCCCGCCCCCGGACCGCCCCCCGACCGCCCCCGCCCCCGACCGCCTCCCGCCCCCGACCGCCCCCGACCGCCCCCGCCCCCGGACCGCCCCCGACCGCCCCCGCCCCCCCGACCGCCTCCGCCCCGGAACCGCCTCCGCCCCGGGAGCTGCTGGGCGCCAGGCAGCGGCGGGTTCGCAGGTGCCCCGCCCAGCGGAGCTCAGGGACCGATCTGAGGCGGAAACAACGTTTAACAATAAACACAGAGAAGGACCGGAAGGGGGGCGGCGCCCTCCAGGGGCCTCGGCGTTGGCAGCGCCGGACACCGGGCCTCCCGGGGCAGCGGGACTCCGGGGAGACCGGCAGGGGCGTGAGAAACGCAAACGTGCGCCCTGGCCGGTGGCTCAGTGGTGAGCGCGTCACCCTGACCCCGGGCACCACCTGGGTGCAGGCGGATCCCACCCCGCGGGGTGCGTGCAGGAGGCGCCCGTCCAGGCCTCTCCCCCGTTTCTCTCTCCTCCCCTCCCCCTCTCCCTCCCACGCCCCCTAAACCCGTGGGAAACCCCTCTGGTGAGGATTTACAGAGAAAATGGAAAGACAGCACCCCTGTGAAATGAAGGGGGGCCGGGAGGGGAGCTCAGCGCAGGGAACAGACAGCACCGCCAGCCTCACGTGGGGACGGGCCAGGGGCGGCCTCCGCTCTGGGGGAGAGGGGGGGAGGGGCGCGGCTGGGCGTGGGGACCGCTTGGGGCCCGGCACCGGGAGAATCCAAGAGACACGGTCACCCACCGTCACCCACTGTCACCCACACAGGAGGCCTCAATCTGCCTGCTGTTGGGGCTGGAATCACACTCTGAAGCCACAGATTGTCTGAGGCTTTGAACTCGCTTCCGCTCTGAGCATTTCGCCCCAAGGTCCCCTCTCAGAGGCCTGGGGACCGTCTCAGTGGCTGTGCAGTAAAAGCTATAAATTCTGTGCTGATCAATTCTGCCGCCATGTGTGCGGTCTGATGAGAGACTGTGATCTGAGAGTGAGTCGCACACCCTGAGGCGTCACCTAAAAACCTTATTGTTGGGGGAACAGTTGGCGATGAGAGGAGCTCAGATCCTGTTTCTGGTGAGTCACCCACTGGTGACCCCGCCTGAGCCGTGGGGGTGGGCGGCCCAGGGCCATGCAGTTCCCTCTCTGCCCTGGAGGAGGCGCCCTCCCCGCTCATGTGAGTCCCGGCGGCCTCATGGTCTCACTTGATGCTCTGGGCTCTGGCTGTCGCTCATGTTGGTGCTAAATCGCCCCGAGTTGCCCCCACGACCGCCCGCCCTCAGAGGCCTGCGATGCGATGCCCTGTCCTGGGCGCTGGGAAGGCCTCGGAGCACCGACGTCCAGGGACACTGGGCCCCGCTGACCGCACTCTGGCTCCCAGCTCCGTCCTCCATGGCCACCAGCAGGCTCCTCGGACACGGGCTGCTGGGCCGGGACGGGCGGGGGGACTCCCTGTGCCTGAGCCCCAAGGGCCCCACATGGTTCCACGCGTTCACCTCCAAAGCGCCTCCACTTGAAGGAACCGGTTCGCGCGCTCTTTCCCGGGAAAAGGGAGCCCCACGCCCCGGCACATTCTGGCGTCCACCCGTGGGCAGTGGAGGTCCGGCAAAGGGCTCACTCCTGGGAAAGCGCGGGCCACAGGGACGGCAAGCAGGGTGTGTAGTTTGGAAGTTATAACCAACTGGGTGTAAAAATGGGTGATTCCGGGTCTCGAGATAGAGCTCTACTCGCAGATGCTTAAAGCTATGCCAAGGCCCGAGGTTTCTCTGTTAAACTAGTCAAATTCTTGACCCTTAAACGTCATTCATGAAACTTGCCCCGGTTTCCTAACGGGGACTGTTGACGTTCACACGTGGGAGAAGGTTGGAAACGGTTGTGTGATGGCTACGCAGCAGACGGTCCAGAGAAGATCCGGTTCCTGCATGTGCACCGCGGTCTCCAATACGCGACCCTATTATTCCCCTTTGTTGTATTAAAATAACTTGCAGAGGCCTTTGAAAACATTTTTAATGCAGTCTCGATGACTTCAGGTTTAATTTCTTGTATAGAGATATGGCTGCTTTGGATTTATTAAATGCTAAATAATTATTAATATGAGGTGAACCATCAATAAAAATTTTTAATATTTCAGGAACAGTTTCCTGTATGATATAATTAAGTTTTCATGGATATTCATTTATTTCAATTAGCCAATTTAAATTAATTTGAAATAAAGCTCATTATTTAACTTTACTTGTCTTTGTTAACAGTAAATAGCACTAATTGGATTACTGCTATCGGGCCCCTTTAAATACTTTGACATAAGCTATTTAACTTTTGATTAGGGAGGGAAAATATAAATCATTAACCTTTAATTGTCCTTAGTTTAAGGAAGGCAGGGTTTTCTAAATGACTTTAAACCTCTTGAGATATATATATATATATATATATATATATATATATACACATATATACATATCACACACAAACAACTCGGCATTAATATTTTTTAAATAAAAACACTGCGATTAATAAATCAATTTTTTATTTTATTTGGCAGAATTTCCTTATGCAATCAAGTATATTGTATTGGTCTAATTTACTTATTTCTTTGGGAGAAGGAATAAATCCTTTTGTACAATCTCGGGCCCTTTGAGATGCACAAAATGTCCTTCCATTACATTCTTGAAATACCGCATTCGGGAAAAACTGTCAAACATATATCTAATTTAAAAATTGCCCTAACCGGTTTGGCTCAGCGGATAGAGCATCAGCCTGCGGACTGAAGGGTCCCGGGTTCGATTTCAGTCCAGGGCATGTACCTTGGTTTCGGGCACATCCCCAGTAGGGGGTGTGCCGGGGGCAACTGATTGATATTTCTAACTCTATCCCTCTCTCTTCCTCTCTGTAAAAAAAAATTCAATAAAATATATTTTAAAAAGAAATTATCAACACTTAAAAACAGTTCTCAACATCATAGGATCTAGCCTTGACCATGGAATCAATTACTTTTAATTTGGTCATAGAATTTGTATGATATATGCATAGCTGTGGTTCTACTGAGCATTTAAGATACCTTTCAGAAATATCCCTATCTACAAGCCTTTTAAGAAATACGAGCGTCTGTTGTCGGCCTTCTTAGGCGAACTGCTCAAAACATTGGTCTATCACATAACTGAAATTATAATAAGACCGTGATTGCTAACTTATTAAGCATTAAAAACATCTTCTTAAAAAATACATAGTAAGTGAATCCCGGAGGCAAGCACCTTTTGTTCCATCTGCGTTTCCGCAGGGAGACTCCGCCTTAAAGCTCCACCCTGAAACCCCATCCTGCCTCCGTCACAGAAACTCCCGTTGTGATTGGTCGATTCAGAGGGAGGGCGGGCCTTGGCTCTTTAAAGTTGGCGCCGTAAGAGCCACGTGGCTGCAGCCGGGAGGCGGCTCCAGAGCCGGCAGCCCCAGGCCACGCCCGGGCGGGAAGACAAGTACCTGCAGGGGCGCCACGCTGTGCAGCTCGCAGGAATCACGGTCGATTTAAAGCTTTATTTAGCCGCCTCTGCGCCCCGTAGTCAGCATGGTCTTGCCACGTTTTATTAGGGAGGTTGAGAAATGGATGATTTGTTTGTTGTTCTGCCCCTCCCCCAATATTAAACTGTGAAATTTGTGATTTGTTTAAACTCTGGGTGAATCATAGCTTAGTTTGCATGTCCAGCTAATTTGCTTCTATTCATTTTGTTTGATTCTCTTTCTCCTCTCAGGGCTTTTACAAAAAAATACATATATATATGGATCTTCTGAAAAGTTTTTTGAGGTGCAAGTTTTTCTCTTTGATTTGTGGACACAATGCTGCGATTCAGTCACTACCTGAAACTCTGGCTGAGAAAAACAACAAAACCGCGAAGGGCTGATTTTCCCAGCGTCCGGGGTAGTAGCTGTGTGGCAGTCGGATGATTCCTCGTACCTACAACCCTCTGTTCGCCTCTTTTCTCCTCTCTCCTCTCTTTTTGAAGTATGGTGCCTATTTGCTTTGTTTAACAATGGACAGGTGATTTTGATTTTCTGAATTGTATAAATCAGCCCATTCGATTGAATGACTAACCCATTGATTGTGATCTTACTGGTTTTAGAAAACACATTCCCCTGTACCTGGGCACCAGGACAGCACCATTATCCCAAGACCCGAGGGTTCCAGATTACGTGTTTCAGTCGACTCAGTGGTCCTAAGACCAGGACAGTGCAATTACTCTAAATTGCCTCGATGGCTCGATAATGACTTCCTGCCAACTCAGTGGTTCGAGACCCGAGGGCTCTAGATAATGTGTACCTGTCAACCCAGGGGTCCCAGATGATGTGTTTCTGTCAATTCAGTGGCCCCGAGACCCAAAACGGTAATTAACATGCTTAATTCTGCTTCTGCAATCTGCTTTTTTGTGAGCCAGGTGCCTCATTCCAGACCTTGAGATGTAATCAATACCTTTGTGATCTTTGCCTATATAGGTCTGGTTTTGCCACCATCTTATCGCTATGAGATTTGGGAATGATCGACCCCTCATAGTCCCGGATTGCAATAAATGTGACTCTTTAATTCCACTTCTTGAGGCGTCCTTCTGTGATTCAAGGGGTACATTACAACATTTTCTGTAAGAAGGAAGTGATCCTAGTGATTTCAGCCCATGCATTACACAGGAACCAATAATAAATGTACAGTTCATATTTGTCTAAAGGGAACTGAAAACTGCTGCTACATGTTATGTGCAAAACTGGTTTATGCCACAAGAACACAGAATCACAAGATTAGTTTTGGTACTTTTATTCCTCCTTATAATCACTTGTATAACACTTCCCAATTCAAAATGAGAAGAAAAGCTGTTCTGTATCAAACCATCTAAGCAATAAATGTCAGATTTTAAAAACGACAGAAAAAAGAGAGATTAAGAGGATTTCCGTCCCTGTTAAAAGGGAGCTTTCCTATCGGCACGCTTGGTTAATTACAGGATTAATCCTCTTTCCCTTTTAGACTTAGCTTGAAAACTCACTTGAAAGCATATGAGCCTTTTTACCATGAGACAGACTCATACAGTAACAGCACCTGTTTAAAGGGAACGGACTCAGTCCTGCAGGACCAGGACCTTAAGGGAGTCTGGGTCCGCGCTCCAACAGCCTGAGCCGCATGACAACAGGTTTGCTGGGGGCGCGGAGGACTCAAATGCAAGTCGACCACATTGTTGCCATGGCCTTGCCCGAGAGCCGAGAAACTTTCTTTATTGGAAGGCACCGTCCCTGACTCACCAGCCTCAGGGCGTCAGCCCGGGGCGTCGGGCTGCAGGGGGGTGGCCCCCAGCCGGGCAGAGGCTCCATGGCCGCCCCGGGACCCTCATTCCCTGACCGCGGCCTCGGGACTCCAGCCGGCAGGACAGATGGACAGCAGAATCCGCAGACGCGCAGAGGAGCAGAGGTGAAGGAGACAGGTGAGGAGGCAGGCGGACTGCTCCCCAAGAGAAAGTGAAACGGATCTTGTTTTGCAGTTCCTCCAACCCCCGCACAGGCCCGGAGGGAAAGGGCTCTGGCTGGGCTCTCAGTGACCCGGAGAGGGGCCAGGCGGGAGGGGCCCGAGAACTGCTCTGCCTGAGCTGGGCCCCCAAAGCGCATCTCACTCCCTGTCGCCCTGCCCCCCAGAGAGCTGACCTGCAGCCTCTCCCCCACGCGGACAGAGCCCTCTGAGCCTCAGTGACTGTGTCCCCTCTGCCGGGGGAGCTGTTTGCACCCACACATTCCAGAGGGAGCCTCTCATGGGAACTCTGGGCCCCTGGGGGTGCGGGAGGGGCCCTGTCACCCCTGAGCACCTGGAGGGGCTCCCCACCATGTGCACTGACACCCTCCTGCCTGCAGGGGGCGGGCTGGGTCATTCCTGCCCCCATTGCACAGGCGGGAAGTGGGGACTCAGAGAGACAGGGCCGGGCCCAGGGCTCCGGGTGCAAACGGTGCTCAGACCGAAACCTCATCTCTGACCCTCAGAGGCCTGGGCCTTCTCCTCCGCCTCCTGCTCACACTGCGGAGGCGGCACGGGCCCCTCGGGGAGTCAGGGAAGCGCCATGGAAGGAGGGACACGGACACAGGAGCCCAGGGCCCTGAAGGGACTCCCTCTGCAGAAACCTGGGGCGATTTTAGCAACAGAATCAATGGGGTTGATCGGTCAGATCCCATGAATGAAACAGGAAACGCTGAGGCCATCATATCAATAGGACATGATGGATGGATGGATAAGTGAATGACACAGTGAGTGAATGGAAGGATGAATGAATGAGAGTGAACGAATAAGTGAATGAATGGAAAAATTACTAAGTGAATGGAAGGTTGGATAAATGAGTGAATGGGTGAATGGATGGATGAGTGAATGGGTGAGTGAGTGAGTGATACCTGAGGACAGGGCCTCCTTCCAGTGAGTGGTGTTGGTCAGAGGAGACAATCAGCTGGTAGATGCAGGTGAGAAGTGGAACGTGCTCACAGGCTGAGGTCTCTCCCCAAACTCGCTCAGCTCCACGAGCCTCACGTCTCAGGGTTTCTCCGGAAGTCTGACCCGGAACCGGAGATTGACCTGCCCTCAGAGCATCTTGCCCAAGGTATTTTTAAATAGTGACTGCCGGGAGCCGGTCCTCCCTTGCTGCTTGATACAGTCGCTGCAGGGAGGAAACATCTGCACAGCATGTGTTCTAAGGGACCTCGCATCTAGAGCATACTGTTCTTAATATGTTTGCTCCCCTTCTTAGCGCTATGTGTTCTTACCAGGACCACCTTCCCGGGAAAGATTGTTTCCTCAGCTGGGAATATTTCCCTAGACTCTAGGGCCTAGAGTTAGGGATTAACAGGACTAGGGAAGGAAACAAATCAATAAAACCCCCTGGTGTTACAGAAATACAGTGTACCACCTATGAGGAGCTCAGACTGAGACTGCTGACAATGAATTTAGGGTTTGTGAGGCCAGTGATGGCGAACCTTCTGAGCTCGGCGTGTCCACATTTTGAAAAACCCTAACTTAACTCTGGTGCCGTGTCACATAGACAAATTTTTTGATATTTGCAACCATAGTAAAACAAAGATTCACATTTTTGGTATTTTATATATTTAAATGCCATTTAACAAAGAAAAATCAACCAAAAAATGAGTTCGCGGGTCGCCTCTGACCCGCGGTCATAGGTTCGCCATCACTGTGCTAGGCCCACATCCCCAGGGTCTACCCACCAGAGAAAGTACCAAAGCCTAGACCCCCAAACACCCGCCGACGCAGGGAAGACCACCAGCAAGGCTAAGGACAACCATCAAACAGCTAAAGAAATACCGCTGCACACGATGCAGGCAGCTCCTTACCTAGAAATCTTAGGCGAGCTGTGCAAGCAGAAAGACGTCAACTAAGCGCCAGGCAGGGAGTTAGTTCATCACCGTAGCCAACAACAATGACGCTTAAGCTACAGAACCTTGGCTTAGGCCATAGAATAGGAAACCTCCTTCCGTTTTTTCCTTATAGCTTCACAGTGGAGCAATGGAATAGTAACCTCCAAATAGAAATAACAAACTAGCCCTTATCATGGAGCACAGAGACTAACCTTTAGAATAGAATGTAGAAACACAGACCATAGATAAGATTAAAGCCAGCAGAGCAAATTAGAAATAAGATTTTTAGCAAAGGTCAGGTAAGAAACTGTAAACATAAACCAAGAAACTGTAAAAGGTCAAAGGAGGACCCCAAACATACCGTGATGTAACTAGAGACGCAGGCTTATGGAATCAAATAGTATAAAGTCAGTGGGAACAGGGCAATAAAGACAGAACCTGACTACGCTGATCATCTGAACGCTGTCTCCGTGTCCTTCATTCTTTGCCGATGCTGTCCACACCTTTGGGAACCCCTGGACCGCTGGAGCTGGACCCCGGGAAGTGACCCAGCGTGCAAAATTGCAAGCGACCCAGGACTCCAGACCCCATCGCGTCCCGGGACTCAGAGTCAAGCCCCGGCCCGCCCGATGCACCTCGCTGCACACACAGCCCCCTGGTGACTGATCTTTGGTCCTTACGGCGTTAGGGCCACTGGGTTTTATACTACAGGTCAGTGATGGTGAACCTATGACACGTGTGTCAGAGGTGACACGCGAACTCATTTATTGGGTTGATTTTTCTTTGTTAAATGGCATTTAAATATATAAAATAAGTATCAAAAATATAAATCTTTGCTTTACCATCGTTTACAAATATCAAAAAATTTCTGTATGTGACACGGCACCAGAGTTAAGTTAGGGTTTTTCAAAATCCTGACACGCCGAGCTCAAAAGGGTCGCCATCACTGATATAGATGATAATAAAAAATATAAGACATATAAAATGGCCAGTTGGAAATGGCTTCCCAGACTGTGAGTCATGTGATGCGCAGACATGACCGCGTCCCAGGCCCAGCCCAGGAGGAGGCTGAGGCCCGTCCTGCAGCTGAGCTCAGGGCCCGGGCGGCGGGTGGGGGCAGGAGCGCCCTGGGCCAGGGCCTCACACGCGGGGTCAGGAGGGGGCAGTCGGCACCTCAGGCGCCCGGTGGGGAGACGCGGGGGGTCCCAAGCCCCCGGCGCAGCAGGTGGTCTCCCCCTCAGCCAGGTGCGGGCTGGCCTCCAGGAGGGGGTCCCGCGGCTCCCCTGAACCCGAATCTGGTCCATGGGGGACTGGCTGCTGCCCGCAGCCTCGCGGAGATGGCTCAGGCGCCTGCATCCCGCAGCCCTGTGTCAGGTGGCAGTCCCTCTGAGGGAACAGGGATGCTGTCTCCTCCACGGGCTCCGTGGTGACGTCTGGCTGGACCCGGGAGGCCTGCAGGTCCCGAAGCCTTTTCCTTTCTGTCCGCTTTCCTGTCCCCTGTGAGGGACACTCGGCGTGAAGACCAGGGGCTGCTCCCACCTGGCCCGATGCTCGGGGTCAGCCACCCCCAAGGGCAGGAGCGGGGCCTCCCTCCCCGACTTGGCACAGCGTCCACGGAGGACTCAGCCCCACAGGGACATACCCACCGCCCGCCCCCCTCCCCAGCCAGCAGCCTCACCGCCAGGGAGGGGACAGGCAGCCATACCAGAGGAAAGGCGAGTTCTCCTGCAAAACAGAGACGCCCCGTCAGGAAGGGGCCGCCGGCCGGGGACCAGGGGGTCTGCTGCTCACTGGGAACCTCCCAGAGACCGACCCGCTCAGAGGCAGCAGGACCCAAGCACGGGCTCCTGGTCGGCCTGTCCCTGGGGCCGGGAGACGGGGAAGGACCCGGGCCCTGCCACCTCCCCTGCTGTCAGCCCAGCCCCCCTTCAGCCCTGTGGACCATCCACAGGGAGGGCAGAGCCCCCAGGGGAGCGGCTGCCAGGAGCTGGGAGGAGGGACCCGCCTACAGCCCTGAGCCTCTCTCTGCTCAGGGCCCACCCCTCGGGCTTTGGGCATACAGAGCGACCTGGGCAGGGACAGGGGAGGGGGCATGACGGGGCCTCCTGCAGCTCTCGGGCGCCCTGTGCTCCTCCGTCCGCTGAGGGCAGGTGGGCGCTCAGGCCCTGGTGCTGTGCGGGCACTGGGAGCACCAGGCTCCTCACACAGGAAGTCCCGCCCCCGGGCACCCCAGGCCGCCTCTCTATTTGGGGGACAGAGCTGGGACCTGAGCCCTGACGGGACCAGGGGCTCCTGCTCACCACGTGACCTTCTGTCCCTGATGGCCCTGAGCACAAGTGGCACAGAAATGACAGCGATGACGGGGATGAGGCTGAGGCTGATGATGATGATGATGGTGGGGACCCCGGAGGAGCATGTCACGTCAGAGCTGTTGGTCCCTGGAGTCGCTTCCCTGGCAAGTGGGCCACTACACCTGGGGGAGGAGGGGGCCGTGGGCAGCGCGTGAAGGGTGCTCACCTCAACCCTGTTAGGTCGGAGAGAGCCCAGGTTTGGATGCATGCAGACATGTGATGAGACAATGGACTTCCCCTGGAATTTCTCACAGATCAACGTGCCAGACACAGATACTCCTCCCTGAATCCACTTACCCCCACACAGATACGGACTTCTTTCTGAAAACCCTGTGGCAGAGAATTCCTCAGCTCATGTCCCCGCCCCTCACCCAACCGCAGTATAAAAAAAGCGCCCCCCTCCCTGTTGGTGTGAATCCACGTGCCCTATCTTTTGGGGTACATGGGTCTCCCGGGGACGCAGAAATAAACCTTTTCCTTTCCTTTCTTTTCTGATTCATGGACTCTCTATTTCTTGCACCGCCTCCTGAGCCACCTAACATATCATTTGGTGCCTTGAAACCCGGGTGGCACGAGCACTCCATTTGGCCGTCCCCCCACGGCTCGGGGTGCCCGCCTCTCCCTCCCAGTGGCTCTGGACCCATCAGGACCTCAGCTCTTCAGCTCAGCAACTTTTCCCAGTTTGGCAGCATCCGCGGTGAGTCCCGCCCCGCCCCCGTGCTGGTCCCAGGTGGCCGCCCGCCCGCCGGCATCTCTGTCGGTAAAACGTGGCCACGTCAGAGATTGCCTCTCCGGACCCTTCCAGGAAGGCTCCTCCGGACCTGGGGGGTAGCAGGGACGCCTCTACCCGCCCACGGTCCCTCCGTCCGTCCGTCCGTAGCGTGGGTTAAACCGCTGGGACGCCAGCCTTTAGCCCCGCTACAGGCCTCGGGGATCGAGCACGGGGAACCCAAATTCCAAACCTGACCTGAGCACGCCTCTAGGGTGCCGGCTCTCCGATCTGGCTAAACGCTGGGCCTGCCCCGGACCTGCGTCCCCAGTATGAAGGCGGGACCCTGACTTCACCGTCACCCCGATCTCAGTAATTTCTGCCAGCGAACTGGGAAAGTTGCCCAAGTCTCTCTCAGCCTCTCTCCATCTCTCCGCGCTCCGCCCTCCCTCCTCCCGCCGGGCTGTCCCTGCGCCCCCAGCCCGCGGTGTGTGCGGTGCGTGCGGGGTGGGTTCATGTGCGTGTGTGGGACGGCGAGGGCGCCGCCATCGTCTCCGCCCCCTCACCCCTCCACCAGGGAACCCCGGAATTCCCCAGCGAAAGCCGCCCGCTCGGGTGGAGCGAGCCCCTGCCCCTCCCCTCTCCCCCTCCTCCCTGCCGGACCTCCTCCAGCCACGCCTTCCGGCGCCCCACTGACCCCGCCTCCCCTCTTCTGCCCGCCCCACCGGGGCCAGAAACTCAAACCGCCGTTTACAACCCCCGGCCTGCGTGCACTGTGCCCCGTCCCGCCGCCGCGCAGTCGGTCCGTCCGCGCCGCAGCCGCTAACGCCGCAGCCGCGCGGGAGCCGGAAACTCAAGTCCCCTGCGGCCGCCCGGCCTGCCCCCCCGTCGGTACGCGTCCCTAGGCTCTACCTCCCTCCTGCCTCCCTCCCTCCCTCCGCCCCACCCCTGCCAGGTGGGCTTTCAACCGCCATTGAGAAGCGCCTGGTGTCTTTCTCCACCAACCCCGGCGCATCCATCGAAGAACTGCAGTGCCTCTCCCAGGCCCACCCCGCCGCCTCTCCCGCTCTCCCCTCCCTTACGGCCTGCCTCAGTGACCTGTACCCCACGCAGCGCCCTCTGTAAGGTCTAACCGCCCGCCTTCCTCTGTGGCTCCGCCATGGCTGCCAGCACTTTAGTTCACAGGTGGCCGGCCAGTTCCCTTTGCGGGAGGTTGCAGCTGGGCGCTCTTCAGACCCTCTCAACCAGAAGCTCCCTTCTCCCCTAGAGCCCAAATCCTAAGAACGTCAGCTCCAAAACGGCCTCTTCCATTCCTGCGCCCATTCTACCCCTGCCATAGTCCCGTCCAGGGACCGAGGGCATAGTCTGGATCTATGCCCCCCACTCTCTAACCTGACCTTGAAGGTCTGTATTGGTCCTCAAACCCAGGTCCGAGATCGAGTGAAAAATGGCCTTGAAGGCTCTTAATGCCCCGGAGGAGCAGGCACAGTCAGAATGGGAGGCCTGCCTTCCACAGGAGGTGGACCCGCAGACACGCCTTAGTTGTGGCCATGGCCCTAAGGGGGCTGTGAGCGGTGGGGGTGCAACGAAAGGAAAGCCACCGGAGAATGCTTCAAATGCGGAAATGAAGGCCACTGGGCAATGCAGTGCCCCCGGCCCCGAGCTCCGACCAAGCCCTGCCCGGCGTGCGGTCAAAATGGTCCCTGGAAGAGTGACTGCCCTGGAAAAGTGGTGGGCCTCCTATGCCTCAGCGTAGGGGGGCCACCCTTCCAGGCCAGGACCCACCCGCTGGTCATGCTGGAACTGGCTGAAGACTGAAGACGCCCAGCCTTGATGACCCCATCACCCTCACTGAGCTTCGGGTCACAATGAAGGTAGTAGGTCACCTTCCTGGTTGACACGGGGGCTGCCTTCTCTGTCCTGCCCTCCTTTTTAGGGCTCCTTTATCCTTCCCAGATCTCAGTCATGGGTATTGATGGCAAATCCACCGGCCCTCTGGCCACCGAAACCCTTCCCTGCCTCCTTGATGATAGTCCTATAACCCACTCCTTCTTAGTCATGTCTTCATGCCCACGTCCCTTTTAGGACAAGATATTCTCACCATCCTAGCGCCACACTGCCCTTCAGCCTCCCCACTCCAGCCTCCCTGCTCCTCCCACTCCTGGCCCCCTCCCTTTACAGGGACACCGATCCTCCACTGCCATGCATCCCGTTATGGGGCCCTGTTGTCCCAGACCACAGTAGCCTAGCTCAGTCGTCTTCTTCGCCTAGCTCAGTCTCCGCTGTGAATGCCTTATCTCCTCCACCTTATCTCCTTATCTCCTCACGACTGTCCTCTCCTCTGAACTGAAAACTGCTCTGACCTCGCCCCATCCCCCTCCACCCTTCCCAAAGGAAAAATGCAGCAACTTTAAAATCCAAGCCGCCAGAGGCCTGGGAACAGGCTGCGCAACCTGCTCCCTCCCTCCCCGCCTTTTCTCCAGCCTCCAGGTCCCTGGCTTCCACTGCTCCTTCCATTTTCCCTTGGATAACAGCGCCTTCTAACGTTTTCTCCCACTTTCGCTGCAATACCTACCTCTCTCAGGCTCACCGAGTGCCTCCCACCATCCCCGAAGAAGAATCAGCGACACCATCCAGGACCGGATGACCCATCATTCCTCACAGGCTCTTACCTGGCAAGGGACCCTCCAATTTTGCTCAGGTTTTTCATATTTTCAGGTGAAATGGACACGGAATGATGAGGGAGTCATCAATTCTACTGTCTGGATGGGAAATCCTCTAGTGTCACTCTCTATTTACGAACCCTGGACCTACTCCTATGCCCGCCCTCATCAATACAACTTTCCATCTACTCTCGAACATCAATCCCTCCTCTACATCCTGCTGGATTTCTGTCACTGGCTCGAACCCTCATCATAGCCACTCAATTCCAACCTATTGAACCATCTAACTAAACTCTCTCTAGAAATTCGCAGCTCCTGGCCAGACCTCCTGCCCATAGCCCTGACCAAACTCCGGCTACACCAAGGAGCCCCACTTTCTTGAGCCCTTTTGACTCTTCTTGCTCAACCACCGTCTTCTTACTGATCCCCCTCCCCTGGGTACGTGTCTCCCATATCTGTCTTTAACCAGGCAATTGCTCCGAGAAACGCTGACAGGTTTCTGCCCAAGCCAGAGGCGACCAACCAGGACTCCCAAGACCAGCCCTTCACCCTGGTGGCTCGGTCCTCCTTAAGAACCTACAACCACAAGCCTTGGAGCCTAGGTGGACGGGACCTCACACTGTAATCCTCACAGCCCCCACTGCGGCCAAGCGGCTTGGCGACCCCAGCTTGGCGACCTGTCCTGGCACCACCTCTCCAGACTCAAGAGGACCCCGGAGCAGCATGACTTCTATAAATGTGAGGTGTTGGGCCCCACTAAGGTCCGTCTTAACTGCCCTCCCCTCCTCCTTCTCCTCCCGGCCCTGAGCAACCTACACCCACCCCCACCCGCTTATGTGTGGAGGTTCAAGGTCCGTGAAACCTACTACCAGAACGGCAAACAAGTCACCCAGCAGCAGAACCCAGACAGATGTAATCAAGATGTCAACACCTATGGGGTTGCCACGGAGAGACTGTCATACCACACCGGAGCCAGTCTCACCAAGGCCAGCCCAGGTACCTTCTTTTGGTGCAATGGCACCTTAGCAACTGCATGAACTCCTCTGACCCCGGGCCTTGCTTCGTGGTCACGGTAGTTCCCCAACTAACCTTGTATGGAGAGTCGGAGCTCACCTGGGTGCTCCCTCCATCCCATCTCCGGACCTGCCGGCTGCCTTCCTCCCTGTCATGTTAGGGGTGAGTATCGCTGCCTCGGTAGGCCTCACCGGGGGGCCCTCGGGAACAGTCTGGTCACTGTTCAGGACTTTAATGACAAGCTCCAGTTAGCCTTGGAGTCTACTACCGCCTCTTTTAGCCTCCCCACAGCGGCAAGTGACATCAGTAGCCCAAGTCGCCCTGCAGAACCAGCTCACCTCAGACCTTCTGACTGCAGAAAAGGAGGAACCTGCATATTCCTTCAGGAAGAATGCTGTTACTACATCGAGTCCGGAGTAGTGGAGCAAAATGTAAACGTACAGACCCTGACTAAGCTGAGTGAAGAACTACATGCAGGACACTTCCAGGACAACTCTCCTTCCGGTTGGTTCCAAAGCCCCTTAGCTACCTGGGTCCTACCCATGATAGGGCCCCTGATTCTCATCTGTGTCTTTTTTCTCCTAGCCCCCTGCCTCCTCAAGTTCATCCGCTCCCAGATCACGGAGATGTCACGGGTGACTGTGAATCAGTTCCTGCTCCATCCCTACGGTCCGCTGCCCTCCGATCTGCCTCTGCCTAACCCTGGCCTTTAAACGCCCCCCTCATCGCCCTTAGCCAGCTGGAAGCAGTCAGAACGAGTCTCCATCCCTTATCACCAAAAGGCAGGGATGTTAGGTCGGAGAGAGCCCAGGATCGGATACATGCAGACATGTGATGAGACAATGGACTTCCCCTGGAATTTCTCACAGATCAACGTGCCAGACACAGATACGGCTTCTTCTCCCTTAATCCACATACCCCCACACAGATACTGACTTCTTTCTGAATACCCCCGCCCATCCCCTGCGGCAGAGAATTCCTCAGCTCATGTCCCCGCCCCTCACCCAACCGCAGTATAAAAAAAGCGCCCCCCTCCCTGTTGGTGTGAATCCACGGGCCCTGTCCTTGGGGTACCTGGGTCTCCCGGGGACGCAGAAATGAACCTTTTCCTTTCCTTTCTTTTCTGATTCATGGACTCTCTATTTCTTGCACCGCCTCCTGAGCCTCCTAACCTAACAGACCCCCCCAGACCCCTAGCGTTGCCGGAAGCTGATACCAGCAGGTCATACTCAGCTGGGCTGAATCATCCGGAGGGGCTGAAGGCATGTCCCCAACCTGAACAGGATGCAGAAAGGATTGCTGGCTGCCAGGCAGTTGAGGGCATTTCAATGTACATGTCATTGCCTCCTGCTGGCCAAACACCTGAACAGCCGGGGCAGTTCCCCCAATCTGACCATGGACTCTTTGTACTAGCCCTGCCCTTTGATGTATATCTACCTCACCTTAGGGCAAAGTGTGTTAATAAATAGCAAGGGGTCCTGAGACAAGCAGAACTTGGTTCCTTTAGCTAAGTCTCCTCTGGCCCCAAAATGCCTTCCAAAATCATGTTTCGTCTCCGGACTCTATTCATTTACACACAGCGCCTTCTCCAGATTCCTGAACACTTCGAGCTGCTGCATTAAGACCACCAGCATTAGAACGTCCCCTGCCCAGCCTGGCGCACAGAGAGGGAGGCTGCTGCCTGGGGTGGGCCTTTGGAGGGGGATCTGGGGGGCACTCAGGTCTGACTCTCCCTGTCCCACAGCCACGGGGACACGGAGGGAGGGGAGGAAGGGGCAGGACAACCGGGGGACACTGGACACTGGTCACCAGAGAGGGATAGCGAAGGAGATGTCAGGGGTGAGGACAGAGCTGGTGTCAGGAATGGACTGTGAAAGCCAGTGCCCCAGACAGGGGACAGACCGGGGGCGAGGGGGGGGAACGGGGGACGATGTATAGAAGGAGAGGGTGGAGACAGAAGCACAGACATTGAGGGAGGATAGGACGGGTGGGGAGGGTGGAGTCATAGGCCCCTGGGCCTCCGTGTGGCAGTCATGCCAGAGACTAAGCGGCCAGGTCACAGCTGGCACCTGTGTGTGTGTGTGTGTGTGTGTGTGTGTGTGTGTGTGTAAAGTGGGCATGGGGGTTCTTGTTTCCGGGGGAGTGGACTCCTCACCCTGGGAGCCTCGTGTGTGCACCCCTGACTCCAAATGGCAGGACCCCTCAGCCCTGACTCCTGGGGACACCCCGGATACAGGGTGGGGTCTCTGGAAGCCATGCCCTGAGCCCCGCATCGGGGATGTGCTGACCGGGCCCTGGGCTGAGGGGACAGCGGTGTGGGAGCCACAGGGTCAGCGGGGCGGCTGGGGGGGTCACCGTCTCCCCGCTGGGGGTCCTTATCTCCCCAGGGAGCCCTGGCAGCGCCTCCTGGGACCCGGGTCACCTACCTGGTCCAGGGCGTGCAGGCTGCCTGGGTGCCCCCCGCAGAGAAGGTGCCCGACTGGCAGTCTTCACACAGCGTGTCCTGCCACTCGGTGCCTGAGAAACAACAGTGTCGGGCAGAGGGCTCCTCGGGGCCCCCTCAGGCCGGGGTCCCGGGGCCTGTGTCCTCAGAGGGGGCCGCGCTCACCTGTCTCCCGCACCCTCTGACCCGGGCGGCAGTCACTCTGGGGCCTGCACTGGACGCAGGCGTCCCCGTCCTGTCGCTCACAGAAGTGGCCGCGCCCGCAGCCGCACACGGTGTTGGTCCGGGTGGAGCAGTTCTGTCTGGTCACCTGGCCCAGGCCTGGGACCCAGAGGAGGAGCTCAGAGCAGCAGCCAGGCCTGCCAGGGCTGGGGGAGTGCCCGTCCCGGGAGGACACCACGCTGAGGGCTGGGCAGCGCCCTCAGGCCTGGGTAGGGCACGGGGACAGGGTGCGCCCCCTCTGCTCGCCCTGGACCCTGCCGGCCGCAGCCCAGGCTCAGCCGGAACATAGGCCGGAGCTGCCGGACTCAGAGGCCAGTCCCAAGGGGCTCCTGGTCTCACCTGGGTCACAGACGCGGCACGGCAGACACTCGGGCAGGCCGTTGAGGTGGGCAGTGTAGGTGCCCCGGGTGCAGGGCACACACATTGTGCCCGTGAACTCCCCGCAGGGCTCCTTCACCCGGTAGCCTGCAGTCAAGCGGGCACACACTCAGGGCTGGACGGGAGCCCGGGCAGGTGTGACACGCCCCCAGAGGTCACCCCACCTGGGCTGTTCCCCAGGCCAGTGAGCCCGCTAGGCAGGAAGTGAGAACTTTCTAGAAGATTGGGGCCTCCTGGGACACAGAGGCCTGGCTCTGAGATGCTCTCCCCTTGCTGAAATAGGCTGCCCACCCCCAGCCTCGCCCTGAGAAGTGAGCTGAGGGTCTGGGGGCGGGGGGAGCTGGGGGTGCCCTCTGTGTCCAGGGGTTTCAGGCCTCCCATGAAGGGGTGCTGGGAGCAGAGGGGCTCCAGGCCAGGGGAAGGAGGATGCCTGCCCCCAGCACAGCCCCGCCCCTTTAGCCCCCCAGGGGCCCTGCAGAGCTGCACCCACCTGGCCTGCACTTGGGGCAGCACATGGCCCCTGCAGGGAACTCCTCCTCTTTGCAGGAGGGCATCGCCAGTGCGCAGGGTGGGGCTCTCAGAAGGAGGAGGCTCAGGGCCTAAGGGAGATGGGGGGGGCGTTGGAGCAGAACCGCTGCCTGGGCCTCAGTCTCACCCTCTGGGAAATGGGCCCTGCCCTGCAGGGGGCCCAGGACAGGATTGTCCACTGAGGATCCCAAGAGCCTGGGTTTGGGACCATCCTGTGTGTGACCTCTGACCCCCTGGGCTCAGGAGAGTGAGGCCCCTCCCCTGGGAAGGCCAGGGCTGCTCTGACCCCACAAACTCAGCCTCGCTGCTCCCCGTGCTGGACCGGGAGCCCTGGAGCCACAGCGTCAGGGCAGGGACAGGTGTGGGGGGGGTGTGGGGGGGGGTGTCTCTGGCCTGACAGGGTCACAGGCAGGGGGCTGGTGAGGGGGAGAGGGAGGGCGGAGGAGGGGGAGGTCTGTCAGTCAGAGCTACACCTGAGTAGTAACCACGGGGATTATGAGCTAGCAGTAGGAAAAAAAAATAGAAAAAGAAAAAAGGAAATGAGGCAGGAAGTTGTGCATGGCCCTCATCTCAGGCACAGACACCCAGTTCCTCCCCCGACGGGCTGGGCGGTGGGGGGGATCCGCCCTGAATGGGGGGTCGGGGGGACAGGGGTCCACAGAGGAGAGTCCTTGGAGGGCGGCCTCCTGCCTGGGCCAGTCCCAGCGGCCAGGGCTGTGGGCAGGGCCGGCTCCCCCACCGGCGCTGGGCTGCTGGGCGACACCGTCCCCGACTCACCAGCCTCAGGGCGTCAGCCGCGGGCGCCGGGCTGCAGGGGGGCGGCCCCCAGCCGGGCAGAGGCTCCATGGCCGCGCCGGGACCCTCACTCCCTGACCGCGGCCTCGGGACTCCGGCCGGCGGGACAGACGGACGGAAGGACAGACGGGCTCATTCAGACTCCCGCTGCGAGTCCGCTACAAACCCGAAAGTGAAGCCCAAAGGCACGTGTTGCTTTTATGCTACAGCCCCGCGCTTGGGGCTAAAATCTACACAAAGTGCCCGCCGCCCGCGGACCCAGCCAATCCTCACACAGTACGGCCCGCCGCCCGCCGACCCAGCCAATCCTCACACAGTACTGCCCGCCCACCGCGGACCCAGCCAATCCTCACACAGTACTGCCCGCCCACCGCGGACCCAGCCAATCCTCACACAGTACGGCCCGCCCACCGGGGACCCAGCCAATCCTCACACAGCACGGCCCGCCACCGGGGACCCAGCCAATCCTCACACAGTACGGCCCGCCGCCCGCCGACCCAGCCAATCCTCACACAGTACGGCCCGCCCCCCGGGGACCCAGCCAATCCTCACACAGTACGGCCCGCCCACCGGGGACCCAGCCAATCCTCACACAGCACGGCCCGCCACCGGGGACCCAGCCAATCCTCACACAGCACGGCCCGCCCACCGCGGACCCAGCCAATCCTCACACAGTACGGCCCGCCGCCCGCGGACCCAGCCAATCCTCTAAGGGGAGGGCGGACCCGCCCCGCCCCAACCCTCACACAAGGGCCCAGCCAATCCTCACAAGGAGGGTCCACACAGGCCTGAAGGGCTAACTGACCAGGAGGGAGGGGCGGGCCCAGCTCCGCAGACAGTTCCGTCCCCTCTCCGGTCCAGGAGCCGCCTCCCCCCACCACCCCGGCGGGTTTCCAGTAGAAGCGGGCGCCCCCAAAACGCATCCCACTCCCCGTCGCCCTGCCCCCCAGAGAGCTGACCCGCAGCCTCTCCCCACGCGGGCAGAGCCCTCTGAGCCTCAGTGACTGTCCCCTCTGCCTGGGGGAGCTGTTTGCACCCACACATTCCAGAGGGAGCCTCTCATGGGAACTCTGGGCCCCTGGGGGTGCGGGAGGGGCCCTGTCACCCCTGAGCACCTGGAGGGGCTCCCCACCATGTGCACTGACACCCTCCTGCCTGCAGGGGGCGGGCTGGGTCATCCTGCCCCCATTGCACAGGCGGGAAGTGGGGACTCAGGGAGACAGGCCGGCCCAGGGCTCCGGGTGCAAACGGTGCTCAGACCGAACCCTCATCTCTGACCCTCAGAGGCCGGGCCTTCTCCTCCGCCTCCTGCTCACACTGCGGAGGCGGCACGGGCCCCTCGGGGAGTCAGGGAAGCGCCATGGAAGGAGGGACTCGGACACAGGAGCCCAGGGCCCTGAAGGGACTCCCTCTGCAGGACCTGGGACCTGCCTCCGGCTCGTGTGTTTCCCGGACGAGGCTCTGCCGACGCCACGGACTCCGCCGGCCACCAGCTCCTGCCCCTGCCCAGGCGCGCCCTGCGGAGGTGGTGCCAGCAGAGCCCGCCCAGAGGGGGCAGCAGCGGGGGGACCAGCAGGGGCCCGGGCTCCCCTCCCTCGGCCGGAGCTCAGCTCCTGCTGCAACCCCTTGTCCTCGGGGAACAGAGGCCCAGGTGTGCGCCCCCGGCTCCCCAGCACCCGGCGCCCCTCCTGACCAGCCGGGGTGCCCACTCGCCCACCCAGGGCCGGGCAGGGCCGGGCTGAGCGTGCCCACTGTGAGGGGAAGGCTGAGCCCGAGGTGACAGTGTGCGGGCGGAGCAGGACTCCCCTGGACTGGGGGGGGCGGGGGGCTGGGTAGGGGGCTGGTCCAGCAAAGACCCTGGTTCTGGCTCAGGCAGGGCCACCTGTGGGGCCACAGGGTCCGTCCCCAGCGGGCGGGCAGCAGGGCCGGGGCGGGGACGGGGCGCCGCTGCCGGGCTGAGGGCGCAGGAGCCACGCGGGCCGCACGGAGCTGGGCCAGGCGGCTCCGCCCGGAGCGGGAAGGGCTGCAGCCGGGCACCTGGGGGCGCGCCCGGGTCGAGAAGGTGCTGCGGGCAGGGCCTGGCCACCCGCCCCGAGGCACCGGCCGCCTGGTCCCTGGGGACCCCGAGGCCACCCGCAGGCAGCCCCGCCCCGGGCCCCCCGCCCCCGGCCGCCCCCGCCCCCGACCGCCCCTGCCCCCCGACCGCCCCCGCCCCCCCGACCGCCCCCGCCCCGACCGCCCCCGCCCCCGACCGCCCCCGCCCCCGACCGCCCCCGCCCCCGACCGCCTCCCGCCCCGACCGCCCCCGCCCCCGACCGCCCCCCGACCGCCCCCGCCCCCCGACCGCCTCCGCCCCGGGAGCTGCTGGGCGCCAGGCAGCGGCGGGTTCGCAGGTGCCCCGCCCAGCGGAGCTCAGGGACCGATCTGAGGCGGAAACAACGTTTAACAATAAACACAGAGAAGGACCGGAAGGGGGGCGGCGCCCTCCAGGGGCCTCGGCGTTGGCAGCGCCGGACACCGGGCCTCCCGGGGCAGCGGGACTCCGGGGAGACCGGCAGGGGCGTGAGAAACGCAAACGTGCGCCCTGGCCGGTGGCTCAGTGGTGAGCGCGTCACCCTGACCCCGGGCACCACCTGGGTGCAGGCGGATCCCACCCCGCGGGGTGCGTGCAGGAGGCGCCCGTCCAGGCCTCTCCCCCGTTTCTCTCTCCTCCCCTCCCCCCCTCCCACGCCCCCTAAACCCGTGGGAAACCCCTCTGGTGAGGATTTACAGAGAAAATGGAGAGAAAGACAGCACCCCTGTGAAATGAAGGGGGGCCGGGAGGGGAGCTCAGCGCAGGGAACAGACAGCACCGCCAGCCTCACGTGGGGCCGGACCAGGGGCGGCCTCCGCTCTGTGCGGGGCAGGGGAGAGGGGGGGCCGGGGGACCTCACACACCGTTGTGGACGAAAGGGGCCACGTGCTGACCTGACAGCTCAGGGGCGGCCTGCATGGTTGTCCTGCAAACTCAGACCTAAAGTCACCACAACGGATGGTCTGACATTAAACTTTAACTAAAAGCAGTGATGGTGGGCAGTTACGTCCTAGGCCAGTATCTTCACTGACAAGGTCAAGCTTGACCTTCACTGAGCCTGTCTTTTTGCATCTATGATAACACACCCCTGAAATGTCTGGGTAATGTGTAACTTCCCTTTTTCTGGAGCCCCTAGGGCACAACCAGATGTGCTGGGCGCCAGGACAGAGACCACAAATCCCTGCACTATCACGTTAATTGATCCTGCACCACCTAAGCATGTGCCCGTCATCTTACTTTTTATCCAATCCAGGGGTTTCCCCGCTTGGCTTTATCCCTCCTCCTTAATCTGTCACCAATGGATTCCATGTCACCCACCTCCGTCCCTCCTTTGATTAAAATGTATAAATACGGATGTAACCCCGCCATTCTCCGGAGCATCATCTCAATGCATTGAGGTTCTGCCTTCTGGCTTATGTCGACAGTTTGGCTCAAATAAACTCACAAAGATTCTTTACAGGTTTCAGTGGTTTTATGTTAACACCGTCACCCACAGCTCCACCCACACGGGAGGCCTCAATCTGCCTGCTGTTGGGCTGCCTGAGGCTTTGACCCTGACTTTAGATCTGAGTCGTAACAAAAGCGAGAAGACCTCAGAAGAGTTTCTATGTTCAGCAGAACGGTAAACCTACATTTTATTTCCTGCTGGCGGATACCAGAGGCCATTCCCCTAACCTTCACTGTTGACCAAACCCTCCTTTGGCGGATATGTTTGTTGTCCTGAAGGCCATTGTGTTTTCCAGCGAGTAAAAAGCCGTGAGTCCCCACATTTGGGGAGCTTAGTCCCGAGAGCTCAGTCCCCGCCTGGCTCCCCAAATGCCCCCCAGGTTTATCTTCCGTCCGGTGTTATTCCTTTACGCGCAGCCCCTTCCCAGACCCTGAAGAGCCCTCGCGGCAGCTCTGAGCATTTCGCCCCAAGGTCTCCTCTCACCGCCAGAGGCCTGAGGACCGTCTCAGTGGCTGTGCAGTAAAAGCTATAAATTCTGTGCTGATCAATTCTGCCGCCATGTGTGCGGTCTGATGAGAGACTGTGATCTGAGAGTGAGTCGCACACCCTGAGGCGTCACCTAAAAAGCATTTTGTTGGGGGAACAGTTTGCGATGAGAGGAGCTCAGATCCTGTTTCTGGTGAGTCTCACCCACTGGTGACCCCGCCTGAGCCGTGGGGGTGGGCGGCCCAGGGCCATGCAGGTCCCTCTCTGCCCTGGAGAAGGCGCCCTCCCTGCTCATGTGAGTCCCGGCGGCCTCATGGGTCTCAATGCCGTGGGTTCTGGCTGTCGCTCATGTTGGCTGTGGTGCACGTGGCTGTGGTGCACGTGGCCGTGGAGCACGTGGCCGTGGAGCACGGGGCCGTGGAGCACGTGGCTGTGGAGCACGTGGCTGTGGTGATCGTGGCTGTGGAGCACGTGGCTGTGGGAGGAATGGGCCTCTGGGAGGGGCTGGCGCTCTCTGCACCTCGGTCCTCCTGTGAGCGCCGGCCGTCCAGCGGTGCTGACCTTCACGCACACGTGTGTGTACAGAGCGTGGGGTGCGATTCCTACTTCACCCCTGAGACCCCGGTGCAGTGCTCACGCCCAGGCCATTAAGGTTCTTTCCAAATACCTTTCTCTGCAGACACAGCCCAGGCCGTCGGGAGCAATGCCTGGTCCTGGACGGGGCAGGGGTGGCCCCAGATGTGCCAGGAACATCCCGCTGGGCCACAAATTACGGAAAACCATGGAATGAGGGACACGTGACACAGGGACCCAGGGGCCCTTACAGGGACTCCCTCTGCAGAAACCTGGGGCAATTTTAGCACCAGAAACAATGGGGTTCTGGGTTAGATCCCGTGAATGAAACAGGAAACGCTGAGGCCATCAAGATATCAGCAGTGCACGATGGAGATGGAGGATGGATGAGTGAATGAAAGGGTGAGGGAATAGAAGGATGAGGGAATGAGAGAGTGAATGAATGAATGAATGAATGAATGAATGAATGGAAAAATGAATGAGTAAATAGATGGATGGATAAGTGAGTGAGTGAATAGATGAATGGGAGTATAGATGAATCAGGGAGTGAGTGGATGGATGAAGGAATGAGTGAGTAAATGAGTGAATGGGTGAATGGGTGGATGAGTGAGTGGGTGAGTGAGTGAGTGATACCTGAGGACAGGGCCTCCTTCCAGTGAGTGGTGGTGGTCAGAGGAGACAATCAGCTGGTAGATGCAGGTGAGAAGTGGAACGTGCTCACAGGCTGAGGTCTCTCCCCAAACTCGCTCAGCTCCACGAGCCTCACGTCTCAGGGTTTCTCCGGAAGTCTGACCCGGAACCAGAGACTGACCTGCCCTCAGAGCATCTTGCCCAAGGTATTTTTAAGTAGTGACTGCCGGAAGCCGGTCCTCCCTTGCTGCTTGACACAGTCGCTGCAGGGAGGAAACATCTGCACAGCATGTGTTCCAAGGGACCTCGCATAGAGGGCATACTGTTCTTAATATGTTTGCTCCCCTTCTTAGCGCTATGTGTTCTTACCAGGGCCACCTTCCCGGGAAAGATTGTTTCCTCAGCTGGGAATGTTCCCCTAGACTCTAGGGCCTAGAGTTAGGGATTAACAAGACTAGGGAAGGAAACAAATCAATAAAACCCCCTGGTGTTACAGAAATACAGTGTACCACCTATGAGGAGCTCAGACTGAGACTGTAGACAATGGATTTAGGAGTTGCTAGGCCAGTGATGGCGAACCTTCTGAGCTCGGCGTGTCAGCATTTTGAAAAACCCTAACTTAACTCTGGTGCCGTGTCACATAGAGAAATTTTTTGATATTTGCAACCATAGTAAAACAAAGATTCACATTTTTGATATTTTATATATTTAAATGCCATTTAACAAAGAAAAATCAACCAAAAAATGAGTTCGCGCGTCGCCTCTGACCCGCGGTCATAGGTTCGCCATCACTGTGCTAGGCCCACATCCCCAGGGTCTACCCACCAGAGAAAGTACCAAAGCCTAGACCCCCAAACACCCGCCGACGCAGGGAAGACCACCAGCAAGGCTAAGGACAACCATCAAACAGCTAAAGAAATACCGCTGCACACGATGCAGGCAGCTCCTTACCTAGAAATCTTAGGCGAGCTGTGCAAGCAGAAAGACGTCAACTAAGCGCCAGGCAGGGAGTTAGTTCATCACCGTAGCCAACAACAATGACGCTTAAGCTACAGAACCTTGGCTTAGGCCATAGAATAGGAAACCTTCCGTTTTTTCCTTATAGCTTCACAGGGAAGCAATGGAATAGCAACCTCCAAATAGAAATAACAAACTAGCCCTTATCATGGAGCACAGAGACTAACCTTTAGAATAGAATGCAGAAACACAGACCATAGATAAGATTCAAGCCAGCAGAGCTAAATAGAAAGAAGATTTTTAGCAAAGGTCAGGTAAGAAACTGTAAACATAAACCAAGAAACTGTAAAAGGTCAAAGGAGGACCCCAAACATACCGTGATGTAACTAGAGACGCGTGCTTATGGAATCAAATAGTATAAAGTCAGTGGGAACAGGGCAATAAAGACAGAACCTGACTACGCTGATCATCTGAACGCTGTCTCCGTGTCCTTCATTCTTTGCCGATGCTGTCCACACCTTTGGGAACCCCTGGACCGCTGGGGCTGGACCCCGGGAAGTGACCCAGCGTGCAAAATTGCAAGCGACCCAGGACCCGGGACACTGCCTTGTCGTGGGACTCAGAGTCAAGCCCCCGCCCACCCAATATACCTCGCTGCACACACAGTCTCCTGGCAACTGATCTTTGGTCCTTACGGCGTTAGGGCCACTGGGTTTGATACTATAGATCAGTGATGGCGAACCTATGACACGCGGGTCAGAGGTGACGCGCGAACTCATTTTTTGGGTTGATTTTTCTTTGTTAAATGGCATTTAAATATATAAAATAAGTATCAAAAATATAAGTTTTTGTTTTACTATGGTTGCAAAGATCAAAAAATTTCTGTATGTGACACGGCACCAGAGTTAAGTTCGGGTTTCCCAAAATGCTGGCACGCCGAGCTCAAAAGGGTCGCCATCACATACATGATAATAAAAAATATAAGACATATAAAATTGCCAGTTGGAAATCGCTTCCAAGACTGTGAGTCATGTGATGCGCAGACATGACCCCGTCCCAGTCCCAGTCCAGGAGGAGGCTGAGGCCCGTCCTGCAGCTGAGCTCAGGGCCTGGGCGGCAGGTGGGGGCAGGAGTGCCCTGGGCCAGGGCCTCACACGCGGGGTCAGGAGGGGGAGGTCGGCACTTCAGGAGCCCGAGCCAGATGCGGGCTGGCCTCCAGGAGGGGGTCCCGCGGCTCCCCTAAACCTGAATCTGGTCCTTAGGGGCCTGGCCGCTGCCCGCAGCCTCACGGATTTGGCTCAGGCGCCTGCATCCCGCGGCCATGTGTCAGGTGGCGGTCGCTCTGAGGGAACAGGGATGCTGTCTCCTCAACGGGCTCCGTGGTGACGTCTGGCTGGACCCGGGAGGCCTGCAGGTCCTGACTCTTGTTCCTTTCTGTCCACTTTCCTGTCCCCTGCGAGGGACACTAGGCGTGAAGACCAGGGGCCGCTCCCGCCTGGCCCGATGCTCGGGGTCAGCCACCCCCAAGGGCAGGAGCGGGGCCTCCCTCCCCGACTCAGCACAGCGTCCACGGGGGACTCTGCCCACAGGGACATACCCACCCCATGCTCCCCTCCCCAGCCAGCAGCCTCACCTCCAGGGTGGGTACAGGCAGCAATACCCCAGGAAAGGCGAGTTCTCCTACAAAACAGAGACGCCCCGTCAGGAAGGGGCCGCCCGGCCGGGGACCAGGGGGCCTGCTGCTCAGTGGGAACCTCCCAGAGACCGACCCGCTCAGAAGCAGCAGGACCCAAGCACGGGCTCCTGGTCGGCCTGTCCCCGGGGCCAGGAGACGGGGAAGAACCCGGGCCCTGCCACCTCCCCTGCTGCCAACCCGGCCCCCCCTCAGCCCCGTGGACCGTCCACAGGGAGGGCTGAGCCCCCAGGGGAGCGGCTGCCAGGAGCCGGGAGGAGGGACCCGCCCGCTGCTCAGAGCCGCAAACAGAGCCGGGCACCTCCCGGGTGAGGACAGGACGCGGCCTCGCCCACAGCCCTGAGCCTCTCTCTGCTCAGGGCCCCCCCTCAGGCTCTGGGCACACAGAGCGCCCTGGGCAGGGACAGGGGAGGGGGGCACGACGGGGCACTCGGGCGCCCTGTGCTCCTCTGTCCGCTGAGGGCAGGTGGGAGCTCGGGCCCTGGTGCTGCGTGGGCACCGGGGGCACCAGGCTCCTCAGACAGGAAGTCCCGCCTCCGGGCACCCCAGGTGGCCTCTCTATTTGGGGGACAGAGCCAGAGCGGTGTCTGGGATGAGAGAGCTGGGACCTGAGCCCTGACGGGACCAGGGGCTCCTGCTCACCACGTGACCTTCTGTGCCTGATGGCCCTGAGCACAAGTGGCACAGAAATGACAGCAATGACGAGGATGAGGCTGATGATGATGATGATGGTGACGGGGCCCCTGGAGGAGCATGTCACGTCTGAGCTGATGGTACCAGGCGCCGCTTCCCAGGCAAGTGGGCCACTGCACCTGGGGGAGGAGGGGCCCGTGGGCAGCATGAAGGGTG
This sequence comes from Myotis pilosus, assembly GCA_036010255.1. NCBI lineage: Eukaryota > Metazoa > Chordata > Mammalia > Chiroptera > Vespertilionidae > Myotis > Myotis pilosus. The sequence continues at coordinate 78,875,562 of JASKON010000010.1, forward strand.
CTCACCCCGACCCCCCAGACCCCTAGCGTTGCCGGAAGCTGATACCAGCAGGTCATACTCAGCTGGGCTGAATCATCGGGAGGGGCTGAGGGCATGTCCCCAACCTGAACAGGATGCAGAAAGGATTGCTGGCTGCCAGGCAGCTGAGGGCATTTCAATCTACATGTTACTGCCTCCTGCTGGCCAAACACCTGGACAGCCGGGGGCAGTTCCCCGAATCTGACAGTGGACTCTGTGTACTAGCCCTGCCCTTTGATGTATATCTACCTCACCTTAGGGCAAAGTGTGTTAATAAATAGCAAGGGGTCCTGAGACAAGCAGAACTTGGTTCCTTTAGCTAAGTCTTCTCTGGCCCCCAAAATGCCTTCCAAAATCATGTTTCGTCTCCGGACTCTATTCATTTACACACAGCGCCTTCTCCAGATTCCTGAACACTTCGAGCTGCTGGATTAAGACCACCAGCATTAGAACGTCCCCTGCCCAGCCTGGCGCACAGAGAGGGAGGCTGCTGCCTGGAGTGGGCTCAGGAAGGGGGCTCTGGGGGGCACTCAGGTCTGACTCTCCCTGTCCCACAGCCACGGGGACACGGAGGGAGGGGAAGAGGGAGCAGGACAATCTGGGACAGGGACACTGGACCCCAGAGAGGGACAGCGAAGGAGATGCCAGGGGTGAGGGCAGAGCTGGTGTCAGGAACGGACTGTGAAAGCCAGTGCCCCAGACAGAGGGACAGACATGGGGGGACGGGGTGGGGGACGATGTAAAGGAGGGGAGGGTGGAAACAGAGGGACAGACACTGGGGGAGACAGGACGGGTGGGGAGGGTGGAGACACAGGACCCTGGGCCTCCGTGTGGCAGTCACGCCAGAGACTTAGCGGCCAGATCACAGCTGGAAGTGGGGGGTGGGGGAGGTTGGTGGGCACTGGGGTTCCCACTTCCGGGGGAGGGGACTCCTCACTCTGGAGCCTCGTGTGTGCACCCCTGACTCCAAATGGCAGGACCCCTCAGCCCTGACACCTGGGGACACCCCGGAACACAGGGTGGGTCTCTGCCTGCAGCGCCCTGAGCCCGCATCTGGGATGTGCTGACCGGGCCCTGGGCTGAGGTGGCAGCGGTGTGGGAGCCACAGGGTCAGTGGGGTGGCTGGGGGGGTCACCGTCTCCCCGCTGGGGGGCCCTTATCTCCCAGGGCAGTCTGGCAGCGCCTCCTTGGACCAGGGTCACCTACCTGGTCCAGGGCGTGCAGGCTGCCTGGGTGCCCCCTGCAGAGTAGGTGCCTGGCTGGCAGTCTTCACACAGCGTGTCCTGCCACTGGGTGCCTGAGAAATGACAGTGTTGGGCAGAGGGTTCCTCGGGGCCCCCTCAGGCTGGGGTCCAGGGCCTGTGTCCTCAGGGGGGGCCGCGCTCACCTGTCTCCCGCACCCTCTGGCCCGGGCGGCAGACACTGTGGGGCCTGCACTGGACGCAGGCGTCCCCGTCCTGTTGCTCACAGACGTGGCCGCGCCCGCAGCCGCACACGGTGTTGGTCCAGGTGGTGCAGTTCCGTCTGGTCACCTGGCCCAGGCCTGGGACCCAGAGGAGGAGCTCAGAGCAGCAGCCAGGCCTGCCAGGGCTGGGGGAGCGCCCGTCCCGGGAGGACACCACGCTGAGGGCTGGGCAGCGCCCGCAGGCCTGGGGAGGGCCGGGGGACAGGGTGCGCCCCCTCTGCTCCCCCTGGACCCTGCCGGCCGCAGCCCAGGCTCAGCCGGAACATAGGCCGGAGCTGCCGGACTCAGAGGCCAGTCCCAAGGGGCTCCTGGTCTCACCTGGGTCACAGACACGGCACGGCAGACACTCGGGCAGGCCGTTGAGGTGGGCAGTGTAGGTGCCCGGGGTGCAGGGCGCACACATTGTGCCCGTGAACTCCCCACAGGCTTCCTTCACCCGGTAGCCTATAGCCAAGCGGGCACACACTCAGGGTGGGACAGCCCCGGGTGCCCGGGCAGGTGTGACACCCCCCCAGGGGTCACCCCACCTGGGCTGTTCCCCAGGCCAGTGAGCCCGCTTGGCAGGAAGTGAGAACTTTCTGGAAGTTGGGGGCCTCCTGGGACACAGAGGCCTGGCTCTGAGCACCCCTCCCCTGGCCTGAAATGGGCTGCCCACCCCCAGCCCCGCCCTGAGCAGTGAGCTGAGGGTCTGGGGCGTTGGGGGGAAGCTGGGGGTGCCGTCTGTGTCCAGGGGCTTCAGGCCTCCCATGAAGGGGTGGTGGAAGCAGAGGGGCTCCAGGCCAGGGGACGGGGGAATGCCTGCCCCTAGCACAGCCCCTCCCCCAACACACCCCAGGGGCGCTTCAAGCTGCACCCACCTGGCCTGCACTTGGGGCAGCACATGGCCCCCGTGGGGAACTCCTCCTCTTTGCAGGAGGGCATCGCCAGTGCGCAGGGCGGGGCTCTCAGAAGGAGGAGGCTCAGGGCCTAAGGGAGATGGGGGGCATTGGAGCAGAGCTGCTGCCTGGGCCTCAGTCTCACCCTCTGGGAAATGGGCCATGCCCTGCAGGGGGCCCAGGACAGGCTTGTCTACTGAGGAGCCTAAGAGCCTGGGTTTGGGATCACCCTGTGTGTGACCTCCTGGGCTCAGGAGAGTGGGCCCCGCCACTGGGAAGGCCAGGGCTGCTCTGACCCCTGGGCTCAGGAGAGTGGGCCCCGCCCCTGGGAAGGCCAGGGCTGCTCTGACCCCACAAACTCAGCCTTGCTGCTCCCCGTGCTGCACCCCAAGCCCTGGAAGATGCCAGGTCAGGGCAGGGTTTGGGGGAGGAGGGCTCTCTGTCCTGACTGTGTTACAGGCAGGGGGCTGGGAAGGGGGAAGTAGAGGGTGAATTGGAGGCGGGGAGGCAGTGGAAGGTAAGGGGAAGTGGAGGGGAGGGGGAGGGGGAGGCCTGTCCATCAGAGCTGCTCCTGGGTGGTGACCACGGGCTTAGGAGCTGAGGGCTCTGGAGCTGATGGAAACGCACAGGAAGCCTCCCTCCTGGGCACAGACACCCAGTTCCTCCCCCGACGGGCTGGGCGGTGGGGGGGATCCGCCCTGAATGGGGGGGACAGGGGTCCACAGAGGAGAGTCCTTGGAGGGGGCGGCCTCCTGCCTGGGCCAGTCCCAGCGGCCAGGGCTGTGGGCAGGGCCGGCTCCCCCACCGGCGCTGGGCTGCTGGGCGACACCGTCCCCGACTCACCAGCCTCAGGGCGTCAGCCGCGGGCGCCGGGCTGCAGGGGGGCGGCCCCCAATCGGGCAGAGGCTCCATGTCCGCCCTGGGACCCTCACTCCCTGACCGCGGCCTCGGGACTCCAGTCAGCGACAGAAAGACAGCCACACCTGTGGTCGCGCAGAGGAGCAGAGATGGAGGAGTCAGCCTGACTGCTAAGAAAGGAAAGTGAAACTTTAACTTGTTTTGCAGTTTCCTCCAAGGAGACACACAGCCCAGGCGGGAAGGGCTCTGGCTGGGCTCTCAGTGCCCGGAGAGGGGCCAGGTGGGAGGGGCCAGAGAACTGCTCTGCCTGAGCTGGGCCCCCAAAGCGCATCCCACTCCCTGTCGCTCTACCCCCCAGAGAGCTGACCCGCAGCCTCTCCCCATGCGGACAGAGCCCTCTGAGCCTCAGTGACTGTGTCCCCTCTGCCTGGGGGAGCTGTTTGCACCCACACCCCCCTTAGACTGTGCCTGGGTGCTCCTCACCCCCTCCCTCCAGGCCCCCTGGCCCCTTCAGCACCCACCCTCCCCTCTGGGCTCCCCCCCCCGCCCCCGCTCCATTTCCCAGATGCTGGCAGACCTTGCACACCAGGCTCTGGAGTCTCAATGTCTTTAAATGAGCGCTTGTGCCCAGGGAGGCGCCGGGAGAGGGACGCTGAGCTCCCCAGGGCTGGGGGTGAGGCCTGGGAATGAGGATGTGGTTATTGTCCGTGATGGTCATGGGGCCTCGGAGGATTCTGGCCGGATGGTCACAGCTGCTTCTCCCTCTTCCTTCCTCTCTGAAATCTATCTACACTAATAAAAGGGCAATATGGTAATTAGACCGGAGACCTTCCAGACAAAGCCATGGTGGCGAGCCAAGGCAGAGGCAGTTAGGGGGCGAGCAGGCCAGCAGGAGGAGGCAGGTGGGGGTGAGCAGGCTGGCAGGGGGGGCAGTTGGGGGCAATCAAGCCAGCAGGCAGAGTGGTTAAGGGCAATCAGGCAGGCAGTCAGGTGAGCAGTTAGGAGCCAGCGGTCCCAGATTGTGAGAGGGATGTCCGATTGATGGTTTAGGCCTGATGTGATGGGCCTAAACCGGCAATTGGACATCCCTCGAGCGGTCCCAGATTGGAGAGGGCACAGGCCAGGCTGAGGGACACCCCTTCACCCCCTGTGCACGATTTCGTGCACCGAGCCACTAGTCCTATCTAATAAAAGAGAAACATGGTAATTAGTGTATGACCACTACCCTTCCCATTGGCTAATCAGGGCGATATGCAAATTAACTGCCAGCCAAGATGGCAGCCGGCAGCCAGGCAGCTTGAAGCGAACCTGAGGCTTGCTTCCTCAGTGACGGAGGACTCCAACGTTCCCCACCTGCCTTGCCGGCCTCTGAGCTTGCAGTTTGAAACATTGTTACAAATATAGAATCTAAACAAATTCCAGAAACCTGCTTTCAGCCAGCCGGGATCTCAGAGCTGGAGTTGAAACAGTGTTTCGACTATAGAACCCAAACAAACCAGATACCTGCTTTCAGCAGCGGAGGCCTAAGACCTGGAGCCAAGCCTCAGAGCTAAAGCTGGCCCAGAATAAAAAAGAAAAAAGAAAAAAAGGAGCAGTTGGGAGCTTCAGTCACCCGCCAGCCTGAAAACAGCCCTCAGCCCCTCACCCAGACTGGCCAGCACCCCAGTGGGGACCCCCACCCTGATCCAGGACACCCTTCAGGGCAAACCAGCCGGCCCCCACCCGTGCACCAGGTCTCTGTCCTATATAATAAAAGGGTAATATGCCTCCCAGCACCAGGATCAGCAGAGCAGTGAGGCCTCCCGACACCGGGATCAGTGTGACAGGGGGCAGCGCCCAAACCCCCTAATTGCCCTGCAGCTCTGTGTGTGACAGGGGACGGGGCCACAACCTCCCTATCTGCCCTGCTCTGTTCGTGACTAGAAGGCGCCCCAACCCCCTGATCAGCCCTGCTCTGTGCCTGATAGGGGGAGCTCCCCAACACCCTGATCACCCTGTAGCTCTGTGTGTGACAAGGTGCGGCACCCCAACCCCCTGATCGGCCCTGCTTTGTGTGTGACAGAGAGGGCAGCGCCCCAACCTCCCCATTGACCCTGCCTTGAGTGTGACAGGGGGCGGTGCCCCAACCCCCCAATCGGCCCTACCCTGAGCGTGACTGAGGGTGGCATCACAACCTCCCGATCCGCCCTGCTCTGTGCATGACAGGGGGTGGCGCCCCAACTCCCCAATTAGCCCTGCTCTGAGCCCGACCAGGGGCTGCATCTAGGGATTGGGCCTGCCCTCTGCCACCCAGGAGCAGGCCTAAGCCAGCAGGTTGTTATCTCCCGAAGGGTCCCAGACTGCAAGAGAGCATAGGCCTGGCTGAGGGACACCCCTCCCGCAGCAAGTGCACAAATTTTTGTGCACCAGGCCTCTAGTATATATATAAAAGCCTAAGTGACCGGTCAACCAGCCAACCGGCTGATTGGCTGGTAACTATGGTGCACACTGACCATCATGCACACTGACCATCACGGGGCAGACGCTCAATGCAGGAGCTGCCGAGAGACAGCAACTTTGCGGAGTGCCCTCTCACATTCTGGGAGCCCTCGGGGGATGTCAGATTGCCGGTTTGGACCCATTCCCACAGGCCAGGCCGAGGGACCCACCAGTGCACGAATGCGTGCACCAGGCCTCTAGTAAAACTATATTTAAAAAATACAGTTCGGGAGCCTGGCCCCTCTTCCTACTTTTTGCTTCTTGGAAACTGAGCGCATCCCTTTTGCCCCTCACTTCACACGTGTCTGTGCTGGGCTGTCGGCTTGGCCTGGGCTTCAGGCACATCCAGGTTGCCCATCGCCTGCCGCTGGAGGCAGCGTGGACGGACAGACAGACATGCTTCTCAAAACCACTCTTACCAGGGTTGGTGTCTGGGAACTGTGGGCCCGCCCCAGGTGTTTCCTGTGGTTTTGGGGAGGCCTCCTGTGTGCAGAGGGCAGCAACCGCCAGGAACCAGCCGTCCGGGATCTCACGGTGGAGAAAGGCCAGCCAACCCCACACTCAGTGACCCCCCAAGTTAAGTGGCCTGCGCTCCTCCGAAGTCAAAGGCAGGAAAGGAGAAGAAAGGGGGGCACCGCGCGCTCCATGTTGAAGGCACTCAGGGACCTGGGGGCTGAGTGTCGGACGGTTCTGCCCCACATCCCGTTGCGGGACCGGGGGGTGGGGGTAGGGCTCCAGTAGGGTTAAAAGAGGGAAAACAGCCCTAACCAGTTTGGCTCAGTGGATAGAGCGTCGGCCTGCAGACTGAAGGGTCCCGGGTTCGATTCCGGTCAAGGGCATGTACCTTGGTTGGGGGCTCATCCCCAGTAGGGGGTGTGCAGGAGGCAGCTGATCGATGTTTCTCTCTCATCGATGTTTCTAACTCTCTATCCCTCTGCCTTCCTCTCTGTAAAAAATCAATAAAATATATTTAAAGAAGGAAACAAAATAAAAGGCCGGGAGGAGAAAGCTCTGGGAAGGAGTGTCGGCGTCGAGAGGGACACACGTGGCCCAGCGGGACCCGGTGGGGGGAACCAGGCGGGCCTGACGGGGGGGGGGGGGGGGTGGGAACCGCCTTCCAGGAAAACAGGTCAGATGGAAAATCCCGTGAGTCAGCCACCGAGCGTCACCAGGAAGTCCCGCCTGGGAACTCTGGCTGGGAGACACCACCTGGGTGCCGCGGGCCCCGGAGGCTTGACGGGAAGAGAGGCTGCTGGAGGGAAACACCCAGTGTCGTCCATGGAGCCACACAGCCCGGACGTGGCCTGGGTCACGGGACCCAGGCACCCACCAGTGTCAGGACCTGGCGGCACGGAGACCAGACCGGGGCCTCGCGGAGGCCGCCTGGGAGCTGTGGGCACACGCGGAGTCCAGGTGCCGGAGGGCAGGGCTGGGGCGCAGGCAGGGGGTCGCGAGCCGCCTTCCAGCACAGGGGGCGCTGCAGGCCGCGCCTCGGGAATCTGTCCCTAAAACCAGGTCAAGGAGCCGGCGGGGCTCGGCGGCTGAGCGTCGCCCGATGACCCAGAAGGTCACGGTGCCCTTCCCGCTCAGGGCACATGCCCAGCGGGGGGCGTGCCGGAGGCAGCCGGTCCATGAGCCTCTCTCATCAGTGATGTTTCTATCTCTTCTTTCCTCTCTGAATCCAATACAAAAATATTTCTAGCCCTGGCCGGTTGGGCTCAGTGGATAGTGCATCCGCCTGCGGACTGAAGGGTCCCAGGTTCGATTCCGGTCAAGGGGACACGCCTGGGTTGTGGGCTCAATCTCCAGTAGAGGGCGTGCAGGAGGCAGCCGGTCGGTGATTCCCTCTCATCGTTGATGTTTCTATCTCTCTCTCCCTCTCCCTCTCTGAAATCAATAAAAATATATTTAAAAACATAAAATAAGATAAATATTAAAATAAAACCAGGAAGAATAAGAAACAAGCCCTGTGTGTAAAGCATAAAACCCCGAGCTCCAGGCGCGGCACAGGCCGGGAGTGCGGGGCTGGAGGCAGCTGAGTCCTGGCCAGCCAGAGCGCGTCCTCACGGCCGCCTGGGCGCCCGGCCACGCCTGTCGGCGGCTCCGCTGTCCCCAGGCAAAGGCTTGTCCGGACCTGCTCTCAGCGCCCAGAATCCAGCTCCGAGGAGCAAAGTGCACGACCTGGAACGGCTGTGACGCTCCGAAGAGGGACTGGGGGGGGGGCGGGGGAGGGGGGCCGGGGGGATCGGGAATCTGCGGAGAAGCAGGAAGACAGTAAGCTTCCCATCGCCTGAGGGAACACAGTCTTCTTTAAAAAATAGATATTTTATTGATTTTTTTACCGAGAGAAAGGGAGAGGGATAGACAGAAACATCGGTCAGCTGCCTCCTGCACGCCCCCCACTGGGGATGTGCCCGCAACCAAGGTACATGCCCTTGACCGGAATCGAACCTGGGACCCTTCAGTCCGCAGGCCGACGCTCCATCCACTGAGCCACACTGGTCAGGGCAGGGAACACATTCTTTGTGTACAAAGAAGCGGTGATCAGAGTCACCGGCCACTTGTTCGCCTGAAACAATGCCTGTCATTGGAAAACATCTTAAAAGAAAAAACGATAAAATTTCAACTGAGAAGTCTATGCACAATGAAAGGATTTGTCGAAAACAAAAGCAAAATAAAGGCTGAGGCAGCCGATCAGTGATTCTCTCTCATCATTGATGTTTCTCTCTCTCTCTCCCTCTCCATTCTTCTCTGAAATCAGTAAAAAAATAAATGAGAATATACTCAATCGAGAAGAAGGTAAGAAGAGAGGGAACATGAATAAAGACCAGCCAATAGTTAGCAAACGATAGACCCAAACCCAACCGCATGGAAACGGCATCAAATGGGTTCAATACGCCAGTGAAAGGCAGACACTGTCCTCCGGCTACAGAACCAGGACCCGACTTCGCGTGAAAGATTCAAGTAACGAGCTGGTGCATGGGCACCACAGGGTCCAGAGACATGGGAGCCGCACAGGAAAAGAACCCCCACACCTGCAGAGGCTTCTGGGAAGAGCCCCCGCTAACCCCATATTTCACGGTAAAGACCGCAGGAACCAGGCACGAGGCCCCGTGCGCCGCCCTGCTCGGCCTTGCGCTGGAGGTCTCCGCCAACGCAATACGGCAGGAAAGAGAGATAGAAGGCGTATAGATGGGAAGGAAGGAGGAATATTTCTTCCCGCAGACAATGTGATCGTGTACGTGAAAGTCCTCAGAAACGTACTGAAAAGCTATGTGAGCTACTACGTTTACTGAGCAAGGTCGCAGGACACAGGCCGATATTAAAAACAAAACAAAATCCCCACCAAGATTGGAATCTGAACATCTGATTAACAACAATGCCATGCTTAGAGACAGACGTAACTGAATGTGTGCAGCCACTAGGAACATCGCTGAGAGACGAGAAAGGACCCGGTAAATGGAAAGACACAAGGCGTTCATACACTGGAAGACTGAATAGTCATCAAATGTCAGAGACCCCCAAGCCCCTCTATAGAAGCAACGTAACCCCCACCCAAACGGCAGCGGAATAGAAAGGACTCGCAATGGCCAACATCGTTGAGAAAAAGAAGAGCAAACTTGGAGGACTTACATCGGAGGACTTCACACCGACAGGACAGGCCGCCCGGGTGTGGACGCCGAGGGACCACAGTCACTGCCAGGCCACAGCAACCACGGACCCCACCGGCCCTGCCTCACACAGGGGACCCCGCTCCACGGCTGCATCCCTGACGAAGTGGACTTAGGCCCGCCAGGGACTTACCCGCCTGACAACACTCACCGCGAGCCTGACCACCAGCCCCCGGGACCGACAATCCCTCTCCAACCCCAGGTGCCTGGCCACCTGGGCGTGTTCCCTCGGGGATAGGCCATCACCCCGAATCTGGACGTAGGTGTGCCCCCCGGATTCGGGGCATCAGCTAGGGCTCGGGCTCTTCAGGTGGGTGGCTATGAGATGAACAAAGCGCTCTCTCTTTCTGACGTGGTCACCCCGCGGAGGACGTGGGCAGCGTGGCTGGCTGACATATCTGGGACACGCACGCACACACATCGCAGCCAGGAGGACATGGAGACCAAAAGACTTGAAAAGGGACAGCAGAGCTCAGCCCACAGCGTATAGAGCAGCGGTTCTCAACCTTGGCTGCCCGTTAGAATCACCTGGGAATCTTGTTAAAATCCTGATTTCTGGGCCTCATCCTCCGGAATTTGTTTCTTTGTGATGGGGAGGGGCCATAACATTAGTCACAAAGAAACAGAATTTCTGGAGGATGAGGCCCAGAAATCAGGATTTTAGAAAGATTCCCAGGTGATTCTAACGGGCAGCCACGGTTGAGAGCCGCTGGTGCAGAAGGAATGACGGGGAGCTAAGAAGTTAAACATTGTGGCGTCAGCGGCATAGCTCCTGGGCTTGGCCGCTGATGCATGGACAAGGCTGTGTCCAGGGGCTGGGAGGTAGGCCTGGACCTGCCCTGACTTCACACCCGACCCCTGTGCCCCGGGAGGACTGCCAGCGGCCAGGATGGTGTCTGAGCCATTGTGCTCCGGGGAGAGAGCGTCCGCCCCGGGCCACAGGTCAGGAGCCACCTGTGGGTCAGCAGGTGAAGGATGCTGGGAAAATCCGAGGCTGCAGCTGTCATCTGATTAACCTTTCCCCCCGGATTCCAAACCCTTTACCTACACTTCTCTCCTCTGTACATACAAGGTCGGCCTCAGCCCCAGGAGGCTATGGTTCCATTCCAGGTCAGGACACATGCCCGGGTTGTGGGTTCGAGCCCCAGAAGGGAGCGTGCAGGAGGCAGCCGATCGGCGATTCTCTCTCATCATGGATGTTTCTGTCCCTCTCCCTTTCTCTTTGAAAGCAATAAAAATGTATTAAAATTTAAAAAGTTGGCTTGAGACCTAACGGGTTTGGCTCAGTGGATAGAGCGTTGGCCTGCGGACTCAAGGGCCCCAGGTTCGATTCCAGTCAAGGGCATGTACCTGGGTTGCGGGCACATCCCCAGTTAGGGGGTGTGCAGGAGGCAGCTGATCGATGTTTCTCTCTCATCGATGTTTCTAACTGTCTATCCCTCTCCCATCCTCTCTGTAAAAAAATCAATAAAATGAGATATTTTTAAAAATAAAATAGAAAGTTGGCTGGAGAGGAGATGTAAGAAGGAATTAGGGTACATGACCCACCGTCTCTCAGACCACTGGCCACCGGAAGGAAGCGCCCATCAGACTCAGTCCTCAGCTCTGCGTGTGGGTTCTGCAGTTCAGGCTGCACCAACCCGACTTTTCTGGTTTCACAAACAAAAAGGTCCCGTGTGTGTGTGTGTGTGTGTGTGTGTGAGTGTGTGTGTGAGTGTGTGTGTGTAGGGGCCTCTGGGGGCGGGGGTGGGGGCTGCCCAAACCATCTTCCACTTCCCCTCTTTCGCATTCGGTGGGTTTCTTTTACTTTTATAAGAAAAAGGCTCATGAGTCGTGTTACCATTCACTGCTGGCGAGGCCGGCCCCAGGGGATCGTAGTTTCCACAGAAGGTAGGTGGGTGGTTCCTGTCTAACGCACAGCCTTCCCCCACCTCCACGTGGGGTCCCCTGCCTCCCACGCCACCCCTCAGCCCTGTGACTCAGAAATGAATCATCCGGCCCCCTCCACCTCCAGGACCGGCGCACCCGCACTTAGGAAGCACCTACTGCGTGCGGGGAATGAGCACAAGTCGGCGCTGAGGCCGCACGCCCTCAGAGGGGCCTGGTGGCAGGTGGGGTGCACTCACTCCTGTAGAGACGGTCTGAGGGTTTATTCGAGCCACACTGTCCACGATGGCGGGGAAGGAACACCCCGGCAGCTGGACAAAATGCTCCCAGGAAAGGCAGCGGGGCAGCCTGGCGGGTCACTTGTGTGAAATAAATTTTTGTTGATTTCAGAGAGGAACGGAGAGGGAGGGAGAGAGAGACATCAATGCTGAGAGAGAATCGTGGACCGGCTGCCTCCTGCACGCCCCACGCTGGGGACCAAGCCCCCAACCCGGACCTGTGCCCTGACCGGGAATCGAACCATGACCTCCTGGTTCGTAGGTCGACGCTCCACCCCTGAGCCCCGCCAGCTGCAGAGAGGAGCCGGAAGTGGGCGCCTTGAAATCCATGGGCGATGGATCAGGGAGGCGGGAGAAAGCAACGCAGGGGAGTCTCGGGGGATGGGTGAAAAGTAAAACGGTGGACACGCCTCTGTGACAGGCGGGCGGGCACAGGGCAGCAGGCAAGTCAGCGATTAACACCTGACAGCAACAACAAGGGTGTTGTCGTAAAATACAGAAATGTTCAAAAATGCTTTGAAAATGTCTAAGAAATGTTTTAAAGTGTTTGAGTAACTTTCCTGAGACTTAAAGTGTGATATTAAGGACACATTCCCCGCTGCCCTGGAGCGTGTGTCCCTCATAGATATGGATGTGAACTTCAGTCACTGACCCAGCGTGAGCTGCTAAGATAAACACTCGAGCGAGTGGTGTGCTGTCCCCAGATCAGCCCATGCAGCCCTCGCCCTGCTGAGACTAACGTGTGTGCATCGGCGTAATTCACTGATAGCCGCCTGAACCGCTGCGGGGGCGGGGCAGGCTTTAAAAATGGGAGTCCCGCCCTGGCCGGTTTGGCTCAGTGGATGGAGCGTCGGCCTGCGGACTGAAGGGTCCCGGGTTCGATTCTGGTCAAGGGCATGTGCCTGGGTTGCGGGCACATCCCCAGTAGGAGGTGTGCAGGAGGCAGCTGACCGATGTTTCTCTCTCATCGATGTTTCTAACTCCCTACCCCTCTCCCTTCCTCTCTGTGAAAGCTCAGTAGAATATATTAAAAAAAAAAAAATGAGGGTCCTGACCAGCCAACATGCTCGCCTGTCGAGACAGCCACAAAGGCCCGTCCTCTTGTGAGTCCGGCAAGCGACGCCGCTCACGCTCCTCTCTCTGCCAGACAACGGAAGAGAGGCCAGTACCTCCCGATCAAGACAGGACCGAGCTCTTGGGTGAGGAACGCCGGCCCCCGACACCCGGCCCGGCCCCCTGCATCCGGACCGGACCAGCCCAGCTGCCAGACCCTCCCCCCCCCCCTCCCCGGGACAGCACCACCAGGATCCCCCATAAGCCTGCACCCGCGGCACCAGGAATTGTGTGAGTAATAACGCTGTGTGATTTGCAACTGCATATGTTTCGTGTGGTGTGATTCCTCCGGCAGTTAATGGAATCATTTTGCGGACGCTTAAAATTTAAATGAAAGCCTCTGGTCTTCTCGGCCCTAGGCTGCCCCGGGTCCTGCTTGCGTAGAGCAGCAGCTACCTGAATGCCCCACACCTGCACGGTTAGAGTCTATCTCAAGGAACGCCTTAGATAAACACCCCGGTAGATAAACACCCCGGGTCCTTTCCCGGAGTCAACTTGGGACAAAGGGCATCTGTGGTCTCTGCTCTGGTGAGGTGGCTGCTTCCCCACCTGCCAAGGGCATGTTCTCTTAGAGCAGCTGCGAGCAAACTACGGCCCGTTTGAAATGAATAAAACTAAAAAAAACAAAGACCGTACCCTTTTATGTCATGATGTTTACTTTGAATTTATATCAGTTCACACAAACACTCCATCCATGCTTGTGTTCTGGCCTCCGGTCCAGTTTAAGAACCCACTGTGGCCCTCGAGTCAAAAAGTGTGCCCACCCCTGGATTAGATGCAAAAGGCAATGAGCTGGCCAGTGAAGGTCAAGACCGACCTCTGCAGGGAAGATTCCAGCCTCGGACGGAAGCTATGGGCCATGAACAGCCTTCAGTTTTCATTCCACACCCTCCTATGGGGTTGCTTTCGGGTGTAAGGCCGCCACGCAGGCCTCCCCTGAGCTTGTCGGGTTGAGTTGTGGCCCCTGAAATCCACAGAGTGAAGGGGGGCTGGGAGGGGCAGCCCTGGGGGAGGGCGGCCCAGGACCCCGGAGCAGCAGTGGCATTCCCGAGGTGGCCTTGGTCACTGCTCTGCCGTTGGCCGGTCCCTCTCCCTGGCCCCTGTGCTTCCCCTGGGTCGGTGTCCGCATTTCCCGCCCTTTCCTGGAATGGGGACGCCGGCCCACGTGGCTGGTTGGGCCCGGGCCCTAGGACCCTCCGATGCCACCAGAGGGCAGCAAAGCCGTGCGCTCTCTTCTGGCGTGTGTGTGTGTGTGTGTGTGTGTGTGTGTGTGTGTGTGCGCGCGCGCACGCGTGTGCATGTGTGTCTGTGTGTGTGTGTGTCTGTGCGCGTGTCTGTGCGTGTGTGTGTCTGTGTGTGTGTGTGCGTGTCTGTGTGCGTGTGTGTCTGTGTGGCCTGCACACCTTCAGGGAGGGGCCCACTCCCCTTAGGGTTGTCCGCCCTCTGTCCCTGCCGGTCCTGGTCCAGCGAGGCAACGGCAGGTCCAAGACCAAGGGACCCCCAACCTGCGGCTGCCCTGGTTGAGGCGCTTCCTGGGGAGAACAAAGGGGGGAGGTTTGGGGGACCAGGAAGAGAGGTGCTGGGAGAGGCCCTCTCCCTGCCCTGCTCAGTCCCTGCTGCCCAGTCAGGGAGGGGGTGGGTGCAGGGAGCGGGGGCTGACCCCACTGCGGAGGGCGCCAGCCCACCCCGACCCCTGTGCCCTGGGCGCCATCCCGGAGCCTGCAGGACAATGCGCGCTACCTCCTGGCTGTCAGGAAAGTGACCAGAACCCAGGACGCACCCCCGAGAGTCTCCTACTTGTTGGGGGGCAGGGCGCTGGCTGGACCTCGACCAACGGTTCCAGGGAAGGGGCCAGCAAGGCGGGGTCCAGCCCCTGGCACCATGCCCCCCCCCCAGGCCTGGATCCCTCCCCTGCTCTGGGCAGTGGCCCTGAATCTCAGAGGCGGCTGTCAGCCTTGGGGGACAGGGGACGGGGGACTGGGGGCGGGGTCCGGGGATAGAGACCCAGGCTCGGGCTGCAGACTAGCACCTGTATGCAAGCTCCCCTGGGTCCAGCGCTGGGCTGGGTCCGGCAAATACTCAGCACCCCCAGCCCACCCCGCCTTCCACATAAACCCCCGTCCTTCCCTGGCCTGGGAGAAGTGGGGGTCCGGCTGTGGGCCTGGCTGGAGGACGGGCAGCCCCCCCCTCTCCCTGCAGACCAGGCTGCCCAGGCCCTGCCCCAGCGCCCCCCCAGTCCCCCCCAGCCTCCACCAGTCACAGCCTTTGTAACTGCAAAGCCCTCGCCCCAGGACCCTCCCCCAGGGAAGAACGGGTGGGGTGGGAGCCTGTCCCACAGCTGGGCTGCTGGCCGGCCCTGGCGCTGGGCTGCAGCGGGAGGGGAGCCTAGCCCGTGTGGCTCAGTGGGTAGAGCCTCGGCCTGCGGACCGAAGGGTCCCGGGTTCAATTCCCGGGCACGTGGCTGGGTTGCCGGCTCGGTCCCCAGTGGGGGGCGTGCAGGAGGCAGCGGCCCATGACTCTCCCATCACTGATCTCTCTCTCTCTCTCTCTCTCTCCCCCTTCCTCTCTTGACATCAATAAAAATATTTATTTTAAAACAGAAACGGGAGCGGAGACACAATCCCTGGGGCAGGAGGACGCTGAGCCCCGCGCGGGGCGGGAGCGTGGGCGCCGCAGGAAGGTCGCCCTCCGCGGACCGGCGTCTCCGTCCGCGCGGCTGCGAGCGGTCGGGGCGGTGAGCGGTCGGGGCGGCGAGCGGTCGGGGCTGCAGAGCGAGCGGTCGGGGCGGCGAGCGGTCGGGGCGGTGAGCGGTCGGGGCTGCAGAGCGAGCGGTCGGGGCGGCGAGCGGTCGGGGCGGTGAGCGGTCGGGGCTGCAGAGCGAGCGGTCGGGGCGGTGAGCGGTCGGGGCGGTGAGCGGTCGGGGCGGCGAGCGGTCGGGGCGGTGAGCGGTCGGGGCGGCGAGCGGTCGGGGCTGCAGAGCGAGCGGTCGGGGCGGTGAGCGGTCGGGGCTGCAGAGCGAGCGGTCGGGGCGGCGAGCGGTCGGGGCGGCGAGCGGTCGGGGCGGCGAGCGGTCGGGGCTGCAGAGCGAGCGGTCGGGGCGGTGAGCGGTCGGGGCGGCGAGCGGTCGGGGCTGCAGAGCGAGCGGTCGGGGCGGTGAGCGGTCGGGGCGGCGAGCGGTCGGGGCTGCAGAGCGAGCGGTCGGGGCGGTGAGCGGTCGGGGCGGTGAGCGGTCGGGGCTGCAGAGCGAGCGGTCGGGGCGGCGAGCGGTCGGGGCGGCGAGCGGTCGGGGCGGCGAGCGGTCGGGGCGGCGAGCGGTCGGGGCTGCAGAGCGAGCGGTCGGGGCGGTGAGCGGTCGGGGCGGCGAGCGGTCGGGGCTGCAGAGCGAGCGGTCGGGGCGGTGAGCGGTCGGGGCGGTGAGCGGTCGGGGCTGCAGAGCGAGCGGTCGGGGCTGCAGAGCGAGCGGTCGGGGCGGCGAGCGGTCGGGGCGGCGAGCGGTCGGGGCGGTGAGCGGTCGGGGCTGCAGAGCGAGCGGTCGGGGCTGCAGAGCGAGCGGTCGGGGCTGCAGAGCGAGCGGTCGGGGCTGCAGAGCGAGCGGTTGGGGCTGCAGAGCGAGCGGTTGGGGCTGCAGAGCGAGCGGTCGGGGCGGCGAGCGGTCGGGGCGGTGAGCGGTCGGGGCGGTGAGCGGTCGGGGCTGCAGAGCGAGCGGTCGGGGCTGCAGAGCGAGCGGTCGGGGCTGCAGAGCGAGCGGTCGGGGCTGCAGAGCGAGCGGTTGGGGCTGCAGAGCGAGCGGTTGGGGCTGCAGAGCGAGCGGTCGGGGCGGCGAGCGGTCGGGGCGGCGAGCGGTCGGGGCGGTGAGCGGTCGGGGCTGCAGAGCGAGCGGTCGGGGCTGCAGAGCGAGCGGTCGGGGCTGCAGAGCGAGCGGTCGGGGCTGCAGAGCGAGCGGTTGGGGCTGCAGAGCGAGCGGTTGGGGCTGCAGAGCGAGCGGTCGGGGCGGCGAGCGGTCGGGGCGGCGAGCGGTCGGGGCGGTGAGCGGTCGGGGCTGCAGAGCGAGCGGTCGGGGCTGCAGAGCGAGCGGTCGGGGCGGCGAGCGGTCGGGGCGGCGAGCGGTCGGGGCGGTGAGCGGTCGGGGCTGCAGAGCGAGCGGTCGGGGCTGCAGAGCGAGCGGTCGGGGCTGCAGAGCGAGCGGTCGGGGCTGCAGAGCGAGCGGTCGGGGCTGCAGAGCGAGCGGTCGGGGCTGCAGAGCGAGCGGTTGGGGCTGCAGAGCGAGCGGTCGGGGCTGCAGAGCGAGCGGTTGGGGCTGCAGAGCGAGCGGTCGGGGCTGCAGAGCGAGCGGTCGGGGCGGCGAGCGGTCGGGGCGGCGAGCGGTTGGGGCTGCAGAGCGAGCGGTCGGGGCTGCAGAGCGAGCGGTCGGGGCGGCGAGCGGTCGGGGCGGTGAGCGGTCGGGGCTGCAGAGCGAGCGGTCGGGGCGGCGAGCGGTTGGGGCTGCAGAGCGAGCGGTCGGGGCTGCAGAGCGAGCGGTCGGGGCGGCGAGCGGTCGGGGCTGCAGAGCGAGCGGTCGGGGCGGCGAGCGGTCGGGGCTGCAGAGCGAGCGGTCGGGGCGGCGAGCGGTCGGGGCGGCGAGCGGTCGGGGCGGCGAGCGGTCGGGGCTGCAGAGCGAGCGGTCGGGGCGGTGAGCGGTCGGGGCGGTGAGCGGTCGGGGCGGCGAGCGGTCGGGGCTGCAGAGCGAGCGGTCGGGGCGGTGAGCGGTCGGGGCTGCAGAGCGAGCGGTCGGGGCGGCGAGCGGTCGGGGGCGGTGAGCGGTCGGGGCGGCGAGCGGTCGGGGCTGCAGAGCGAGCGGTCGGGGCGGTGAGCGGTCGGGACGGTGAGCGGTCGGGGCGGCGAGCGGTCGGGGCGGCGAGCGGTCGGGGCTGCAGAGCGAGCGGCACCGGGCGGAGCGGGGCCACGGGGCGCCCACACCCCCAGGGGCCGCCTCTGCGCGCCCGGCGCTGGGCTGGGCGGGGAGCGCCCCCTCCGTCCCGGTGCCTCCAGCTCAGAGCCCGTCTTCCCGGGGTGCGCAGGGGTGACCGGGACCCGCCGGGCGGCGGCGGGGCGCGCGTTCCCACGCTCGGCAGCCAACGGGCGGCCGCGGCTGCACAAAGAGCCGGACCCGCGCCCGGCGGGAGACTGAGGCCCCGCCCCGCCCGCAGGTGGGGGTGCGGCCGGGGTCGCAGGGGAGGGGGGGCGGGGGGCTCCGAGTCCGGCCCTCAGATCCCCGCAGGGCGGCCCCGCGGCCCGGCGCCTGCCCAGCTCCCTCCCGCACCGCCCTCCTGCCCAGTGCGCACAGGACGAGGGTCCCCGCCACCCTCTGGTCACTGCCTGTCCCCCGGGGCCCTCCCCGGGGCCCCTGCCACTCCTCCCGGCTGCGCGGCGCTCCCCCAGCCGGAGGGGGACACACCCGCTGGTGACCCCCGCGGCGGCAGCGTCACCAGGGACGGGGTGTCTCCCACCAGCGCTGCAGAGGGTCCGTGCCCTTCGGGCCGGGGCTGTGGCCCCTGAAAATCTCCTCCTGGCTCTGAACAGCCAGAATTCACCTCCTCCAGGCAGCCCCCCCTGACTCCTCCCTCCCCAGACTGGTCCCATGTTCCACGTCATCATCCGCTGGCTGGGCAGTTAGGGCCTGATTCCCCCCAACCCGGCCGGGGAACCCCAGAACTGACGTTTCTATTTTCATTTCTAAAAATTCTTTAATTATTTTTGTTAATCCTCATCCAAGGATATTGGTCCCATTGATTTCTAGACAGTGGAAGGGAAGGAAGGAGAGAGAGAGAGAGAGAGAAACATTGATGTAAGAAACACCAGTTGTCACCCACACACGGCCAGGGCCAGGGATTGAACCTGCAACCCAGGTGTGTGCCCTTGACCAGGAATCGAACCCGTGACCCTTTGGTGCATGGAGCAACGCTCTAACCACTGAGCCCACCGGCCCGGGCAAGACCTGGTACAGTGGGGCCTTGACTTACGAGTTTAATTCGTTCCGTGACGGAGCTCATACCTCAAATTACTCCTAAGTCAAATCACTGACCTTCGCTGCGCCAACTGGCGGGGGGGCATCTGAAGCTGCTCGTAACCCGAAATTTTTTGAGCTCGCAACTCAAAGCAAAAAATCGGCCAAGAGACGGCTCGTATCGCAAAAAAACTCGTAGTCGGGACACTAGTAAGTCAAGGCCCCACTGTATTTTTATAATTTTTTAATATATTTCTATTTCAGAGAGGGAGAGGGAGAGAGAAAGACACATCAATGATGAGAGAGAATCATTGATCGGCTGCCTCCTTCGCCCCCCACTGGGGATCGAGCCTGCAAACGGCCATGTGCCTCGACCAGGATCAAACCTGGACCTTTCAGCCCGCAGGCCGACGCCCTATCCACTGAGCCACACTGGCCAGGGCAGGCCTGGTATTTTAGGCAGTGGACCGTAGGGGCCCAGCGGGGAGGCGGGGCTGTTGTGCATCTCAGAAGAGGAAGCTGCGGTCGGGAGGAGGGCCCTCGCAGCCCCCACCCTGTCACATGTGTTGTGAGTGTGGCAAGATGGGCGGGCGGGCGGGCGGGCGGGTGGGGGGACGACGGGCCTGGAAGTAAATGGGGGGACCCAGCGCAGGCGGCGAGGGCACCAGGCGCGGGCTGCCGGGATGAGGCCAGCACGTGTGGCAGGAGGAGCGCAGCCCCATGGCCGCACAGGCGCCCGGCACAGCAGCAAGACAGGGAGGGTCCCCCCCACACCCCGGCCCTGCCCCCAGACCCGTGTCCCGGGACCCAGAACGAGTGAGGGGCCCAGAACTGCGCCAGGCTCAGGCCGCTGGCTGCCCAGGTCCCTGCACAGATGCTCCCAGTTGCCCAGCCCAGCCCGATGGCCCGCGGGCAGAGCCGCTCTGGGACACTGGTCCTGTCCTGTCCGGGTGGCCAGGTAGGCTGAGCTGGTCCCTGCTCCCCGCCAGCCGCCAGGCCCTGAATGGCCGGGAGCCTTTTGTGGGAGAGCAGCTGGCGGCCTTTGAGGGGCTGTGGGAAAGTCCGCGGGCCGCCTCTCACAGCCTCTCAAAAGCCGGGATTATCTCCGGCAGGACACCCTCCAAGGACATCCCCCAGGGGGGGGCGGGGGCGCCACAGAGGCCGTCCGCCCAGCCCAGGCCCCACCAGTGCCTGGGCCTGAAGGGTCCCCTGGGTGCGGAGCCCCTCAGACACCGGCTCCCTGCCCCCAAGTCCAGCTGCCCCAGGGAGCCCCCACCCCCTCACCCCTCCAGGCTGTCCCTCCTGATTGTCCGGCCTTGGGCCCACTGGGGGATGGCCCGCGGAAGGGATTGCTTGGGACACGTATTGAGCACCTGCTGCATACAGGCTGAGCCGGACCTTCTCCCCGGACCAGCTCAGAATCCGGAGAGGGAAGCGAGACCACATCTGCCCACGCACAGAGCAGGGGACAGGCCCAGCCGGCTGCTCGCTGAGGTCACACGGTCCCGGGTGCACTGTGGCCCCAGGACCCCAGGCTTTCTCTGCACCCAGATACAGGCAGGGGTCACCTACCCGGTTCACCGATGCGTGGGGGGAGCAGAGCCTGGGGCAGGGGGCAGGCAGAGACCGGGCGGAGCCTGCAGATGACTGAGAAGGTGATGCCGGCAGCTGCAGGCCGAGGCGGCCTGGATGCTCTGCCCCTAGTCACTCCCTTTGTCCTCAGCACAGGCCAGGGAGGAACTGCTACCAGCCCATTTCACAGATGAAGAAACTGAGGCCCGGAGAGCCCAGCCACTCCGTGGCGATGTCTGAATTCCAACGCGAGCCACAGCCCTACCCGCTAGGACAGAGGCTCTCTGGTGCCAGCGCCCAGGGACTGAAATCCGGGGGCGGGGGAGAGGTGGCCACCAGGGCTCACAGGGGACACCGGGGGCCTCGGAAGCAGGAAGGTGCTAGTGGGGCCAGATGTGAGGCTTCCAGCATCGCCGAGGCGTGTCCCCCACCTTTCCAGGCTGCCGGGAAGCCCCGCCCGCTGGGACCACTGCTCCCCAGATGGCCACTGGCGCAGCTCCACACAATGACAGGCAGCCCTGGGAATGAGTCTGTTGTGGGCACGCGCCTTTTGTACAGAATGAATGTCCTGGGGGGGGCGGGGCACTGGAGTGGCCCAAATCGCCCCTGGGCTGGGGGGGGGCAGGGCTCCCAGGCTGCTGCTGGGAAGAGCCCCACAGCCTCGCCCTGCACCCCCCGGCCACCCTGTGTGGCATCCGACTGCGGGCAGGGGTCCAGGGAGACCAGGAGGCTCCCTCCTCCCCGTCCACACCCAGGACGCAGAGGCCCACGGGGCCAACAGGGGCCTCACTCTCCCTGAGGCTGGGCTCAGGGCCACGAGGGCAGGTGGTCACCCACAGAGCCCGCAGCCGAGGCCAAGAGCCATCTCAGTCCTCGGAGGTGGGGGGCCAGAGGCTGAGGATGTGACTGGCTCAGGGGCTGAGCGTCGACCTGTGAGCCAGGAGGTCAGGGTTCGATTCCCGGTCAGGGCACATGCTGGGCTGCGGGCTCGATCTCCAGTGTGGGGGTGCAAGAGGCAGCCGATCCATGATTCTCTCATCGTTGATGTTCCTATTTCTCTCTCCCGCCCATTTCTGAGAGAGAGAGAGAGAGAGAGAGAGAGAGAGAGAGAAGCTGAAGTTAAGGTTGCTGCCAGACCTGGGGGCACCCAGGTGGGAAGGGCCCCATTCCGAAGTCCTGTGCCCTCCTGCATCGACTGGCCACCCCCTCCCACCCCACCCCCCGCCCCCCGCCTCACAGCCAGGCCCAGGCCCTCCCCCTGGCACACGGCAGCCACTTACAGTGACCAGTGACTGCCCGGCCTGCGACAGGCAGCCTGACTTGCCTGTTCCCTACGCTGTGGCTGCCCGGGGCCCCAGAGCTGGCTTGGTCTAACGGGGTGCCGTGTCCCTGCACCTCAGCGTGGGGCGGGGTGGTTGTGGGAGCACCTGCTGTGCCCAGGCCGTGGGCAGGATGCTTCCCGCTGGCCAGCGCCGGGCCTCACGGAGGGGAGCCCCCGGCGCCCCCGGCCCTGGTTCTCTCCGGGGGGCAGTCGTCTGCAGAGGTGGGGGGACTCCAGGATACAGGAGGAGCGGTGATGGGGGCGGAGCCCCTCATGGTGATCCGGGGCCCACAGAGCCTGGGTGACAGGGTCCCCCAGGGCTGGTGCCCCCTCCTTTCAGCCATCACAGGATGGGGGTCCAATGAGCCCAGGAGTCGGGGGACTCAAACACTCGGTCAGCACCGTGGGTCACAGAAAGGACGGGGTGCCCAGAACTGCCCGCCCCCCCCCCCACCACCAGGCCTCCCCGTCATCCCCGTGGGCGGCCCACCCGGGCACTGGCCCTCTCCTGCTCCCAGGCTCCTGTCTAAGTCAGCCCCCTCCCCCGCCCCTGCCGTGGGCACTGCTCTCCCTTATCTATCACCCCTCGAGAAGGGGTGCCCTCACCCCCATGCTGATTTGCAGAGCTGCCAGCAACCTGACCCGACAGCAAGGGAGCTCCTTAAAGATCAGCCGGACCCCAGCCCGTCTGGCTCAGTGGACAGAGCGTCAGCCTGGCCGTGGGTTCCATCTGGTTAAGGGCACGCCCCCCCCCCCACCTCCTTGCAGGCTTGAGCCCCAGGGCATGTGCGGGAGGCAACCCTTCTATGTGTGTCTCTCTCACATGAGCTTCTCTCTCTGTCTCTCCCCCTCCTTCCACTCTAAAAATCAATGGAAAAATGTCCTGGTGTGGAGAGGGGGAGGGAGGGGAATTAACGAGCAAACCAAGATCAGCCAGGCCAAGCCCTGAGCAATCAGCTGGGAAACAGCTCAGGGCAGGCCTGTGGGGCTGAAGCAGGCACAGTTCTGGGGGAGCAGGGGTTGGACCAGCCAGGCTGGGCACCCCAGGAGCTGAACTTAGGGGGGCGGGGAGGAGCTGGGTGCTTTTAGGACAAAACCAGTCTTTCCAGGTTCAGAGCAGCCAGGCCCGCTATTCTCTGGGGGTGCGGAGCCCTGTGGGTGTGAAAGGGAAGGGCCCCCCAGACCCGGGAGAAGCACAGGTGGCCAGCGTGGGGGTTGAGTGACCAGCTTTCTGGGGGGAGAGGCAGCGGCCTCATCTGCCCTAGCCCAGGGTGTGGTCTGGGCTCAGCCCCCAGCCTGCAGCTGGGCCTTGGGTACAACGGGGCCTCAGTTTGCTCACCTGTACAGTGAGCATGGGGCTGCTCCACCTGGGCATGGAGGCCTCTTCCACAGCAGCCCCCGCAATGAGAAGAGGGGCTGGGGCACGCGCCTGGCCGGTGGCAAAGACTACAGTCAAAGCAGCCGACAGCGGGCTGGTCCGCCTGCCCCAGCTGCAGGTGGGGTTTCCGAAAAGGTCCCCACAGTCAGTACGTTAGGACCCGAGGGCCCGGCCCACCGCCGGGTGTCGGAAGGCAGCCGGCCCCGTGGGGAAGCTATGGTTGGCGGGTCCTCATTGCCTGTTGTCTCTGGAGCTGAATGCGAACTTCATCCCATTCCCAGGACTCACAGGAGCGTTTCCTTTGCATATTGGCTTCTTTGAGAATGTGAAAACCACCCTGGCCAGTGTGGCGCAGTGGGTAGAGCGTCGGCTGCGGACAGAGGGTCTGGGTTCGATTCCAGTCAAGGGCACAGACCTCGGTGCAGGCTCCTCCCCGACCCTGATCAGGGCTCGTGCCTCCTCACATGGATGTTTCTCTCCCCCTCTCCCTAAACATCAATGGGAAATAGCTGCGGGCAAGGATTAAAATTAATAATAATAATAATAATAATAATAATAAAAGAAAAATTGAAAGCCACGGGCGAGGATTAAAATTATTATTGCCCTGACCGGTTTGGCTCAGTGGATAGAGTGTCAGCCTGCGGACTCAGGGTCCTGGGTTCGATTCTGGGCAAGGGGATGTAGCTGGGTTGCGGGTGCATCCCCAGTGGGGGGGTGCAGGAGGCAGCTGATCGATGTCTCTCTCTCATCGATGTTTCTCTCTATCCCTCTCCCTTCCTCTCTGTAAAAAAAATCAATAAAGTATATTTTAAAATTTTTAAATTATTATTAATAACAACAACAATAATAATGAAAGAAGATGTGAAAGCCGATCTCGGGGCACAGGCGGGCCACGCTCACCCCTGTTCTGAGCACATTCTGTGGCCGCCTTCAACCCCCCAAGCCTGGCAGGTGGGCAGAGCGCCCCCGGGTTTACAGATGAGGAAGCCGGGGCACAGGGGGGTGACTGCCCTGCCCGAGGCCTCCCAGCGGGGCGACCGCCCGGGGCGCCCCCAGCCTCCCCTCCGCCCGGCGCTGGGCGGGGGCGGTTCCCACGCCGCGGGGGGAGCGTGCGGGCGGCATTAGTGCCGGGCGGTGCCCCTGAAAGACCGAGGGCGGCGGCGGGGGCGGGGGCCGCTCCCAAAAGGCCATCTGGCCCCGCGGAGGCCGGCGCGGAGGGCCGGCTGCCGGGCTGGGAACTCGCTGCTCCCTGACTCCGGGTTTAACCAGCTCGGGGCGCCCCGCGGGGGGAGGGGGAGGGGAGGAAGGGGAGAGGGAGAAGGGGAGGGATGGAGAGGGGGCGGGGCGGCCACGTGGGCGGGAGCCTCCGATGGGGCGGGGTGGGGGGTGGGAGGGGACCTGCGGCCCGCGCTTTCCCACGCCCAGCCCACGCCTCCCCGGCCGCTGGGGAAGCTGAGGCGCGAGGCCGGCTGCTGGAGCCCAGGGTCCGTGCCTGCTGCTCCCGGGGCCGGCGCCCCTTTGGGAACCTGGGGCCTGGTGGGAGCGGCTAAAGGGGACCCCGCTGGGCTGGGGGGAACGTGTCCAGGGGTCACCCCGCTCAGAGGGCAGGAGCTCTGGGTTGTGGGACACCCTGCTACACCCCACAGCCCGGCCCCGGGGGAGGGGCTCCTCACGGTGAGAGGAGGGAAACTGGGGACACAGCCCGACCCGGTCCTGCCAGCAGGAGGTGGGCCTGGGTGCAAAGCTGGGCCACCATCCAGGGGCCGCCTCTGGGCAGGGCCCAGGCCCCCCTGAATCACAGGGCCGGACCCAAGTGCTCCGTTTCTGAGGTTCACCCACCGGACCCAGTGGGCCCCCCACCCTGAGTCCAGGTCTGGGGCCCTTACAGCCCCGAGGGCCCGTCCCCTCCGGGCCCTGCTGCTGACCGGCCAGCGGGGTGACCGGCCCAGGCCGCTCCCTGTGGAGGCTGCGCCGCAGGCTGTGGCACCTGCTCCCCCTCAGCACTCCGTCCGCTCCTGGGACACGGGGAGGACCCGCCTGCCTTGGGGTCGGGGAGGCCTGGTGAGCCGCGTCCGCTGGAGAGGGGCTGCTCGGGTCTCCCCTGCTCACCCGGGCCAGGACCCAGCCCTCCCCCGCCCTGTATTTGAGCCCAGGGTGCACGCCATGTCACAGATGCACAAGTTCACACAGAGACACTCACAGGCACACACATGCACGCATTGTCACACATGCAAACGCACACACAGGCACACACTCAGGCATACACAGAGACACACAGGTACACACAGGCATACACTGGCTCGCACAAGCACACAGGCACACACACATGGGCATACGCACATGCACACTCATGGGCACACGCACAGGCACACACACGGGCACATGTGCATGGACACATGATGGATGCACACAGGCACACACACATGGGCACACGCACAGGCACACACACACGGGCACATGTGCATGCACACATGATGGATGCGCACAGGCACACACACGGGCACACATGCATGGACACATGATGGATGCACACAGGCACACACACGGGCACACGTGCATGGACACATGATGGATGCGCACAGGCACACACGGGCACATGTGCATGGACACATGATGGATGCGCACAGGCACACACACACACGGGCACATGTGCATGGACACAGGGATGGATGCACACAGGCACACACGGGCACATGTGCATGGACACATGATGGATGCACATAGGCACACACACATGGGCACACGTGCATGGACACAGGGATGGATGTACACAGGCACACACGGGCACATGTGCATGGACACATGATGGATGCGCACAGGCACACACACACGGGCACACGTGCATGGACACATGATGGATGCGCACAGGCACACACACATGGGCACACGGGCATGGACACATGATGGATGCACACAGGCACACACACACACGGGCACACGGGCATGGACACATGATGGATGCACACAGGCACACACACACGGGCACACGTGCATGGACACATGATGGATGCGCACAGGCACACACACAGGCTCACACAGGCACACACATGACCATACATGCACACACACAGGCACACACATGCACACACATAGGCACACACACAGACACATGTGCATGGACACATGATGGATGCACACAGGCACACACACATGGGCACACGTGCATGGACACATGGTGGATGCACACAGGCACACACACATGGGCACGCGCACATGCACACACACGGGCACATGTGCATGGACACATGATGGATGCACACAGGCACACACACATGGGCACACAGGCATGGACACATGATGGATGCACACAGGCACACACATGGGCACACGCACAGGCACACACACACGGGCACACGGGCATGGACACATGATGGGTGCACACAGGCACACACACAGGAGCCTCTCAGCTGGACCCGAAGACCCACGTCCCTGCTTCAGCTCAACCCCGGCCCCGGGGCGGACACACTCTCCGCTGGGAAAGCCCCTCAGAAGCCCTCTCTGGGCCACACCCGCCCTTCCTCTGTGTCCCCCCCCCCCTCCACCTGCACCTCCTCCAGGAAGCCTCCCTGGCAGCCCCTTCCCTTCACCCCGTCCAGCAGTGCCTCCAGCCCCCGAGCTGTCGGTCTGGCCCGGGGCTCCCAGAACTGTGCCCCCAGAAACCACGCCGGCCCCTCTGGAGAGCAACCAGAAGGAAAACCAACCAAACCGACATCCCCAAGACTGTTGGCATGTGGGCCGCTCACCCCTCTCCCGCTCAGGTGGGCGCCCTGGGCAGAGGGGCCCATCCACACCCCAGTTCCCCACAGGCAGGGTCCCCAGCCCCATCACCCAGCCCCTCTCGGCCCGGCGTCTGCTGCAGGGGACGGGGTCCCACGGGGGGCACAGGGAGGTATCGCAGCCCAGGGCTGCTTGGGGTGCAGGGAGCTAAGGTGAAGCTGGGCTGGGGTGGAGGCGGGCTTCCTCCTGACCTCTTCGCGGGTGGCCCCCCAGCACCCCCACGGGCGTGGAGCTGAGCACACTCTGCTCAGAGGCTCAGCCAGAGGCAGCGTGGCCTCCAGGCCCTGTGGAGCCGCCGGCCTTTGCATTTGGGGGGCCCCGCCCCCCGCCCCCTCCATCTACAGCTGGGCCTGGTCCTCGCTGTGTCCCTCCCTGTGCGCTGCCCGGGTTCAAGCCTGCTGGGGAGAGGCAGTCAGGTGTCCCCAGGTGCCCAGCTCTTGTGGGAACCCCACCCTCCATGCACCCCACTC
The DNA here is from genome assembly GCA_036010255.1 of Myotis pilosus. Classification (NCBI taxonomy): domain Eukaryota; kingdom Metazoa; phylum Chordata; class Mammalia; order Chiroptera; family Vespertilionidae; genus Myotis; species Myotis pilosus. The sequence continues at coordinate 78,902,706 of JASKON010000010.1, forward strand.
AGTGAGCGCCCCAGACACCCCCCACCCCTCCTCCCTGGCCTGGGCTCAGCGCAGCCCTCCCCGCCACTCCCCGGCCTCCCTCTGCTGCTCAGGAAGGAGAAAGGCAGCCTCCGTGGGTTCGGGTTTGAGGCCCAGCTCCGACCCTCCCCTCCTGGCTGTGGCCCTGGACCTGAGGCATGTGCACTGTGTGTTGTCCCCACTTCTCTTCCCAGAAGGCAGCCTCGCTCCTGACCCTCCTGACCCGACCCCCAGCCTGCCTCCTCCCATGCCCCCCACCCCAACCTGCCTCCTCCCACCCGCCCCCCCAGCCTGCCTCCTCCCCACCCCTGGGGCGGCCAGGCTTCTGGGGACCCCGCTGAGGGCACAACCTTGTCCAGAGAATCGTGTCCCAGATCTGGGCAGAGGCAGGCTGGGCACCGCAGTCCCTCCTACCCGCCTGCCTGCAGGGCGCTGCGCAGCCGCGTGACAATGGCAGCTGGAGGCTGGGGCTGCCTGGCTGGGGAGGAGGGTGTGGCTGGTCTCCAAGAAATCCTCTTTTTTTTAAAATAAAAATATTAATTTTAGGTGGATTTTCAGAGGAGAGAGGGAGGGAGACTATGGATGAGAGGTACACTGATCGGTTGCCTTCGGTGACGCCAGGACCACCCTGACAGACGGGGATGGAGCCAGAAACCCAGGCCTGTGCCCTGCCCCGGAGCAAACCCTCCACTTCCGGCCCAGATGGCGCTCCCACTGCGGAGCCACTGGCCAGGGCTGCCCCCCCTTTTTAAATTATGATTATTGGGGTGAAGGGCACTAAACAAAATGTGCCGTGTCCACCGCTCCTGCGGGCACAGCTCAGAGACAAGCACATTCACCGCGCTGTGCAGCCAGCACCGCCATCCTTTCTAGAACTTTCCATCTTCCCAACGAACAGTCCCCATTAAACACCCCCCCCCCGCCCCCTCCTCTGTCCCTGGACCTAAGCCTGCAGGGCCCCTGGGGGCGGGATCACGGCCTCTGCCCTCCTGAGTCTGGCTCATGTCCAGGGCAGGACGTCTCCAGGCCCATCCGTGTTGTCATGTCGGACTCCGCTCCTGTTCAGGGCCCAGTGATGTTCCTGCACGACGGCCTTCCTCCCTCCGTCCGCCCGCTGCTGCCCCTCCTGGCGAGTGTGAGTGACTCTGGGGGGGCGGGGAGACGGGGACACCCTGCTTTTGATGCTTTTGATTCCTTTGAGGAGACCCTGGGGGTGGGGTTACCGAACCCCCTCACTCCGTGTTTAAATTTTGTTTGTAAATACATTTTTATTGATTTCAGAGAGGAAGAGAGAGGAGGAGAGAGAAACATCCATGATGAGAGAATCGTTGATCAGCTGCCGCCTGCACGCCCCCCCACGGGGGATGGAGCCTGCAACCCGGGCCTGTGCCCTGACCTCCTGGCTCATAGGTTGACGCTCAACCACTGAGCCACGCTGGCCGGGCTCCATGTTTAATTTTTGAGGGGCCTCCCACTGGCTTCCCGAGGGCCCCTTTGGCACTGGGGACAGATGCCCGCCCCTGTGTGCCCTTCACTTCGCAATCACCCTGGGGCGGGGGGGGGGTAGGCGTCCGAGAGATGGGGTGGGCCCTGGGCCCCGGCTCAGGGGTCCACAGCAGGGGCCCTGCCTGAAAAAACCCACGGCTGTTTCTGGGGAGCATTAACTCTGGAACCCCCCCCCCCACCCGGGCCTGCTGAGAGCTGGGGGGCGGGGGCAGGACAGACACCCCTCGTGCTCAGAGCCTCAGCTGGAGGAAGGACCCCATTCCAGCTGCTGGGGGCGGCCCAGGCAGAGGCTCCAACCCCCCACACGTCCGGGTGCCAAGCCCACCAGCCGCCAGCCCTTGCCCCCTCCCCTTCCCCCTTCTCAGCCCCTCCCCCCAGCTGTGCGGCCACTCACCTTGGATGGCGTGAGCCGGGGGCCCGGGAGTTTCCCACACTCTGGCCCATTCACAGGGCTAAACGGCCCACAAAGCCGGCGTGTGCCTGGAGGCCCGAGCTGCCATCTGGCCTACACGGGGAGGGGCGGCCTTTCATCCCGGCGGGGACTTAACACCATTCATCCCGCATTTCCCACAACTGAAAATTGGATCAAAGTTGTCCTGGTCCCGGGAAAAGGGGCGGGGGGAGGGGGCGCCCCATGGCCCTCCCTGGCCTTGGGCCAGCCACCCTGCCACTGCGGGTGGGCGCACACTTGGGCAGAGCGGGGGCTGGACCGTGACTCCTGGCACGTGTGTCTCACTCGGGCTGAGAGCTGGCTCGGAAGAGGGAGCCCGGGCAGGACACAGCCCCAGTCAACTGCCCCTCTGAAGCTGGGGGTGGGGGCTCCACCCGGGGGGCAGCCCCCCCTTTAGGGAGAGCCCTGAGGGCCGCCCTCCCCGCTGCGGACCACAGGAGGCTCAGCTTGTGGAGGCTGCGGCCAGGGCCCCTGCTCCCGCACCCCCACCCCCTCCGCCTGGGCTCAGCACCCCCTGGGGCTGGCCCTCACCCCCAGGGACACACCCAGCACAAGCCTCACTCTGGCTGCAGAAGGGCTCCACTGGGCACCCGCAGAGCCTGCAGCACCTGCCCGCCCACACCCACGGTGCCAGCCCCTGCCGGTGCCCGGCTGTGAGCAGGGGGTGAGCATGCGGCCCAGCAGCCCATCACAGCTCACCCGGTGCCTCTGCCCTTTGGCGTCAAACCAGAGCCGATCCCTGCTGTGGGGCCCCATCTGCTCGGGAAGAGCCGCTCACAGCGAGGCCCCTCTGCATCACCCGCCTCCCCACAGCCGCTGGAACTGGGTCCCCTTCACGAGGGGAGGTGTAGGCGGGGGTGGGGGTGGGGGGGACCAGTGACCAGAGGGTGGGTAGGGCCTGCCTCTCCTCCTCCTCCAGAGCCACCCGAGGGTTCCACCCCCGGAACCCCCAGCCCAGCTCATCCCAGGGCGACCAGCTGCCCGTGGGCCACGCTGTGCTGCCTCCCCTCAAGCCGGCCCCACAGCCCTGACACCGTCTCCTGGTTCCCCGTGGGTCCTCCGGGGTCACCAAAGGCCCCTTGTGCAGCGGGGACTGGACTTCTGCTCAGAGCCCTGGTGGCTGCCAGGACCCCGGTGGGGAGGGTCTGATCGGCCCCTTGTGAGGCTCTGGAGTTCCAGCTACACGCGGGCGGCTGCCGTCCAGCTGTGCCCCTGGTTTAAAATGGGGCTACCGTGCCTGGTGCTGGCCATGGCTGCCTGAGCGAGCGGAGGCCTGCCTCCCCCTGGACCCCGGCCGGGCCCTCCCCAGTCCCTGCGGGACAGCTGGTTCCTGGCTGTGGAGAAGCAGAGGGAGGTGGTCTGGGCAGAGGGGCGCTCCCGGCCAGCCCTCTCCTGGCCTCAGCTGGTCGGTACCAGGATGATCAGTTCTACCCGTGGGTCCCGGGGGCCCATCTGAGCTGGTACCGCCTTCGTGGGGACTCCAGGCTGCCCTGCTCTGACCCTCATGCCTGCCACCTGGCACCCCCACCCTCAAAACATCCAGGCAAAGCCAGCCCTAGCAGTGCCCGCCAGACTGCGAGCCCGGGCAGGACTCTGGCCACATGGTGTGTGTGTGGGAGGGCACCTGTGCTTTCACAGCACCCGAGATGCCAGGGCCTGACAGGCTGCTCCTGGGGCACTGGCTGGGGCAGGCTCTGTGCTGGGCACGTCACCCCCCCTGGCTCTCTGAAGCTCCCTGAAGCCAGCCCATGTTCCAGGCTGGAGAAGTCCTGCGTCCTAGGTGACACCCTGGGACCTGCCACAGAGGCAGGCGGTGCGGCCCTGAGTGTGGGCCCCTCTTCCACCTGTGCATGCGGGGGTGCCCGCCCCCCGCCCACCCCCCCCCCGTCAGCAGGTCCCTGTAGGGAGGGTGCCCGCAGCCCTCGAAGCCACTGCATTTGTTCATCAGAACGCTCGTCCCTTATCTGCCAGCCCGCAGCGGGGAGCCGCTGGGGAGGGGGGAGGGGAGGAGGGGAGAGGTCGCTCCTTCCTGCCCCCGCCCCCCCGCCCCCCGCCCCCGGCCTGGGAAAAGGCAGCACATTGAGGCGCGGGCTCCCAGCATCAGGCCGGATGCTAATGAGGGCGAGCGCGTTCCCACAGCCCGGACATTGTGCCCGCGGCCCACCTGCTCCTCGGGGAGCGCATTGTGCCCGCGCCCATTCACAGGCAATCAGCGTGCGCTAATGGGCCGGCGCCTTTGTGCGGCCCGCGCGCCATTGGCCGCCGAGTGTGGGAACGGCCGCGGCGCCCGGGCCCCAGGCGCCAGCCCGCCGCGCGCGCCTATAAAGGGGTCGGTCCGCGCCGCCGGGACGCTCCTGGCCGCCCGCCGCTCCCGCTCCCCGTCCGCCCGCCGCTCTCCGCGCAGCATGGCCCCCAGCACCGCGGCCGTGGAGCTGCTGAGCCCCAAAGAGAAAAACCGAGTAAGTGCGCCGCCCGCCGGCCCCGCACCCCGCACTCCCTTCCTGCGCCCCGCGCCCCCGCCGGCCCCACACCCCGTGCTCCCTTCCCGCGCCCCCGCCGGCCCCGCACCCCGCACTCCCTTCCCGCGCCCCCGTTCCCGCGCCCTGACGCCTCGCTCCCTGCAGCTGCGGAAGCCCGTGGTGGAGAAGATGCGCCGCGACCGCATCAACAGCAGCATCGAGCAGCTGAAGCTGCTGCTGGAGCAGGAGTTCGCGCGGCACCAGCCCAACTCCAAGCTGGAGAAGGCGGACATCCTGGAGATGGCCGTGAGCTACCTGAAGCACAGCAAGGGTGAGCCGCGCCCCGCGCCCCGCCCCGCCCGCCCCCCGCCCCCGCCCCGCCCGGCGCTCACCGCCCTCGGTCTCCCCGCAGCCTTCGCCGCCGCGGGCCCCAAGAGCCGGCACCAGGACTTCAGCGAGGGCTACGCGTGGTGCCTGCAGGAGGCCGTGCAGTTCCTCACGCTGCACGCGGCCGGCGACACGCAGATGAAGCTGCTCTACCACTTCCAGCGCCCGCCCGCCGCGCCCGGCGCCCCCGCCCCGGAGCCCAAGGCGGCGGCACCCCCGGCGGCCAAGGCCGGCACCGCGGCGCACCCGCCCTCCCGCGGCCTCTGGCGGCCCTGGTGACCCCGCGGGCGTGCGGGCTGCCGCCGGAACCCGAGGGCCCGCCGCCGCTCCCGCCGGCTGGGCGCCCCCCTCGCTCCCGGGGCCGGGCCGCCCTCTGCGTCCGACCCCGCGGGTCGTTCCGCTTGCGTTTCCGCGCGTGGCTTCTGGGAAGTCCCGCTCGGGTTCCAGGGCGTTTGTAGGCGGGACCGTCCCGCCGGCGGAGGCCTTTCTCCGCGCTCGTCCTGCCGGCCGCCCGGCACATTTGCCTTTTGTGAAGGCGGAACTCTAGGTCGTCCTCATAGGAAGAGTGTCAGCCCCGAGGGGCGGAGGGACCGCGGGCCGGCCGCTGCCGGGTCGGGGCTCGCAGTGGGCCGAGTCGGGTCTCCACCGTGATCCTTAAAGGATCCCTGGGTGGGTGGGTGCTGGGGGCTTGACTCTGTACTCAGAATCTGAACTCAGTCACGTGGGAGCCACGGGCCTGTTCTTCGGACCTCAATAAAATCTGGCTCTCTGGTCCTCGCTGTCCTTCTCGTGTGTTCCTCCACGGGGGGGGAACAATCATGAGTGCAACCGTGGTGGGACCCTCGGGTCACAGGAAGAAGGGCTGGGTGCTGGGAGGGAGGGGGGGAGGCAGGGGAGAAGCTGTGAGGGAGGAGGGGAGGCAAGGGAGAAGCTGGGGGGAGGAGGGGAGGCAGAGGAGAAGCTGTGAGGGAGGAGGGGAGGCAGGGGAGAAGCTGGGAGGGAGGAGGGGAGGCAGGGGAGAAGCTGGAGGGGAGGCAGGGGCACACCGCCCAGTGCAGGAGGAGGGGACAGGCCAGAGACCTGGACCTCTGGCCCAGCCTCTTACCAGCTCCCGGAGAGCACAGTGACAGCTCGACCTTCCGGCTCTCCCCGAAGGCCACGGCCTGCACTGGAGCGCCTGCTGCCACAAAAGGGGATTGGCCGGCCAAACACACAGGAAAAGATGTTTGTCCCCCTGGCCCTTCCCGCATGGCCAGCAGCCCCCACCCCTGGACAGGCCCCCGGGGGCACCTGCCCTCCCTGCTGGAGGAACAGGCAGTGCAGGCTGCAGGGGGATGACGAGTCTGCAGGAATCTAGAGGCTCCTGACTTGCCTAGGGGCATATCCACGCTGTGGGGATGAGCTGGCTGTGGGACCAGAGGCATTATTTTCACAGATGCGGGGCCCAGCCCAGCCCCCCTCCTTCCTGCTCAGCACTTCCCTCCCCACCATGCTCCATCACTTTCCATCTACTCTGCAGGGAATGTCCAATGGCGCCCCCTCCCGGCCAGCCCAGTGCCTGCGGATGGGCTCTGGGGTCCCCGCCTCCTCCACTTGAAGCATTTACTGCAAGGGCAGCAGGCACTCTGCCCACTGGCACCCCCCTGCCCAGGCTCCTGGATGTCTGAGATCCTCTTGGGAGCAGACCTCTGCACCCTTCCACCCAGGCCTCCCCACCTAGAGCCGCACCCCCACCCCCAGGAGGACACCTGCCAGGCTGCCTCCCCTGGCCTGATGCCCGATGCCCGACACGGCCCCTCCTGTGAGTCAGCCTGGAGCTCGCTGCTCCGCAGGCCTGGGCTCCGTCCGGCCGCCCTGCCAAGCATCGGGCATGCTAGGAGGTGGCCGAGGCCCTAGAAATGAAGTTACCAGCCTAGGGTCACCTGGCAGGTGGGCGCCAAAGCCACTTAGGGGCCGTCTGTCTGCTCCCAGCGCTAGGCTCTTTCCCAAAGCACCCCAGGGTCTCTGCAGGGGACACATCTGCGCCGTCCCCCGAGCTCTACCCCACCTGTGCTCCTGTCCCGGCTTTGGGAGCTTTCTCAGCTTGCCCCTTGCAAACGCCCATTGGTTCCCCTCTGGGCGGAGGGCAGCCTCCTCCAGGCAGGCTCCCGGGTGCTCTCTGCGGGTGGGGCCATCAGAGCACACAGCTACCCCAGTTGTGAGCCCTTCACTCTCTGGCTCACAGTCCGGCAGGTCGGTCTGCTCTGCCCTCGAGGGCAGGGTCCCCAATACCCGTCTGGCGGGGGGCTAAAAGCTTTTAGCCCCGACAGCCCAGCATCCCTGGAGGCCCAGGCGAAGGGTCACACGCCCCTATCCGTGCGGGTGCCAGGCTTACAGCCCCACCATCTGTGCAATGGGACCAAGAATGACCCAGCCCGCCCCCTGCAGGCAGGCGGGTGTCAGTGCACATGGTGGGGAGCCCCTCCAGGTGCTCAGGGGTGACAGGGCCCCTCCCGCACCCCCAGGGGCCCAGAGTTCCCATGAGAGGCTCCCTCTGGAATGTGTGGGTGCAAACAGCTCCCCCAGGCAGAGGGGACACAGTCACTGAGGCTCAGAGGGCTCTGCCCGCGTGGGGAGAGGCTGCGGGTCAGCTCTCTGGGGGGCAGGGCGACAGGGAGTGAGATGCGCTTTGGGGGCGCCCGCTTCTATGGGAACTCCCGCGGGGGGCGGGGGAGGCGGCTTGGAAGCAGGGAGGAGAAAAGAGCATGACCCCGCCCCTTCCTCCTGCCCCCCTCCCGGCACCGCCCCTGGGCGGTTAACCCTATAGGCTTGTGTGGGTTGAACCCTGTGTGAGGATTGGCTGGGCCCTTGTGTGAGGGTTAGGGTGCGCCGTCCGCCAAGTTCGTGCGTTCGGTACTCCGCTCTCCCGCTAGCGGATTGGCTGGCCGTTTGGGGCGGGCACGGTGTGTGCACGTGTATCTGTGTTGGGCGGGCACACGTGGGGTTAGTATAAACGCAACAGATGCCTTTGGGCTTCAGCCTCGCAGCGGGAGTCTGAATGAGCCCGTCTGTCCTTCCGTCCATCTGTCCCGCCGGCCGGGGTCCCGAGGCCGCGGTCAGGGAGTGAGGGTCCCGGCGCGGCCATGGAGCCTCTGCCCGGCTGGGGGCCGCCCCCCTGCAGCCCGGCGCCCGCGGCTGACGCCCTGAGGCTGGTGAGTCGGGGACGGTGTCGCCCAGCAGCCCAGCGCCGGTGGGGGAGCCGGCCCTGCCCACAGCCCTGGCCGCTGGGACTGGCCCAGGCAGGAGGCCGCCCTCCAAGGACTCTCCTCTGTGGACCCCTGTCCCCCCGACCCCCCATTCAGGGCGGATCCCCCCCACCGCCCAGCCCGTCGGGGGAGGAACTGGGTGTCTGTGCCCGGGAGGGGGGCTTCCTGTGCGTTTCCGTCAGCTCCAGAGCCCTCAGCTCCTAAGCCCGAGGTCACCACCCAGGAGCAGCTCTGATGGACAGGCCTCCCCCTCCCCCTCCTGCTGCCTCCCCTCCCCCTCCCTGCGCTCTACACCTCTCCCCCTCCACTTCCACTCCCTGTGCCCCTGTCAGGCAGAGAGCCCTCCCCCCTTCCCTGCCCTGACCCTGTGGCTCCAGGGCTCCCGGTCCAGCACGGGGAGCAGCGAGGCTGAGTTTGTGGGGTCAGAGCAGCCCTGGCCTTCCCAGGGGCGGGGCCCACTCTCCTGAGCCCAGGGGGTCAGAGGTCACACACAGGGTGGTCCCAAACCCAGGCTCTTGGGATCCTCAGTAGACAATCCTGTCCTGGGCCCCCTGCAGGGCGGGGCCCATTTCCCAGAGGGTGAGACTGAGGCCCAGGCTGAGGCTCTGCTCCAACGACCCCCCATCTCCCTTAGGCCCTGAGCCTCCTCCTTCTGAGAGCCCTGCCCTGCGCACTGGGGATGCCCTCCTGCAAAGAGGAGGAGTTCCCGAAGGGGGCCATGTGCTGCCCCAAGTGCTGGCCAGGTGGGTACTGCTCTGCAGGGCGCCTGGGGGCGCGGGGGCGGGGCTGTTCTGGGGGCGGGCATTCCCCCTCCCCTGGCCTGGAGCCCCTCTGCTCCCAGCACCCCTTCATGGGGGGCCTGAAGCCCCTGGACACAGAGGGCACCCGCAGCTTCCCCCCCCTAGACCCTGAGCTCAGTGCTCAGGGCGGAGCTGGGGGTGGGCAGCCCATTTCAGGCCAGGAGAGGGGGGCTCAGAGCCAGCCCTCTGTTTCCCAGGAGGCCCCCAACTTCCAGAAAGTTCTCACTTCCTGCCACGCAGGCTCACTGGCCTGGGGAACAGCCCAGGTGGGGTGACCCCTGGGGGGTGTCAGACCTGCCCGGGCTCCCAGGCCTACCCGCCCTGACTGTGTGCCCGCTTGGCTGCAGGCTCCCGGGTGCAGGAGGCCTGCAGGGAGCTCAGGACCACAGTGTGTACGCCCTGCACCTGGGGCACCCACACTCCCCACCTCAATGCCCTGCCCGAGTGTCTGCCGTGCCGCATCTGTGACCCAGGTGAGACCAGGAGCCCAACCCCGGCTGTGCCGAGCCCCCAGCCCCCCCACCCCGGCCACACTGACTGCAGGACCCCAGGCTGCCCGGGGCCGGACCTCCTCCACCTGCAGTGCCAGCTCTCAGGACCCCACACCCTCCCCAGGGTCCTCCTCCGGCTGAGCACTGGCCCCTGGGTCTCCTCCCTGCCCAGGGCAGGCGGTTGGGCTGGGGTACCCCAGGAGGAAAGCCGGGACCCAGGTGGAGGCCACAATGCTTTGGGGTTCAGTGCAGCGGGGGTGGACCGGGTGCTGCAACCACAAAGGAAGCAGATGCCTGGGCTTGGGGGACGGCACCCCGGCTTCCCCTCTGCTGCCCGCTGAGGGCCCTGCCCTGTGGCTGCCTCTGACCTTCCTCGTTTGAGGAGGGAAACCTGTTTGAGGGGCGCCCAGGCCTGGGAGTCGCCTCTGGGCCTGACCCTTGGCTGACTGGTCCCCACTCCCTGTCGGGGTTCAGGCTGGGAGGTCTCAGCTGCCCCGAGAGGCCTGGCCTTCTGTGGAGAAGACCCTGCCCCCGTCCCTGCTGCTGCCGCCCCGTCCCTCGGACCCCCCTTGGGACTGGCCTCCGCGTCCGGCAGCTCCGGCCTATGTTCCGGCTGAGCCTGGGCTGCGGCCGGCAGGGTCAAGGGGGAGCAGAGGGGGCGCACCCTGTCCCCGTGCCCTCCCCAGGCCTGCGGGCGCTGCCCAGCCCTCAGCATGGTGTCCTCCCGGGACGGGCGCTCCCCCAGCCCTGGCAGGCCTGGCTGCTGCTCTGAGCTCCTCCTCTGGGTCCCAGGCCTGGGCCAGGTGACCAGATGGAAGTGCTCCACCCGGACCGACACCGTGTGCGGCTGCGGGCGCGGCCACGTCTGTGAGCGACAGGACGGGGACGCCTGCGTCCAGTGCAGGCCCCACAGTGTCTGCCGCCCGGGCCAGAGGGTGCGGGAGACAGGTGAGCGCGGCCCCCCCTGAGGACACAGGCCCCAGACCCCGGCCTGAGGGGACCTCGAGGAGCCCTGTGCCCGACACTGTCGTTTCTCAGGCACCGAGTGGCAGGACACGCTGTGTGAAGACTGCCAGCCGGGCACCTTCTCTGCGGGGGGCACCCAGGCAGCCTGCACGCCCTGGACCAGGTAGGTGACCCAGGTCCCAGGAGGCGCTGCCAGTGTCCCCCTGGGAGATAAGGGCCCCCAGCGGGGAGACGGTGACCCCCCGGCCGCCCCGCTGACCCTGTAGCTCCCACACCGCTGTCTCCTCAGCCCAGGGCCCGGTCAGCACATCCCAGATGCGGGGCTCAGGGCGCTGCGGCCAGAGACCCACCCTGTGTTCCGGGGTGTCCTCAGAAGTGAGGGCTGAGGGGTCCTGCCATTCGGAGTCAGGGGTGCATACACGAGGCTCCAGAGTGAGGAGTCCCCTCCCCAGGACACGGGAACCCCAGTGCCCCCCCCAATACCCGATCCAGCTGTGACCTGGCTGCTTAATTTCTGGTGTGACTGCCACACGGAGGCCCAGGATTCTGTGTGTCCAAACCCCCCTGACCCCCGGTCTGTGTCAGTGTCTCCATCGTCCCCACCCGTCCAGCCCCCGCCCCCCTCCCAGGTCTGTCCCTCTGTCTGGGGCACTGGCTTTCACAGTCCATTCCTGACACCAGCTCTTTCCTCACCCCTGGCATCTCCTTCACTGTCCCTCTCTTGTGTCCAGTGTCCCTGTCCCCGGTTGTCCTGCCCCTTCCTGCCCTCCCTCTGTCTCCCCGTGGCTGTGGGACAGGGAGAGTCAGACGGACCTGAGTTCCTGACAGAGCCCCCCTCCCCGGGCCCACCCCAGGCAGCAGCCTCCCCCTCTGGGCGCCAGGCTGCGAAGGGACGCTCTGGGTCAGGGTGAGTGCCAGGCACTGAGGTGCCCCTGCCCGCTGCCCATGGGCACTCCTCCCCCAGGTGCAGTGGCCCAATTGCCTGGGAAGCGACGCCTGGGACCAACAGCACAGACGTGACATGCTCCTCCGGGGGCCCCGTCATCATCATCATCCTCATCATCAGCGTCATCCTCGTCATCACTGTCATTTCTGTGCCACGTGTGCGCAGGACCATCAGGGACAGAAGGTCATGTGGTGAGCAGGAGCCCCTGGTCCCGTCAGGGCTCAGGTCCCAGCTCTCTCATCCCAGACACCGCTCTGGCTCTGTCCCCCAAGTAGAGAGGCGGCCTGGGGTGCCCGGGGGTGGGACTTTCTGTCTGAGGAGCCTGGTGCCCCCGGTGCCCACGCAGCACCAGGGCCCGAGCGCCCACCTGCCCTCAGCGGACGGAGGAGCACAGGGCGCCCGAGAGCAGCGGGAGGCCCCGTCATGCCCCCCACCCCTGTCCCTGCCCAGGGCGCTCTGTGTGCCCAGAGCCCGAGGGGTGGGGGGGGCCCCTGAGCAGAGAGAGGCTCAGGGCTGTAGGTGAGGCTGTGCCCTGTCCTCACCCAGGAGGTGTCCGGCCCAGGGCCCGGCTCTGAGCAGCGGGCGGGTCCCTCCTCCCAGCTCCTGGCAGCTGCTCCCCTGGGGGTTCAGCCCTCCCTGTGGACGGTCCACGGGGCTGAGGTGGGGCCGGGTTGGCAGCAGGGGAGGTGGCAGGGCCCGGGTCCTTCCCCGTCTCCCGGCCCCGGGGACAGGCCGACCAGGAGCCCGTGCTTGGGTTCTGCTGCCTCTGAGCGGGTCGGTTCCTGGGAGGTTCCCAGTGAGCAGCAGGCCCCCTGGTCCCCGGCCGGGCGGCCCCTTCCTGACGGGGCGTCTCTGTTTTGCAGGAGAACTCGCCTTTCCTTGGGTATTGCTGCCTGTCCCCACCCTGGAGGTGAGGCTGCTGGCTGGGGAGGGGAGCATGGGGTGGGTATGTCCCTGTGGGCTAAGTACCCGTGGACAGTGTGGTAAGTCGGGGAGGGAGGCCCCGCTCCTGCCCTTGGGGGTGGCTGACACCGAGCATCGGGCCAGGCGGGAGCGGCCCCTGGTCTTCACGCCTAGTGTCCCTCGCAGGGGACAGGGGAGCTGGCCTAATGGAACAGGCGTCGGGACCTGCAGGCCTCCCGGGTCCAGCCAGACATCCCCACGGAGCCCGTGGAGGAGACAGCATCCCTGTTTCCTCAGAGGGACCCCCACCTGACACAGGGCTGCGGGATGCAGGTGCCTGAGCCATGTCCGTGAGGCTGCGGGCAGCGGCCAGGCCCCCAAAGACCAGCTACGGGGTCAGGGGAGCCGCGGGACCCCCTCCTGGAGGCCAGCCCGCACCTGGCTGAGGAGGAGACCACCTGCTGGGCCGGGGGCTTGGGACCCCCCGCGTCTCCCCACCCGGCTCCTGAGGAGCCGACCTCCCCCTCCTGACCCCGCGTGTGAGGCCCTGGCCCAGGGCGCTCCTGCCCCCACCCGCCGCCCGGGCCCTGAGCTCAGCTGCAGGACGGGCCGCAGCCTCCTCCTGGGCTGGGACTGGGACGGGGTCATGTCTGCGCATCACATGACTCACAGTCTGGGGAGCCATTTCCAACTGGCAGTTTTATATGTTTAAAATTTTTTATTGTCAATAAAAATAACTCAGACAAGATGCTCTGAGGGCAGGTCAGTCTCCGGTTCCGGGTCAGACTTCCGGAGAAACCCTGAGACGTGAGGCTCGTGGAGCTGAGCGAGTTTGGGGAGAGACCTCAGCCTGTGAGCACGTTCCACTTCTCACCTGCATCTACCAGCTGATTGTCTCCTCTGACCAACACCACTCACTGGAAGGAGGCCCTGTCCTCAGGTATCACTCACTCACTCACCCATTCACTCACCCACCCATTCACCCATTCACTCATTTACTCACTCATTCCTTCATCCATCTATTCACCCATTCATCTCTTCACTCACTCACTTATCCATCCATCCATTTACTTACTCATTCGTTTTTCCATTCATTCATTCTCTCATTCTTTCACCCTTTCATTCGCTCATCCATCAGTCCATCCATCCATCCATCCATCCATCCATCCATCATGTCCTATTGATATCATCATGGCTTGAGCGTTTCCTGTTTCATTCATGGGATCAAACCCACGAACCCCATTGATTCTGGTGCTAAAATTTCCCCAGGTTTCTGCAGAGGGAGTCCCTTCCAGGGCCCCTGGGTTCCTGTGTCCGTGTCCCTCCTTCCATGGCGCTTCCCTAATTCCCGCCGAGGGGCCCGTGCAGCCTCCGCAGTGTGAGCAGGAGGCGGAGGTGAAGGCCCGGCCTCTGAGGGTCAGAGATGAGGGTTCGGTCTGAGCACCGGGAACCCTGGGCCAGGCCGTGTCTCTGAGTCCCCACTTCCTCTGCAAGGCCCAGCGCCCGCTGCCCTGGCTCGGAGCCCCGAGGCCAGCAGACAGCAGTGCAGAGGTTATGTGTGGGGCTCCCTTCCGCCCCGGGCCTCTGGGGCCCCCGCCCGGGCCGCCCGGGTCACCCGGAGTCGGTCCTCCAGCGGCCCAGACCACAGAGGCGAGCCGGCCGGGGGCCGGCCCGGAGCCTCATTAGCATAATCTATGCGCGGGAGGCGTTTAGCAGTCAAATATATGCGCATATATCTCCATGGCTGATGAGGCTGGCGGGGCACATTCAAAATGGCGGAGTGTGGAGCGAGCGGCAGCGGGAGCAGCGGGGACGGCCTGGACAAGAGCATCACGCTGCCCCCCGACGAGATCTTCCGCAACCTGGAGAACGCCAAGCGCTTCGCCATAGACATCGGTAGCCGCGGGCGGGCGCGGGGAGCGGGGCGGCGCGCAGCGGGCGTGGGCGCGGGCGGCGGGGTTGGCGGGCCGGGGGCGGTGGCAAGGACGAAGGGCGGGGAGCGGGCCGTGGGAGCGCAAGGCCTGCCGGGCCTCGTAGTCAGCGGGCTGCCGGCGCGCACGGCTTGACGGGTCTTGTAGTCATCGGGCCGCCGGTGCGTGCATGCTCTTCGCGGAGGCCGGACTACAGCTCCCGGCAGGCTCCGCGCGGCAGGAGCGGGACATGCCGGGCCTTGTAGTCCGGCCTGGGGAGGGTCAGCAGCGCGGTGGGGCCTCTCCGGCCGCCTGGGGGGCTGTCCCGGCCCGCGGCAGGTCCGAAGCCTGATGTCTGGGCCGGGATGTGGACGGGCGGGAGCCCCAGCTTTGGCCACGGGAAGCCTTGACGGCCGCCCGGAGCCCAAACCTGCAGGCCCTGATCTCAGCCGGCGGCCGTTTGGCGGGAGTTTCGATGACCTGGACGTGGGAGCTCGGAACCTCTGCCGGCCTCTGGCCAGAGCCTCCGAGTCCCCCGCGGGCTGCAGGAGGGCCCCAGGCCCGCACTCGCCCCCGCCTCTCCCAGGCCCTGCCCCGCTCCCTGCACCAGGCCCCCTGCTCCCTCCCGGCAACCCGCTGTCACTGGACACTAAGCGGGGAGGTCACCTCGCTGGTAGGCAGCCAGCCCTCGGCCTGCCAGGCTGCTGCTCTGCCCACGTATCAGGACAGAGGGCTTCCTGGGGGCAGCTTCCCCGGGTCAGGCCCGGTGTGGAGGGCACAGCGGCCCCGCACCTCCCGCTGGGCGAGATCTGGGCAGCCGCTTGAGTTTGTCTGTGATTGTCCACCTCCTAGCGCGAGTGCGCAGTGTCCCCCGCCCCCCAGCACCCGCACCTGCCCTACGGTTGCCACTCAGTAGGAGCTGGACTGGACCTTTTCTCCCAGAGAAGCTGGGCCCCTGGGTGGGCCTTTGCATTTGCTGCGTCCCCACTGCCCTGCTCATGGTGCTCAGCTGGGTCACAGGCCTGGGGCGGAGGTCCTCCAGGGGAGTGGGGAGTGGAAACGTGGGGAGGGCCGGAGTCCCCACCTTGCACACCAGGGTGGGCTTCCGGGGGGCTGGGGGGCTGGGCGGAGGCAGGTGTGAGATGGCTGGAGGCCAGGTGGGTGATGGGGTGGCTAGCGCAGACCAGAACTCGGTGCCCACCTGCATGGGGGGCTGGAGATGCAGCTGGAAGCCCAGCCGAGGGGGTCATCCACCATCAGGCCTCCAGGGGCCTGGTCAGTCCCTCAGGGGAGTGCTGCCCGCCCTGGGAGTGGCCGTGGTCCGGGCGGGCGGGAGGGAGCTCTGAGGTTCTGACTTTGCCTCCCTGGGCGGGAGGGGGGTTCTGCCCCGAGGGAATGAGTCAGCCCTTCCCGTTTCTGCAAATGGACTTGCCGCGGGGCTCACCGCGGACCTCCCAGCTGCTGGCCCTGGGAGGAGGAATTGCTCCGGGCCAGCCCGTGGGCTCCTTGGCGGAGGACCTCGGGATGTGCTTAGTGCCGTGGGCATGTCCTCTCCGGGTTGGGGGGGGGCCCCCTCGGCGCCGGTGCTGTGCTCCTCGGCAGCAAGGACAGACCTCGTGTTGGTCGGCGCAGCACAGGCCGGTCCTCGGCCCGGAGCCCCTGCCCGCGTGTGACCAGTTGGCTCACAGACCGGCTTGTCTGTCTGCTCTGCCCTCGCTGAGGCCCGGCCAGGAAAGCTCCGGGCTCTGTTCCGGCCGGCCCTCCCTGGGCACCGGGTCAGCGGGCAGGTCCCTGTGAGAGCACCAGCACGTTTCACCTGTCGTCACACGGTGAGGTGGCCGGCCCGCGGGGCGGCGTGTGCGGTGTGCAGCCCCCGGGGCCCCAGCCAGGGCAGGTCAGGGGCAGGGAGGACAGCGGTGCCTGGCCCGCAGGGTGAACGGAAGATCTTCTCCGTCCGTGTGGAAGGTGGGCCGGTCCCTGCGATGGTCGGTGTCATGGCCCCGGCAGGGTTGGCATTCGCTCAAATTGTGGGGGATCCTGGGCTCAGCTGAGCTGCTCCCTGAAGGCTCTGAGCGCCCCTGCTCCAGACTGACAGCCTGCACTCCCCACTTGTGCCCTGGCCCCCGCTGTTCTCTCCTGGGGGGAGCAGAGGCAGTCCCAGCAGCGCCAGAGGCCCATCGTGGCGGCCGGGACGGGGCAGGCGGCGTGAGCTTTGGACGGGAGGAGCTGCCGGCTCGCAGGCCTGCCTTGCTTTGTGGGCCTTTCATGGCTCCGGGGGGCCACTGCCCTCCTGTCTGCCCTCCGCACGCGGCCGAGGCTGGGACGGCAGGACCTGGACCTCCGGCGCCACCGTCTGCCCTGAGCGCTCCCCAGGGCACAGCCTTGAAACCGGTGCCCTGGCCCTTCCCACCTGCCCTGACTGTGTGTCAGGCAACGCCGGCCCTCCTGCTTCCTGAGACTTGGTCTCTGGCCATGTCGCCAGGGCCTGGCCGTGGGAACAAGACCTGGCTGCCCTCGGTGGCCTCCCGTGGTCACTCTGGGCCTCGGGCCGCCCCAGCCCGAGCCAGTGGGGGGCAGGACGCTGCTCTCCGGCCCCAGGCCTTGGGTGTTCCTGGCGAGAGCCCCCTGCTGCTGGGACGACTCCTTCGCCTCCTTCCCCACTGTCTCCACGGCAGCCACACGTGTGCTGTTCGGTGGAAACACTGGGTTTGCCAGCTCCTTTCTCTGGGGCACTTTCCAGATCAGAGCTCGAAGCGGCTAATAAGCAACACGGTTGCCCAGAAATGGGGCAGCTTCCTTCCCGGGGCCCGGTGCGCAGGGAGCTAGGGGCAGCGCCCGCCGGGCTGGCTGGCCTGGGAGGAGCAGAGGTGGGTCCTGGAGCCCATCCTCGGTGTGGTGCCCGCAGGGTCTTCAAGTTCAAGTGGCAGCAGACACCTGTGCCCACAACCCGAGTCCGGGAAGGAGAGCGCGTGGAGGGCTGAGCTCCGGTCCCTCCGTCCGCTTCCAAACGCCCATGTTTGTTTCGCCCGCAGGGGGGTCGCTGACCAAGCTGGCCTACTACTCCACGGTCCAGCACAAAGTCGCCAGGGTGCGGTCCTTTGACCACGCGGGCCAGGTGAGCCGGGGTCCTAGTGGGCGGGCTCTAGTGCCAGCCCCGGGCGGAGGCGCCTCCCGGCTGTGGTGGGCCTGGCACCCGCTGGCCTCCTGGCTGCTGTTCCCGTGCGGCTCCCCCAGGTCAGCTGGGCTCCGGAGGCTCCCAGGGGCTTTCTGGTGCTGGTGCCCCTGCCCGCCGCCTCTCCGCGCAGCTGCTCCTGCCCGAGGTTGGCAGCCAGATGACGGAAACGGTTGGCGCTGCCGGGTGGGCGCTTGGCGGCCTCCTCTCGGGGTCTTCCCCTCCCGGCGCACTCAGACCCTCTCTCTGCCCCAGGACGCGGAGCAGGACCGCGAGTCGCCCTATGAGATCTCCGTCCAGGAGGAGGTGACGGCCCGGCTGCACTTCGTCAAGTTCGAGAACAGCTACATCGAGGCCTGCCTGGACTTCGTCCGCGACCACCTGGTCAACACGGAGACCAAGGTCATCCACGCCACCGGGGGCGGGGCCTACAAGTTCAAGGACCTCATCGAGCAGAAGCTGGGGCTGCGGTAAGGGGACCGCAGGCCCCGGGGCGTGGGGTGGGCGCCTCTGTTCTCGGGGTCGGGCTCTGAAGTGGCGGTCGCTGAGGTAGCCGCTCCTGCACCCGCCCCGGGTCGTGGGAGCAGGAGGGGGCCTGGGGCAGGGCTCCGGGCCAGGCTGCAGAACCCCAGGAGGACAGAGGGTGCAGGACACGGCCTGTCCTGCTGGGCCGAGGCTCCCCAGGCTGCAGCCACTGGGAGCAGAGGCGGAGGCGGAGCCATTGGTGGGGGCGGGGCTGCAGGCGCCTGCATGCGGTCAGGACCGAGGGCCGCTGACCGTGGGGGCTGCTCTGTCGAGGACCCCTGTGTCTTTGGGGTGAGGAGCTGCGCCCCGGCAGGAGCGTGCCCAGGAGACACGGCGCGGCTGTGGGTCCCTGTGGCCTGGCTGCTCAGGGCCGCCTTCCCTCGCAGGGTGGCCAAGGAGGACGTGATGACCTGCTTGATAAAGGGGTGCAACTTCGTGCTGAAGAACATCCCCCAGGAGGCCTTCGTGTACCAGAAAGACGCCGACCCCGAGTTCCGATTTCAGACAAACCACCCCCACATTTTCCCGTATCTCCTGGTCAACATCGGGTCCGGCGTCTCCATAGTGAAGGTGAGCTGGGCTCCGTGGCTGCGGCGGTGCCGCACGGGTTTGTCCTGCACTCGCCGGGTGTCTGAGCCAGGGCAGGGGACACGGACAGGCAAGTGACTCGGGCCGGGGCCTTGCGGTTACGGGCACGAGCCCCGTGCAGAACGCTTCCAGCATCGGTGCCCCTGAGCCCTCCCAGACGCGGCCGTCAAGAACTGGGCCCCCGTTTCTGGGGGCACCCTGGCCGCCGTGTCCCTGGGACCTGCGGGGTGGCTGGGCGCGCTCACTAGCACCTGCCCCCCTGGCCCAGGTGGAGACGGAGGACAGGTTCGAGTGGATCGGCGGCAGCTCCATTGGCGGCGGCACCTTCTGGGGGCTCGGGGCCCTGCTCACCAAGACACAGGTACTGGGTCCCGGGCAGGGGCTCGGGCTGCGGGCTTCCCCTCCTCTGGGTGGGGCTGGCTCCTGCAAGACGGAGGCTGGGCTCGGCTGGGCTGTTACAAACGGGGCTCCTTCCTCGGCCTCGCCCCGACTGTCCTGGTCCCTGCAGGGCGTGCATCCCCTCGGCCAGCACACAGCTCAGCTGCGGGTCCCTGGGGCCTGCCTGTCTCCCTCGCTCCATGGGCTTGGCTTCGGGGCCCCAGGGGTCCTCCCCTCTCCCACCGCTCACTGCTCCCCTCTGCTCGGTCCCTGCAGAAGTTCGATGAGCTGCTGCATTTGGCCTCCAGGGGGCAGCACGCCAACGTGGACATGCTGGTGCAGGACATCTATGGCGGCGCCCACCAGACGCTGGGGCTCAGCGGCAACCTCATCGCCAGCAGCTTTGGGAAGTCGGCCACCACCGACCAAGGTACCGTCTGCTCGCGCTGCCGCCCGCCCGCCCGCCCGCGGGGCCACGGGGCTTCCTGCCCAGCGGCGCCGTCTCTGTCCTGCCCCAGAGTTCTCCCCGGAGGACATGGCCAAGAGCCTGCTGCACATGATCAGCAACGACATCGGGCAGCTCGCCTGCCTCTACGCCCGGCTGCACGGCCTGGACCGCGTGTACTTCGGCGGCTTCTTCATCCGTGGCCACCCGGTCACCATGCGCACCATCACCTACAGCATCAGCTTCTTCTCCAAGGTAGCGGCCCCGGCGCTCCCGCCCCCACTGCGCACCCCCAGCCTTCACCGTGAGCCGCCGTGCCCACCGCCTGGCGCTCCCGCCCCCACTGCGCACCCCCGGGCCTTCGCCGTGAGCCGCCGTGCCCACCGCCTGGCCTCCCGCCCCTTCCCTCGGTGACGCCCGGTCCTGAGCCTGGGCACCTGTAGAGTCGGAGCCGGGCATGTGTCTAATGGCCCGCGTTCCAGGGAGCGTCTCCCCTGTGAGAGCGTCAGAGGAGCTCAGCCCGTCAGCCGCTGGGCCCCTCGGGGAAGCGGGCGGATGAGCCGCGTCGGGTGAGGCGCCTCAGGGGGTCTGCATTGCAGGGGGAAGTCCAGGCGCTGTTCCTGAGGCACGAAGGCTACCTGGGCGCCATCGGGGCGTTTCTCAAAGGAGCCGAGCAGGACAGTGAGTGGGGTGCCCGGGCCAGGGGGTCGTGGGCGCAGGTGCGCGACGGGAGGGGGAGGGCAGCTGCGGGTGGGTCCCTGCGCGTCTGGCCGCCCCTGTTGACATGGTGGCCTGCGTGGCACGAGGTGGCCCTCCCTCGTCCCATCTGCGCTGGGTGGGACCCGGCTAGCCCTTGGCTGTGACTGCCCTGAGGGGGTGGAAAGCGACGGTGGGCCTGCGTGTGACAATCAGGGACAGTGAGGGACCCGGGGCTCAGGCCGGCGCCCCCTCCTCCCGCCTCGCTGTCGGCCCAGGGCTGTCCTCTGTCCTTTGTGAGGAAACCAGAGGGGCCCCGGCCGGGGGCTCGGCTGGCTGGACCGAGTCCCGCACACCTAGGGCCGCAGGTTCCCTCCCAGCAGGCCCGTGCCTAGGTTTCGGGTTTGGTCCGGGCATGGCGCGTGCGGGAGGCAACGATTGATGCTTCTCGAAACAGCGATGTTTGTCTCTCCCCTTTGTTTCTCTCTAAAATCAATGAGGACACGCCCTCGGATGAGGATTAAATAAATAAGTAAAAACAAAGGGACTGGGGTCCGGTGTGGCCCTGCCCGGACGGGACGCACGGGCAGGCTCCCGGGCACGCGGCCAGCACCGACCCCGCTGCTCCCTTCGCTTGTCTGAGGAAACGAGGGGAGAGTTTCTGGAGACGCTTACAAGCTCTCAGTGGCCACTCAGTGGGTCTCAGTGGGTCTCGCTGCCCGTGGGAGTGAGAGGCAGGAACACGGACCACCGGCCCCTCATTGCCAAGACCTGGGTGCCTCCTTCCCTGGGCAGGTCCTTCCCTGGGAGGGTCCTTCCCTGGGAGGGTCCTTTCCTGGCGCCTCCTTCCCTGGCGCCTCCTTCACTGGGCACCTCCTTCCCTGGGCACCTCTTTCCCTGGCGCCTCCTTCCCTGGGAGGGTCCTTCCCTGGCGCCTCCTTCCCTGGGCACCTCCTTCCCTGGGCAGGTCCTTCCCTGGCACCTCCTTCCCTGGCGCCTCCTTCCCTGGGGGGTGGTGTCTGAGGTTCGGGCCTCTCAGCCACTGGGCCCGGTAACACCGTTCCTCCTTCCAGACCCCGACCAGTACAGCTGGGGCGAGAACTATGCGGGCAGCTCCGGGCTGATGAGCTCATCCCCCGAGCTCGGCCCCACGGAGGGGGCGAAGAGCGGCACCGTGAGTGGGGGTCTGCCTGTCTGGGTCTGAGCTCGGGGGGGCGTGGCGCCAAGGGCAGGAGGCAAATGGGCCGGCTTTCCTCCCCGCCTTTCCTGCTCTCATGTCCGCGGACATCGGCAGCGCCCAGAGCCTGCAGTCCCCCCGGGTTTGCGGGAGGAGGGCCTTTCCCGCCGGGCCGTCCACAGCAGGGTCAGGTCAGCGCCCAGATGCTCAGACCACGCGGTTCCCTGGGCCGTGTCTGTGGTCTCAGGCGGCGCCGAGCGCAGCTGCTCCCCTGTGCGGGCCGGCCCCCCGCAGCCCTGGCAGGGCTGTCCCCCGCAGCTCACGTCGAGGACCAGCCACTGCGCACGCGTCAGCTTCGCTCCTCAGTGTGACTTAGAGGCCAGCAGGCGCAGGTGGCACCGGGCACCGTGGCCCGGCCCGCGCGGGGCGTAGCTGGGGGAGCAGCTTTGGACCCGGTGTGTGGTCCGCAGACAAGCTGTGGGAGAAAGGAGCCGGCTGCCTGTCCCCACGGGCCCTGTGGCCTTGCCCTGGGTCTGGCGCTGGCAGAGGCGGGGTGGCCGTGGCCCGCGGGGGGAACGAGGCCCGGGAAGCACGGCCATTCGGGGCCACGGGTGCAGAGAAGGGGCAGTGGGGGCAGGAGAGGCCGGGGCGGGGCTCGCAGGCCCCGGGCGTCACTGGCGAGCAGACGGATCCAGCAGACGGATGGCACCGCGGGCCCTGGGCGGGCGGGTGGGACCCGAGATGGGAGGTAGGGTGTCCACTCGCTGCACCGGCGGCTGCCCGGCCTCACCCCCCACAGGGCAGCTCGTGAGCTGACGTGTCCCCGCTTCCCGTCCCCAGTTCGACCTCCTGGAAATGGACCGGCTGGAGAGGCCGCTGGTCAACCTGCCGCTGCTCCTGGACCCGGCGTCCTACGTGCCCGACACAGTGGACCTCACGGACGACGCCCTGGCCCGCAAGTACTGGCTCAGCTGCTTCGAGGAGGCCCTGGACGGGGTGAGGGGCCGCGGCGCAGGTCCCAGGCAGTGACCCGTGAGGGGGTGGCGTCCCGGGAGCTGGTCCCCTGAGGGCTGGGCCGCTGTGCTCCTGGGGGCGTGGCTCCTGGGTCCGCGGGGACGGTGAGCCGGGACGAGGCCCAGGGGGCTGGTTGTGTATGAACCCCTGGCTGGTCGCTGCACTGCCCGGGGGCCGGAGCCCCTTGGAACAACTGGCTCCCTCAGCCCCTCAGGGGCCCCTGGGTCTGTTTCAGGGGAGGGTCCCCCCTACCCGGGCCCCACACGGGCTCTGAAGACGGGCCAAGCCTCCTGGCCTCTCAGGCGGAGCCGGGTGATGTGGGTCCGAGCCACCGTGACCGTTCCCGCCTGGCCCCCGGCGCTCCGTCCACACCCCGTCCACAGGCGGGGCCGCGGGCGCTGCTGACCCCCGACCTCGGCAGGTGGTGAAGCGAGCCGTGGCCAGCCAGCCAGGGTCTGCGGACGCGGCCGAGAGGGCGGAGAAGTTCCGCCACAAGTACCGGGACAAGCTGCAGACGCTGCGACACCAGCCGTTGTGAGCGCCCCCCGCACTCCCCCCGCCCGCTGTCCCCTCCCTGCTGCTGTGGGTGCGGGTACTGTAAGGGTGGCCTGGGCAAGGGCGTCTGCCCGCTCAGCGCTCCTGCCTGGCTCTGTCCCCAGCGCTTACGGGACCCTGACGGTGCGCAGCCTTCTGGACACGAGGGAGCACTGTTTGAATGAGTTCAACTTCCCAGACCCCTACTCCCAGGTGCGTGCCCGGGGCGGGGGCGGGGCGTCCTGCCCAGCAGGCGGGTTGGTAGCCACCCGGCCCCGGCGCTGGGGGTGGGCTGCACCGGGAGCAGCACCCGCTGAAGAGCCGCAGGTTGGGGCCCTGTGGCAACCCCGGGCAGAGAGCTTTGCTGGGGCTCTCACCCTCGGCCAGTGGGGGGAGGTGAGGGGGGTCATGGACGTGAGGGACCAGCCACCTGCGCTTGCCCAGGAGGGTGCGGTCTCCCAGGGGGCAGGTTCTCGGTGTCCCCCCATCCCGAGGCCGCTGGAGCCTCACGATCAGTGTTTGTGGACGTCTGTCCTGCTCTCAGGAGTGACCTGCGGTCAGAGGCGGGGAGAGGGGTGATGGGCAGGGTCCAGGCACCACTCCGCAGCCATCCTGTGCCCTGCCCTTCGCACGGGAGCGTCTGGGGGGTGGGGCCTGGGGGTGTGTGTGCCAGGAGCTCCCCATCAGGGCAGCGGTGCCCGTGAGCGTCCTGGCCCTTCTCCGCCTGCCCTCGGCCACAGGCTGAGCCACCGGAGCCACTGTGCGCCGGTTAAGTGTGCCCGGCGCCTGCTCTCACGTGGTGCCTCCAGCCGCGGCAGCACCCCTTGGGAGTGGAAGCGTGAGCGTGAGGTCACGGCGAGCACCTGCCCCCCAGAGGGGCGCAGGCAGCCTGGGGCGCCGCCCACGGTCAGCTCCGCCCGCCCGCAGGTGAAGCAGAAGGAGAACGGCGTGGCCCTGCGGGGCTTCCAGAGCGTGGTGCGGGCGCTGGACGCGCTGGGCTGGGAGGAGCGGCAGCTGGCGCTGGTGCGGGGCCTGCTGGCCGGGAACGTCTTCGACTGGGGAGCCAAGGCCGTGTCCGAGTAGGTGCCCGCTGCCCCCAGCCCGCCCGCCCTGCGGGTCCCCCAGCCCACAGCCCTCAGGGCTCCAGTCCCCGCTGCTGCCTGGGGTGGGTCACACGGAGCAGCCCAGCCCCCGGCCCCGCCACAAGGAGGCAGCAGAGGGAACGGGGGAGGGGGGCAGCCCCTCCTTCCCCAGATGGTGCCTGTGGGCTAGGGGTGTGGACCTGGGGCTGATGTTCCCACTGGCCAGGGCCGGTGCTGGTTGCCTCGTAGAGTTGGGCCCCAGCGTCTGTGTCGCGGCCGCTGATGCCGAGCGGACAGCGAGCTGAGGCCGATCCTGGGGGTGAGACTTGCTCTTTCCTCCCGTGCAGGGTCCTCGAGTCTGACCCCCAGTTCGGGTTTGAGGAGGCAAAGAAGAAGCTGGAAGGTAGGACGCCCAGGGCGCCTCCGGACCGGGTTCCAGCGGTGCTGGGGTGGGGGGAGGACTGCTTCCTGGAGCCGCGGGGGTGGGGTGTGAGGTGACTGCGCCAGGCTGACCGCACCCCTGTGCCCCCCAGAGCGGCCCTGGCTGGTGGACTCCTACGACACGTGGCTGCAGAGACTGAAGGTACATGCAGCCGCCCCAGGCCACATGCGCGGGACCAGCTAGGGTCACAGGAGGGGGGCTGGGGGGGCCTTGGCTGCCCGGGGCCCCCGAGTCTCGCCACCACCCCAGCTGCAAGTCCAAGGTGACCATTCCCTGTCAAAGCCTGACTCCCACGGGACCACTGAGGAGGTCGCTGACCTCAGTGCAGAGGTCGTTGGGGGCAACGGCTCTGGAAGAGGCCCAGGCCACCCGCCCAGGGCCCACAGGCGGCAGCGGCCTGGAGTGGTGGGCGGGCAGGCGGGGCGGGCGGGCCGGCGGAGGGGATGACACGCTTGGCCGCGCCTGTGCCCAACTGAACGTCCTGGTTTTGTCTTGCAGGGGCCCCCTCACAAATGTGCCTTAATTTTCGCAGATAACAGTGGAGTAGACGTCATTTTGGGAGTCTTCCCCTTTGTCAGGGAGCTTCTGTCTAGAGGGACGGAGGTGAGTGTGGGCTGCACGCGGGGCCTGGCCCGGCTGCTCCGAGCCGGCAGGTAGGTGCAGGGCGGGTGAGCAGCGACCGTGTCTGGGCGTCTGCAGGGGACCCGGGGCCGCTCCACAGGCCGCGGCGGTGCCAGGGGTCCCAGCCAGCACTCCCCGCAGCTCTGGGGGGCGGGCGGGGCGCAGCTGGGTGGCGGCGGGTCCCTCAAGCGCCGGGGTGTCTGCTGCAGGTCATCCTGGCGTGCAACTCGGGCCCCGCCCTCAACGACGTGACCTACGGCGAGGCCCTCCTCGTGGCCGAGCACATCGCGGCCATGGACCCCGTTGTCCAGTAAGCTGGGCGGGAGGCGGGCCTGCGCGGGGCGGGGCAGGGCCGTGGGAGTGTCCAGGGCCCACCTCACGCACCGCCCCTGTGCCCACAGCTCGGCGCTCAGAGACGAGAGGCTGCTGCTCATGCAGACGGGCTCCAGCTCCCCCTGCCTGGACCTCAGGTACCGGCCGCTCCGTTCCCCTGGCCCCGGCCCCCTTTCCTGCCCCGTGCTGTCCGCCCTCTGTCCTCGGGCCCCATCATGGCATCGCGAGCGCTCTGACCCGTGTGGGCGGGAGACGCGGACCCTGTGCACCCCACTCCGAGGCCGAGAGGGGCTGCCCCGCCTGTAGCCCCGTGGTCCTCGCTCAGGCTCCGC
Organism: Myotis pilosus; assembly: GCA_036010255.1. Taxonomy (NCBI): domain Eukaryota; kingdom Metazoa; phylum Chordata; class Mammalia; order Chiroptera; family Vespertilionidae; genus Myotis; species Myotis pilosus. The sequence goes on from JASKON010000010.1 coordinate 78,928,127, forward strand.
CCGGGGTCTGAGCATAGAGACTCCCCCGCTGAGCCGGTGTGCGGCCCGGACTGTCCGTCTCAGTCTGCCTGATGGTCACCCAACCGGTGTCACTGAGCCGTGGCCCAGGCCACTGCTGACCGCAGGGCAGAAGGGCAGATGCACAGTGGGTCCAGGTCCTTTATAATCTTTCTTTTTAATATATTTTTATTAATGTCAGAGGGGAAGGGAGAGAGATGGAAATATCAATGATGAGAATCATTGATCAGCTGCCCCCTGCCTGCCCCCCGCTGGGGATGGAGCCTGTAACCCAGGCATGTGCCCTTGATGGAAATCGAACCCAGGACGCTTCAGGCTGCAGGCCGACGCTCTACCCACTGAGCACACTGGCCGGGGTGGGACCAGGTCCTTCAAAGTTCAGAGTAGGAGGCGTTGCTGCGGCCGCTTCCGGACGGGCTGCCCGCTGGTGGACTGGAGCCCAGTCCGAGGGGGGTCTCTGTGCCCCGGGGCGGGCGGTCAGCCGAGCCCGCCTCACTGCCCTCCTCCCACAGCCGCCTGGACGCGGGGCTGGCCGCGCTGGTGCGGGAGCGCGGGACGGACCTGGTGGTGATCGAGGGCATGGGCCGGGCCGTGCACACCAACTACCACGCGGCGCTGCGCTGCGAGAGCCTGAAGCTGGCCGTGCTCAAGAACCCCTGGCTGGCCGCGCGCCTGGGCGGCCGGCTCTTCAGCGTCATCTTCAAGTTCGAGGTCCCGGCCGAGTGAGGCCCGGCCGCGGCCGACAGGCGTCAGGGATGGACGGGGACGGCGACAGGGACGCTGCGTCCGATATTTATGTTGTGCTTCTGTGACTCAGGCGGGCGCAGCGGGCCTGTTCCCGGCGGCGGGCTGTTCCTCACGCTGCCGTGTCCGTGCTGGGAGGCGCTGCCCGCCCGGGACATTCGTATTGGAATGTATTTAACTGTTAAATAACCTTTTATATATGTTAAATATATATATGCCTGTGTCTGACAGGGCACAGGCGCGAGGCACGCACCAAATAGAATTTCTAGAGCGAGACTGGGGCATGTGCCTTCGCTGTGTGGTCGCCGGAGCCCTGCGGCCCTCCCACCAGGGTGCTGACAACGCTCCTCCCTCCGTCACTCCCAGCTCTAGGGCCCCTGGGCCTGTGGGCGTGGCTGTCCCCCCCCACACACACACCCCACGCACACACAGGGCTCTGTCCCAGCCTGCTGTGCAGGGAGGGACAGATGCGGCGTGGGCAGCGCTCCTGCCGAGAGCAGGCCGAGCGGAGGCTCGAGGACCCTTGAGGGCTCTCAGAGCCGATCCGACCTGTGGGTTTTGTCGCCGTGGCCTGAGCCTGTGCCCACAGCCCTCCCGGGGCGGGTGGGGACTCCCTGGGCCCAGCCCTGGCTGCTCCCCCGACGGGACGTGTCCTTGGGGTGCAGGCTGGAGCCATCACGTGGGACTCCCTTTGGAGGGACCCGCAAGGCCTGCGTGTGCGCCCGGCAGGAGGGCTGAGTCTACAGCGTGTTCCCTAGGATGGCAGGGAGCCTGCCAGACGGCTGCTGGGGGCCTGTCACCGTGGCCCCTGGGCCCCCCAACCCTGGAGGAACCAGACACGCGGGCTGGGTGGGCACGGGGCAAGGCCACCTGGCGGTCCCTCCAGGGCCCTGAGTGTGTCCACCTTTCTGCCCACCCTCTTCTGTCCACTGAGACCCCCAGTCCCTGCCCCGCATGGAGGCCAGGGCCCTGGGCCCTGCAGGTGGCTCTGCTGGGCAGTCGGGCTCCTGCACGGCCCCAGGGCAGCAGGGCGCGGGCGGGAGTCAGTCAGCTCAGCCCGGGAGCAGAGGTCAGGCTGCTCCGGACGCTGCACACCCGGACACTTAGCGGAGGCCACAGAAGCTGCGGTGGGCGGGCAGCCCCGCACAGCGAGGGAACGTGTTGGTTGGAGTCGTGTTTGGGAATTTCAGGCTAGAACAGTGGTTCTCAACCTTCCTCATGCCGCGACCCTTTAATACAGCTCCTCATGTTGTGGTGACCCCAACCATAAAATTATTGTCGTTGCTACTTCATCACTGTAATGTTGCTACTGTTATGAATCGTCATGTAAATAACTGATAGGCAGGATGTATTTAGGCGACCCCTGTGAAAGGGTCGTTCGACCACCAAAAGGGTCGCGACCCACAGGTTGAGAACCGCTGGTCTAGAATGTCTGCACAGAGCAGGAACCCTGCAGAGCAAGCCAGGCGGGCAGCTCGGCACTCACAGGGGCTGGGCACACACACACACACACACACACACACACACACGCGGCAAAGACCTGGGAAACAGGAAGGACTTGGCCCCACTTTAATGTAGACGCTTTGTCTCAAAATGTAAATCTCTGTGCACATCGCAAAGCGCCGTGACAGCATTGCCAGGGGTGGGGCTGCCTTCCCTCCCCCGGGAGGAGAGGCCTGGGCAGGGGACGAGCGCCAAGGGGCACACAGCTCCGGGGCCAGCACGCACCGTGTCCGAAGCAAACGGGACCCTGCCTGGCCGCTGGCTGGTGGCCACTGGGCGCAGGAGGGCAGGAGTCCGCGCGGGGGCTGGTCACAGTCGCAGCAGGCCAGTGGCGCCCTTGGGGGCGGGCAAGTCCCCGCAGCCCTCTTGGCCCGCAGAGCAGGCGCCCTCTGGGGCACCCCGCTCCTCCTCGGGGAGCCCCCGTGGGCCCTGCAGCCGCTGCTGCCGCTCCTGGGCCTGCCGTGCCCGGCTGGCGATGGCGCGCACGCGGCTCTGGCTGCGGGAGGAGCGGCGCTGGAAGCCGGGGCCGCTCGCTGCCCCCTCCCCGGCCGGGCCCAGGCTGGTGGGCGAGGTGATGTCGCCCGCCTGCTGGAAGCCCGTCAGCCAGAGCAGCTGCTCCGTCAGGGGGTCCCGCTGGGCCGCCCGCCCCGCTGGCCCCTCCCTGGCTGGGCCCAGGCTGTGGCCCAGGCTTCTGCCCGGGCCCTCGACGCGGGGGGCGAAGTCGTCGGCGGTCAGGTCCCCCAGGCTCTTGGATTTGGTGGACGTGGGGCCGTCCCTGAGGCCGGCCGTGGGGAGGCGGGCCTGGGGGGCCAGGGGCCGGGGCCGCAGCTCGTCGGGGGCCGCAGGGAACTGGCCCGCAGCCCGCAGGTTGGGGTTGGATTTGCTCTTGGTCACCGAGAGGAAGTCCAGGCGGGCGGCCGAGGCCGAGCAGGGCCGTAGGGGAAGGCGTCCAGCCGGGGCCCCCAGGAGGCTCTCCCGCCCCAGGCCCAGGCCCGGCAGCGAGAGGTCGATGACGGTGTCGCCGGACGACAGGCTGGAGGACGAGGACACGCTGTCTCGGTGGCTGCCGGGCTCCAGCCGCTGCCAGAGCCGGTCTCCGGCCGTGGCATCCGAGTACAGGGCCGGGGAGGGCCCGGCCAGGGACCGGCGTCCACTCAGCGGCTCCGAGGGCACCTGCCCCTCACTCTTGGCCCTTCTGACCAAGGGCAGATGGCCCAGGGCCTGGGGGTGGCCCCTGCTGTCCGTCTGGCTGCCGGGCGCCCCCTCACATGCTCCGCTGGGGCCCCCACCATGGCACGCCTGCCACCTGCTGTGGGGGGCTAGTCCTGTGTCCCCCTGGCTCCCGGTCCTGAGCTGGAGGGGCACCGCTCGGGGGCGCTCAGCCTGGGCTGCGGGGCCCGTGGTGCACCAGGGTCCCCCCTGGGCGGGGCGGGGTGGGGTGGCCGGCTGAGGCGGGGGCCCGGGGCCCAGCACTGGCTCCTCAGCTATGGTCTCCAGGCTGCACAGCGAGGAGACCGACCTCTGCATGGAGAAGGGGCGGGGATCTGCGGGGAGAGGAGAGGAGGGTGTCGGGCGCAGCCTGTGCCCCAGGCCCCAGTGACCAGGCCCCTCCGGGCCACTCGGGGGCTGCACCCTGCCCTCCACTCTGCTGCCGCTGGGCCCTCCAGGCAGGGGCCGCACAGGGCACACGCGCCCACACAGGGCACACGGGGGCCGCACAGGGCACACGGGGGCTGCATAGGGCCGCACAGGGCACACGGGGGCCACACAGGGCACACGCGCCCACACAGGGCACACGGGGGCCGCGCAGGGCACACGGGGGCCGCGCAGGGCACACGGGGGCCGCACAGGGCACACGCGCCCACACAGGGCACACGGGGGCTCATACAGGGCACACGGGGGCCGCACAGGGCACACGGGGGCTGCCCCGTTACCTGGCACTTGGCTGCTCTCAGTTCCTAACTATGGAGGCCGCATGGGGACAGAAAGAATAGGGTGGTCAGCGTGGGGGTGGGGCTGGCCAGTGGGCAGAGGGACAGCAGGGCGGGGTGCAGGGCGGGGAGCAGGACGGCTCAGCTTCCCCCTCCCCAGTCGCCAGCCGGCCGGGAGGGGTTCCAGGCCTGAATGCACCCCGGGGCCGGCTACGCGTGGAAGCTGCGACCTGGGGCCCCATGCAGGGCTGAGCCCCGGCCAAGAGTCAGGGGCATCGGGGCGCATTCCCCAGAGGACTGTGGGGCAGGGGCAGGACACCTCAGCCTTCCCTGGAGGGAGGCCGGGGCCGGGGGGCGGGGTGTGTGGCTGGACACTGCCCGAGTCCTAGGAAGGCCCCAGGCCAGGGAGGGGAGCGGCACGGGCACGGGGCCGGGCCCAGCGGCCTTGCTCCGCTGCAGGCCTCCGTGGGCACGGCCTGGCTTCAGTCCCCACCCAGGGGACACTCCGGGGTGAGGGCGCCGGGGCTGCACCTGCTCTCCCTCCCCTGGGCCCTCGGGGGTAGGGGGGCCCCCAAGAGCAAGAGGCCCGGGGTCAGGCTGGGTCAGGCAGGAGTGGGGGCGGGGCCGAGGGGAAGCCAGCGGAGCAGGGGGCGTGCGCGGCAGTCGGACAGGAAGCAAGGCGAGCGGGGTCCGGCCAGGCCATGCGGAGGGCACGCCACGGGGAAGCCCGGGCGCTCCTGGTCTTACCGGTGGAGAACATGGGGGATTTACTCCTAATCTCCTCCAGCTTTTGAACGAACAGGGCATTCATCTCCCTCTGCAGGGCCCCCGGCTGCCTGCGGGCGCCCTCGGGCCAGCGGGGGGCCCCCTCGGGGCTGCCGGGGCTGCCTGAGCCCGACACCGAGCAGCCGCCCCCCGGCCCCGGGGGGGACCCTCTGCCGCCTCTGCCTGGGGCCGCGTGGGGGGCCCCCAGCAAGTCCGCCCGGCCACGGGGCTGCTGGTCGATGGCCTGGTGCCCGTCCTGGGGCCCCGGGCTGGGGGCCCGCCCCCTCCGCAGGCTCTGGGCGTCCTCGCCGGCGCAGGAGCCCACCACGCACTTCATGCAGGAGGCGGTCATCCCAGCGGGCCCGGGGCCCTCGGGACCACGCGGCGGCCGCCCCTGCCCAGGGCTCCTCTCCAGCGGCGCCTTACCTCGGGGGCTGGGGCCTCCGGGCTCCTCCCGGGCCAGGGCCTCGGGGGCCAGGCCGGGGCTGGGCGGGGCCACGTCCAGGGCCTCCCCCTCGGAGCCCGCGTCCTGCGTGCCCAGGACCAGCTCAGGGAAGGCCCTGTGGCCGGGCTTCTGGCTCTTGGCGGGGGCGCTGGCCGTGCGCCGCAGGAGCCGCTGGCTGACGGAGGGCCGGGGCGCGGGCCGCCCAGCAGCATGACTGTCCAGGGAGCCGGGCTTTGGGCCTCGGAGGAACAGACCTTTTAGGCCCAGAGCCTGCTTGACCTGCAAGAGAAGGAGCCCACGTAGCCGGCGGCCAGGCCCTGGGCAGGGAGGGCCCCCGCCAGCCCAGCTGCCCTCGGGCAGGCGGAGGGTCAGCTCGCGGAGGCCCCCTGGGCAGGCCGGCATCTGGCCGCTCAGGCTGGGTAGGGAGGGGTCTCCGGGCGCCTCTCCCAGGGACTGAGGCTGCTGTGGCTCGGTGCTGACCAGGCCGGCACGGGTGAGCCAGCAGGCACTGGTGGGGTCCGCAGGTCTGAGGGCAGACAGGACCCCAGGGCCCCCCCAAGCAAAGACCTCGGCGCCGGGACCCTGTGCCACCTCGCTGTGCACCTGCCTCAGGCCCCCGGACCCCTGGCTGCCAGGTGGGTGCCCTCAGGGCGGTGCTGATGTGGAGAGAAGACGGGCTGAGACTCAGGTGAAGCAGGCCCGCCCAGCTCACCGGGCCCCACCCGGGCACTGCAGGCTGAGAAGCAAGCACAGCCCGTCCAGGCCAGGCCCGCGCTCCAGGCCCCTGCCCACCTGCGCCTGGAGGTGCTGCCGCCGCCAGGCAGCCTTTCCCAGCCTCGCCCTGCCCCCTCGGCACATGGCCCAAGGGCAGGGCTCACCCCAGCTCGGTGCCCTGGACAGCCAGCCCGGAGGGTCAGGGCAAGGCCACTCCCAGCAGCCACCCGCCTGGGGAGGGCAGCTGGGCTCCCGGGACCGGCGGGCGAGTGCCAGCGAGGCCAGTGGCTGCAGCTCGCGGGCACAGAGGCCGGAGGGTCCTCACATGCAGACCCCAGGACACGGGCCCTTCGGGCAGCGGCCAGCACTTGAATCAGCTTCCGGATTCAAGGTCCCAAACGCAAAGCAGTGGGTCCACGGCGGCTGGGAAGCCATTTAGAAGAAGGTCCAGGATTCGAGCTCGGAGCACCGGTCCCTGGGACCGCCCCACCCGGTGCCAGGAGTCAGGAGCACACAGGGGACACACGAGGGGAGCGGAGTGGTGAGGCGGGAGAGGGTGCGGTGCAGGGAGAGCTTGCAGCTATGACAGGACACGGGCGGGCGAGGCGGAGGGGCCCATGGGAAGCCTGGCCAGTCCTGGACCTGCTTCTAAATGCTGCTCTGTGGCTGACGATGGCCCGAGGCACCCGGAACCCAGTCCCCGTCACGATCCACGTCACATGAGCGGGCAGTCCCCACAGGCTGCCAGGAGTCACGGATGCTAATGGCCGCCCGAGCATGCGGGTGGGCGCTGCGCCCCGCGCCCCACGCCGGGTACCTGAAAGCTTCTAAGGGGCTTTGCTCCTAAAGGTGGGCTGGGGCCTAGAGAGCGCACTGCAAGACCAAGAGACAGAGCGGCAGCGGTGAGGCACGGACAGCGGGCGCGGCCCGCGGACACACAGACGGACGGATGGACGGACGACAGACGGCGGAGCGCTGGGAGGCCTGCGGAGCCCACGTCCGGCCGGCAGCTCGCCCGTGGAGCGTGGTGGGAGAGAGATGGTTAGTGCGGGAGCTGCCGGGCCCTGACACCGGACCTGGGACCCCTGGGCCCTGATGACTGGGAAAATGAAGCCAGGCCGGCCCGGCAGAGGCGGTGAGCTGGGGGAGGGGGCGGAGCCAGGCCACGCCCTCTGGGGGGGGTGAAGAGCCGGGACCCCGAGGAAGAGTGGGGGCTCAGGAGACAGAGGGAGGGTGGCGGGGCCCTCGGAGGGCCAGGACGTCCGCCTCCTGGTGCCCGCGGCCGCCGGGGCCCGGAGCTCAGGTGCCCTCATCCCCCGTCACAGGTGGAGGAACGGCCCCGCAGGTGACCCCTCGACCTCAGGGCCGGTCCCTGCTGGGGTGCGCGGGCGGCCCTGCGGTGGGACTCACCTTACCACTGACATCACTGATGGCCACGTGGACAAAGATGGAGGCCTCCTCCATGCCCTCCAGGTACACGTGCCGATAGCCTGAAACGGCGAGTCAGGCTGGCCCCGCCCCCACACCCCACTCCAGGCCCCGAGGTTCTGGCTACAACCCCCAGCCGGGGCCTGGGCTAGGGCTCCTAGGGAAGCCGCCGCCCAGTCCCTCTGCGGCTGCAAGGAAGCTGGTCTCCGTGGAGGACGCTGGTCTCCGTGGGGACCTGGGCCGGGGTCTGCCCTCCCCGCCCTGCTGGCACCCTTGCCCACCTGGCATCATGCTACTGAAGGCCAGCGTCCTCTGGCCGATGAAGTCGCGCCCGATGGGGTCGTGGTCCCAGACGAGGAAGCGCACCAGGGCGATGTCGGGCATGTGCACCACGAACACCAGGGTCTCCTCCCACATGGGGTTGAACCCTGGAGGCCACCAGGAGGAGGTGTCACCTTGGCCCCAGCTCCAGCCGGAGGCCACCTGGGCCCACACCTTCCTCCTGGACTGGGCCGCTTGCTGAGGGGAGCAACACTGGGGCGGGGGGCCAGGGGGCCCGGCTGGGTGGTTACTTGGGTGACAGGAGGTGGCCCTGGCCCTGCCGTTCCCAGTCAGCCTGGTCTTGCCCGCATGGCAGCTGTGCTGCGGCCGGGCACCTGGCACGGGGGCCCACATGCCCTCACCGTTGTCGTCCACCACGCGGGTCTGCTCCTTGCTGCAGTCCACCGGGAGCCCGATGACCTCCACCTCCACGAAGGGGTCGATGATCTGTGCGGAGGACCGGGTGACGCCGGGCCGGGCGGGCCCGCCTCCACCCCGCGCGCCCAGCACCCTCCTACCTCCCCGCGGTCCCCCAGCATCGAGTCGCGCGGCTTGGGGAGCTGCTGCCCACTGATGATGCGAAGCACCAGCTGCTTCTTGAGCTGCCCGGGCAGGGGGTCCTCCGAGTTGGGGTTGAAGATGCCTGAGGGGGGGCAGGAGGCTGACTGGCAGGGCAGACCCCCCAGCATGGGCTGCACGGCACCCCGCCCCCCCACCTACGAGAGGCGCCCAGCCCAGGAGGGAGGTCAGCCTCGCAGTGCCCGCCCTGGCACCTGCACGCCAGTCCCTGTGCCGCCCGGTGCCGTCCCCCCGCATCAGTGAGCGAAGGGCTGAGCACGTGGGCAAGGCCACCCGTCCCTGCAGGGGAGTGGGGGGCAGGGGCCGGGGGGGGGGTCCCAGTGACAGGGCAGTGAGGCCTGGGCCGGCTGAGAACGTGGGTGCGAGAGGCGCCAGGAGGGTGTGGGGGCGGCGAGGGTCGCACGGAGGAAGCTGGGGAGAACGCCGAGGTGTCGGAGGAGGAGGAGGGCGGCTCCAGCGAAGGCCGGGGCGCAGGTGCCAGCAGGACCCCAACTGGCAGCCCGCCCCCCCCGCCCCCGGGAGCCCGGGCCCTCACCCTGGCACATGCAATGGGGCTTGAGCACGTAGCCGCAGTTGCCGTTGGCGCTGAACTTGGCCCGGTTCAGCTGCAGCATCCGCCCCTCCGACTGGTAGTTCAGGGCAACTGCAGGCAGGACGAGAGCGGGCGGGTCTGCGCCGTGACCTCCCCAGCCCTGCGCGGCGCCCCTGAGCCCGGCGGTCGCTGACACAGCGGGGCCCTGGGGCTCACAGGTCACGCGTCCGTCCAGGCAGGCGGCCCCCCAGCCCTCAGGCGCCCGAGGACAGGGACCCCATCCCCGCGCCTGGCGGGGGAAGTTGGCAGGAGACTGTGCAGGGCCAGAGCCGCAGAGAAAGGCAAGCAGAGGCCCTCAGAGCACAGGCCGCACCCCTTCGGCCTCCCTGCCCCCCGGCCTCCCTGCCCCCTGACCTCGGCACCCTTGGCCTCCATGTCCCCCTGACCTCCGCACCCCGGGCGGCTCTGCGCACCCACCCATCTGGCAGCCGGCGTTCCAGAAGGGCTGCGGGTTGTAGTTGCTAGAGTCCACGCGGTAGGAGGAGGGGTAGATGCGGGACAGCTGGCGCTGGTTGAAGCGCAGGTACTGCTCCGGCTTCTGCTGCAGGACCTGCTGCGCCCTCGTCTCGCTGAAAGACGACACCTGCCAGCTGGATGCCACTGGGGGCGCCACGGCGGCGTCAGGGCCAGGGTCGGCCCGGCCCCCACCCCCCAGCCCCCCGAGCCGGGCGCCCCTCACCCTCTGTGTCCACGTCGTGGGAGCCCCTCCACCCCCCAGCCCCCGAGCCGGGCGCCCCTCACCCTCTGTGTCCACGTCGTGGGAGCCCACGGACTTCGTGTACTTCACCAGGTCCGACAGGGCCCGCGACAGCTGCATGGTCTTTTTCTGTCGGGCGGCCCTGCGGGGGGACGGTGAGGGGGCGGTCAGGACCTGAGGTTCCGCCAGGTTCACTGGTTCATGGAGAACGTCCGTCCGGCGTCCGTTCGGCCCGGTTCCAAGCGCCAGGACGTGCAGTGGACACACAGCGGACATGCTGGGAGGCGACACTGGGGGAGGGCAGCACTGAGCCCCCAGAGGACATCTCTCTGACCTCTGACCCGGATGGCGCTCCTGGAGCAAGCGCCGGACCTGCCTGGCCAGCCCCCCTTCCTCCTGGCCACACCCGGGCCCCTGCCCGCCCCTGCCCGCCCTGGCTGCACATCTGACTTTGGCCGTGGCCAGGACAACGGCCACTGTCTCTTCGAGGGTCTGGGGGGCGGGCCTGACCCTCGGTTCTGGGCACCCTGCGGGTCCAGGTCCTCGTCCGCCTCTTCCACGCCGGCCGTCTTCTTCAGCTTGCTGCTCCTCTTCTGTGGGGGGAGGCAGAGTCAGGACCGGGCCGGGCCCTGCGGGAGGTGCAGAGGGCGTGCTGGGCCTGCGCCGCCCCTGCAGGGCCCTGTCAGCTGGGGCAGGGTGACCTGAGCTCGGGCCACTGGCCAGTGGGGGTCAGGGGACGGACACGGAGGCCCCTGCTCTGTCAGCCCCAGCCAGGGGTCCGGGCCCAGCACCTGCAGTGGGTGAGGCCGCCAGGAGCTAAAGGGAGGTGCTGGGAGGTGGGCCGGGGACCCTGGGGGCTGGAGGAGGGACAGCTGGGCACAGGGGGAAGGGGGGACCCCAGCCCGCACCCCCCACCTTGCGCTTGGAGAGGCTGTGCACGAGCAGCCGGCTGTTCCGTCTGCTGGCTCCAGCGTCCTCCCCGGCCTCTGCGTCCTCCTCAGCCTGGGGGGTGGGGGGGCAGACAGGGGACAGGTGAGCCCAGCACCAGGCAGGCGGGTGGGCAGGCAGCTTCTCCAGGGAGCCAAGCGGCCTTCCTGGAGGAGGGGGCTGAGGGAGGGGGTAAAAGGTGAGCTGGCTGGCCCCTTCCTGGGGGGCTGCCCGACACTCATTACGTACCCCGTTCGCAGGTGGCGGCCACGTAACCAATGCCGTCTGGGGGGGGACAGCCCTCAGGGAAGCCGGCTTATGTGACCCCCAGGGCAGCCCCGCCGCTGCCGGCCCCGCCCCCCACAGCGGCTCTGCTCACCTCGTCCGGTGAACCTGGCTCCACAGGACTGAGCCGCACTGTTGACAGGGTCCCCTCCCTGCCAGGCCCCTCCCCAGGGACAGCCGGCCCTTCCCTCCCGAAGCTCACGCACAGGCCCAGCGCTCCTGGGAGCCTGTGCCAGCGTCCAGAGCCCCCGGCCCCCTCCCTGCCCCCAGCCCCCTCCATAGCCTGTGCCGGTGTCCGGAGCTGCCAGGAGCCGGTCCATCCTTGCTGTTTCAAGGGACCTGGCATATATGACATACTGTTCTTAATATGTTTGCTCACCTTCTTGGCACTATGTGTTTTAACCAAGGTCACCTCTCCGAGAAAGGTTGTTTCCCCAGGTAGGGATTTTCCCCCGAAGTTAGGGAGGGAATAAGACCCCTTAACTAAGTGCCAGGCGGGTAGTTAATCACTTTAACTACGAACAATCATGCTTAAACTACATAATCTTTACTCCCTGGAATGGAGATAAGAAACGCCCTAACCTTTGGAATAGAGATTGATAGGATTGGAATCAACTGGTATAAACACAGATGTAATAAGACAACAAGAGACAGAACTTAGAAGACAGAACCTACACAGAACCTAGAGACAGAAGAACTTCGCTGGAGAGAACATGGCAAAAGATCCTGGACAGAACCTGGCTACAGAACCTGGCAAAAGAACCTAGACACAAAACCTGGCTACAGAACCTGGATAGAACATGGCAAGAGAACCTGACTAGAACCTGGTGACTGAACCTGGCTGGAGAACCTAGCGAGGGAACATGGCTACAGAACCTGGCTGGAGAACCTGGAGAACGTGGCTGGAGAACATGGACACAGAACCTGGCTGGAGATCCTAGCCAGAACTTCGCTGGAGATCCTGACTAGATGAACCTGGCTATGATGATCACCCGAACACTGTTTCCGTGTCATTCCTTCTTCGCCAACTCCGTCCACACCTATGGGGAACCCCCTGGACCTGTTGGGGCTGGACCCCAGCATTTGGCGCCCGAACAGGGACCCCTAGGTAAGCGCCCCACACTTGGGACGGATCCTAGCCAGAACTTGGCTGAAGAACCTGCAGAACCTGACTGAAGAACCTAGACATAGAACTTGGCTAGAGAACCTCGCTATGATGATCATTTGAATGCTGTCTCCATGTCATTCCTTCTTCGCCAACTCCTTCCACACCTTTGGGGAACCCCTGGACCTGCTGGGGTTGGACCCCAGCATGGAGCCCCCAGCCCCCTCCCCGCCCCCAGCCCCCTCCAGAGCCTGTGTCAGCATCCGGAGCCCCCAGCCCCCCCTCCCCGCCCCCAGCCCCCTCCAGAGCCTGTGCCGGCGTCCGGAGACCCCAGCCCCCTCCAGAGGCTGACAGACGGGTCCAGCTCTGCTCGGGCCTGGGACCCCCTCCTGACACATCTGTGTCCAGGTGGGGGTGCACCTGAGGCCAAGGGGTCCATGATGGACAAGCACAGGGAGGCATGTCTGTGACTCACTGGCCAGATGCCCACCCACCGCCTGGGCCCCCCTGATTCTCTGTGGCTCTACCCGGTCACCCCAGCAGGAGAGAGCAGGTGCTGCTGCCCCCCATCCTCACACCTGGAGGCTCAGCCTGAGCTTCCCCTCGCCTCCTCCAAGAAGCCTTCCCTGAATGCCCATGGGGAGGCTTCTCAGACCAAGGCCCCAGGGTCCGCTGCCTCCTGTGCCCCCCGGTGGCCCCCCGGTGCCCCCAGGGGCTGCCCAGCGGAGGAACGGCAGGGACCTCACATCACTGCCCGGCTAGGCTCACTGCCCGCCGCCCCCTGGACCTCAGGCACTGTCTCCTCCACCTGGGCATCTTGAGACTGAAAATAGACGCCGCCTGTCAGCCCCCGGCATGGGGCGCCCTCGAGTCTGTAGGTGCCACCTTCAGCCCCTGCACCTGGGGGTGGGACGCGCACCCGCATCTGAACGTATCCAAGGGGCCGGCCCTCCTCACCGTGCCTCCCCTCCCCGCCGGGCTTGCAGGGCGGTGGGTCTGAGATCGGGTGGGCAGGGCTCCCTGAGACAGGTCTGTACCCCACCTGCCGAGGCCAGCGCCCTGCCCACACAGCCGGAGGGGCTCGCTGCTGCTTCAAGGCTCGCACCCCCCCCCAGGGACCCTGACGGCTCAGCCTCACTGACCCAGGCTGGCACCCCCGCACCGCGTGCCTGCTGTGACAGCCCTCCCCTGGTGTCACCGAGGATACTCCTCCGAGCCCAGCTGCCCTTCCCACGAGGCTGTGGGGGGTCTGGGCAGCCCTGCCCCCCGGGATGGGCTGGGCCCTCAGATCGGCCAGTCCCTCCCTGTCACTCAGGAGGCCCTTCGGTGGGAGGGCCTGCCTCCAGCCCCAGGCAACGCTCAAATGGCTCCCCCAGGAGTGGCCGGGGGCAGGGGGCAGGGGGACAGAGCAGCCACACAAACGGGGCAAACTGGCACTCAGCTACCCACTGTAACATGGGGAAGGCTGTGGTCCTATGCAGGTGAGCATGTTTGCATGTGTGTGAGTGCGGTGATGTGCAGGTGTGTGCAGGTGTGTGCTGTGTGGGTGTGTGCGGATACACACGTGTGCAGGTGTGCACGGATACACACACGTGTGCAGGCATGCACTGTGTGGGTCCGTGCGGATACACACGTGTGTGCAGGTGTGCATTGTGTTGGTGTGCGTGGATACACACGTGTGTGCGGGTGTGCGCTGTGTGGGTGTGTGCAGGTACACACGTATGTGCAGGTGTGCACTGTGCAGGTGTGCACGGATACACACGGTGTCTGCACGTGACGCTGACACGGGCAGGCGCTCACCTTCTTGCGCGCGGCCCTGTGCCCGGGCCTCGCCGGCAGCGGCAGCGCGGAGACCGCGAAGTCGTTCAGGTCCTCGCGGTCCCGGATCCGCGACTCCTTGATCAGGGAGTCCAGCTTCCGCTTGGCCATGTGCTCCGCCCGCTTCCGGTTGGGGGGGGCCTGCGGAGGCCAGAGGCCAGCCTGGGTCAGCCCGGCCCCTCGGGCAGCAGCGGTGACGGAGCCCGGGCCGGCAGTCCCCAGGGGCCCGATGAGCTCTGACCCCCGGGCAGGGCCTGGGCTGTGGGCCTCTGGGCGCTTCGGGCACAGGTGGGGCTGGATGCCAGGCCGACCTCACAGCCTCGGGCCTCGCGGCGGCATCTCCAGCAGGAAGCAGCCCCCAAGGCCTCCTAAGCCACCCTGAGCTCCGCCCTCGGTGGCCCCTGGGAGCCCTCAGTGGCCTGGAAGGGCCCAGGGACAGGAGGTGCTCATTAGAGGCTGCAGGGGGCTGGGGGGGCACAGCACAGCCTCCTGCTCCCCAGCCCCCGCCTCTCGGCCCAACCCCGCCCAGCGCTGCCCTGAGCCGGCGGCACCGCTGCCATGAGGAGGGGCAGCGCCCATGGGGGTGACCGCCGGCGCCCGCTGGGCAGGCTGGCTCTTCCCGCTCAGGTCTCAGCACTGGGGCTGGCGCTGCCCGGAGGTGGGGCAGGACCTCGGGCACCCAGGCGGGCGCTGGGGTTGGCTGGAGAGAGGCGAGGAGGGGCGTCCGGGGCGGAGCCCAGGCAGGTGCAGGTGGGAGCGGTGAGGGGACAGGGTGCTCCCAGCGCCGCCCCCCCACCTGCTGAGGGCAGCCCGAGGGCGCAGGTGCGCGGACAGCGCCTCAGACGTGGCTCAGAAACGGGAACCAGGTCAGGCCACGGCTCGGCCAGCCCAGAGGGTCACTGGCTGGGGGCCCAGCTCCGGTGCGGTGGGGGGGCCTCCGAGGCCTCGGCCGTGCGTGTGCCCAGTAGCCAGTGGCCAGCACACGCCCCTGGCCACCTGCCCAGCCCCTTTCTCCTGGCCGCCCACCCCCCCCCGCCCCCCACTCACATCCCCATTGAGGAGCTTGCAGTCCTCGTCCATCTCGTCCGCGCTGTCCTCGTCCGACACCTCGCCCTCCTCCGCGTCCTCGCTGATGTTGGGGGGCAGCTTCTTGCCCTGGGGGAGGGGGGGGCCGTGGGGCTGGTTCAGACACAGGGGCACAGGGAGGGCTTCGCAAGCGTGTGCGGGGCCCCAGGCAGTGGGGCTGGGCCGGCCGGGCAGCCATGTGGGAGGGGATGCCTGTGTGTGCATGTGGAGGTCCTGACGGTGTGGCCACCGTGGGGAGAGTGAGCCAGAGCAGGGGCAGGTGGCACAGAGCCCCAGCCCGTGGAGTGAGGCCCCGCCCCCGCCCTGCCCCCCTGCCCTACCCCCACCCTGCCCCGCCCTGCCCATGTCCTGCCCATGCCCTGCCTCCCCCTCCCCCCGCCCTGAGTCAGGCCCAGCAAGATGGCACCCCCCCGCCCAGGAGGCAGGCAGGGCTCACCTTCACCAGGACCTTGCCCTTGAGCGCCTGTGGTGAGGGCAGCAGGGAGGCGTCCTCACTGCTCACGGACGACAAGTCCAGCTTGTCCCCGAGGATGTCGGTCAGGTACTGGGCCATCTTCTTCTGCTGGGCCACACTGCAGTGGTTCTCGATGGACAGGATCACCGGGTACCTGCGGCCCAGGCGGAGGGGCAGGTGAGGCGGGAGCGGCAGGCCCCCCCACCCCCCACCCCCACCGTGCAGACCCAGGGGCCCTGCTGCTCGGAGTGAGGGGGTCTCCCCGGGAGCCCAGGCTGCACGGGGCTGCCGGCCGCTCCCGGAGGGGCCCCACCAGCAGCTCCAGGAGGCCCACCAGCAGCTCTGGCAGGTGTGAGAGGACCTGGAGGCCTGAGGGTGGAGAAGGCGCACTGGCCCGGCCCGCGAGGCTCAGGGGTTGAGCACCGACCTACAAACCAGGAGGTCAGGGTCCGATTCCCGTCAGGGCACAGGCCCAGGTTGTGGGCTCGATCCCCAGTAGGGGGTGTGCAGGAGGCAGCCGATCAGTGATTCTCTGTCATCATTGATGATTCTCTCTCCCTCTCCCTCTCCCTTCCTCTCTGAAATCGATAAAAATATGTTTTAAGAAAAGGAAGAAAAGAGAAGGCACGCGCTCCGGCCCCCGGAGAAGACAAAGGCGCTGGGACTCCAGGAAGCAGGAGGCCGCGGTGCCCCAGGTCGCCGTCGGGCTCCACACGGAGCGGAGGAGGCAGGGCGCCAGGCGAGGGCGGTCGCGGGGAGACGGGACCGCTGGCCCGGACCCGGCACTGGCCCCCTAAGAGCAGCGTCTGGGAGAACACGGGCTGCGGGCGCAGCAGGCTGCTCGTTCTGTTCTTCCGTGTTTGATTTTTTTTTTAAACCAAGCACACATTCTACTTGGATTTTTGCCAGAAAAACAACACGATCCTTTCAGAAAATGTAGGTCACGCAGACCGGGAGGACGCAGGCAGAGCGGGAGATGGCCAGCCCTGCGATGTGGAGACGGCCACAGGTCTTGAGGCGAAGGTGCGCATCGCCCCGCTTCTCAGGCCAGGAGGGGGCTGCACCGGGGCCGGGGGGCAGGGGGAGAACCTGTGTCTGCAAAGAGGCTGCCGGCCCCTGGGGCGCGAGCTCGGTCCTGAGACCCCGCGGCCCCGGCTCCTGGGCAGCCTCAGGGCTCCTGTGTGTCCAGCTCCACCTGAGACGCCCTCCCCTGCAATCCAGGGGCCAGCACACCCCCTGCCCCCCTCTCCCCGCCCCTCTCCCCCCCGCTGCCAGACTCGGAGGTAACGCTAAGGGCACCGGGAGGCGGCCACTATTCCAGAAATGAAACGGGATTTTGTCAACAGTGTCTGTGGCCGCCGCTGAGTGACAGCGAACAGTCTGGACACAGGGCTGGGCTAATTAGTGCGGAGACAGGCGGCTGCGGGCGCTGACAGTCCCCGTGTGTGTGTGTGCGTGCACGTGTGTACATGTGTGTGTGCCTGAACACATGTGTGTGCATGTGCGCACGTGTGTGTACATGTGCATGTGTGCGCACGTGCGTGTGCGTGTGTACCACCCACACAGCCCCACCCGCACGCAGGCCTCTCTCCGGGGCCACTCCGGGCCCAGCCCATCCTCAGCCAGAGACCCAGGAGCAGCCGCTCAGCCGCTCCAACCTCAGCCCGGAAAGGGGTGGGCAGGGCAGGGCAGGGGCGGGAGGAGCCCTCGAGGCCCACCCCCGGGGCCAGTCTCTGCCACTCACTCCTTCTTCTTCTTATTATTATTTTTGGTTAATCCTCACCCGAGGATATTTTTCCATTGATTTTAGAGAGAGTGGGAGAGAGAGGGACAGAGAGAAACATCAATGTGAGAGAAACATCGATGGGCTGCCTCCCTCCAGAGCCTCGTCCAGGGCCTGGGCCGGGGAGGAACCTGCAACCCAGGTACGTGCCCTTGACCAGAATCGAACCTAGGACCCTTCAGTCCACAGGCCGACGCTCTACCCACGGAGCCACACCGGCCGGGGCCACTCACTCGTTCTTGGCGAAGGCGTATCTGTTGATGGTCTCAATGACGTCTTTGAAGAGGATCTTGGAGGTCAGGGTGTAGCCGTGGTGCACGATGGGCTCCCCGTCGGGCCCGTCCCAGCAGTCCACTGCGGGCAGGAGGCCCAGTCAGCTCCCAGCTGCCCCGCCCGAGCCCCGCGGCCATGAACTCCGACAGAGGGGGTCCCCTGGCTCCGTCACCAACCTGCCCAGCCTTCCCCGGCGCCTGCGGGGCCGAGGGCAGACACCCTGCCCAGAGACCCCGGGGCTCCTGGGCCACCCCCACACGAACACCCCTCCGCTGGGTGTGCACCCCGACCTGGGCACCCCGAGCCCCGCACGCACCCTCCACGCAGCGGCAGCCGGCCTGCAACACCCAGGCGTACATGTCTGCCCGCGACTGGGACATGAGCTGGTCGCCCGCGAGGTAGGTGTTGTGGGAGGAGGCGATGAAGTAGTGGCTCAGCGGCCGCGTCATGTCCTGGTGCACGCGGCGGTGCTCGGGGGTGAAGATGTCGCCGGCCGGGCTGCGCGTGTAGTTGGTGAAGCCTGGGGGTGGGGGGGGTGGGGGGCTCAGCCCTGGTGCCGGGCCGTCTCGGGCAGCTGGCCCCCCAGCCCCCCGGTCCCTTCCCCAGAGCAGGGGGCAGCTGCTCAGGCTGCCGGCCGGGCCCACGGGCTGCCCTCGGCGCCCCCCCACCCGTGGCCGCCTGGGGTGGCAGAGGGACAGGGACGCCCACTCACCGTCGATGCCCAGCACCCCCTTGCTCTTGTTCTCGGGGCAGGGCTCGAACTGCTCGATGATGTCCTGGCAGCTTTCGAGCGTCACCCCCGTCATCTGGGCCAGAGAAGGGGCAGAGCCGGGCCAGCCTGTCACTCGCTGGGCCTCCGCCTCCCGCCTGGCTCTGACGCCAGGTCAGGGCTGCCCGCAGGGGGCGTGGCTCGGGCCCTGCCCTGGGCTCCCCTGCCCGGGGCTCTGGCCACCTCCAGCATCACATGACGGGACTGTGGCCAGCAGACTAGGTGGTCACGTGGCTTTGGCTCTGAGGATCCTTCAAGCAGGGAAGGGCTCTTGGGCCCCCCCATGGCCACCCCCATGGCCGCGTTGGGGGCCCTGAGTGCTGTGGACGGGGCGGGCTTGGCAGCGGGCAGGGCCCGAGGGTGAGAAGGTCCAGCAGAGCCCGCCCACACCCCACTGGGAGGATCCTGGAGCCCAGGGATCCTGCCTTTCACCTGCCCCACTGCTGCTACCCAAGTCCTCCCAGAGCCAGCCAGACCCTCGTGGCGGGACAGGACCAGGTGGGAAGGCTGGACAGGGAAGCCCAGTCCCATGGGGGCTCCCCAATGAAGACCGTGCTGTGGTCGCGGGGGGCTCCCTCTGGAAGCCGGGGTGCCTGCCGCCAGGACCCGCTCCCCCCCCACCCCCCCGGGGGGCCCACCTTCTGCTCCACCTCCAGGAAGCGCTGCAGGTCGGCGGCGGCCAGGTGGTCCTTGTGGCCGCTGTAGGCCAGCAGGAGCAGGTAGAGGTCCCGGCGGGTGGACATCATCTTGTAGAAGGCGCAGAACTCCTCGAAGCCCAGCGTGCCCTGCTGGTCGTCCGTGTCCGCCTCCTGCAACGTGAGGCTTGCGGGTCCCGGTGCCCACCCCAGCCCCACCCACAGGGCTCCCCCAGCCTCACCCACAGGGCTCCCCCGGCCCCACCCACAGGGCTCCCCCGGGCCCACCCACAGGGCTCCCCCGGCCCCACCCACAGGGCTCCCCCGGGCCCACCCACAGGGCTCCCCCGGCCCCACCCACAGGGCTCCCCCGGGCCCATCCACAGGGCTCCCCCGGCCCCACCCACAGGGCTCCCCCGGGCCCACCCACAGGGCTCCCCAGCCCCACCCACAGGGCTCCCCCGGGCCCACCCACAGGGCTCCCCCGGGCCCACCCACAGGGTTCCCCCAGCCCCACAGGGCTCCCCCGGGCCCACCCACAGGGCTCCCCAGCCCCACCCACAGGGCTCCCCCGGGCCCACCCACAGGGCTCCCCCGGCCCCACCCACAGGGCTCCCCCGGGCCCACCCACAGGGCTCCCCCAGCCCCACAGGGCTCCCCCGGGCCCACCCACAGGGCTCCCCAGCCCCACCCACAGGGCTCCCCCGGGCCCACCCACAGGGCTCCCCCGGCCCCACCCACAGGGCTCCCCAGCCCCACCCACAGGGCTCCCCCAGCCCCACCCACAGGGCTCCCCCGGGCCCACCCCACTTCTTTTATTTTAATCCTCCCCCTGGACACTTTCCACTGATTTTAGAGAGAGAGGAAGAGAGAGAGGGAAAGGCAGAAACATCCATGTGAGAGACACACATCGATGGGTGGCCTCCTGCATGTGCCCCGACCGGGTCCCGGGCCGGGGAGGAGCCTGCAACTGAGGTCCATGTCCTTGACCAGAATCAAACCCGGGACCCTTCAGTCTGCAGGCCGACGCTCTGTCCACCGAGCCAACCAGGCAGGGCCCCACCCCCACTTCTCAGTCGTCCCCGCAAATCCACCCTCCGCATTCCAACGCCACTGCCCACGTCACGGCCATGATTGCTCCCCGGCTCCCCTCTGACTCAGCACCGAGACCACTGAGTGCGCCTCCCACCCTCCCACCTCCAGCCTTTCCAGGTGAACCTGCAGCTGAGCCAGCCCGGGACCCACACTGACAGCCAGCAGCCCCCGGGGTCAGCGCCCACCCTGGCATGGGCACGTCCTGACGATGGATGCCCGCCGAGCAGACGGGCGCCAGGCCATGGCGTGCACGGGTCCCGGTTCCACAGCAGAGGACACTGGTCTTGGCCACTGTTGGCCTTTCACAGAGAGTGGCTCACACAGCCCCGACGGGAACCCCCAGGGGCAAGGCCACCGGGACCTCAGCAAGCCCGTGGGCCCCTCATGAAGGCACGGGCTCAGGGGCATCTCTGAGGTGCCAGGCTCTGGGGACGCTGGGGCCCAGGTGCTGCCCTGCCCCAGAGCTCAAGGCCAGGGACAGACCAGAGGACGAGGGTGCCCAGGACCTGAGGTGCTGCGAGGCTGGGAGTCCCTGCCGTGGGCAAGAACTGGACCCTTAGAAGGTGCTGCTCAGACCCTGAGAGCTGCCCGGCCGGCGGGGCTCAGTGTTTAAGCATCGACCTATGAACCAGGAGGTCACAGTTCGGTTCCCGCTCAGAGCACATGCCTGGGTCCTGGGCTCGACCCGGTAAGGGGCGTGCAGGAGGCAGCCGATCAATGATTCTCTCTCATCATTGATGTTTCTATCACTCCCTCCCTCACCTTTCCCTTCCTCCCTGAAATCAATAAAAATGTATTTTTAAAAATACCCCGAATGCTGAAAATGGTGTTTTGCCCCCCGGGGGTGCAGGCGGGGACAGGCGGGAACATGACTGGCCGGAGGTGACCAGTCAGAAGGGACGGCAGCACCATGGACAGTAGCACTTGCCTGGCCCGGACCCACTGGCTGGTACTCCCTTATGTGGCCGCACAGGCGGGCGGGGTGGCCGGGTGGGGCCAGGTCCCCAAGGCCCCTCTGAATCAGGAGCATCACCGATGAGCCCGGGGCTCACAGCCACCCCCACATCCCGCCCCCAACGAGAGTCCGGCTCCCGGGAAAGCTGGGCCCCGGCCTGTGCTCCTGGCGGCTGCCTCCCTGGCACTGTGCTTGGCACTGAGGCGGGCGCCCAGCGGGGCCCCAGCGTTTCACTCCAGGACCCGAGTGCCCAGGCCGGGCGCCCATGCCAAGGCTGGGACGGGCCAGAGCCATGGGGCCCAGCAGATGCCAAGGGCCTGTCGTGCCCGGTGAGGGTTTGAGGGCAGCCCGGTGTCTGAGAGCTGCCAGGACAGGCGGGGCCAGGACACTCAGAGCAGGTCAGAGGCCGCTCCGGGCAGGGCCGGTCTGGCAGCCCCCCAGGGGCGGCTGGAGCTGAGCACAGAGGCCCGTCTGTCTGGCGCACAGGGTGGCCGTGTGTCCACTGGGCTCTGACTGAGCAGGACAGCCGGATATGGGTAGGGGGTGGGTAGCTGCCTGCTCACCACCCAGCTGCTGCCCCCGGCAGTGAATACAAATGCTCTACGAGCCCGGCCCGTGTGGCTCAGTGGTTGAGCGTCGACCTATGAACCAGGAGGTCACGGCTCAATTCCCCGTCAGGGCTCATGCCCGGGTTGTGGGCTTGATCCCCAGCAGGGGGCGTGCAGGAGGCAGCCGGTCAATGATGCTTCTCTCTCATTCATGTTTTTATCTCTCTATCCCCCTCCCTTCCTCTTTTTCTAAAAAATCAATAAAAACACACTTTTTTAAATAAAAATGCTCCGCAAGACCTGAAAGGGCAGAGCGACTCCCCAGCCCCAGAAAGACCCCCCCTCCCCCCCCACAGGGTCGGGCAGCGGCTTTGCTTCCCACAAACGGGCCAGCAGCCGGGCTGGGAGCCGCCCAGGACCCGCCCGGGAGCTGGCCGGTGCTTGTTAGGTCCTGAGGCCCAAGGGCTCGCTGGCCCTCGTCCACGGTCGTCTCAGACACAGAGACATGACGTCCCAGGCACTCTGAGCCCTCGGCACGGCCTCCCCTCTGATCGGGCGACCGCGGGGCGGACAGGGCATTGCAATGGACACTGCCAAGCAGAGCTGCTCGGCCTGGCGGAGCTCGGCCTCCCTCCCCGGCTCCGGGCGGCAGAGGGCAGCTGCCCGATGGGCAGGAGGCCCCGCCACTCAGGAACCCGGCTGTCTCCACGGCCCGACCACCGTGGACCACGGCCACTTGGATCTGAGCTGCCCAGGGTCTGGGGTCTGAGGTCCAGGCCAACAGCCCCCACTCATTTCTCTCCAGAATCAGACCCAGGCCGCAGGGTCTCCCACGCTCAGGGCTTCCTCGGGTGACCAGTGGAAGCCTGGATGCAGCCAGGCCTGGGGTGAGCCGAGGGGAGCCCCTCGGTTGCCGGTGTCCTTACAGGGGGGACACGGGGATGGGCTGGGAGCCCCCAAGGGGCCTTTTCAAACCAGGACTTTGTGCTGCACCTTTAGGGCTAGAGCCTGAGCTCACTCGCACCCCAATCCATAGGGGGCTTCCTCTCCTGCCTCAGTGGCCGATCTGAACCCCACATCCTAAGCCAGGCTGCTGCTGGCCCCCGACACAGCCTGGGAGGCCTGCTGACCACAGAGCTGCCCCTGGAGGTGGGCAGGCAGGGAGCAGGCGCGGCTGATCCGAGGCCTGAGCTGTCCACCCGCTCCTACGGCTCTGTCCCCGCCAGGGCCCCCAGGAGGGGCCTATAAGCCCCCCAAGTCCCAGCCAGCAGCCGGAGAGCATGCTGCTCTCCGCCCTCTATTCACGCACAGACCCTGAGCCGGCCGCTCCCCTGGCTCCAGCCCAGCGTGACCACCGTCTGTCATGAGAGCCCAGCAGGGGCGCCAGGGGCTGCACCTGGCAGAGCGGTCAGGCTGCGTGAGCGGGTGTGCATGTATGTGCACGTGTGTGCCAGCGAGGCCCTGGATGTGCACACGTGTATGTGCGTTTGCTTGCATGTGCATGTGTACCTGTGTGTGCACATATGTATGTCTGTGTGCACATGAGCATACATGCTTGTGTGTGCAAGCTTGTGTCTCTGTGTGCGTATGTGTGTGCACGTGTGTCTGCGTGTGGGTTGTGTAGGCTCTCCCGGCTGCAGTGAGAACGAGGCCCCAGTCAGACAGCACAGGCCTCTGCTCCTGAGGGTGCGTTTTCCCAGCTTCTCACCAGGTGGTTGGGGACCAGGAAGCTGCCCATCAGGGGCAGGTGGCACCGGAATCCCAGCAGGAAAAGTGCACCCATCAGGTGGGAAAGGGGGTGCAGCCTCCTGTGGGTGGTCTCCTCACTGACCAGCCCCAGCCCGAGTGCTCAGCTCCACTGGCCAAGCTGTGTCCCTGCCATTTGCTGCAGCCCCAGGGCTGGCCTGCCCCCAACAAGCCTCTGCCCAGACACACCCCTCCCCTGACACGCCCCTGCCCTTGACACACCCCTGCCCCTGACATGCCCCTGCCCCAGACACGCCCCTGGCCCCGACATGCCCCTGCCACGCCCCTGCCCACAACATGCCCCAGACACGCCCCTGCCCTGACACACCCCTGCCCACAACATGCCCCAGACACGCCCCTGCTCTGACACACCCCTGCCCACAACATGCCCCAGACACGCCCCTGCCCTGACACCCCCCTGCCCAGACACACCCCTGCCCACAACATGCCCCAGACACGCCCTGCCCTGACACACCCCTGCCCACAACATGCCCCAGACACGCCCCTGCCCTGACACACCCCTGCCCAGACACACCCCTGCCCACAACATGCCCCAGACACGCCCCTGCCCTGACACACCCCTGCCCAGACACACCCCTGCCCACAACATGCCCCAGACACGCCCCTGCCCTGACACACCCCTGCCCAGACACACCCCTGCCCACAACATGCCCCAGACACACCCCTCCCCTGACATGCCCCTGCCCCCCCCACACACGCCTGCCCAGACACCCCCTGCCCAGATAGCCCCTGCGGCCCTGAAGCCCTCCCGCGGCCGCAGCCCCGGCCGAGCCCGCACCTTGAACATCTGCTTCACCCTCTGCCGGGGCAGGTTCACGTTCAGCTTGTGCAGCAGCTGCAGGACCTCGCTGACGCTCAGACGGCCGTCCCCGTTCTTGTCAGCCTCGTCGAACGTCTGCTTCAGCCACTTTGGGGCCGAGTTAGGGGCCACATGGTCTCGCAGGCCCAGCCCCGCACCCTCCCTCTCCCGCTCCCATGTGCGCAGCCCGGCCGGGGCAGGGGGGCCCCACCCCACGCAGGCGGACGCCCCCGGCCCTCCAGGATATTGGTCCCGGGTGCGCTGGCGGCGGGCCAGGCTGTCCTCGTCGCTGATGCCGGCCAGGAGGTAGCGCAGGCCCGTGACCCAGGCGCGCGCCTCGTCGCTGCTGGGCGAGACCAGGTCCAGGGACTGGCGCTGGCTGCCGTGGTAGATGCTGAAGCAGCAGTTGGGGTCGAAGCTGCCGTCGGGGTAGCGCTGGAAGATCTCCGACTGCCGGCCCTCGCTCACCTCCTGGATGGAGTCGATGGAGACTGCCGGCGGGCGTCACAGCCTCCCGGGCGGGCGCCCTCCCCCCCAGCCGCTCCGGGAGCCCCCGCCCCCCACTCACTCTTGGCCTTCTCGTTCTTGCGCGAGGGCCGCCAGCGGATGCAGGAGCGGTGCTCGTCCAGGAAGTAGAAGCGCACCAGGCCCTTGGCGCCGCCGCGGAGCTTCACCATCTGGGTCCCGGCCTGCATGGCGCTCATGCAGCGCTCCACTGGACGCGGCCGCAGGGACGGACGGACGGGACGGAGACGGACGGACAGGGCGCCATGAGCACCCGCGCAGCCCGTCCCCACCCCCACGCGCTCAGGTGGGTGTGAGACCACCCTCCACCCCTCACCCGCCCACCAGGGGCCGAGCTCGACGCCCAGAGCTGCTGTGACCCAGGGGCTGGCGCCCGTTGCCGATCCCACCCGGGACCCTGCTCAGGGGCCAGAGCCCTCGGAGAAACGGTGGTCCTGCAGCAGCTGCCCTCCCGGCGGCCCCGGCGAGGTCTCAGACAGGACCTGCCCATCCCGCCCACCGCCTGGCCCAGCCCCAGCGCGGCCATGACCTCCCCAAAGGCTACTGCGCAGGAGACACACAGACTGGGTGGCTGAGCTCCCCCAGGAGCCTCGGTGCCAGGCACAGGCAGACGCCCCTCCCGACACCCAGCTGGCTCCCCGCCGCCTGCGCCCCTGCCTGGCAGTTCAGGAAAGCCACCCTCCTGCGTGGAGTGGGTGTCACTGCTCCCGTGGAGGCCACAGGTCCGGCTCCAGATCCAAACCTTCGCGCACCCTCCCCCTGCGTGAAGTCAGTGCCTGGCTGCTGCTTGCACCTCCCAGGACCAGGGCAGGGTTGCTGCCTGGACACGGGCCCCTGGTTTGGGAGGCAGTCGGCAGAGAGGGGCACACTATGGCCATGGCTCTGGAACCAGCACCCGGGCTGCAGGCACTGCCGCCCCCGCCCTGAGCCAAAGCTTCAGAGCCGCCCAAGTGTCCGGCCAGCATGTCCCCGGGCCTGCCCCACCCCCCACCTGCCTGCTCTCAGCTTCCAGGCCCCGGGGCAGCAGAAGGGGCACTGCTGGAGCCCGGCCCCGAGGAGCCCAAGGGCCTGAGGCTAAGGCTGGGGGCACGCCCAGGCCTGTCACCGCCTCCTGGCCCCGCTGGCCCTGGACTGAGGGGGGCTCTGGCCACGGCGGGGCAGGCGGTCCCTGCCCCCCTACCTACTGGGCCGAGCTGCCACCGTGAGGACACGGCCACGCTCCCTCCGGCCCAGAGGACGGCCTCCGCCAGGCAGGCCAGGCCCCCTTGGTCCGGCTAGAGGTTGATGACCGGGGACGGGCATGCCCAGGTGATGGCCAGGGGTGGGTGCCGGCACCCCAGCGCATCTCAGCGGCAGGTCAGGGGTTCCCCGAGGCCCCCCTCTCTCCTGTCAGCGCCCCTGGAGGCCCTATGGGGCTGCTCCTAAGCCTCTCCGGCCTTGGCCTGCCTGTCACCTGCTGTCCGAAGGCCCCCAGGCCAGCCCCCCCACCCAGGACTATGGACAGATTTAAAAGAGCTGAGACTCAGGGTCCACAGATGGGGAGCCTCCGGCCTCCGCCCGCCCAGCCTCTGTCCGATCCCTGTGCTAATCCGGCCCAGCCGGCCAAGGACTGAGGCCGGGGGACGCCCAGCCGGCAGCACGGAAGGACCGGACAGGCAGCAGGGACGCTCCAGGCCCCACCCACGCGGCCCCACAGCCCGCTGAGCACCGTCAGGCAGGACAGACGGCCCTGGAAGCCCAAGGAGCCGTTTTCATGGTTCCGCCCTCTCGGGGGCACCCCCAGACCCTGCTGGGGGCAGCCTCACCTCCGTCCTCCCCACACCGGACCCCAAGGCTGCTGCCAACCATCCATCCCAGCCTGAGCCCCCGTCGCCTGGCCGTGAGAAGGGGAGTCCTCAGGCGCCACCCCCAGCAGAAGGCCCCTCGTTCCTCCCCCCGAAGCTCCCAGAGGACGCGGGGCCCAGGAGGACGCGCCCTCGCTCCGAAGCCGGGAGTGCTGGGGTCGTTCTGCTGTTTCGGGGAGCTCGCCCTCGCCCTCGTCCTGACACAGCGCAGCCAGCACCTCAGCCTGTCCCCCCACGCCCCGGGGGAGGCTGGGAAATCAATTCAATCTTCAATCAAACCCACAGGGGACACCACAGGTTCTCGGGGTGCACTCACACGCTGACCCTCCCACCGGGGTGCACCACGGCTCACGCCCCAAGTCACTGGTGCCTTCATCGAGCCAGCACGCTGGCGGCATGGGGGCCGTGCCAGGCGGCGTGGGGCACACATTTCTGCCTCCCTGACCCCCGCCAGCCCCTCCACCGGCCCTGCTCACCCACCCCAGCCCCTTCCTCCTCCAAACTGCTTTGCCTTTGGAGACCCTTTAAGTGGCCGCTTCCCGAGTCCACTTCACCTGAACGGCCAGCAACGGAGGGACACTGGGCCCTGCCTCCCCCGACACCCCCCGTGTCCTCGCACCCTCCTCTTGCTCTGCTGTGGGCCCCGCTCAGCATACAGCAGGCGCTCATCCGTGCTTGGGTGGGGAAGCGGGAGGCAGAGGCCGCACGGATCAGCCAGATCAGCTGCTGGCCAGGGCCTCAAGGGGGAGGGACGGGAGTCACACAGACGCCGGGTCACTCACACTCATGGGAAGCAGGTCCCCTCCGGGTGTGGGGGGGGCCTCCCCCCAACTGCTTTTATGTCATCAGAGCCTGTGAGTCGGCTTCTCACCCCCCCCCCCCCCCCGGCCCCAGGACCCAGTGCCCGGACGCGGGAGCCAGGGCCGGCCCGGGGGAGCTTGGCAGGTCTGCAAAGCCCGGCCTGGGGAAGGCTGAGGGGGGCAGCTGGGAGGGAGGACACCCGGCCACTCCGATGCCCCAAACGTGCCCTCTGCCCCCAACGGAGCCTCTCCAAGGGGCAGGCCTCAGGCTCCTGGGACACTTGCCCTTTTGTGGCCTGAGCACAGACGCAGGGAGTGTGCATGGGTGGGAACTGGCTCCATGGCCAACCACGCTGTCCCCAGGCCAGCGGGCAGGCCCCACAGAGGCCCCGGGCACCTGTGCTCCAGGAGGGGTTCCTGGTGCCTCCATCAGCCCCAGGGAGGGTGGAGGAACCGTCCCGGCGTCACCCGGCGAGGAAGAAAGTTCCTGATGGGCACGGCGTGCACAGCGTCGGGACTCCCGTGGCCTTGGGCACGAGTGGCCGGGACGCTCTGAGGCTGCAGGGTCAGTGCCTGGGCCTCCCCTGGAGAAGCCCCTCCCAGTGCCGGCACCAGGCCTGCCGGTGCCTCGGGGACCGGGGTCCAGTGAGCAGGCCCCCCACCTGGCCTTCCCCACAGGCTCTCTCCCTGCACCCACCAGGGGCAGGCCGGCCTCAGCAGGGCCCCCTCAGAGCCCCTCCCTGGCCCCCTGGCCCCTCTATGCCCCCCCCCCACTACCGCCCATGGCATTAATCACAGGTGACAGTCCTGCAGGGAGGGCAATTAACAGCTCCCCGACCTCTGCCCTCGCAGGTGCCCTGGTCTGTGGGTTCAGAGGCTGGGAGGGCCCACAGGCACCCACCTCGCCCAGAGCCCCTCAGGGAGCTGCCGGCCTGTGGGAACGGCCCAGGGAGCCCCAGGAGCCGCGGGAAAGGAAGCCGGGCTCAGCGGTGGCCAGGGCGGGGGCGCGTTCCTGAAAAGTCACCAGATGGAGCCCGTAGGGAGCAGAGGAAGCTCCCGCCGCGAGGGAAGGGGCAGTGCCAGGGAGGGGCCTCCAGGCTGCGGGGGAGCCAGCCCTGCCCCCACCGCACCCCACCGGGCCCTCGGGCAGCAGCTGGCCCGGCAGAGCGGGTAGAGCCTCGTGGAGACAGGAAGCAGGAGAGGGCGGAACCCTCCGTCCCTGTCCACAGCCTCAGCTCCTCCCTCCAGGGCAGCGGCCGCAGAGCAGCTTTCTGGAGAGCTTGGGCCTCGCGGGGAGAGGACGGCCAGGCCTCCACGTCTGACTCCCTGCTGACCCCATCCCCCTGCAGGGCCCCAGCCCGCTCCCTGCTGGGGGCTCAGCCTGCAGCCGTCCCTACCTCCTGCCCCCAGGGGGCCTCCTCGGGTCTCACCGGACCCTCCTCTGTGCCACGCCCCCCACGCCCACCGCTGACCGGGAGGGGGCTCAGGTGTGCACCCCGGGGCCTGAAGGCTGCGAGAATCTCCGGGAACAGCAGGGCAGCTGCCGGCTGGCGGGGCCATGGGCCAGGCACTGAGTCCCTGGGGGTGAGCCTGCCGGTCCCTGAGCTGGGCGCCCTGAGGGACCCACAGGATGGGTGGCTCCCAGGACCCGCCCGTGGATGGAGCCTTCCTTGGGCGCCCCCCTGGGCCCCCACCCTCGAGACACAGAGGGTCCTCGGGCCCCTGGGGCGGCTCGAGCAGGCGGACTTCCTTCTCCCTCTGCCAACCTCCCAGCCCGACGCACTGCGGGTGGGGCCCGTGGGGGGCTGTCCAAGTCAGCGGCCCTCTCTGCCCGCCCCGGGGGGGGGGGGTGGTGGTGCTCATTGCCCTGCCGGAGGCCACGCCCATGGAAGCCCACGCAGGAAGCGGGTCCGGCCAGCGGGAGCCCACGTGCGCCAGCTGGGCACGCAGACCCAGGGAGAAACAGACTGATTACTCAGCCCCTCCCCGAGCCCCTCCCCGAGCCCCTCCCCGCGCCCCTCCCCGCGGGCCGTGTGCACAGAGGCACTGGCACCGAGGCAGCCCCCTGCGGCCCCCGGACACACGCCCGGCCCCGGAGAGCAGCGCTTCCGTCCACAGGCTCCGGAGACGGTGCCAGGAGCAGGGACTGTCGTCATCAGCTCATTAGCTGGGCAGATGGAGGCCGGACAGGACTCGGGCCATCTGCTCGTCCTCAGCCACACGGCCAAGACCGTCCCTCCCGGGAACGGGCGGGTGCGCCTCCTGGCACCAGCCAAGCTAGGGGTGTCTGCACGGGCAGCCCACCCCCAGCAGCCACGCCGCCCGGGTCACAGAGGGCAGCTCAGCCGGGGGGGGGGGGGGGGGAGGTCAGCGCACGGGCCAGGCGCTCGCTCTGAAGGCTCCCACCCCCGTGAGGGCTGCCCATGCTGTCCTCTCCTCCACGACAGGCTCAGAGGGGCCGGTGCCTTGCTCGAGGCCACACCGCCCCTGGCACTCGCCCCTGCGCCCTACACATGCTCCCGAGCCTCCTAGCCCCTCCCCGTGCCATGCCAACCAGAGGGCATCAGAAACGGGTCCAGGACAACCGGGATTGCCTGGACCCCAGCCCTTAACCAGGAGGTCCCTCTGCTGTCTGGCCCAAGTCACTCCCGCTGCAGCCCCTGCCCTCACTGCCTCCCCCACCCCCACTCGGGCATTGAGGGCAGGCAGAGGCCCTTCCTCAGGGAAGCTGTCCCATGGGGTCCCTGCAGGACCAGCCTGGCACCACCCATCGCCCTCCCAGTGCCTGAGCTCCTTGGCGCCAGGCAGCCCTGGGCAGCTCAGCGGGCTCCCTGCTGGTCGGTGCTGTCCCCCTGGGCGGTGCTGGGCCCAGGCCAGGAGGCAGGACAGATCCGAGCAGTAAGCCCCTCCCAGAGCCAGGGCAGACCTGAGCTTCAGCAAACACCCTCCGTCCCCTCTGGACAGGCGGCTGCTGCCCTGTCCGTGGTGCTGACCGGAGCTCAGCCGCCACACCTCCACTGCCAGGAATTAGGGGGAGGGGAGGTTGGACCAGGCGAGCCCCCAGGCTCCCCCAGGTCAGGACACCCCATATCTGACCCCTGGCTGAGGCTGGTGTCTCTGGGGGCAGCTGGAGGTCAGGCGCCCTGTGAGCTGGCCTCGGGCACCTGCTCCCGCTGACCATCAGGACTGTCTCCGCCCGTCACAGGGAGATGCCCGCACAGGCAGACGGGTCCTCCCCAGACTCCTGCGGAGGGGCCAAGCTCCGCCCGCGGGGTCAGTGGGTCACCATGGGCAGCTCAGCGGCCGCCCCGGGCTCCCTGCAGGGGTGGTCACAGCCCCCTTCCTTGAGCCCCTCCCCTCCCCTTTACCTTGGTCCTGGCTGAACCCACCAGGGTCCCCCGGCTCTCCCATGGCCTGTGGGTGCCACCCCTGCCACTGCTGGCACTGCCCGAGGGGGCCCGGGCGGCAGGCTGGCCCTGCCTGTGCCCATGCCCATCAACTCCCCAGGCTGCCTGAGCGGCTGGGCCCGCCCCTCCCTCGGGAGCCCCGCCCTCCTTAACCCTTCCCCTCCCGCTCCGGCACTCGGCCCAAGTGGGGTGGGGGGACACTCAGAGGACAGCCTGGGGGCCTGGCCACTGTCCCTGTTGGGGCTCCTGGGACAACCCCGCCCCCACTCCTGCCTTCCGGGTCTCCCTGCCTGCTGCATGGCCCCCCAGGGCTGCATGCCCCGGCCCCCGTGCTGGCAGCCCCCACTCAACCGCAGGTCCTTCTATCCTTACAGTCACCCCAGACCCCATGGGCTGGATCCAGGACAAGTCACCCAGCCCAGCACGTCAGGTGGTTAGGGCGATAGCCCCCCGCTGCCTGTCAGGGTGCACAGGGCGGGAAAGCAGGGTCCAGGAGCCCACATCCCTCTGGTCCCCCCACAAGGTCCTGGGGTCCCAACGGGTGCAGGGGAGCCCCTGGCCCAGCTCCCTGTCTGGCCAAACGGTCGGGGGAGCGTGTGCTGAGCAGCCCCCCAGCCCCACCGGCCTCCTCGGGGAGCAGTTCTGGGCGGCCCTGCCGCTCTGGCATCCAAGGGTCAGAGCATCTCCCAGGTCCAGGCGGAGATGGCCGCCCCGGGGCCGCTGTGAGTGCCAACCTCTGCCCGCAGCTGCCAACAAGCCGGACCTCAGCCAGAGGGCGGCTGGGAGGTTTGTGGGGACCCGGAATCAGAGTTTGAGATGAGTGGGCAGGCGGGTGGGCAGTGTCACCCCGAGGCATGACCGCCTCCTGCCCGGTGAGACCCCAGGTGTGGAGAGGGAGGGGGCCGGGTCAGCCGTCAGCACCACACCTGGGTCCTGCCCTGGGAATGCCCAGGGCCCACTG
Source organism: Myotis pilosus (assembly GCA_036010255.1). Lineage (NCBI taxonomy): Eukaryota > Metazoa > Chordata > Mammalia > Chiroptera > Vespertilionidae > Myotis > Myotis pilosus. The sequence goes on from JASKON010000010.1 coordinate 78,959,700, forward strand.
CCCAGCTCCCTTAAAGGGGCAGCTGTTCTCTGCTCACTGCCACTCACGGAGGCCTGGCCCCTGGGTCAGAGCGTCCACTGCCTGGGCTCGGGGACCTGCCCTCGTGACTGACCTGTGACTCTCATGTCCACTGGGGTCACCTGTCCGCTCTGTCCTAGAAGGGAGGGCACCCCGTGTGCCTGACTTCCCTGCTGAGCGGGAGGCCGAGGTGGGGTCTGCCAGGCCGAGAGGGGGCCGGGGGTCAGGGAGACCCCTTGGACAGGCCCCTCTGGGAAAGGGCCAGGAGAGGGAAACTGAGGCAGGGAGCCAGGCGGGAGAGGAGATGCGAGGTGCAACAAGACGGACGGGAGAGTGAGGACGGTGGGGCCCTGCCCCGTGTCCTCGGGGTGGACAGAAGCCCCACATTCCTCCGCGGTGAGACTCAAATTCAAGTTCCGATGAATAATCCATGTGCCTCGGCCCCGCCTGCCGCCCGCGGCCCCGCGAGAGGACTTCCGTTACCACGGCGGCGATTAAAGGCGGTGATTAAAAACCGCCTGCCGCACGGTTAATTTGCTTAAGACTCTCATCTCCTAAATCTCCTCTCTGGGCATTTAAGCAAAATTCTGCCTTTGCAAGCATTTGGCTGGGCGGGCGGTGGGCGGGGCTGCGTCTGTGCTGGCCCCAGGGGTTCGATGCTTTTCTCATTGGCAGAGGCCTAACAGACCCTGTCAGGTGCAGGGGGAGAGAGCCCAGGCCCGACCTGAGCCCCTCACTGGGGGGGGGGGGGTGCCCTGGAGCCCCAGCGCTGCCCTCCAGGCCCTGCCCCCTCCGCCAGGCGCGCTGCCCCTCCACTGCCACCTCTCCCTTGCCTCCCTCCCAGGTGCCCTCACCTCTGCACCGACCAGACCCGTTTCCTGCCTCGGACCACGTGGGCTGCTGTGCCAACACCCCCCTGCCCCCAGCACGTCCATCGGGTTCCGTCTCAGCCGGGGGGCTTTCCTGCCCCACAGGCAGCACTGAGGCCCCGAGAGGCAGGGGCTGCCCGGTCTCGGTGGCAGCACGGGGGCCCCTGACCGCCCCAGCCGCCGGGCCTGCCCCTCGGAGTCTGATTTCCGAGTTGGGTTCACGGTTAACGGGAAGGGCGCCCCGCCTGGGCAGGGAGCCAGAGAGGGGCCAGGTCACGTGGGGACCCCGGGCTGCATGTGTGCGTGTGTGTGCACATGTGTATGTTACCCACGCGTGTGCTGGGGCTGGGGGAGCGCGGGATGAGCAAACGTGCAGTTTTAAATGGAAAACCAGCCCCAGGGAGAGACGGGCGGAGGACACGATGGAGCCCTGAGGCTGGCACCTGGGATCAGGGAAGGTGCCGGCCGGCCCTAACCTGCTCCTCACAGGCTGCCCAGGGGCCCCAGGTCCACACTCCTCACTTGTCAGGTAGGGAAACCGAGGCAGGAGTCTTGCCCCGGGTCCACAGCCGGGCAGAGCCAAGACCAGGACCCAGACCCTGATCCCCAGCCACAAACACCACAGCTCCCCCTCGGGGGGCCACCCCAGGGGTCACACTGGCCCCCTGTCCCCTCCCCTCCACCAGGGAGTCCATGGCACGTCTTGATCACCTCCCAAAAGAGTTGTGTGTTCGCAGATGGAAGGGCAGCCCCTCGGGGGACAAGGCGGCACCCACAGCCCTGCCATGCACCATGGGCCCTGCGGTGTGAGGTGGGGCCCCTCCCTCTGCCCCCCCTGCTTCCCCCAGCCCCCGCCACTGGGAGAGACACGGCCTGGGAGTTTCATTAAATATTCAATAGCCATTCAGTGTTGCTTTCTTGCCCTGTGTCAGCTCTGCAGCGCACGGCTCCTGGTAAGGAATTGGGGCTCTGGGGGTCCTCGCCCCACCCCCTCACTCACTCAACACACCAGTGCGGCCTGAGCAGCCTCCTGCCTCAGGACGTGGCCAGGAAGGGAAGGGAAGGGAAGGGAAGGGAAGGGAAGGGAAAGGCAAGTGATACGTGGGAGGCAGGGACGTAGCCCCGGGCCCGATCCCCGCGGGGAGTCACCCCAGTGGTGAGCTGAGCCGGGCTCGGTGCCGGGGTTGAGGTCCCAGAGGAGCACATGGCCTGGCCCGGGAGTGGGATGGACCGAGGGGAGCGGCCTGGTCGCAGTTACCCTGAGAGGCCACAGCTCTGAGGGTGAGACGGTGTGAGGCCTGGGGACCATACGGTGGCAGTGAGGTCCCTCCACAAACAGTGCGGCCGGCGCAGGCCGAGCTGCAGAGAGGGGGGCGCTGGGAAGGTCCCCAAGAAAATGGGACCAAAGCAAACCCCAGAAACTGGACAGACACGGCGCTGGGCGAACGGCCGCGGGACCCCCCCACGCAGAGGCCACAGGTGGCGGGAGGGGCGCTGCTCAGGGCATTCTCACCCCAGACCACCCCCAGGACCCGGGCCAGCCTCCATGGGGCATGAACCTGCCTCCCGGAGCCCCCACACCCCACTGAGCAGCTTAAACCAATGGCTAAATTCCCCAAGAGAACGCAGTCAAGACACAACCAAGAAGGCCTGGCCGGCGTAGCTCAGGGGTGGAGCATCAACCTATGAACCAGGAGGTCACGGTTGGATTCCTGGTCAGGGCACAGGCCCGGGTTGTGGGCTCCATCCCCAGTGGGAGATATGCAGGATGCAACGGATCCATGATTCTCTCTTATCGTTGATGTTTCTCTCTCCCTCTCCCTCTCTCTCTCCCTTCCTCTCTGAAATCAATAAAAATATTTTTAAAAAGAAGACACAAGAAGAAGGAATGGTTGGATTTGGGTCCGTGGAGTGGGGGGCAGGGGGCAGCAGGGGAGGTGGAGTCCCACTGGCCAGGGTGGTCATCACCCTGAGGGTGGCCCAGGGCGGAGGGGAGCTGAGGCCCGGCCATGGTGACTGACTCATCCCAGAAACCCAGGCCCCAGCCAGACCGCCGAGAGGAGGCCTGGGGGAGGCCTGGGGGAGGCCGAGAGGAGGCCGGGGGGAGGCGGGGAGGAGGCCAGGAGGAGGCCAGGAGGAGGCCGGGAGGAGGCGGGGAGGAGGCCGGGAGGAGGCCGGGAGGAGGCTGGGAAAATGGGGCGATTCGGATAACAAAGGTCAGGGAATGGAGGCCACAGCCAGCCAGAGGGATCAGGCTTCCGGAAGGTTCTGCCTGAATGGTCACAGCCCCCATGTCCATTCCCCCTGGTGTCCAGGGGCCGGGTCGCCACGGGGACGGACCCTGCCGTAACTCTCAGCCATAACTCTCGTCACTCCCGCCCTCCTCCCTCCCCACAGCCCGGCCCTGAGGCCCCTGCTCCGCCCCCGAAGGGGCCTGGCCAGGTCACAGGGTCAGGGCCCAGCCCCTGGCTGCTCTGACCTCGTTGCTGGGCGCCCTCGGGAGCAGGCCCTGCCTGCCCCGCCTGGCCCCGCCGCCCCGTGCCAGCCTAACCTAGATTCCACACCACGGGCAGCAGCCAAGCAGAACCACAGCCAGCCTGGCACCGAGACAGGCAGGCCCGATTCCAGGGCAAGCGCAGCCCCAAGCCACCAGCCCCGCCCAGCCTGGGACACCTTCCCCTCAGTGCCCCTTGCAAGGTCCGGGAGCTGCCCGTGACCTGGCCCCACCCCTTCCCACTGCCTGGGCCCACAGCAGCCTCGCTGACCTGCGTGCTATGCCCCCTGGGCACCGGGTGGGAAGCCGCTGGGCCATTGCACTGATTAAAATGCATAAATCCTGACATCAGAAGCGTGCGCATGCTGACGTACCCAATCAGCCCCTGCGGCTGGCTCTGGGGAGCCCTGGGTGGGGGTGGGCAGAGGCGGGGTCCTGGGGGCCCCAGTATCTGCAAAGCCCGGGAAAGACCAGGCCACTGCACCGGAGACCAGGGCCTCGGGGAGCTGGGGGCCTCGGCCTGGGGTGCAGACCCCTTCCTCAGGCTGGGCCGGCAGGGGGTGAGGGGCTGAGGGCACCAAGGGGCCCGGGCAGGGTGGGAGCGTGCCAGCAGGGGCCCATCTGCCAGCCTGGGAAGGAGCCGGAGGAGAGAAGGGCAAAGGTCAGGGGCTGTCCGCCAGACCCCTCCCTGGACGTCAGCACCGGCCCCGCTCACGGTAACGACAGGGCTGGCCCGTGGTGTCCACTGACACCGTCCTCCCCCGCTGCCGGCCTGGTCTCCCGTGACGACGCAGTTTTGTGTAAAAATTACTCCTAAATGCACTGCGCTTGGCTGCCACTCACAGGTGCTCACACACAGAAACCATCTTCAGACCGGGAGTGCGTGCGTCTCCAACAGAATGGGGTCAGCATCAGGCGGGCTGTGGTTCATAGACTGTCACCAGGACCCATGCAGGGCAGGCCAGGCGCCCTGGGACGGGCCCCAGGGGCACGGCCCACGGTTTAGCCCCAGTGGATGTCTGGGGAGTGAAGGGGCTGCTCTAAGCGGCCGGCACCTGCGAGGTTCCAAACATGTGCACCCAGAAGGGACCAGGAGGGACCAGGAGGGACCAGGAGGGACCAGGAGGGACCAGGTGGTACCAGTGCCCAAGAGGGAGCGTGAGGCTGACTTGGCGAAGGGGCCGCGGCTGGGGTGGTGTTGCTCCCCGTGTGGTCCTGCCAAGCAGCCCGGGAGAGGCGCCCAGTGCCGGAGAGGCGCCCACACCGCGCTCGCCACGTCGGGTTTGATCACTTTGGCACCAGAGGAGCGCTTGTTGCATACACGCAGATATTAAAAGCCAGCGAGACTCAGAGCGCAGGGCGGGCGACGGGAGCTAAACGCGGCCTCAGGACAGGCCTGCAGCCGGTCTGTGGGCTCAGGTCGGGCTGGGGCCCCTCTGGGGACAGGGCCGAGCCATCACTGCCACCCGGCTCGCTCTGTTCAGCGCTTACCGAGTGGCCCCGGGATCCAGACCCAGGTGGCGGGGAGGGCCAGCGCGGGGAGGGGTGCTGCCCTGGCAACCCCCCAGCCAAGGAGACTCAGCCACTGACGGGCCCCAAGAAGCCAGAGCGAGCGCAGGGAGGCCCTGCCAGGCTGCTGGGTCCCACCCGGCCACGCCACCCAGTGCCTCCCTGGTCCCCGGCGCAGCGCCCGCCCATGGTGATGGCTGAGCCCCGCCTGGGCTTTCCGAGGCTCTGCTCTGGTGGCTGGTGACCCCAAGGGGAGTGAGCGGGGTCGGGGCTCCCTGTGCCCGACGCCGCCCCCAGGTGGCTGTGCCTCACTCTCCCTGGGCCTCCGTCAGTCCCCATCCTCTGTCTGCCCGTGCGCTCTCCTGAGAAAGCCCCCAAGAGCAGGCACTGCTGAGCCTGTTCTGGCCCAGCTCCTTGGGGGTCCCCAGCTCCAGCTCCCAGGTCTCTGTGGGCACCCCCTGCAAGTCAGGCCAACGACAGGATGGGGGGGCGGGGCAGCCCCAGGGAGAGACAGCCCCGGGCTCCCCCCTCTGGGCCCCACTGTCCCAACTCAGTCTGCTGATGGGGGGGTGCCTTTCCTCACAGACAGAGCACCCCAAGTCCAAACAGCCTCACACAGCGCCCCACGGCACCCACTGGAGAGCGGAACAGGCATGCACAGCTGCAGTCGCTTCAAAAACACACAAACAGTCTGCCCACCAGGAGCCGCCTCCCCCCAGCTGCTCTCAGGTGTGGGGTGGAGGTGGGGGCATCGGGGGAGGGGGGACGGGTGCCCCAAAAGCCCTCAGGCCTCTGCCCTTCGCATTGCACCCCCTCTGCAGCGAAGTCCTCCTCCCCACCCCCCAGACCTCAGGAAGGAGTGCTCTCCCAGCGGGTGGGCCGGGGGAGCTGCCTCTGCAGCAGGGGGGCTCCAGGCTGCACCTGCCCACTCCCCCTGCTCCCCCCGCCCCCGCCTGGGCCAAGGCCCCCTCTCCTGCTCACCTGTGCTCCCGCCCAGCCCTGCAAACAGCCTGTGAACTACTGAAGCGTGGGGACCCCCCCCCCCGGGAGGCAGGTGGGGCTGTCGGCTCCGTGGAGGGGGGGTGGGAGCCCACACCCCCAGCTCGGGCCTCTCCCAGGACAGGGTGCGGGTCCGGGCCAGGGCAGGTGGATGGGGCGCCTGCCAGGCCTCTGGCAGCTCCTACCCCAGAGTGGCCTGAACTCGGGTCCAGGTGCCTGCAGGCCTGGCTCCACTCAGAGACCCTGGGCCGGGCTGCTCCCCGCCCCGCGCAGCAGTGGGTGCCCAGGAAATGGGACTAACAGCTGGGCAGGGTCCAGACACCGCTGAGGCCAGCCTGACCTGAACACCTGGGGAAGCCCAGCGCCCACATCCTCCCTCCCCCAATCCAGGGGCGTCGTGGGACAGGGGAGCCCCAGGGTCCTGCTGGGCCCTGCACCCCAGCATCTGGCCAGGAAGCCTGGGGTCGACCATCAGGCCCCATTCCCAGCGGCCACCTGCTGCTCCGGAACGTCCCCGCGGCCTGAGAGGCGAGGGCGGCCTCTGCAGCGGGGCCTGGGCTCCCACACCCCCTGCTGCCCACCCGGCGAGGCGAGCCTCAGGCGTGGGGCCTCCCCGAGCTCAGTGACCTCATCTGTGAAGGGGTGAGGCGGTTGTGAGTGAGTGAGTGAGTGACCGCAGAGACGGTGAGCCGCGTGCGGGAGGGCGTGGGCCCCATGAGGCTGGCTTCCTTGCTGGGGGGGGGGGGGGGGCGGGAGGCGGACCCTCAGGAGCCCCTGCTCAGCCCGGATGCAGGACTGGGGGGGAGGGCGTGCAGTTTAGAACGGATGGATGGGCCCAGTGTTCGGGGAGTGAGGCCTCTTGTTGGGCTCCCCGCCCCCCGCACACACCCCCACACCCCCACCCCGCACAGTGCCACCCGACTGCTCAGGCCCCTGGTCGAGGGCAGGGTGCCGGGCTGGCTCCGGGCCTCACCGAGAGCCGGGTCTGGAGCCCTGAGCTGTCCGCTCTCCAAATGCTGAACCTGACTTCGCTCCAAGGGGCTCTCCCTGGGGACCGGCTCTGCCCGGGGGCCTGTCAGGAAGGCCGTTTCTACGAACAGCTCGGCCTCTGCCCAGCCACTCGCTCTCCACGCCCTGGACCGGCCAGCGCCAAGCTCCGCGCTGCTCAGGGCCACGGGGCCGGGTGGGAGGGACCGTCAGAGCCGGGCCAGGGCCTGGGCTCCGAGGCTGTGGCTGGTCTGCCCCTGCGCCCCCTCCCCCCAGCAAGGCGCCTGCTTCATGGGGGGGGGGGGGTAGGGAGACCCCTGCCTGCCTTCCCGGGGGGCGGTCACTAGCGGCTCCAGGATCTGGGAGCAGACATCACCGAGGGGGGGTGAGGCCTCCGGGACCTGCCTGGTCCCAGGAGAGACGGGGGGCTGGGAGGGGAGGCAGACCAGCCGATCACCAGTCACCGTGGGCCCTGCGGTGTGAGGTGGTGCTCCTGCCTCTGGCTTCCAGGGGCTGAGGCGGAGGGTGAGGTGGTCAGGGACATGGCCATTGTCGGGGGCCGCGTGGTGGCCCCGGAGGTGCCTCCGCACCCAGAGCTTGCAAATGCGACCACACTTGGAAACAGGTCTTTGCAGATGTCGCCAAGGGTCCCACGAGGAGCTCATCCGGGGCCACTCAGGGGCCTGACCAGTGTCCTCACGGGAAGAGGGGTGGCGGGGACACACGGGTGCCGTGGGCAGGGATCCCTGGGCCGCCAGCCGCTGGAGCTGCAGGAGGCTCCCCACCGCAGTCTGCGAGGGCCGGCCCTGCCCACCCCTGCACCTCAGGTGCTGGCCTCCGGACTGTGAGGCCCTGACGGTGGGCCCGGCCACCCCAGCACCGGGAGGCAGGGCTGGGCGGTGGGCACAGGGGTCAGGAAGAGGGGCACCTCCTGAGAAGGTGGTGCTGTGCCCGGGGCTGGCTGCCCAGAGGCGGCCGGGACAAGGACTACGGCCCGGAGCCTCCCCAGGCTGCAGGGAGCCCCACTTCGCTCCGTGACCTGGTCAGACCAGAGGGCAGGGAGGGCAGCAGGCAGGTGACCAGCCGAAGTCCCACAGCCCCTGGGGGAAAGGGGAGGGGAGAGCCAGGCGCCCAGCTCAGCTGGGAGGCTCCCTGCGTCCTGCCTGTGAGGCCAGGGCTGAGCAGAGGGACCGGGCAGAGACCTGCCCCCAGTCCTCGCCTTCCTGCCCCCAGTCCTCGCCTTCCTGCCCGCCAGGTTGGTGGCTCAGGAGCTCATGGGCCGTAAATGGAGCCGCGTCACCTGGAGCCACAGGCCTGGCCGCCTCCCGACTCCTCACACCGTCCCGGCTGCCAGTCCCATCGGCCCCTCTGAGCATCTGGAATCTCGGGGAAGGCAGGAGCCCGTGCCCACCCCTGCCAGGTCCCGGGGGGCGGTGAGGTGGGTGCCGACCCGTGGACGCTGGAGAGTGGATGGCCAGCCCGACCGCCCCAGGCCCGGCTTCTCAGCCATCACCCGGCCTCCTGGGGGCCCCCACCCCACACCCCAGGGCCTGAGGAGCAGCAGGAGCTGAGAAAACAGGTGTGAGGAGTGTGCGCCGATCTGTGGGGGTGGAGACCCCTGAGTCAGTGCGGAGGCTGCTGGGAGCGCAGAAGGGAGCAGAGATGCAGGAAGGAGCACGCGGGGGGCAGGACAGGGCCGCTGTGCCGGGAGGAGGGAGGACACCCCCCCCCCCAACGGCAGGGCCGGCGGCCGGAGGAGCCCCCGCTGGACGCAGCCCCTGGGAGCCAGTGCCAGGAACCCCGCCGGCCCCAGCCCCTCCACAGCCCGGGCCGGGCAGCGCTTGGCTGGGCGGGTGACCAGGCGGCCTCCTTTGTCCCTTTGTGCTGGGCAGCGGGAGGGACAAAGCCCTGGCGGCAGCTGCGGAGACGAACGTCTCCAGGAGCCCTTCCTCCCTGCGAGATGCGAGATGCGAGATGCGGGTGTTACACAACAGACCTAAGAATAAGCCGAGGGCGGCAGCGGGGAGCGGGCGTCCTGCCTCCTGGGCCCTGGCGCTGGGGGGGGGGGGGCGAGGGGGGCGGGGAGGAGGAGCAATGGGCCAGCGGCACGCGCGCGCGCGCACACACACACACACACACACACACACACACGCGCGCGCGCGCGCGCACACACACACGCACACACACACGCACACGCGCGCACACACACACACACACACACACGCGCGCGCGCACACAGATGCGCACAAGCACACACGCGCGCACACATCCTGCTCCTGCCTGGGGACCAGCTAGAGGCAGAGGGTCCCAGGTGCCACCTCCCGCACCTGGACGCCGGGTCTGTGGAGTCCTGATCCCGCCTGGCTCCCAGGGGCTGGCGTGCGGTGGGCAGCCGTGGGTGGAGCCCCAGAAGGTCCTGGGCCGTCTGTGCCTGGTGGCCCCGGGGTCAAAAGTCCTGGCTGGGCCTTGAATGGCCTGAGAGCAGCAGCCACAGAAGCTGGGTTTTCAGGGGGCCCGGTCCCCAATGCTGCCCCCCCAGAGGTCACCGAACCAGGCCCCCTGCCCCCACACACAGGGCCAGGGGCTGGGTGGACGAGGGGGGAGGGCGGGGGAGGGGCGGCTGGCCTGGCAGAAACAGGAGTGCCCTCTGGCAGCCCACCCCTGGCCCGGCCCCCCGGGGAGCAGGGGGCAGGCAGCCCAGGCCTCCAGGCCCGACGCCCCCCTCCCGGGGTAGTTCCCAACTAATGAAGGAGTTCTGTTCGCGCAGAGTAACAGAATCTGTACAAACGGGCCGCAGCTCTTCATCTGCTGCGGACATTAAACATTAAAATCCAATTACAACCCGTATTGTCGGGCCTGCTGTGCTGCTTACGACGGCAATCCGCGTGCCGGGCGGGTTACGTAACCTGAACTTTCAGCTGCGGGCCCGAGGGCCTCCTGCCCCTCAAAGCCCCCCTAGAGGGCCTATGGGGGGGTCCTCTCCCACCCACCAGCCCCTCTGGCTCCTGGGGACCCAGCTGAGGGGGGGGTCCTGCCTGGTCACCCACAGGAGGGACCACTGCCTCCTGATGGACAGCCTCCTGTGCTGGGGGGGGGGGAGCGGAGGGGGGCCCTGGCTGGGTGACAGGCGTGACCCCTGCCCGCCCCGCTCTAGCCTCCTGCTCACCGCAGGCCCTGGGTGGGCCGGGGTCCAAGAAGTCAGGGCACAGACCAGGCCCTGGGGAGCCCGGGGCCGGCCAGCTCTCACCTCCTGGGGCCGGGCGCAGGCGGGCCGGGGCCACCAGCACCTGGGCCTCGGGGGGCAGGAGGCCGTGTGGACCCCCCACACCTGGACAAGCACACACCCCACCTGCCGCACGCCTGCTGCCCCACCCTTCCGGGAGCCCCAGCGCCTCCCCTCAGACCGCACAGAGGCCGTGGCTACAGGGCTGGGCCGGGGTCCGATGGGATGGGGGCGGCTGGGGGTTCAGCGTCAGTTCCCTCTGCCACCTCAGGCCAGGGCTACGGCCCAGAGACAGGCCCACTGGTCAACCCGGAGAGGGGACGGTGACCTTCGACCTCCGGTCTGCCCCTCCCCTGAGGCCCATGGCGCCCGGCTCCCCTTGGCGCTGCGGCTGGTGCTCTGATGGAGCCTGTGGGCTCAGAGGGCCTGGCAGGGCGCCCGTGGGCTCCTGGAGACAGAGCACTGGGTGCCATGGCCCAGGCGCCCGACAGCTGAGTGTCACCCTCAGTCATCGGGGCAGCGAGGGTGCGAGGAGACCGACCAGGCCCGTCGTCACCGGCAAACGGAGGGCGGTCACAGGAGGATGCCAGCCTGGGAGGGGCGGCCGCGGTCCCTCTGTCCACGCCAGGGGTCACTGAGTGGGGGTGGGGGGGTGGGGGGAGCTTCTGTTTCCATGGAGTCTCCCCTTCCCAGGTCCAGAGTGCCCATGTCCCCTAGAGGATGCCCGAGCCCCGGGGAGCGGTGCCCCTGCCAGCACCCTGCAGCCTGGCCGGGTCCCGTCTGCCCTCAGTGCCCCCGAACCCCTGCCCGCTGTGCTGCCAGAGCTGGGCCCGGGGCCAGCAATGGCACCTGCTGCCCAGACACCCGTGCCCAGCTGGGCGCTGCTGCGTGTCCACGCACCTCCCTGAAGCCCCGGCCGACCCTGCCCCTACTGCGCCCCCAGCCAGGGGACCATCCCATCTCCGGGGGTCCCGTCCCCGGCTCAGCAGGCTGTCTCAGCACTCAGCCCCAGGGGAGGCGCTGGCACAAGGGTCCCCTCATCCCTCAGCCCCATCTGCGGTGCCAGGACCCTTCACCTGCCCGACCCACACCCACTCCCCTGCCGCCCCTCGAGAATGGGCGCCCCCTTCCGTCCGGTGGCCCAGGCGGTTCAGCGTACCCCCCCCCCCCCCCCCCGCAGCCGGAGCGTGGGGAGCAGCGCCCCTCCCTGCGCTGCCGGGACGACCGGCGCCCCGCATGTCCAGGACCCGGGCGGGCGCAGTCCCGGGCGGCGCGGCACCTACTGTGCTTCGGCGGGGCGGCTCCCGCGTCCATTGTCTCCATGGCGGTGGCGGCGGCGCGGGGGGCGCGGGGGGCGGGGGGCCTCAGCAGCCGGGCTCGGGCTCTGGCTCCCGCTCCCGCTCCCGCTCCGGCGGCATCTCCGGCTCCAGCCCGCGGCGGGCTGTGCGCACCGACACTGCGCCCCGAGCCGGCTGCGCGGGGAGCGGAGAGCCGAGCGCTGTCACTCGTGCCGCCTGCACACACCCCCTGCCCGCCCCGCGTGGGGAGGGGGCCGGGGTGCGGGCTCCGGCGGGCGCAGAGCGGGGCGCGAAGCACAGAACAGGGCGCAGAGCAGCGAGCGGGGGGCGCATCGCGGGGCCAGCAGCCTGCCCGCTCCCGCCGGACCCAGGGCTTTCCCGCAGGTGCGCCGCCGCCTCCCTGTCCCCGCGTCCCCAGCAGGACCTGGAGGGCGGCCCAGGACCGTCCCCGTCCTGGCGCCTGCGGCTGGACCCTGGGCAGGTGGCACTCTGCCCACAGCCACCTGCTGCCTGGACCCCGCCTGCAGGATGCGAGGGGCTCGCAGAAACCTGCACAGATGCCTGGAGCTGGGGGGGGGCACCCCTGGTTCACCTTGGGGCAGCCTGCCTGGTGGGGAGGGGCCCTAACGCTGCTGCCCGGCCCACCTGACCCGCCCCCCCCCCCCCCCCCCCGTGCCTGGGCCGCCTCTCCCTCCCAAACGGCCTCCTGGAGGCCCCAAAGCAGGGAGGACCCTGGATTCTACAGGCGCTCCTTCCTTCCTGGGAGACTCCCTCCCAGCCCCCTCCCAGCCCCCTCCCAGCCCCCCCAGCTCCCTCCCAAACCCCCTCCCAGCCCCCCATCCCTCCCCCATCCCTCTCCCAGCCCCCTTCACCCCCCAGCCCTCCTTGGCCCCCCCACCCCCGCTCCCCCCCCGCGGGCAGCAGTGGGGGAGGAGAGCTGGCACAGGTCTGGAGAGGCAAAGACCCCACAGGCCCTGGTCTGGCGACTGCACAGGAGACACCACCGGCCCCTGTCCCGCCCCCTGAGGGCCAGCTGGTGGCCCGCCAAGCCCCGCCCTCTCCGGGCCTCGGTGTCCCCAGTAACACACCTGCCGATCCCTAAGCTGCTTTCCAGATCGCTGCCGCCCCGAGAGGCCTCTGACTCCCCCCCACGCCGCCCAGCGGGCTCCTGCGGGGCCAGCTGAGCGCCAGAGCCTTTCCACTTCCCAGCGCCCCAGACAGGGCCGCGCCCCAATTCCCAGCCCTGTGCCCAGCTGTGCACCCCAGGGCTGCTCTGCCCACTGAGGCTGGGCAGCCTCGGCTCAGGGCATCATCGGGCACCCCACCCCCCACCCCCACCCCCAGGCTACGGCGAAGACCCCACCATCATTGCTGCGCGATGAGAGCAGCCCTCCTGCCCACCCAGGGCCCCAGGCGCTGTCACTCAGGGGGGCTCCTCCCCGGCTTCCTCTCCTGGAATGCTGCCCCCCCTCCCCGCCTGGGGCCCAATGCTCAGACCAGCACGGCCCCCCACTCCTCCCCTCCCCACCTCACCTGGAGCAGGAGCTCAGGCCCCCGGAGTGAGGAAACGGGCGCCTGTGGGAAGGATGGAGGCGCAGAGGGAGGCCTAGTGCAGGGGAGGGTGGTGAGGCCAGTCTCCAGAGGCTGCTGGGGGCCACAGGAGCCATGCCCCGGCCGGGCAGGCCCCGCGCAGAGCCCCACGGCCTCCGGGGTCACAGGGCCTCGGGGAGGGCCCGGCAGCGCCCGGCCAGGGATAGCCTGAGCCCCTCCCATCGCTGCCCAGCTGGTGGGGCCACTTCCTGGGCCCACCCTTGCCCACCTGCACACCTTCCCCGGCAGCACGGGCTCAGCTGGGGCGGGCGGCTCTTCTCTCAAGGACAGAGACGCAGCCTCTGGGGATGCGGCCCCAGGAACCGGGGTCCTCGGGTCCTGGCACGTGGCCAAGAGCCCAAGACCCAGAGCCAGAGCCAGAGCGACCGGGAGGGAGACAGACAGAAACTGGGGGCCGCTTGGTGATGAGAAACCGGGGCGGCCTCCTGCGTGAAGCCAAGACCGAAATGCAAATTGGGAACCACGAAAGAAACCTCCTTCTGAGCCAGGGACTCCAGGAACCCGAGGCGAGCAGGCACCTCTGGGCAGCCCGCCTGCCTCACCGAGGAAGCCGGTGCCTGTGGCTGCTCTGCGGACACGCCCCCCACACCCACCAGGGGCAACCTCCGCAGCCAGGGCCTCCCTCCAATACACTCGCCCAATGCAGGGACACAGGCCTGACCAGTGCTCCAGGCTCCAGTCTCTCAGGGACTCCACGACCTCCCACCAGGAGCATCAGACCCTCAGCCTAGCACCCAGGGTCTCCAAGGCCTGGGGCACGGCGCCTCCTCCAGGGGGCCTTCCCAGCTTCCCTCCTCCCTCCCGCGCCTCCTCTGAGACGGTGCGGCACCCGGGCCTGAGCCACAGAATTTCACTCGAGAGGCTGCCGGGCCTTTGCCCTGCTCCCAGTTGGCGCTGCCCAGCAAGATGCAGAGGTGCCTGCCTGCGTCATGCCCACTGCCCCCCGTCTCCCCAACACACCAGCCGGACCGGCTGCCGGCGGCCTCGGCAGAGGGGTGTCCAGTCAGATTGACCTCCTGCCCGTGGCCCCTGAGACTGCCCTTTGGCAGCGTCACTCCGTGCTCCCAAGCAGTCCTGGCGAGAACCCGGCTCCGGAGCCTCGGAGCCCGAGGTCAGCAGGCAGGCGCGGGCCGGACGCACGGGGGGGCAGCGGGACCGCGTGCTCGCACCCCGTCAATAAGCCTAAGTGGGTAAATGTGCAATCAGCGGCTAAATTTAGAAAGTGTGCGCGTCGCTGTCTCACGAGCATCTGGTCTTAAGACGTCCCGTTCTCCATCGGAACTAAGGCGGCGAGCGGGGCCGGCTCCCAGCTCCTCCTCCCACGCACCGAGCCCGCCGTGGGCAGCCTGGCCGTGGCCGCCTGGCTGGGGGTGGGGGGTCGCCAGGCTCCTCCTGGGGGCTCAGGAGGAGAGGGGTGACCTGGCCCCCAGCTCAGAGCAGGCTGCCCCCACCCCCCGCCTGAGACCGCCGGGCACCCTGCTGTGCCCAGGTGGTGCCCACTAGAGGAGAGGGGACACGTTGGGAGGCACCTGGGGGGGCCACAGAGGCATTTCCATCGGGGCCTCAGGACGGGGCGGGCCTCTGAGCTGGGCCAGGCCCATCTGCTCCCTTCCCTGGCTCCCTGCATGGAGGTGCTGCCACCCAAGGCGGGAGCCTGGCCAGGGGACCCCTTCACTGGGCAGCTTCTCCAGCCCCTGCATGAAGCCTCTCCCACCCGCCACCCCCTCCCCCACCTTCCAGACACCTCCATGCGGCCAGCCAGCCTCTGGCCCCCGAAACGCACAGCAGCTTCCCGCACACGGGTGCTGCCCGCGTCTGCAGGCCACTGCAGGGCCCGCCCCAGCCCCGGTAGGCCCGGGCCTGGCCGAGGGAACCCCAAGACCAGGTTCCCCTACAGGAAGCAGCTCCCAGGCCCACACCCCCAGAGTCCAGCCAGCCTCGGTCTGCGTGCTGGCCCCCAAGTGAGCTGCTGACCGGCGCCCAGCCCCCTTTCCCGACGTGGTGGCCAGCAGCCCCCGACCCTTCCCTGGACAGAGCCAGCCCTGCAGAGTGGGGTTTGCCTGCCTCCCTGTCCGCCTGCGGAGCGGGGTCTCCGTCCCCGACCCGCACAGCCCTGGGGCGCGTTGGGCTCGGGTCCGGGGGGCGTGGGAGCTGCAGGCCCACCCTTCACAGCCCAGCCTTCCCTGTGCGGCTGGGGTCACGGGAAACGCTGCTTCTAAGGGACCCGTTGCCATGGCGGCTCCGGCCTCCCTGTCTGCCCAGCGCGTCAAGGACTGGGCTCTGTTCACACGCCTGCCCAGCTCACGTGCCACGAGGTCCACCCACGGCACCGTGAGCACCCGTGCCCGGCACAGGGCGGCCGCTGGGCCCAGGGCGGGACCCCCAGCAGGACTGCCCTCCTCTCCCGGAGCCTGGTGCTGTGGGGGGGGGGTCTGGAGGGAGACCTGGCCGCGCGTCCCCGGACGACGGCCGCGGTTAGAACTGTGGGAACTGTGTCAGCAGACGGAGCTGGGCACAGAGGCCCGAGGCCACACGGTCCCGTAGCTTCTGCCTGGTCCCCAGCCAGGTGCGTGCTGCTGCATGAGGACAGGGACCCTGGGCAGGTGGTGCCGAGGTGCCCAGGGAAGGAAGGAGCCCAGAGCTGCCTGGCCCGGGAGCAGGCGCTGCCCCTGATCACCCGATGGGGCGTCCATGTGTCCTGCCGGCCGGCACCAGGCAGCCTGACTGTGGAAAGGCGCATGACCCCTCAGCACCTCCTCGGAGCTGGTCTCGCTTTCGTCTCAGGAGAAAGGAGAAGCCAGCCCGGCCGGCAGAGTCCCGGGGGTGGGGTGGATCTGAACACACTAGCCATGGCCCCGAGGTAACGGGGGGTGGGGCAGGTACCCCCAAGACCTCCACCTCAGGGAAGGAGGCCACCACCCTCTCCCACGGCCTGTGGGATCTGCACTCTGCAGGGTACCAGCGGCCGCCAGGCCAGGGAGTCCAGGGGGCACCCCTCGTGTCCCCGGGCGGCAGGCCTGCCTCCACCAACCCGACTCCCGTGGACCGGTCCTCTGATGCCGCAGGGCCCTGCACCCCCAGAAGCAAGACCCCAAAACCCCCTGGTGAGGGGCAGGCTGGGACCTGGGGCGGCCGATGGGAAGCCACTGCCCCCCTCACCCCCAGACGCCGGGGCCTCTCTCCCTGCAGGACGCCCCCTCCTTGTCTGTCCAGCCCAGCCCTGCCGGACCCGCCCTGACCCACAGCATCTGGGGCGGGTGCCCTAGATCCCGGGGGTGGGGGGCCTATCAGGACCAGGGGGGCCCAGCCTGGGACAGCTCAGGCCTCGCCACACTCAGCGTGGCCCTTGGTGCCTACAGCTGTGGGCACGGCTGGCACTGCCACCCCCACTGCTGGAAGCCCAGGTGCCAGGCCCCCAGCACTGGGTGAGGGGCCAGGCCCCGCACTCGCCCCATCACCTTCCTCCCGTTTGCATTCTCCCCAACCCTGAGCCCCGGGAGGGGATTAAGGAGTGCTGACACCCCCTCGGTTACCATGGATACCGAGAACTGGGGTGAGCAAGCGCAGGGTGGGGGCGGGGCTGCTGGTGGGGCCTGAGCCTCCCCGCAGCCCCACCGCCCTGGCCGCGGGCCGTGCACATGTCCACCCCCAGCCCGGCCAGCAGGGGCCAAGGCCACGCTGAGACCAGCCGCCGTGGGAGCCCAGGCCCCGCTCACCGCCTAGTCACGCATGGCGACCGCCAGTCTCCATGGGGCTGGCAGAGAGCAGGCACCGGGCAGTGCCATGGGCTGCATGTGAGCTGCCTGACCGGGCCCTGCGGTCCGAGAGGCGAGGGCCCAGCCCAGCCCGCAGGCCGCACCTCTGGACGCCGCTGGGACTCCTCCCCCACCCACGGGGGTCCGCGGAGGGACAGGCTGGCATCAGCCCGCAGGTGCGGCAGCTCCCAGGACACACTGGGGCCCCAAACAGGGGGCCTGACCGCAGGGGGACAGTCGTCAGGCGGCCCCCAGGACCGGGCCGGCTCCCCGCTTTGGGCCCGCCCTCCTCTTGGCTGGGACACTTCCCATTGTTCAGTGGTGCCGCCAGAGGGACCTCCGGGGCTGGATGAGGTGCCCCATCCCTCGGCCCAGCACCCAGCATAGCCAGCCAGGCTGGGGGGACAGGGCTCCGGGAGGGACAGCAGGTCGAGGGGAGCCCCGTCTCAGGCACCATCACCTCTGGATCCAGTTGCCCCCCCACACCCAGGACTATAGGCTCCCCGCCCCCCGGAGCCCCGCCTGGTCCCACAGCTGGGTCCCGGGGCCCTGGAGGGGGGCCCAGAGACTCCCTGCCCATCCCACCCGCTTTCCTCGGGGTGCTCCCTCCCAGCCGAGCTGAGCAGGGCCCGAGCTGGGGGAGCGGGGGGCTGTGGTGGAGGCCTGTCCGGACGCATCTGGGGAGCGTGGCAGAGCAAGCCCGGGCTGGCTGAGCGGGCGCAGGGGTGCCGGCAGCGTGAGCATGCACACACATGCACAGATCCGCACGGCACACGCTGCACATGTGTGAATGCTCCGCCGCCACCGCGGCCCTGGGAGCCGCTGCCGAGCGAGCTGCAGGGCCCCCCAGGAAGAACGGGTCCTGGGGAGCACAGCCCCCTGGGAGGCAGGCCCGTCATCACACCCACAGGACTGGCTGGGCCTCACGCAAACCCTCCCTCCCCGCTCTCCTCCCCCACCTCCCGGTTCAGCGGAGCCAGAGGATCCCTGCCCCACACCCTCCACACCCACCAGCAGCCGGAGGCGGGGTCCCCCACACTAGACAGGTCCAGGGGCTCCAGGTCCACACCCAGAACCCGCCCCTAAGCGGGGACCCCTTCCCGTCTGACGGTGCCCAGGCTCCACAACCCGGCGGAGAAGAAGTCACCCCTATACCCCGCAGCCCAGGGCCCCATGGTGCCCACCTGCCCTCAGGGGGCTGGGTGCCCCTTATCCCTCAAGTGGCCAAGTCCAGGGCTGCCAGGCCAGGGCCAGCGGGCAAACACAGGCCACACGCATCGGCGGCCTCAGCTCAGCCCCCTACGTGGGACACCCGGGACAGAGAGCAGCCAACTGGGGGGGGGGGGGAGGCAGCACCCACTTCCTGCGCCGGCCCGCCTGGTGGCGGGGAATTCTCCCCGTGGGCAGGTTCCACCCGGCTGGGCCCGGAGCTAATTACACGGCGGGAGGGAGACGGCGTCTCAGAGGAGCCTGCATGCCGGTGAGCCGGGCACCGCGGCACCACCCTACCCGCCGGCAAGGGCTCCCGCCGGCTCACCTGCACGCCGTGCGGTTCCAGACGTGGGGAGTGGACATGCAGCGAGTGGGGGGGAGGTGGGAGAAGCCAGAGTAGCGGGGACCCCGGGGCTCGGGGGGCAGCCCAGCGAGGGGCAGGCGGGACGCCCGCTTCCTATCCGGGTGGTGGCTGCCCACCCTGCCCGGACACCCTGAGGCCCGTGCGGAACCTGTGCACCTCCTAGTCCCCCCTTTCACACTCGAGAGAGAAGACAGCGTCACCTAAACCAGCGTAACTGACCTCAAGAGGTCACAGGTCAGAGAGAATGGCCCAGGGAGGCCAGGCCCAGGGAGGCATGGCCCCAGGACCAGGAGCAGAACCAGGGGCCCAGGGGGCCGATGAGCTGTCTCCCCAATAAGCCTGTCTGTTCTGCCTTCCCTCGGACCCAGACAGGTGCACCCACCTGGAGCCCCCAGCAGCCCGCCCACCTGCTCCCCCGCACAGCCCACCTGCTCCCCGCACAGCCCACCTGCTCCCCCCGCAGCCCACCTGCTCCCCCCGCAGTCCACCTGCTCCGGAGAGCTCGCGGGGTAGGGGGGGTGCGGGGGGCCGGGCCAGAACCCCACAGCCACCTGCCGGCCGAGGCCTCACTCACCCACAGGCAGAACATTGGTGCTCAGGAAAGGTCGCTGGCTCCCCAGGGGGGGCCCTGGGTCCCCGGGTGGGGGAGCCATGGAGGGAGGTCCAGGGCTCTGCCGTGGGCCAGGCGCTGAGAGGTGGGGTGACCTGGGTCACAGCTGGGGTGCGCTGTCAGCAGGAGGCTGGAAGAGGCTGCTCCGAGGTCCCTCTGCCCCGGGGTCCCCGCTGGGATGGAGTCTGCAGCTCATGACACCTGGCGGGAGGGGGGGTGTCAGTCAGGGGCCGAGCTCCCTCGGCCTTGGACTCGCTCCTCTTACAGAAGCCGTGCCCTTACACCCGGGCTGGGACTCCCCCCCCCCCACCCCCGGCCACACAGCCCCCCCCCCCGCCCCAGGTCCCACTGGGGTCTCTCCCGGGTCCGGGGCGGCCTTTGTAGGCACCCCTCGATCTCTGCAGTGAGTTGGGGCCGCTCTGGCTCCCAGGCTGCTGTCTGCCCCTTGGCCACTTAGCCGGGCTCCAAGGCCCCAACTCTCACCCCCAAGTGGCCCCAGGCTCCGCCTCCTCCTCTGGGTCCCCGAGTTCAGCCCCCGCCCCCCCAGCCACTGCTCAGGCTCCCCTCCTGCTGGGAGCCCCCTCCCCCTCCTCTCCTGCCACCCAGCACCTCCTGTGCCCCAGGCCAGCCCCTCCCGAAGACCTCTGGGCGCCCACCGCTCCCTCCCCAGCCTCCTCCCCGGCCACAGAGATTGCAGAGCTGCGGCCTTGGCCTGGGCCTGGGCTCAGAGCCCTCTACATGCCCAGGACACAGCTCCTGGGGTCTGGCCCTCAATGGACAGTGGGCACCCAGGCCCTCGGGCCACCTGGAGCCAGGCTCTGCCCACGCAGGAGGAACTGGGCAGGGCAGTGCGGGGGTGGCTCAGGCTCCTGGGACACCCATCTCCTGGGGCCCCGCAGAGCAGCCCTACCT
The DNA here is from genome assembly GCA_036010255.1 of Myotis pilosus. Taxonomy (NCBI): domain Eukaryota; kingdom Metazoa; phylum Chordata; class Mammalia; order Chiroptera; family Vespertilionidae; genus Myotis; species Myotis pilosus. The sequence goes on from JASKON010000010.1 coordinate 78,979,561, forward strand.
CCCCTCCCTCCTCACACCCAGGCCTCACAGGCTCCCTCCAGGCCCCAAGAGAGAGGCCTGCAGCCTGGCCCCCCTCCTGCCCGCTCCAGCCCCCAGCCCTGGCCCCCCTCCTGCCCGCTCCAGCCCCCGGCCCTGGCCCCCCTCCTGCCCCCTCCAGCCCCCGGCCCTGGCCCCCCTCCTGCCCCCTCCAGCCCCCGCCTGCCTGGCCCCCTCCAGGGTCCACACAGACCTAGACTTGGCCGCCGGGCGTCCCCTGGGGTCCTGCCTCAGGAGAGCGTGGGGAGTGGACGCCCAGCAGCCCACAGGCCCGGTACCCAGGACCGTGGCTCCTCCCACAGGGAGGCCTCGCCCACCAGGCCCGCTGTGCCAGCCACGGCCCCCCTGCCGCCCTCCTCCCCGGGCCTCTCGCCGACTCCCGCCCAGGCTCACCCTCGCCGGGGTCTCGGCCCGGCTCCCCCGCCGGAGCTGGCTGTGGTGCCCGGCCCCTCGCGGCCAGGTCCCGGGCGGCTGTGCGCTTCCTGGCGCAGTGGGAGCCGAGCCGTGTCCCGACACGTCTGCTGAGCGCAGGCCGGGCGTGGGGATCGGGGGCAGGGGGGTTGGCACCGCCACCCTCATGAGGCAACAGCCCCACCTCGCCCGGAGAGGCCGCGCAGCCCATGAGGCCAGCCGCTGGGTGGGCGCCGTGCCCCCCGGTCCTTGAGCCCTGCCTGCCTGTCCCGCCCCTCAAGCCACACCAGGCCCCTCACGACGCCCCCACTCCAGCCCCCGGGCCCTCAGCTTCAGGGGCAGCAGGAGGAGGGGGCCCTCAGCGGGGCTGGCGGCCACGTGGGGGGCAGGGGGTCGAGGGGCCGAGCTGGCCATGCTGTGCGCCCTCCCCACTGGGCCTCCTCTCACCGCTGCCCCAGGAGCCCAGACCCCGGCCCCCCACTAAGGAGGGGGCACCTCCCACCTCAGGCCTCGGCCCGGACACCAGTGGCTCCTCCAAGCCCTGGGAACAGCCCTTGCCCACAGGTGCCCTCACAGGTGGCACCACTCCGTGCCAGGTGGGCTGGGGCGGGGGGACAGAGAGGCCCAGCACCCTCGCCCCCCCAGCAGCCAGTCCCGGTTCCTCAGCACATGGGGCCCAGACTGGCTGGAGGGGGGCCCAGCCTGCGGTGACCAGACCAGCCAGCTTGCCGCCCGCGAACCCCCAAGGACGAAGGCCCCCCCACTTCCTACCCTGAGGACTCGCATGCAGCCCTGGCCAGGCTCCCAGAGTGGCCGCTGCGGGAGTGTGGGGGGCCCTCTGCAGGCCCCAGCCTGCTCCCTCCGGCCCCCCACTCCCGGCAGCGCCCAGGAAGCCGAGCGCCACACCCCCCGCTGGCATCCCCGGCTCTGGGACCCCAGGCGGCCTCTGAGGATCGCGTGTCTGGGTGGGGCGTCCTCTCCCTCCCAGACCACCCCTCCCCCCTCCGACCACCCAGACTGAGGAGACCCGCCTCTGGGGGGGCGAGACCACCCCCAACCCGCAGTTGTGGCCGTTCTGGGACCCAGGAGGCTCTCCCCAAACTCCGCCCACCCTTCCTGGCCCTGCCCAGTGTCCTCCCGGGGTCCCCCCCCCCCCCCCCCCCGTCCGGGCTGGACGCCTGTGGCTGCCTGTCCTCAGCCTTCTCTCACCGGGGGGCCCAGCAGCCAGCCCCACCAGCTCCCCGGGGGCTACCTGAGGGGGCTCCTCTCCAGGTGCCACCTCCCCCCCCACACCCCCACCCCGGCCCCAGCCCAGACCTAGAGGAGGAGAAGGCGAAGAGCGAAGGCTGGCGCTGGGCCTCGTGCAGGGCAGGTCCAGCCAGGCCACTGCAGGCCGCCTCGCTCACCTGGGGCCGGGGGGAGGGGTACATGGGGCCGGGGGGTGGGGTGTGTGGGGCCGGGGGGTGGGGTACATGGGGCCGGGGGTGGGGTTTATGGGGCCAGGGTGTCTCACCAGGGCAGACAGGAGCGACTGGGTGATGAGGGGCATGTTTGGGCCTGAGACTGGCCTCACAGAGCAGGGCCTGTGCAGGGATGGGTCCCAGATACGGGGGGTCACTCAGCCAGGGCAGGGACGTGGTGTGCAGCCTGGGACGCCCACCCCGTGAGGGGGGAGGTTCTGGAGGCCCCTGGGGTTCGGTCCGATGGAAAACCCAGGGACGGTGAGCGGTCACCGTGCGGAGCCTGATGCCTCCAGATTCGCAGCGGGCGCTTCCCGCAGAGCAGTGGCCGGTGTGCGGGTGAGACCCGCGGGGCGCCGGGGAAACTGCCCGCGCAGCCAACCGGGCCTTTCCCGCCACCCCAGCCTGACGCCCAAGCCCGCGTGGGCTCCACGGGCGGCCAGGAGAGCGGCGCCAGTCACACCGCAGGGTCCGGGCAGCGCGGCCGGCGGCTCCCGGGCTGCCTGTCTAAAGCCGCTGCTCGCTCAGCCAGGGGGTGCGCCCAAGGAGACCCCCTCCCTCCCCCCCACACCCCCGCATCGTCTAGAAAGCCAGCTTTCTCCTTATTCCCCCCAGGGGGACGATGGGACCCGGGAGCCTGCAGAAGCTGAGGGACTAGCCAACCTATAAACCAGGTTGCTCTTGTCACTACAACTTTGTTTTGGGTGGAAAAGTCACTTTTTATAAAATGCTATTCATGGTAACATGTAACGGCAAGTTGCTATTTTTAACGAGCTGAGTCCGTCAGTATTTTCAAACGCCCGGTTTCATTTCTCATGTGAACAGCAAACCATCAGCCCGGCCCACGTGGCTCAGGGGCTGAGCGTCGACCTACGAACCAGGAGGTCACAGTTTGCTTCCCCGTCCGGGCACAGGCGAGCAGGAGGCGGCAGGCCAATGCTTCTCTCTCATCATTGGTGTTTCCCTCTCTCCCTCCCTCTCCCTTCCTCTCTGAAATCAATAAAAATATTTTTTTAAAAAATAGCAAATGATCGTCGCCCGGGGTGTGCCGGTCGGACGGACAGCCAGCCCCTGGGAGAAGCCCCGCAGGCAGTGTGCGCGGTTTCCGTGATCGCAAGCACCGATCCTGGGACTCTGAGCTCGGAGTTGGGGGGACGTGGGGGGCCCTGAGCGCCAAACCCCCGGTCTCGGCGATTTCCGCCGGCGTCCGGGACAGACACCCACACCGGGCAAGGGGACCGCCGCTGTCCGCAGAGGAAGCGGGAGGCGCAGTGTTGCTGACCGTTGTTCCTGAGATAATGGGCATGTTTACAGGATCCAATTAGCTTAATTCGATTTTAATTGTGGCTGCGCCTCACAGGCAGCTCACAAGTGGCTGGTGATCTGGTAATTTAACTGGTTATTAGGGACAGACGAGAAGCAAAGGGAAGGCCAGCCGTGATCAGCCTGTTCCCTGGGGGCGGGTCCAGCACAGCTGGGGTGACAGAGAGAAGGGCTTGCTGTCGTCACACCTGGGGGCAGAGATGGTGGCCAGTGGGCGTGGCCCCGTGAGGGCTCAGCGTGCACCCCCCGGCACAAGCCGTCCCACGCCTGTGTGTTCGGGACTCTGGGGACTCTGTGGCTCCGGGAGCCTCTTGGTGCTTCCACTCGCCCGTGTGCAGTGGGCTGATGGGCCGAGGCTGGCCTGGCGCTGGGCTGGGCCCGGCCCCGACGTGGAACAGAAACGCCAGACACCGGCCTGAGGCGGCCTCTCCCCAGGCCCCAGCGCACTCCCAGGCCCGGCCTAGAGAAGTGGGGCTTTGGAGACCGAGGGCTGTGCCTCTGGGGGAATAAGGCTTCCTGCCATCTCATCCTCCCGTGGCCTCCGGGAACGCCGATGCCAGCGGCACCCCACACACCCGCCCCAGCAGCCTGGGGGTTGACGGGGTGCGCTCCCCTCCGTTAACCATCGCAGCCGCTCGCGGGGACGCGGCTCCTTCCCACAAGAGGACTCACCTGAGGAGAGCTCTGGGTCCCCACAACCGGTCAGACAGGCGGGAATGGGTGCGGAATCCACGGGTTAGGGCCGCTGTTGTCCATCAGAAATAATTGCAGCAATCCGGCCGCGGGTCACGGCTCATTCCCGGTCAGGGCACAGGCCCGGGTTGTGGGCTCGATCCCCGTGCGGGGCGTGCAGGAGGCAGCCGATCGATCGATGGTTCTCTCTCATCATTGATGTTTCTCTCTCTCCCTCTCCCTCTCTGAAACCAATAAATATATATTTAAACACATAATTGCAACCAAACACCATGCGTTCTGTAAACCACCGAAACCACAGCATCAGGTGCGTCCTGAGGGGCCGGGCGGGGGCAGCACTCACTCCACCGAGGCCCTAGTCAGTCACGAGTGGGCCTGGGCCCGTGAGGAAGGGATGCCGGGCGATGCGGGCGATTTGGGGCGATTTGGGGCGCGGGCGGGGGCCGGGCTCTGGCTGTGCGGGCCGGCGTGTGCTGTCGTGGCCACAACGGGAAGGCGGACTCCTGGCCGGACGGGGTTTCCCAGGCTGCTCTGCTCTGGGCCCCTTGTCCGTACCCCGACCAGGCACTGCCCGGCTGAGGGGCTTTCACCCCACCCCCCTGGCCACCACCCCAGTGCCTCCAGGGAGGGTGAGGGCCCCCAGGCGCTGCAGGTGGAGAAGCCTGTTTTCCGGGTTCATCCCAGTGGAGTGAGGCTGAGCCCTGCCCAGGCTCCTGCTGTGAGGGAGGGGGACAGCCACAGGGCGGGGAGGCTGGGCCCCCGGCCACCTGCCTGCAGCCCAGCAGCGCCTCACCTCCGCCTCGTCCTGGGACCCGCAGCGGCTGGAAGTCACGTGGGCACAGCCCCGGCCGTCCAGCGGGAGGAACCGGTGCGGCCGAGGCTGCCCTTGGGGATGTTGACGGTCACTGTTTAACTGACCCTCCCGCCTTCCTGCCCCAGAGGCTCAGAGAAGCCTGCCTCAGGAGGGGGCCTGGGCCTCAGCACCCCCGGGCAGGGGTCTTCAGCCTGGTGTGCCGCGGCACCCTGGTGTGCCCCGAGGATGTGAACACAGGCCCGGCCTGACGATTCCGTCGGGGGCACCGCCCTCTCCCCCTGCGATTGTCCAATAAAAAAGGACAACAGCTCACCATCAGCCGTCCAGTGTGAAGGCCGGTCTCGCGCCATAAGCGTAGGGTGTCCCCCAGACTGTACGCACACTCGGAACAATTGTAAAGGCGGTGTTGACAACACGCATTCCATCCTCAACACTGAGCTGTCAGCTGTCCAAGTGCGTATAGATTTTTGGGGGGCAACCTGCATACAGGTCCCGTCACATGACAAGGTTGCCTCTGATTGGTTCATTTTGGGTACCAGAAATCCTCACGTGATTTTTTAAAAAATATATTTTTATTGATTTCACAGAGGAAGGGAAAGGGAGAGAGACAGAAACATCAATGATGAGAGAGAATCACTGATCGGCTGCCTTCTGCTCGCCCCACACTGGGGATCAAGCCTGCAACCCAGGCACGTGCCCCGAACAGGAATTGAACCGTGACCTTCTGGCTCAGAGGTCAACGCTCAGTCACTGAGCCATGCCGGCGGGGTGGCACCTGATTTTTTTGAAAAGTCACTTTGGAACAAAAAGCGTAGGGAGTCACTTTCTTTCTTTTTTGGTATTAAATCTATTAAGATTATAACTGCTTTTTGTCAGGTCAGCAAACAATGCAGAATGTTAGCGGTTAGCTTACGTGCCCCGTGAGCTGAAGGGTGAACATCGCCGCCCGGAACCCTTCCCCAGGCTCGGCCCGGGGCTCCAGGCCTGTTAGCGAGATGCGTGTGTCCCCTGGGCTCCGAGCTGCCTGGCAAGAAACTCCCCACGCCAAGCACGTCAAACTCGCGGCCCACAAGGAATGTTTTTGCAGCCCAGCCAATATAACGGTACATAAGAAACATTTTAATAAAAGTTTTGTAACTTAATTTTTACAATATCCTGTTATACGTAATTATTAATAACGAACTACGACGTCCGCTAACGACTGATGACTACATCGTGCTGCATTCGTTTCCCTACGCGCCTCACACGCAGGCCCACCGTTTCCCTCCACTAACACCAGCAGCGAATGTTCTAGCAGCCGGTGGCCACGTGGTCCGTCTTGGACTGACTTGCTTGGTGTGCGCAACAGGAAATATTTCGCTTTCGGGGAACAAGAGAAACAGGCTTATTTGTGTTACGCTTATTAATTTGTGCAGTTATTCAGTGTCTGGTAAGTTCAAGAAAAAATATTAATTTTCATTAAAATGTCCTATTATTTTATGTTAACGATGACTCATCTATCTCAGCCCTTTGCATTCAGCATGTCTCCGTCGAAATAAACCTACGTTTCTATGAAAATGGAAGCTTCTGTGTTTTGTGGCCATATCCACGTAAACCTTGTTTGCTGGCCCGTGCTCGCCGTGAGTCTGACACGCTGGTCCTACTGTGTGTTCCTCCCCCTCGACCACCTGCAAATCACCCGCTCCCAGTTCTGACAGCGAAGGCCCCCCTCCCCCGCTTTCTCCTTCGTCCAAGAATGTCCTCTGGGTCCGTGCTGCCTCGTGTCTTTGGAGTGTCCATGCTCACGTGAAGGCCCCGCAAGCCTGGGTATTAAGGTTTGATTTTTCTCCTGTTAACACAGTGGCTCTCAATTTTGGCTGCACATTAGAATCACCTGGGAATCTTGTTAAAATCCTGATTTCTGGGCCTCATCCTCCGGAAATCCTGTTTCTTTGTGATTAATGTTGTGGCCCCACCCCATCACAAAGAAACAGAATTTCTGGAGGATGAGACCCAGAAATCAGGATTTTAACAAGATTCCCAGGTGATTCTAATGTGCAGCCAAGGTTGAGAACCACTGTGTGAACCTGTCCCTGATAATTTGAATGCTGACCCAGCTAGAACTGAGAAGGTGGAAGGAAAAGCACTATTTTAGCCCTCGCCTGGGGCTAGTGGTGGCGAGGGGCCCCCGCCCGCCCACCCCAGAGTCCTGAGACCACCGGGCTCCGGCCGTGACCACCCGTGGTCAGCAGGGGACACAGCTGACTATTAACGGGCAAGGGCTTCCGGTCACACCTTCCACTGGACTTTGCTCTGAAACCCAGTCAGTCACCTCAGCCACGTCCACACCCGGACACTGCGGCCCGGGGAGCGGCCACTCCTGTCTTTGGTTCCCGTCCTCAGAGGTGCACTCAGTCCCTGACCCCAGAAATCCAACCTGCTAATTGGTGGAGCAGATGAGCCGGTGGCGACGCCTGCTGGCCGTTCTGGAGTCCGACTCCAGTCCTGGCGCTGTCAGCTGCTGTGCGTATAGATTTGGGGGGTTGTGGGGGGGAGACACCCTGTGTGTAGGTGATATAACAGAGTTGCATCTTTGTTGGCCATGTCGCATAATAAGGGTGCATCTGATTGGTTAATTCTGGTACCAGAAATCCTTACCCAACTATAGGTGCCTAATTTTTTAGAATGTCGCTTTGGAGGAAAAAGGAGGCAATCATCACTTTTTTTTCTTTGCCAGCAGCACCCCAAACAAGCAGCTCTGAGCACCAGTGAGGAAACTGAGGCGACCTGAACCCCGTGATCCCAGGGCCCCCACCAGAGAACGAGGCCCTCGGCACAGACAGGCGGGACCCCGAGGGCGGGGACCCAGCCAGCTCCAGGTCCCACTGGGTGTGGCTGGACGTGCACCGTCCGCACGAGGCCCAGTGTCTCCGGTGCCTTCGCCGCCCCTGCACCACCGCCTCCACCGTCCGCCCGGCCACCAGCCAACACAGCTGGCAGCCCACGCCCAGGACACGGGCCCAGGCAGGGGGGTGGCTCTCGAGGGGCACGGGGACTGGTGAGAGGACCAAGCCCCCGGTGTGACCCCCTCCTGCTGGTGGGGCTCCCCCTGCTCCCCCGGATGGCGCTGCCGGTTCCGTATCACTGGCTGGGCCAGGCTGGGGTTCCCCCCACGGCTGAGCCTCCTGAGGTTGGAGGGCAGAGCAGAGGTGAGGCCAAGAGCTGCCACGGGTCCTGCCCCCACCCTCCAGGCCAGGGCAGCGGGGCCCTGTGGCCCCCCACACCCCGTGGCTCCCCCGTGGCCACCCCCCACCCTGTGGGCCCCCCTCTGTAGCTCCCCCCGACCCCGTGGCTCCCTCAGGGCCTGTAACAGGGCGGGCGCTTCTCTGCTGGCCTGAGGCCACTCAAGTGCATCTGGGGCCCTGCCTCCCCCACCAGGTGGCCGCTGGGCAGGTGCAGCCTGGAGGCTCCGGGCCTCACCCGGTCCCCCCCACTCCTCCCACCCTCTTGCTCAGGACCCCAGCTGTGCCTGAGGCTGTCCCCTCTGGGGTGCGGCCCCCCTGTGAGCGCAGGGCGGAGGGGCAGCCTGCGGGCGAGTGGAGGTGCCCGTCTTGTCCTCATGACCTGGTTCCCAAGACTCGGAGCCCCTGCTCCCCAGCGGGGTCCCCAGAGCCGCTTAGTGGGGCCGGGGAGGGCTCAGCCCGCAGGAGGGTCCCGTGCGGTCCCAGCGATCAGAACGTGAGGCGGCGACAGGAGCCGCGCGGGGGCCATGCCGGACGGAGAGCCCGGCCCGGAGCGCGGGAGGCGGGCGAGGCTCCCCGCCCCCCGGAGGCTCAGCACCCGCCTCTGGCTTCGATGCCCCGCAGTCCCGAGGGCTTGTCCCGCGCTCCACTCGCACGGGAGCAGCCAGGTCCGCTTTCAGACGCAGGAACCCCGCCGCGTCCGGCGCCCTCGGACCAGGCCCCCGCCTCGCTCGCCGCCTCCCCTGCACCCGCCCGGCTCGCCCACTCGGCTCCGGCTGGTCGGCACCCTTTCCAGCCCCGGCTTCCAGGAGGCGGGCCCCGCCCCGTCCCGCGTGACCCGCCCTCTCACCGCCCAATCCCAGCCCGCGGGCCCGGCTATGCTCCGCCCCGCCCCACCTGGCCCCGCCCCATCCCGCGCGACCCGCCCTCTCACCGCCCAATCCGAGCCCGCGGGCCCGGCTATGCTCCGCCCCGCCCCACCTGGCCCCGCCCCATCCCGCGTGACCCGCCCTCTCACCGCCCAATCCCAGCCCGCGGGCCCGGCTATGCTCCGCCCCGCCCCACCTGGCCCCGCCCCGTCCCGCGTGACCCGCCCTCTCATCGCCCAATCCGAGCCCGCGGGCCCGGCTATCCTCCGCCCCGCCCCACCTGGCCCCGCCCCGTCCCGCGCGATCCGCCCTCTCATCGCCCAATCCGAGCCTGCGGGCCCGGCCGTCCTCCGCCCCGCCCCCACCTGGCCCCGGCCCGCGGGCCGTGACGCACAAGGTGTGCGCCGCACGCCCAGCCGGTCAGCAGGCAGCGCCGTGTGGGCGTGGCCATCCGGGTCCCCGCGGCCATGGCTTCCGCGGTCGCCAGTCCCCCCGAGGTGGTCCGCGCGGCCCAGAAGGACGACTGCTACCGCGGCGGGTTGCGGAGCGCGGCGGGCAGCGCCCTGCACAGCCTGGCGGGTGAGCGTCGAGGGCGCCGCTGGCGGTGCCCGGCCCGTGGGTGGTCCTGGGCGCCCCCGCCGAGACCTGCGCTGGAGGAGGAAGCGAGGGCCGTGGGCGCCGGCCGCCGGGAGGGCGAGGAGCGTGGGGAGCCTCCGGGGGCGCGGGCGGGGCCCGAGCAGAACGAGGGCCTGTCGATGGCGCCCGGCGCGTGTCGGCGCTTTCCAAGTGTTAACCCCCAACACCCTGCAAAGCGGGACTCGGCGTCCCCGCCTCCAGGTTGGGACCTTGGGGTCCGGAGACCCGGGAGCTGCCCGAGGCCGTCACTCAGTCTGTCCCCCCGTCTGTCCTGCGGCCTCCGGGCGGGCCCTGCGGGGAGATGGCCTCCACGCGGTGGCCCAGGCCAGGCAGGAGCAGGGGGCGCAGAATGGGCCGCCGAGGCCCGGGGAGGGGGGCGCGTTTAGGACAGTCTCGGCCCGAGGGCAGGTGGTCGTGCTGGGCCTGGGCCCCCGCCCGGTAACGATGCCGCTGCTGCTCTCAGGCGCCAGGAAGTGGCTGGAGTGGAGGAAGGAGCTCGAGCTGCTGTCCGACGTGGCCTACTTCGGCCTCACCACGCTGGCAGGTACGCGCCCGGGGACCTCGGACCCGGGGCCACAACACACGCCAAGCGCGGAGGCCGGGAGGGGCGGAGGGCGGAGTCTGAAGCTCCCGGAGGTGCTTCCCAGCGGCCGGAGCTGGGGGGAGCCAGGCCCTGAGCCCACCAGGGCCTCCGGGAGCCCCGACTCCGCTCGCCTGTCCCTGGTGCCCTCTCTCATCCTGTGTCCCTGCGACCTCTCTCCTGGGCCTGGCCGGTGCCGTGGAGACGCTTCTCCGTGGCTGAGCCCGTGGCTGAGAGGGGCCTGGCACAGCCTGTCAGGGGACCCCGTCCTTCAGAAAGCGGGGGCTCCGGCCGGCTCAGACCTGCCTCCGCCTGCCCGTGGTGTCTCCCGCCCCCAGGCTACCAGACCCTCGGCGAGGAGTACGTGGGGCTCATCCAGGTGGACCCGTCCGGGAGGCAGGTGCCCCTGAGGCTGCGCCGCGGCGTGCTGGTCGCGCTGCACACGGTCCTGCCCTACGTGCTGGACAAGGCCCTGCTCCACCTGGAGCAGGAGCTGCAGGCCGATGGCAACGGCGCCCGCCCGGCGCCGGGCAGCCTGGCACCCAGCGCGAGAGGCAGGTCAGGAGCCAGGCGCTGGGTGCACAGGCAGGTGGCGGCCCTGCCGGAGCCGCAGAGGAAGGCGCTGCTGAGGGCCGTGCTGGTGTTCAGGCAGGGCCTGGGCTGCCTCCACCGGCTGCACGTCGCCTGGTTCTACATCCACGGCGCCTTCTACCACCTGGCCAAGAGGCTCACCGGAGTCACCTACGTGAGTGCGGGTGCCGCCACCCTGATCCGGGTTCGCCTGCGGAGGGCTGGCTCTTCAGGGCCTCTGGGCGAGCAGTCATAGGGCTGGGCCCAAACCCTCCACTGGGTTTTGTTGGTTCACATTTTGCTAAAAAAAATAAAAAACAAGGAAGTTTCGTTTCCACAAACCCTGAGGGTACGGCAAGTCTGCCTCGGGCCACCCCCGGTGCAGGCCCTGCGCCTGCTCCTTCCTCAGAGCACAGGCCTGTGGCCACACCTCCCAGGCGGCCTGATGGTGGGTCACGTGTAGGTGTCTCCTGACGTACGTGAGCCCCAATGCTGACAGCACCCCGCTAGTCTTCCCTAGTCTTTGCCGCCCGCTCTGCTGGAGGACACTTCACACCCTCCTGTCCCAGTTCCCTGCCCCGTCACCTAGAAGCCACCCTGGGACCTGCCTGCCCACCAGCGGGTCCCCGGCCAGAGGGTCCTGGCTGCTCCCAGCATTGTGCTCCCTGTGAGGAAGCCCCACCCTCCCCCGGCCCCTCTCACCTCCCTCAGCAGCATGGTCCCGGGCGCTGTGCCTCCCCTGGGGTCAGTCTCGTCCCCACGGCTCCTATGTGTTGCTGAGCTGCCGTCACCAAGGAGCCTGGAAACTCGAGGCTCAGCCCAGAGGGCTTTTCCCTCTGCGGGGCCCCGGGCTGCCGTGGGCTCTTCTCTGCCAGGCACCGGCCGGTCTGCTGACGTGGCTCCTCCATTCCCCGCCAAGGGAAGGGAGGCGTCAGTGGACATGGCCAGAAGCTGCCCCATCACTGGCTGCAGGAGGGGCCGGCTGGCACAGTCACGCCAGTGGCACAGTGGCCTGTTCCTGCCCCACACGGTGGTGAGCGGCTGCCATGGGAGCTGCCCCTGCCCCGCTGGGTGCTCTTCCTCAGGCTTCTTTGCTGGTTCCTTTCCTCGCGGAGTTGGGGTCCCTGGATGTCCCCCACCCCCAGGTGTGCAGCCAGAGTGGTCAGCTCACTTCTCGCTCCTCTGCTGGGACGAGGCCCTGAGCTGTCCAGCATCCCTGACTGCCCCCCACCTGTGCTCCGGCCCTGGGAGGTGCCCCTGCCCTCCTCACTCACCTGAGGCCCATGCCATTCTCCGTCCCCGTGCACCGAGGGGGCAGGGCTGGGCCTCATTTGACAGGACACTCGAGTGCAGGCAGGGCTGGCCTCCAGGCGGTCCAGTCTGTGTGCCGGTCCTGACTGTCCCCCGGGGTCCTTGACAGCTCCGCCTCCACCGCCCGCCTGCAGAGGACCTGAGGGCCCGGGCGAGCTACCGGCTGCTGGGCCTGGTCTCCCTGCTGCACCTGGCGCTGTCCCTGGGCCTGCAGCTCTACGGCTTCCGGCAGAGGCAGCGCGCCCAGCGGGAGTGGAAGCTGCACCGCAGGCTGTCTCACCGCAGGTGCGCGGGCGGCACCAGGGCTCGGGGCGGCTCAGCCAGGACTTGGAGGCTCAGTCCTCCCCCTGCACCCCCACCCCCCGCAGGAGCCTCACGGAGGAGAGAGCGGTGTCCCGGACCTCGCTGTGCACCCTGTGCCTGGAGGAGCGCAGGCACTCGACGGCCACGCCCTGCGGCCACCTGTTCTGCTGGGAGTGCATCACCCAGTGGTGCGACACCAAGGTCAGCAGCCCTCGGAGCACAGGTCCCGGGGGACCGCCAGGCGGCCGCCCTGAAACAGGGGAGGGCGGGTGTCTTTAAACCCCCAGGTGGGCAGGTAGGGGGTCGGGTCAGGAGTCCAGGCACCACAACTGCCTGTGGACACTCTGCCAGAAGCATCCGAGCTCATCGCTCCTGGGAGGGTGTCCCTTCCTGGAGGCTCCTGGTCACATGTGCCAGGCCCTGCCCTCCAGCCAGACAGGCGCCCAGCATGACGTGTGGGAGCTCGGACAGCCCTGCCCTGACCTTGGAGACCTCGGGGCGAGGGGGCACTGAGCCTCGCCTCCATCTGACCCAGGAGGCCTGGTCCTGCGCCCCCCCCCCCGCCCCCCGCCCTTCATGGCGAGCTCACCGCACCCAGCATCTCCGGGGCGGGGCTGAGGGGTGTGGGAGGGCCACCCGGTGAGGAGGTGAACGGGGCGAGATGCTCACTGTTCACCCCTCGGCTACCCCGTGGGTGCCTGGCAGGCGAGCGG